>JAKSZU010000013.1:10507796-11777796 GCA_026018925.1 Tupaia tana | reverse complement strand
AAGCCAAATATAGCCATCTTACACCTTCTGGATTACATGGATACATCTGAAACTTCATTTTAAAAATTGATTAACGTGAGGCCAGCAGATGGCATGGTGGTTAAAGTACTGGACTCTCACATGGTCAACTGTGGTTTGAGTCCCAGACCTGGCAGCTTGCTTTCTCTCTTTCCTTCTCTCTTGTTCTCTGGTGAGCACATGTGCCCTATAGCAAATTAAAAAAATAATAATAATAGTAATTAAATGATTCTTTTAAAAAGTTGATTGTTTCAATTGTCCATAAGAAGTTTTGTAGCAATAATTTTAAAGCATAATATATTTTTAAAATTATTTATTTAATTTTATTTATTCATTCATCTTTTTTTTTTTTTTTTTTTTTTTTTTTTTTTTTTTTGTCAGAGACAGAGAGAGAGAGGTCAAGTGAGAAAGCAAGTCACCATGTTCAGGACTTGAACTGTGGTCGGCCATGTGGGAGTACCCAGCACCTTAACCACCACCTGCTTGGTCTTTAAAGCTTAATATTATAGTGTGGCAATAAAGATATTCAGTCCCATCAACCGGCAGAGTGCACCTATGGTCACTGTTTACGTATTTGTGATGGAAATAGAGGCCCGTTGTCAACCGAAATCAGTAGGGGACACAGGGCGTGTTGGCAGCACTGTCAGCCTTGAGTTAAGACGCTGGTGCCTGGCACGGATTGATGAGAGTGTTGGTACAGCAAGTCGTCATGCAAGAAATGCCTTGTCTGTGTGCGTGAGCTTTTCTTCCTCCACACCAGTGGCTCCTGGGACAACTTTGCCCCCCAGGGGACATGAGGCAACATCTGCAGACATGTCTGTTGTCATAAGTGGGAGGGTTGTTACTGATATCTGTTAGCCAGGGATGCAGCTAACGTCCTCTGATGCGCAGGAAAGCCAGCTCCTCCCACTCGCCAACAAGGAACCACCTTGTCCCAATGTCGAGAGAGTTGGACATTGAGCATCCTGCTGCAAGTAGGAACTACTGGAGAAAGCCTAGTCTCCTCCCCTCTTTGTGTCCTGGGCTTAAAGATTTGGCCAGTGTGGAGTCAGCAGGTGGCGTGGTGGTTAAGGTGCTGGACTCCCTCCCACATGACCGACCGTAGTTGGAGTCCTAGATCCAGTAGCTTGCTTTCTCACTTTCCCAATCTCTCTCTCTCTCAAATTTAAAAATAATAACGATAAATAAAATTGAATAAATCTTTTTTGGGGGAAGGTTTTTGGTATAGGGTGCATGCACTTGCCGGAAAGACAGAGAAAGACAGAGAGACAGAAAGCAAGAAATCACCCCCCAGGGGGATGGTCACGCCGCAATCCTTTCTCCTCCATTCTCCTCTTGGGATCTTGGGCACGCACATGCACACGCCCGGCGTGAGTTTAAGCCACTAGGTCTGGGATTCGGTTGACTACATGGAAGTCCAGCGACATAACCATTATGACATCTGCTGGTCCCAAATAAATAATTCTTAAAAAAATAAAGAAAGAAAAAAATTTGGCCAGTGGAACTGAAGCAGTCCCCAACAAGAGCTTTGTGCTCTGTTAGTAGGGGTTTCTTTTATTTATTTATTTTTTAAGAGATATTTTTTCTATAGGTTGTGTGCACTCACCGGAGAGACAGGGAGACAGAAAGCAAGAAATCACCCCCCTCAGGGGATATGGCCATGCTAGAATCCTTTCTCCTCTATTCCGCTCTCAGGATTTTGGGCATGCCCGCACACATGCCCAGCATATTTTAAGCCATCCAGTCTGGGACTCAAATCGTGGTCCACTTTGTGAGAGTCCAGTGACATAACCATTACGCCATCTGCTGGTAGCTGTAGAGGTTTCTTGCCGACCTCAGAATGCTGTCTTCACTTGCTCAGCTTTATTTCTAACATTTGTGCATGCACATGGGGAAAAATTTCTCCTTGACATTCGATCAGAAAGTGGAGCTCTGGAACTCGCTCTTGAGACAACACTGCATCCCTGAATTTCCAATAAACCTCAACTCTCTGTGCACGCAGGCCAATCTTAGCTGCAGTGGGAAAATAGGAGGATCTTAAAGCAGGTCGAAGAATGGAATCCATGCCTTCCCCAAGCTACTGAGTGAGCGCCTTCTTCAGCGCATCCTGGCCCCTGAGCTGCTTTCTCTCCGAGCAATGCTCTGTTCAATCGCGTTGCTGGCTGCCTGGTACAACTTGAAGGCTTTGTTCTTCAAGCAGCCTTTGAACATGTGGCAGCTGCTGTTCCAGTTTGTTGGAACATTTTGTAAAATTACACAATGAGGCAGCTCCAAAATCTCTTCTATGTCATGTAGTTTATCTTTGGATGAAAAGAATGATGAAAGGGACCCAGTCGCTGGGGATTACAGGCAGCGGTTCTGTGCCATAATCGTTTTCTCAACACATAGCTGAGGAGTGTGAACAAACCGGGGGACACTTGTAACCTTCACCATGTTTGTTCCATCGTGGGAGTCAATTGCCCAACACTTTTCTTGATGGGCTTTTCATTTTATAAATATTTCTTTAATCAGATTCACCCTACTGGGAAGAACCAGAGTCTCTTGGCAACAAAATAAAGATGAGCTTCGCTTTATCATTCATCTGCTGGTGTTGTCAAACAGATGAAAAAAATACAAAAGCAGCACATTTAACAGCACCAAGAAGCTGTGTCCATACAGCAGAGTGTGATACGGGAAGGAAGCGTTTTCCATGTTTTCTGGAAGGAACTCCGTACCTAATCACTTGAATAACTCATTGAAGTCTTTCGTCTTCATCTACTAAACACACTTGTCAGTAGACCAACATTATGAGAAGCTTTGGTTCAAGCTTTTAATTTCCATAGGTCTGAAACCCAGTAAATTGTCTTTTTGTTTTTCCCCTTTGGTTTTTGCGATAGGGCATGGGTGCTCACCAGACAGACAGGGAGTGATGCATTCCTTTTGTCACAGAAATTGGTCATGTCCAAGCTTGGGGGTACCAGATGTAATGTTGAAGTCAGGGTTGTTGTCATCTCGAATTGAAAATCAACTTATATTTTCTTTATTTCACTTGGTTCTTGTAGATATAACAAGGGAAAATGAAAGTATCTCTTGTCTTTCTCTTGAGAGAGAACTTTGTGGGAGAATTAATGGTTTTTTTTTTTTTTTTTGAGAGGTTTTTGCTATAGGTCGTGTGTGCTCACCAGACAAACAGAGAGAGACAGAGAGACAGAAAACGAGAAATCACCCCCCAGGGCGGATGGCCACGCCACAATCCCTTCTCCTCCATTCTCCTCTTGGAATCTTGGGCATGCACGCATACGCGCCCAGCCTGAGTTTAAGCCACCAGGTCCAGGACTCGAACCGTGGTCGACTATGTGGGAGTCCAGCGACATAGCCATTATGCTAACTGCTGGTCCCGGGAAGAATTAATATTTAACAGCCTTTATAAACAAGCTTCACTGGAACCAGTCAGGGGACCGTGCACATGTCCAGAATACTTAGGAAGGTCTCTGGACTAGAACCAGGAACTTCCCCATGTAGGTCAGTGTTGCAGTGCATGTCGCCCAGTCCTCATACTCATTGCTTTATTCTCATGCAGGTTGCTTTGGTGGTGGTGGCTCCCGACCACCACCTAGTTAAAAGAGTGCTTTTCTAGGATGAACCCAAGGATTAATGTCCAGTCGTGAAACGTCTCTTTGGGTCTATAAATAGCAGTCATGTATGTCAATAACTCTAGACTTATTGACTCACCAGGACGTTTATCATACTAGAGGTCCTATAAAAGGCTAAGCTAGAAATGAGTATTCAAGGGGCCGGAAGTAAGGTTGGAGTGGGGGTGGGTGGGGAGGGCAAGATGAGTTCTTAAGGTCCTTAAAGCCCCTCCCTCCAATAATTAAGCAACTTCAGTATTATAAAGAGGTTGTCCATGGGCTTCCACATCAGGATGGTGACAACCTCTCTCCGGACCCAAGCTAGAAGCTGCAAAAAATACATGTGATAATTTTGCATTATGTGTTCCCTTCTCTTCAACATGGAGCTACAAAAAAATACATGTGGTGGTTTTCCTTTATGCATTCCTCTTTCTTCAAAATGCACACACGTCTGCCGGTCCCTGAGCCATACACCCACAACCTAATGACTCCTGCTAAGGAACCTCCCACAATCAACTAAACGTGTCACAGGGCCCAAGTCAAACAGGACCCCAGTGTGAACTGGACACACTGAGTGAGAAATAAGAACAGGGTTTTCTCCATATGGCTCTGTCTCTAGAAACCCAGTGGGCAAAACGTGAGAGATGGTCAGGAAAGGTTAGGGGTACGAAGCTTAGAAGCTTTATTTGTTCTCACATGTTACCTCTGAAAACCTATCTGAATGTCTTTAGGAGGAAAGATATTCCTTTGTATCTGCTTCTTTCCCCAAATCATCCCATGGACGCTATGCTTCGAACCCCAGAACAGGATAAGCAAGTGTCAGACCTTGTGTAGAATATTGGAATTTCATTACTTATGACAAGCTATTGTATTATCCCTCAACATGAAAACTTAGGGGGCCTAGTTCCATTGGGGCAGGGGGCCGAATCAGGAAGGGGTTTATTTCAGCTGGCCTATGGTTCCTAATCCCTTCTCCCTCTTTTTAATTTAATTTTAATTTTAATTTTAATTTTTTGCCATAGGGCACATGTGCTCGCTGGAGAGAGATAGAGAGAGTGAAAGTGAGAAATCTTCCCCAGGGGGATGAACACATTGCAATCCGATTTTCCTCTCAGGATTTTGGGCACGCGTGCACACATGCCTGGTGTGATTTTCAAGTTGCTGGGTCTGGGACTTGAACCACAGTCTGCCATGTGAGACCCAGCTGCCTTAACCACTATGCTACCTGCCGGTCCCTTCCTCCCCCTTAAACCTTTCATTAAATGCTGCCTGATCTTGCATCCCTTTCTTGGTAAGGCCCCACCTTCCAATATACTGGTTTAGCTGCTCTGCTGGGGATGTCAAAGAGGGAGAACGGCTAACACATAAAATCCCTATTACCACTTTCTAATCTTGGGTTTGGGGGAACATACCCATGACTGAAACATCAAAACGTGAACTCGTTCCTGCGACGTGTCCCAGGGCTCTGTTCTTCAAGGTCCATTTTTTTTTTTTTTTTTTACATTTTTTCTTTTTTGGGAGAGGTTTTTGCTATAGGGTGCCTGTGCTTGCCAGAAAGAGAGAGACAGAGAGACAGAAAGCGAGAAATCACACCCCTGGGGGATGGCCACACCGCAATCCCTTCTCCTCCATTCTCCTCTCGGGATCTTGGGCACGCATGCACATGCACTCGGTGTGAGTTTAAGCCACCGGGTCCCCAGACTCAAACTGCGGTGGACTACGTGGGAATCCAGAGACGTAGCCATTACGCCAATGCTGGTCCTCCAAGGTCCCTTTAACTGCAGCGTGCCTCCCTTTCTCTGAGCCGGGCCACAGCAGGCGCTGTACTGCGCAGTGATTTCAGTCCCATCAGAAATCTAAACTCTGTAAACACCCTGACAGCCGTCGGCCGAGAGATGTGAGAAACTCACAAATGAACAACAAATGTGGGCAGAGGAAGGCCAGACCAAATGGACTGATGCCTTTCACAACCATGGAGGGGTTTAACCCACTGGTCTTAAACCATATGGCACACTGAACACGCGCCGGGAGGGGCTGGGGCGTTCTTGGCTGCAGACCATGGAAACATAAACGCAAGGCATTTTGTTTCCTTGTGTGTGCTTTTTTCCCTTTAAATATTTACTTTTTGTGTTTTGCCAAGACAGTTTCCATCCCATATGCAGAACAGGCTGTTTTTGCAAATGGGGGCAGGGGTAGGAAGGGGACAGCTTGGCTCAGGGGACCCGGAATAGGATATGAATGCTTTCACATGCAGGGCCTGCCTGGTTTTCCTCCTCCCCAGGGGGACAGTGAGCAAAACCCTGCTGCAATCTTAGCGTGGAGGTTCGGCAGCTCCTGGAAAAGGCATAGGTGGTCTTGATCCCTGCCTGTGCTCTTCCCGCCTGTCCTTTTTGCAGAAGCCCTGACCACACCCGCACAGTTAAAAGAGCACCCAAGGAGAAAGCCAACAGCCTTGTGGAAAATGCATGCCTCTGCCGGCCGTCAGTAGGTGGTCTCTCCAGTCAGGCCCGAGGCTATGGGTGGGCAGCAACACGTGCAAGTCAACTGCATGGTAGCGGCAAAGTCTCTGGCAGGGAGGCTGCTGATAGGGCATCGTTCACACATTTCCACCCACGGGAGAGGCAGGGCGGGGAGGAGGGTGGCAGGGGGGTGGGCAAGCGAAGGGAGAGCAGCTGGAAGAGAGAACAGGGAGGGCAGTGGCCAACTCTCAAGTCAAATAGAAACGTACCATATAAAAATAAATAAATTAGTCCTGGGCCAGGGGCCATGTTTGAACCAAAATAATGTAAGCAATCAAATGCTTACTGTCTCGGATTCACTCAGGCTTCCAAACGCATTACTGAACAGAAAATGGCCGGGTTTGTCATAAAGGAATGTGGCAGTTGCACAATGCTGGCCGCGTGGTTAAAAGGCAAGCTCGGAGCTGGCAAAGGCGGATGTTCTGAACTAAAAATACACAGCTTTGGCATTGTTTTTCCATTGGTTGTGAGGGATGAGGGCTGGGAGGAACTCCCCGATAGCCTCAGGATGTCCCGGAGGGATTTCATTTGCTGTACATGCAACCAGAGAACGTCCCAAGGCGCCATGCTAATACTGAGCTGGAAGGGAAGGTGGGCAGAGCAGATGCGCCTCAATTTGCGGGCGAGCAAGCCCATGCCATGAAGCTCATCCCGGAAGAGGAAGACCTGTGCATGTTTGCAAAGTGCTCTTCTGTTTATAACAACTTCTCAGCGGTCACCACCCAGAGACTCTGACATTATTGTCCTAATTTTCTAGCGTGGTGCTTCTCAAACTGTAGTGTGCATGAGATTTGAGGAAAGATTTGAGGGCCCCACTCCCAGAGGCCCTGACTCCGTAGGTTTAAGCAGGAACCAGGCAGTCTCATCTCTAACAGGCTCCCAGATGATGCCTGGGCTGCTGGTCCTTGGGCCATACCCCAAGTCGTCCTGTTCTCGATGCACTTATGTGACAAAAGACATCATCCAGCCCCGATTTTCCACCAACACCACGACGTTCCTTACCCCTCGTGTGCTCTGCCCGCCAGCCATTATGTCACAATTGCTGAGCTTGGACTTGTCCTCAGAATCTTTCTTGGCACAGCTTTCTGGGTAGTCACCTCAATGAACCAGTTGACACACAGACGAGACCTACTAGTCATCTTTGAGTTGGTGGGATGGAAACTGGTCTAAAAGTCAGAGAGCCTGGACTTAATCATGACCAGGTCATTACCTCGGTGTGGGGACATAGGATGAGACTTTGAACCTCGCTGTTTACTTTAGTTCCCTCATCTGCAATGAGAGAGCTGGATTGGGTCCCCCTCACAGACTGTATTAGTCTTCTCAGGCTGCCGTAATAAAAATACCAAGGGTGGCTTAGACCACAGGAATTTACTCCTCACAGTTCTGGGAGCTGTGAAGTCCAAGATCAAAGTGTGGCCAATTTTGTTCCTTTTGAGAGTCATTTTCTCTTATGATGGCTGTCTTCTCTCTGTCAGTTCTGGGGGATAGAAGTTCAAGGTCAAGGTGTCAACAGGTTTATTTTTCTCTAGGTCTTTCTCCTTGGCTTACAGGTGGTCACCTTCTTGCTGTTATAGTCGTGGTCATCTGTGGTCTCATGAGTCTGGTGGTTTTACTTATAAGGACACAAGACCAATTGACCCCTGAGAAGTAGCAAATGCATTTTCTTTGTTTGGTCTTAAATACAATATTTATCAGACTAAAAAAAATATGCTTAGAGTCCTAGGTAATTGACTTTGCACAATTAGATGAACTCATGTCCTTTTTCCCTCCTGACTAATCGATATTATCTGCACACTAAGATGATGGTTCTGTAGTGACCACCCTGTGATACTCCTAATTGGACACTTTTGCAAGACACAGTCACAAGAAGCATATCAAAACCGAAGGCATCCAGGTGTCCTAAGAGTTCTTTGCCTTGTGTTTCAGAATAAACCTGACGGTAACATCTCACTCCAGACTCGCTTTGACTGGATCTACCTGACACCAGAAAAACAGCACAATTGAGAGAAGACATTATAGAAACTTTTCTGGAAAGTCCCTGGATTCCCACCTCCAAGCCCCCACAGTGTCTCATTCTCGAACTGTTTTTAAAAGCCCTGCTCGCCCTTCACTCATGGAGATGGCACGTTAAGGGTTTTGGAATCTACTGCTCTCCCAGCCAATATCTTCCATAATAAATCCTGATCCTAAGCCAACTCTCATTTCTCACAAGTTGGCTGACTATGTGACTAGTGGTTGGTCCTGATCCATACCTCTCCAGTCACATCATCACGAGGGCCTCATCTCCATGACCTCATCTAAACTCAATTACTGCTCTACAACCTCACCATCCAATACCGTCACATGGGTGCTTAGGGCTTCAGCATGTGCCTTTGGAATGAGCATGGAGGGTACATGTCAGTCTATAGCACATATGGAGCGTTTGTTTTAAAATACAATTTCTTGGGGGACCAGCAGTTAGCATAATGGCTATGTCGCTGGACTCCCACATAGTGACCGCAGTTCGAGTCCCAGAACCGGTGGCTTAAACTCACGCCGGGCGCGTGTGCATGCGTGCCCAAGATCCCGAGAGGAGAATGGAAGAGAAGGGATTGCGGTGTGGCCATCCTCCCTGGGGGGTGATTTCTTGCTTTCTGTCTCTCTGTCTCTCTCTCTGTCTGTCTGGTGAGCGCACGTGTCCTATAGCAAAAAAACAAACAACAAAACAACAACAACAACAAAAACTCTCCAAAAAAAAAAAAAAGGAAAAGAAAATACAACTTCTTGGGCCCATCCTCCAGAGATTCTGATTAAGTCATCTGAGAGAGACCTAGGAGTTTCTATTTTATTTTTTTAAGAGAGATTTTTGCTATAAGGCATGTGCGCTCACCAGACAGACAGAGAGAGACAGAAAGTGAGAAATCACCCCCCAGGGGAGACGGCCATGCCGCAGTCTCTTCTCCTTCATTCTCCTTTAGGGATCTTGTTCATGCATGCACACACACCCAGTGTGAGTTTTAAGTCTCTGAGTCCGGGACTTGAACCGCGGTTGACTACATGGGAGTCCAACACTGTAACCATTACGCCATCTGCTGGTCCCTCCATTTTTTTGTTTTGTTTTGTTTTGTTTTTGGAGAGGTTTTTTTGCTATAGGGCACGTGTGCTTGCCAGACAGACAGAGAGAGACAGAGAGACAGAAAGCGAGAAATCACCCCCCAGGGGAGATGGCCACGTCGCAATCCCTTCTCCTCCATTCTCCTCTCAGGATCTTGGGCACGCATGCACACGCGCCTGGCGTGAGTTTTAAGCCACCGGGTCCGGAACGCGAACCGCAGTCAACTACGTGGGAGTCCAGCGACATAGCCATTACGCCAACTGCTGATCCCTCCATTTTGCTTTTTAATGTTAATTTTAATAATATTTTTGCCACAGGGTGTATGTGCTTGCCAGAAAAACAGAGAGAAAGTGAGAAATCACCCTGGGCGAGGGATGAATATGCCACCATCTCTTCTCTTGAGAGTTTTGGCATGCGTGCACACGTGCCCAGCACGATTTTCAAGTCTGGGACTTGAACCATGCTCAGCCATGTTGGAATCCAGCGCCTTAACCACCATGCTAAATGCTAGTCCCTCCATTTTATGTTTTCTTTTATTATTTTTTTTTCAAAGAATTACTTATTTAATTCATCATTGTTATTATTTTTCAATTTGCTACAGGGCACATGCACTCACCGATAGAGAGAGAAAAAGTGAGAAAGCAAGCTATTAGGTCTGGGACTTGAACTGTGGCTGGCCATGTGGAAGTCCAGTGCTTTAATCACCTTGCCAAATGTTGGCCCGTCCTTTTTTTTTTTTTTTTTTTTTTTTGGAGAGGTTTTCACTATAGGGCGCATGCGCTCGCCAGACAGACAGAGAGAGACATAGAGACAGAAAGCAAGAAATCACCCCCCAGGGGGGATGGTCATGCCGCAATCCCTTCTCCTCCATTCTCCTCTCGGGATCTTGGGCACACACGCACACATACCCGGTGTGAATTTTAAGCCACCAGGTCCGGGACGCGAACCGCGGTCGACTACGTGGGAGTCCAGCGACATAGTCATTACACTAACTGCTGGTTCCTGCGTCCATTTTATTTTTGAAATGTATCTATTTATTTCTTCCATGACACAGAGATAGGCACTCCCAATAGGAGCTTCGTGCCACGCTCTACCCCCAGTCCTGGCTGGCCTGCGTCACAGGTTCACACACACACACACACACACACACACACACACACACACACACTCAAGCCTGCCTGCCCAGAGAGGTGCTGGGATGCAAACCCAAGACTCTTCCTGTGTGGGTCAGTTGAGTTATCACTGCGCCTCCACCTGGCTCTCAGGAGTTTCGTTTTTTGCCAGGCACCCCACACAATTCTAAGCCTCAGTGGATTTGAGAAGCATGAGTGAGATGATGTCTGAGTTCCCTAATTCCCTGGCAGAGAGCAAGCCATGGAGGCTTCCAGACTCCCAATGGCCACCCGTCACATCTCTGTGTTAGCCCTCAGTCCACCTCGCTCTGCAATGACTGACACTAGAGGCAGGAGAGAGTGCTGTGGCTTATTGGTGTGCAAATCTGAGCCATGCACACAGTAGGCACATAATCAGTGTTTATCGAGGGCCTCGCCTAAGGCCTTCTCACCTCAGAAATCTCTGAAGTGTGTGAATCATTTTTGGAGCGCTCTCACGGGAGCTATCAAACATCATTTAGGGGAAAGGCAGTCCGGCTGCCCTTGTTTTTCCTGTCCTGGAGGCTTACACAGCAGCGTGTACATTTCCATGTCCCTCATGTCGCTGAGCAGCAGAAAGCACAACAGCGTGAGCTGCGCTTAGAAGAGGAACATAAACAAGCGCGAAGAACAGACCTCACTCCTCCTAGCCTCTGGTCAGCGACTTCGTCCTTTCGTTCCCTGAGGACTGTCAGGCTGGTGGTCAGAGCCAAGGAAAAGCAGTACCTGGAGGTCCTCAAAGACCATATAATTCAAGAGAAAATGGATCACTTTCCTACATTTCTTTACTCCTAGGAGGAAGTGAAGTGAGGAAGGGAGGCAGGATGTGAAAAGAATTCTTTCTAGTGGAAGGGGGACTGAGAGGAAGGAGGAAGGAGCCAGTACTACACAGTGGTTGAGGTCCTGTCTAGCAAGTAAGAACCCCTCCTGAAGAAGTCACATTACGATGTCACCACGCAGCTGGTCGTGCAGAAATAGAAACCATGACAATATCAAATGCTGGTGATGAAGTAGAGACATTGAGTCTCTCTCTCACACATTACTGGTGAGAATGGCAAATAATAAAAGCCATTCCAGAAAATTGCTAGCAGTTTCTCCTCAACCCAAACATTGTGTGATCTAGTAGCCGTACATCAGGGCATTTATCCCAGAGAAATGAAACTACCTGTTCACACAAAAGCATTTACAGCAATGTTCATATCAGCTCATCTGTGAGAACCTAGAACGGTAAACAACCCACAGGTCATTCAGCGAATGAGTGGATAAATTCTGTGGGACGCTGCCATGGAATACTACTCAGCCATGAAAAAGTTTGATTGATGAACACAACTCGGAAGGATCTCACAGGAATCTTGCTCGGCAAAAGAAGGTGACCTGAGGATTCAAACACTGTGGTTATGTTGATATAGAAAATAATTTAAAACACAGATATATATTTTAAATGTTTTTTGAAGATTTTGCTCTAGGGTGCAAGCACTCACCGGAGAGAGGGGAAGTGAGAAAGCGCACACCAGGAGGTGAGTGGCCATGTTGCAGTCTCTTCGTCTCCATTCTCTTCTTGAGATTTTGGGCATACACGCACATGAGCTCAAGCATGTTTTTCAAACCACTGTGTCTAGGACTGGAACCACACAGTTGGCCATGTGGGAACGAGCCGCCTTGACCACCACCCCACCCGGCTGGCCCTAGGTAACGTTTTTGAAATGACACCCATGGAGATGGAAAACAGATTAGTGGCTGCCAAGGTTGATGAAGGGAGAAAGTGGGGAGAGACATTCATGTGACTACAGAGAGGTCACCCGAGTCCTTGTAGTAATGGGCTGTATCAAGATGTTCTGTGTCTTGATTACGTACTGATTACACAAACCAATGCGGAGGATGAAATTTTCCATAACCACTCACACTCACACACACACACACACACACACACAGAAATGGATGCATGTAAAACTCATGAAATGAGAATAAGGTCTGTGGATGGTAGTCATGTCAATTTCTTGGTCTTGACATCGTACTATAGATGAATAAGATGTTAACCACTGGCAGAAATTGGGTGAAGGGTGCACTGACTTCAATACTATTTTTGCAGCCTTCTGAGAAGCTATAATTATTTTTAAGTACAAAGTAAAAATATTTCTAAAGAGGGAAATAAGTAAGTAAAATAAACACATTTACTCATACTAGAAGTTCATTATAATTATCGAGAAAACAATTATTTTCTCTTTTGGAGTTGAGTGAAGCCTCTTACCTTTGTTAACACGAATGTCACTGGTTGAACATGTGAGACATCTTATTTTTAAATTTTTTATAAATAATGATTTTACTTAACTTTATTTATTCATTTATTTATTTTAATTTGACCAGAGAGGGAGAGAGAGAGAGAGAGAGAGAGAGAGAGAGAGAGAGAGAGAAAGTGAGAAAGCAAACCACCAGGTCCAAGATTTGAACCGCAGTCAGCCATGTGGGAGTCCACCTGCTGGCCCCAAACATGTAAGACATCTTAACTTGACACTTTAAAAGCCATATGTGGCGAGCCAGTAGGTGCTGTGGTGGTTAAGGTGCTGGACTCCCACATGCCCGACCAAGGTTTAAGCCCTGAACGTGGAGGCTTGCTTTCTCACTTTCCCTCCATTTCTCTCTGGTGAGTACACATGTCCAATAGCAAATTAAACATAATAAAAATAATAATAAATAAAATTAAATAATTATTTTTTTTAAAAAGTCTTATGTGGTATAAAATGGAGAACCCAGAAATAAGCCTTCTACTGTATGATTAAATTATTTCAATAGGGTGTGATGATTCAATGGTAAAGAACAGCCTTTTCAGGACCAGCAGTTGGAGTAATGGCTATGTCACTGGACTCCCATGTAGTCAACTGCAGTTCCAGTCCCGGACCTGGCGGCTTAAACTCACGAGGGGCGCGTGCGCATGCGTGCCCAAGTTCCTGAGAGGAGAATGGAGAAGGGATTGCAGCGTGGCCATCCCCCCGGGGGATGATTTCTTGCTTTCTGTCTCTCTGTCTCTGTCTTTCTGGGAGCATACACACTCTAACAGCTATGAAACTTTTAGAAGAAAACACACACACAAAACTTCATGACATTGAATTTAGAAGTGATTTCTTGGGAGACCAGCAGTTAGCATAATGGCTATGTCGCTGGACTCCCATGTAGTCGACTGTGGTTTGAGTCCTGGGCCCGGTGACTTAAACTCACACTGGGTGTGTGTGTGTGCGTGCCCAAGATCCCGAGAGGAGAATGGAGGAGAAGGGATTGCAACGTGGCCATCCCCCCGGGGGATGATTTCTCGCTTTCTGTCTCTCTGTCTCTCTCTCTGTCTTTCTGGCGAGTGCACACGCCCTACAGCAAAAATCTCTTGGGGGGGGGGATGATTTCTTGGATATGACAGCAAAAACACAGGCAATCAAAGATAAATACAGTGCCAGCTCAACGTGAACTTTCTGAAGTCTCTTCATATAAACAAGGACATATTAGTCATCCTTAAAAAGAACTGAAATTCTGGGTCCAGCAGGTGGCATGGTGGTTAAAGCGCTTGATCCCACATGGCTAACTTTGCAGTTTGAGTCCCAGACCCAGGGCCTCAAAGAAAAAAAAAAATGCTCTTGGTGCATGTGCATAACCGAGATCCTAAGAGGAGAAGGGATTGTGGCATGGCCATCTCCACTGGGTGGTTGATTTCTTACTTCTCTCTGTGTCTTTTTCTCTAAAGAGCATATGCACCCAATAACAAAAATGTAAGAAGAAAGAAGGAAGAGAGAGAAAGAGAGAGAAGAGAGAAAGAAAAGAAAGAAAGAAGAAAGAGAGAGAGAAGAAAGAAGAAAGAGAGAGAAAGAAAGAAAGAAAGAAAATTGAAATTCTAATGCATACGGCATGGATGAACCTCAGAGACATTTTGCTAAGGGAAATAAACCAGACACTAAAGGACAAAAATCGTATGAATCCGCTTACTTGAGGTACTTAAAGCAGTCCAATTCATGGCAGCAGAAAGTAATAATATTAATGACATGGTGATCACCAGGGTCTGGAGGAAGGGGACACGGGGAGGTTGTGTTTAATGGGTACAGAGTTTCAGTTTGGGATGATGACAAAGCTGGAGCTGGACGGTGGTGACAATGTGAATACACTTAACGCCACTTCATGTACATTTAAAAATGGTGACATGGGACATTTTGTGCCAAATTGACCCACTTTAAAAATGAAGCTTTAGAGATAAATAAGGTCACATGTACATAGAAGGCAAACATTGTCAAACACGTCCTCTAATTCACTATAGTCTTTCTTTCAATCCCTAAAAAGAGTATATTTTACCACATGTGTAAGTAAAATTGTAACAAAAGGATGAACGAGAACTGAAACGGTCCCAAGCAATAACTGGCACAGCGAACACTCGGACGTTGGCCTTTGCAGTCCTGCGGGTTCCAGCGGAGTCCCACTCCTGCGGTCCTGCTCCCGCCTTAAAGAACTCACTAACGAAGCTGCTCGTGGCGCTCTGAAGGCGGCTGTTCTTCCCTGACTCCCACAGTTTGTCCTTCCCGGGTGCTCTTTTTCTCGTCCCCACCTATCCGGACAAGGCCCGTTCTCCAGACTCTCGAGTCCCACCATCCCCGGGACAAGGCCTGGGGTCACTCAATGATGTTACTCCCTCTTCTGCTCACCTGTTACACTTCTCCATACCAACTTTTGGAATCTGCATTTTAAAGTTAGATTTAAAAGGAAAATTGCATATTCTCCCAGTCAATGGGTAAGATCCTTAATGCACAAACCAAATATTTAATCTCTTTGTGTCCACCAAATAATTCAGTGGTGTGATTTTCTTTTCTTTTTCCCTACTGCCAGGGATCACGTGAGCTCACCAGAGAGAGACAGAGAAAGAGCGGGAGAGAAAGAACTCCCCAGTAGAGTGTGGTCATACCATAATCCCTTCTCTATTTCTCCATCCTGTTACAATTTGGGGTACTCATATATCTGGTGTGTTTTTCAGTCTGCTGGGCCAGAATGGGAACCACTCGGCCAGCCATGTGGGATCCGGCTCCCTTAACCACAAGGCCGTGGGGTAGTGAGCTTTTGAAGCTGATTGAGAAGAAGTTTTCATCCCTTTCCCTGTACAACTATGAAATGCTTTTTTAAAAAAGCATAAATATATATATATATATATATATATATATATATATATATATATACATAAATGAGAGAATTTAGTGAATAAAGACCTAGCCTATGAAAGATGGAGATAGCTTTAAAATTTTCATATTTACAAAAACTTTCTGAGTTTTGAGAATAGTGCCAGAATGAGAGATTCATCCTCTGTAAAATCACAAATTATAGAACAACAGCGCACCTAGTCATTACGGGCTGTGATTTCCAAATCTCTCAGAACAGGAAACGAACACCCAGCAAGTCAAAGACATCCACCTGTGAAGTCGCGTTTGGTATAAAGCTGGGACTAGATCCCAGGTCTTCTTCTAAGTTCCTACCTTTTCTTTTTACCTAACCACAGCTGCCTGATGGAATGATTTTATTTACATGTGGGCTAGATGGTATGTAGAAAGGATAAATGTCAACTATAATTTTCCACCTGCAGATGAAGCACATTAAATTAATGGTAAAAAAAGAACCTTGAATGTTCAAATTGGCAGGTCCGGGATGTAAACATTTTCATGCTGGATGAGCAGAGATGCAGACGTGGGTTTGTGGTGTGGAGAGGAACGAAGACCACCCAGAGAGCACAAGCAAAGCTATTCATGCAGGGCCTGCTGCAGCGAGGGATTCGGCCGCCATGGCTTACATTCAAAAATGGGCAGAGACTCAGAGCAGGCAGAGGAGTGGGGAAGGTTTACAGTGGAAAAAGGGAAGGCTTCGGGCATGCCCCACTGGGAGGTTGTTGCCCGGGAAGGTGTGGGTGGCTAACCAGAGTGGGGTGTCCTATGTGATTGGTTAGGGGTGTGTTTTTGACTTTCCCTGGTTGCTCCTAAATTGGAAGTAGGAACAAAAATGAGAGAAGGTGCTAATTCCTGGCCATGTGGGACCAGTTGTTACAGAAGTTATCGTCTGGCTTCCTGGACCAGTGGCTGGAGAGAGTGGGCAACCTTCCCGCAAACCTGGCGTGTGGATGGTAGGCCGGCATCCTCAGCTGTTTGCTGGTTACTGAGGGTCATGTGTCAGTGTTCCAATGTTTAAAAGTTTATTTATTTATTTCTTCTACCAGCAAGAGAGACAGAGAAAGAGAGACAGAGAGACAGCACCCCCAGCAGGGTCTTCGTGCAGAGATTCACCTCCCTCTTCGGTCAGCCTGTGGTCATGGGTGTGTGCGCGTCTTAGAGGATCTCCAGGTGAGAGCCTGGGACTGGTGTGTGGACCCACCTCACAGCGTGCTGTGTTATTGCTGTGCCAACCCCACTCCCCGAGTTGCGTTTCTACACAGAATTCAGTCTCTCATGGTCACACGTAAGGAGACGGGCCTCTTCTTGCTCTTGGACTAAGCATCACCCTCCTTTACCTGCCTCTTGTGAGACTTAAAGGCCCAGACTACAGGGAAGGGGTAAATTCAAAAATCTCTGCCTTCTCAGAGAGCCGACCTGCCTGCGCGGTGCCCCCACAAATCTGCCTTAACACCCTGCTTCTCTCATTTTTGTTTTGTTGTTGCCGTAGGGTGCATGCATTAGCTGGAGAGAGACAAAGAGAAACAGTAAGAGGCAACGTGAGAAATCACTCCCAGGAGGGATGGCTGTATCACAATCCCTTCTCCTCCTAGGATTTTGGGCATGCACGCACACACATGTGCTGTTAGTTTCATGTCGCCAGTTCTGAGACTTGAACCATGGTCAGTTGTGTGGGAGTCCAGCACTTTAATCACCATGCCACCAACTGTCTTGCTTTACTCATCTTAATTTTTTGCTTAAAAAAAAAAAAAAAAGTTGGACCAGCAGGTGACATAGTGGTTAAGACACTGGATTTCACATGGCTAACCGTGGTTCAAGTCCCAAATCTGGCGGTTTGAAAATCATGCCAGGCACACACACATGCGTGTGTGTGCTCAAAATCCTAGAAGAATGGAGGAGAAGGGATTGTGGTGTGGCCATCTCTCCAGCGGGTGATTTCTCACTTTCCTTCTCTCTATCTCTTTGTCTCGCTCCTGTAAACCCATGTGACCTACGGCAAAAATAAATTGTGCTGCCCCTGGACTGAGTGTGTGCCCCATTGGTCTTTCAGGGCCTTTGATTTCCCCCGGTCTGCTGCTAACTCTGCTCAGGCTCGGAGTCTTATCCTGACTCTGCTGCTTTCCCCTGCAGCTTCCCACTTCCCCAAACGCCTCTGTTCTCTTTGAATCCTGTTCCCAGCCCCGGTTCCCATATGGACCTGCCTCCTCTAGGAATCCTTTGCTCCACCTCCAGGGCTCCCTTCCCTGAACTCTGAGAGGCCGAATCTGCATTCCTGACTTGGGGTTTCCAATGGTTGTGCCTCAGAGTCCTGGGCCACCCTCAGAAGTTCTGTTTTGCTAGGTGTGGTAGGGTGGGCAAGTCATATTCAAAGTTGTAGGGATTAAGGGAAAGGGGGGCTTTTGTTAGGAGACAACGGGTACCAAGGCAGATGCGTGCGAGCATGCATGCGTGCGTGCACGCCGTATTACATAGTATTGAAGACTGTGGAAGACTTTGATATGGACCAGTGGGATAACTTCCTGTTGTCAATAGTAAGCTAGGTGTTTTCTGACTAGAACATGCTTCTGGATTGATTTCGTGGAATCTCTGTTACTTTCATTATCTTTGAGCTTCTTACAACTCTGACATTGTAGATAGCTGATAGCAATCGCATGTTTTGACTACATGCAGAGGTTTTTTTCTTTTCTTTCTTTTTTTTTAAGTAAGGGAAATCAGGAACTGTTTTATATTGTTTTAAAAAGGTTTTTGTTATAGGGTGTGTGCATGCACTGGAGACAGAGATGGAGAGAGGGAAAGTGAGAAATCACCTGTTAGGAGGGATGGTCACACCACAGTCTCTACTCCTCCAATTTCTCGGGATTTGGGGCATGCACGCACATATGCCTGGTATGATTTTAAAGCTGCTGATTCCAGGACTCAGACCTCAGATTTAGCCACATGGGATGCGGTGCCTTAACCTCCATGCCACCTGTTGTCTCCTGTACAGAAGTTTTACAATTTTCTCTCCCTCAGGACCAGCAGATAGCATAATGGTTACGTTGCCAGATTCCCATGTAGCTGACCACGGTTTAAGTCTCAGACCCGGCGGCTTAAAACACACCGGTGCATGTGTGTGTGTGTGCCCAAATCTTGAGAAGAGAATGGAGGAGAAGGGATTGTGGTATGGCCATCCCCTCTGGGGTGGGGGATGATTTCTCACTTTCTGTCTCTTTCTGTTTCTCTGGTGAGTGCATGCGCCCTATAGCAAAATTCTCTAAAAATAAAATAAAAGTTCTCTCTTTCATTGTAGAAGGAGCCAGTTTTGAATCTATGGACTATATGAGAGGGTCTTTGAAAAGTTAATGAAAAAATGCATGTCGTGAAAACTACATGGATTTCCTGGCGGGGCTGGGCAAGTCGTCGGGAGAGCGCCATGGCAGCCCTACGCGCCTTGCTGCCTTTAGTCCGCATATAGCTGCACCCCGCCGCCCGCTGCTATGTCCTGCGTTCCTTCGCCTTGGGTGCTAACTTTTAATACATCATCGCAGAGAAAAGAGGGAAAAATAACAATGTGGGCTTGATCCAACTGAATCGCCCCAAAACACTTAATGCACTTTGCAGTGGCCTGATGGAGGAGCTCAACCAGTGAGAAGAGGATGGTTACCAGCCCTGCATTACCTCAGGGAAAAACAAGAACTACTCTACCATTCTTAAGGAAGCCAGATTCCCGAGAATGACTCACGTTGCAGATCCCCACAACACCATTCCCGGTAATCACAAGATGGATGCTGTGCCGCATCAACTGATAACCATCTCTGCTCACCAGAACCGCTTTTCTGAAACTGTGTTCCATGGAGACTTACCTACAATTGCGGAACTGCACGAGACCCACCTTTAATCCAACCCTGAATAGAATCTGTGTTCCCTATTGTTGAAAACTTTATGAGCTGATAATTGAAAAAAAAAAAAAAAAAACTGAAAGAACTGGAGGGTATGATAGCAGGGATGGCAACTGCAGATGCTGGAGACAGTATTGGAGAGGTAATGGGAATGAGTAATAGAGGGCGGAAGGGAGGGATTCAGGGAACAAACAACACACTTAATAGACACAAAAATGAAAAGTTGTCTGTTGATGATAATGTATATGGTAATGTCATTGTCTTGACTAATGTACACTGTACTCATGCTGGGAAAAACCATGTTGTACACTGTAAAGATGTGCAATGATAAAAAAAAAATATCAGCACTCTGGCAAAGGGAGAAAGATCTGAAGATATGATAGTGGAAAGGTTGAATGTGGATGCCAGAGGCTGTAAGGGATGGGGAGTGGGTGGTGGAGAGTGGGCGTGGGGGCGGGGGGAGGAAACATTTAGCACCAGAGAAATGTGGAGTTCTCTGTTGAAAACTGTGTATGTGTATGTATGTTGTGTGCATCATGGTGGGGACTTTGTGTGGAATGTGAATTTAATCTGAGAAAGAAAAAAAAATTCTAAAAAAAAATTTAAAAAAAAATAAAAAAAAATAAAAATTTAAAAAAAAATTAAAAAAAAAAAACTACATGGATTTCCTTTTCTTCTTTCATTCTTGTTTTTGTTCTTTTTTTTTTTTTTTTTTTTTTTTTTTTGCTATAGAGCATGTGTGCTGGCTGGAGAGAGAGAGAGAAAGAAAGAGAGAGAAAGGGAGAAAATGAGAAATCACCCTCTCAGAGGGATGGCCCATGCCATAAATCCCCTCTCCTCCATTCTGCTCTTGGGACTTTGGGTACACATGCATACACACATGGTGTCATCCTCAAGCCATTGTATGTTATAATTCACAAATTAAACAAGTTATTTGGCACAAGTTCATTTTATATTTCTATAAGAATCACAGTTCAAACTTTGAAAAATTCCTCACACACGTAGGATATACATCTGTACACAGATGTGCACACACATGTATACACAGTCCTCAGTTGGCTCAGTCACTTTACCCTAAGTCAGTGGTTTCATTTGGTGGGAACATCGAGGCCTTCTGAAAAGACCAAGCCATGGGAACCAGCAGTTAGAGTAATGGCTATGTCACTGGACTCCCACGTAGTTGACCTCGGTTCACATCCCGGACCTGGTGGCTTAAAACTCACGCTGGGTGCATGTGCGTGCGTGCCCAAGATTCCGAGAGGAGAATGGAGGAGAAGGGATTGTGGCATGACCATCCCCCCTGGGGGGTGATTTCTTGCTTTCTGTCTCTATGTCTCTCTCTGTCTGGCGAGCGCACGCGCCCTATAGCAAAAACCTCTCAAAAAAAAAAAAAAAAAAAAAAAAAAAAAAAAAAAAAAAGACCAAGCCATGCAGCTGGAACTTTATTAGAGGATTTGTGCTTTAAACGGTTTACATTTTAAAACATTTTATAATTTTTTAAAATTAATTAATTAATTATTTTTGGAGAGGTTTTTGCTATAGGGCATGTGCAGTTGCCAGAAAGACAGAGAGAGACAGAGAGACAGAAAGCGAGAAATTACCCCCCGAGGGGGATAGCCATGCCGCAATCCCTTCTCCTCCATTCTCCTCTCGGGATCTTGGGTATGCATGCACATGCGCCCAGTGTGAGTTTAAGCCACTGGGTCCAGGACTCGAACCGTGGTCAACTACATGGGAGTCCAGCGACATAGCCATTACACTAACTGCTGGTCCCAAAACATTTTACAATTATTCATTCCTCCAAGACGCCTTTGAGGGAATACATAGGCAGCATTAGCCTTAGCTGGTCTGTACCTCTTCTCCAGGAACTTCCCCCTGGAATCCTCAGGCGCCATCCGACAGAGCTGGGTCAGCATTTCTGACTGCAGATGCAGCAACACATGCTGCTGGCTGCTCTGAGTTTAGTCATGAAATACCTTTTTTCTTGAGAGCTTTTTGCTATAGGGCGTGTGCACTTGTCTGAAAGACAGAAACAGAGAGACAGAAAGCGAGAAATCATCTCCCCGGGGGGAAGGCCACGCCGCAATCCCTTCTCCTCCATTCTCCTCTTGGGATCTTGGGCACGCACGCACATGCGCCCAGCATGAGTTTAAGCCTTCGGGTCCAGGACTGGAACCACGGTTAACTACATGGGAGTTCAGCGACACAGCCATTATGCCATCTGCTGGTCCTAGTCACGAAATATTTTGACTCTAATCGGTAGGGAGCCAGGAAGACTGCCTCAGTCCACAGGACTGCTGCTTCCCTGCTTCTGAAACTGCACCTGGTTCTTGTGGGCCAGGGAGCTGCGCCTCTGGGCTGTCCCCGGGCCAGGGCACCCCAGCTCAGGCCCATACACACCCGGAGGAGCACTCGCCTCTCCTGGCTGAGGACTTTTTCCTTCCGTTTCTAGTCCTTACTTCAAAATCACGAGGCAAAAGGTCCAAGCATTTCCTGTGCCTTTTGCTTTGCACTCCCCACTGTCAAAGGTTCTCTACTTGGGGCCACTGGTGGCACGGCTGGAACAGTGGGACTGTCATGGGAAGGTCCCCGGTTTGTGTTCCAGGACCTCCCTCTACAGTCTGTGATGACTGAGCCTGGGCATGGAGTGTGGAGTGAAGACCCTGGTGGGGGCGACTGTCTCTGTCTATCTCACTCATGGGAGAAACGAATACCCTTTCTTTGTTGTTAAAGGTGTTCTCCTTGACCAATGTTTAGTTAGGTTCCTCCGAGCCCTCTTCCCCACAAGGCTGAATACCTGGGCCGTGTCTTTGACGTGCTTGTCCAGTGGTTGCAAGGATCCTGCCAAGTCAGTTTAGCGAGACTTCGACCACTCCTGACACGTATCAGCCTAAAATTGGATCGTATTCCTCATCCTCCAGCCTGGGGAGTGGATGACCTTGCCTGGCATTAGCAGGAATCCTGGGACATCCGTGTAGCAAGAGTCCCCTACACTTGACGTCTCCTCTGAGCAACTTCCCATCCACTGACCTGTCACTCTGCTGTCTGGCTGTAAATCCCAGCTGTCCTTGTTGCATTTGGACTGGAACCCCAATTCCTCGGCTCCCTGTTTCAATAGTCTTAACATCTATTGTAGTTGCCCTGAAGGTCTTCCCACTGTTCGACTCCCCCAAGCCATGCTGATCTCTCAGTGAAGCTAACTGAAGCTGATGGGCCACGTTCTGCCTTCTGAAACCTGAAACTGAGCAACCATCTCTTGGTCTGCCAAGGTGCCCTGTCATGCATTGGTAGGAGCACACTCCCGTCTACAGTCCTGGAAGACAATCACCTAGACTCTGTCTGCAGAGGGGAAGGAGCAAGCCATGACTTGGCGACGGAAGCCGGGCTAGCAGAGTGCCTCGGGATGCACTCCTGGAAGTGCTGTGGGTTGGGAGACCCTTGATAAGATTGTTGGGATGTCTTGGAGTCAAAAGCCAAGTGAGAGGTGTTTTTTGTTTTCGTTTTTGTGTTTTTGCTGGAGAGAGAGAAAAAAGGCAAGAATTAACCCCCTGGGGGGGATGGCTCTGCAATCCCTTCTCCTCCATTCTCCTCTCAGGACTTGGGTGCTCACTACAAGCACTTGGCAGGAGTTAAGCCCCCGGGTCCAGGTTTCAAACCGTGGTTCACTATGCGGGAGTCCAGTGCCTTAACCACTGCCCCATCTGCTGGCCTGGTGAGAGGGGTTTTGCCCTCGGGCTCTCCACTGCAGGCTTGGCTACAGGACCTGAGGAGCCAGCACCACGCTGGGCATCTCTCAATCTGCCCCTCATGTGGGAAGGGCCTGAAGCTTTCATAACCCACATCTCCTTGAGGAGATGTCTGATCCTGTAGGAGAGAATTCTCTATGCCCGGGACATTTTTTTTCTTTGATTTGTTCAGTCTCATAGAACCCAAACAGAAGTTAACCCCCAAAATGTGCAAGGACAAAAGGGGGCTAGGGAATGGGCCTAAGCAGCTGAAACAACAAACCCTCTTCCTAAAGGGCAAGGAATGATTTCCTATGGTAGAAAGAATTTACAACCTCAGTGGCTTTCTTTCTTTTTTCTTTCTTTTTTTTTTTTTTCCAGCGTCTTCCTCCTCGCGCAATAAAGGAGACCAGTTTGTCTGGGAGCCCCTTCTTTTTGATGAGAGCCCGTCTCTGGGAAAAGGACCGGGCTTCAAGCAACACATAAAAGTGAGTAGTAAAAAACAAAACACAACACACAGCACACTGCCACCCGCAGTCACCTCTGACCGCAGGACCCCACTGGGGCTGGGTCCCTCTGCGTCCTCGAGGTTGTGATAAGAGCAGCTTGTAGTGATGTCAGCCTAATTAGCCGGGCTAATGTCTGGTTTCCTGGAGAGGGCTTTTGTGAGGTAATTGGCTGCCTTGGGGTCAAAATGCAGTAATTGCAGGTCTTTTTTTTTTTTTTTTTTTCTTTTTAAACTAAATGAGATAAACAGCCTTTGAATTCTTCAAGCGAGTAAACCAATCACACCGAGAGCCCTCTCTTTGTGCCTCAGAATTGCAATGGGTATTTTGACAGGTGATTTCAATACCGTGTAGCTATTTATTTATGCTGGGTTTGGGACATAAACACAAACATCTTGGCCTCCGATTCTACACATTCACCAGACGTGGGGATTGCACGGCAGAGGGTCTGCTTCCGATACTGAAATTGGAGAGTAAGGTCAGCGGATATTTTGAGCGAAAGCAGAAAGCCCCCACGATTTAAAAGCTAACAGAACAGAATGATCCATGTGAACCAGCTCCCTTTCTTCCAGCTGTTGGCTTATTTTCTTTGTAAAAATCAACAACGGAAGAGTCTGGGAAGGCCAGGGACTGCTAATAAAGTTTGGAAGCGTCACTTCCATCTCGGGAGGTCGAGACAGGACCCGTACACGATGTGAGCCTCTTTCCACCAGTCCTCCTTAGGGTGAGCATGCTTAATCCCACAGAGTGTGAAGAGACTGGTGTGGAGACCCAGAGACGGGGAGCAGGGAAACGTTCCCTACATGAAATAAGCACCGTTTCCAGTCCTGTTTCCTTCCCACCCCTAGCAAGCTGGCAACCCTTACAACCCCAAACCCAAGGGCAGCCGTAAACCACCAGCATCACCGGGGCTTCGTCTGAAATGCAGAGTCCCAGGCCTCACCTCTGAGTCAGAATCTAACACCATCCCAGGGGGTTCCTGCACTTCTCCAGCGTGGGAAGCCTTGTTTATTTTATTATTGTTAAAAAATAATCATTTTATTATTTATTTTTATTTGACTAGAGAGGGACAGAGTGAGAGAGAGAGAGAGAAAGTGAGAAAGCAAGCTGCCAAGTCTGGGACTCAAACCACGGTTGGCCGTGTGGGAGCCCAGTGCCTTAACCACCATGCCACCTACCAGCCCCAAGAAGCCTTGTTTAAACTACCCTGATAGGGGGCACTAGGGTTTATTTCAAAAAGGAGTGGCATATTGAGAAGGGCCAGAGCAGCACAGGGACAGAGAGGTAAGGAGGTGCCAGGTGATGGCTACTCCATTCTATTCTCTTCCGAAGAAACGTGATTTACAGGCGACTACAGCCCACTTTTCCTAGTGCTGAAGCTCCGGTTGGCTGCTCCGGAAGTTGAGCACACCCTGCTCCCTGTCACTGCCCTACCTAGTACTTCTGACACCCGAACATGGAGGGCACAGGCTGGCTCTGTCCCTCTCGAGGCCGCATGACACGGTCACT
The DNA here is from genome assembly GCA_026018925.1 of Tupaia tana. Taxonomy (NCBI): domain Eukaryota; kingdom Metazoa; phylum Chordata; class Mammalia; order Scandentia; family Tupaiidae; genus Tupaia; species Tupaia tana. The sequence continues at coordinate 11,752,608 of JAKSZU010000013.1, read as the reverse complement.
ATTCAGGTACGAGCTAGAGTATGGCTGTCTTGGCTTCTCCCCAAACAGGCTCCTTTTATGGGGGAAATAAACATCTTTTAAGACCTGCCATGCGTATGGAAGCTTCGTCAATGAACAGCTGGCTCTCTCTGTCTCAGCAGCACCACCAGCCTCAATGATTAGGAGCACCCGCTTTCTGGGCAGGTCAGGAAGGAGGCTGGGCATTCGCCTTCCCTACATACCACAGCTTGCTGCACTTGGCTCATCCCAGATGCTCACCATTGTGGATGGGAGCTCTGCAGAGGTCACCTGCCCAGTCCCTGGATGTTTTCCTAATGCCCGAGTGGGTTTTTACAGATTCCAGCTTAGAATATTGCAAGGAAGGGGGCAATGCCACATGCTACAAAGCTCGGGTGGTTATTTATACATTTAAAAGAATGATTTATTTAATTTTATTTGTTATTATTGTTATTATTTTTAATTTGCTATAGGTGCACGTGCTCACCAGAGAGAGAGAAAAAGAGAGAGAAAGGGAAAGTGAGAAAGCAAGCTGTCAGGTCTGGGACTCAAACTACAGTCAGCCATGTGGGAGTCCAGCACCCTAACCACCATGCCACCTGATGATCCCTTTCACTTATTTATTTATTTTTAAAAGAATTACTTAATTTAATTTTATTTATCATTATTATGTTTTACTTTGACCAGAGAAAGACACACAGAGAGAGGGAAAGTGAGAAAGCATGCCACCAGGTCCAGGACTGAAACCGCAGTCAACCATGTGGGAGTCCAGTACCTTAGCCACCATGCCACCTGCTGGCCCAATTTTTAAAAATGATGTTTTAAAGTTTATTTGTTTCTTTCATGAGCAAGAGAGGCAGAGACACAGACAGAGAGAGACAGGCACCCCCAACAGGGTCCTCATGCTGGGATCCCACCCTCCCGCTTTACTCAGTCAGGATCTTGGGCACTCAGGGACAAGTGTGGTGTACACAGGTAAACCTCAGGACTTGAACCCAGGGCCTTCCCATACAGCCTTAGCATTGCAGAGGGTTGAATTATTGCTGCCCCACAGAGGCTGGCAGAGACTAGATTTTTAAAAGCCATTTAAAAATATCTATTGAATCTAAGTCATTAAGTTGCATAGCTTGCTTATACGCTAAGACCAAGACTTTACCCCAGCAGTCAGCAATCCCCTGGAGAAAGAGAAAGGATTAGATTACGCTATAATATTTCCCTTATTTTAATGTGTGTTTGAGAACCTGAGAGTCAGAAGTGCTTCCAAAGCATCCTGCAAATGACTCTAAGATCATTGCCTTTTAAGAAAATTCTACTAGAGGACATATATTCTATTCCTGAAATTAGAATGTCTTTTCCAAACCATCCTATAAGCACTCTAGTCTTAATTCTGCACAAAATGTATACAAGTTACCTACCCAAGACTCTGCCCAGCTATGGAAATAGAAACATCATTCATTGCCAGCTGCTGGGAGTATGCAAGCTATAATACTAAGGGTATGTCATACTAAGGGTATGTAATACTAAGAGTATGTAATACTAAGGGTATGTAATACTAAGGGTAAAGAATAGTCTTCATTCAACCAGTACTGGCTGGCTCTTTATGTCTAGATACTGGTCTAGAGTGAATAAATATAACAACAGTTAACCTTTAGTGTCTGCCATGTATCAGGCAACGTTGTATGCAGTTCTTACTTGGCTAATTTAACCCCAATACAATAGCATGTCTCTAAGAAGACAGATCCTGTCTTAGTGCTCCTGAGCTTTGTAATCACACGGAGAAGACAGGCATTAAATAATGGAATTACCAGTCTGATAAGCTTTACAAAGGTTGCGATGAGAACATGTCAGAGGGGGACTAAAGCCTTCTGAACTAGGTCATATATAAATTGCAACTGAAAACTCTGAGGTAGGGTGTTCCTGATGAGACCGGAAAGAGAAGCTGGAGCCAGATTAGGGCGGGCCTTTGTGAGCCATGGTGATGATGTTGAATTTTATTTGAAGAGCAATGGAAAACCATTAAACTATTCAATAAGTTAGAGAATGTTCTAATCTCATTGAACACAACAGCAGGGCTGGGGTCTAAAGAATGGATGGTTTGGAGATGGTAAGGGAGGGCCACCTTGGAGGCTGTTGCAGTTAGAGATGGTGATGGCTTGGGCCAGAGTTTTGGCCACAGGGATGGGATAGGTGGTTGATTGAAGAGCCATGAGGGGACTTCAGGAAGTTCATGGAAAAATGAAATTAAGGTATAAGTTTTGGCCACAGGGATGGGACAGGTGGTTGACTGAAGAGACTTGAGGGGACTTCAAAAAGTTCATGGAAAATGAAATTAAAGTATAAGTTTATTTTGGTGCAAAATTTTTCTGAATTCTATATGGTATACAGAATATGTATTCGCCATGAAATTTATTTATTTATTTTTTGGAGAGGTTTTCGCTATAGGGCGCATGTGCTCGCCAGACAGACAGAGAGAGACATAGAGACAGAAAGCGAGAAATCATCCCCCAGGGGGGATGGTCACGCCGCAATCCCTTCTCCTCCATTCTCCTCTCGGGATCTTGGGCACGCACGCACACGCGCCCGGCGTGAGTTTTAAGCCACTGGGTCCGGGACACGAACCACGGTCGACTACGTGGGAGTCCAGCGACATAGCCATTACGCTAACTGCTGGTTCCTTGCCATGAAATTTTTTTTTTTTTTTTTTTTTTTTTTGAGAGGTTTTTGCTATAGGGCGCGTGCACTCGCCAGACAGACAGAGAGAGACAGAGAGATAGAAAGCAGGAAATCACCCCCCAGGGGGGATGGCCACGCCGCAATCCCTTCTCCTCCATTCTCCTCTCGGGATCTTGGGCACGCACGCACACGCACCCGGCGTGAGTTTAAGCCGCCGGGTCCGGGACTCGAACCGCGGTCGACTACGTGGGAGTCCAGCGACATAGCCATTACGCTAACTGCTGGTCCCAGCCATGAAATTTTTGAAGACATCCTTGTTTTAGAGGTGGAATCAGTGAGACTTGTTTTAACTTGGGGAGCAAGGGAAAGGGAATTTGGGCTCCAATATGTCAAACATGAATAGTAGTAGTTAGTATAGACTCGCTGACTTGTTAAAACATCACCAGGTGTTACACTAATGCTGCAGAGTCCCTCCACTCTGTTTGGTTTTATCCACAGAACCTATCACCACCTGAAATTGTATTATAGTATAGATTAATTTATTGTCCTTTGGTCTCTGTAGAATGTCAGTCCTAACAGGGCTTTGACCACATCCCTGGGACATGCCCATGCCTCTTTTTAGAGGACCATGAGAGCCTCCTTGCCGGGGTTCCTGCTTCCTTTCTTGGTCCTTCTTGGTCCAGTCTCCACGCTGGATCCCAAATGACCTTGAAACAGATAAAATTCCTCATTGTCTCTTGCTTACCGTAGTCCTCAGTGTGAGCCCAGCTAACATGGCTCAGCCTACCTCTCCCTCCTCCCTGTGCCTCTGCTCCAGGCAGCCACACAGGCCTCCAGGAAGTAGTTTCCTAGGATGCCCTTCCTGGAGGTGCTGGTGCTATTCAGAGACATGAGGTTAGAGGCCACTCTTTCTGGTGACAACTCCTCTGCCCACTTACTTTCTCCTGAGCTCTTTAAGAGACAGCCATTCACTCCCTGGCTTGGAGAAAAGCTTGGGAAGGACACATGCTGTGGCCTTGTGGCTGACCTGGGGTGGCAGGCACAAGAAGGTGTCCTGAGCAGGAGGTCGGAGGATACTGAGCCTCCTTGGTGGGAAGCGCCTGGGGCTGGGCTGGCCAGGGGAGACTGCAGGGAGGTCCACCCGCATGAGAATGCTGCGCTACTCCCTGGGTGGGCCAGGCCAGCAGCCGAGCTGTGTTCTGTGGAGCTGAAAGAAAGCTGCAGGGTGCAGGGAACCTTGCTGCTCAGGGCCTCAACCATGGGTTGCGCCACACATGGCTAAAGTACACAGACTATTAGCAATCAAGGAAGGACCTCCCTGCCAGGGAAAATGACACAGGGGTTACTTCTCTGTAAACATCCCCAGAAAAAGCACCAGTTCCTTTTAAGGGCTGTCTGTACTTCCTTTGAGAAGTTGCAAATGCACCCATTGAGTGCTTTAGCACTCAGCTCACACTTGGGGGAGGAGGGACACACACACTCACTGCCACGTGGGAAAAATGCCCAAGCGCCTTTAGGGATTGTTGGTCGTCTGTACTTGGAAATTGTGCTGATGTATAGAACTAATAGGCACCTGAAACAGAAAACAGGTTTGTTTACCTCAAGACACCCCTTTGACCACAGTGGAAGCATTCATTTTACTTTGCATTGTCCCAGCACCTTTGTTTTCCAGGTTTCTGTAAGAGAAGAAAATGCATATCTGCTTGTTGAATGGGAACTAGTTCAAGTCACAGGGGTGAGCTGTCAGGGCCTCCTGAGAAAAGGAGAAATGGAGATTTATGGGGGCTTAAGAGGTTGAGGCCCTGGACTTCCATGTGGCTGGCCATGGTTCAAGTCCCAGACCTGGCAGCTTGCTCTCCCACTGTCCCTTTCTGTCTGTCTTTCTCTGGTCAAAATTGAAGAAGAATGATAATAAATTAAAATAAATAAATAAATTTTAAAAAACTTTCAAATTCTATGCACATTTGTGAATCCAGAGCCCTCTGAGATCTTTTCAAAGATGTAATTACAATTTGTCCCTCTACCTGGGAAGCATTCTTTGGGGACAAAGATGTGTAGGTTGTATTAATAGCTATTAACCTTGTGAGTGACAGAGGCTCTACCCCAGCTTATGCAGCAAGGGAAATTTCTGGGCTTCTGTAGCTGGGAAGTTCCTGGATGGGCTCAGGGACTCAAGCAGTAACAGTGACAGCCCATAGGCATTGACACAGAGCACAGATTGTACATATCCATGCATCTAACCCTCAATCCACCTCGTGATGCAGGTTCTGTCCTCATCCCGTTTTCCAGGTAGAGAAGTTAAGGAGCCAGACCCACAGCTAGAAAGCAGAGGAGCCTGGCTGAGTCTTTACACACTACTGTGATTCATCTCACTTCCTTGGAACTTGCTTTTTCCATTTCTTGGATTTTCCACCCTCTTAATTTATTCCATTCTCACCTGTATGGAGAAGGGCAGTGCAGGAAGTCCTCACTGACAACCTCCATGGCCAAGGACTCCTTGGTGAAGGCAGTATCCATGACAGTTCTGCAGAGCAGGTAGCAGTGCCGAGCAAGGTTGTACTATGTGCTGGGCACTGTGACAAGGGGAACGTCCACTGTCTAGCCACAGCCACTTTAGGGATGTGGCCCAGTGTTATAAGTCCCTCCAATATGACTTTTTTAATATGAAACTTCCTGCTTTTGAAAATGCTGTGTAGACTTGACAAAACATGTTTGGGAGTCATGAGTGTCTACTCTTATTTTTTTTTTTTTTTTTTTTTTTTTTTTTTTTTTGGAGAGGTTTTTCGCTATAGGGCGCGTGCGCTCGCCAGACAGACAGAGAGAGACATAGAGACAGAAAGCGAGAAATCACCCCCCAGGGGGGATGGTCACGCCGCAATCCCTTCTCCTCCATTCTCCTCTCGGGATCTTGGGCACGCACGCACACGCGCCCGGCGTGAGTTGTAAGCCACCGGGTCCGAGACGCGAACCACGGTCGACTACGTGGGAGTCCAGCGACATAGCCATTACGCTAACTGCTGGTTCCCAGTGTCTACTCTTATTCTTCACAAGAGCCCTGTGGAATAGCTTCAGCGGCTCACCTATTCCTGAAAAAGGCCAGGCCTATGTAATCTGGCTATCTGGGCCCCAGTCCTGCTTCATGGTAAAGGTGGCACATGTTGACAGCAAGTCTTAGTCTGTTTTGTGGGACTATAACAGAATACTTGAGACTAGGTAATTTGTAAAGAACAGAGATTTATTTCTTACAGTTCTGGAGGTTGAGAAGTCCAAGATGGAGGGTCCTATATTTGGAAAGGGCTTTCTTGCTGTCATCTGATGGTGGAAGGCTGAAAGACAAAAGAGTGTCACAAGAGAGAGGTCAAGAAAAGGGAACAAACTCATCTTTTTTATCAAGAACTCACTCCTGTGAAAACTAATCCACTCTTTGATAACAGCATTAACCCATCCATAAGGGCAGGTCCTCATGACCTAATCACCTCTTAAGGTCCCACCTTTCAACACTGTTGACTTGGGGATTAAGTTTCCAGCACATGAACTTTGGAGAACACAAACATAGCACAGTCCCATGGAGACCACCTGGCATGCAGATGGAAAGTCCCCAAAGGACAAGTCATTGAATAAACTCTAGGACTGTAGAGCCACTTGTATAAATCCATGGTTCCATGGACCAAATCATCTGAGAAAAAAGATTACATTCAACAGTTAAAGTTGCTTTTTTTTTTTTAAAGCTTCAAAGCAGAGATTAGCGTGATGGGCTAATGGAAGTAGCAATGATGCTTTGCCAGCCTCCTCGATGAATGTGCCTTAATCAAAAATTAGAGGATCCTGGGGCCAGCAGGTGGCATGGAGGTTAAGGGCTCTGGACTCCCACATGGTTGACCGCAGTTTGAGTCCCACACTTGGTGGCTTGCTTTCTCTCTCTCTCTCTGATCAAATTAAAATAAATAAGCAACATAAAGTTTAATAAAATAATTCTAAAAAAAAAAAAAAGAAATTAGAGGATCCTCTGAAGTTGAGTTGGAAGCTTGGTGTTCATTTCCTATTTAAATTTAAGCCTGTCTGATTAAGCAAATACTAGGGGTTCTTCTTCAAGAATGTTCACAGAAATGCATGTAAGAAAAAAATCTATGCCTAGGGGCCAGCAGTTAGCATAATGGCTATGTCACTGGACTCCCATGTAGTCGACCGCAGTTTGAGTCCTGGACCCAGTGGCTTAAACTCATGCCAGGCATGTGTGTGTGCATGCCCAAGATCCTGAGAGGAGAATGGAGAAGGGATTGCGGTGTGGCCATCCCTCCTGGGTGGTGATTTCTCGCTTTCTGTCTCTCTGTCTCTCTCTGTCTTTCTGGTGAGTGCAAGTGCCCTATAGCAAAAAAACCTCTCCAAAATAAAATAAAATAAAATAAAATTAAATTAAATAAAAACTATGCCTAGATTACAATATTTTTTGCACGTAAATAAACTCATACTTTAATTCCATTTCCCACAAAATGAAGTCCCCTTATTCTGTAGAACCCAGTTACAGCCTCTTTGTGACAAGTGCTCATTATGCTGAAGATTTTGCTTGCAAGGCATTTTCGCCTGGGACGGGGTCTGAACTAGGACTAGAGACTTATTGAGCCTTTCTAATGTGGGTTTTAACTACATAACTGTTCTAGAAGAAAACATGGCATGTGTACACAGGATTCATGATAGGTCTCAAATTTATAACTGACTAATTTTGTAGGCATAAATCTTGTGAATACTCTCTTACCCTTGGTGGGATAATCATTCTGAGTCAGAGCCTGATGGGTGTAGAGCCCTCTACCCCGTCATCTCCAACCTCCCTATGAGGTAATGAGTTGGGCACCATCAGGGATTGCTTGCCCTTAGTTCTCACACTCCAGGCCCTTGTCACAGAGCTAAGATTACACTAGTACTAGATTTCTTCCAGCTTAACATGTTGTATACTTATGCTAGCTTAAATAGGTCACAATAACCTGGAAGGACGGTGTGTGATTACACAAAACATGACATGCTACATACTGAGTGTCTGCTCCGGTTCGGGTACTACATATATCTCTTCCTCTTATGACGAATCTAATAATGAACCTTGTGGGCCAGTTTTTCCAGAAGAGAAAACTGAGTCTCTAGGGGTTGAAGTGAAGTTACATGTATAAATTGTCTACTGTGGGGCCAGCAGGTGGCATGCTAGTTAAGGGCGCTGGACTCCCACAGGGCCAACAGCAGTTCAAGTCCTGGACCTGGTGGCTTGTTCTTTCTTTCGCTCTCTCTTCTCTTTCTCTCTGCCTGTCTCTGGTCAAATTGAAAAATAACGATAATATATAAATAATTCTTAAAAAAATAAAAATAAATTGTCTACTGTATATTGTAGATAAGCTATATATATGGGGGGGTTCTCTAAAAGCTCATGAAAAAATGGAATTAAAATATGAATTTATTTTTCTGATAGTTTTTTTTTTGACAGGTTTTTGTTATTGGGCGCGTGTGCTTGCCAGACAGACAGAGAGAGACATAAAGACAGAAAGTGAGAAATCACCCCCAGGGGAGATGGCCACGCCGCAATACCTTCTCCTCCATTCTCCTCTCGGGATCTTGGGCACGCATGCACACGTGCCCGGCGTGAGTTTAAGCCACCGGGTCCAGGACTCAAACCGTGGTTGACTACGTGGGAGTCCAGCGACATAGCCATTACGCTGTTAGTCCCTGAATTTATTTTGATGTAAAAATTAAAACCCATATATAGATTTTTCCAGAATTGTATTTTCCATGAACTTTTTGAAGCCTTCCTCAGATATCACATATCTAATACTAACATGTGGCTGAGGCAAGAAGCCAGGAGTATCAGATGCTTTCGGCTATAGCTAAAAGAAAACCCCAGCTCCTCATGACATTATGAGGAAATTTATTTTCTAACACAACCGTAGGTCTGGAGGTTAGATATCTTGAGGGATGGCTAATTTCACAACTCGAATGGATCATCAGGAGCTCAGGTTTGTTCTTTTTGTTTGTAGGTCAGCTTTGACCTCAGTCCTCATTGTCCCAAACTGGCTGGATCCCATGCAGAATTGGCCACACCCAAAGTGAGGAAGGCAGTCAGTGTGCATCCTTGGGTGTCCAGCCCCTTATTTCATACTTCTTCTTGTTGTTGTTTTAAGAATTATTTTATTTATTTATTTTAATTTGACCAGAGAGAGAAAGAGTGAGAAAAAGAGAGAAGAGAGAGGAGAGGGGAGAGAGAGAGAGAGAGAGAGAGAGAGTTAGAAAGCGAGCCGCCAGATCTGAGACTCTAACCATGGTTGGCCATGTGGAAGTCCAGTGCCCTTAACCACCACATCACCTGCCGGCCCCCCACACTTGGTTTTGGAGGGTCTATACCTTAGATTCTCTGAATTTTCCTGTGAGGTTAGTAATACCCATTTTTTTTTTCAGTCAACATAGAGGTTGAGAAAAGTTCTTGGCTTATGTGTTAGACAGGAAGTATGTATCAGGCAAGGATTGTGAACCAGTGAGAGTTCTCTCCTTCACAAATGACTTGAGTCCCATTTCCCCTCTTCTGGCTTCTGTTATGCGTGTTGACTGAGAGACTGGATTTGGGACTCTGGTTCTTGTACTTAATAACCGTGTGAGGTTTTGAGAATTACTGTGTCTTTGTGCCTCTGTGTCTGCATTTGTAAAATGGGGATTTTATAATAAGCTACCTCAAAGGTTGCTGTAAGGATGAAATAAGTTCATACATGGGAAATTCTTTGCACATGTCTGGTCTATTGTTAGAGCCCCCAAGGCCATATATATTCAGTTATTCTCCAAGCTCCTGGATGAGGCAGCTCTGATGTGACATCTGTCCAGCTTGTACTTTGAAGGACCCTGCGGCAGAGGACTGTGCCTGTCATCTCACCCAGTTCCTTCGGTGGCTGCAGGAAAGGAGCAGTTTCCCAAAAGGAATCAGGAGGAGCTTCACGGCAGGAAGAATGGGAGATGTGCAGAGCAGGTAGCATTGCAGGTGGCCTGCTACCATTTGCTGCCTCTTCGAATCCAGAGGAGTTCCAATTATGATAGAAAATGTTGAATATATTAGATACCATGTTAGCAGCTGTGGTCGTAACAAATATTTGGGTCACTATAATTCTTTATTCTCAATTCCAGTCTGTAATCACATATCTACTAATTCTTTCTGTATTTGATGCTATTGATTATATTGCTGAAATCTTTACCAGGAAAATTTGTAGGGCAAATGCCAATGTTAAAAGGTAACTCACCTTTAACACACACACACACACACACACACACACAAAACCCTCTGCTGTAATTTTCTTTGATGACGTAAACATTATATGTGAATAAGATAAAAATATGTGCAAATCAGAAATAACTATGCAGTAAATGTCTACCTCATGAGGATAATGTTAGTAAGGCACATAGCTTAAAAAACATGGAAGCACTTAAGTCAAAATGGCTGCCTCTGAGTGTCTTGCATCCTCTCCCACAATGTCTTGGGCTTCTCTCAAGCACTGAGTTCAACATAGGATTTGCTTCCTCCACCAGACTGTCAGGATTTCAGGTGCAAAGACAGAGCTTTGTTCACCTTTATATCTCACTCCCCTTTGCAATGACCAGAATACCATAGGAGCTCTTCAAGTATTTTTTGAACAAAACAAATATATCAAAACACCTTTCCTTCTTTATTTTCTTTTATCCTTCCTTCCCTCCTTCTCTTCTTCCTTCCTTCCTTCTTCCCCTCTCCCCCCATGTACTAGAAAGTTTGTCTCCTTTCACACATACTCTGTCTCCACATTCTCCCAAGGTAGTTATTATCTTTACATTTTAATTTTTTGGTTAAACAATTTTTTTAAAGAATTATTTTAACTTTATTTATCCATTTATTTATTTTAATTTGACCTGAGAGAGATAGCGTGAAACAAAGAGAAGGTGAGAAAGCAAGTCATCAGGTCCAGTACTTGAACCACGGTCAGCCATGTGGGAGTCCAGAGCCCTTAACCATCATGCCACCTGCTGGCCCCAACAATTTCATTTTCATACTTTGATTGGGAAAGAGGGGGCATCTAAAGATTTTAGTTTGGATATTATTTTGAAGACTTTACTTTTCTGGCTTCCAGTCTTTTGGGAACATCTAATCCATTCTGATTCCCAGTCCCTTGTGCATGCCTGATATTTTCCCTCTAGAAGATATTAGTCATCTCACTTTCTCCACTGTTCTGAAATTTTAAGGCGATCTAGTTTGACATGCTCTGTTTGTTGCTTGTTTCATTTGCTTGGCAAAGTACTTGGTGGGACTTTTCAAATCAAGAGATATCCCTGAATTCTGGAAAATTGTTCTGTTTCATTTCTTTGATAATTTTCTTCGTTCACAATGAAGAAATCTTAGCTCTCAAATATGGCGGATGAATTTCTAATTTCCTCACATTTTCAAATCCCTTATTCATATGCTTTCCATTTAAAAAATAATTTTTCAATTTCATCTTCCAACTTGTGTATGGAAGTTATAAAAATTCATGTTTTAATTTTAATATGTTCTTTATATGACACCCTGATCTTGTTTTATGAATGTAATATCTCCTTTTTTCACTAATATAAAAATTATTTACAATTTTAAAAAATTATCTTGCTCTCTACACTATATCTGTTGATTTTCTCTATATCTTTCTTCAGAAAGACTTTCTTCGGATATCTTCTCACTCTGAATATGTTTATGTTTAAGAGCAAGTGACTACAAAGGTGATGAGAAACTCTACATGTGAGGGTTATTCCTTGGGTGGGGCCTCCCAGAGAGTAACTGCCTATTTTGAGAGAACCTCACATGTCATTATCTGCAAGTCCTGTCTCTGGGGTTGCCCAGAAGGGGAACAGATTCTCTAATTTCTGCTATGGATTGGAGAGGGAAGGTGAGGGTATGAACCTAGCTTTCAGAGTTTGAGCAGGGCTTTCAGAGCTTATAACCAACTGAGGAAAGGGGCTAGAGAAAGACTTGACTTTTATTTCATACTGCTATTTTTGCTTACACCAGGTTCCTGAGCCCGGACTCTCTCCTTTATCCTCTCTAGAAAGTGACAAACCACCCCCCTTACTGTCTTCTGGATGAAGAAGAAGTAGTCTTATTGCTGTGTGGGGTTGTCTTCTTAAATAGATTTTTTTTCAGTGAATCTACCAGTTTTCAGCCCACTGGGACACTTTCCATAGGAAATATTTTATGTTCCTACTTCCTGATACTTCCCTGTGAGCCTACCGAACAGCCTCTGCCCTAGCCTTTCAGAGCTAGCTTTCTGCACTCACTGCTCTGCCCAGTTAATCACCACTAGATCTGATTTCTGCTTTCAAAAGTTTAGCTGACCCCTTTCTGAAAAAGACACCTTTTATGTTCTCTTTGCTTGTGTAAGTTAAGTCTTTTACCTCTTTTCTGTCAGTTTAGTGGAGAATTGGGAGGGAGTGAAAACAAATTTGTGTGTGCAATTCATCATGCTTACATAAATTTCCACAAAGCCACAACTCCTGAGGTCAATAACGGACCCCCCTATGTATCTTTCCTTTCACCCCGCATTTGAGATGATTCCATTGTCGTCTAGCTGCCCATCACATTTCCACTGAGATGGTCTTGCTTTTCATTTGGAGTGGAGAGGGGTAGAATGTGGGATCTACTAACAAGATCCCCCACTTTTAGCAGTGCAAGCCTTTGTGGCTGAACAAGTACTACCACTTTCAATGCAGAATTGAGAGTGTATGTATGTGGGGGGTCGGAGTGAAGCAACCCCTGCTACTTTCCAGGATATTAGACATTGATCCTATGTCTAAGTAACTTTGAATATGCCAGACTTTTCTCAAGGAGTACAATGGTAACCTAAGTCTTAACTGGAGCTCTCAATTTAAAATTATGCTGTATGGGGGAAAGGTCCTCCAATATATTCTGGGTGCCCATCTGAAAGATCAGCCACTGCTCTGTAGCCCTTTGCCCCGAGAGAGAAAATGTCCTCTGTTACAATGGAGGGAAAGTAGGATTGAGAGTGAAGGGACTTGAAAGCCCCACCTCTTATGTTTAGTCAAAAAGAACTGCCTGAGGTGGTGGTGGCTGTGCTCTGTCCCTTCCAGTCTGAGCCAGTTTTCAGCTGCGCAATTTAGATGAACTGTGCCTGCCTCTTCCCCAGGGCAAAGGAGGTTTTCATTCACAGGCTGTCTCCTGGGATTCCCATTAGTGAAGACAGTGATCAAGGACTCACTGACAATGCACTACAAAAAAGAAAAAAAGAAAAAAAAAGTCTTCCCCTCGGCCATTGGGCAGGCTGGGTTTGATTCTTGGTGAGCTCTGCAGTGTTCTGGAGTATTCTGTGCTGAGAGGCTGCCAAGAGGCCGGCGGGATGTTGGGAATGGTACCAGCTGGGGACTGGGCTCACTCCTGGGTACGGAATGTTTTACTTAGAGAGCAAAAGAAGTGCTGGGGCCTCTGAATACTGTCTTCAGAGTCTGTGTAGGGGGTTATTTAGCTTCCCCTCATCCTCCCACTCTGAACACAGCCAAAGGCATTTGGAATTTGGCCCACATTGATCATATCAAAGGTGACAATGGAATCCAGGCCACCCAAAATCAATGAATCCCTAACAAGGCACAACTGGCTGTTGGAACTTGTCTCAGAATTGTGATGTTGCCAGTTGGATAAACATTCTTTGTGTAAATGCACTCATATTAATGTGTAAACTGTTTTTTTCCCCCAGTGAATAGGTTCTTTATAAAAGACGGCTCTTGATGCACATACTTTAAGACTGAAAAAGTTGTACGCCCTAGGTATTGAGGGTCTTAATATGGGGCCAAGATGCAATGTCTGGCTGTTCTGTTCCAGCTCAGATCTGGACCTGATCTCTATGGTCAAACGCTGGGGAGCGAGGGACAGACAGCAGGGTGTCCGTTAGATAATTATTTCCAAAATATAAGTTGAAGTCCTAACCTCTGTACCTGTGAATGTGACCATATTTGGAAATAGGATCTTTGCAAATGTAATCAAGTTAAAGATCGCAAGGTAAGATCATCCTGAATGTATGGCGAGCCCTAAATCCACTGAATGGTAGCTGTCCTCTGAGAGAACAAAAGGAGACTTGAGACATAGAAAGCCACACAGGGAAGAAAGATAAGTAAAGTTGGAGGTGGAGACTGGAATAATGCTGCCACAACCAGAGGGTGCCAGGGCCACCAGAAGCTGAGAGGTAAGGAAAGCTTCTCCTCTAGAACCTGCAGAGAGACTGTGGTCCTATTGACACCTTGATGTTGGACTTCTGGTCTCCAGAATTGTGAGAGAACAGATTTCTGTTGTTCTGAATATGTGAGAGAGATCTGGGAAGAGGAGTTAAGACAGAAAGGTGAAGTAGGGGAAGGGATAGCTAGGGAGGCTGAGGCAGGAAGGAGCAGAATAGTTGCCCCCTCCCTGTCTCAGTCAGCTCAGGCTGCCATGACAAAATACCGTAGGTTGGGTGGCTTAACCAACAGAAATTTATTTTCTCAAAGTTCTGGAAACTAGAAATGAAAGACAAGGAAGAGGCACAGTCAGTAGTTGTGGTGAGGGCTTTCTTCCTGTGCCTTCTGGCTGTGTTCTTGCACAGTAGGCAGAGAGAGAGAGAGAGAGAGAGAGAGAGAGAGAGAGAGAGAGAGAGAGAGAACATGGTGAGGGCTTTCTTCCTGTGCCTTCTGGCTGGCTGTGTTCTTGCACAGTAGGCAAAGAGAGAGAGAGAGAACAAGGTTTCTAGTACCTCTTCTTACAAAGACATAATCCCATCATGCACTACTAATCTAATCTTTTTTGGAGAGGTTTTCGCTACAGGGCGCGTGCGCTCGCCAGACAGACAGAGAGAGACATAGAGATAGAAAGCGAGAAATCACCCCCCAGGGGGGATGGTCACGCCGCAATCCCTTCTCCTCCATTCTCCTCTCGGGATCTTGGGCAGGCACGCACACGTGCCCGGCGTGAATTTTAAGCCACCGGGTCCGGGACACGAACCGCAGTCGACTCCGTGGGAGTCCAGCGACATAGCCATTACGCTAACTGCTGGTTCCCACTAATCTAATCTTAATGATTTCCCAAAGGCTCCATCTCTCTCACTTTGGGGATTAGGGACACCTGATTCAGTCCATAGCACTCTCCCTCAGTGTAGATGTCTCAGTGAAGTTCTGGCTGTTTAGGGGTGGGAAATGGACAGAGAACCCTCTGTGGAACATAGGCAAAAACACTGTTGATTGCAGGATAATTTAACCTGGAGGAGAGATTATATTGAGAATCAAAGATGGACACGCTCACCTTGGCTTTAATGAGACTAATAATAATAATAATAATAATAATAATAATAATAAAGATATAACCATGAGCTGGTATGGTATTTAAGGTGGCTGGAGTCACATGGCTGGCTACATGGTTCAAGTACCAGATTGAGGGGCTTGAAAATCATGCCAGATGCATGTGTGTGCATGCCCAAAATCTTGAGAGAAGAATGGAGGAGAAGGGATTGTGGAATGTGGTACGGCTATCCCCACTGGGGGGCATGCCCTAACCACCCCCCCACCCCCCCCCATCACCTATCCTACTCCATTGCCTGTCTCTTTCTGGCAGGCATGCATGCTCTATAGTGAAAAAGAAAGAAAAAAAAACTAACCCATCAATTGGGATGAAGGTAAGGGACATGGGGTAGGCATTCCACAGATTGTGAAGTGGATGCTGAGGGGTTATCTGTTCAAGCCCCACAACCTCGCTGTACTGACATCCTCCTGCCAGGAGGATTCCCTGACTGATTACTCTCCGATTTGAGCCTGAACTGTGTTTCTCCCATCCTCCCTACCCTAATTCACAAGCTGAGGTCTTAATCTTCAGTATTTCAGAATAACACTGTATAGCTATCCCTCGGCATACTTGGGGGACTAGTTCTGGGACCCCTTGCAGATACCAAAATACCAGCATGTTCAAGTCCCTTGTATTGAAAGGCATAGTATTTTCATATAACTCCCATATACTTTAAATAATCATAGTACCTAGTACAATGTAAATGCTATGTAAATAGTTATTATACTGCATTGTTTAGGAAATAATGACAAGAAAAAAGTCCGTATTGTACATATTCAGAACAGATGTAACCAATTTTTTTCCAAATATTTTTTGTTCTGCAGTTGATTAAATACTTGGATACAGAACCAGTAGATAGGGAAGCTGACTGTATCTGGAGATAACACCTTAAAAAGACAATTAAATTAATTAGGCTATTAGGCCTAATCCAATATGACTGCTGTTCTTATAAGAAGAGAAAATTAGGGAAGAGAAAGCCTGCTCAATGGCTCCTGAGATGTAGACATGCTGGGAGAAATGAAGATGTCCCACTCCTAACTGGGCCTCCATCATACAAAACCCACGTGAACAGCCCTTCTTCAAGAGAAAGCCTGCTCAATGGCTCCTGAGATGTAGACATGCTGGGAGAAATGAAGATGTCCCACTCCTAACTGGGCCTCCATCATACAAAACCCACGTGGTAGGAAAACCCCTTTCATATCTCCTGTCTCTGAATCAATCTTTGTCTCTCTCTACCTCTCACTCTCTCTCTCTCTGTCTGTCTGTCTGTCTGTCTTTTTTTTTAATTTTTGCTTTTTAGAATTTTTTAAGATGAGGCTTCTTACAGGGCCCTTTGGCCCCTCCCTCCTAGGCCTTTGTTTTGTTAATAATCCCCTCTGCTCCTCCCAGAACAGCCCTTCTTCAAGAGAAAGCCTGCTCAATGGCTCCTGAGATGTAGACATTTCGCGTGGCGCGCTAGCGCGCCGCGCGGTTTTCTAATTTTTGATTTTTATTGAAATTTTTTTAATATTAATTTTTCTTTTTTAGATTTATTCCAAAGCTTTTCTCTTTTTTTTCTCTGTTTCTTGTCTGTTTTTTTTTGTTGTTGTTGGTATTGTTTCCCTCTCTCTGCTTCCTTTTCTGCACACTTCCCAACCGTCATATTAAACTTCAAAAGTTTGGGAAGAAACCAACCATCCACCAGATGACTAGAAATCGCTGCAGGACCACAAGAAATATGGAGAAGCAGGAAAATGCCCCTCCTCCAGTTGAAACGGATAGCTCCTCTTCATCCACACACAGTTCAAGGGAATTCATGAAAATGTCTGATAAACAATTCAGATCATTCATAATGGCAAAGCTAACAGAGATCGAAGAGAAGAGATACAAGGAACTGCTGAAGGGGAAGGAGAAAGGAGTTGAAGAGTTCTAGGAGGTGAGGAAATTCATGCAAGATCTAAAAGAGGAGTTTCACACTTTACAAAAGAATCAGATGGAGCTGTTAGAGATGAAGGCTATAATACAAGAAGTCAAAATCTCCCTTGAAAGTATTAAAAGCAGACTAGATCATTCAGAAAATGGAATCTCTAATGTAGAAGAGAAAATGGCTGGCCTAGAAAGGTCCACCATAAAGACTGAGAAAATGGCCCAAAACTTTGAGAATAATATGCAAGAAGTACTAGATACAATTAAACGTCCAGGGGCGGCAGGCGGGGGCTCCGCTCCGCGTGCCGGCGCGTGGGGGTGGGGAGGCGGGCGCGGGGGCTCCAATCCACGTGCTGGGGTGCGGGGTCAGGGCGCGGGGGCTCCGCTCCACATGCCCTGTCTGGAGGTCTGGCCCGACGGGCTCTGCCCCACGTGCCGTGGCCGGGGCTCTGTCCTGTGTGCCATGGCCGGGGTCTGCCCCGCGTGCCGTGGCCGGGGTCTGCCCCGCGTGCCTTGGTCGGGGTCTGTCCCGCGTGCCGTGGCCGGGGCTCTGACCCGTGTGCCGTGGCCGGGGCTCTGACCCCGCGTGCCTTGGCCGGGGCACTGCCCCGTGTGCCGTGGCCGGGGCACTGCCCCGCGTGCCGTGGCCGGGGTCTGCCCCACGTGCCGTGGCCGGAGCCCTGTCCCGCGTGCCGTGGCCGGGGTCTGCCCCGCGTGCCGTGGCCGGGACTCTGCCCTGCGTGCCGTGGCCGGGGTCTGCCCCGCGTGCCTTGGCCAGGGTCTGCCCCGTGTGCCGTGGCCGGGGCTCTGCTCCGCATGCCCTATCCGGAGGTCCGGCCCGACCGGGGCTCTGCCCCGCGTGCCGTGGCCGGGACTCTGCCCCACGTGCCGTGGCCGGGGCCTGCCCCCGCGTGCCGTGGCTGGAGTCTGCCCCCTCGTGCCGTGGCCGGGGCCCTGTCCCGCGTGCCGTGGCCGGGGTTCTGCCCCGCGTGCCGTGGCCTGGGTCTGTCCCCGCGTGCCGTGGCCGGGGTCTGCCCCGCGTGCCGTGGCCGGGACTCTGCCCCGCGTGCCGTGGCCGGGGTTCTGCCCCGCGTGCCGTGGCCGGGTTCTGTCCCCGCGTGCCGTGGCCGGGGTCTGCCCCCTCGTGCCGTGGCCAGGGCCCTGTCCCGCATGCCGTGGCCGGGGTTCTGCCCCGCGTGCCGTGGCCGGGGTGTGTCCCCGCGTGCCGTGGCCGGGGTCTGTCCCCGCGTGCCGTGGCCGGGGTCTGCCCCCGCGTGCCGTGGCCGGGACTCTGCCCCGCGTGCCGTGGCCGGGACTCTGCCCCGCGTGCCGTGGCCGGGGTCTGCCCCGCGTGCCGTGGCCGGGGTTCTGCCTCGCGTGCCGTGGCCGGGGTTCTGCCCCGCGTGCCGTGGCCGGGGTCTGCCCCGCGTGCCGTGGCCCGGGTCTGCCCCGCGTGCCGTGGCCGGGGCCCTGTCCCGCGTGCCGTGGCCGGGGTTCTGCCCCGCGTGCCGTGGCCGGGACTCTGCCCCGCGTGCCGTGGCCGAGGCCTGCCCCCGCGTGCCGTGGCCGTGGTCCTGTCCCCGCGTGCCGTGGCCGGGGCTCTGCCCCCGCCTGCCGTGGCTGGGTTCTGTCCCCGCGTGCCGTGGCCGGGGTCTGCCCCCTCGTGCCGTGGCCGGGGCCCTGTCCCACGTGCCGTGGCCGGGACTCTGCCCCGTGTGCCGTGGCCGGGACTCTGCCCCCCGCGTGCCGTGGCCAGGGTCTGCCCCCGCGTGCCGTGGCCGGGGCCCTGTCCCACGTGCCGTGGCCGGGACTCTGCCCCGCGTGCCGTGGCCGGGACTCTGCCCCCGCGTGCCGTGGCCAGGGTCTGCCCCGCATGCCGTGGCCGGGACTCTGCCCCGCGTGCCGTGGCCGGGGTCTGCCCCCGCGTGCCGTGGCCGGGGTTCTGCCCCGCGTGCCGTGGCCGGGGTCTGCCCCGCGTGCCGTGCCGGGACTCTGCCCCGCGTGCCGTGGCCGGGGTCTGCCCCCCGCGTGCCGTGGCCAGGGTTCTGCCCCGCGTGCCGTGGCCGGGGTCTGCCCCGCGTGCCGTGGCCGGGGTCTGCCCCGCGTGCTGTGGCCGGGACTCTGCCCCGCGTGCCGTGACCGGGGTTCTGCCCCGCGTGCCGTGGCCGGGTTCTGTCCCCGCGTGCCGTGGCCGGGGCTCTGCCCGCATGCCGTGGCCGGGGTCTGCCCCGCGTGTCATGGCCGGGACTGTGCCCTGCGTGCCGTGGCCGGGGTTCTGCCCCGCGTGCCGTGGCCGGGTTCTGTCCCCGCGTGCCGTGGCCGGGGCTCTGCCCCCGCATGCCGTGGCCGGGGTCTGCCCCGCGTGCCGTGGCTGGGGCTCTGCCCCCGCGGGCCGTGGCCGGGGTCTGCCCCGCGTGCCGTGGCCGGGGCTCTGCCCCCGCGGGCCGTGGCCGGGATCTGCCCCGCGTGCCGCAACCGCTGATGGCCGTCTCTGCTTTCCTGAGCCGCGTTCCTGAAACTGTGTTCCATGGAGATTCACCTACATTTGCGGGGCTGCACGAGACCCACCCTTGGTCCAGCCCTGAGTGCAGTCTACGTTTCCTATTGTTGGGAACTTTATGATCTGATAATTGGAAAAAAAAAATCATGTTTATCATAAAAAATAATTAGAATAATAATAATAATGATTGGGGGAAACATAGGAAAGATATTGAATGTTGAAGCGGGGAGATTAATGTCTCTGTACTGACTGACATGCATGGCATTCCCTTTTGAAAAAGCAATGTAATACACTGTAAAGTTGTATGTAATTCAATGTAATAAAAAAATAGATAATAAAAAAAAATTCAATAACTACAAAAAAAAAAAAGAAATTAAAAAATATGTTTAAAGAAAATACCTATTTAATGACCACAGTTAGCTATATACCTCAGCTAGGTGCTACTTTATAGTATATTCATTCTACCCACAGTTTCGTGCCTAAAGTCAACATGTGTTCACAGATATGTAAATATCAGCTGAACTCACTATTGAAAGTACTTAGATTAAGATATATTGTGAATCATTGAAATAGGGGAAAAAATAAAAAAGGAATGGAAAGCAACTGCAGATATCAGAGACAGTGTGGAGGAGGATGGGAAATGACAGAGGGTGAGAAATAGGGGTAAAAATACATATATATATACAAGAAACAAGAAATGGAAAATTATTTGTCGATGATAACATGTATGATTAAGTCACTTTACAGTGTATTCTGGATGGGAAATCACGTTTTGTATGCTGTGATAATGTTCAGTGAAAGAATGTAAAATAAATCAATAAAAAAATTAAAAAAAAAAAAAAAAAAAAAAAGAAACGCAAAAAAAAAAAAAAAAAAAAAAAAAGAGAAAATTAGGGTTCAAACACATGCACAGGAAAGACCACGTGAAAACACAGAAAGAGACTGGCTGTCTACAAGCCGGGAAGGAAGCCGTCAGAGGAAATCAACTCCACCAACCACAATCTCTGAACTCCAGGTCAATGAGAGAAATAAATGTTTGCTGTCTTAGTGGCCCCGTCTGTGCTGCTTCACCATGGTACTTTGCAGTCCTAGCAAGCTAATACACCTTCTCCAGGACCATTGCTGCAAGCAGAATCCTTCCCCTACTTATACCCAGACCACCACCACTTCTGTTTGTCTCACGTGTTGGCCTCGCAGATTCCAGGGAAGGCCGACTGGCAAGAACACAGGCTTCGGAGCCACCAGGTACATGGTGGAATCTTTGTTTACTCCTTTCTAACTGGAGGACCTTGAGAAAGTTACTCAGTCTCCCTGGGTTGTGGTCTTAATCTTCAGTATTTCAGTATAAGACTGTATAGCTGTCCCTCGGGATAGAACTGGAGCTAATCAACTCTTTAGGGTTGTGCAAATTAAATTAACTAACATATGTAAAAATGTTTGCTACCCCTGAGACCTAAACTTTCCAGCATCTTCTCCAGTTTTAATGCCTTATAGGGTTATTTGCCATATCTTGAAGTCCACCCAGGGCAGGCTGCCTCTGTGGATGAAATACCAAGATCTATGGGAGGTTAAGCTCTGTCTCCCATTGTGTGCAGATAAATGTCCTAACCACTTGTCTTCTGAAAGTGGAAGCTATACATGTGATCATTAAGGTCTTGCGCTCTTGAAGGAGTGACATAAAGAGCTCATGGAGGCGACCATAGAGACAAGATCCCAGAGGTGAATGACCATTGATGAGGGCCATTGGTGATCTCCCAAGCAGCAAGTCCTATGACCTTGCCATATTGTGGATCGTATTCCTTTTTGTTTCCTTTTATTCCCAGAACCTGATCCTCCTAGCTTTTCATTCATTCTGTACATTATCTTACAATAATTTGTATCTTAAATCCTTCTGATAAATTGCTTTTCTGTTCAAGTTAGAATTGATTTCTATTGTTTGCCACTACTCTGTTTATGTCCCTGCTTGTAGTCAGTTTCCTGTACTCTGTCCTATGCCCTTGAGGTTCGATCTCACCTCTCAATCAGATTAGAGCTATCTCACAAAATGTTTCACACTAAGGTAAGAAAGATTTGGGTAAAGTAGTAGTAATTTTCCCAAAGGCATTTGAGTTTTAAAAAGAGAAAGTAAGCAGGTGAGGCTAAGCAGTGAGCATTTCATAACTGGAAGTGGGAAAGTTAATCTCTAAGGCTAAATGTTATATGTGTAGAGTGGGCTTGTCATGTCTCTGGAACCCACTTGTTGAAGGCATTGTCTAGGCTGCCATTATTGAGGCTGGATCATTTGAGTGGATAACTCCCACATTGGCTCTCCTGCTCCCATAGGTGGAGAGCATAGCTGTCTCTTAGGTTTGAGATTCGTTTAGATTTTACCGATTTAACCAGAAGGCTCTGAACGTCTTACATGATGCTTGTTCAGGTGCCTGACTATCATTGTCATGTGAGGGTGACTTTTTGTCCAAACAAGGACTGGGTAGTAAGAGAGGATAAAGGGGTATTTTTTCTAAAAGTCATAACATCAATTTTGATGACATGTGGCATGATGAAAAAAGAAAATTCTAGGTGTGTCCAATGGAGTCAGGTGAGGACAGGGGTGGAGAGCCAATACAAGTTGGAGATCCCAAAGAGAACTTGTACCCAAATGCAAATTCCCAGTCAATTCTTTTAGGCAGTCCACTGTTAACTGCCTTCCTCTTTCCAAATTAGTTTTACTGGACACTTAATCAACTCTTGATGGCCTTAAATCTAGAGAAGGAAAAGGAATCCAGGACAGGATGTGGGGTAAAACAGCAGTAGTGTGAATAAGGTGGTCAGAAAAAGGGCGTGCTTGCATAATGTGACTTCTAAGTAGCATATAGATCAAGAAGGATAAATTATTACATGAAGCAACGAGGCAGGACTGAAGCCTACAGATGGCATATTATCCATCCTCAGGCTCTTTATTTATAAAAATACCGTAATGATCCACTCGCTGTGTGCATATGAGGTCCCTGAGAGAAGGACACCTTCTCAGCATCAAAAAATCACCATGCTCTTGAGTTTCTGCTCCTGGGCAGGACCTTGTGAGCAGTGAGCATAATGAGATAGGGCTCCTCAAAATACAGTGATTAGCCAGAGCCAAAGGAATAAACAAACAGTCCTCGTTTTACATCCTTGAAGGACTAACTTTAGAGTCACCTGACTGCACTAGGTCATTCTACGAGGCCTTTGAAATGGATTCTTCTCAAGTGTGACATGCACTTGCGTCCAAAGGCAATTCTGGCTTGAGGTCAGGTAGCTTTTTGAGGTGCTTGTCAAATGTCAACCCATGCTACCTCCAGGAACATTTTTTTGACTCACTGTCCAACCAGCAGGCTCATGTCTTCAAGTCATCACCTGCTTTTTCCTGATTCCCCAAGTCTACCAGCAGGGACCTGGTGGGTATTTCTGGGCAGAATCTCCTTCACGTTCCACTCCCACTGACCCACCTTTGTTCTTCCTGCTCTGTTTACGTCCTCAGGCCTCATACATCCTTCTGCTTCTAGTTTCTTCTCCATCTGTTCTGTCCACCATTGATAAGTTAATATTAATAATAATAATAATAATAATAATAATAAATCCTAGCACCCAGAACATTAGCTACAAAAGGTTAAGCCTGAAAACCAAGATCTTACTCGATGAGAAAGTCTTCTTAGTCTTAATGAGGAAAGAATTTCAATCAATAGTGGCTTGAGACCCTCAAGATTCTGTTCTTTCTTTTTTATTTCCAGAGGGCACATGTGCTTGCCAGGGAGAGGCAGAGACAGAGAGAGAGGAAGAGGGAGAAAGTAGCGCCCAATGGGGCCTGATCACGTTGAATCCTCCATAGAGATTTTGGGCACATGTGCACAGCTGTCTGCATGTACTTCAAGCCACTGAGTCTGGGACTCAACCATGATCAACCATGTGGCAGCCTGCTCCCATAATCACTAGGCCACAGGCCCAGCCTGAGAATGCCGATTCCAACAGGTGCTGAGAAAGAGTAGTATCCTTGAGGGACAATAGAATTGGAAAAGCCACCCCTGGCTCAGGGTCCTGTTTCTAGATAAATTTCCAAAGAAAGGCAAACAATAATTTTTACAATTAAAAAATAATGAAAGACCCGTGGAAACATATCATGTTTTTCTTTAGATTTGCAAGCCATATGACCCCAATTATATAGCTAAATTGCATCTGAGGGACAGTCCAGTATGTTATTAAGGGGTGGTACATTGAGCTAACGAGGTGGAAAAGAAAGGGGTGGAGAAAGCCAGGGTGGTGACCCCAAAATAGAAGCCAGATGCGAAGATTTTGTCTCTGCCAGCCCATGCCCAGCCACTATCAACAAACACACATAGATAATACATGCTCAGGTATACACGCACACGTGCAGAGTCCTTTTCACACACCAGCTCATTAACTTTCCTAGGTGTCTAGAGCAATCATTCCACCATGGAATCGCTTTGGATTTCAGTTTTCCTTATTTAGATGTTGCCATTTTGCTAAGAAGTACACAGACGTGGGGGAAAGAATGAATGGTCCTCTAGCTAGTCACTCTTTTGGGGTCCTTCCTTATTGTTCTCCTTTTAAAATTATTTTTACTTTTTATGCTTTTTTTTTTTTGCAGTCCAACAACCTAAGCAGTGTCACAATATCCAACGATCATCACAAAACCTCTGTGTGCCCAGTATTGCATAATCATCACTTTCAAGCGCCATTCAGCAATGTCTTTATCCAAAGGCACTGAAGCTACCATGAGTTGCTTAGGATAGTTCATTGCCGGTGTGGGTCGGAAAATTTCTCTTTACTATTATATTCATCAATGTGGGCATTCTTAGAGTCCACTGTGTTTTGGGATTAGCCATATTGTAGAGAGACACAAATATGTGAGAAATAAATTGAAAAAAGGTCTGTAGCAACAGATTTTACACTATAAAAGAGTAAATTATTAGGTGTTAGAAAAACATAAATGCTGCAAACAGTGTGTTTTATATACTGTTTCCAAGAATAAAAATATGCCAAATGTGGGGGTTAAAAAAAAAGGTGTTAGTTAATCAGATTCCTGGCCGGGCCCGTCCTCTTGGCTCCTGGCGCTGCTGTGCCCTTTATAGGGCAGTAACCCAGTCGCCTAACAGAGGAGAATCCGAACAGCGACCTCGGAGGGTATGCCAACTTGGGGGCTAGTTATTGCCTTGTGAAATGGCAGGATGGCTTATTGTAAATTGGGGGCAGGGTAGTTAAAAATATACTTTTAAAAACTGGTTTCTAGAAACCAAGAATTTCCCCAGTTTAAGAAGTAACTGAGAGTAGTTTACAGAAATGCAGTCTCCCATGGAGCCAGATCATGAAACAAACAAAATAAAAAAAATAATAAATAAGCAGAAAAGGAAAAGGGATGTTAAATGGGAAACAGAACAAGGGTGACCCTTTTGGATGTTCTTCTGAAAGTTTCTTTTAAGCCAGCTACCTCCCAGACAGTGCTACCAAATGGCCTGCGTGTTCATTTTTTTCTTTTTCTTTTCTCTTTCTCTTTCTCTTTCTCTTTCTCTTTCTCTTTCTCTTTCTCTTTCTCTTTCTCTTTCTCTTTCTCTTTCTCTTTCTCTTTCTCTTTCTCTCTTTCCTCTTCCTCTTCCTCTT
Organism: Tupaia tana; assembly: GCA_026018925.1. Taxonomy (NCBI): domain Eukaryota; kingdom Metazoa; phylum Chordata; class Mammalia; order Scandentia; family Tupaiidae; genus Tupaia; species Tupaia tana. Next base: position 11,727,574 of record JAKSZU010000013.1, on the reverse strand, counting down.
CCTCTTCCTCTTCCTCTTCCTCTTCCTCTTCCTCTTTCTCTTTCTCTTTCTCTCTCTCTCTTTCTTTTCTTTCTCTCTCTCTCTCTCTCTTTCTTTTCTTTCTTTCTCTCTTTCTTTCTTTCTTTCTTTCTTTCTTTCTCTCTCTCTCTCTCTCTCTCTCTCTCTTTCTCTTTCTCTTTCTCTTTCTCTTCTCTTTCTCTTTCTTTCTTCCTTCTTTCTCTTTTTTTTTTTGGCGGGGGAGGGGGCTGCCAGAACCCAGCACCACAAACTGGGTGGCTGAAAATAATAGCAATGTATTATTTCACAGTTCTGGGGGCTAAAAGGTTGCAATCTAGATGTCAGCAGAATCATGCTGTCTAGGAAAGCTCTAGGGGAGGATCCTTCTTTGCCTCTTCTAGCTTCTGGTGGTTGCCAGACATCTTGGGCATTCCTTGGCCTTTAGCCACATCATTCCAGTCTCCGTTCTCACATGGCTTTCTACTGAGTGTCGCCTGTTTCCACATTTTCCTCTTCTTATAAGAAAGCCAGTGAGTGGATTAGGCACTATATACGGATCCAATATATCACAGGAAGGAAGCCCACTGTATGTGTGCTGGGAGGAGAGTAAAATTGTGTTTTGACTCCAACCATCTGGAATGGAATCTCCATCCTATTGAACTGGGAGTGAGGAGGGAGGAAATAATCTTGATTCAAACTCTCATATTCTTACAAAATTTGTAAAATTTCTTGAATACAGGTTTCTCTGTTTGCTCTTTTCTTTTCCTTAGGACCACTTCCAATTTTTTCTTTTAATTTATAGTTTCCACCAGTTTCACTTGGGGTGTGTCACCATTATCTCCACCCCAACTCTGGAGTCCTGGCTCATATATTTTGTTTGGAGGTAGATGAGAAGAAGCATGTCAGGAAGAAAGAAAAAGAAAGAAAGAAAGGAAGAAAAAGGAAGAAAGAAAGAAAGAAGATAATTTCTAATCTCTTCTCTAAGGAGCTGACTTCATTTTCAATAAAGGTTGGAGAATGCCAAGCCTAAGGGTATTCTCAAAAACAGTGGAAGTTGTGGTGACAGGCAATTTGCTTTTCATGGTTTTAGTTATCCTCTGTACAGTAAAACAAAATGTTTTAAGAAAGAGAAAGAGAGGGAGAGGGAGAGAGAGAGACCACATTCATATGACTTTTATTACAGTTTATTATTATAATTGTTTTATTAATAATTGTTAACTTCTTACTGTGCCTAATTGATAAATGAAACTTTATCACAGGTAGGCATGTGTAGGAGAAAACATAGTATAAATAGTGTTTGGTACTACCTGTGGTTTCAGGGTTTTGGAACATATTCCCTACAGAGAAGGAGGGGGGAGGCTACAGTACAAGCTAAACTGTAGGCTTGCTGGTTTGTAAGTGATCCCAGAATATGTGACTTGGGAGGAATCCTAGAGCAAGAGCAAATATCAAACACTGATTTCAGAAACCATTCCTTCAAAGGAGCCAGGATTTTATTGGATTCGTTTGTAGAGCAATTAACTCTGTAAGACATTGTTAAAAACAATAGAGCAATCAGCCACCAATTAGTGGAGCTTAACAGCTGAGAGTGGTCAAGGAAGTGGCAGAAAGCCCTAGCAAAACCACTGTCTTCCCAGCATGACTGTGGGACTATCCAAAACTCAGATTCTTTGAGAAGCAACAGAAGAGGCTTAACACTGTGAGAGAGGAAATAGATTATGAAAATAATCTAATCAGTCATTAAACAAGCAAATAACAATAGCAAACCTTGGAGGAGGGGAGACCAATATTTAGTTACTACAATATATTATGTAAAATGTCCAGTTTCCAACAAAAAATTATAAGAAATGCTAATAAACAGCAAAGTATGGCCCATACACTTCCCCTACAAATGAAGAAAAAACTATCTTGAGAATGACAAGATATCAGATTTCTCAGAAAAGGACTCAAATGATCCATTGTAAGCCAAAGGAAATCGTGAATAAAGAGGTAAAGGAAGGTATGAAGACTATGTTGCATAGAATAGAGAATGTCAATAAAGAGATTGAAGTTATACAAAGAACTAAATGGAAATTCTGGAGTTTAAAAATACAAAATTAAAAAAAATCCACTAGAGGGGCCCGATAGTATATTTGAACTAGACAAAGAGAAAATAAGCAAATTTGAAGTTAGAGCAAGAGAAATATACAAAACCATTATGTGCACTAACATAATGTAATAGAAGTACCAGAGGGAAAGGAAAACATTTTGAGGAAAAATGTTTTGAGGAAATAATGACTGAAAATTTCCAAAATTTATTGAGAGATACTGATCTGTAGTTTTCTTTTCTCGTAATGCCTTTGTCTGGCTTTGGTGCTAGATAATGCAAACCTTGTAGAATGAACTAGGAAACATTCTCTATGCATCGATCTTCTGAAAGAACTTACAGGGGTTTGGTATAATGTCTTCCTTAAGTGTTTGGTAGAATTCACCAGTAAACCCATTTAGGCTTGGTGCTTCCTGTTTGGAAGGTTACTGATTATTGATTCAACTTCTTTAATAGATATAGACCTATTTGGATTATCTATTACTTCTAGTGAAAATTTTGTCAAATTATGTCTTACAAAATATTGGTCCATTTAATCTAGGTTATCAAATTTGTGGGCATAGAGTTGTTCATAGTATCCTAAACTCACTACACAGTTAAGAAATTCAACAAACTCCAAGTAGAATAAATTCAAACAAATTCCCAAGTGGACCTATCACAGTAAAAATAGTGAAAGTAAAAGATAAGAAGAAAAATCTTGAAAATAGCAAGAGAAAAATGACTTAGTACTTTCAAGAAAACACTGAAAATATCGATAGCTGACTTCTTAGCAGAAACAATGGGGAGTAGAAAGTGGTGGGATATCATATTCAAAAATGCTCATTAAAAAAAAAAACCCTGTAAACCTTGGACTAGCCCCATGATCTAGTGGTTAGGGGGGCCAGATCCCACCTGGTCAGCTGTGGTTCAAATTGTGGCCAAGGAATCTTGAAAAATGTTCGGTATGTGTGCATACAATCTCCAAATCATAACAAAAATGGAAAAATGGAGAAGAAGGCATTGTGCTGTGATCAAGCCCCACTGGAACGTAATTTCTCCCTCACCCTTTTGCTCTCTCTGTAAAGCACATGTGCTTTCTGGCAAATGAAAACAGAGAGAGAGAGAGAGAGAGAAAGAAAAAAGAAAAAAACCCTGTAAACCAAGAATTCTACATCAGCAAAGATATCTTTTAAAAATGAAGGTAGGGCTGGCCTGTACTGCAACAGTTAAATACTGCACAGAGGAAGCTGGATCTTACATGGACAACCAGGGTTCAAGTTCCAGCCCAGAAACTTGACAAACATGTTGGCCATGTACACAAGTGCCCAGGATCCTGATGAGATCAAGAATTGTAGGAAAAATGACTGCAGTGAGGCCAGACTCTAGGAGGCTGCTTCCTCTCAACAGACTAGAAACAGAAAGGTATTTTCCTTAAACTAACTTTCATCTATGAAAAACTCACACAAACACCATATTTAAAGCAAAAGTCTCGATGGTTTTCCATTAAGGTCAGCAACAAGAAAAAAATGTTTACTCTTTGCTACTTCTCTCCTCTCCTCTCCTCTCCTCTCCTCTCCTCTCCTCTCCTCTCCTCTCCTCTCCTCTCCTCTCCTCATGCCTACTTTATTTTTATTTATTTATTTATTTATTTCATGAGAGACAGAAAGAAAGAGACTACACTCTCAGTAGGATCCTGATGCCACAACTAATCCTTCTTCTAAAGCCAGTCCTGGATTGGAAACAATTGTGTGCCCAGCATACTCAGAGAAGTCTGGAGGTGAGCATGGACTTCCCACCAATGTAGGTCAGACTTATAGAGCATTGTACTCTACCACTTCACCATCATATGGCCCTGTGCTCTTACTATTTCTGTTCAACATTATACCTGAAATAGTAGCCAAGGCAATTAGGCAACAGAAAGTAATCAAAGGCATCCAGATGAAAAGGAAGAAATAAAAATAAAATCTTATTACAGACTATATGACCTTGTATATGAAAAATCCTAAGGAATCCACCAAAAGAATTAAAATTAAATTTGGTAAAGTTGCAGAATATAAGATCAATATGTAGAAATAAAAATATACTTTACAATATATTTTACAACAATCCAAAAATGAAATTAAAAAATCTCATTTATAATATTATCACAAAGAATAAACTACGGAGGAATAAATTTAACAAAAGAAGTATGGCTTATTCTCTGAAAATTATAAAACATTGTTAAAAAATGAAAGATTGGGGGGTCCAACAGATGGCATAGTGGTTACATTGCTAGACTCCCACATGGTTGACCATGGTTTGAGTCTCTGACCTGGTGGGTTGAAAATCACACCAGGTGCCTGTGCGTGTATGCCCAGGTCCTAGGAAGAGAATGAAGGAGAAGGGATTGTGGCAATGGGATCCCCCTCCTCCCTGGGAGTGTGTGATTTCTCACTTTCCCTCTCACTGTCTCTATCACTCTCTCTGGTGAGCACACATGCCCTAAAGCAAAATCTCTTTTAAAAAAAAAAAAAAAGATTGCGCCCAATGCATAGCACAGAAGTAAAGTGCTCCTTAGGAGAAACCGGATTCCACATGGTGCGACTACAGTTTGAATCCCAGCCTCATCATCCTGAAAAATGCCAGGCATGCATTTGAGTGTCTAAGATCTGATGAGGTGGATAGAAGTCTAGAGAAAGGGGGTCATGAAGTGACTCTCTAGAGGGTTCTAGAAGGTGCATCTCTCTCTCTTTCTCATGTGTGCATATGCACTCTATAATGAATAATTTTTTAAAAAGAAATTAAAGATGACCTAAATAACTGAAAAATTAATTTGTGCATTAGACAATTTAATATTGTTGAGATGGCAATACTTCACAAATGGATATACAGATTCAGTGCAAGTCCTATCAGAATCCCAGCTGATTTAGTGGTAGATATTGACAAGCTGATTCTAAAATTCATATGGAATTGTGAAGGACCAAGAATAGCCAAAGTTGGAGGGCTTACACTCCCTGATTTAAAAACAAAAACAAACAAACAACAAACAAACTTACTTCAAAGCAATGATTAGCAAGATAGTGTGATACTGGCACAGGGATAGATATGTAGATAAATGTAGTAAAACTGTAATTTCAGAAATAACCCCATACATCTATGATCAACTATTCCCTGTCCCCCTCTCCCCTGCATAGGCTATGTGCACTCACTGGAGAGAGAAAGAAAGAGAGAAACAGAGAGATAGAGATAGAGAGAGAGAGAGAGAGAAAGAGAGAGAGGCAAAGTGAAAAATAACCCCCTTGGGGGGGGGATGGCCACACCACAATCCCTTCTCCTCTCAGGATTTTAGGCACACATGCACATGCATCTGGTGTGATTTTTCAAGCTGCGGAGTCCAAGATTGAACCACAGTAAGTCATGTAGGAGTCTAGCACCTTAACCACCATGCCACCTGCTGGCTCTGATCAACTCCTTTTTAAAAAGGGTATAAAGACCATCCAATGGAGAAAAGAATAATCTCTCCAATTAATGATGCTAAGATAGTCACTTGTAAAAGTATTGAGTTGGACCCAAACTTCACATAACATAAAAAAGTAACTCAGTCTACATATTTAATGTAATCCCTATAAAATTACAAGAGATATTCTTCACAGATCTAGAAAAGACAATCATAGAATTTGTCTGAAATAAAGAATACCACATATTACCAAAGACATCCTGTGCAAGAAGAGAGGAGTGGGTGGCATCTCACTTCCTGATCCCAAAATATATTACAAAGCTGTGATAATGTATTGGCAACATGGTATTGGCACAAAAACAGACAGAAGGACCAATGGAACAGAATAGAGACCCCAGAAATAAACCCCCAAATATACAGCCATCTAATATTTGACAAAGGGTACCAGTCAACCTAGCAGGAAAAGGAAAACCTTTTTAGCAAATGGTGCTGAAAAAACTAGGTATCCACCTGCAGAAAAATGAATCTGAACCCCTATCTGTCACCATTAACAAAAATGAACTCAAAGTGAATCAAAGATCTAAACTTAAGACTGCAAACTATAAAACTGCTGGTGGAAAACACTGGGGAAACTTTGGGAGACATTGGGGTAGGCAAAGACTTCTTAAACAAGACCCCCAAAGCACAGGCAATAATCCCCAAGATAGACAGGTGGGATTACATCAGATTAAGAAGTTTCTGCACAGCAAAGGACACCATAATTAGTGTGAATTGACAACCCTCAGAATGGGAGAGAATTTTTGTTAACGGTGCCTCAGATAAGGGACTGATAACCAGAATACACAGGGAACTCAAGTGGTTAACCAGGAAGAACATGATTAACCCAATTAAAAGATGGGAAAATGAGCCAAATAAACAACTCTTTAAGGAAGACATACGAACAGCCAAAAAGCATATGAAAAAATGCTCAACATCCCTTATTGTAAGAGAGATGCAGATCAAAACCACAATGAGATACCACCTAACCCCAGTCAGAATGGTGAAGATAAAAAAAAAAAAAAAAAAAAAAAAAAAGATAAGTTCTGGAGGGGATGCGGTGAAAGGGGAACACTCCTACATTGTTGGTGGGAATATAAATTCATCCAGCCACTGTGGAGAACAATATGGAGGTTCCTCAAAAATCTTCAAATAGAACTACCATATGATCCAGCAATTTGACTCCTGGGTATCTACCCAAAGGACAGGAGAATGCTCAGTCAGAAAAGCATTTGTACAACTATATTTATTGTAGCATTATTCACGATTGCTAAGGCATGGAACCAACCCAAATGTTCATAAATAGATAAATGGATTGAAAAAGTGTGGCACATATACTCTATGGAATACTATTCAGCCATAAAAAGCAATAAGGCTCTAGATTTTTTTTTTTTTTTGAGAGGTTTATGCTATAGGGCGCGTGCGCTCGCCAGAAAGACAGAGAGAGACAGAGAGACAGAAAGTGAGAAATCACCCCCCAGGGGTGATGGCCATGCTGCAATCCCTTCTCCTCCATTCTCCTCTTGGGATCTTGGGCATGCACGCACACATGTCCGGTGTGAGTTTAAGGCACCGGGTCTGGGACTTGAACTGCGGTCAACTACATGGAAGCTCAGCGACATAGCCATTACACTAACTGCTGGTCCCAAGGCCCTGGAGTTTGATAGAAAGTGGACAAATATGGAAGATCTGTTGCTGAGTACAACAAGTCAGGCTATGAAAGAGAGACATTGTATGTCTCCACCTAACATATACTGACCATCCACACTCTATGGTAGAGACTTAAAGTCTGGAGAACATAAAAACATTAAAAATTGCCATGGACACTAAAGACAAAGTGGAAGGAAAATGTGGGAGGGGAAGAGCAAAAGAAAGGAAAATTGGGGGAAAAAATGGAGAGGTAGGACATTTGTGGGACACAAATGGTTTATTATTTGTCAACAAGGATATGTATAGCATTCTCAACTGGACTGTACTGAGGTGTATATCATGCTGGGTAAAGTCTCTTTAATATCTAAATGATGTATAGCAATAGAATGTATAAATACTACTACTACTAATAAAGAAAACATTACTGAAATAAAATGAAAGAAACTAAAAAAAATCATAGTTGATGCAAAACAGCATGAAGAAATTCTGTTTCTTCAGGAGCTGTTTTCAGTTTTCCAATTTAAAAACTGGAAAAATGTTTTATGTTTATATGAAAGAGCATGTGCAAATATGGGTGGGAGTATATGTGTGTAATAGGTGTGTGTCTTTTATCTCTGAGTGTATATGTGAAATTAATATAAAGTTAAAAGCAAGCTCTAAAAAGAAAGTAACTCAAAATAGGTCAAAATGCTAAATGTAAGGTCAGAACTATAAAACCATTAGAAGAAAACATAGAAGTATGACCATAGATTTGGCAAAGGATTCTTAAATATAACACCAAAAGTACTACTAATAGCAACAAAAGAAAATATAGATAAACTGGACTCCAGCAGAATAAAAACTGTTGTACTACGAAGCACTCCATCAGGAAGGTGAGAAGACAACTTACGGAATGGAAGAAAATATTCACAAATCACATATATGATAAGGAACTTGTTTCCAAAATATAGAAAGAATGTTTACTACTCAATAATAAAAAGCCAGATAACCCAATTAAAGAACAACAAAGGGGAAGCAGCAGTTAGCATAATGGCTATGTCGCTGAACTCCTACATAGTCGACCGCGGTTTGCATCCCGGACCCGGTGGCTTAAAACTCACGCCGGGCACGTGTGTGTGCATGCCCAAGATCCCGAGAGGAGAATGGAGGAGAAGGGATTGCAGTGTGACATCCCCCCTGGGGGTGTGATTTCTCGCTTTCTGTCTCTATGTCTCTCTCTGTCTGTCTGGCGAGCGCACACGCCCTATAGCGAAAACCTCTCCAAAAAAAAAAAAAAAAAAAAAGAACAACAACAAAGGATCTGAGTAGACATTTCTCCAAAGAAATGGCTCCAACGGCCAATAGCACATGAAAAGACGCTTTTGTAAGTCATCATCATCATTAGTTATCTCACTAGAATGGCTATTATCAAAGTCAGATAATAACAAGTGAAAGCAAGAAGGTGGAAAAATTGGATCTCCCATACTACGCTGATGGGGATGCAAATGGTACCACTTTAGAAAACAGCCTTACAGTTCCTCAAATGGTTAAACATAGTTACCGTATGACCCACCAATTGCATTCTTAGATATATATATATTCAAGAGAAATGAAAACATATGTCTACACAAGAACTTATACATGAATGTTTGTAACAGTATTATTCAAAACAGCTGAAAAGGAGAAATAACCAAAATGTCTATAAACGGATGATTGGATAGACAAAAGATAGTATAACCATACAACAAAGTATTATTCAGCTGTGAAAAGGAACGAAGTACTGACACATACTACAGTAACACACACAAACTTGAAAACATTATGCTAAGTGAGTAAGACTCACAAAAGACCGTATATTACATGATTTCATGTGTATGAAATGTCCAGAATAGGATATCCAAAGAGACATTACAAAAGATTAGTGGTTTCCCAGAGCTGGAGAGGTGGAAGCCAATAGGCGTAGGTTGATGGCTAAAGGATATTGGGTTTCTCTCTCTCTCTCTCTTTTTAAGTGTTTATCATTATTTCATGGATGTGTACCAAAAATGATGTAAATAAGCTTCTGAAGAAATTCATTCACAGACCACTAGGAATAACTGCGAGTCTGCTGAAATCCATACAACCTCTCATGATACAATAAAGCAAAACCTGCTCTCTTTTATCATTTTAGAAGTTACTGAGCAATATGCAATTTCAAATCTTTCCAACGCCTAGCAACTGCACTTACTGGGTGTGCTAGTCGAGTTTAACAATCTCACCTATTAAATATGGTCTTCTCGTTCTCTGAGGATGGAACATCTTACCAGAGATGTGCACCTCCCTTATCAGCCTTCCTCTTTCTCAATCTTACTGCACGTATAGGGCTTAGGATTCCTACTTCTTGATCTACTTTTTTTAAAAAATAATTATTTATTCAATTTTATTTATTCATTATTCATTTTAATTTGACCAGAAAGAGGCAGAGAGTAGGACCAGCAGTTAGCATAATGGTTATGTCACTGGACTCCCATGTAGTTGACCGTGGTTCAAGTGTTGGACCCAGTGGCTTAAACTCACACCGGGCGCATGTGCGTGCGTGCCCAAGATGCTGAGAGGAGAATGGAGGAAAAGGGATTGCGGCGTGGCCATCCCCCTGGGGGTGATTTCTCGCTTTCTGTCTCTCTGTCTCTGTCTGTCTGTCTTCTGGTAAGCACACGTGCCCTGTAGCAAAAACCTCTCCAAATAAATAAATAAATAAATAGATAGATAAATAAATAAAAGGAAGATAAAAAGAAAGAGGCAGAGAGAGGGAGAGTGAGAAAGCAAGCCACTGGCTCTGGGACTCGAACCATGGTCAGCCATGTGGGAGTGTCCAGAGTCCTAGCCACCACACCACCTGCTGGTCCCCTCTACTTCTTGATCTTCTGCTGTGAAAAGCATGTTTATCAGAGCAAGAGAGTCCTGAAATGAAAGAATCAGAGAACTTGGATAGGAGAGTTTCGTCCATGTCCAACAACCATATTCTAATAAGAAAACAATTTCAAAAAAATTAATCAGGAATGACACCAGATTATTATTTAGATTATTTAGATTTACTATCTTACTGAAGAGATAAGTGTTTATGAGATCCAACCAAATGCAATCAGGTGTAATGAGGTAAAAGAGAGTTGAAGGAAATTTAAGGATCAGGTTTACCAAAATACCAAAGCACCGCTTCGAAAGACACAGCTTGGCCCTGGAAACTACTGGTATAGCCTCTGAGTTCAGTCTAGCAGGGACTGTCACCACAAAAGGAAAACATGGGTAGAGGAAACCCATCTATTTATCAAAAACGACAAGGTTTAGAGAAGAATACATACTATGAACGAAGCACACGACAGATATCCAGAATTCTTGGTTCTATTCAGATTTTTCTACTGTTATGCAGGGGCTTTCTGATACTAAGACTCTAGTCATCAGAACTGGATGGTAATAGGTGTAGTGCATTTGGTTCCTGTGTCAGAATAAGGTAAGACAGCCTGAAGTTGGGTAGCAATTTAAGACCCCTCTCCTCAATTGGAATTTTATGTTATACTGCAGACAAATGAAGATGCAGAATGCAGACAAAATCTCTTAGTGCAGTGGCACTCAACTTCTGAATTCTGGTGTTCTGTTGCTAAAAGCAAATAACAAACAAAACTATTTCTCTTGAGACCAGCAGTTGACGTAATGGTTGTCGCTGGACTCCCATGTAGTTGGCTGCGGTTCAAGTCCTGGACCCAGTGGCTTAAACTGATGCCGGGCACATGTGCATGCATGCTCAGGATGCCGAGAAGAGAATGGAGAAGGGACTGTGGCATGGCCATCCTCGCTGGGGGGTGATTTCTCGCTTTCTGTCTCTCTGTCTCTCTCTGTCTTTCTGGCGAGCGCACACACCCTATAGCAAAAAGCTCTCAAGAACAACAACAACAACAACAAAAATGAAAGAAAAGAAAAGAAAAGGAAAGAAAGAAAGAAAACTATTTCTCTCAATGGATAGATATGTCCTTCCTTAGTTTTAACCATATAGTAGTTTCTTAAATTTTTGTCATTTCCTCCTTCTTGATTCTAAGCCTCCTTCTTGATTCTAAGAAGCAGTCAACAAAATGATTGACTATAAAATTATAATATAGGACCAACAGATGATGGAATGGTTACATCACTAGACTCCCATGTAGTTGACTGCGATTCAAGTCCTGGACCCTGCGGCATAAAATTCATGCTGGGTGCATGTATGTGCATGACCAAAATCCTGAGAGGAGAATGGAGGAGAAGGGATTGTAGCGTGGCCATGCTCCACGGGATGATTTCTCTTGCGGGGTAATTTCTCATTTTCTGTCTCTCTGGCAAGTGCACGTGCCTTATAACAAAAACAAAAAAAAAAAAACAAAAAAAAAAAACAAAAAAAAAACAAAAAAAACAAAACCAAAACCAAAAACAAAACCAATTCTCTCTGGGAAAAAAAAAAAAAAAAACTATAATACTTCTTACTGTGGTTAGTTTGCCAAAGCTTCCTTTGTTTTGCTGGTCATCTTTGTGGGTATGAGTTTAGATTTTCTAATATGTAACATTTTCAGCAAGAAAAACTTTAATCATGTACTATCTTATTTTATCTATTTTTTTGGCTAGAGGCTGCATGCTTTCTTTAGATAGAAAAATTATAAACAATATTATAATTTTTATACTCGATCATTTTATTGACTGCTTCTTGATGCTTAGAATCAAGAAGGAGGAAATGACAAAAATTTAAGAAACTACTATATGGTTCAAATAAAGGAAGGACATATCTATCCATTGAGAGAAATCGTTTTCTATGTTATTTGCTTTTAGTAACAGAACACCGGAATTCAGAAGTTGAGTGCCACTGCACTAAGATAAATTTTGTCTGTGCTCTGCATCTGCATTTGTCTGCAGTATAACATAAAATTCCAATTGAGGAGAGTGGAGAGGAGAAAGTATCCCCCATTGGAAATCTCTGATCTTCTGTCTCCCCCTTCTTTCAGGATTCTGGGTACACATGAACATGATCTGGCATCTTCTTAAGCCTGCAAGTCCAAGACTTGAACTGTGCAGTTAGACATGTAGGATCCAGCTGCCCCAACCACCAGGTCACAGAACCATCCCATATTGCTTTTATTTAAAAATTAGTTTGAAGGCTTTATTCTTGAGGTGATAAAAATGCTATAAAATTGACCATGGTGATAGTTGCACATGTCCATGGATACACTAAAAACCCACTATATCTTAACTATATCCAATTAAGTTGTTCAAAAAACCAACAACAAACTACCAAGAGTGAAAAATACAGCCTAGTGAAAGAACTCTAGCAGCTAAAGCCACCCTCCAATGATAGGGACAGACCAATGCAGGGCCGCCATCTGTAAAATCCCTATACCTTGGAGTATTGCTCAAGATAGGAGAGGGGCTGGTTTAATGCTGTTCTTTTTGAATGTGTGCAAAATGTGTGCTTTGGAGAGTCTCACCTACCTTCTCCTTGTTTTCCTCCTATTCTGTTCTTCTTCAACTCAGCTCCAGAGTTACGGTGCCGATGACTGGGGAAAGAAGGGCCATTTCATCTCTCCCATCTGTCTAAGATGCTTCTGAACAAGGCTAGTTGTGATGGAGACTGGCCAGCTCAGGTCACGCAAAGAAGAGCCATCTCGGACCCTTTTCCATTGCACTCAGCCTCTTCCATCATTTATAACCTCCATAGTTTATTTGTTCTTTTAAAATCCTTTCTTTTTTTTCCCTCTACTCATTTTGCTTTACATGATGAACATTTATGTTATAATAGAGCCTCATTTGCTACAATAGACTTTTTTGTGGACTTTTGATTCAAAAGTACACCAAAAGTTCCACCTCAGCATAACAAACAACTACCCAGCCGTCATTAAATAATCCTCAAACCTCAAATACACTAGGACCTCTATGCACTTCCTGTTTTTGCTCCTGAAGTCTTCCTGCTCCCCTGTCCTTTCCTCCACCTCCTTGAGGAGCCTGAAGACAAACCACAGTGCTTTGCGGACAATGAGTCGGTATGTCACTAGTTTGGGTATGAATGAGTTTATGCTCCAGAGTTCACTTGTCTCTTTTGAAAATAGATGAGTGTGCAGTTGGAATGTTACCCTGTCTCATTTGAGTATGAATGAGTTTGTGGAGTGTTAGCCTGTCTCAACATCCTGCCTACTGGAGGCGTGGATGCTGTGTCTGGATGAGCCACTGACTTTTTTTTTTTTTTAAGAGAGATTTTTGCTATAGGGCACATGTGCTCACCAGAGAGACGGAAAGTGAGAACTCACCACCACCCCCCAGGGAAGATGGCCACACCACAATCCCTTCTCCTCCATTCTCCTCTTGGGATTTTGGGCACGCATATTCATGTACCCAGTGTGTTTCAAGCCAGGAATTGAACCACAGTCAACCATGTGGGAATCCAGCCATGTAACCATTATGCCATCTGCTGGTCCTGCCACTGACTTGTTTTCAGGGTGATTCTGTCAGAGCACTTTCTGTGCTCCAGGCAAGATTTCCCGCCTTATCCCCAATGGGTTGGAAGAGACCTGGCAAGGGCAGAGGTACAGGGAAAGTCCACCCTCCCATACGTGACTCCTCTCCCAAGGCAGAGCTGCTGCTCCTTTCTAACACTGAACACATCTGGCTTCTGCCCTTTCGCACATATTGTGCTACTCATTTTAATTCCTTTACCCTTTTTAATCTATGAAACCCATCTGACCTACAAGGGATCTGCAGGAATCTGCCCTCCTCCATATACCCTGTCTTGGCCACCTCAGTTCACAGAAAACTCCTTCCCTGGGAGTTCTGTGTGACTCCTGGCCTGGTTCACCTCATGCCCTTGAGTTGTTAGTTTTTTTTTTTTTTTTTTTTTTTTTTTTTTTTTTTTTTTTTTTTTTGAGAGGTTTTTGCTATAGGGCGCTTGCACTCACCAGAAAGACAGAGAGAGACAGAGAGACAGCAAGAAATCACCCCCCAGGGGGGATGGCCATGCCACAATCCCTTCTCCTCCATTCTCCTCTTGGGATCTTGGGCACACACGCACACGTGCCCAGACTAGTTACCTTTATTAACAGACATATTTGTTCTTATCTGCCTTCCTTGGGCTTTACTTGCTCTGTCCCCAGTCTCCTCTGCTCTGTCTCCTTTCGATCACTGCAAATTGACTGTAGATTTCTGGAAGGTAGGGTCCATTGTTGAAAGTCTGAATAGTCACATGGTAGCAACTCTGTTTACCTCCAAGGCCATATCCCTTAACCTATTTGCATGCATAAGGAAGTCTTTTTTTTTTTTTTTTTTTTTTTTTCATTTAATCATTGCACCTCTTTACCGTGTACAACATGGTTTTTCCCAGCATCAATACAGTGCACATTAGTCAAAACAATGATATTACCATATACATTATCATCAACAGACAACTTTTCATTTTTGTGTCTATTAAGTGTGTTGTTTGTTCCCTGAATCCCTCCCTTCCACCCTCAATTACTCATTCCCATTAGCTCTCCCATACTGTCTCTAGTATGCTATTATACCTTCCAGTTCTTTCAGTTTTTTTTTTTCAATTATCAGCTCATAAAGTTTTTAACAATAGGGAGCATAGATTCTATTCAGCGTTGGATTAAGGGTGGGTCTTGTGCAGTTCCGCAATTGTAGGTGAATCTACATGGAATACAGTTTCAGGAAAGCGGTTCTGGAAAGCAGAGATGATTATCAGTTGATGCAGCACAGCATCCATCTTGTGATTACCGGGAATGGTGTTGTGGGGATCTGCAGCGTGAGTCATCCTCGGGTATCTGGCTTCCTTAAGAATGGTAGAGTAGTTCTTGTTTTTCCCTGAGGTAATGCAGGGCTGGTAACCATCATCTTCTCACTGTCCATAGGCAGAGAAAGTCCTCCTATACAATATATTTCTCAATTGGTTTAAGACAGCTAAAGTTTCTTTCTGTTGCTTGTAGTTGCAAGTTCTTAGTCCTAGTTTTCGGCTTCAGTTTGCTGCCTGTGGCTGGCGGCCACGCACAGGCACAGACCCGGTGGCCACACGCAGGCCCAGCAGCCGCGCTCAGACCCGGGGGCCACACGCAGGCCCGGCGGCCATGCTCTGGCCCGGTGGCCACGCGCAGGCCCGGCGGCCACGCGTAGGCCCGGGGTCCATGTGCAGGCCTGGCAGCCACGCACTGGCCCAGTGACCACGCTCGGGCCAGTTGGCCACGTGCAGGCCCGGCGGCCACACCCTAGCCCCGAGTGCGCGAATGTGTGCGGGATCCAGCGCCACCTCCTGCTCGCCTGCCCGGCCCCAGAAAGGAAGGACAGCGAGCTCAGCCGGTTGGAAGGACAGTGAGTTCAGCGAGTGCCGCCGGCCCGCGTTGGCGCCGAGCACGGGACACCCCCAGCGCCGGAGAGGCAGCGGGGGTCGGGCGGTCCGGGCCGCGGCACGTGAGGCAGAGCCCCAGCCATGCGGACCCAGCCGTGCGGACCTGGCCACACAGGCTGAGCCCCGGCCTTGGCACGTGAGGCAGAGCTCCGGCCGCCCAGGCCCGGCCGTGCAGCCGCAGGCCCGGCCGCGCAGCTGCTGGAAGTCTTTTGTTTACAAAGTTCATTTCTATGTACTAGGAGTCTTCAAGAAGTTCATGGAAAATGCAGATTATAAAAAATTGTGCATAGGTTTCAAAGATTTTGCACCAAAATAAGCTTGTTTTTCAATTTTAATCTTCCGTAAACTTTTTAAAGTTTATTTTTTACCATGAATGAAAGAGAAAGAGAAAAACCCTCAACAGAGTCTTGACACTACAATCCTTCCTCAGGTTCAGCGAGCCCCAAATCATGGGCACGTGTGTGGTGGTGTACTCAGGGAGGTCTCTAGACACAAAACCAGAACCTTCCCATGTGGGCCAGCCTCACAGAGTCACATTTTACTGTTGTGCCACCATCTAGCCCCTCTACAACTTTTTCAAAGCATACTCACATTCCTGGGAGCATCCAGGGGATAGCGTGCAGAGATGCCCATGCCAAGTCCCATTCAAGCCCCCACCCAGTTAGTTACCTTTCCTGTGCCCCTGGAGCTTCACGTATCTGTTACGCCTTCAGTCATCAGGATGCTCTCTTCCTGAACTCTCGGAGCAAGCGTTTTCCACAACTGTGCTACCATTCCTTTTCTCCTTACTGTGCAGAGTCACGATATTATGCATTAGTATGTAGGCTGTCTAGTTCTATCACCTTGAGGCCAAATGTTATCATATATAGATACATTTGACAGGGCATAGGTTAGGCTGAGTAACAAATAGACCCTCCACATACAACAGCTTAAGCCAGATCAAAGTTTCTCTGCCATGTCAAAGTAGGAATATTAGTGGCGTGGATCTATGTGGTGGCTCACCAGTATCCTGGCTTGGGTTTCTTCTATATTTGACTCTGCTATCCTCTACAGCAGTGTCTCATAAATGATGTGAAGCAGTATTTTATTATCATTAGATTATTACTATTTAAATTCCCACTCTTTCTCACGTTGCTGTGTGGTTTTATTTTGCATCAGTAATGCCTGACGTAGGCCCATGCCCAGTCTGTACGGAGGTAGGTCCACAGTTGAGTGTCAAGGCCAGTATCAAGGTGCTAGAAAAGTTTACCAGTGCTGACTCTCAATTTCTGTCCTTTTCTCTCCACACACTGGCAGCAGAGTTCTCACTGTCACCTCTGCTTTGAGCAGACTGGATGTAGTACTGGCCTGGAAGGACCTCCTCCACAGGGTCAAAGGTGCTCAGCACAGTGTCACAGGATCATAGCACCCACAGCATCCATCAGAGCAACTTTCTGATAAGTGGGAGAGAGAAGGGAGCAGCGTGGACCCACTCCTCCCCTTAACGGGCCTCCTTGCTAGGAGCACATCACTTCTACCACATTCATGGACGACGATGTGGCCACATACCATACTGAGCTGTAGTGGAGCCCGGAGAGGTCTCTTTGTAGCAGCCATGCACCTAGCTAACTTCAGGGATTTAATTATTAAAGAAAGAAGGGGAGGGTGAATTAGGAGACGCAGGACTTCATGTGAAATAACCTCCAGTCCCATGGACCAAAGTAACAAGAAGTGCTGAAGTTCCCTGGGGTTTCTTTGATGGGCGTCCTTCAGTGTGAGGTCCTCGTCCTCCTGGAGGAGGGGCACCTTCGCTTGGTCCATGTAGAGGCAGAGACCTCCTTCATACAGGGTTTCTCTAGCAGCCCCAGCCTCTGTACTGTCCCTGTCATTGCTACCGATGGCCCTGAATACCGACCACTGGGCACTGCTGTCCAGTGACAGAGTACTCCCATGGAGCATTGCTCTGAACCACTGACCAATTCTCCTTAATTCGCCTATCACAGCAGAGATCAGGCTTCACCTTTTCTGAGAATTTCAGAAGTTTGAGAAGAGTAGGGTAGAGTTATAACAAAGGGGAACTTACAGTAAATACACAGACTTTCCAAAATCTTTTCTCAGGCTCCTTCTTCCCATCATCACAAGTGCTCTGAGTTTCTTCATACTCCAAACTCTGAGAAAAATGACCTCGAGAAACTAGGAGAGGTATGTATATAATTTCACCTCTAAGATCCCCTTCTGAAGCTTTTATTCCTGATACTAGAACATCCCTTCTCCTAGGGCTGTGACAACATTTATTTCTTAAGGAACTACTTTGGGTATGGTATTAATCCATAGTCCCAATAAGAATTACATAATCATCAGACAGAACACTTCCCAAAGTCTGGACTATTGAACTACAGGTTCACATGAAAGATAGTGTGACCCGGCCTAGGTAGCACTAAAATCATTTTAATCTGGGGCCAGCAGGTGGCATAGTGGTTATGGTACTGGACGCCCACATGGCTGTCCACGGTTCAAGTCCTGGACCTGCTGGCCTGCTTTCTCACTTTCCCTCTCTCTCTGTCTTTCTCTGGTTTAATTAAAGAATAATAATATAATTTAAAAAAGAAGAAATTAATGAAATAAATAATTCTAAAAAAAGAATTATAAAAAACCCTTTTAGTCCAGCTTCTATTAGTCTCACCAATTATTTAATCCAGTTATTTAATCCCAGCCATAGGAATCTTAAAATCAAAAGAATGCCTTCCTTTCTTTTCACAGGACTTAGATTTAGTCTACGGAGCTCGACAGCCAAACCAGGCTGCCAAGTGTTTTCCATTTTGTTATCTCTCTTGATACAAGATCATTAGCAGTTAGGATGTGTTTTCCTGTAAGTCAAACCTCTAGCAGTCAAGGATTCCATGCCTGGCACTGTTCCTGGGAGAAAAAGAGACTAGAGGTAAGATAAAACTGCAAGCCATATGATTACTGTAGGTTAGAAATTTGTATTCTGGTATTGGCCTTCTGGTGGTCCTGTCTGCCTGATTTATAGTGATAATTTCTCAGTTTAAAGGACCAGTGGGCAGATACAGTGGTGCATAGGGAGCGGTATTTGCCCTTTTAGATCCAGTGACTTGCATAACCCAGAGCATCCTCTTGAAAGTGTTTCTTCAGGGGATCAGCAGTTGGCACAATGGTTATGTTGCCGGACTCCCATGTAGTCGACCAAAGTTCGAGTCCTGGACCCAGTGGCTTAAACTCACTCTAGGCATGTGTGCAGGCGTGCCCACAATCCTTAGAGGAGAATGGAGAAGAAGGGATTGCAGCATGGCCACCCCCCCCCGGGGGGTGATTTCTCGCTTTCTGTCTCTCTGTCTCTCTCTGGCGAGCACATGGGCCCTATAGCAAAAACCTCTCAAAAAAAAAAATAAATAAAAAAGTGTTTCTTCAGAAATAACTTCCCAACCTGATTCATGAAATTTATGAGATGGCCTCTGGGAATTCTGTCAATAGGAAGGCATGTTCTCGCTGCAAAAGGGCAGCCTTGAGTTGTGCTTAATTTCATGTGGATTTTCGTTCTTGATTTCATCACACCAATGTAATGAAAGTGCCCATCAGTTAAAAATTAAAATGAAATTGGGACCAGCAGATGGCATAATGGTTACCTCGCTGGACTCCCACATAATCGGCCATGGTTCAAGCCCTGGATCCAGTGACTTAAAACTCATGCCTGGTGCATGTGCATGTGTGCCCAAGATCCCAAGAGGAGAATGAAGAAGGGAATACAGCATGGCCATCCCCCTGGGATGATTTCTTGCTTTCTGTCTCTCTGGTGAACACACACACCCTATAGTAAAAATCTCTCTTAAAAAAATTAAAATCAGTCATATCAATGATATCAATACATGCAATGGGGTTTCATGCTACACTACAATGAAATTCTCAGCATTCCTGAAATTTCATAGCACCCTGTGCCTGGAATCTCCAATGTTCATTTAATTTTTTATCTTTTTAGGTTTTTCCCATAGGTGAGTGTGCTTGCTGGAGAGAGACAGAAAGAAAGAAGGAGAGTGAGAAATCACTCCGCAGCTGAGGTGGCCACACCACAATCTTTTCTCCATTCTCCTTACAGAGATTTTGGGCATGCACGTACGTGCACCAGGCATGATTTTCAAGCTGTCAGGTGCAGGACTGGAACCTGTTCGGCCATGTGGGAATCCAACACTTTAACCACCACACCACCTGCTAGCCCCCTCCAGTGGTCATTTTAGGGGAAGCAAAAACCCACGTGTACCTCTTGAATACTTTCCTTGTTTGAAATGGGGCCTTCTCTTCTATTAAGTGGTGCATGTCCACATCATGTTCCTTCGTGCTCCTACACCAGAAAAGGTTGACACATTGCATTATCCATGAAATTATCTTGTTATTTTTAAAAGTTATGTGTCTCTTCAGAGAGAACAAGAGGGCCTCTGATGACAGGATCTTTTTTTTTTTTAATTGAATTTTAATTTGACCTGAGAGAGACACAGAAAGAGAGACAGAAAGAGGGAAAGTGAGAAAGCAAGCCACTAGGTCCAGACTCGAACGGTGGTTGGCCATGTGGGAGTGTCCAGAGCCTTAACCACCATGCCACCTGCTGGTCCCTGACAGGATCTTGATGTTGTAATCCATCCCCAACTTCAGTCGGCCCCAGATCATGGCATGTTCTCATACTCAGCGATGTTTCTGGACACAAACTCAAAGCCTCCCCATGTGGGTCAGGCTCACAAAGCAATGCGTTTTACCATGGTGCCACTACCAGATCCCTATCTTGCTATTTGAACTATGAATTTCTTTACCTATTGGGACCAGCAGTTAACGTAATGGCTATGTCACTGGACTCCCATGTAGCCAACTGCAGTTCACGTCCCGGACCCAGTGGCTTAAAACTCACGCCGGGCGCGTGTGCATGTGTGCCCAAGATCCCGAGAGGAGAACGGAGGAGAAGGGATTGCAGTGTGGTCATCCCCCCTGGGGGGTGATTTCTCGTTTTCTGTCTCTCTGTCTCTCTCTGTCTGGCGAGTGCACGTGCCCTATAGCAAAAACCTCTAAAAAAAAAAAGAATTTCTTTACCTATTAACAGAATCTCAACTGTGGTAACACAAAAGGAAAATGTTTTAATCTTTGGGGATGATGTTTTTGGTTGAAAAAAATGGAGAAAGGAATGATGGAAAGGTAGAGACTGCTGGGCCTAGGAAGGAGGATCTATTTTTAGCGGAAAGTTTCACTGCTGTGTAAAGACAGAGGAAGCCTTGGTGAGCCCCAATGTGTCTTACCTCGCAGGGAGCCACAGTTCTTTTTTTCTCTCAAAATTCCCAACTTTTACAAATTAGGGCTTTCAAGGCAATCATCTTTGTTAAGTAAGTCTAGTTTGAACTGAAAATCCAAGAAAATGATTCTTTGCTCTCTGCCTTTGGCTCTGTTCACACAGCCACGAGTAACAAAAGATAGTGAGGGTCACAGGGCAACTTCCATGTGAGGAAATGATTTTGTATCTCAGGGTGTCGTACGAACGTCCTTGGCTCTGAGAGGACTGGACGTCCAGGGTGTGTAGAAACTCTAATGGCAGTCATCTTTTCTGCCTCAGAAACAACACCATTGTTTTCCTTAGAGTGTAGACATGTTGACAAAGGCCTATTCCTGTTTGATCACATACCGACCTCTGATTAGGGAGAAGGAAGTGGAGGCATATGAGATATGAGATGATTGTTTTGTTTCATATGAACATACGAAACAAAAGTGTAGCAAAAAAAAAAGAAAGAAAGAAAAGAAAGAGAGAAAGAGAGGGAGACAGAGAGAAAGAGTAGGGAGAGAAGGCGAAGGAGAACAATGGTGGTCATTAATATACAGAGAAATCTCATCCATCCTTAGAGTGAGTAACCGAGGAGAGTGAGAAGGGAGGATGCTAACAGTATCCTGTGAGGACTGGTGCCAAGGCCTGCCCTGCCAATGGCCATGAACATGGGACTTTGGTCCTGGACGTGTCCTTGAGGAGCTGGGTGTTACTGCAGTGGATGAGGTCAGGTGGCTTTAGAATCTCCACGCCAGGGACATACGACCTCAGCCTGCATCCATCCATATGCTCCACTTCTTGGGCTTCTCAGAGAAGCCGCTTCTACTCCCAGGATCCTCATGCCCTAAAAGGCTCAGCCAGACCTTCGCAGAACTGTGGCACTCAGTTAGCAGTGGCGTAGAACTGGCATCTTGGCTTGGTTAGTATCAATAATAGGGAACGTTATCTGACTCCTCCTCCACCCCCACTAACATTTGGAAATGTGAAGGGACACTTATAGTTGTCAAAATGTGAGCCCCAGTTGGGAAATGCCTTGCGTAATCAGGGCTGAGGGTACAGGGCTGTGGCATCCATGAGTTTCTGCCCACAGAGAGTGCCCTTTGGAAACCTCCAGGTGGAAGCAACTCATGAGGGCATGATGGAGCCCAAGCAGCACACAAGCATCACGCACCAGTGACGTCCCAGTGTTTGGGACTATGGCGTGAAATGAGCAGCACCGGTGCACAGAAAGCAGAGGACAGAGGAGGAACAAATGGTCTCACATGGTCAGAGTTCACCAGCACCCTCTTTGGATCCTGAATTGAATGGATTTCCTGCATGCCAGTAGCCCACCAAGAAACCTCTGCTGGGAGGAAGGACTGAGTGGTTGGGAACAGGGAGATGGTCACATTGCCTCCTGAGTGAGGCTGCAGAGCCAAGCAAATGCTGCCTATCTCTCTTGGGAGCATGGCTAAATCACCCTGGGGGGTGATTTCTCACTTCCCTCTCACTGTCTCTCAGGCAAGCACACGCACCCTATGACAACAATTTTTTTTTTTTTTAAAGTGTCTTCCTATGAGACAGACTTCCTGAGAAGCTTCTGGTCTCATGTTGCCCATGTACCCCGCAAATGAGACTCACCGCTTCGCCACTCTTCCAGAGAGCAACGCTATCACAGGGGTCAGGGTGGTGCCAGAGGTCTGAAGCCTGCTTCCCATCTCTGAAAGGGGATGGCTGATAGTACATACCGCACAGTGAGGTGGCACTAGTGAGCCAGCTATGGAAATCAGCTGAGAGGTATGACCTGACACCCTACGGCCTCGAGGAAATTCAAAGCCAAAAACTGTTGTAAGAAACAGAGACTTTATTTAAGGTTCCATGCATTCAAGAGCATGTGGTAAAGTCATGGGCCACAAAGCAAAGTCCTCCCCAGCCATTTCTGTCTCTCTCCGGTTTCCTTAGGTTGCCATCCATGAGAGTTTCCCCCTCCATCATGTTTACCTGTCTTGAATCTATTACCGTCATGAAAGTTTCAGTTGGTGATAATGATAGAAAGGCTTAGCAACTCTATTGTAAAAGGAGATGGGGGTGGGGGGGGGCAGCAGGTGATGTGGCAGTTAAGGTGCTCGACTCCCACATGGCTTACTGTGGTTCAAGTCCCGGACCCGATGGCAGGCTTTCTCACTTTCTCTCTCTCTCTCTCTGTCTGGTGAGCACATGTGCCCTATACCAAATTTAATAAATAATAATAATAAATATAATTAAATAAATAATTCTTTAAAATAAGTAAATAAAAGGAGATGGGTTGTTGAAGGCAACTTGGCAGCCCTTAATCAAATCAAATACACCCAACGCCCACGCCCAACGATTTTGCTGCTACTTGCTCACAGGTTACAGGGGCCTTGTTTCACCCCCGTGCACTTCCTTGCAGCGCAGTCTGGGGGAGACAGAGATGAAATGTGAGCAGCGTTAGAAGTAACAGACAAACAGGATGCACAGCCGGCAAGGAGGAAGGCTCTCATGGCAGTTCTGAACAAAAAGCAGAAACAAACCCATCCAGAGCCTTGCTGCGCCCAGTGAGGGTAGGAGCAGCGACAGGCATCACCTGAGACATGTTAGAAAGGCAGACTCCACCCCCCTCCTCCTGGATCTAAGTCTGCTGTTAACAAGATGCCCAAGTGAGCGCAGTAAAGTTGGAAGAGTACTGCCTAGGGCCCATTAAGCAACAGCACACTCTTCCTACAACTGTAGGAAACGGGGCCACTCACATCAATACTGAACATTTTTGTCTTTGAGGGAAAAAAAATGGGAGAGGACAGTGAAGAAAAAAGTGAATGAATAAAGTAAGATAAAACTGAGGCATGGCCAGCCACAGTGGTGCAGAGGTTGCATGGCGCTCTGCAATGCCATGTGGAAGATTAGGGTTCGGTTCCCCGGTCAGTCTGTACACCAGGCATGCCTGTGTGCCTGTGATCCTGGCTGGCTGGGAAGGCTGGAAAAGGACCATAGCCTGAGACTTGAAGATGCTTCACTCTCTCATGAAATAAATAAATACGCTTCAAACAAAGCAAAAACCAAACCTAGTCACAGTGGTACATTGACAGTGCACCGCTCTGCAATGCTGGAAGCCATATGGAAGATCAGGGCTCAGCTCTTAGGTTGGCCTGTGCATGCCAAGCAGGCACGTGTACTCATGTGTGTCCATGATCCTGGCAAGTTGGGAAGGCCGGGGGAGGACTGCGGCATGAGACTCTACTGAGGGTGCTTGTTTCTCTTCCTTTCTCTCTCAAATATGTAAATAAATGAACAAAAATGACATTAAACAACTAAGGTATGAGCACTAATGTGTTTTCCCATGATGAGGAAGGCTAATGTCAGCATCTGCTGCAAGAAACATGGTTGTAGATGATATGGACAGGTTCACCAGCAATCTGTGTCTCCTCCTTTCTCCCAGTTCCCTTGTTCCAAAGGGAACCTGTGACCTGAGAACAAGCCTGAGTTCAAGGTCTCATGGCCCTTTCAACACACGGCCCTGCTGAAGCTGGGCTGTCTGTATCCGGCTTGCAATAACATTCCCTCCCTGTACGTTTACTGCAGCTACTCATTAAGCAAAGTGCTTGCACATGAGCTCATGTGGAAAAAAGGGAGGGACATTTAAGACATAACATTTGCTAGATGCAAACATAAGAAGGGAAGACTTTTTCATCAAATGTTGATTCCCAGTCAAAGCAACATTCCAGAGATCATGAAGGGTGAAAGAGATTAGTATGAAGCTGAAAATAATTTCACATTCAGTGTCTCAGCACTCTGCCATTTGCTTACAGTATGTCTGGTGCCTAATATAGATACTTCAAAGCACTGGATGGTGAGCTGAGATGGAACTATTAGTAACAGAAGCATGGTTTTTAAAAAAAAGGTCTGGGGAAATGAGGATGGAGGTAGGGAGAGAGGATAAAGCCAGACCACTTCAATAGGTCCCAGAATATCTACAAGGAACTCCTCATTTGTGGAAATGGAAATGTCCACAACAAGAAGCTGGCTTTTTGGTATCCTTATTTGGAATGCTGTCTTTGTGTGTGTGTGTTTGTGTGTGTGTGTGTACTTATGAGTTTGTGTGTTTCAAATCCTCGAAAATTGGGAATAATTCAAACACAAGTTCCAAACTCTCCAGCTCAGAGTCAAGAAAATGATGGCATGATGTTACATCACCATCAATATGTATCTTTCCAAAGTGGTTTATGTAGGAAACGTCACCAAAGCATCTTTGCAAATCCTAGACCAACACCTGCCACTCTTCAGTTGTGGAGTCTAGTGATAAACTACTCTGGTGGTGAGAGGTGACATGGTCATCACAAATAGAAAGGATGAGGCCAGCTTTAGGAAGAAAATGGAAAATTGAGAGATTGAGGACAACTGGACTGGGGGAGGCTGATTTATGGTGCAGGGCTAAAGAGCTCATGGGCCTGATGGCAGCAGAGAGGATGTGGTTGAGACCTCCTTACCACAAGGGGGAGAAAGTCCTCTTTTACAGACATTAACAAGGTCCTCATTGTCATTGAGTTAATTAATGTTCTTATTTCTCCAGCACAGACCAAATCACCAAAAAAGAAAAACAAAACAAAACAAAACAAAAACAACCACGGACAAGATACGGGAAATTTGGGTCACATGAAATGTACAAATATTCATATAATGAGTATTCCAGAAGGTAAAGAATCTGCTAAAGGCTTGGAAAACTTCTTTCATGAAGTATCTGAAAATTTTCCAAATATAGAGAAACATAGAGAAATTCAGGCCCAAGAAACAAAAAGGACCCCAAAATAGAGTCAACATAAAAAAATCCTCTCCCGGGTACATCATGGCCAGATTAGTAAAAATTAAAGACAAAGACAATATTCTAAAAGTGGCAGGAGAGAAGCATCAAGTTACTTATAAAGGTTATCCCATTAGGCTAACATCAGATCTCTCAACTAAAACAATCCAGACAGGGAAAGAATGGAAAGATGTATTCAGAACATTAAAAGAAAAACAGTTTCAACCAAGAATACTATATCTATCAAGATTATTCTTCAAATGGGAAGAACAGATAAAAGTATTCTCAGATAAAAACTGAAAGAGTTCACCAATAATAGACCAACTCTACAGGAAGTACAGAAGGGAGTGCTGTATCAGGGTAACTAAAGGGAGACAAACAGAAACAGGTGAAAAAAAAAAAACAAACAACTGAGAAAATGGCTAACAAAATGACAGGGATAAATCCACAAATATCAATAGTAATGTTGAATGTTAATAGATTAAATTTCCCCATTAAAAGACTCAGGCTAGCTGAATGGATACAAAAACAGAAGCCATTGATATTCTACTTACAAGAAACACACCTCACTGATAAGGACATACAGAGACTGAAAGTGAAGGACTGGAAAAAGATATTCCATGCAAATGGAAACCAAAAAAAGGCTGCAGTAGTAATATCGGTACCAGACAAAATAGACTTTAAAATGAAAGATGTAAAAAGAGACAAAGAAGGACATTATATCGTATTAAGAGGGCTTGTTCACCAAGAAGTTATAACACTTGTAAATATCTATGCACCCACACTGGAGCACCTAAATACATCAAAGAGAGACTGTTGGATCTCAAGGGAGAGATAGACTGCAACACAATAATTGTAGGGGATCTCAACACCTCATTGACTCCTCTGGACAGATCATCTAGACAAAAAAATAAAGAGATAGAGGATCTAAATGACACCATACATAAAATGGATTCTACAGACATCTACAGAGTATTTCACCCAATTACCACAAAATGTATATTTTTCTCACCTCCACATGGGACATTTTTGAAGACTTATCACATGATAGGACACAAAACAAGCCTTTACAAATTCAAAGGTATAGAAACTATATCTAGCATCTTTTTCGACCATGATGGAACCAAACTTGAAATCAAGTGCAGAAAGAGCCCTCAAAAATTTACAAACACTTGGACACTAAACAACCTACTCATGAATGACCTTACAACTGTAAAAGAAATTAAGACTGAAATTAAAAGGTTCATAGAAACCAATAACAGACAAATGTTTATAATCTATGGCACACAACAAAAGTAGTCATAAGAAGGAAGTTCATAGCAATTAGTGCCCACAAGAAAAAAGCAAAAAATTGGCAAATAAACAACCTAAAGACACAGCTCAGGGAACTGGAAAAACAAAAACAAAACAAAACAAAAAAATTCCCAGAGAAAAGAAATAATAAGGACGTGAGCAGAAATAAATGAAAGGAAAAAAAAAAGAACTCTACAAAAGATGAATAAAAACGGGACCAGCAGTTAGCGTAATGGTTATGTCGCTGGACTCCCACATAGTCAACCGCGGTTCGAGTCCCGGACCCGGTGGCTTAAAACTCACGTCGGGCACGTGTGCATGTGTGCCCAAGATCCCAAGACGAGAATGGAGGAGAAGGGATTGCAGCATGACCATCCCCCCTGGGGGGTGATTTCTCGCTTTCTGTCTCTCTGTCTCTCTCTGTCTGGCGAGCGCACGCGTCCTATAGCAGAAATCTCTCCAAAAAAAAAAAAAAGAATAAAAACCAAAAACTGTTTTTTTTTTTGAGAAGATAAACAAAATTGACAACACCGTTAGCTAGATTAATCAAGAAGAACAGAGATAGGAGCCAGATAAACCAAATGAGCTAGGAAACAGGAAGAGCCCGAGTCCTGACAGTTTCACTTCTGAATTCTACAAGACCTTTAAAGAAGAACTAATGCCAGTTCTCCTCAAGCTATTTCAAAAGGAAGGGATCCTCCTGAATTCAATCTTTGAAGCCTCTATTGTCTTAATTCCAAAACCAGACAAGGACATGACAATAAAAGAAAACTTCAGGCCCATTTCCCTGATGAATATGGATGCAAAAATTCTCAACAAGATACTAGCAAATTGTATCCAACAACATCTTAAAAAGATTATACATTATGACTAAGTAGGCTTTATTCCAACTATGCAAGGATGGTTCAATGCACGCAAAACAATAAATGTAATATATCACATTAACAAAAAGAAAGATAAAAACCATATGACCATACCAATTGATGCAGAAAAAGCATTTGATAAAAAATACAGCAACCCTTCATGATTAAGACTCTCAGCAAAATCAGCATACAAGGGACATTCCTCAACACAATAAAAGCCATCTATGAAAAATCCATAGCTAACATCATAATGAATGGGGGGAAAGCTGAAAGATTTTCCGCTATAAACTGGAACAAGACAAGACTGTCCACTTGATGCACTCCTTTTAAACATAATACTGAAAGTTTTAGCCAATGGAATTAGACAAGAGAGTGAAATAAAAGGCATCCAAATAGGAAAAGAAGAAGTGAAGTTATCTCTATTTACAGATGATATTCAGTATGCATGGAAAATACAAGAGAGTCCACAAAAAAATTTTAAAAAGCCCTCCTGGAAGTGATAAGTGAATATAATAAAGTGGCAGGATACACAAAATCAACATACAAAAATCAATAGCATTTTTGGGACCAGCAGTTAGCATAATGGCTATGTCACCGGACTCCCATGTAGTCGACCATGGTTCGAGTCCCAGAACCGGTGGCTTAAACTCATGCTGGGCATGTGTGTGCAAGTTCCCAAGATCCTGAGAGGAGAATGGAGAAGGGATTGCTGTGTGGCCATCCCCCCTGGCACGCGCCTTATAGCAAAAACCTCCCCCCCCCAAACAAAAAAGATAAATGCTGGCAAAGCTCTGGTGAAAAGGGAACTCTCCTACACTGTTGGTAGGAATGCAAATTAGTATAACCACTTGGAAAACAATAAAGAGATTCCTCAGAAATCTACAACTAGAACTACCACATGGCCCAGTAATTTCACTTTTAGATATTTACCCAAAAGGTAGAAAAACCCTCAATTGGAAAAACATTTACATATCCATGTTTATTGCAGCATTATTTATAAGCGCTAAGACATGGAATCAACCTGAATGTCCAAAAATAGATGACTGGAATGAAAAAAATGTGACATATGTACTCTATGGAATGCTACCCAGCCATAAAAAAACAGTGAGACCCTGATATTTGATACAAAGTGGACAAATATGGAACTTAATGCTAAATGAAGCAAGCAGACTATGAAAGAGAGTTTTCATTATGTCCCCACTTGATATATACCGTTTGTCTGTGCTATACTGCAGAAACGGACAGTATGGAAGGTGATAGTAGTAGGTAGGGTAATGGTAGATATTAGAGATAGTAAGGGTAGGGGGAACCTAGGGGTAGGGAATAGAGGGAGGGGAACGGGGGGAGAAAAAAAAAAAGTACATTCAACTGACAAAAAAATGAAAAGCTATTTGCTGATGATAATGTATACAGTAATGTCTTTAACTTGCCTGATATGCATGGTATTCATGCTGGAAAAAGCAATGTTGTACACTGTAAAGATAAATGTGATTAAATGTAAAATAAAATAAAATAAAACAAACAAACAATAGCAGTGATCTTTGGAATTCCATATTTGTACTGTTTAATCTGTAAAATGTACATAGTGTCTTTCTGGGTTATCTGGAAGGAGCAAAAGAAGTAGAAAAGATGTGCAAAAATCTTAGAGCTCTACCATGAGTTGTAAGCATGCGGTATTTGGCCAGCAAAGGATAAGCCTGCTGTTGTCATTCTGCTCACCTGAAATTTCTGAGGGATGACACCTTCCTTCCGATGGCCTTACTGCTCGCTGCTCAGTTTGCTTGTTCCTCTTTTCGGTCCCAAACCTTTCATTATCTTATGCAACTGCCCTAGACCCTTCTCCGAGAGCCAGGGGTTTCCAAATAGTAGCCACAGAGACTCTGCCCTGGAGACAATGTTTTCATAGTTCTTGGAAAAAACAGTAAAAATAAAATAAAGAGGTGAGTTGCTTCCCCCCCAAACCAAATTTATTCAATTGAAAAAACTATCTTTGATTCTCAGATACATTTCTCCCACTTTTTCTGGCATTAAAATAATATTTGGGGGCCACCAGGTGGCATGGAAGTGAAGGCGGCTGGATCCCACATGGCCAGTTGTGCTGTTCGAGTCCTGGACCCCATGGCTTGAAAAACACACTGGGCATGTGTGTGCATGTGCCCAACATCCTGAGAGGAGAATGGAGGAGAAGGGATTGTTGTGTGGCCATCCCCCTGGAGACTGATTTCTCACTTTCCCTTTCTCTATGTCTCTTTGTTTCTCTCTAGCAAGCACATGCACTCCACAGCAAACTTAAAAAAAAAAAAAAAAAAAAAAAAAGAAAGAAAGAAAGGATAAAAGAAAAAAACTAAAATGTTCTTCTGATATGAAGCCCTGATTCAAGAAGAGTGGAAACAGACTTCACTTCTCCATGAGAGAAGTGAGAAAGAATGTGTAGCCATCTTCAATTCATGACCTACGGATACAGAGCAATGTGCCTCTGCTCTAAAAGAACGACAGAGCAAACAGTGGTGAGCAGCAGCTCACATTCAGCCTTCATATCAGAAAGCCAGAGGCAATGCAGACCAGGGCACACTGGGGTGGGCACACCATTCCTGGCCCTGTTGCCAGGAGGCTATGGAAGCCCACCATCTCCAGGTGAATTTCCACGTGACGTCTCTATTTTGTTTTGTGTGTGTGTGTGTGTGTGTGTGTGTGTGTGTTTTTTCCCATGTGAGCTCAATCTTTAAAATGATATTGGCCTAGGAGCTTCCCGTTTTCAACATCTGCCTTACAGTCTTCATGGGCGGCTTCTCTTCTACGTGAAACACCTGTTGGCAACAGTCGTGGGCAGCTCATTTACCAGAAGGGATCATTTCTCGTGGTTGGTAAGAGAGGGGGGAAGAGAAGAACAAGTTAATTATCATGAGGCTGCATGGTCGCCAGGAGAACAAGGCATTTCTGTCATTTATCGACTAGTATCTACTCGTGGGACGATAAATCAAAGTCTCCACCAGCCAGGAGAAGCAGTATGGCAACAGCTGTGCCAGACAGAACGGTCTGCTTTATGTGATGAGCACCCGGGGAGGCTTGGTTTCCAGTGATTTCCTGAGGCTTTTACCAGGTTCCAGGGAAGATGAGGGAAGGGATGAGAAGGTGGAGAGGAGAGCAGACTCGGTCCCTTGAGAGGTGCACTGTGGGCTGGAAGGGGAGGGAAGGAATGGGGCAGGCAAGGACGCCCTATCTGGAGAAGCTTCCAGAGCCAACGGACCTGAAGGCTAGGCCATCTGCCTGGCTAGGAGTCGTTCTACCCATCCAGCCTCACAATCAGTGCCTTTTCTCACCATGGAAGACAAATGCCATTCAATCCAACAATGGAAAACAATCCCTTTTCTGCCGTAAAATAAAACGACCCCATGCCACAGAGCTCCATGCACAGACAGTGGCTGCAGTGTGATGAGTGTTGGGAAATCTGAGTGTTGGTTGCACTGCACACACCATACAGATCCCAATGTGTAAGGCCACGGGTGACCACTGGCTTCTGATGCGACCCTCAAAGGGGCAAAAACCTCACTGGGACAACATTCTTCTCTTCCAAGGGTCTGCTGGAGGGGCTCTTGGGGCACCAATAGGAGCCAGGGATCTCTGCCTGCCCTCCACGTTCCTTCCCACAGTATCTGTGTGTGCACATGCCAGGGCAGTGCTGAGTTCATTCATTCATTCATTCATTCACTCAGCAAATGCTTATCAAGTGCCTAAACAAACCAGTGCTTCCCAAGCTCTGAGAACACAGTCCCTGCCCTGGGCTGCGGGTTCCGCGGCAATGGAAGAGGTGGTGGGGGAGGAGGCACCTCCTGCCCCGCTCCTGGCCATGCGGCTGGTCCGCTCGCAGAGGGAAGCGCCTGTGCCGGAGAGAGTGGGACATCGATGCAGGCCTGAGTAAGAAAAACAGTATCTTCCTCCTAAGCCATGGCATATCAGTTATACAGAAATACCACCTTGGGGAACAGTTTCAGGAGAGCCTAGATGACCTCATACAGTCTCAACAGATTACCCCCCAACTTGCCCTTCAAGTTCTACTTCAGTTTGATAAGGCTATAAATTCAGCATTGGCTCAGAGGGTCAGGGACAGAGTCAATTTCAGGGGCTCTCTAAATACATACAGATTCTGCGATAACGTGTGGACTTTTGTATTGAATGATGTTGAATTCAGAGAGGTGACAGAACTGATTAAAGTGAATAAAGTGAAAATTGTAGCCTGTGACGGTAAAAACACGGGCTCCAGGGACCAACAGTTAGCGTAATGGCTATGTTGCTGGACTCCCACGTAGTTGACCACGGTTCGAGTCCTGGACCTGGTGGCTTAAACTCACGCCGGGCGCGTGTGCGTGCGTGCCCAAGATCCCGAGAGGAGAATGGAGGAGAAGGGATTGCGGCGTGGCCATCCCCTCTGGGGGGTGATTTCTCACTTTCTGTCTCTCTGTCTCTCTCTGTCTTTCTGGTGAGCGCACGTGCCCTATAGCAAAAAACACCTCTCCAAAAAAAGAAAAAAAAAAAAAAAAAAAAAAAAAACATGGGCTCCAATACTATAGAATGAATAGGAAAAACATGGCTTTTTTTATGCCATCTTCTGTTATTATTCATCACTTTTTGAAGAGAAGCACATAGAAGAGACTTTTTAAATTTATTCTAGCATTGCAAAAATGACAACACTGCTATACTATCAGAGAATTCTAGTAGAAAGAAGCTTAAAACTATAGCCTCTTACCTTTATTGTACAGCATGAGGAAGCATAACTTTTTAAATGATAAATCAAAAGTTGTTGCCTACTTAAGAACATTCTGTAATAAACTCATTGTAAAACACACACACACAGAAAAAAAAAAAAAAGAAAAAAAGAACACAGTCCCTACCCTGGAGATGCGCAAGAGATCTCTTCCTAGGGCTCCGGGCCTCAATGCCTTGGAACTGGATGGGGCTACAGGTCAGGAGGACACCTGGATAGGTGAGAGCTGCTGCTTCTGGTCCCCATGTCCCAGGGAGCTAGAGGCCAGATGAGTGTAGTGACCATATTTCCAAGTGCATGAAAGAGTTATAGGAGCCAGCCCATGGCTTGCTGCTCTAGGTTTGAATTTATGGGGACAAGCTATCTACAGGGTGGAGAGATGATAAATGACAGCTCATTGTGATGAAAAGCCTGAGTGCAGAGATAGAGAAGCCAGCTCCAAGTCCCCACATTAGCTGGGTGACCTTGACCAAGTAGTTTCCCAGCTTGGTGGCCCAGGTCCTTCTTTACTTGTTCCCTCTGCCTCTTTCTTAATGATATATTGCCATGGTGGCCAACAGCACATACCTGCTTGATCTGGGGACTACTAAGATGAGTGCAGTGAGGCCATCGCTCTGAGAGTATTCCTTGAGGGGGCGCTACAGAACAGTGAGCCAAGGATGGCAGTTCCATGTGGCAGCAGGGCATGCTGTCTCAGTCTGCTTCTATGTTGCTTACAGAAATACCTGAGACTGGGTGATTTATAATGGATAGAGGTTTATTTGGCTCACAATGTTGCTGACTGGAAAGTCCAGAAGCACGAGGCCAGCACCTGACCAGTCTCTAGTGCTGCACCTCCACATGGCCAAGAGAAGCAGGTGAGTTGGCAGCCATGAGAAGACAGAGAGACAGAGAGAGAGAGTAAACAGATTTTTCCACTATCTCTGCTTGTCCCACACATACTCTCAGCTGATTAGATGATGCCCTTCCCTTAGGTTCACCTCTTAAAGGTCTCACCAATTCCCAAAGTCATTACACTAAGTTCTAAGCTTTCAGAACATGAACTTTGGGGGACGAAGCATTATCCAAACCATAGCACATGCCAAGGATAGATCAGTGACTCGGGTGAGCTTGTCATCACCTGGCTGCATCTAGAAGAATGCACGCTGGATAGCTCTCCCAGTGGGAAGCCAAAGGACTTCCAAGGCAGATGTAATTGGATGTGGAGAGGCAGAGAGGCATGGCGGGGGCAGACAGCTGCCAGTGTTGGTTGTGGGCACAACGAGGTGGGAATGCGGACACTCAAAGCAGTGAGACCAGAGAGCAGAGGCCTTGAATGCCAAGCTAAGGACTAGGGCCTGCCTGGGCTATCAGCAAAAAGCACACTGGCAGCAGGATCATAGCATAGAAAAGAGCAATGCAATCTGTGACTAAGGAGAACTCTGGTGGCCATGTGTGAGGATAGGAGGGGTCAAGAGCCACCGGGAAGGGGTGTAGAGGAATGGAAAATGGAGTGGGGGAGGGAAGCACAGGCAGGTGCCCTTCTGAGTTCTATTCCAATGCCTTCATATAAACTCACCCCTAGTGAGACCTTGATAATGTGTACTTAGTGACTGGAATTCAAACCAGGCTGGGACTTCTACTGGTTGTATTTCTTTAGAAAGAAAAGGAAAAGTGATCGCCTTTTAGCAAAGGTACAAGATGGTTTGGGAAATGTTTCGTCTGTTTAGGTCAGCTGTTCTTGCAGGTACCAGGATCTCCCACGAAAGCTTCATATGTTATGCAGAAGGAATTCTCCTACTTATTACAGCCCAGTGTGATCAGGATGGCTCCCGCACCACACTGTAACCCGTGGACAGGGACTGCTGGGTTGGAAATCTACATGACCACATGGCTACACCTTTTAACATACGTTGTACAAAACGGTCATTGCCCCTAAATCTGTCTGGGCTCTCCTCAGCCCATTCATTAAGCCAGGTCAATGCAATTTAATTATAATCTCCAGCCGATTCCATTTTAGCACAATAAAGCTAAAGGGACTTAATGGCCAGCAATTGAGGGTTCCGGTTAAATTTTCATCTGGAAAAAGATGTAGAAGATAAAGCTTTTGATCAGCCTTGAGCGCATTCTTGCCTGCAGGCTGACCGTGGTGGTCTGGACTTCCTCTGTGTTTATGGGAATGGCCCTCCTGTCCTGGCTGTCCACCGCAAAGCCACAGCCCCATCTGTAATGCCTCTGGTTTTAGAGGCTGCAACTGAAGCTCTCAGAATATGGCATTTGTTCCCTGTGGTCCCTTCTGATTTCAGGGTTTTTTTGCTTGTTTTTATTCCCATCCCTATGGGGAGCAGTCCGCTATTTTTGGTTAGATAATGGTTCATCTTCTATTGCAGTTTACTTCCTCTTATGATCAATTAGTTTGAGGTTGTCAGCTGCTGCTTCAAAGCCGCTATGTATCTTTCACACTCCTCTACTCTGTAATTTACAAGCACTATGGGTTTAAAAAAAAAAAAAGAGAGAGAGCGAGAAAAAGAAAGAAAAGAAAGAAAAAGAAAAGAAAGCCTACGGTACTTTTATTAGCTGTTGAAATGCATTAGGGAGCATACACTTTGAACTGCATGGAGAAAGATAACCGTGCCTATAATTGGAATAACTCACATCGGTTCCCTCTCAGCTCCCTTTAATAACCTCTGCATTGTTTCATCCCCAGGATTTATTGATGACCTGCAATAGCCCTCTCCCAGGCCCTGGCCCACTGGGGTGTTTGTGGGGGAAAGGGCAATGCACGTGGCCCCCTCCCTGACCCGAGCCTCCCCATAAATCAGGGCCGCATTGGTCTGTGATGGGGAGCCAGATGGTAGCTGTTGTTGGAGGAGCTCAACAGGAATCGAGGCCTGTGATCTTTCCTGTTGCTAACAGGCCTGATTTTTATGGCTGTCAGCATCTCAGAATGGCTGAGGGAGGCGCGAAGGGAGGCAGGGAATGCAGGGCCCGCTGACTCCAGCTCTGAGCTTTCTTCTCTCAAGGGGGCAAGTCTCAGAGGTCGTCCCTTCTTCCTTGCGGGCTAGGGGGTTCGGCCTTCTACTCTGTTTCTGAAGAAGTTTCCAAGGGTGAGCAAGAGGCTCAGCTGGATGGAACCGGATGCCTTCTAGAAGGAAGAAGGCGATTGGCTTCCCTTTGCTGGTGGCACATAGGCCCTTAGCTCAGCAACCTCATCTGAAAGATGACAGCCAGGCTTCTTCACTGGAGTAACATCTAAAACCCAGTAGGCCTCTTAGAACACAGTCTTATGATCCCAAATGCCTTGGAATAAAAGGATTTATTTAGAGGTACTGGATGGGTTCAACATTTAGATTTTTTTTTTTTTCCTAGAGTGGATGGACAGAACATTCAGGAACAATGCAGAGGTAAGAGGTAAGGGCAAGGATGAAAAACAAAGAGCTTGCCAGACAAAGAAACTCCAGCCAGTTCACAGGCACCTGATTAGGGGGTATTAGCTGCAGAGATCCGGTCATTAAGGTGGAGCAGGACCACAGTGGGTGTAACAGCCCGGACACCAGCGTGGAGTAAACAGTTTATTAACAGTCCTTGGGTGGTCCAGCAGCCTTGCCTCCAACAGACACAACCTCCCAGCAAGAACAGAGCCGACCACAGGGCAGGGCTGTGTGGCCAACACCACGCGGAGCCTACAGAAGCCCAGAGAGATAGTAATGGAATCCTAAACACAGCCAAGTGGTTTGCAGGGCAGGAGAGTGAATCTGCTTATGTATTTATTTATTTATGTCAAAGCTGGTTTTTGACTGCAGGGATGCTAAGCTTTCTGATAAAGCAGGCATACAGAAGAAATCACATCCGGCATGTTCCAGGGACTACCCAGGTTCTTGGAAACATTATCAGTACATTGAGACGCTTGCTATAACTATTTGCTGCAGCAGGATTTAGCCTGGCCCCGTTCTCAAGTCCTGAGTTTCATGACAGATATGTAAGTAGATCACAGCCCCATTCCCATTACAGATAACCCGGAGACCAGTGATCTGATAACCGCAACTTCATCGTCTTCAGAGATCTTACCCATTCAGAAAAGAAAACGACTGACATAGTCTCAAGGACAAGAGGCTGACTGAGGAAAATAAAGTCATTCTGGTGTTTACCAGAAAGCATGGATGTGCTGCCTCTGTAGACCAATCTTCAGGGGAGGCCGCAGGTATCATTATGGTGTGTGTGTGTGGGCGGGGGGGGGGGGGGGGTGGTGGTGGTGTCAGGTCACAGTTTAGACCTTCCTGACCAGTACAGAACCAGGTAAGCAGGTGCACAGATTTTTCAAGCTGCCTTTTCCTTGGAGTCAGGGCTTTTGGCCTTCTGAGAGACAGCACTGAGAGGGGCCATTGACTCATAATGTAGGAATGATCCTAAGACCCTGGCCCTTCCACCTTCCTTTCTTCTGGGCCCACTTAAGCACTAGGAGGTACAAACACAGGCAGAAATTCTTCAACTCCTCCTTGACTCCTGCTACTCTGAGCATGTGCCTCGGCCCACCCCTGCTGTGGGCTTCCAGGAAGGCACCTCTCAAATGATCCTCCCACTTCCATTGGGCTTTTTGGGAGAGAAAGGGTCCTCGCAGCTCCTTCCCACCACAAGGGAAGGTCACATGTGGCAGGCACCAACCCAGGAACCCTAATGGGAGTCTTAAGAACCTAGACATATAAAAGACTCATTGCGGACCAGCAGCTGACGTGGGGGTTAAGGCAGCAGGATCCCACCAGGCTGACTGCACTGCTGGAGTCCTGGACCCAGAGGCTTGAAAACGTACGTGCCCAAAAATCCCTAGAGGAGAATGCAGGAGAGGGGATGGTGTGGCCACACACTGGGGGAGTAATTTCTCACTGTCTCTCTGTCTCTCTCCAACATGTGCCTGTGCCGTATAGAAAACCAACAAAAAAGAAGACTCCCGGGAACCAGCAGTTAGCGTAATGGCTATGTCGCTGGACTCCCACGTAGTCGACTGTGGTTCGTGTCCCGGACCCGGTGGCTTAAAACTCACGCCGGGCACGTGTGCGTGCGTGCCCAAGATCCTGAGAGGAGAATGGAGGAGAAGGGATTGTGGTGTGACCATCCCCCCTGGGGGGTGATTTCTCGCTTTCTGTCTCTCTGTCTCTCTTTGTCTGTCTGGTGAGCGCATGCGCCCTATAGTGAAAACCTCTCCAAAAAAAAAAAAAAGAAGACTCCCTGTGGTGGTGTCACTGATGACCCCAGGTAGTTCCATGCCCTCTCAGAACCTGTGAATATGTAACCTGACATGACAAAAGGGACTTTGCAGATATGATTAAGATGGGAGATTACCTTGGTGGCCCCAGAGTCTATGAATGTTCTCGTAAGAGGAAGAGAGAGACGGCAGAGTCAGAGAAGAGGTGAGGTGGAAGCAGAGTCACAGCGATATGAATGTGTCTGGAAGGGGCCTGAGCCAAGGACCCGGCAGCTCTAGATTGGGAAACAAGGACTGGATTCTGCCCTGCGGCCCTGGGAGGAACGCAGGCCCATGTCACCCAGCCCTTAGCCCCCTGAGTCTTGTGAACTCTACTGTCCAGACCGTAAAATAGGACAGTTCTGTCACTGTTCATTATTTTATTTTTGGTTACTGTGAAAATAACAAGATGAAAAATGAGATTCCAGTATGAGTTTATTTTGGTGGGGGAAAATAAATGAGGAGGCAGCAGATGGCATAATGGTTACCTCACTAGACTGCTACGTAGTCAGCTGAGATTCGAGTCCTGGACCTATCGGATTAGAACTCATGCCAGGCATGTGAGTGTGCATGCCCAAAATCCTGAGAGGAGAAAGGAGGAGAAGAAATTGTAATGAGGCCATCCCCCCGGGGGATGATTTCCCACTTTCTGTCTCTCTTTCTCTCCAGTGAACACACACACCCTATAGAAAAAAAAAAAAAAAAAAAAATCTCTCTCTAAAAAAAAAAACAAAAGTGATGGAAAAAAAGAAAATCCATGCATAGGTTTTCTTTTTTTTTTTTTTTTTTGAGAGGTTTTCGCTATAGGGTGTGTGTGCTCGCCAGAAAGACAGAGACAGAGAGACAGAAAGAGACAGAAAGTGAGACATCACCCACCAGGGGGAATGGCCACGCCGCAATCTCTTCTCCTCCATTCTCCTCTCTGGATCTTGGGCACGCACGCACATGCACCCAGCGTGATTTTAAGCCACTGGGTCCAGGACTCGAACCACAGTCGACTACATGGGAGTCCAGCGACATGGGAGTCCAGCGACATAGCCATTATGCTAACTGCTGGTCCCATGCATAATTTTTTTCATAACATGCATTTTCTATGAACTTTAAAAAGAACTTTCATTTGTACACTCCTCCTTGTGAAGTGATCTTTCCATGTGTTAATCTAATTTCTTCTTTTTAGATTCTGCTATAGGGCACGTGCATTTGTTGAAGAAGCCAGAGAGAAACAGAGAGACAGAGAGGAAAAGTGAGAAATCACCCTCCCAGGAGGGATAATCACACTGCAATCCTTTTCCCTCCATTCTCCTCTCGGGATTTGAGGTAGGTACATGTGCCTGGTGAGTTTTCAACCTACCGGATCCGCACCTCAAGCTATGGGGTTGGCCACGTGGAATCCAGCACCTTAGCCACCATACCACCTGCTGGCCCTTAATTTCATTTTTAAAAAGGCCTGTTTCTTCTCACACAAGCTTTCAGCTCCCCTTTGAATTGGTATGAATGATGCCTGAGCAACTCAGGTAAAAAGTGAAGACTTGAGGTGGAATTCGTTGTCTGAGAGCAGATTCAGTAGCTGCTTTATGTCGGAAGGGATAGGGCTTGCATAAGAAAGAGGAGGTCAGGACCCAGTTAGGGAAAATGCAGGATGGAGCACAAAGATGTGGGTGTGTAGCTCACTTTCCTGCTGGGGGGAATTCTGCTGGGAGAGGAGTGCTTTGTAAAGGGTCTTCCGGCATTTCTATCTTACAGGTCTGTACCAGTGAAGATTTTGTTTCTAACAGATATATCTGATTTAATCAAACAAATAAACACAGCACATATACACAGAACACACACACACACACACACACACACACACACACAATTTGGTCCTTGCTGAATTTCGTTTCACACATGCTAGGTTGAGCTTGGTTTGTGTACAAGGAAAGTAGTGTGTTGTAGAGGTTTGAACGTGGGCTATGCAGTCAGCAACTTGTGTGTGGACAAAAGGTCTCTCTTCTCAGCTGAATGACCTTGGGAAACTCTGTGCTCTCACCATATCAACTTCCTCCACATGGAAAAGTGGGTAAGAGAGGTCCCTTTGCCATAGCATTGTTGAAAACAATTCTAAAAAATTAGATGATATTGCCACTGGGCTCCTACTGCGGGGCTGGGCACGTGGGCACACAAGCCAGTGCTCTGCAAACGTGAATTCATTTTTTTTTTTTTTTTTTGAGAGGTTTTTGCTATAGGGCACGTGCGCTCGCTAGAAAGACAGAGAGAGACAGAGACAGAAAGTGAGAAATCATCCCCAAAGGGGGATGGCCATGCCACAGTCCCTTCTCCATTCTCCTCTCGGGATCTTGGGCATGCACGCACACACGCCCGGCGTGAGTTTAAGCCACTGGGTCCGGGACTCGAACAGCCGTCGACTACATGGGAGTTCAGCAACATAGCCATTACGCTAACTGCTGGTCCCGAATTCATTGTTATTTTTAAGATTTTTGTTATTTTTTATTTTAATTTACATTTATTCACATATATCTTTACAGGGTACAACATTTCTTTTTCCAGCACGAATACAATTCATATCAGCCAAGACAAAGACATTACTATATACATTAGCATCAGCAAATAGCTTTTCATATTTTTGTCAATTAAATGTAGTTTTGTTTGTTTGTTTTTTTTAGCTGTTATTTTAATCATTAATGTTTGGTGGAGTTAGAAGGACAGCATAATTAAATATTCATTTAATTAAACTCATAACTGACCCAGAAGTCATAAAGGCGGCAATGATAAAATAGCAAGCATTTATTAGTCACCCGCTGTGCGCCCACACACTCTTTCAAGCACTTTACATACGAAGTGGTGGAATTTGAGCGATTTGCCTGGTCACCTTGTTTGTTAGCAGCAGAACTTGGCTGAATCAAGTGATCTAAGCTCTGAGGCTAAGACTCGGCTGTGCTGCCATTCCCAGGAGACCTCCCAGGGCCTTATCCCCTTGTCTCCTGACCTAGACACACACAGAAAGGCCAGTAGATTCACCTTTATTTCCTGATTTTCTCACGTCTTTATGGGCCGTGGG
Source organism: Tupaia tana (assembly GCA_026018925.1). Taxonomy (NCBI): domain Eukaryota; kingdom Metazoa; phylum Chordata; class Mammalia; order Scandentia; family Tupaiidae; genus Tupaia; species Tupaia tana. The sequence goes on along the minus strand of JAKSZU010000013.1, from coordinate 11,686,755 downwards.
GTGTCCTGGGTATTGTCCTTAGAAGAAATAACGTTGAAAATGCCTGGGTGAGGGAACCAGCAGTTAGCGTAATGGCTATGTCCCTGGACTCCCACATAGTCGACCGCAGTTCACATCCTGGACCCAGTGGCTTAAACTCACACCGGGCGCGTGTGCGTGCGTGTCCAAGATCCAGAGAGGAGAATGGAGGAGAAGGGAATGTGGTGTGGCCATCCCCCCCTGGGGGTGATTTCTCGCTTTCTATCTCTCTGTCTCTCTCTGTCTGTCTGGCGAGTGCACTGGCCCTATAGCGAAAAAACCTCTCCAAAAAAAAAAAAAAAAAAAAAAAAAAATGTCTGGGTGATACTAGCTAAGGAAAGCCTCAGCTTCTGGCAGAATCTGGGAGGCAGCGAGATGACTCTCCCGCCAGGTGAGCACGGGAGGAGTCTCCAGACGTCCCTGGCATTGTGGTTTGGCCAGTTCCCATGACTTCTGTTACAGTCACCATGTGAGAACGCTTCACGTTGGCACGGCCCTCTAGACAGAGGCTGAGTGCCGTGGTTCCCACCTGACTGGGGAGTAATTTTCATGATTATAAGTAAGGATTACTGTGCTTCCCAGGATGCCGGAAAACGTGGGTTCTGGGCTCAGGGCAAGCCACCTGAAAGAAGACAGCGACAAATCTGGAAGGTAAGGGGATCATCTGGAAAAAAAAATCTAGGAAAAGTAGGAATCAGATAAATAAGTAATATCTAGAATCTAATATTCTAGATATCAGAGAAGGTTATCATGAACACTCAGGAAAGAAGTAATCTTGGGTGAGTTTAAGAATCCAGTTCCCAAAACTGGGAAAAGAAGTGAGCAGAATGACTGAAAGTCCAGAACTGGGATGAAAGCTAAGGCAGAAAGATGTAGGGAGAAGATGGCTGCTCGGGCTCAGTAACCTTCAATGTCCTCCCAAGCCGGCATCTATCATTCTACCGAGGCCCACGTCAAATACGCTGCCGGGGTTTCCTCTGCTCAGTAGAGCATCTGCTCTGTGGACCTGGGGGTAAAATAATTCTGAATGGTTTCCAAACCGACTGGATCCTGCCCTTTCTTCCAGTCCCTGCCGTGTGAGGAATTCTTTTCTTTCTTTTCTCCAATGCCTCTCCACCTCTTTGCACGGCCTCTTCCTTCGTCCCCCTCCTTCCTCTCCTTCTTCTTCATCTTTCTCTGTCTTCCTCTATACTCCCTGCTTAGCTTTCAGGAGAGGGAGAATTACTGAAGCCACTTAATTCCAGTAGGGTACTAAGCCCATGGCCTGGTCTGAAAGATTTATGTGTGGTCTAATACCACTTTCACACCAGACAGCGGCACATAGAGAAGCATAGTTATCATCTTGAGTTTGAAGTTAGTGTGTGTGTGTGTGTGTGTGTGTGTGTGTGTGTGTATGAAAAGAAAAGCAATAAGACAAACAAACAGAAACTTAGGGCCAGTCCCATGGCCTGCTAGTGGCCAGTCCCATGGTCCTAGTGTTGCTGGATCCCACAGGGCTGAATGCATTCAGGTCCTGGACCCAGTGGCTTAGGAAATATGCTGGGTGTGGGTGCGTGTGCATGCTCAAGGTCCAATCAGAAAGGAAAAATGGAAGAGAAGGGATCACAGCCTGGCCATGCCCAGCCAGGGAGTACTTTCTCTCTCTCTCTCCCTTTTCTCCTCTCTCTCTCTCTCTCTCTCTCTCTCTCTCCACCTCTCTGTGTCTTTCTGGTACGTGCACACTCTGATAGTTTTTTTTTTTTTTTTTAAGTCAAATGAGTCCCTTAGGTATTGTGCTGTGATTGGGTTTTCCCTGGGGTTTAAGAAAAACAGAGTGTGATTTAACTCGAGCTCACGTTTTGCTCCCGTGGTGGGTCAGCTGCACTGTTCATTGCACGATAATATCATTTCAGCCGCAACTCGTGAACCCTGGCGAGAGCTGCTGCTATAAATGTTATGTCCATTGGGTTATGTTGTGTTGAGGCCTGGCTTATGTTAATATTTTAAAAATCTTATCTCAGCTATCACATGTTTTGAATACCAGGAAGAGTTTAATGGAGAAGCCAAGGGTAAATAGGCTAAATGAACTGCATTAAAATGAGCTATCCTTCCCTCGTTGGCAGTCAGAGTGCAGAATTGGACAGCCAGTGACTCTTATCCCAGAAACGTCTAAAGTGACTCAGTGCAGACAAGGACCTGTAAAAAAAAGAAAAACCCTAATTAGAGAATGGAGATCCAGGAGAGGCAAAGCGAGTGGAAACCAAGGACAGACCAAAAAAAAAAAAAAAAAAGAGTAGTTAGCATAAATAGGGCAAAGTTGATTTTATACGCTCTTAATCCCTTCATGCATAACCGAAATAACCTCTTCAGTACTTGATTCATTCATTCATGACACTTCCATCCCATTAGTACTTTCAGGAGAGATTTTGAGATAATGGTGCAGTTGGTAGCAAATTGAACTGCAGTGCTGGAAGCCACATGGCCACAGCAGGTTCAGATCCCTGGGTTGGCCAGAAAGCACACAGGGTATGTGTGTCCATGCCCTGAAGGACAGGAGAGGGGATCACCACACGATGAGACACTGTGGAGCGTGCTTCTCTTTTTCTCTCTCTCTCTTGCACATGCAATAAAATTAATAAACTTTAAGAATAAAAGTAATAAACTTAAAAAAAATTGAAAACAACAGTTTGAACGAAATGAGTGAGGGGAACATACAAGGGACAGCCGAAGGCATGGTGCTAGCAGAGATCACTGGCAATGGAACACCGCTTCTGTCCAGCCCAACATGATCAAATTCCAGAGGGACCTATTTTATGCCTTTTGGTCCTTGTTGGCCTAGGTGCATTTTTGATGCTTGCTGAACAGTTAGGATAAATTCAATCCTATTTCCTTATTTCTTATTTCAGTAGAAATAATGGCAAGATTAGAAAATGAGGAAAGAGGTGGGTCTGTAGGTGTGAAGAGGGTTAACAGGAATTGGGAATCGGATGAGAAAACAACAGAGGATGGGTTGGGACTGGGGGAAAGGAGAAGAGGAAGCCACAGGGAAAATCCAGGGCACCGTGGGCAGGGAGGTCCCTGGCCGGGGTTTCCTGGCAGCCTGAGCTACTGGCAGCAGAAAGTTCATACCCTACCAAAATGCTCTTTTTAGTTTCTGTCTCCCTAATTAATCTGTCACTTTCTCCCTCAGGCAATATCTGACCCAGATTAGATGTTCCATAAATGCTTCTTGGAGTCAATTAAACTAAGTAACTCAGGTTTAAAAGTTGTGAGTGGAAGAACAAGTTCAAGGGAAATATTTGTTGAGTGAAGAAAAAAAGAATGAAAAGTAGTAGCAATGAACTCAAAGAAAGCGATGTTTCAGATAGTGGTTTGGGTCTTTCCTTCTAAAATAAAACCCCCCTACTGGTACTTCCATCACACTGTGTACTTCCCTCACTATGGTTTATAGAGCCCTGGATTGTAGCTGCCTAGTTGTCTTTTCTACCTCCTGGACTTGAAGCTTTGAGCCAATGGAGAGAGTGCCCCTTCTTCTCACTGTTGCATCCAGGGTCTAGCATGGTGCCTGCTCTATTTACATTGGTTTGAGTGAAGGAGAAATCAAGCCAATGGAAGAATTGGGTGGAATGTGAGACGAGAACCTTCTGATATGCTTGGTTCCAACTTTTGCTGCCACCATAAGCCTACCACAGTGGCTCCCAGCAGCTTCAGACTCATGCGTTGACAGTTGCACAGGGAGATTAGAACATGGCTTCTCTTCCATATCTACAATTTAACAGATCTCAGGAAGGTCTCGGATGAGTTCATTCAAATTGTGTTCTCATCTCTGTACTCCTTCCCGTGGTCAGAGATGATCTATACCCTGCATGCCCCCCTCTGGGTCACATGCTCTCCTTCCAAAGCCAGGTAGAGGCAGGGAGGCAGTGAGGTAGACCAGAAAGCCACTCCAGTTTGCATGTGTGTGATAGCCATTCAGTGGAAACTATGAATGGTAGTAGTGATGATAACATGCAGAGAAGAAAATGAAGGAAAGGAAATAGTTAACCTTCCTTCATTATTGCCGCTCCATAGATAGTTTAGTAACATGTGCCTGCCCCTGGCTTTCTCTCGATCCTTTCTCTCTATCTGGTAGTCTAAAGGATTAAGAAGCCAGGAGAAGAAGATTCCTCATGGCTCCTGAGAACTAGTGATTTAAGGGAAAAAAGAGAAATGAAGATTTTCTACTGATAATTCAGCCTCCAGCCACAAACTGGAGTGATAGGAAGCCCCTCAAGCCTTCTCTCTGTCTCTGCCTCTGTCTCTGTCTCTGTCTCTCTCTACCTCTGTCTCTGCCTTCTCATTTTTTGGTAATGTTTCCTTTAAAATTTTTTTTAAGGTAAAGTATTTTCTCGGCATTCAGGCCCTCCTTTATCTTGTTAATAATCCCCTCTCCCCCTCCCACCCAGGACAGGCAAGAGGCAGGCTTTCAGAAGAAGATTCCTCATGGCTCCTGAGAACTAGTGATTTTGTGCAGTGTGCTTGCATGCCACGTGATTTTCTATTTTTTGCTTTTTTTTAAAAAATAATTTTTTAGTTTTTTTAATTCTTTTTTTGTCTGTTTCTTGGTTTTTGTTTTTTCTCTCTCTGTGTTTCCTTTTCTTTTTCTTTTATCTCATCTCTCTGCTCCTCAATATCCATTCACTGTGTTTCTAGACAGATCTAAGGAAACTATAGCCAAACATCCAAATACTATTAGGGTTAACATATTCCTCAATATTGACTGAATCTGCTGTGCAAATGGATCAAAACAGAATGGCAAAGAGATTCCAAATCACCTCTTTCTGCATGCTCCTGAATGCTCAGATTAAACTTTAAGTTTAGGAAGAAACACACCATCCATCAGATGACTAGAAATCACCGTAAGGCCACAAGAAATATGAGAAAGCAAGAAAATACCTCTCCTCCAAGGGAAAAGAATAACTCCTCTTCATCCACAGACAGTTCAATGGAAATCATGGAAATGTCTGATAAAGAATTTAGAATATTCATAATGGCAAAGCTAACAGAGATGGAAGAGAAGAGAGACAATGAACTGCAGAAGAGAAAAGAGATAATGAGTTCTAGGAGATGAGGAAATTCTTGCAAGATCTAAAAAAGGGAATTACACACTTTAAAAAGAATCAAAGGGACCTGTTAGAGATGAAGGCTATAATACAGGAAGTAAAAAATCTCCCTTGAAAGTATTAAAAGCAGACTAGATCATACAGAAAATAGAATCTCAGACGTAGAAGAGAAAATTGCTGGCCTAGAAAAATCCACCACGAAGACTGAGAAAATTGCCCCAAAAAATGTGAATAATATACGAGAAATACTAGATACCATCAAACATCCAATCATCCAGATAATTGGTATCCCAGAAGTTGAAGAGACTCATAAGGGCATTGATAATCTATTCCATGAAATCCTGGAAGAAAACGTTCTAAACCTAGAGAGGCACTCAAAAATCTGGTCCCAAGAAATACAAAGGACCCCAAATAGAATCAACCCAAGAAGATCTTCTCCAAGACACATTATAGCCAAATTGACCAAAACCACAGACAAAGACAAGATACTAAGATTAGCAAGAGAAAAACATTAAGTTACCTATAAATGATATCCCATCAGACTAACAGCAGACCTCTCATCAGAAACAATGCGAGCAAGGAAAGAATGGGAAAACATATTCAAAGTATTAAGGGAAAAGCAATTTCAACCAAGAATACTGGCAAGATTACCCTTCATATGGGAAGAAAAGACAAGAACATTTTCAGATAAATAAAACCTGAAAGAATTTACCAGCACCAGACCAGCTCTCCAAGAAGTTTTCAAAGGAGTGTTGCATCAGAAAAATTAAATGCAGACACACAGAAATAAGAGTTCAAAAACTAAGAAAATGGCCAACTTAATCACAGGGACAAGTCTGGAGTTGAATATTATAATTTAATCGGGAAGATCGAACCACAACAGAAGATAGATTAAATACATGAGACTGAACTGGTGAAATAGCATTTTATGACTTTTGACTAAAATATTGCTGATTTTCTTCCAGGCTTTGTTGTTCAGTTTTAAGGATGTTTGTCCTGTCTTGACCTGTCGGTAGGTTCATGTACCTACTATTTGAATAGAATCCTAACCTGTTTCCTGGCTTTAAGTTTTAAGCAAAGTTCCTTAGCATTTCTTTGATTTATTAAAGTTAAAACTGCTTTTCTTGGGGAAAAAGAAAAAAGAATTAAGAAGCCAGAGCTCAGCCACCATGGGACACACTGCTAAGACACTGTGCTCCATGACTGAGACCACACAGGAGGCCTGAGTTTGATTCCCAGACCAAACTAAAGGTTAGTCATGGGTGATATGCACTTAGAATCCCAGTGGCCTGGGAGGGGGAGGCAGGAAGGTCATGAACTCAAGGTTGACCTGGACAACATAGCAACACCCTGTCTGAAAAAGAGGCAAGCATGGTAGTCCCAGTTGAGAGGCTGAGTCAAGAGAATCAGGACAGCAAGACTCTGTCTTTAAAAGGAAGGGCTAGATGCTGGTGCAGCCGTAACACAACTGGACCCACATGGGGAAGGTCTGCATCTCAGTGCCTCCCTGAGCACGCTGGGTGTGTGTGTGTGTGCCCATGATCCAGGCCACATGAGACTAGGGTGAATTATGCTGTGAAGACCTTGTTGGGTATGGCCTTCTCTTTATCCCTCTCAGAATAAATAAATAAATTTGGAAAAAAAAAAGATAAGCAGCCAAACATTGTACTTGGTAAAATGCAGTGTCTGATTATTTTAGTGAAATAAGCCAGATATAGAAAGAGAAAGACTGCATGTTTTTCATAGATAGAGACTGGAAAAACGACCGCAAAGAAGTAGAGAGATGTAGAGTGACTACTGGATGCCAGGAGGGATAGGGAAGGAGCAAAATAGAGGAATGTTGACTATCAGACACAAAATTACAGACAGAAAGGACAATGAGGGGGCTAACAGGTGACATGGTGGTTAAGGCGTTAGACTCCTACCTGGCCAACCGCAGTTCAAATCTCTAACCCAGGGGCTGGAAAATCACACTGCAAGTGTGTGCATGCATGTCCAAAATTCCGAGAGGAGAATGGAGAAGGGATTGTGGCTTGGCCATTCTCCTGTGGGGTAATTTCGCACTTTCTCTCTCTCTCTGTCTCTCTCCAGTGAGCACACACCACCTATGGCAAGAACCTAAAAAAAAGAAAAAGAAAAAGAAGGAGGGACAATGTCTAGTGCATAAAAGACAGTGGGGAACGACAACTGATGTGTATAGTGTTACAAATGTTTGAGGTGGCATGTACCCCACACATTGTATTCATGCACTGAAAAAATTACATTGTAACAATTGTTATATTACAAAATATTAATTCAACAAAACTAGTCTAGAGGGAAAAAAAAATAAACTAGTCACACTAGAGGTGACTAGCATTCGGAGCTGCCTTTTCTGTCCCTTTCTCCTCTCGTTTGAATAATTAAGCATCAAGTTCCACAAAAGTAGGCAGCATGGCCTCCATTTTCCTTTACGTGCCTCACATTAAACAGTGCCATGTTCTCAGTGTTTATTAAGTGCTTTTTAAATAAGTGAATGAAGACAAACAGATGCGTGAGTACCATCCTCAAACATCGACCACGTTGCAAAATGGAACACTTGTGTCAAAATGTTTTCTGTGCTTGCTAAAAACAATCAAACATTTTGCCTCAGAAAATATGTCTCCTAAAAATACTGCATGCCTGCCCTGGTACAGATCCTTATGTTTGGCAAACTCCTGAAGAAATGGAAGATTTGGCCGGTGAGAAAGTTCCAATTAAATGACTTCATTATTGTTTCTACAGTAAGCTATTTTAATATTTTTTACTGAAGGATTAATTTATTCCCTTGGATGTCAACTCTGAGCTCTTTTTCTAATCCCACACGTGAAATCTAGCCTGAAAGGCAGTACAGAAACTCAAAGAAGACGTTTACAAAAGAGCTCATCAATAAGGAACATGAGCACAATACCCTTGAACAGCTAAGTTCCAGGAGAGCCACAAGAAAAGGAAGAAATCAAGGGACCAGCAGTTAGCGTAATGGCTATGTCGCTGGACTCCCATGTAGTCAACCTTGGTTTGAGTCCCAGACCCGGTGGCTTAAACTCACACCGGTGCGTGTGCGTGCGTGCCCAAGATCCTGAGAGGAGAATGGAGGAGAAGGGATTGTGGCATGGCCTTCCCCCCCGGGGGGTAGTTTCTCACTTTCTGTCTCTCTCTGTCTTTCTGGTGAGTGCACACGCCCTATAGCAAAAACCTCTCCAAAAAAAAAAAAAAAAGGAATAAATCAATTTGTGTGCCATTAATCCTCAACTGTTTCCTGTACGAGGTGAGTCTTGAGTCATATTTTAAAGGAAGTCAGGAGTAGGGACAGGAAACTGGGCAAAGGAATGATGCAGTCACACATGTGAATGGAAAAGCAAGTCAGATTCATCTCCTTCCCTCTGTCCTGAGAGAAACAGATCACCTCTGAGATTAATGAGCAGAAGGGAACTGGAGTGTGAGGGATGAGAAGGGGACCCGGGGTGGCTCCTTGCTCCTGTGTGTTGCTACCTCCCTCTGGGTTGGCCCAGAAACAGGACTGGGTCAGAGGTCAGCACGGAAAGAGGCGTAGGCGTGGGCCGCAGCAGCTGGGTTAGCGGAATACTTGGAGGAGGCGGACGGGCTGCAGAAACTGCGATCTCCGGGCTGAACAGGGCTGATCGCTAGGGTGGTTGGGGAGAGCCAACTGGGTAATGGAAAGACACACAAAATGTGCGTGCAGGGCATGGACCGCTGCATCGGAACGTCGGCGTGGGCTTTCCAGAGTGACTCGAGTGAAGGGCTGGACAGCAGCACGGCAAAGACGCAGTGTTTTGTGAGGCTGACCCCCGTGGGAGGATGCTGGGTTCGCGTTCAGAGCTTGTGTGCACATGGTTCTGGACTGACGGGCTGGGGGAGAGTATAGCTGCTCCTGTCTCTGTCTTTGTTGCTCATGGAAAAAAAATTATACACACACACACACACACACACACACACACACATATATATACTGCAAAAAAAAAAAAAAAAAAAAAAAAAAGCAGGCAATGCAAGAGTGAGCGTGAGAATGTTGCTTGGTCAGGATGGTCTAAGGTATGCCTCAGTAACAAATCATTCCCACATCTCTGTGGGCAAATGACGGTTTGCTTCTTGCCTGCATTTGTCCATTGCATGTCAACATTGTGATCACCCAATGGCCCAGGCTGATGGGTGCACCTCTTGATACAAACTGCCGCCATTGACAAGGGGCTGATTGCAGAGGACCGTCTGACAAGGGCAGAGGGAACTTGGAGAATCTCACACAGATTCTTAAAGGGTATGCCAAGAAATGAAGCACGTCTCTCCTGGTCACATTTCATTGGCCAGAAAACTCGGTCATGCCTGACTTCAAAGGAGGTGGGGAGGTTCCCACCAACACGTGCCAGAAACACTGTGTTGTTGGGAAAGTCATGACGCATTTTTGCATAGAAAAACGTAGAAATACATGTCATGACTTTCCTGAAGCCCTAATAGAAGGAAATAGAAACGTCGTGAACAGGAATGGCTGTGACGCTAACCACAGGGAGAAATGGTGAATGGAACCTGAGGTCTATTGCATGATGATTTCGAAGACTTTAGCCTTCCTGGACGGTTTCTGACTATTCTCTTCTACCTAAAGTCCTTCTTTCCTTCTTCCATTGCCAGAAGGTACATGCACATGCTGGAGAGAGAGGGAGAGGGAGAAAGCATCCTCACTGCCTCCCCCATCAATCTCCAGCTGCGCTCTAAAGGGTTTGCTCCTAGTGGAAGCAGCTCGCTTAGCTCAGCTGGGCCTCAAAGGGGCTGATTGCAGAGGACCGTCTACCAGCAGCACCCCTGGAATCTTCATGCCTTCATGGGGACTGGGGTGCACCTCATGGCATGCACCACGTCTGCCTTGCCCATCACTGATCTCCAGTGCCTATAGCTGTGCTCGGTCCATAGGAAGTGCTTGGTGAGGGCTGGCAGGTAGGTGAAAAAGTCACATACAAGCCTTGACATCAGCCCGTGTCCTTCAAGTAATGCATGTCACTGCTCCAAACCATTGTGTTTCTATCGTACTTCTTGATCCCTAAAAGAAAGGCTATTTCTATCTCTTGGAGCAGATAATCAGGTGGAGGACAGATCTTCACTGTCCCAGGGGACCTTCCCACCAAGCAGAGAGCCTGAGAGAGGCACGAATTACCCACCCTCCGAAACCCACTTGCCCAGGGGTGTTCTGTCTCCGGCACTTGCTGCAGTATGACAGGGCCATCCCAGGAGCTCTGCTGCAGCCTGAGCTGTGGCCCTCTGCGCTTGTGTAATGCAAAGGGGCTTCACCTCAGGGTGACCCCTTGGTGGGTCTTTACTTAAAGGCATCAACCCTTGTACCTTTCTCTACGCCTTCCTACTCTTCCACTTTTCTCCTTCCCTCCTTCCCCTCCCCTTCTCCCCAAGGAGTGGTTCCTAAGAGTGCTATCTGATAAACCATACTCATCCCAATCTGCCCCCTGGGAACACAACTTGCCACAGACAAAGCCCCTTCTCCTGGGGTTGACGAACGGGAAAGCAAATACCACACAAGCCAGCAAACGAGAACATGTAAGGGACCAGCAGATGGCGTAATGGTCGCATCACTGAACCCCCACGTAGTCTGCTGTGGTTTGAGTCCCAGACCAGGAGGCTTAAAACTCATGCTGGGTATATGTGCGTGTGTGCCCAAAATCCCGGGAGGAGAATGGAGGAGAAGGGATGGTGGCATGGCCATCCCTTCTGGTGAGCATATGTGCCCCCCCGCCAAAACAAAAGAACATGTCAGATTGTGATACGGGTTATGAAGCAGGAGTGAGGTAATGGGATGGTGTCCAGGGGAAGGCCTGTAGCTACTGGATCGAGTGTCTCAGAGTGTTTCAGAGGGCACACGATATTTGAGCAGAAACCTGATCAATGGCGACATAGGGGACAGCATCCCAGGTGGATGAAAGAGTAAACATAAGTATTCCAAAGTGGAAACAGGTTTGGCAAATGTGGGAGAGAGAGGCGTGCCCTGTGACGAGGGTGCCTGAGCAAGGTGAAGTCCCCAGGAGTCCAAGGAGATAGGTGGGGACGGGCCGCGGAGCTTTGGCTGGGTTTGGCGAGCAATTTTATTTTGTTTCAAAGGCAGTGAGAAAGTGGGGGGTTTTCTGTGGTTTAGGAAAAGGCATCCCTCGTCAAGTTAAAAAAAGAGGACGAGCAGGTGGTGTGGAGGTTAAGGTGCTTGAGCCTTCACGGCCGACTACGTGGTTCAAGTCCTGGAACTGACAGCGAGAAAATCATGCCAGGTTTTTGTGTGTGCATGTCCTAAATCCTGGAAGGAGACTGGAGAAGGGATTTTGGTATGGCTATACCCACCTGGAGGGTGATTTCTCACTTTCCCTCCATCTCTTGCTCTGTCGCTCTCTGGTGAACACACGTGCTCTAGAGCAGAATAAAAGACAAAAATGAAAGCCTAGCTTAGTGCGTGACTAAAGAGCGATTCACAGCGTCCCTGTTTGGGGATAGCTGGAAAGTAGAGGGCTGACCTCTCAGTGGGGACGTGCAAGGAGGAGAGAGAAGCACGAGAGAGAAGGGTATCAGCTCGGGAGCTTATCGGTAGCATGCAGCCTAGTTCACCCAAACAGTGACTGCGTAATTTAAACTGCTCTCGAAGTCCGTGGTGAGACATATGCATCCTATTAAGAGCTAGGCCAGGCTGCTGCTGTGAGCGCATACCCCTTGACTCAGCTGGCCGTCCCCACTCATCGCCCCTTAACGCGGAGTGGGCATGCTGTCCGTAGCGTGCTTGCACCTCCCGTTTACCCTTTTCCAGCCTGAACGTGTCTCACGTTGTCTAACACAGCTGGAGAGGGCGGTGTCTCTGGATGGAGCCCCCCGTCTCTCTAAACACGATGTTATGTAGCTTGTATCAGATAGGAATTGTGTTCAACTGCCAGTACAGGGGTCCAGCAAAAGTTGCTTAAAGAAGATAAAGATTTGTTTATCTCTCACATAAGAGAATCCAGGCACAAGGAGAAAAAAGAAAAGAAAAACAGAAGGAACTTGGAAAGCAAATGATTATAGAGCTACTATAAAAACCCTGGAGCCCCTACATCTGGCAATAAAGAGACAGGAGAAAAGGAGAATGAAGGCCCCACTCATTTTTTGACCTTTTAAGGAGCTTTTCCATAGGACCTGGCAGCAGCAGGCTCAGATGTCATTGGCTCTAACTTAGTTACGTGTCTCTTCCGCGTCTCTGTCCTGATATAGATGTATCATTATCTGGAGTTCATTGATCATCAACATGCCTATTTTTGTGCCTGCCCCGTAGTGCAGAGTTAAAATGCTGTGCACGGGGAGAGCTAGATCTCGTGTGGCCAGCTGCAGTCTGAATCCCATCTCTGTTAGCTTGAAACACATACGAGGCTTGTGTGCCTGCAGGTCCAAAGTCCTGATGGGATGAAGAGAAAGAGAAAAAAGGATGGTGGTGTGACCACACCCATTGGGGGTGCATTCTCTCTATCTCTGTCTCTTTGTCTCTGGTGAGCATGCGTGCCCTCTGGCAACTTAAAGTATTTTCTGTTTTTATGACTGTGAACAGTATTTCAACTTTAAGAAATAAGCCATTTCTCTCTTTCTTTCTTTTTATTTTTAGAGAGAACCTATTTTTATTATGTTTTAGGCTTTTCCTAGAGTTTTAGCTAGATTCTTTCTTTCTTTCTTTCTCTTTCTTTCTTTCTTTCTTTCTTTCTTTCTTTCTTTCTTTCCTTTTTTCCCCACTATCTGCCATTCTTATGGCTTCATCCTTCTTCCTCTTCCAGGTCTCCATTATAGCAAGTACCTCTCTTTTTTCCCCTGACCCTTCTGCTCTTCAGCCTCACCCTCTATTGGTCGATACCAGCATCTGTGGCACGGCTGTTATCCTCAGACCTGCTGTTGCTGCTCTCCCGGTTGGCAGTGCTGTGTCCTAGATGGCATATCATCTTTTTTCCAATCACAGGAACTTCATTTTGCTGAAACTTTCCTGCTCTGTTACTTCTAGACCAGCAGCCAACGAGCTGCTGGTCTAGGCACCAGGTGTACAGAGATGAACGAAACATAATCCTCTACTGCAGGGTTTCACAGCTTAGCGACAGGGACAGACGTGGGGAAAAAGAAGTAATAGTATTCAAGTGCACTTAGTGTTCTAGTAGTTAAGAAGAGGAGCGATACGAGAGAGGGAGCAGTGAAGAGCACGGGGTCAAGGATGTCTTCATAGTAAAGGTGACGTGAGGTAGCAAGAGAAGGCTAAATTTGCCCAGTGGAGAAGTGGAGGAAGGGGTTGCAGGCGGTGGTAATGACATCAGGAAATGCCTGGAGCATGAAGGAGAAAGCCAGTGAGAGGAGTGGTGAATCCAGGGATCCTGAAACATAGATTACCAAGGGTAGGTTCTGGCTAGAAGGTAGGGGACCTAGTATGCTTTCCAAGTTTCGAGTAACCTTGTAAACTGATGAGTATGTCTTATTTGCAAGTTTGGGGTGGCCTAAGCAGGTCTATGAATGTGGACAGGGCATTTAAACACGCAAGCATTTGGGGTCAGCCTTGTAATGCAGTGGTTACGTGCTATGCATAAAAAGCCAGATCCCATATGGCCAACTGCAGAGCCAATCTCAGCTCCAGGAGCTTGAAAAACATGCTGGGTGTATGTGTGTGTGCGTGCACAAAATCCCAATAGGGTGGCTGAACGGAAGTAAAATTGTGGTGTGACCATGCCCCATTGATGGAGATGTGCACACTCCCTTTCTTCTTCTTTCTCTCTCTAGCAAGTGCAAACACCTCTGGCAATTAAAAAAAATCTATTCCTTCAGGGCACCAGCAGGTGGTGTGGTGGTTGGTGTGTTAGACGTTCCTGCATGGCCGACTCTGGTTCAAGTTCTCAACCTGGTAGCTTGCTTTCTCACTTTCTCTCTCTCTCTGGTCAAATTAAAATAAGTGAATAAATAAATAAAAATTAAATAAATAAGGGAACCAGCAGTTAGCATAATGTCTACGTTGCTGGACTCCCAAGTAGTCGACCGCGGTTCGAGTCCCGGACCCGGTGGCTTAAACTCACGCTGGGTGCGTATGCATGCATGCCCAAGATCCCGAAAGGAGAATGGAGAAGGGATTGCAGCATGGCCATCCACCCTGGGGGCTGATTTCTCGCTTTCTGTCTCTCTGTCTCTCTCTGTCTGTCTGGCGAGCGCACACGCCCTATAGCAAAAACCTCTTCAAAAAAAAAAAAATTAAATAAATAATTAATTAATTTAAAAAAAAAAAAAAACCTGTCCCTTCAATTGTGGTTGGTCCTAACTGACAGAAAGGGCTGAAGTGCTTCCATAGGACCGATCTATCCTTTAATAATGGATTGTTTGAAGTCACTTAAGAGATAAGTTGTTTTATTAGAATGCAAAAAATAATTGGTTTAATTCATCTAATATGCAAAATTTTTGGTGTTCCTCTGGCACTATGATATATTACGATTCGATATCAACAATTTAATATCTCTGTATACGCCAATCTTCCCTCCCTTACAATGCTAAGATTTGGGGGCCAGGCAATGATACAGTGGTGACACAACTCTGGACCCACATGGAGAGGTCCTGGGTTTGTGTCCTGGGACCTCTCTAAGCACGCCAGGCACGCTGCCTGGCTGGCTGAGACAGGAACGGAACACGGCGTGAAGGTCTGTTGGGGGTGCCTATCTGTCTTTCATTCTCTTTCTTTCTCTCATGGAAGAAATAAATAAATAAACCTAAATATGTGATTTCTTACTTAGATGCATACTTTGCTTTCCCTTCAGAAAGACAGGAATAGCCCAAGTCGCAGAGGGTAAAGACCCCCCTTCCTTTTCCACCTTCCCAGATTATTGGTTTTATTCTATATTTGCAACATTTCTAAGGGTTTCAAAGAGGCCTAGGCAGACATAACCTCACCTCACAGACTCCTTCTGGCTCCACAGCACAAGTCTCCTGAGTATTTTTACATTATTATTGGTCAAAACATATTTAAAATATCTTTCCTCCATAAATGTACATGCACATAGCTTCCCTGTCTCCTTGCAATACCCACTTTATAGGTAGGAAGTAGCCAATTGGACAACTGTTTTATGGAGAAGTTCGTGCCTCAAAAAAAGAAAAACAGAACAAACAAACAAAAAACCTTCACACTCCTTAATATTGGAACCCAGAATAAGGTACTTCATGCTTACTCTCTTTTCAAATTATGTTTGCTCTTACAGATTAAGGTGCTTCAGTGATTTTTGTCAAAGTCACTTTTTGAACAGAATCAGAGAGAAAAACAGTCAACTGAATTCATTAGAGGAGCTACAGGAAAGGTGCTGTGTGGGGGCTGGGGGTAAGTGAGTGGAACACCAATGACTTTTTTTTTTTTTGAGAGATTTTCGCTATAGGGCGCGTGCGCTCGCCAGACAGAGAGAGACATTAGAGACAGAAAGCGAGAAATCACCTCCCAGGGGGGATGGTCACGCCACAATCCCTTCTCCTCCATTCTCCTCTCGGGATCTTGGGCACGTACGCACACGCGCCCGGCGTGAGTTTTAAGCCACCGGGTCCAGGACGCGAACCACGGTCGACTACGTGGGAGTCCAGGAACATAGTCATTACGCTAACTGCTGGTTCCCAACACCAATGATATTTTGAAACCTACCCCTAAATGTAAAACTGAAACCCACCTGTTTTCTTACAAAAATCGAAATATGAAATATGAAAGCAACACGTGAAAGTGTTGAGTTAAAATTGAATCATGAATTGAGATGTGGAAGTGTGGAGTTAATTTATTTTTCCAACTAGTATTGAAAGAGTACCTGGACACTTGCTGGGCCAGAGAACAAAATGAACAAGAAGTCCTGTCCTCAGGAAGCTTACACCAGGGCCAGGCAGTGACACTGTGGTAACACGACTGGATCCATGTGGGAAAGGTCTTGAATTCGAGTCTCAGGACCTCCTTGAGGCATACCCATGATCTGAGCTGGCTGAGAGTGAGGGTGGTCATGGTGGATCGCTCTCGTTTTCTTTCCCTTTCAGAAGAAACAAATGAACTTTTTTTAAAAAAAGAAAGAAACTTACTGTAGTAGTCGCTGTTGCTTAACTATGGGTATATGTTATGAAAAATACACCGTTAGGCAGCTATGTGGTCATGCAAGCATCAGGGAGTGAGTGCCCTGACATAAACCTGGGTAGTATAGCCTATCACACTCCTATGTGCTATGATGAGCCTGCCATGACCTATGGGACCACCAGCACATATGCTGTCTATCATTGATCCAAATGCCATTATGCAGCACATGACTCTAGTTCATTGGGCCCCATAGATGAATTCTTACTTATTTATTTTTTTTATATAGGGTGCATGTGCTTGCTAGAGAGAGAGACAGAGAAAGTGAGAGGCACCCCCCAGAGGGGTTGACCACACTGCAATCCCTTCTACATTTTTTAAGGATCCTGGGCATGCGGGAACAGCAGTTAGCATAATAGCCATGTCACTGGACTCCCATGTAGTCGACCGTGGTTCGCGTCCTGGACCCGGTGGCTTAAACTCACGCCGGACGCGTGTGCGTGCATGCCCAAGATCCCGAGAGGAGAATGGAGGAGAAGGGATTGCGGCATGACCATCCCCCCTGGGGGGTGATTCCTCGCTTTCTGTCTCTATGTCTCTCTCTGTCTGTTTGGTGAGCGCACGCGCCCTATAGCGAAAACCTCTCAATAAAAAAAAAAAAAAAAAAAAAAAAGGATCCTGGGCATGCATGCACACCCACCCAGAGTGTTTTCTAAGCCAATGGGCCTGGGACTCAAACCCATGCAGTCAGCCATGTTGGATCCAGCTGCGCCAACTACTATGCCCTGGCTGGCCCCGACCATAGATGAATTCTTGATCAAGAGCCTTTACAGCTGCAAGTGTGATTAGTGCCTGGGAGAACTTGAATGTTCTGCACATGCCTCAGAACCTTCTCACATTTCAGATTGGATTTCCACCCTAAAAATTCAACAAATTCCATTAATATAAAATGTCTGAGTTTGAAAAAAAAAAAAAAAAAGATGACTTTATGGTCCTTGTTCAATTTCAGATGAGCAATTTAACCTACCTTTGCTTTAACCTATTTTATTATTGTGCTCCTTGACTTAAAAATAACGGCGTTCTCACTAAAGACTCTTGTTGCTTCTGTACAGGAATGCCATCTCAGCTTCCATTCTAAAGTTCTAACCCAATTCATTCTGGAATCGTCTCTAAGTGTGCGTGTGTATGTATATACATGTACATATATATGTCTGCATATTATACGTGTATATGTAAATTTGTGTATTTATTCACATAGGTGTGTATTGAAGGGATTTCCAAATGTTTGTAGAAAATAAAAGTCTAAAAAAAAGTTTATTTTGGTGCAAAGAATTTGACTCTACACATAATTTTTTATGTCATAGGATTTTCCACTAACTTTTTGAAGACCCCACGTTCATCTCTATTATACATACATTTGTATGTATGTATAATATTTGCATGTGTGTGTACATTTAAATTTCTGTGCCTCTTTTTTTTTCACAGTAGAAAGAATTCTATATAGGTTGAATATTCCTAATTTGAAAAAAATAAAATCCCAAATGCTCCAAAATCTGAAATTCTTTGGGTGCTAACATGGTACTACCAGTGGAAAATTCCACACCTGACCTCATGTGATGGGACTCAGTCAAAACACTGCAATATAAAAATATTGTAGAAAGGGCCAGCAGGTGGCACAAAGGTTAAGATGTTGGATTCCCACATAGCCAGTTTCACAGTGGCTATGAGAATCATGCCAGATGTGTGTGCGTACATGCCCCAAATCCCAAGAGGTGAGTGGAGAGGGACTGTAGTATGGCTGTCCCTCCAGGAAGTGATTTCTCCCTTTCCCTCTCCCTAATTACATTCAGCCTGTGTATAAAGTGTATACAAAACATGAATGAGTCTTGTGTTTAGACTTAGTTTCTAGCCCCAAGAGACCTCATTATGTGTATACAAATATTCTGCTATCCCTCAAATCTAAAATCCAAAATCCTTCTGGTCTCAACTGGAGAAGGGCTACTTGACCTGTATTAACAATGAAATCAAAACCTAATTTGGTTTATGGCTCTACTTGTCACAAAGCAGTGACTGTGAGGCATTTTGTAATGACTCAAAGAGGAATGTCACCATAATCACCTCACTGTTAAGCCTGGGAGGAAGCCGCTCTTTGGAAGTAACAATATATAATTCCAGTTGCAAAGCCGTTGGACTTAACTTGACCCAATTCCCACGAGGCAGAGACCAAATATCTGCAAGGAGAGAAACCTTCACTGATAGTGAAATCCCTTCATGGCTAATCAGCTTTATGGGAGCAGCTGTTGTGCCCTAATTGGCCACCCTAGAACCCGGGGATAGGGTGCCGTGGGGCTGTCCTCCAGGGCAGTGGACCTCAATCCTAGTGGCACAGTGGAGTCACCTGAGGGGCTGCCTCAAATACTCCTGTCAGGGTCCTACCTGACGAGAGTCTTGCCTCAGTGTGATGTGCAGGGCCCTGGCCCTGGCATTCTAAAAGACGATTTCAATGTTCAGCCCAAGCTGGGAGCCAGCTCAGGAGGAGTCATTAGGCTGACGGCACTTGGATTTGGGAACAGAAACCACCAAGTCGGCCTGTGCTCTCTGTCTCTTTTCCCAGAGGTGGAAGGTAATGGGGGAGAAGCAGGACGGGGCCAAGTGGTGGCCCCTGGAGATGCCGGGCTGGCCACTCTTTCGGTGATCGAGTGTCAGCGGCCAGCAGAGCAGCCTCTGCAGCAGTGTGGACGCCGCCGCCATTGCACATCTGGCCTGGAGCACAGCAGACTGTCGTAATGGTGTAAGATAAGCTCCCAGGAATGAAAAGAAGGCAGCCTAACCTTTCTGGATTCTGTGCCAAAGCAGGAGGTCTCAAAACCACAGGATGGGGGTGGGATCATTTGCGGACACAAAAAGCCAAAGGACAAGAGGACTCTGTTTTAGCAGATTAATTTATAAGAAAAATATCAGAAGCAAAAAGCACACATGGGAATATTGTTATTGGAAAGAGCATTTTGCAAAAGAATTTTTATAAATGGAAACTGCTTCAAGTTCAAGCCATATTTAAAAACATAACCACATGGGTGGCAGGAAGGAGGGGAACAGCTGTGTTCAAATATTTTCCTGAAGGGATGAACACCCAGCCTCATTCAGCTGTCTCCCCAAAGGGCCCTAAAGGGCTCTATGTGGGTCCTGTTTACTTTTACAACTGCTGGCTTAGCTCTTCTGAGGCCTCAATGACCCAGCAAGGATGATAAAACTTGGTAGCTGTTAGAAAAGCTATTTCTTTTCAAAAAAATTTTTTTTTCTCAAGATGATTCAAGAAAATTTCTTTTGGAGGCCTGCATGGCGGTGCAGCAGTAAGACAGTGTTCTGCGATGCTCAGACTCCATGGGAAGGTCCCTGGTTCGTGTCCTAAGCTCTCCCTGTACACTCTGGGTTCAAGCATGTGCCTGTGATCTGGACCAGCTGGGGGTAGGTGTGCATCACAACATGAAGACCCTTTTGGGTCGCCTCTCTCTCTTCCCATGTGGGATCTCACTCCTGTGTACAGGACCTTCACCCTCTGGACAAAGAGACAGAGAGGACAGGTTGACATATCTCCAAATCTCAAGTGCGGCTAGATCAATAACTCCTGCTGTGGATGGTTCCCAACCTGGGCCAAATGTTGAAACCTCTCCCTCCTGGGATAAATACATAAATAAATGTAAAAATAAATTGTTTTGGAAATGGAGGGAAGAAATAGAAACAAACTCTATATTAGAGTTAGCGAAAAAAGATCAAGGGGCCAATTTGCCTGCAAAACTGGTATCTGAGTGCAGATTTTGGTTTCTACTACTTGCTTAAGGGATCGTACAGGATATTTTCCTTCCCTTCCTTAAGCCTATTGCTAAACGCACTAGGTTAACTTAGAGTAGTTCAGGTGGTAATTGTGGGAATAAGGAAAACTAGAGAAAACAACTTTCTGAAGAGACCAGAAGTCAAGATTTTGCTGTGGTTCACTGCCCCCAATCTCATTTAAGATATCTTCTGGGACATGTTTGGAAATGGCTATGTTTGACACTACTTTCTTTGGCCTGGTGGTACTTTGCTTTTCTAGAATAGCATCTTTATATGCCCATGCCAGATGTGTAGCCCAGCCCTTGTTGGGGCAATTCCCTAGGGGCAAGAAGTCTTCCCTGCTTCCCTAAGGCCATCAATGGAGCAGGAGTTAGCACAGCAAGCTCTCCAAATGCATCATTGGGATGAAAGGAATAGCTCGACCTTCCTCTGGGAACTCCCAGGAAGCATTTCTGCAGTAGACAAGAGATCTGGAGTACACATGTCCCCCAAATGAACCATTCTGGTCCTTCATTTATTTTGTGCTGCAGTAACAGAATATTGGAGAGTGAGTAATGTATATAGAACAGAAATTTATTTCCTCACAGTTCTGGAGGCTGGGAAGTCCAAGGTCAAGGTGTCATCAGGTTCCATCTGTAGTTCCAAGATGATACCTTGTTGCTTCGTGGCCTGTAGAAAGGAATATTGTGTCCTCACATGGCAGAAGCACAGTAAGGGGAGGACCCATTCCCACAGGCCTTTTAAAAAATTTCTGGAGGATGTGTGTACTCACCAGAGAGTGAGAGAGAAAATAGCCTTCGATGGGATATCGTCACAATACAAACCCTTTTTGTCCATTTCTCCATCCTATTGGGACTTGTAACATGTACATACATGTACCCTGAGTATGTTTCAAGCTGCCAGGGGTGGGATTTGAACCACAGCTGACTGTGTGGGGTCTCCCTCCCTATGGATAAGGCTGAATGCTGCTCTATGGGGCTAGCCCACACAGGTCCTTTCTATAATGGCATTAGTCCATTCATGTCACCCTCGTGACCTGACACCTCCTCAAAGGCCCCACCTCCCTTCACTGCTGCCTTGGGGATTATGTTTTCAATACATAAACTGTGGAGGGAACAAAAACATTCAAACCATAGCACTATGCTCTTGCCCCCAGAATTCAAGTCCTTCTCACAGACAAAATACATTCATTCTGTTCCAACATCAGCTCAAAAGTTCAGAGTCCCATCTACATAAGAGATGGGAGAGACGCAGGCATGATTAATCCTGAGACAAATTGTCCTCCAGCTGTGAGCTTGTGAAATGAAGCCAGTTATGTGCTTCTAAAATACGGTGCTTAGACAGGCGTAGGATGGATATTTCAATTCTAAAAAAAAAGAGATGGAAAAAAGAAGAAGCAGTCACGGGCCCCAAGTAAGTCTGAACCCAACAGGGCAATTCACACCATCTTCGCTTTACACCTACCCCTGTGTTCCAGTTTCCCCTCTCAGAAGGACACCAGTCATCTCAGCTTCAGATTTTGATTTCAGTAGGGGACTTTATCAGTGAAGTGAAAGTTTACATTTAGACTGAAAATATTTTAAAAGATCTTAGGAATCAAGGCACCCATCTTGGCTTATACAGAATGGAAACCTCAACAGGTCAATGTATAAACGGTGTGGGTGAGCGAGCAGTGTATTAGTTTCCTGTTTCTGCTATAACAAATACCACAGAACAGCAGACTTCCTTCTGATTAGTTAGGTCAGAAATCTGGCATGATCTCCCTAGGATAAAGTAAATCTAAGTGCCTCGATTCTATTTCATTGATTAATACATTTATCCTCCCGGCAGGACCCCGCTGTCTTGATTACATTGCTCAGAATGGAACCTTTTATGTGACTCATCTCCTAACTAGTGAACCGCCAGCTCAGGCCCCAGCCCAGCCCTGAGGGTGTGGGGCCTTTTCAAGGTGCTGCTCTCCTTGGCATTAGCACCTGCAAGATCTCTGGCCAGGTGTCTGTGTCTCCTCCTTTCCAGCATCTTTCAGCCTTTCTGTGGGTCCATTCCTGGCTCAGGAGCCTTTCTGCCAGACCATGGGCAGTGGCGGGTGCTAACCCAGAGCAGCCTGGGCTCTGGTGGAGGGCAGCTGTCAACCTCACAGTGTTCCAGGAGAGGAGGGCTTCCTCTACACCCGCAGCTCCCAGGGAACAGGTCTGGGGTTGACTGGACTACACTTTTTTGGTTCTGGCGTGAGCATCGTAAAGTTGAATCCCAAGTATAAAGTGTAACAAGGCATGGAGAAGAAATTCCAGGAGCAGGAAAATAATACCTGAAAGAAAAGGGTGTGAACCCAGTTCCTTCAGCAGTCCCATATTCTCCAGCCATTTATCCTTTGGAAGGGAGATCAGAAGGAGATGCCGAGAAATGAACTCATTCATCACGAATAACATGGTTTTACACATCTTCCTCGACCTGCAACTTTTCCAAAAAGGGAAATTTTACAGACTCGCTAGGGAGCCTATTGGAATTTGGAACTGGAAAGGCAACCCGGAGGGGGGAAGATTTCTGTCTTCAGGAGAGAAATACTGGGGGAAGGAGCCCTCCCAAAAGAATATCTCTCACATGGAAGAGGGATGTGCAGCGCGCTCGGCTCGTCTGTCTCTAGAATGAAGTCACTTCATGTGCTTTGCTGGGGACCGAGAAGCCCTTCTATGATCCACGGATGTCTTAAACAAAGGCGTCACTGGCAATGATTGTGGACAGAGGGAGTGTTGGTTAATCTTCCTCATCTGGAGCCCAGATGGAGTGGATGGGAACACAGGAAGAGAGTTCAGAGACACCTTGAAGGGGCTCTTTGTTTCTTTGACTAGAAAACAGCATCACCAGTTTGTAAGTTGGAGGTGGAACCATAGCGAAGGCAGAGGCCAAGGCCAGATTTAACTGTGAGATCAGAAATCCAGAAGCTGCACCAGCTTCATCACCACAAGGCCCTCCCCTTATAGGTAAGGGGAAAGGCACAGAGAAAAGGTCATAACACACCGGTCTGGCTTAGACTGTCCAAGGGTGCCCAAGGTGGCTCATCTTGGTCCCTTTAATCTAAGCTGGAGACTGCTTCCCTTGCCTTTAAGAGTGCATATATGGGGCCAGCAGGTGGCGTAGTGGTTAAGGTGCTGGATTTCTACATGACCAAGCACAGTTTGAGTCCCCGACCTGGCAGCTTGCTTTCTCACTTTCCCTTTCTCTCTGTCTGTGTCTCTCTCTGGAGAGCACATGTGCCTTATAGCAAATTAAAAGATAATAATAATAATAAATTTTTTTTTAAAAAAAGAGTACGTATATATTTACAGTTTATTTTATTTACTTTATGAGAGAATGTGAGTGTATGTACAACAGAGAGAGGGAGATACACACCTTTATTGGGTCTTGTCATGCCACGATCTGCCCCCAGCCCTCTGGCTAGTCAGGGTCTTGGGCACACGTGCCCAGCATGTTTCAGTTCGATGCAAGGTCGCAACCTGGAGTCAGCTGTGTGGCTTCCAGCACTGCAGATCAGAATACTACTCACTGGGCTACCAAGCTGGGTCACAGTGCATATTTTCAGTAAGTACCAAGGGAGCCAAAGGGTGCATGAGAAATCCAAGCGTAGGCTTGAGGGGTCTTCATTGCACAAAGTGCAAAGACTAAACTACGGCTGGGGTCCCTAAGGCTGTGTTCCCACAGGGCCCCGGGCTGCTGTCTATTTTCTTCATACCTTCACTTTCTTTTTTAATGTAATAAGAACATGTTGATTTTTAAATGCAAATGAACAAGAGGAGAAGGATAGCTACCTAGAACTGCCCTGATGACTTTTCTATCATTTTCCTATGTACTCTTCATGACTTAAAAACATGCATGCACATTCACACACACTTTCTTTCTTTCTTTGGAAGTGAGGTATCACTATAGTACACCTTTATAAGTACTTTTCACCTAACTATATATGCTGGGTATCTTCCCAAGTCAGCTAATACCTTCCGTTGCATCATTTTTCTCGTCGTTGCTCAGAATCCCATCGCCTGGGTGATGTATCACAATCTCCTAGTGGAAAATACATTAAACAAATTTCTATTACAATCTGAGCAACACATGTTTGCCTCTCCTCAGCACATACAGGTTAGGGTCTCTGTCAGATAGCCTCCATGCACTTCCTAACTTTTCTCAACAAAACAGAGGCCCAGAGAAATGAGAGCCAGGCCCAGCCTCTGGGCACAGTCAATAGTATACCGAAGCTCAGCGCTGGAAGCCACATGGCTGGCCACAGGTTTGGATCCCTGAGTCATGTTGAATGTACACCCAAGATCCCGACAAGCTGGAGGGCTAAGGGAAGGGGGCGGCAGCATGAAAAGCTCTGTTAAAGGTTTCTCTCTCTCTCTCTCATGCATGCACATGTGTCATAAATTTAAAAAAAAATGAAGAAAAGTTAGGACCAGGGAAAATACTGACGCCATGCTAGGTAAACACTGAATCCTCTTCAAGAATTCCTTCTGACAGCTCCCTTAAGCTCTAATGACCTACCTGAAAGACGTAATACTTAAGATAATACATTCTTAGTGACCTATAAAGTATGAAGTTGCTATGTAATTTTACAATAATAATAATAGTGCTATTATTATAAATTAACTTCCAAGTTTTGCTTCTCCAGAGGGAAACCATAGAAGCTTTTTTTTTTTAAGAGAGATTTTTGCTATAGGGCACGTGTGCTCACTGGAAAGAGAAAGAGAGACAGAGAGACAGAAAGCGAGAAATAACCCCCCAGGGGGGATGGCCATGCAGCAATCCCTTCTCCTTCATTTTCCTGTCAGGATTTTGGGTATGCATGCACATGTGCCCATCATGAATTTTAAGCTGCTGGGTCCAGGATTCTAACTGTGGTCAACTACATGGGAGTCCAGTGATGTAACTATTACACCATTTGCTAATTCCAGGAAACCATAGAAGCTTTAGAACTACATGAAGCAATAGGCTGGCCTCACTTTTACCACAGATGTGCTCCTGAATGTTTGGGACAAACTAAATGTCTAGCAAATCAAATCGTACATTCCCACCTGAACTTGAAAAATGGCTTTATTTTCCTGTCAGATGGACTCTTAAAACTTTAGTTTTTAAATTTCTCATAGTGGGTTCAGGCTAGGAAAACACTTAAACTTTCTAGAAGAACTTCTAGAAATGTCTCCATCTAGGGAACACCCTGCATGTTCCCCATCCTCCAGACTCACGTGTCCTCCTGCTGTGCTGTTGCCTGGGAGGCCGACTGTGGGGACTATATCTGCAGTTCCTGTGCCCTCTGTTTTCTGGGTGGGTTTGGACAGGCAAAGAACCCTTGCAGGAGATCAGAGGAAGGGAGGAGCCTGAGGGTTCTCACTGACCGTTTTTCTCTCACAGACTCACCCTGAGACAGCCACCTCGTAGCTCTCTCCTTCTCAGTCCTGAGAACCTCCGTGTCCCTCATTCCATAGGGTCTGATGTGCTGGCTCAGCTACTCGGGCCCAGGGTTCCTGCATGGCTCCCCTGTACCTACCTTCACCTTCTAAGTACAGGCTTCTAAAACACAGTGCTTAGACAGGCATATGCAGGATATTTCCCTTCCAAAAGGAAGAGATGGAAAAGAAGAAGCAGTCACGGGTCCCAAGTAAGTCTGAACCCAACAGGGCAATTCACAACGTCTTCCCTTTACACCTACCCCTGTGTTCCAGTTTCCCCTCTCAGAAGGACACCAGTCACTCAGCTTCAGATTTAGTAGGGGACTTTCTCACTTCAGTGAGGCAAGTCAGTGAAGTGAAATTTTATGTTTGGCCTGAAAATATTAAGAAAGATTCTAGGAATCAAGGCACCCATCTCGGCTTATACAGAATGGAAACCTTAACAGGTCAATGTATAAACGGTGTGGGTGAGCGAGCAGTGTATTAGTTTCCTGTTTCTGCTGTAACAAATACCACAGAACAGCAGACTTCCTTCTGATTAGTTAGGTCAGATATCTGGCATGAGTCTCCCTAGGATAAAGTAAATCTAAGTGCCTCGATTCTATTTCATTGATTAATACATTTATCCTCCCGGCAGGACCCCGCTGTCTTGATTACATTGCTCAGGATGGAACCTTTTATGTGACTCATCTCCGAACTAGTGAACCGCCAGCTCAGGCCCCAGCCCAGCCCTGAGGGTGTGCGGCCTTTTCAAGGTGCTGCTCTCCTTGGCATTAGCACCTGCAAGATCTCTGGCCAGGTGTCTGTGTCTCCTCCTTTCCAGCATCTTTTAGCCTTTCTGTGGGTCCATTCCTGGCTCAGGAGCCTTTCTGCCAGACCATGGGCAGTGGCAGGTGCTAACCCAAAGCAGCGTGGGCTCTGGTGGGGGGCAGCGGTCAACCTCACAGCGTTCCAGGAGAGGAGGGCTTCCTCCACACCCGCAGCTCCCAGGGAACAGGTCTGGGGTTGACTGTACTTCACTTTTTTGGTTCTGGCGTGAGCATTGTAAAGCTGAATCCAACTTTACGATGTCTCAGTGCTCTGGTTTTCTCCCACAGAGTCTCCTCTAAGGAGACATCCTCTTGGTGGCTCTCTCAGGTCCGGAGACCCTCTGTGTCCTTCATTCCATCGGTCTCGTGTGGTGCTGGCTCAGCCCCTCTGACCCAGGGTTCCTGTATGGCTCCCCTGTAGCTACCTTTGCCTTCTAACTAATCCCTTTGTCAAAAGCAAAACAAATCAACCATAGCAACAACAATAAAACAAAACTAAAACCCTCCTCTGGTTACTTTGGGTGTGCTTTCTTCTGTTTCCTGATGGGACCCTCCTGATAGTCCGAGAGTTAGGAACCCCTTGGCAGTAAATCGTGCCCGTCCTTACTTATGGGCCCTGTGGTGGCTAGAAGCCTGCAGAAGCTTTGCTATTTCTCACAAGGGCTCAGCAGATTTAAGGACGAGGGACATGGAAGAGGGGTAGGTACTTGGACTGAGTGCAAATGCAGGACCATCATCAGAAGGGCACAGTGGTTAGGTATATGAGGGCTTTTTAAAGTTTCTTTCATAGGAGAGAGAGAGGGATAGAAAGACAGGCACCCGCAATGGGGTCTCGTGTTCTGATTCCCATCCCAGCCTTCCCAGCCAGCCAGCATCATGGGCACACACCTGTGCCTGGCATGTAGGGGTTGATCTGGGGACTGGACCCTAATCTTCCACATGGCTTCCAGCATTGCAGGGCATTGCACCACTGCTGCACCCCATGGCTGGCCGAGGCTAGGTTGCAGTTCTGGTGCCAGGATGCCCGAGTTCGAGTGCAGCACATCACTCACCATGGTTGACGGACTGGAAGATGGCTTCCTGTGATTCCGGCCTCCTGGTGTTTTGTCCGTGCACAGTCCCTCCCCTTGAGTGTGTTCTCGACTTGGGATTGTGTCTAACCAAGAAAGTATGGCCGAAGTGCTGAGATGTCACTTCTCCAGTACGAGCAGGCTTTCTCCCTGGCTGGCTTTGAGGACATGATCTGCCGTGTGTGGGTGGCCATCCAGAGGGGTCCACCAAGCACAGAACTGAGATGGCCCCTGGCCAACAGTCAGCAGGGACTGAGGCCCTTGCTCCAGCAGCACCCAAGGCACAGTCACCTGCCAACAGCCGTGTAACTTGGGAGCAGAGCCTTCCCCGCCTAGCCTCCAGATGAGACCCCAGCCCTAGCTGATTTCTTGACTGCAGCCTCAGGAGAGGCCTTGCGCCAGATCGCTCAGCTGTGCTGTGCCTGATTCCTGGTCCCAGAACCTGGGAGATAACAGGCATGCCTTGCTTTAAGCCACCAGATTATGATGATTTGTAGACAACAACAAATAGCCAATGTATCTACCCTCTGGGCAACCTGGAACATGTCACAGAATCAATTTATGCTTCAGTCTCCTCACTCATAAAATGGAATTTAAGATAGTAATCATACACAATAATCAAACACATGCACTTTGCAGAGCAAAGGCGAGGATAAAATGTCAACTGTAAAATGCTTACAGTGGTGTTTGTCACAGAGGTGTATTGTCACACATTAACATTGGCTTATATTTTGGGGGCATTGGCAGACTGTGGCTCCTTTAGGGACACACCACCTTCCCTGACTTGAAAACTTGCTTGACATTTCTTCCTTTACTCCTTCTTCCCACAGCACCCCAACTTACTTTCCTCCTTATTTAATAATAGCTTTAAAAAAAAACTTTTGCCAGAGAGCACATGCACTTGGCAGAGAGAGAGGTAGAGGGAGGAAGCAGCCTCCAACAGGACATGGTCATGTTGCATCCCTTCTCTTCCATTTCTCCATTCTGTTGGGATTTTGGACACACACACACACACACACACACACATACACACACATACCTGGCATGGTTTTCAATCCACTGAGTTTAGGATTCAAACTGTAAGGCTGGCCTTGTAGGATCTAGCTCCCCTAACCACTAGACCACAAGGCTGGTCCCAATTAATACCAGTTTTTGTTTTATTTTGCTTGAGAGAGATTTTTGCCATTGTGTGTGTGTGTGTATGTGAGCTTGCTGGAGAGACAGAGAGACAGAAAGCGAGACATCACCCTCCAGAGGGGATGGTCATGCCACAATTCTTTCTACTCCATTCTCCTCTCAGGATCTTGGGCACACGCACATATGTGCCCGGCATGAGCTTAAAGCTGCCAGGTCTGGGACTCAAATCACCTCTGAAAGTCCAGCAAGGTCATCATACCACCTGTAGATCCTGCTAATAACAGGTTTTAACAGAGTAGAAACACATTGCTTAGGATTGCCCTGAACCTTCTCTGAGACTCAGCACCTCTGTCTTCTCTATGGGCTTTCCCCACTGTGACCTTTCAGTTCATTAGAAAATCAACTGAAGGCGCAGCCAGGGTAGTGCGTGTGGCTAAGATGCCGTGCTCTGCTGTCTGGGACCATATTGGAGGCCTGGGTTCAACTCCTGGTCCAGGCATGCTGATACAAACATGTAGGTCTACACTGGCAGGTGGAGGTAGAAAGATTACAAGAAGGCTCTATCCAAAATAAATAAATAAATAAATGAATAAATAAAATAAAAATCGGGCCCAGCCTCTTGTACAGTCTGTATAGCATACAGAACTGCCGCGCTGGAAGCCACATGACAAATGTGGGTTCGGATCCCTGGCCTGTTGACCTGAAACACACTGGGTGTGTACATGTATCCAAGATCCTGACTAGCTGGTGTGCTGGTGAAACGGGATCGTGGTGTGAGCAGACCCTGTTGAGAGTGTCTCATTCTCTTTCTTTCACACACACACACACGCACACTTTCGATCATTAATAAAATAAACTTGGGAAAAAGAAAACCCAGATGGAAATAGAACTTGGCTGACCCGTGGGCAGCCCAGGAGCAGAGCATGGGTCTGGACGCCTGTCTGGTTGGCATTTATTCTAACTCCACCCTGTAGGGGCCAGCAGAGAACTGTGTCACGAGGCAGTGAGGCGCGCACTCTCCAGCACTGCAGATTCCGACACGCAGCCCTTCTCGTCTGCTGCGGCATGGCCCTCTCTGCCCAGCTCTCAGAGCGTTCTCTCCTCCTGGAGTCGGATAACATTTGGATCTGAAGATCCTTTCCTGTCAGTCTGCCCTGCCCATACATGTCTGGCATGAGTTCCCCACTGGAGCTCTCTCCTCTTTCTCTGGACCCAACCATTGCTCTCTTTCCTTACAGCATCTTACATGCCAGACAATTTCTCTTTGCTCACCCAGCAAGCCTTCTTGGTTCCCAGTTCACACACACCACCTGTTCCCACCTACCTGGACTGGATAAACCTGCCTTCTTCCCACTGTCCCAGGAAGTCAACCCCCAAATAAACGTACGCACGTTTACCTGTGCGTGTATGCCAGAGAGGGTTTATTGGTTGAGTCATCCATATTCTCTCCACTGTGAGTAACCCCTCAGGCTGTGGGTACCCAAAGAGGAAAAGTGACTTGCCCTGGGTGAGGCTGCAGCTGGTCGTCACCCCAGGAGCGGTCAGGAGTGTCCTGACCTGGAGCATAGACTGTCCTACGACAGAACGGGCCCTTTGAGTGGGTCCAGTCAGCTACGCCATCTCTATGGTTATTTTTCCACGTGGCCAATAGGATGAACCCCCAGGGAATTGGAAACCCCTCCAGGGAAGGGGCAACCTCACGTCCACATTCACCGCAGAGCCTCAGCCACAGGGCACTCCCAGAAGACACGGGCTGAGTCGCGTTCACTGTCCTCCCAAAGCACAGGGCAGAGGAGCTAGGAGAGGTTAGAGTTCGTCTGGCAGGACAGACAAGCACGCTTTCTGGTGTGTTCTAGAAGGAGGCTCGTGGCTAGTTTGCTTTTTAAGTACACTGGCAGCTGCTGGAGGGTCTTGCCCATGAGTTCTGTTTGCCAGGAAAGATGGCTCTCAGCCTTGCCGTCCGTGGGTGTTCCGCAGGTGAGCAAGGGAAACCACGACCTTTAAATCTCCCTCCGCTGAGCCGCGCTTCCGCACTGAGAGGACGAGGCGCACAACGGATCCGTCCTTGGCTGGATTTTATTATTACCAGCAGAATCACTTTCTTTCTCCCCCCGCCCCCCCTGGGAGACACCATAGTCATGTGAGTGGGTGGGCAGACCAGTGGGTGGATAGGCAGATGGAAGAGGGAGTTTCCTTTTTGGGATTCTCATAATTGGTATGTGGTTTACATTCCATTCATCTGGAGGACTGTGATAGTAATCGGAAACAGCTTGAGCTGAAACTGCCTCTGGTGTCGCAAATGCACTGAACTCGGGCAGGGGGTCTCTGGTCTGCCTCTTAGTGACCAACTTTCTTTTTCTTTCTTTCTCTTTATGATTTGTGTATTTATTGATATAGACAGGGTCTTTCTCTGTCCTGATCCTCCTGCTTAGCCTCCCAAGTAGCTGGGACCAGAGGTGTATGTCACCACACCAGGCCTTCAGATTGGGCTGGGAATTGAACCCCGGACCTCCCATGTGGCCGCAGCCTGTGGAGCAGCAGAGTCTGAGCAGTGTGCACCACCGCAGCGGGGCTCCTTTTAAATTTTAAGCAAGGCCCTCCCACCTCCAATATTCTTCGCCTCAGACAGCCAGCACATGTAGTTCTTCTAATTTAACTCAAAGCACCACAGACACAGAGAGGAACAAATGAAGTCAAATGGCACAGAGAAATGTACAATGAGATCTTAGGAGGCACTCCTCAAAAACAAAACAAAACAACTTTTAAAAGTTCATTTTATTTTTTAATCTTGCAAGAGGGTGTGTGTCTTTACTAGAAAGAGAGAGAGAGAAAGACCTCCACGGGCATGGCCGTGCTGCAGTCCCTTCATGTGGGATCCAGCTGCCTTAGCTATTGGACCACTCTCTGGCCCATCAGAAACTTTTTTGTTTTTAATGATCAGTTCGATTCTTGGCAAAAAAATTAGAATGCTGATTTGTGAGGATAAACTCCATTTGTGAGGGAAAGTACGGATCACAGGTAGCCCTGGAGCTGAGGAATAGTTTTGCTTCTTGGTCACATTTGAGAGTCCATAGTTGCCTGATCAACCTTGAGCTGTTCTGAAATCTCGTATTCCTCCTTTTCTGGGTTGAAGAGCTCACCTTCCTGGTGTCTGGGCTTCTGAAGCTTCTTGAAGTATGCATCGGAAGGTACTTTGGAATTTTTACTTTGCTAATATCAATTTTCGTGGAGGTGGCGATGATAAATCTCTGGTGCGTTCCACACAGTGGAATTTGATTGAGAACCAGCGGTCCAGTCACAAGTAGCAAGCCCGTGCTCAGCTGCTTCGGGAAAACCACTCTCTTGCCTCTGTGGGTCCATGAGAATGATCAAAGTGGTCCCAGGAGTGACGCTGGCTCGCAGCTCTCTCACAGGCTGACTGGAGGGTTTTTGCTGTGGCTCAACAGCTTTCGAGGCACATCTTCGGTAGGATAATACCTGGGCATTTTGTGCAGTTTAACCACCCGGGTACCATCATTCTTGTCTCCACCAACCGGTTTTGTGACAATCGCAAGAACCTTCTCCTCCTTTTTCTTTTCAATGCTGGATTTAGTGGCCGAGTGTTTCCTCCTGTACACGGCCTTCCTGGAAGACATGGCAGACCGGGAGTATCTGCCGATGCCCCGGACTAGGACCACGTTTCGGCTGCAATGGGGCTTCCCCTTCTTGGGCTTTTTAGCCTTGGGGTGACCCGTTTTAACCTTGTCACTGGCATCAGCCTTCTTGGCTTCAGGTTTCTTCTCCTGGTATCCTGCTCGGCAGCTTTTCACCTGCCATCTTGTGTACTGGGAAAGAGAGCTAAGCACCCAAGAGAAACTGAACCATTGTACACTGGCAGAAAAAGCTCACACTAAGCCAGCAAAGATGATGTGCCTTCTAGTTATAGAAAAGGTATTTACTTTATACCCACAACTCTAATTCTTACTGATTTTACTAATTACAGTTAGAGATGATTTCAAATGAACACATGCCCATTCTGGTTTGTTCTCTGTAGTGGCCATGTTATATTATTATTACTTTTTTTTTGGAGAGGTTTTTGCTATAGGGCGTGTGCGCTTGCCAAAAAGACAGAGAGTGACAGGGAGACAGAAAGCAAGGAATCACCCTGCAGGGGGATGACCACGCTGCAATCTCTTCTCCTCCATTCTCCTCTTGGGATCTTGGGCACGCACGCACACACGCCCAGTGTGAGTTTAAGCCACTGGGTCTGGGACTTGAACCGCCGTCAACTACATGGGAGTCCAGCGACACAGCCATTACGCTAACTGCTGGTCCCACAGGGCCATGTTATATTCTACTGTGTGGTTGTATTTCTTGTTTTCATTTTTCTAACCGATGGTCTATCTTGGTCACTTTGGGCCGCTATAGCAGATACTATGGACTGGGTGGCTTAAACAATAGAAACTTATTTCTCACAGTTCTGGAGGCCGGAAAGTCCGAGATTACGGTGCTGGCATATTGGTGTTTGGTGACGTCCTTTTCTCGTCCACAGATAGACACCTTCTTGCTGTGCCCTCACATGATGGAGAAAGAGAGTGTCTCTCTCATGTCTCTTTAGAAGGCCCCTGATCACATTCATAAGGGCTCCACCCTCATGACTAAATGCCTCCCAAAGGCCCCACCTGCAAATACCATCACACTGGTCGTTAAGGGCTGGGACAGGAACCTTCAGTCCGTAGCACGGGTATTTGGGGGTTGCAGTGTCTCACTGAGGCGGGTTCACATGGAAGCTCTGGAGCAGAAGTCTTCCTGCTGGCACGTGGGGCTTGGGGGTTCTTGGTGGGAGTCGTCCGCTCGGCCTGTCCGTTCTGCTTAGGACTCTGCCTACCACTGGCTGAGCCCAAGGCCTTGGAGATGTCCCAGTGAGACCCCACCACGGTGCAAAGACAGGGCCAAGGAACAATAGGAACGCACACAAAGAAAAGCACGTGGTCCCATCTGGACGACACGCCACAGGAGTCTCCAGAGAGCGCGGGGAGGACCCTCATGGGAGTCTGAAGACACGCACACCAGTCTTGCTCCTACAGAAGAGTAAAAAGCGCATGGGTGTGGGACAGAGCTGTCGCTGAAGCTCCAACACTTCCCACTGGCCATGACCTTCATCCTCCTCACACCGGCAGGCAGTCAGCCCCTGCCTCGTGGGGGGACCGAAGCACCGGCAGGAAGCCACCTGCCTCGGGCCAACACTTGGCTTGTCCTAGAGGCGCGTGCTGCAGTTCCGTCTCTGCTAAATCAGTTTAATAATATTCTTTACCTCACACTCTCTCACGGCCCTCCTTTCTAGCACTGTTTTCTAATTTCTTCTGCCCTTTCCCTTCAGAATAAACTAGCAGAGACCCAGCATTCACTGAGCTCCCACTTTGTGCAGAATGCTCCTCTTTTCCCCATCCGGTGGGCTCCCAAACTGGGGGGAGGGGATCAATTGTTTAAGGGATTCCATGGTTTCCTCCTGGGCCACAGACCCCAGACCCCAGAAGGCCCCCAGGGGCCCAGTAATCCCAGGACCTAGGGGATGGCTAGTTTGAGAGGAGAGGGGTTTGGGGGAAGTGGGTTCTTGCTGACTGCATTTGTCTCCTGCTCCAGAGTGACATCCCCCTCTCCCCCCCCGCGTTGTGATGAGTGTGGGGCTTCTCCAGGCTGCGGCTCTGAGCTCCAGCTCTGAGTGGGTGGAAGGCTGGCATGGCACAGGCTGCCCCCGGGGCCCAGTAGGTGAGGGTGGGATGAGATCGGAGGTGAGGGATCTTAGAGATCCTGTGGGCAAGGCCAGGAGGGCAGCTGGAGACAGCCCACAGTACGTCCAGGGCTAGTTACGGAGGCTTAAGAGGTGTATGTGGTCGGGCCATGTCAGACATATCCCTTGTCGCCCGCCTCCTGGCTCCCTGCTGTCATCCAGTAAAGCTGTGGGAGCTGCCAAACTGCTCCAGAGTGTGAATTACAACGAGGCCGCCGCTCGTTCATGAGTTACTAAGGCGGACAGTATCTCAGCTGGCTTCTTTCTTCCTTCCTTTCTTTCTTTTTTTCTTCTTTCTTTTTCTTTTTTTCTCTTTCTCTCTTTCTTTTGGATTTTTGCCATAGAGCACATGTACTCGCCGGAGAGAGACAGAGACAGAGACAGAGACAGGGAAAGTGAGAAATCATCCCCAGGAAGGTAGCCACACCACAATCCCTTCTCTGCCATTCTCCTCCTGAGATTTTGGGCACGCACGCACACATGCTTGGTGTGATCTTCAAGCTGCCAGGTCTGGGACTTGAACTTTGGTGGGCCATGTGGTAGTCCACCTGCTGGTCCCTCAGCTCGCCCTTTTCTAAACCCAACTATAGCCATGCAAGTTAGATATCCACGTCCACCTTTTACAGGCAGGGACAGAGAAGCTCAAGTTTGGCAGCGCTGTGTCCCAAACACAGAGCACTCAGAAATCAGGCAGACCAACTGTGAGGCTGACCTGGAGAGGAAGCCTGGGTGGCGGCCCGGGTGGGCGGGAGGTGGCTCTGGCTGGGGCACTGGGAGACAGCCGCATTAGGAAAGCCCTTTGGGCCTTGTCTTCCTTGAATGGGGCTATTTATCGGTGAATCCATAATGTTGCAGCGGATTGAACTCCTTGGCAAACCCCTTGGCAGGCATTCCTAATGGAACCTCCAGAGAGAAAAAGTCCCCTGTGTTCCCAGCGTCACCCGTAACCTCCGGCCTGCTCTGTGCCAGGCTGCGCCCAGCAGCCCCGCCCAGGGACCTTGTTTGCTCTGGCAGACAGGGAGGCCATTCAGACCCTCGGGTGGCACCGGGGGTGTCTGGCCCAGGAGGCCTGGCCGGACTTCGGCTGGCGGGGAGAGGGGGCCTGGCAGAGTCTCCAGAGGCCTCCTTTGGCTCGGTGGGGGCGGGGCACTGACTTTACTCTGGCCGGTGAGAATTCCTGACTTCACAGTTCCGTCTTGCTCCATAAACCAGAAAGCCACTTCCAGCTGGTGGCATGGAGTCTGCTGGGTGGGTGCCCGGTGCCATCCAACCTGAGCAGGGAGGGGTCGCCCGCGCCCTGGAGGTGCTGCGGTCTGTCCCAGGCGGTTTCCCAGGCTGTGAGTCCCCAAGTGGGGCCCAGGCTGTGCGCACAGGGATGATGTTTGTTGTACTTGCTCCCCAGGACCGGGGAACTTAGCAGTTTGCTGAGGCCGCCAGCAGAGTGCTTTTTCTACTGGGGGGGCTGCTGGCCTTTCACTTTTCCAAGGAAGGGAAATTCAAAAGTTAGCCTTAAACCACAACAGGTTATGAAAAAACTCCCGGGGGGGGGGGGGGAGGGGGAGGCCTCCCTGTCACTTCTGAGGTCACGGGGTGGGGGTGGGGGGTCTCATCTCCAGCTCCAGACAGTGGGAAGCCTCACTACCCAGGGCCAGCCCCTCAAAGGGACAGCAGCCCCACCTTTGGGGACACTGGCAGTTGGACCATCCCTCCTGCCTTCTGTCCTGGTTGGCCAGCTGTTCACGACTAGCTGACGGTTATTATGTTTAAGCATTAAAAAATGCTTAGCTAAATACGTTGGCTTGTTTGCTTTCGCTGATAGTAACAGTCTACCCACAGGGCCCTTTCAGCCCGCGTCAGTGTTTTGGAAAGTGGATAAGGGACTCATTCAGTGACGCTCAAGCTTAACCCGAGCCAGGAATGAAGCATGTATTTCATGAAATGAGAACTAGCCTGGGACCACACACAGAGCCAAGTTCTAAACTCCAGGCTCTCCTTCCCTCCCTCTCCCTCACTCTCCTCTTTCTCTCATGCATGCTTGCACACACGCCTCCCCTCCACCCTCTCTCCCTCTCTCCTTTGCCCTCACCCTGACAGTTTGTGGCTGACACCAGGAAACCATCATGGGTATCAGAGGGCAACTTCCAGGGCTTAGGGGGCTCCCTGTTACCAACGAGCTGATGAAAAAAATGGGTGGCTGCAGCGTGGGCATCCCATTCTAAAGAGCTCACAGAACGGCCAGGCCACCAAACACAGCTTTTAAGAGAAGACATTGGAGCTTAATGGAACTGTCCACATTACCTTTGTGGGGAGGCAAGGGGAAAAATGCACATTTCCCCCCAAGAATAAGGCCGGTTTTGTAGTGACTTGCCCCAAGTTCAGGGAGGCCAATGGAGGCGCACCCCTCCCCTGACTTCTCTGAGTCGGCGTGGGCCGGCCTGCTTGGATGTGGCATTTGCTGGTATCAAATAAGTCATTGTTGGACGCGGGGAGAGTGTGGGGCTGAGCAAAAGTGAGGTTATTAGGACTGGGCTCCTTTTAGGGGACTTCGGGGCACAATCATTTACTTACTCTCTTTTACATAACCCTGTCCTTGACTGCAGACTTCAAACGGAGCCAACCCAATCTGACTGGGGCCATTTGAAGTTTGGAAGACGTTAGGCTTTCTTTTTTTTTCCCCTTTTGAACTTTTATTTCAACGTAGGCTCCAATCTATACAAGGAGAATGAGGCCGTTAAATTCAAAAAATATTTACAGCACTTCCTTGGTACAGGGAACCCTGTAAGTTTAGGGGGAGGTGAGGGGCAGGGCTGGCAAAGGTGATGGGGCAGCTCCCAGAAAGGCGGCTCCTTATTAAAGGGGCGTGTTCCCCCAATCCAACACTCAGGCCCACATTGGCGTCCTATCTGGCTTGGCGAAGCTGGCCAGACTTTCATGGCTCCCATTTTCCCTCTGTCATCCATTCTCTGTCCCTGTGTAGTTAGAGTTGGAGCCTCTTCTTTTCTTTTTATTTATTTACTTTTTTTCTCTGTGTGTTTGTGTATGTGGTGTTTTGTTTTGTTTTGTTTTGTTTTCCAGGGGGCTTGCGCTCATGACAGAGAGACAGAGAGGGAAAGTGAAAAGTCACCTCCCACCAGGGGAGAGGCCCACTCTGCAATCCCTTCTCCAATTTCCTCCTGGGATTTTAAGCTTGCATGCACATATGCCCAGTGTGAGTTTCAAACTGCCAGGTCTGAGACTCGAACCACGGTCGACCATGTGGGAGCCCAGCACCTTAACCGCCAGGCCATCTGTTGGCCTTGGAATCACTTTTTAAGGCCTTGGGGTGCGTCCAGGAGAACTACCTGGAAAGAAATCTGTGTGCCTTCTTTTTTCCTGCTCATACTTTGTGAAGTGAGAAGTGTCTTTGCCAAGAATAAACACAATGTCGAAGACACATGAGTTCTGGTTTGGTTTAAAACGAAGATCTCGCGTGTGTGTTCCAGGACGTTTCCACAAGCACAGAGTCTTAGCATCACAGAGCAGAGGTCAGGAGAGTGAGTTCCCAAAGCTACCTCACAGCCTGTGACAACCCCGCTGCGGTCATCCGTGTGCCTGCCCCGGCTCACAAAGATGGAAAAGGGCCAGCTCGGAGGATCCTACCAAGCGGCCTCTGGACACCAGACATTTCCCCTCTGTCCTCTTCCTGCCACCTCTGGAGGTGGCGTCACCACCCACCGTAGACTCTGTATCCTGATCCAATAGTTCTTTTTTTCCCTTTGCCAGAAAAACAGAAATTGCACATTATGAAAAAAAAATGCATGGATTTGAACTTTTTTTGCACCAAAATAAACTTGTACTTTAATTCTGCTTTGTTTTGTTTTAGTTTTCGCTGGCAGGTACATGCACTCCTCGGAAAGAAAGAGAGGCAAAGAGATAGAGAGAATGAGAGGGAGAAAGCATCCCTCAGTGGGGCATGGTCATGTTGAAATCCCTTCTCCCTTACTTCCCCATCCTGTCAGGATTTGGGGCACGCATGCACTGTGCCTGGTGTGCTTTTCAAGCCACTGGCGACAAGATTCCAACTGCAGTCAGCCATGTGGGTTCCAGCTTCCCAACCACTGGGGCCAGCCAATTCTGTTCTAGCTCCTGCTAGGCGCCCGAACTCCTGCCTCCCTGTGAAGTAGGAGCTCCTTTGTACCTGCCCCTCCTCTTGCAGCTGCTGACACTTGCAGGGCAGAAGGTGAACTGAACTGGGCCAACGATATCCACATGCCCTCCTAGAGACCCAGCCCTTCATTCAGTGCAGGGGCCTCCCAAGGCCTTCCAATTGAACAGAAGAACAGAGCTTCCCCAAGCAGAAAAATAGGATGAGGAGTTTGATGTCCCGGGACAATGTGAAGAAGGTAAAGCGAGATCTCCTCCCAACGTCCCCTTTTACATTAAAATAAAATGACATTTCAGGCCCAGAAACATGGGTAGATTTCAGGTATTTGATAAATATCCTAGAACTTGTTAGCAGAGAAAAGAGTAACTTTTTGGTTACTGTTAATAGACATGGCGGAGACTGTGCTCAGGGGTATCTGTGTTCCTGTCTTTCTCCTGAGCACACCAGGGGAATACATTCTTCAGCTTTCCTTGCAGTTAGATGGAGCTGCAGAACTGGGTCTGGCCAGTGGAATATGAGCAGAAATGATGTGAGTTGCTTCCAGGTCCAGTCCATAGAAACCTCCTACACAATATAAAAGTGAACTCAAACTATATCACAGAATTAAATATAAAACTAAAAAACATTGAGAGAAAAAAAATAAGAGAAAACCTTCAGGATCTAGGGACAGGCAAATGGTTCTTAACACCAAAATTGTGATTGATAAATGGAAAAAACGTGGATAAATCAGAGCTCATCAAAATTAAAAGCCTTTGCTTTTAGAAAGACCTTCTTTTTTTTTTTTTTTTTTTTTTTTGTGGAGAGGTTTTTTTTTGCTATAGGGCGCGTGCGCTCGCCAGACAGACAGAGACAGACAGAGAGACAGAAAGTGAGAAATCACCCCCCAGGGGGGATTGCCACGCCACAATCCCTTCTCCATTCTCCTCTCGGGATCTTGGGCACGCACGCACACGCGCCCAGTGTGAGTTTAAGCCACTGGGTCTGGGACCCGAACCGCAGTCGACTACGTGGGAGTCCAGCGACATAGCCATTACGCCAACTGCTGGTCCCAGAAAGACCCTCTTGAGACCAGCAGATGGCATAATGGCTACACAGTTGGACTCCCATGTAGTCAACTGCAGTTCGAGTCCCAGACTCGGTGGCTTCAACTCATGCCGGGCGTGTATGCATGCATGGCCAAGATCCGAGAGGAGAATGGAGGAGAAGGGATTATGGCATGGCCATCCCCTCTGGGGGACGATTTCTCATTTTCTGTCCCTCTCTGTCTTTCTGGCGAGCACACGCACCCTATAGCAAAAACCTCTCAATAAAAGACAAAGAAAAAAGAAAGACCCTCTCAAGGGGAAGAAAAGATAAGCTATAGACTGGGAGAAAACATTTGCAAATCATATATCTGTCAAAAGGACCAGTATCTAGAATATATAAAGAATGCTCTACACTCAATAGCAAACAATCTAATTAGAAAATGTGCAAAGCACATGAAGAGACATTTCACCAAAGACAACAGATGCACTATCCCAACTTAGGACTGTTGGGCTTACGATGTTTCAGCTTTCTGAAGGCACAACAATGACAAACAGTCAGTAGATACAGTGCTTTGAATTTCGACCTTTTCCTAGGTGAGCGATACGTGGTCTTTTACAATGCTGGGCCACAGCAGCAGGCCACAGCTCCTGATCAGTCCCATGACAATGAGGTAAACAACCACCCCATGGCCCGCAGTGCACTGTGCTGCACTGTGGTGTTCTTGCATTTGCACATTCCATCATGGCTACATGCCCTTTTTTGAATGACAATGAATTATTGAGATGTAACCCATCGTAAGTCTGGAAGCAGAAGTATATAGTACAGGAAAAGGTGTTCGGTATCATCGATCGCCAGGGACATGCAAATTGAAATGACGGGAGGGGCCAGGTGGTGGTGCAATGACAATGTAACTGGACTCACGTGGGAAAGATCCTGGTTTGTCACCCTGAAATCTCCTGGAGCAGCTGGGAGCATCCCACCACATGCCTGCGACCTGGGCCAGCCCAAGACCGGCAGTGCATCTCAGCGTGCGGGCCCTGTCGGAGGTGCCTGTCTCTCTTTCTCTCTTATGGAAGAAATGAATAAATAAGCTTTTTAAGATAATGAGATATACGCCTATGAGATATACTATGTACCTTTCAAGTTAGCTAAAATAAAAAATAGGAACAACACTGTATGATGATGAAGTTGCAGAGAAACTGGGCACGTTTCTGGTGGTATAGCTACTCTGGAAAAGTTTGGCAGTTTCTTTAAAGAACTGAACATGCACTTATTTCCCAATCCAGAAATTACATTCCTCAGTATTTATTCTAGAGAAATGAAAACTAAGTTCACACTACAACCTCTATAAGAATGTTTATAATGGGACCAGCAGTTAGTGTAATGGCTATGTCGCTGGACTCCCACGTAGTCGACCGCGGTTCGAGTCCCGGACCCAGCGGCTTAAACTCACGCCGGGCGCGTGTGCGTGCGTGCCCAAGATCCCGAGAGGAGAATGGAGGAGAAGGGATTGCGGCGTGGCCATCCCCCCTGGGGGGTGATTTCCTGCTTTCTATCTCTCTGTCTCTCTCTGTCTGTCTGGCGAGCGCACGCGCCCTATAGCAAAAACCTCTCCAAAAAAAGAAAAAAAAAAAAAAAAAAAAAAGAATGTTTATAGCAAGCCAGCCGGTGCTATGGTGCTTAAGGCCACAGGATTCCACATGGCCAACAGCCTAGTTCAAGTCCCAGATCCAGCAGCTTGAAAAACACTCTGGGGGGAACCAGCAGTTAACGTAATGGCTATGTCGCTGGACTCCCACGTAGTCGACCACGGTTCGCGTCCCGGACCCTGTGGCTTAAAACTCACGCCGGGCGCGTGTGCGTGCGTGCCCAAGATCCCGAGAGGAGAACGGAGGAGAAGAGACTGCGGCATGGCCATCCTCCCTGGGGGGTGATTTCTTGCTTTCTGTCTCTCCCTGTCTGGTGAGCGCACGCGCCCTATAGTGAAAACCTCTCCCAAAAAAAAGAAAGAAAGAAAAACACTCTGGGCATGTGTGTGTGTAGCCAAAATAGCAAGAGGAGACGGTATTACATGTTCATCCCCATCCCCTCAGGGCTACTTTCTCATTTTCCCTCTTGGTCTCCCTATCTCTTTCTCTGTCTCCAGCAAGCACACATGCTTTACAGTAAAAAAAAAAAAAAAAAAGTTTATAACTGCTTTATCCATAATAACCTAAAGCTGGGAACAACTCAGATGTCCTCTGAGGGTCAATGGTTAAACAAATTGTGGTATATCCATACTATGGAACACTACTCAGCCATAAAAAAGAACCATGGATACATGGAATAACCAGGAAGAATCTGCAGATAATTTTGTTGAATGAAAAAGCCAAATTCTAAAGGTTGCATACTGTATGATTTTACACACATGGATATAATATTGTTGAAGTTTCAAAGTTACAGAACCGGAGCATAGGTCACTGGTTGCCAGGGATTAAGGAGGGAGCAGAGGTGGAGGGAAGTGGATGTGCCTGCCTTAGGGAAACTTGAGTGCTTTGGTTGTGTGTGTCCTTCAACATTCCTGCATTGGAAACTTAATCAGTCTCTAATGCAACAGTGTTGAGTGGTGAGACCTTTAAGAGGTGATTAAGTCATGAGAGTTCTGCCCTTGTACACGGATACATACCAGTATTGAAGGAGCAGGTTCATCATCATGGGAGTGACATCCTTATGAGAGATGCATTTTATCTTGTTTTCTCTCTCTCCCTCTTACATTCTGTCTCTCCATGTGACACCTTTCACCATGTTGTGTTGTAATAAGCAGAGTCTTGCCAGATGTGGCCCTTCAGTCTTAGACTTCTCAGCCTCCAGTACCACAAGCCAAATAAGCTTCAACTGTTTATAAATTACCCCGTCCGTGGTATTCTGTTGGAGCCGCACAAATGGACTAAGAAGTGAGAGATCATTGTGGTGATAAGATGTTCTCAATCTGGCTGTATCATCATCAGTATTGGCTGTGAGGTTGGCTGTAGTTTTAAAAGGTGTTAACCAATAACTGGGCAGAGGAACACAGAATCTTTCTGTATTACTTCTTACCACTTCATAGGAATCTGCAATTTTCTTAAAATAAAAAGTTTAATTGCCACCTTCTGCATATAAAATAACCCTCCACACATAATTTTTGACCTTTTCTCTTCTGCTGGATTAGCAGAGACACTCCTAGAAAAGAGTCTAGAGAAGGGCAAATCAAAAAACAGAAGAAGCCTGGGTCCCTGAATGGCCATGTGGACTACAATAGACCCCTCACTATACTGCCAATTTTGCTTAATACTTCTGACTGTGATATAATCTAGAAAAAACCTTACTCTTACACTGATATCTGTGACTGGGGTCACATGCACTTATTCTGACTAACGATACATTGGAGGTTATTAGATTTTAACCTAAATTCAAGTCCCAAAGGGAACCAACAAAGTAGGCTGGCTTTTGCATGAAGCTATTTTGGTTTCTAGTCAACAAAAATTGCCCCATCTTCCATTCATGCACAACCTGGGATCCACTCCCACCTGGAGGGTTTATTCACTTTGCGAATTTGAGTAAGTTGCTTTGTTTCTCCAGGCTTCATTTGGCTCAGTCCTTGAGTCAGAAGCCAGATGTGAACACAAAATGACAGGGTACTCCACATGCATACAGTGCTCTAGGACCTTGTGATCCAAAACGTAACCCGTGTTCCTCCCCCCTCCCCATCCGCCCAGTAGTTCAGGCCTCGAGCTTGTAGGTAGTGCCTTACTCAGCAGCCTCCTGGTTTTCTCTTTGAGATCAGACTCTTGGCCTTCAATTTATTCAGAGTGGCCCTCCTTAAAAACAAACCTTACTGGGGCTGGCAGGTGGCATGGTGGTTAAGGCAGCTGGACTCTCACATGGCTGACCATGGTTCAAGTCCTGGACCTGGCAGCTTGCTTTTTCATTTCTCCACTCTTGCTCTGGTCAACTTTAAAAAATAAAACAAAATAAGAACAATGAATAAAATTAAGTAAAATAATTCAATTTAAAAAACAACCTTATCAGTTGCCTTGGTTAAAAAATAATAAGGAAGTAGTAGTAATGAAATTACTGTATTTTTTTTTCAAGTTTTTTGCCATAGGGCGCATGCACTCGC
Source organism: Tupaia tana (assembly GCA_026018925.1). NCBI lineage: Eukaryota > Metazoa > Chordata > Mammalia > Scandentia > Tupaiidae > Tupaia > Tupaia tana. The sequence continues at coordinate 11,643,210 of JAKSZU010000013.1, read as the reverse complement.
TAGAGAGAAACTGAGAGGAAAAACAAGAAATCACCCCTAGCAGAGATGGCCACACAGTCCCTTCTGTTCCATTCTCTTCCTGGGATTTTGGGCATGCGAGTATACACACATGGCATGATTTTCAAGCTGCTGAGTCTGGGACTCATACTGCAGTCAGCCGTGCGGGAGTCCACCATCTTCACCTCCACACCACTTGCTGCTGGCCTCCAGTAGTAGTAATGCAATTATTAATACAATAGCTATTATTATTGAGAATCTACTAGATTCCTAGGCCAATAGCTTACATTTTCTCTAATTTTCTCAACCACAAATGAGGTGTGAATTTTAAACCAATTTAATAGACAAGAAAATTGAGGCTCGAGTAACTGAATAGAGCAGTGAACAGAGAGCTGGGGTTTCCTCTCAGGAATATTGGATTCCACAGTAAAACGAGTACCAGACTAAGAGAACATCTAAACCTCTCCACAGTCCAACAAGGTGTGCATTTAAATGACCACACTAAGGGGCCAATAGGTGGCATAGTGGTTAAGGTGCTGGACTCTCACATGGCCAACCATGGTTCAAGTCCCAAACTGGGACACTCGTTTTCTCACTTTCCCTCTTTCTCTGTCTCTATCGCTCTAGTGTCAAATTAAAAATGAATAATAGTAATGAATAAAATTAAATAAATAATTCTTTTACAAAAAATAACTACACTAAAATGAGATCTCTGGAGAACTCAGTAATTTTCCCAACGTAATCGGCTCTTTTCCAAACCAACCAGAGCACTTTTTTCACATGACGTAAATGACGGAAAATGTGGTTTTTATCCCCAGTCCTTCAGGGGTGAGGCAGCTGCAAGGCATCCAGAAGACCTGAGAGTTCCCCTGAGTGAAGTCAAAGCTCTCCCTTGGAAGCATATACCAAGTCCTCTCTCCCATCCAACTGCACTGCACTTCTTCTTTCAACAAGCCCCTCATTCATTCCCCAAAGTTTACTGGTACTGGCCAGTGTTGGATTGCGAACTCCGAGTGTCCTGAGAATCGGAAACCAGAGACGAAGGTGAGGGATTTTCATGGATGTGACCACATGTTAGGATCCCATTTAGTGCTCTGGGACACTCAGGTAAAATGCTTAAGTTATCACCAAGTTATTTCCGATATTGTATTTTGCTTTCCCACTTGTGGAAGTCTGGGAGGAGGGATACGGGACCTTCCCCTATGCCCCTAGGTCACAAAGGGTCATTTCAGTGTGAGTAGTTTGGGGACCTTCAGCTAGGGAAGACCACCTATACCTGAGGGGTCACCTCCGGGAAAAGGTTTTTCCAGACCTAGAGTACTGCACTTTGCCCATCCATAATCAATCAGATAACTTCTTCCACTCGGCTGATCTCAGAAATTTCCAGAGAGCAGTCTTGTCCTTCCACAATAGGAAATGCAAACACAATGTCAAGAGAGAGGGCAGGCTTGGGCGCAAAGCCACATCATGTTGTCAGTGGCTGCACTCAGAGCTCTACCTGACAATTCAATTGGTGTGCAGGGGGAGGCTGCGGGTGTGCAGGAGAGCAGCAGGGAGCCCCCAGAAGAGGCTAGGGAGTGGGTGGGAAGGCAGAGCACACCACAGACCCACTCACCTGCCTCTCAGTAGGCCCAGTGCTGCCATGTGCATCTTCCCCATACCCAGGCCAGTTGGGCCCCCACTCCCAAATAAGCTCAGTCCTGTCACCCTAGGCTGTGTCAGCATTTCCAAGCCCAGCACCTTCTGAATGGCTTTCTCTCTTCTCTCACCCCCCCCCCCCCAGTGTGGGTTGTGTCATGTGCCACTAGGCTGTCCTCCCCGACCTTGACCTTCTAGACTAGCTCTGGGCAATGTGTGTCCCTGTGCATTATGGGGCTTCTCATGCATGTCAGGCCTTGGCTCAGGAAAGGCAGATGGTGTGTGGTAATATGTGCTGGAAGACTGGATCCTTTCATTTACCTTCCATCTTTATTTTTATTTATTTATTTATTTGGAGAGGTTTTTGCTATAGGGCCTGTATGTTCCCCAGAAAGACAGAGAGAGAGACAGAGAGATGGAAAGCAAAAAATAACCACCCCAGGGGGGATGGCCACGCCGCAATCCCTTCCCCTCCATTCTCCTCTTGGGATCTTGGGCACACATGCATACGCGCCCAGCGTGAGTTTAAGCCACTGGGTCTGGGACTCGAACCATGGTCAACTACATGGGAGTCTAGTGACATGCTGGTCCCCCTTCCCTCTTTCTTTTCTTTTTTTTTTTTTTGGAGCCATTACGCCAACTGCTGGTCCCCCTTCCCTCTTTCTTACATCTTGGCCTGTGATACACGAGGATGTGGACCATGCATGGGCTTTGGAAAACGAGGAATGCAGGAGAGCCGGGCCCAGGCTGCCAAGGACCTCCCCGTGGGAGGACTTGATAAAGAGCCACACCAGTGCCCTTTCACCCCGGCCCAGGCTCTCCACCATCTGCATCCTGGTGAGGGCCTCTCAGTGCCAGCCTTAGTCACAGAGCCGAGGTTGCAGCCTGCAGGCCCCACCCAGAACCAGGAAGCTTTTTGTTGTTTAGTCTTGTTTCTTTTTTCTCTCTGTTTAAATTGAGCTAGTTGCCAATGGCTTAAACCTGAAGACCTGGCACAGTGAGCGGCCAGGTCTGGAGGTGACTGGCAGAAGCTGAGTGGCAGCTGTCCCACGGGGCTGCCGGTGCTCGAGTTCCCCAGCCCCACCTGCCTCTCTGCTGAGAGACCTTAGCTGCTTGGCCCTGGACGTTGTGACTTCAGAAATGAGGTAGAGGCGGGGTCTGGGCTCTGCCAGCTCCTGAATGGCTTCCCATGCTGGCCGCAGGGCCCAGTGCTTTGCGTACCTCATCTTCTTCAGTCACGGGAAGTGCTGTTGGCAGAATGGGAAATTCTGAGGCGCTCTTCTTAGGATGGGCTCCTGATGCTGGGCAAGTTTTCACCATGGTACCCATTTTCTACGGTTGCTGGAACAAATGATCACAAACTTAGCGACTTGAAACAATCCAGATTCATTAGCTTGCAGTTCTGTAGGCTAGAGGTCTCGCTGGGCTAAAATCAAGGTTTCGGCAGGACTGTGTGCCTTTTCGGAGCTTTTTTGGGAGAATCTGTTTCCTTGCTTTTCCAGCTTCTAGAAGCCGCCTGATTCCTCACTCTCGGCCCCTTTCTCATCTCCCAGCCAGGAGCAGTGAGCAAGTCCTCACACTGAATCTGTCCAGCTGCCTCTGGGCCTCTTTCTTCCACTCTTTTTTTTTTTTTTTTTTTTCTTTTCCAGGGTGTATGCACTCACCAGAAAAACAGAGAGAGAAAAAGTGAGAAATCACTCCCCAAGGGGGAACGGGGACGCTGCAATTCCTACTCCTCCATTCTTTTCTCGGGAGGTTGGGCATGCACACACATGTGCCCGGTCGAGCCACTGGGTCCAGGACTCAAACCACACAGCTGGCCGTGTGGGATCCAGCGCTTTAATCTTTACAGCACCTGCTAGCCCTCTTCCACTTAAAAAAAAAAATTGTTTCCTCTATGAACAAGACAGCGAGAGGGACAGGCAGGCAGATAGTACCCTCACCAGGCTTGTGACACTGCGATCTATCTCAGTCACAGCTAGCCCTGGACATGGGCACGTGTGTCTGGCATACTTGGCGGGGATAGGGAGGTCTCTGGATGCAAACGGGAATTGTTCCTGTGCGGGTCAGCCTTGCAGAGTGTTGTGTTATTTTAGATTTTTCTTTTACTATAGGGCACATGCTTTCGCCAGAGAGACAAAGGGGCAAAACGAGAAATCACCTACTGGGGAGATGGACATACCGTAATCCATTCTCCTCCATTCTCCTCTTGGGATTTTGGGCACACACACACACACACACACACACACACACACACGTAACTGGTATGTTTTTCAAGGCACCAGGTTCAGGACTCGAACCATAGATTCAGTCATGTAGGATCCAGCCCATAAGCACCATGCCACCTGCTGACCCAATAGAATGTCATGTTTCATGGCTAGGCCACCGTCTGGTCCCATATTTTCACCTCTAAGGACTCTTCTGATTATGGAGAGCCTGCCTAGATAACCCAGAATAATCTGCCTGTCTTAAGGTCTGTTGATGAGCAAGTTTATTTCTGCCTGCCACCTTCATCTCTGTCTGCCCTGTGAGGTGCCATGTTCACGGCATCTGGGATTAGGGGAACCTTTTGTTTTGAAGTTTTGTTTGTTTGTTTTTATTGCCATAGGGTGTATGTGTGCTCTGGAGAAATACAGTGAGAGGGAAGGTGAGAAATCACCTCCCAAGGGGGATGGCCACACTACAATTCCTTCTTCTCCAATCTCCTCCTGGCATTTCAGGCATGCATGCATATGTGCCCGGCATGATTTTCAAGTTTCTGGAGCCAGGACTCGAGTCAGGTCAGCCATGTTGGAGTCCAGCCCCTTAACCACCACGCCACCTGCTGGCCGCTAGGAGAACATCTTCGAGGAGCCATTGTTCTGCCTTTCTCCTTAGTCCACAGCAAAACAAGAAAAACGATGGTGTCATGATTTTCCCAGGAATCAAATTTGTTTTAAAATACTGAATGTATGTCTTGTCAATATGGTGGAAGGTACATGTAAAATAGTAGAAGATGTTCTTTTGAGGAAAAAAATATGAAATGTGGGTAAATGGTTTGAAATTTTCTTGGCCATGAAATTCCAAACTCAAGAACAGTGTTTTGGACCAGAGAGTCACATCCATGTCCACCCCTAAAACATAACACACAGCAGGGTGTTGACTGGGGGGGCTGGGGTGTCCTGAGGGATGTTGGCTCTGAAGAGAATCTTAGAGGTGTGAGGAATGTAATGACAGGTGTCATTGTCATATTCGAACCAGCTCTCTGGGCTGAGCTGTGGGTGATCCAGGCCATGTGCGATCATGGGACAGTTGTAGGGGACAAGCGATGTGATACTTGTCAGCATCCTGAGCTGAAAAGTAGGGCAAGAGAGAAGTGGGTATACACACACTTGCCTGAGTCTGGTATCGCTGCACGCACAGAGAGCTGTGTGATCTTCAACAAGCCACTCAACCTCTCTGAACCTCTTTCCTCATCCTCAACAAAATAAAGAGCTTCCCTTCCTCAAGGGTCTTATGAGATACATGAGATATATATGAAAACTTTATAGAGTCCACACACCTCTATTATATGAGTGGGTCTTTAACACACTTGTGGGAAATGTGCATTATGAAAAGACTACGCATAGCTTTTCTTCTTTTTTTTTTGGCACCAAATAAGCTTATATTTTAATTCCGTTTTTTCATGAACTCTCTGAAGTCCTTTTATATTTCAGATAAATTCTGGTTTTTATCTTACCTTATGTAAAATCCTTTCCATATTTTTGAGAGTTAAAAATCACTGTAATCTCGGGACCAGCAGTTAACATAGTGGCTATGTCGCTGGACTCCCACGTAGTCAACTGCAGTTTGAGTCCCGGACCCGGTGGCTTAAATTCACACCGGGCGTGTGTGCGTGCATGCCCAAGAACCCGAGAGGAGAATGGAGGAGAAGGGATCGCAGCATGGCCATCCCCCTTGGAGGGTGATTTCTCGCTTTCTGTCTCTCTGCCTCTCTCTGTCTGTCTGGCGAGTGCACGTGCCCTATAGCAAAAACCTCTCCCCCCACAAAAAAAAAAAAATCACTGTAATCTCTTTAATACAATCTTTTTCTTGTTTTTAGGTGCTGTCATTGTTTCTAGAGAAATAAATTGGACCAGAAGCAACTTTAAAAGAGCTTCTAAGTCTACATTTTAGCTTCAAGATGGTGATAGACAAATTCACTCAAGAAATGGAGTAAAATTTAGCCATTGATAAGCAAATAGATTTAGTGTAAAAGTCGTGTGTTCATTATAGTTTAAAAACACGCAGTTGGAGTAATGGCTATGTTGCTGGACTCCCATGTAGTCCACCATGGTTTAAGTCCCAGACCCAGTGGCTTAAATTCACGCTGGGTGTATGTGCGTGCATGTCCAAGATCCCGAGAGGAGAGGGGATTATGACATGGCCAACCCCTCTGGGGAGTGATTTCTTGCTTTCTGTTTCTCTGTCTCTGTCTTTCTGGTGAGCACACGTGGCCTATAGCAAAAACCTCTCCAAAAAAAAGAATGGTCTCTTATTTCCACAGATAAAAGATTAACCTACTGATGAGATATTTTGAAATACTGGCAAATGATTGATAAGAAAAGAAGGAAGGGGACCAGTAGTTGGCATAATGGCTATGTTGCTGGACTCCCATGTAGTTGACCGCAGTTTGAGTCCTGGACCCGGTGGCTTAAACTCACACTGGGTATGTGTGCATGCGTACCCAAGATCCCAAGAGGAGAATGGAGGAGAAGGGATTGCGGTGTGGCCATCCCCCCTGGTGGGTGATTTCTCGCTTTCTGTTTCTCTGTCTCGCTCTATCTTTCCAGTGAACGCATACACCCTATAATAAAAACCTCTCCAGAAAAAAAAGAAAAAGAAAAGAAAGAAAGAAAAGAAGGAAGGAAGGGAGGGAGGGGAGAGAGGGAAGGAAAGGTAAGTTTTGACTTTGGGAGATTGGCTTTAAAAATTGTATGAATTGGGCTGGCAGTTGGCATGGTGGTCAAGATGCTGGACTGCCACATGATCAACTGTGGTTCAACTCCCAGACCCAGTGGTTTGTTTTCTCACTTTCTCTCTCTCTCTCTCTCTCTCTCTCTGGTGAACACATGTGTGCTATAATAAATGAAATAATAGTAATAAAAGTAATAACAACAAATTTAAGAATGTATACATTCCTTTTTAAAATAGATTCTATGGATATTTATGCATATATAAAAAAGCATAAAAATGGAAAAATAATAATAACTCTTATCTATTCCCAACACCTAGAAATAAACACAGGTAATATTTTATTGTAGTCCTTTCTGGGGTTTTATTTTTAATCAGCAAGAATAAAGTGATTTTTCTAACATACTGATGCCTGGTCAAATCTTACCAACATAGACAACTGACTTCAATTGAACAACAGAAGAACTTTCAGGGTTTCTTCCATCACTTAAAAAATTCACTTACCTTCCACTGTTTCTTTTTTTTAAATTATTTATGTATTTAATTCCATTTATTATTGTTATTTTTCAATTTGACTAGAGAGAGAGAGAGAGAGAGAAAGCAAGAAAGCAAGCCACCAGGTCTGGGACTCAAACCATGGTCGGCCATGTGGAAATCCAGCCCATAACCACCATGCCACCTGCCGGCCCCTCCACTGTTTCTAAATACTCAGCAATATCTGCTTTGTCTTCATTTATATTTTTTATTTTTCTCCTCTCCAGAAATTTGTGGAATCTTCTTGTAGTCTCTACAGCACTGGTCTGAAAGAACACAGCTTTTTGAACCATATTGAGATTCATCCATGGCACAGATGCCTGAAAAATCTAAGGACAATGAGGGTAGGAAGAAAAGGGAACATATAAGGTCTGTTCTATTCTCCCTGTCCTTGGGCGTTTATTCCAGGACCACTGACAGTATGGTGACTGGGGCTCGAGCCCGGTCCCATCTTCCTTCTGGCTGGCCTCCTTGATCTGCAGGGGTTATAACACTCAACAACTGTGTCAAACTCTGACGCTGAGCTTTTTTTTTTTTTGTAAGGTGTTTTTGCCTTAGGGTGAATGTGCTCGCTGGAGAGAGACAGAGACAGTGAGAGGGAAAGTGAGAAATCACCCCCAAGCCCAGGGGGAATGACCATATCACAATCCCTTCTCCATTCTCCTCCTGGGATCTCGAGCATGCAGGCACAAACACAGCATGAGTTTCAAGCCACTGGATCCAGGATTTGAAACGGTAGGCCATCTGGGAGTCTAGCAAAGTAACCACTACGCCATCTGCTGCCCCGACACCTGAGCTTTTTGCATGTGTGTTTGAGTTATCGGTTTATGTGTATTTGTGGCAGGTTTGGAGGATGGGAATGAGGTGGGCAAGCTCACACGTCAGGAGGCATAAGGGCCCGGGTTGGCTGGGTGGCTAGTGCGGAGCTTGTGTGATTTCCTGAGCTGCTGCAGTCGTATCTGCTTCTGGATTACAGAAGAGGCAGCAGTTGGGAACCAGCTGTTAGCGTAATGGCTATGTCGCTGGACTCCCATGTAGTCGAATCCCAGACCTGGTGGCTTAAAACTCACGCTGGGCGCGTGTGCGTGCGTGCCCAAGATCCCGAGAGGAGAATGGAGGAGAAGGAATTGCGGCGTGACCATCCTCCCTGGGGGGTGATTTCTCGTTTTCTGTCTGTCTGTCTGGCGAGCACACGTGCCCTATAGTGAAAAAACCTCTCCCCCCCCCCCAAAAAAAAAAAGAAGAAGAAGAAGAGGCAGCAGTTGTTGGGACTTGCTTCCACAGGATGGTATTGGGAAGCAGCCCTGAAAGCTCAACCTAGACATGTTTTTTTCCAGTCCTCCCACTGATAGTCTAAGTCATTTTGCTTAATCCAGCCCAACTCACTTAAACTAGCTTGAGTGGATTCTATCCTCTGCAACTGAGCCCGACGGATACAGCTATTCTTGTTTTCTTTTTAAAGAATTACTTATTTAATTTATTATCATTATTGATTGGCTATAGGGCATGTATGCTCGCCAGAGATAGAGAGAGAGAGGGAAGGGGGAGAGTGAGAAAGCTGGGCTAGGACTTGAACAACAGTTGGCCATGTGGGAGTCCAGAGCCTTAACCACCATGCTACCTACGAACCCAATGCAACTGTTCTGTTGGGTCTATCTATGGGGTCTTTGGAAAAGTCATGACACATTTTTGCAAAGCAAAAGAGAAAAACACGTCATGAGTTTTCCAATGACCTAATAGTTGGAGCATCTGCTATAGCCCACGTTGTATTGGACAGAAGGCTCCACTGAAGAAGTACAGTAGACTTGTTCTGTGCCACGCTAAAGTTAACTGAATCAAGCAAAGTACTACTAAAGCTGCTACCACATGGAAGAGGAAACTGAGTCACAGATGGGTTAAATGATTTGCTTGAGCCCATTCGAACAGAAAGAGGCAGGGCTGAGCTTTGTCACCACGCAGACTGGCTGCAGGGCCGGCAGCCTTCATGGCCCCCCCTTACTACATTGCCTGCTGTGCTCACAGTCCAGGCCACGTCCCACTGTGGGTCTAACAGCTCATTTCTTTTGCATGGAATTAACCTAAATACCATCAAGTATGCAGTTAAAAAGTGGTTTTGTGACTGATTATGAAACTACCTCTTGTTCATTTCAATTCGAGAGTTTATAAATCAAACCTGAGAAATTCCCAAATCTCTAATAGTCTCAAAGAAGGAACCATAAAGGGGGCAGTAGGTGGCGTGGTGATTAAGGCACTGGATTCCCGCATGGCTGACTCCATGGTTTGGGTCCTGGACCTGGCAGCTTGAAAATCACACTGGGTGTGTGTGTCCAAAATTCCAGAAGGAGAATGGAGGAGGAGGGAGTATGGTGTGTCCATCCCCCAGAGTATGATCTCTTACTTTCTCTCTCACTGTCTCTCTCTGTCTCTCTCCTGTCTGTTGAGTGCATGCACAGTATGGCAAAAACCTTGAAGGAAGGAAGGAAGAAACAAAGAAACAAAGAAAAGAAGAAAGAAAGAAAGAGAAAGAGAGAAAGGAAGGAAGGAAGGAAGGAAGGAAGGAAGGAAGGAAGGAAGGAAGGAAGGAAGGAAAAGAAGAAGAAGGAGAAAAAGAAAAAGAAAAAGAAAAAGAAAAAGGAAAAGAAAAAGGAAAAGGAAAAGGAAAAAGAAAAGAAAAAGGAAAAGGAAAAGAAAAAGGAAAAGAAAAAGGAACCACGAAAACCTTCTTCTCTTAAGTTTCTCCTTGTGGAACATACAAGTCTCTTTTCCACTCTCCCCAACACCGTCCTTCTTAAGAACGATATTTCATAAGTAGCCTGTTTGGTGCTTAGAAATGGATTTCTTCTGTCCTTCATTCAAAGTATGGACTATTAACCAAGTAGTTTCTGCTACAGAAGATATTTTCAGTCTGTTCCTGGGGAGGGATGAGAGTGTGAATTTCACACTGCCCAGTTCTTGCTTTCTTTGCAGGGGAGATTCTCAAGGAGAAACGGCTTTCCTCCTCAGGGCTCTGCAGAGATCATTTGTCACTACTCGAAGAGTTGTGTGTTTCTGTGGTTGCTTGGTTTGGAGCTGCAACAGACGCTCAGGCTTCTGCAAGATTCCATTTGCTTTCCGCATGGAATGCGATTCATCGCGCCGATGTCTTCCGCAGAGCTGAGTTATGGCTCTATTAATAATGTAAGTCTTGGCGCCCATTTGCACCTAGAGTCTTGCCGGGGAAGGCCTCACTAGCTTCAGTGGATGATCTTGCTTTATATGTCTAGGGTATTTCCCCAACCCACGCCCTGCTCCATGCAGTACGAAACAAAAGGCCATGCTAACTAGATGGAATTAAAGGATGCCAAAACCACACAGAAGAATGCAGCCCTGGGTGTAGCACTCATCTGCTGAGTAGGAAATCTCTTCCTGAGCGAGTCCTACAGACAAGGTCAGTCCCAGAGCCGATGCTACCTTAGCCAGGGAGGGGCCGCCGGCGCCATTACAAACCCTTCCCAGCGGTTACCTCAGACAATGTAAATACAAACCTGGTGCTGGTGTTTATTTAAAGTTATTGGCATCGGACTCATGCCTGGTAGACCAAGATTATCTTGTTTACAGCAGCATCCAGATGATGGACAAGACTCTGTTTAATATAAATCGAGCTCTGCAAAGGGGGGACCCGTTCGCATAAACAACTCCCCTCAAGCAAAACAAATCCTGCCAAGTCTCAAGCTGGAATTCATTTATTACACAGCCTTGAGTTGACTTGTTTCAACATTAAACAACTGCCAAAGCTGAGAGATGAACTGATGTCCGAGGGCAGGGTGAACCCGTCCTCGTACGTCCCATGTGTTCCGCAGAAGGTGTGCCTGGCTTTGTCAGGTTGCAGGGTTTGCTTCTCCGCCAATGCTGTCACTGTGTCCCTTCACTGGGAGGTGTGGCTGCAGACTGTCCGTATGTGAAAGGCAGGCGGGGCAAGGACCACCAGAGTCACCATGGTCCTTTCAAAAGCATTGGGCTTGGAGATAAAATTGGGCTGGAGAGGCCAACAGGTGGCACAGTAGTTAAGGCGCTGGACTCCCATGTGGCCAGTCCTGGTTCGAGTCCCAGATTTGGCAACTTGAAACTCATGCCAGGTGTGTGTACGTGCATGCCCAGAATCTCAGGAAGAGGGTAGAGGAGAAGGGATTGTGGTGTGGCCAGCCCCCCTAGGGGGTGATTTCTCGCTTTCTATCTCTGGTGAGTGCATATGCTCTATAGCAAAATCTCTCAGGAAAAAACAAAAACAAAAAAAGACAACCCTGGACTTGGGGACCTTAGTGGCTGGATGCCACAGAAATGGATGTTCAGATTGCAGGGTAAATGTGCAGAGCTCCTGTGGGGGCAGTGGGTGGCGAGGAGCTCTGCCCCTCCTGATTCAGACTTAACTGGAATTGGAATCTTGCCTTGAGAACTGAATCCTCTTCAGGAATTGCAGGGCCTTTTGGGGAATACTCACCTAAGAGAATCTTTGCAGACAAGCCAGACCCGAGAGAGCAGTGACTCTGTCTGTCTGCCCCACCCCTACCCCCAGCCCAGCAGAGAGCCTCAGCGGAAAGGTCATGCTTGGGATGGAGCAACACCCAGAGAAAGGAGATGGGGGCTGGGAAGGAAGAACAGCAGGGCTTGCAGAGTCACACGGGAAACACCCAGACAATAAAGACCACCAGGAATAGGTAATGGTGCCGCAGTACTCGTATGGCATATGGGAGGCCCTGGGTTTGAGTCCCAGGACCTCCCTGAGTACACTGGGAATGCACATGTGCTACCCAGGACCTGGGCCAGCTGAGAATGGGGGGAAATCACAACATGAAAACCCTATTGGGGGTGTTCTCTCTCTCTCTCTCTCTCTCTCTCATTAAAAAAATAAATTTCAGGGAACCAGCAGTTAGCGTAATGGCTATGTCGCTGGACTCCCATGTAGTCGACCACGGTTCGCGTCCTGGACCCGGTGGCTTAAAACTCACACCGGGTGCATGTGTGTGCGTGCCCAAGATCCCAAGAGGAGAATGGAGGAGAAGGGATTGCGGTGTGGCCATCCCCCCTGGGGGGTGATTTCTCGCTTTCTGTCTCTATGTCTCTCTCTGTCTGGCGAGCGCACGCGCCCTATAGCGAGGGGGGGAAAAAAAAACTCTCCAAAAAAAAAAAAAAAGTAAATTTCAAAACGAAAAAAGCCAAGGACAACAGAGCATGTTGGGGTGTGTGTGTGCATGTTGGGGTGGCAGGGGGATGGGGAGGATATGAAGAAGAAGGAAAATTAGGACCCTGCCTTTAGATGGTGCAAATGTGATGCAACGTCCCCTTTTGCCCCAGCTCAGGGCGAAGCAGGAATCAGCAGAACCTGCCACACGGAGGCAGGCAGGACTTTGCTCCCGAAATCCACATTTCCCTGGAGGGTTCCTTCCCTTTTGAGTCTGTTTCTTGTCTAGTTGAGGATCATGTCTCCATCTCGGGATTCCAGGCCTCAGGATCCAGCAGACAGTAGGCTCTGCTTTGTGGACTCAGCACCACTCAGCCACTTGCTTGCCCACCTGTGACCCACTCTCTCGGCCACACTGTCTGCCTTGCAGCCTTGGAGGGCAGAGTCTCCTCGTCTTCTTGGGGACATAATGCTGAGTCTCTGGCTGCTACACCTCCACTCTGACAACACCTCTCTGAAGGCACAAGCCTCCCAAGAGGCCGTGTCACCACCTGTCACCTATGGGCCTGACCAGCTATTGGCCTTTGGCGTTGGGAGGTGGATATTTCTCCCCAGTGCAGACCCACTTCCGGCCTGGCTGACTTTGCTGTCCATGACTCCACTGACCCTCACCTTGACCTCAGCCACAAAATCTTCCGTCCACAAATGATCTTTCAAACAGGAATCTTTCAAACAGGAAACTCCACTGACTTCTCCATACCTCGGCCACTCTCCATTACACTTGTCCCTTTGATTTTACAGGGATCTGCAGCAGGTCACCCCTCCATTTCTCTTTGGTCTCACTTCAATATTTTCTTCTCTTGCCACCAATCGTTCAACCTTCCTGCCCCTTGGATCCCTGCCAGGGCTCACCTGTCCAATCTTGACTCTGGATCCACCCCACGCTTCACCGTCTGCTCTCACACTTCGATAGTGTATGTGATATCTGTTTCTCATAGCAAAAGACTCCAAAGCTTTAACAGCTTAAAACAATAGATACTTAAACTTTTTTTTATCTTTTTAAAAAATTTTATTTATTATCATAATCTTTTTAATATTACATTGAATCACATATATCTTTACAGTGTATTACATTTCTTTTTCTATCATGATCACCATGCATATCAGTCAAGACAAAGACATTACTATCCACATTATCATCATCAAATAGATTTTCATCATTTTTTTCAGATTATTATTATTATTTATTCTCATTATATTTTCAAACATTCAATCAGTATATGTCATTTGGCTTATATAAAGAATTTACCCAACATGAAATACTTTTCAGACCAGTCCAGTTGAGAATACTATACGTGTTATCATCAACAGGTGATACACCATTTCTGTGTCCCACTAATGTCATGCCTCGCTATTTGTTCTCTTGCTATCCTTCTCTATACTCTTCCCCTTTCCCCCTCCCCCATCCCACACTGTCTTCAGTATCCCTAACTATTTTCACTGCTTTTATACCCTCCAATATTTCAATCTCTACCATAAAGTGCGGATAGTCAGTATATATTAAGTGGATAAATACAGTATCTTTTTTTCATATCCTGGCTTGCTTCACTCAGCAATAGATCCTCCATATTTGACTACTTTCTATTGAATGCCAGGGTCTTGTTTTTTTACGGCTGTGTAATATTCCATAGAGTATATAAGCCACACTTTTTCCATCCATTCATCAGTTGTGGACATTCAAGTTGGTTCCATGTCTTAGTGATTGTGAATAATGCTGCAATAAACATTGATGTGTAAGCACTTCTCCGACTGAGCATTCTCCTTCCTGTCCTTTAGGTAGATACCCAGAAGTGGGATTGCTGGATCAAATGGTAGTTCTATTTGTAGATCTTTGAGGAGCCTCCATATTGTTCTCCACAGTGGATGAACCAGTTTACATTCCCACCAACAGTGTAGGAGGGTTCCCTTTTCACCACATCCCCACCAACACTTATCACTTTTTATATTCTTAATCTTTGCCATTCTGACAAGGGTTAGGTGGTATCTCATTGTGGTTTTCATCTGCATCTCCCTTATGATGAGGAATGTTGAACATTTCCTTATATGCTTTTTGGCTGTTTGCATGTCTTTCTTAGAGAGATTTTTGTTCAGCTCATTTTCCCATCTTTTAATTGGGTTAATCTTTTTTTTTTTTTTTTTTTTTTTTTTTTTGATAAGCTGCTTGAGTTTCCAGTGTATTCTGGTTATCAGTCCCTTATCTGAGGCATAGTTTACAAAAACAGTCTCCCATTCTGAGATCTGTCGATTCACACTTATTGCTGTGTCCTTTACTTCTTAATCTGATGTAATCCCATTTGCCTATTTTAGGGATTATTGCCTGTGCTTTGGAGATCTTATTTAAGCAGTCTTTGCCTACCCCAGTGTCTCCCAGAGTTTCCCCAGTGTTTTCCACCAGTGGTTTTATAGTTTGAGGTCTTAGGTTCAGATCTTTGATTCATTTTGAGTTGATTTTTGTTAATGGTGAAAGACGGGGATTCCATTTCATCTTTCTGCAGATGGATACCCAGTTTACCCAACCCTATTTTCGTACACCTTTCTGTTTTTGTGTCAGTAACATACTGTTTTGATTATCGTAGCTTTATAGTATATTTTGGGGTCAGGGAGTGAGATGCCACCCACTCCACTCCTCTTGCTCAGGATTGGTTTGGCAATATGAGGTCTTTTATGATTCCAGATAAACTCTATGATTATCTTTTCTAGACCTGTGAAGAATATCTCTGGTATTTTGATTGGAATTGTGTTAAATATATAGATTAATTTGGATAGAATTGCCATTTTGATTATGTTAATTCTTCCAATTCAGGAATGTGGGATGTCCTTCCACTTTTTTGTGTAATTTTCAACATCTTTTTAAGGATTTTTATAGTTTTCTTTGTAAAGGTCTTTGACTTCCTTAGTTAGGTTTATTCCTAGGTATCTTATATGTCTTGTGGCTATAGTAAAAGGGATTTCTTTCTTCAACTCTACTTCATTCAATTTGTTGTTCATGTATAGAAATGCTATAGATTTTTGGATGTTGATTTTTGTATCCTGCCACTTCACTGTATTCATTTATTACTTCAAGAACTTTTCTCATGGAAACCTTTGGGTCTTCTAAATATACCATCATGTCATCTGAAAATACAGATATTTTCAACTATTCTTTGACTATTTGAATGTCTCTTATATTGTTCTCTTTTCTGATTGCATTGGTTAAGACTTCCAACACTGTATTAAAAAGTAGTGGAGAAAGTGGGCAGCCTTTTCTAGTACCAGTTTTTAGTGGAAAAGCTTTTGGCTTTTCCCCATTCAGTATAACGTTAGCTATAGGTTTGTAATACATGGCTTTTATTGTGTGGAGAAATGACCCTTCTATACGAATCTTGCTGAGAGTCTTAATCATGAAGGGATGTTGTATTTTATCAAATGCTTTCTCCATGTCAATTGAAATGATCATATGGTTTTTATCTTTCTTTCTGTTAATATGATGTATTATATTTATGGTCTTGCATATGTTGAACCACTCTTACATCGCTGGGATAAAGCTTACCTGGTCGTAATGAATAATCTTTGTTATGTGCTGTTAGATGTGATTTCCAAGTATCTTGTTGAGAATTTTTGCATCTATATTCATCACAGATAGTGGTCTGTACTTTTCTTTTTTGTCATGTCCTTATCTGTTTGGGGATGAGGATAATGGAAGCTTTGTAAAATGAATTTGGAAGGTTTCCTTCCTTTTGAATCTTTAGAAATAATTTGAGTAGGATAGGGGTTAACTCTTCCTTAAAAGTTTTGTAGAATTCAGAAGTGAAGCCATCCAGACCTGGGCTTATTTATGACTGATTCAATCTCATGGCTTGTTATGGGTCTATTCAGGTTTTCTATGTCCTCTTGATTCAATCTTGGTAGATTATATGCATCCAGGAATTTGTCCATCTCCTCCATGTTCTCTTGTTTGTTGTCATATAGTCTCTCATAATATCCTCTAATAATGTTTTGTATTTCTATTGTGTCTGTTGTAATGTTGCCTGTTTCATCACATATTTGATTTATCTGGTTTCTTTCTTTCTTCTTTATCAATAGTTAAAGAAGATAAATCCTAGATAATGGTATGTCCATCTTGTTAATCTTTTCAAAGAACCAGCTTTTGCTTTCATTTATTTTCTGTCTAGTTCGTTTATTTTCTATTTCATTATTTCTGCTCAAATCTTTACGATTTTTTTTTTTTTTGGCCTGGCATTTTTGTTGTTTTGTTGTTGTTTTTCCAATTCCCTGAGGCACGATGATAAGTTATCTATGTGCCACCTTTCCATCTTTTTCGTATGTACGTTAATTGCTATGAATTTCCCTCTTATGACCACTTTTGCCATGTCCCATTGATTATGGAAACTCCTGTACTCATTATCATTTGTTTCCCTAATTTTTTTTTTTATTTCTGACTTCATTTCTTCAGTAGCTAAGAAGTCATTCAGGGGACCAGCAGTTAGCGTAATGACTATGTTGCTGAACTCCCATGTAGCCGAACGTGATTCGAGTCCCAGACCCGGTGGTTTAAAATCACGCCGGGCATATGTGCATGCATGCCCAAGATCCCGAGAGGAGAATGGAGGAGAAGGGATTGCGGCATGGCCATCCCCCCTGGGGGGGGGGCATTTCTTGCTTTCTATCTCTCTGTCTTTCTCTGTCTTTCTGGCGAGCACACGTGCCCTATAGCAAAAAAAAAAAAAAGTCATTCAGTAGTAGGTTGTTTAGTTTCCATGTGTGTGTGTATTTCTGAGGATGTTTCTTGAAATTAATATCAAGTTTAGTTCCATTGTGGTCAGAGAAGATGCTGGCTATAGTTTCTATGCTTTTGAATCTGTAAAGGCTTGATTTGTGTCCCATCTCATGGTCAATCTTTGAAAAAGTTCCATGCCAGGGAGAGAGAAATGTATAGTTTGTGTTCTTAGGGTGTTAAGTTAAGACAACAGATACTGAAGACCCCACGTAGTGAATGTGAGCTCAGCTGAGTGGCTATGGCTCAGGGTCTCTCACATGGTTCTAGTGAAGACGGCATCCAGGGCTGTGGTCCTCCTAAACTCTGGAGCTACAGGATCTGCTTTCAAGATGTTTTACCCCTTGGCTGTGGGCAGGAGGCCTCAGTTTCTTTCCATGTGAGCTGGTCACAGGACTGCTTGAGCATCCTTAAGACGTGGCTGCTGGCTTCTTGCAGAGCAAGTAATTCAAGAAAGAAAAGACACAAGAAGAAAGTCACAACATCTTTGTGACCTCAGATTGGAAGTCATGCACTGTTTCTAAGCGAGTCACTAAGTCCAGCCCACATTCCACATGAGGAGAATCAGACTGCACCTTTTGGAGGGAGAAAGATCAAAGTTTGGGGGAACGTGTTTTACCACCACCACAGTTCACTTCATTCTTTTCCTCACATGACATCAAACACTCTGTCCTGCCCTTTGCTTGCAATGAGAGCCGACTCATGAGAACTTAACTCCAGATCAGCCTTGTCATCTGCTGTCTCTGCTTCAGCACGTGGGCAGCCAAGCCCTGATGGAGGAAAACCCCACAGATGGGCCATGGGTGCCATGCCAACATGCTTTCACTTGGTTGGTGGACTCCTTGACGTCTTCCCCCACATATGACAAATCGATTAATCAAGCTCAGAAACAAAACAACAATAATAAAAATGGGCTGAAGCCATGTTGCTGGCCGCATAGCTGCCTCTGCACCTCCTCCCTCCTGACTCGGTACCAGGCAGCGCTGGACCTCTGCATTCCCATCTGTTACTAGGGTTGATAACAGCATCTGCTTCCTAGGCAAGTTGTGCTGACAAAACAATTAAGGCGAGCCGGAGCCAGGGAGGAGACGCCCCTCAAGGCTGATTCTGACTCTCCAGCCCTCTTCATAGCCAGGGATGGGCATTGCCCAGGGACAGATGGGGGCCCACTCAAAAAACGCTTATTATTGGTGCACAATGAGATATGTGCAAAGGTGAGCCTGCGTTTTAGATGCTTAGAGCATTTTGGTAAAGTAATTTCATACCTGTTGAGCCTAATGATAATGAAAAAGAAATGGGGCCTTCACTTCACGCCCATTAGAACATTAATGACTGAAAAAGTGGTAGCACAAGCTGGATGCTTCTGCTCAGCAGGCCCAGGCCACATGGGAGGCGTGGGTTTGATTCCTGGTTCATTTAAAAAGTCAGGCATGCAGGGTCAGCAGGTGGAATAGCGGTTAAGGTGATTCTAAAAAATAGATTCCCACATGACTGACCATAGTTCGAGACCCAGACCTGGCGGCTTGAGAATCACGCCAGGTTCGTGTGCATGAATACCTAAAATCTCAGGAGGAGAATGGAAGAGAGGAGATTGAGGCATGGCCATCCCCTTGGGGATGACGTCTCACGTGTCTTCTCACTGTCTGTCTCTCTCTCTCTGGTGAGCACATGCAACTTATGACTAAAACCTAAAATAAAATATTCAGGCATGGTGGTGTGTATGTAAGATCCCAACTACTTGAGAGGCTGAATGAGAAGCATTGAGAAACAGTGAGGCCCTGTTTAAAAACACATACATTTCGGGAACAGCAGTTAGCATAATGGCTCTGTTGCTGGACTCCCATGTAGTCGACCACAGTTCGAGTCCTGGACCCGGTGGCTTAAACTCACGCTGGGCGCGCGTGTGTGTGCGTGCCCAAGATCCCGAGAGGAGAATGGAGGAGAAAGGATTGCAGTGTGGCCATCCCCCTGGGGGGTGATTCCTTGCGTTCTGTGTCTCTGTCTCTCTCTGTCTTTCTGGCAAGCGCACATGCCCTATAGCAAAAAAAAAAAAGAAAAAAAACTCTAAAAAAATGCACATTTCATACACACACACACACACACACACACACCCCAAAATATAAAACAGTCCATACATTGGTGGTAATGTGGAAAAATGGAAACCTTAAGCATTGTTGGTGTAAATGCAAATGTACAGACACTTCAGGAAACAGTATGGTGACTCCTCAAAAAGTGAAGACTAGAATGACCATATGCTCCAAAAATTTCACACGAGACATACCATAAACCCAGATGAATGGAAATCAGGTACTTCCGGTGACACTTGCACACCCCTATACGTAGCAGCATTGTTCACAAGACCCAAAGGGTGGAAGCCACCCAAATGTCCATCAGTGGATGAATGGATAAACAAAATGTGGAATACTACTCAGCCTTAACAAAGAACACATGTTGCCTAGTGAACCCTGAGGACATTACACTAAGTGAAGCGAGCCAGACACAAAAGGATGAGTACCGGACATTACCCTTATCTGAGATATTTAGAGTCATCGAGCTCATAGAAAATAGAACGGAGGTTGCTGGGGGCTGGGGGGGAGGAGTGGAATGGGGAATCATTTGACAAGTAGTTTCAGTCTTGCCAAATGAAAGCATTCCAAAGATTGGTTGCACAACAATGCGAATGTACTTCTTACAGGAATGTACACTTAAAAATGGTTAAGATTGGGGCGACAGCAGATGGGGTACTGGTTATGGCTCTGGACTCCTACTTGACTGACCGCAGTTCAAGTCCCAGACTTGGTGGCTTGAAACTCATGCTGGGTGTGTGTGCATGCATACCCAAGATCCCGGGAGGAGAGTGAGGAGAAGGAATTGCTGCGAGGCTGTCCCCCCTGGGGGGTGATTTCTCACTTTCCCTCTCACTGTCTCTGTCTCTCTCTGGCAAGTGCATGCACCCTAAGGCAAAAACCACTAAAAAGAAAATGGTTAAGGTAATCGATTTGAGTGTTTTATCCCAATGAGAAATAATATATCTGAGGGGGGAAATGGGACTTGTAGTTGTGTGTCTTTTTACATTTCATTTTTCTAGTAATTCATTTTACCAAGACTCAGTCCAAGAGGGATTGAGAACAAAACCAGGCCAGTGCTCCACTGCACTCCTCAGAGACTTTCGTAGGCTGCCCTGGACAGGCTCTCACTAATCCCTTACTGGCTGGCGTCCTCCACTTTCTGCCCCCCCAGCCCAACTCTCCATCTGTGGCCATGACGATTTTTCTAAAGAGTGAGACCAGGGGTCAGCAGATGGCGTAGTGGTTACGTTGGGACTCTCGCATGGCTGGCCACAGTTCAAGTCCTGGACCTAGTGCCTTACAACTCATGCAGGGCACATGTGTGTGCGTGCCCAAGATCCCGAGAGGAGAATGGAGAAGGGATTGCAGCGTGGCCATCCCCCCAGGGGTGATTTCTCGCTTTCTGTCTCTCTGTCTCTCTGTCTTTCTGGCAAGCGCAAGCACCCTATAGCAAAAATCTCTCAAAAAAAAAAAAAAAAGAAAGAAAGAAAGAAAGAAAAAAGAAAAAGAAAGAAAGAAAAGAAAAATGTCTAACTTCACGTTTGTCTTCTGCCAAGTTTTCGAGTCGTGTTTTGCCGGCTCCATGCAAAACCTCAGCCCCCTAGCTGGGCACACAGGGCACTCTGGGCTCCTGTCTCTGTCCCTTCTCAGCCTCACGGCTCATCCCCGCTAGGTGAGCGCCCTTTCTTCCAATCGCCCCAGGCCTCTGCATCTCCTTGCCTTTGCACGCGCTGCCCTTTCACTCCTCACAGTGCTCTTGCTTGTCCTTCCAAGGCTGCCTCTTCCAGGAAGTCTCGCAGGAAGGCCAAAGCATCATACCACAGCTCTTCCCACACAGCCTCCTTTGATAGGCAAACTTAAGAACTGGTAACCTAGGCATTCTTGTGCCTCCTTGAGCCCCAGGACAAGACGGAAGCTGTAAAGGAGGCTCCAGGCCACTCCTCTGAAG
The DNA here is from genome assembly GCA_026018925.1 of Tupaia tana. NCBI lineage: Eukaryota > Metazoa > Chordata > Mammalia > Scandentia > Tupaiidae > Tupaia > Tupaia tana. The sequence goes on along the minus strand of JAKSZU010000013.1, from coordinate 11,622,121 downwards.
AGCCTGGGAGGCCCTCTGTCAGGTGCACTGTGTCCTCGTCCCCACCTTGCATTTACTGTCTTCTCCTCCAGCCACGTTTGCAGTCCAGGGCAACCCAGGTCCCTTCAGAGCCTGCGTGAGGCAGCTGGTGGTATCAGACAAGAGAGTCTGAGATGAACCCTGAGGTCCCAGCCCTGCATGTGCGCGTCTTGGAGCAGCGTCAGAGCCCCGGGCCTTCCGGTTGCAAAGACTGATTCTTCTCTTTGGACCTGGGAGGACTGAGGCGTCTCAGGCCGGGATTCTGCTGGGTTTGCAGCAGCCGGAGAGCAGCTGGGAGCTGACAGGGATGCTCAGGCAGCTTGGCCGGGTGCAGGCGTACTTATCCTGCAGACAGCAGGCCCTTTGTGGCGCATGTCCCGCTCAGGGTGGGCGATGGCCCAGCTGGCCAGCACCCCTGGGTTCCCTTCTCTCCGTCCTGCAGTGAAATCACTGCTCCTTCCTGCCCTGCACTTACCCGGGGTCTGTACTGCAAGTCTGGATTCCATATATGGCTTACACTGCCAAATTCGTTGTTGCTTGTTTGCTTGTTTTGTTTTGTAGTTTGCTATGGGGCACGTGCGCTTGCCAGAGAGAGACGCTTTCATCCTCCTCTCAGGATTTTTAGGTATGCTCGTACACGTGCCTGGAGTGATTTTCAAGGCACTGTGTCACGGACTGGAGCAACTCACTCGGTCATGCAGAATCCAGCTGCCTTAACCTCTCACCACCTGCTGGCCTCCAAATGAGTTTATTTATTTGTTAGAGATTTTGCCACAGGGTGCAAGCACTCACTAGAGACAGAGAGAGGGAAAGGGAGAAATCACCCCCTGGGAGGATAACCACGCCACAATCCCTTCTCCTCCATTCTCCTCTTAGGATTTTGGGCACACACGCACATGTGCCTGGCATGATTTTGAAGTTGCCGGGCCTGGAACTCGAACTGTTGGTTGTTCGTGTGGAAGTCCAGCACTTTCACCAGTACACCCCCTGCCGGCCCCATAGGCTGTGTTTGAAACATCTGCCAAGTGATTACTGTGGAGAGAAAGGGACGTCTCCTTTTACGAGAGATACAAGAGGGGCCACCTCGGTCTCGCTCTTACTTGCCAGATACCTCATTCCCAGGCTCTGGGTGATGATGTAACTTCTTTTTTTTCTTTTGTAAACAGAAAAAAGAAAAGAAAAAACTTTATTATGTGTCGATCTTACATAGGCATTAGGAATTATTTATGGTTTCCTGCAATCCTCCCAGGTATACTATGTCAGATTCAAACTGGAAACTATGTTTGGGCCCCAGTCCTACTTATGAGAGAGTCTTGTGGCTCATGTTTAATGGCTGGTGACTGGTGAGTTTACACAAACAAATGAATATTATAATTTGGAGGATAAGCAAATAAATGACATTTTCCAGGAGCTAAGCACTTCTCATAAATGCTTGGATTGATCCAAAGAGATACCTACGCTTAACAAGTACAGACTGCTTAACCCACCAACACACGGCCCTTGAGGCCTGGTTCTTAGATTAAATAGGAGGCTGGGCTGGGCCTCTGCAGACTTCCTGCTTAAACGGGGAAATATAAAATGCTTGATAAGTAGAAGGATTCATTGTTGACATTTTAAAGCCAGCTGGGAGGCTTGAGAATTGAGGATTTGACCTACATACAAGGGAACGGAACTTTCCATAGGCCATTAAATGCCAGGCGAGCTTGCAGAGGACAATGGTATTTTAGAGGTGACCAGCCTTGCATGCTGGCCACACAGAAGCTCTCTCTGGCTCTGCCAGCCTCGGGCTGTTGGCAAGATGTGCGTAAGTTTTAAATCGCTGCAAGTGTGAGCTGTCCTTTGGCGTTTTCATAGCTGTGGAGCACGACATTACTGACAGATAAAAAGGCTCCCGCAGGACAGCTATCAAAGCAGAGGGTTGTGTTTGTATAAATGCCCAAAGCAATCCACCAGGGAGGGTGGGAGACAAACTCAGAATCTAGGCAAAGATAAACAAGCCACTTGCAGCAACAGAACCAGCTCTCCGGAGCTCACAGGACTCATTCCGGGAGGGTCTGTCCGCACAGGCTGTGGGGAGAGGGAGGCTGCAGAAAAGGCGGGGCAGGGCGCTGGTTGCACCTTTCCTGGAGGTTTTCCGGGGAGACGCAGGGGTCCCTGGCCTTTCCTTGATGAAGGGAGGTGTATGGGGTGTGGGCCTCAGAACTCAGGGTATATGGGAAGGGTCCCAGTGTGGAACTGTGGGGCTGCGGGAAGACGGCTAGCTGCAGCCCAGCAGCTTTAAGGGAGACTAGGAAGCAGTGCCTCCCTGCACTCCCACCTCTCCCGCAGGGCCTAGCGATGGCCCCAACACATGTCACTGACAGGGTGAGGACCTGGGACTTAACTATTTCCTTTTTTGTTTAAATTGTCAGAAGGCACATGTGCTCACCAGAGAGACAGAGAGACCGAGTGGGAAAGTGAGAAGACAGCACTCACCCCACGGGGAATGGCCATGCCTCTATCCCTTCTCCATCTCTCCTTCCTTTCAAGGTGTTGGACACACAAATGTGCCCGGCCTTTTTCCATCCACCGGGGCTGGGCCTCGAACCACAGGTGGCCAAGTGGGATCCAGCTCCCTTTACTGTAAGGTTACTGGGTGGCTTCAAATATTTTGATCCTTATTTGATTCCAACGTTGTCTGCAGATAAGTTGGACCCAATAAAAAGAACAGTGGGAATGTCCATGTGCTGTTAACACAGACTCAGGGACCAGCCTGGCCCTCCAGAGATGGGCCCTGCTGAAGGGCTCCCAGACCAGGCCTGGGGTGAAGAGGGCAGGGCGACAGGGACCAGGGTCAGCTTTGCGTTACTGTGAAGCTGGTCTAGGCAGGGTCCCTGTCCCCAGGGATGATGGCAAACAGAGGGCTCGGGGATCTGCATGCTAACTTTATTTGCAAACAGTATGTAAATGCGCGTGCAAGCTGGCTGCTGCCCTCGGGGCCCTGGCGTTTAGCCAGGCTGTCCCCTGGATCCTGGTGCCTGGGCGCCTCCACTTTATAGCATTTGGAACGCAGCTGGATTGGAGGAGGCCATGGACTCTACTGATGCTGGGAAATGATTTTCTCTTGGATCTGAGCCCTCCCTTGCTCGTTGGGAAAGGGCGGGAGTTTGTTCTGGCTGAGCACTGGCAGCAGATACATCATTTTGGTTACTTTGGATGCCTCCAGGGATCCGGCACAGACCTCTGGGTGCCCTTGGTGTACAAGCAACAATTCAGGCCTTGGCTCAAGCGTCGCCTCCTTAGAGAGACCTCCCCTGACCAGTCTTCCTAAGAAAAAAAAAGACAGACAAGAAAAAGAAGAAAAAAAAAATAAAAAAACAAACCAAACCAATGTGCCCTGTTTTTTTTTTTTTTTTTTTTTTTTTTTCATACCACTTAACTCTATCTGGAAATATCTTAAGTGTCTTTGCTTGTTATGGCTCTCTTTCCACTAGACTGTGGGCTCCTGAAGCCCAGGGACTTTTCTATGTGCTCACAGTTCTGTCTTAGGCATCTCTTATAAAAGTGTCTGAAAGGGACCAGCAGTTAGCGTAACGGCTATGTCGCTGGACTCCCATGTAGTACACCAGGGTTTAAGTCCCAGACCCGGTGGCTTAAACTCACGCCGGGCACCTGTGCATGCGTGCCCAAGATCCTGAGAGGAGAATGGAGAAGGGATTGCAGCATGGCCATCCCCCCTGGGGGGTGATTTCTCACTTTCTGTCTCTCTGTCTCTTTCTGTATTTCTGGAGAGCACACGTGCCCTATAACAAAAACCTCTCTTTAAAAAAGTGTCTAAAATAAGGAGGTATTTTTAAAATCATGAAATAAATCTATGTGTTTTAAAATCACTTGGGTTGGGGGAGGAGGGTAGTGGATGACAGTGCAGCAGACAGTGGTGCGGTGCTCTGCCAGGCTGATCCATATGGGTAGGTTCTGTGTTGTGTCCAGAGACCTCCCTAAACACACTGGGCAGATGGACACCCATGATTCAGGACTCGGGGAAGCTTGGGGGCAGAGGCAATGTGAAGACTCTGTTGTGGGTGCTGATTCTGTCTGTCTCTCTTCCTCTGTCTCTCTCTTGAGTGTGCATTCATGGAAGAAAGGAGGAAACGAACTTGAAAATGTACCCGAGATTGTCGTGATCGGGCGTGGTGGGACAGGTAGACACAGAAACAACTGACATGGAGGAAGAAGTTTCTCCCCACAGATCCCTGGGGACAGGAGCCACTGCATACCACGCGGGGCCACCCGGCGCCACGTGGTGAAGCAGCAGGTCAGGCAGGAAACACAAGAGGAGGGAGGGGCCCGCAGATGGCGTGGCGTAATGGTTATATCACTGGACTCCCACATAGTTGACTGTGGTTCGCGTCCTGGACCTGGCAGCTTAAAACTCATGCCGGATACATGTGCGTGTGTGCCCAAGATCCTGAGAAGAGAATGAAGGAGAAGGGATTGCAGTGTGGCCATTCCCTCTTGGGAGGTGATTTCTCACTTTCTGTCTCTCTGGTGAGCGCACGCACCCTATACCAAAAATCTCTCAAATAAAAGAGGGAGAGGGAGAGCCTGGCTAAAGCCTTTCTTGTGGTTTCAGAAGAAGGAATGGATGGGATGGGGTAAGGAGCTTAGCAGGCTTAGCACTGGATAGTGGATAATTTTATTGGTCTTTGGGCCATACTGTCATTCCTAGTTATCTGGTACTTGGGGATGAAGTCAGAGGGATATGGCCTCCTGGAGGTAGAAAAGCCAGAGAGAGGAGGAGATTCGGATTGCCTAGGTGCAGAGGAAAGGCACGTGCCTACGCAAGTCATTCGCGTGTGTAGGAATTGGCTATGGGACAAGGCCGGGGGGCCACAAAGCCCCATGGTCAAAGCATCATAAAATCTACCAAATTAAAAAAAAAAAAAAGATTAATATAGAATGACTCTTCAATATATGCAGAAATGTAAAAGTTGTAGGTGCCGATGTTTAGATAAGGGTGAGAACCAAACATACCTGAAGTGGGTGAAGACACCTGGGCTCTCCTTCCATTTCGATCCATCCTGAAAACAACACGCTCCTTTGGGTGGTTTTGCCAATGGAATCCTCAGTGGGACACCCCTATCCCAAACTTGGTGTCACAAACTGAACACACCCAGGGAACCAGCACGGAGATGAAGAAATGGCAGTACCGGCAGCAGGAGGCCCTCCTGCACCCCGGATTCCAGCGGTAACCAACACCCTGACTTCTAATAGTTTGTCAGCTTCGTCTCTTTTTTATTTTCTCTTTCTTTCACGAGAGTAAGAGATGAGAGAGAGAGAGAGAGAGAGAGATCACACCATGATCTCTGCCCCCCAGTCTTCCAGCCAGCCAGGGTCATAAATGCACCCACCCATGGAGTAGAGGTCCACCAGGGAACTGAATCCGCAATCTTCTGTGTACGCAGTGCACTCCCCCCATACCACCAAACCTTCATATAAATGGATTCAGATCGTGTCTAGCTTTTGCTCAAATTATGCTTGTGAAATTCATCCACACTATTGCAGAAAGTGGAAGGTAGCTTATTCTTGTTGCTGTGTAGAATCCCGCTGTGTAAATGTATCACCATTTATCCATTCAAATAAGCGTTTGGTAAATTTCCAGTTTGGGATTATGACTCCTTCACTGATTTTGTGGGTCAGACTGTGTCAGGGTCTTTTAGTTGCAAACAACAAACTTGCCTTGGCCAACCCGATTTGGCGAGGTGGATTCCTGGACCTAACAAGCTCATAGAACAGAAGAAAGGGGACCAGTCAGGCTTTAAAAAAGATGTGAATCAGGGCTCCACTTACTTGGGGATCCTAGTAGCAAGAGCTTGAGGACAGGGCCAGTAGGTGGCATAGTGGTTAAGGTGCTGGACTCCCACATGGCTAACTGTAGTTTGTGTCCTGGACCCGGCATTTGAGTGCATGCCCAAAATCCCAAGAAGAGAAAGGATTGCGGTGTGGCCATCCCCACTGGGGATGATTTCTCACTTTTCCTCTCATTGTCTTTCTCTCTCTCTGGTGAGTGCATGTACCCTGGGACAAAACAAAACAAAACAAAACAAGAACAAACAAACAAAAAAGAACTTGAGGACGAACTCTTTAAAATGAAGTAGCGAGTTGTCTAGAGACATGTTTTCTATCTCTGTTGTGTTCCACACCACAGTGGTCCACAGGGATTTTATAGTGTGGTACAGGGAAGAGAAACCTGTGGCTGAGTCACTTGGCAAAACTGGTAGTAAAAGGTTACACTTCCTGGAACTTTAATATGAGAGCATATTTCAACCTTCCAGGAGGGGGATGTTTCCTCAACTTTCTCCTAAACTCTTTTCATAGAGCATCTACACACACTTGAAAGACACTAATATTTTGAGTGACATGGCTTTGGAAAATGCAGATCCAGAACAGAGTGCGAATGAGGTGAAGTAGTGGCAAATATGATTTGGTCTGAAAATTTTTTTAATATATTACATTTATTCACATAAATCTTTACAGTGTATAACATTTCTTTTTCCAGCATGATTACCATGCATATCAGTCAAGGCAGACATTACTATCCACGTCGTCATTAAATAGCATTTCTTTTTTTTTCAGTTTATCATTATTATTATTATCATCATTTTTATTCTCATTATTTTTTAAACATTAGATTACTATACATCATTTGGCCTGTAAAGAAAATTTACCTAACATGAAGTATTTCTCAGACCAGTCCAGTTGAGAACACTATACAGCTAATCATCGACAGGTAATAAACCATTTCTGTGACCCACAGATGTCATTCCTTTCTATTTTTTTTTCCTGTTTTCCTTCTCTATACTCTTCCCTTCTCCCCTCCCCTGCTCCACACTGTCTTCAGCGTCCATCACTATTTTCACTGCTTTTATGCCCTCCAATATTTCGGAGAGTACGGAGAGTCAGTATGTATTAAGTGGAGACATACAATATCTTTCTTTCACAGCCTGGCTTGCTTCACTCAGTGATAAATCTTCCATATTTGACCACTTTCTATCAAATGCCAGGATCTTGTTGTTTTTTAATGGCTGAGTAGTATTTCCATAGAGTATTTGCGCCACACCTTCTCAATCCATTCATCTGTTTGTGGACATTTGGGTTGGTTCCATGTCTTAGCAATCACGACTAATTCACCACATCCCTACCAACACATATTACTTTTTATATTTTTAATCTTTGCCATTTTGACAGGGTTAGATAGTATCTCATCATGGTTTTAATCTATATCTCTCTTATGATGAGGGATGTTGAGCATTTCCTCATATGCTTTTTGGCTGTTTGTATGTCTTTCTTAGAGAGATTTTTGTTCAGCTCATTTTCCCATCTTTTAATTGGGTTAATCAATTTTTTTTTCTAGGTAAGCCGCTTGAGTCCCCAGTGTATTCTGGTTATTAGTCCCTTAACTGAGGCATAGTTTACAAAAATACTCTCCCATTCTGAGATTTGTTGATTCACACTAATTACTGTGTCCTTTGCTGTGAAGAAATTTCTTAGTCTGATATAGTCCCACTTGTCTGTTTTAGGGATTAATGCCTGTCGTTTGGGAGTCTTATTTAAGAAGTCTTTGCCTATGGGAACCAGTGGTTAGCGTAATGGCTATGTCAGTGGACTCCCACGTAGTCGACCGCGGTTCGCATCCCGGACCCGGTGGCTTAAAACTCACGCCGGGCGCGTGTGCATGCGTGCCCAAGATCCCGAGAGGAGAATGGAGGAGAAAGGATTGTGGCATGACCATCCCCCCCGGGGGGGTGATTTCTCGCTTTCTGTCTCTCTGTCTCTCTCTCTCTGTCTGGCGAGCGCACGCGTCCTATAGCAAAAACCTCTCCAAGAAAAAAAAATAAATGAAGAAGTCTTTGCCTACCCCAATGTCTCCCAGAGTTTCTCTAGTGTTTCCCACCAGCAGTTTTATAGTTTGAGATCTTAGGTTCAGATCTTTGATTCATTTTGAGTTGACTTTTGTCAATGGTGAAAGATGAGGATTCTGTTTAATCTTTCAGCAGATGGATACCCAGTTTTTCCAGCACTATTTACTAAAGAGGTTTTCCTGTTCCCACTGGATTGATTGGTGTCCTTGGTCAAAAATCAGTTGACTGTAAGCTTTGGGGTTTATTTCTGGGGTCTCTATTCTATTCCATTTGTCCACCTCTCTGTTTTTGTGCCAATAACATACTGTTTTGATTATCATAGCTTTATAGTATTTGGGGGTCAGGGAGTGAGATGCCACCCATTTCACTCCTCTTGCTCAGGGCTGGTTTGGCAATATGAGGTCTTTTGTGATTCCAGACAAATTCTATGATTGTCTTTTCTAGACCTGTGAAGACTATCTCTGGTATTTTGAATGGAATTGCATTAAATTTGTAGATTAATTGGGTAGAATTGCCATTTTGATTATATTAATTCTTCCAATTCAGAAACATGAGATGTCCTTCCACTTTTTTGTGTCATTTTCAATATCTTTTTAAGAATTTTCATAGTTTTCTTTATAAAGGTCTTTGACTTCCTTAGTTAGGTTTATCCCTAAGTATCTTACACATTTTGTGGCTATGATAAAAGGGATTTCTTTCTTCAGATCTACCTCGTTCAACTTGTTGTTCATATATATAAATGCTATAGATTTTTGGATGTTGATTTTGTATACTGCCACTTTACTGTATTTATTTATTACTTTGAGAACTTTTTTCATAGATATCTTTGGTTCTTCTAAGTATACCATGACGTCATCTGCAAATAAAGATATTTTCAACTCTTCTTTGACTATTTGGATACCTTTTATATTATCTTCTTTTCTGATTGAATTGGCTAAGACTTCCACCATTGTATTGAAAAGCAGTGGAGAAAGTGGACAGCCTTATCTAGTTCCAGTTTTTAGTGGAAAAACCTTTAGCTATTCCCTATTCAGTATAATGTTAGCTATAGGTTTTTCACAGATGGCTTTTATTGTGTGGAGAAATGACCCTTCTATATGAATCTCGCTGAGAGTCTTAATCATGAAGAGATATTGTATTTTATCAAATGCTTTCTCTGCATCAATTGAAATGATCATTTTTTAAATCTTTCTTTTTTTTATTATGGTGTATTATATTTATGGTCTTGCATATGTTGAACTACCCTTCCATCCCTGGAATAAAGCCTACCTGATAGTGAGGAACAATCTTTTTATATGTTGTTGGGTACCATTTCCAAGTATCTTGTTGAGAATTTCTGCATCTATATTCATTAGAGATACTGGTCTGTAGTTTTCCTCTTTTGTCATGTCATGTTTTGGGAATGAGGATGATAGAGGCTTCATAAAACAAATTTGTGAGGTTTCTTTCCTTTTTGATCTTTAGAAACAATTTGAGTAGGATAGGGGTTAACTCTTCCTTAAAAGTTTTGTAGAATTCAGAAGTGAAGCCATCAGGACCTGGGTTTTTCTTTGTCGGGAGGTTATTTATTACTGATTCGATCTCACGGCTTGTTATGGGTCTATTCAGGTTCTCTATGTCCTCCTGATTCAATCTTGGGAGACTATATGCTTCTAGGAATTTGTCTATCTTCTCCATGTTCTCTTGTTTGCTGGCATCTAGTCGCTGATAGTATCCTCTAATGATGTTTTGTATTTCTATTGCATCTATTGTAATGTTGCCTGTTTCATTAAGTATATGATTTATCTGGTTTCTTTCTTTCTTTCTTCTTCTTTTCAGTCCAAAGGCGAGTGGGGGAGGGGATGAGCCATAGGTCCCAGCGCTTAAGCCCTCCAGCTGCAGGCTGCCTGCCATCCAGCAAGGACCTTTGCTGGAACGGGTGTCTGCATGGGGTGGGGAGGGGGTGCAAGTTCACCTCAAAGACCCAAGAAATAAACCTGAGAGTCCAAAGGTGAGTGGGGGAGGGTCCCAGCAGTTAAAACCTCAGCCTCAGGCTGCCTGCTGCTGGCAAGGGCCTTCAGTGGAATGGGTTGATTTGGTTTGAAATTTTAATGGAAAGATCAGGATTTGAGGTGCTTATTTCTGGAAAATAGACAACTTTGAGCATAGCTGATCAGTGCTACCCTTCAGAAATAGCAGTCTGAGAAGCGTTATAATAATGACATACTGGGGCTGGATGGTGAAGCAGAGATAAAATGCTATGTCTATAAGGCTGACACACAAGGGAAGGCTCTGGGTTCATGTTCAGAGACCCCTCTGATCCCACTGGGCGTGTGCACGCACATAATCTGGTTTGAGTTAGACCTAGGGGATGGTTACAGTATCGAGATTCTATTGGTGGTGCTATCTCCCTGTCTCTCTACCTCATAGAAAAACCATAAAAACTTAAAAATAAAAACTTAGTAAAACACAAACTTGTTAATCTTTTCAAAGAACCAGCTTTTGCTTTCATTTATTTTCTGTATAGCTCATTTATTTTCTATTTCATTTATTTCTGCTCGAATATTTACTATTTCTTTTTGTCTGGCATTTTTGGGTTTCTTTTGTTGTTGTTTTTCCAGTCCCCTGAGGGATGATATTAGGTTGTCTATTTGTCAACTTTCTATCTTTTTCTTATGCACACTAATTGCTATGAATTTCTCTCTTATGACCGCTTTTGTCATGTCCCATTGATAATGGAAATTCCTGTACTCATTATCATTAGTTTCCATAATTTTTTAAAATTTCAGACTTAATTTCTTCAGTGGTTTAGAAGTCATTCAAGAGAACAGCAGTTAGCGTAATGGTTATGTCACTGGACTCCCATTTAGTCAACTGCGGTTTGAGTCTGGGACCCGGTGGCTTAAACTCACGCCTGGTGTATGTGTGTGCATGCCCAAGATCCTGAGAGGAGAATGGAGGAGAAGGGATTGCATTGTGGCCCACCCCCCGGAGGGTGATTTCTTGCTTTATGTCTCTCTGTCTCTCTCTCTGTCTTTCTGGCGAGTGCATGAGCCTTATAGCAAAAACCTCTCAAAAAAAAAAAAAAAAAAAAAAAAAGTCATTCAGAAGTAGGTTGTTTAGGACCAGCAGTTAGCATAATGGCTATGTCGCTGGACTCCCACGTAGTCAACCGCGGTTCGCGTCCCGGATCCGGTGGCTTAAAACTCACGCTGGGTGCGTGTGCGTGCGTGCCCAAGATCCCAAGAGGAGAAAGGAGGAGAGGGGATTGCGGTGTGGCCATCCCCCCTGGGAGGTGATTTCTCGCTTTCTGTCTCTCTGTCTCTCTCTGTCTGTCTGGCGAGCGCACATGCTCTATAGCGAAAAACCTCTCAAAAAAAAAAAAGAAGTAGGTTGTTTAGTTTCCATGTGTTTGTGTATTTTCAAGGATTTTTCTTGAAATTAATATCAAGTTTAATTCCATCATCATCCAAGAAGATGCCGGACACAGTTTCTATGCCTTGGAATCTGTAAAGGCTTGATTTGTGTCCTATCATGTGGTTAATCTTTGAAAAGGTTCTATGCGGGGTGAGAAAAATGTATATTTTGTGGTCTTAGGGTGGAACGTTCTATAGATATCTGTCAAGCCCATTTGATTTATAGTATCATTTAGGTCCTGTATCTCCCTGCTTATTTTTTGTCTAGAAGATCTGTCTAAAGGAGATAGTGGGGTGTTGAGATCCCCAACAATTACAGTGTTGCAACCTAGCTCTCCTTTTAGCCCCAGCACGTATTTAAGTGCTGCTGAGTTGGGTGCATAGATATTTATAAGCATTATGTCTTCTTGTTGAATTAGCCCATTTACTACTATATAATGCCCTTCTTCATCTCTTTTTAGTATTTGTCTTTTTTTTTTTTTTTTGGAGAGGTGTTTGCTATAGGGCGCATGTGCTTGTCAGGAATACAGAGAGAGACAGAGAGACAGAAAGATCTCGGGATCTTGGGCACGCATGCACGCACACCTCGCGTGAGTTTAAGCCACCTGGTCTCGAACTCGAACCACGATCAACTACATGGGAGTCCAGTGACATAGCCATTGTGCTAACTGCTGGTCCCTTACAGTCTTTGTCTTCAAGCCTATTTCGTCTGAAGTCAGTATCACAATTCCTGCCCTTTTTTTGATTTCTGTTTGCATGGAATACCTTTTTCCAGCCCTTCACTTTTAGTCTATGTATATTTTTATTGATAAGGAGTGTTTCTTGTAGACAATAGATACAGGGTTTCTGTGGTTTTGTTTTGTTTTGTTTTGTTTTGTTTTTATCCATTCAGCCAGTCTGTGTCTCTTGATTGGAGAATTTAATCTATTAACATTTGACGTTATTATCAATATTTCCAGACGTGTTCCTATCATTAAGTGAGCCATTTTCTTGGTTGTTTTTTGTTTTCTTATATCCATCAGTCTGACTTTTTAGTTTTCCTGGTATAGCACTCCCTTCAGAACCTCTTGAAAAGCTGGTCTGGAGTTGGTAAATTCTTTCAGGTTTTGTTTATCTGAAAATAGTTTTTTATCTCTTTATTTTCCCCATATGAAGGATAATCTTGCCAGGTATAGTATTCTTTTTTTTTTCTTGGAGAGGTTTTTTACCATAGGGCACGTGTGCTCGCCAGACAGACAGAGAGAGACAGAGAGACAGAAATCAAGAAATCACCTCCCCAGGGAGGATGGCCACACCGCAGTCCCTTCTCCTCCATTCTCTTCCTGGGATCTTGGGCACGCACGCACATGTGTCCAGTGTGAGTTTAAGCCACCGGGTCCGGGACTCAAATGGCGTCGACTACATGGGAATCCAGTGACATAGCCATTACGCTAACCGCTGATCCTGCCAACTATAGTACTCTTGATTGAAATAGGTTATTTAACACTTTGACTATATTTCCCCATTCTTTCCTTGCTGATGAGAGAGCGGGTGTTAGACTGATGGGACAAACTTTATAAGTCACTCGGCATTTCCCTCTTGCCAATTTTAGTCTTTTTGTCTGTGGTTTTGGCCAGTCTGGCTGTGATGTGCCTTGGATAAAATCTTCTTTGGTTGATTCTATTTGGGATCTACGTATTTCTTGCGTCTGGCTATTTGAAAGTCTCTCTAGGTTTAGAAAATTTTATTCCAGGATTTAATGGAATAAATTATCAATGCCTTTATTATTTTCTTCCTCTTGTAGGACAGCAATTATTCGGATGTTTGGGCACTTGATGGTACCTAGTATTTCTCGTATATTGTCCTCATTGTTCAGTGTTGTTTTCTCAGTCTTTTTGATAAATTTTCTAGGTCAGAGGTTTGATCTTCTGTGTGATCTAATCTACTTTTAATACTTTTGAGGGAGGTTTTAATTTCCTGTGTTACATTCTTCATCGAACAATTCCATCTTTATGTTGTCTAGTTTTTCTTTCAAATCATGAAAGGACTTCCACATCTCCTGGAGCTCCTTGTCTCTTTTCTCTTGCATCTCATTTAGTGTGGTCACTATAAATATTCTGAATTGCTTATCCAACATTACCATGAGTTCCACTGTGTTGTCTGTGGGTGATGAGGAACTGATGTTTTCCCTGAGAGGCCAAAGGCCAGTGGGGGAGGGGATGAGCCATAGGTCCCAGCGCTTAAGCCCTCCAGCTGCAGGCTGCCTGCCATCCAGCAAGGACCTTTGCTGGAACGGGTGTCTGCATGGGGTGGGGAGGGGGTGCAAGTTCACCTCAAAGACCCAAGAAACAAACCTGAGAGTCCAAAGGTGAGTGGGGGAGGGTCCCAGCAGTTAAAACCTCAGCCTCAGGCTGCCTGCTGCTGGCAAGGGCCTTCAGTGGAATGGGTTGGTTTGGTTTGAAATTTTAATGGAAAGATCAGGATTTGAGGTGCTTATTTCTGGAAAATAGACAACTGTGAGCATAGCTGATTAGTGCTACCCTTCAGAAATAGCAGTCTGAGAAGCGTTATAATAATGACATACTGGGGCTGGATGGTGAAGCAGAGATAAAATGCTATGTCTATAAGGCTGACACACAAGGGAAGGCTCTGGGTTCGTGTTCAGAGACCTCTCTGATCCCACTGGGTGTGTGCACGCACATAATCTGGTTTGAGTTAGACCTAGGGGATGGTTACAGTATCAAGATTCTATTGGTGGTGCTATCTCCCTGTCTCTCTTTCTTTCTGTGTGTCTCTCTACCTCATAGAAAAACCATAAAAACTTAAAAATAAAAACTTAGCAAAACACAAACTTAAAAAAACGTAAAATAAAAATAATAAAACTTTAAAAAGACTTAATAAAATAAATACTTTTAAAAAACCATACTTTCATGTAAGTTTTGCAGTTTATAGAGTATCTTTATTACCTCATTCACCTCTGACGGAGTGGGCGCCCGGTTTGCAGAATTGATCTCTGATGCAATGTGCTCCTAGAAAGCTGGGCAGACTCCCACACGGCCTACGGTGGTCTGAATCTCAGACCCGGCAGCTTGAAACTCACGCCAGGCACATGCGTATGCATGCCCCAAACCCTGAGAGGAGAATGGAAGAGAAGGAATTGCAGTATGACCACCCCCTGGGGGTTGATTTCTCACTTTCTGTCTCTCTGTCTCTCTAGTAAGTACACGTGCTCTCTAGCAAAGATCTCACTAGAAAAAAAGTAAAGAAAAAAGGAAAAAAATATCTGGAGTTCCAGCACAGGGGATAAGTCAGGGTCATATGTGAAACTCCGTCAAGCTGCCCATGGGCTTGCTGACAATGCACCATTGTAAGAGTTGGGCCTCAACCAGAACCAATTGTGTAAGTCATGGATGTGGATGAGATCACCTGAGGACGTGCAGGAGGAAGAGCAGGTGTCAAGGAGTATGTGTGTAGGGATACTGAGTACAGGGCCTGTAGGGGCCGGCAGGTGGCACAGTGCTTCCCGTTCAGTGGTCTCACACGGCTTACCGTGGTTTGAGTTATAAACCAAGTGGCTTGAAACTCATGCTGGGTGCCTCCATATGCATACCCACAATTCTGAGAGGAAAAAGGAAGAGAAGGGATTGTGGAGGTTGATTTCTCACTTTATTTTCCCTCTCTCTGTCTTTGTGTTTCTGGAGAGCATACATGCCCTTGAAAAAAGAGAGAGAGACCTTCAAAAAGTTCACGGGAAATGTATATTATGAAAAAAATCATCTGTGGACTTTTTTTTCTTGTACCAAAATAAATTCATATTTTAATTCCATCTTTCCATAAACTTATCTCTCTTTAATTTCTAGAGGGCACATGTACTTGCCAGAGAGAGACAGAGGAGAGAGAAGGAGAAAGCACTCCCCCCAAAATGGGGTATAGTCAAGCCACAATCCCTTCTCCTCCATTTCTCCATCTTGGTAGGATTTTGGTGACACAAGCGCATACACCTAGTTTGTTTTTCAAGCTGCCAGGACTGGGATTTGAACCATAGTTATCCGTGTAGGACCTGGCTCCCTTAACTATTAAGCAATGAGAACTTCTTTTTTTAGAGGTTTTTGCTACAGGGACCGTGCACTTGCCAGGAAGACAGAGAGATAGAGAGACAGAAAGCAAGAAATCACCCCCCAGGGGGGATGGCCACGCTGCAATCTCTCCTCTTCCATTCTCCTCTCGGGATCTTGGGCACGCACGCACATGCACCCGGCGTGAGTTTAAGCCACCGGGTCCGGGACACAAACCGCGGTCGACTACATGGGAGTCCAGCGACATAGCCATTATGCTAACTGCTGGTCCCGGTAATGAGAACTTTTATCCAAAGGTCACATACATGAAGAAGAACCTGCAAAGAATTCTGAGAAAGAGCAGCCAGAGACTTTTGAGACAAACCAGGAAAATACTGAGAAACAGGCGCCAAGGCAAGATAATGTCCCAGAAGAAGGGACAGGTCACCAGTGTCAAGGATCCCGAGAAGTCAGGTGTCACTGGTTTACTGTCGGGTGGCTGTGGCAGCGTGGAGGTGGGCCTCCGACTCTGCATCTGGAAACCTGTCCCAGGGTGTGGCAGGCTGGCTGGGTGCCTTCAGGTTCATTCGCAGGTTTTGAGCCAAGGCCGCATTCCTCCAGGGCTGCCATCAGCCGGCAACCGAGCAGAGCCATGGCACAGGGCCCACCATTTTTGGCCGATGTAGGTAAACTTGGCATGATGCCCCATCCTGGGCTCCCGAGGCAATCTCCCAGCTGTCCCAGCCTGACGGCCTCCTCCCCGCTCCCTTCTTCCCTCTCATATGGGGCAGACCTGCACCCGGGACTGCCCCTTCTCCTTGTCTGCTTCAGCTTTCTTGGCATTACCCCTAACGAAGGCCTCGTGCCTCTCCCTCCTCCTCAGCCTGCCTCCTGGAGGGTCTGCGTGGACGCAGTGTGCTTCCAAGGGGCAGGTGGGTGAGTGGGGAAGGGGAGGGTGCAGCGTGTCCTGGCAGATGCCCTGCCTGATCCGTGGGCCCTGGAATGCCCAAGGTGACCAGGGAGCATGGCTCTCACCCCTGCCCCGGGAGGCCCACATGTGCCACTCCCCACCCTCTCCTCTTCATTCACGATAGCGCCAGCAGTTCCCGCCCCTCTCAGGACGGCAGGAGTCAGAGTTGCTGCTTTTAGAGGCCCCTGCCTCCCCACCTTCCCCGCTCCTCTTCTGTCCCGTCTCCTGGGAGCTCTTTAATGATCACCTGCAGCTGAGGCCTTGTCTGGGGATGGTTGTCAGGAGCCAGACTCAGGACACGGACCTCAAGGACAAAGCGTGGTGTGTGGGTGTGAGTAGAGTGTGGTGTATGTGCTGTGGGGAGTGTGTGTGTGATGTATATAGTGTTTGGTGCGTATGTAGTGTGACGTGTGTGGTGTGAATGTGGTGTGGGGAATGTGTGGTGTGTATAGTGTATGGTGCACGGTGTGTGTGTGTATGTGTGTGATGTGAGTATGGTGTGGTATGGATGTGGCTTGGGTGTGTGCACGGTACAGTGTGTGTGTGTATGTGTGGTGTACGGTGTGTGTGTGATGTGTATATGGTATGGAGGTGTGGCGTGTGGTGTGTGTGTGAGTGTGCGTGGTGTGAATGTGATGTGTGAGTGGTGTGTGGTAGGGTGTGTGATGTGTGTGTGTATGTGTGTATGTTGAGCAGATGTGGTGTGTGGTAGGGTATGTGGTGTGGATGTGCGGTGTGGATGTGTGGTGTGTGAGTGTGTCATACAGATGTGGTGTGTGGTGTGGATGTGGTGTGTGGTAGGGTGTGTGTGGTGTGGGTGTGGTGTGTGGTTTGCGTGTGTGTGTGTGTGTGTGTGTGCGCGTGTGTGTGTCTGCGGCATATGCACTAAAAGTCTACCACATTTCTGAGCGCAGGGTATGCAGTGGAGGGAAATGAGGCTCAAACCAGTCTGCCAGTCTGACCGGGCCCTCCGTTTCTGTTGCTGAGGACATTCTACCCTCTGAGCTCTGAACACTGGGGGACCCCTCACCACCCTGGGGTGCTCTCCACTCCCTCCCACAGCCTAGCCTGCTGTCTCTTCCCCCTCTTCCTGGCGCCAGTTACTAAGCTCCATAACCTCGCTCTGCTCTTCAGGGTTGGACCAGGACCCAGAGGCTCGTCCTTGGCTCTGCCAACAGGGGGCGATAGAGGGAGGCTGAGTTCTGAAGGCGGGGACAGGAACAGGCTCAGTCCTGTTCTCTCAGCCTCACCCCAGTGCCCCTGTGCCCCCTCCCCAGTGGCTGTGACTTCCAGTTTTCAGAGCTACATGAGTCCCCGCCTCTGGGAGCCCTCTAGGTACAGGTCTGTTTCCATGGGTCACTTCTCCATCGGGTCTCCAAAGCCCGATGACTTCCGCTTGTTCTCAGGGGTGGCAGGTACTCCTGTCAGTTTTATGTCAGAATCCCTTGTCCCTGCTCAGTCCCCCAGTACCCATCCACCATCTGGTACGTTCTCTCTGTCGGCCTAAGGCCCCTAAGGCCGTGGCTTGTCTTCCTGACTGGCCACTGTGAGACCTCCACCTCTCTCAGCTCCCCCCAGGGATCTAGTAAACCCAAGTGATCAGCTTTACTGCTGTTGTTTAATGAGAGGGAGAGGAAAGGGAGAGCAGGAGGGGCGGAATGAGTGGGGGGATGAGTATTTATGACAGGGTCCTGCCATGTTGCAATCCCCCTGGCCCAATCTCCCAGTTAACTAGGACCATGGTGCACACCACCCCCACACTATTCAGGTGGGGCCCGAACCTGGGCTTTCCGTGGGACCTTGACCCCTGCACAAAGCAGCGCCCTACTACTTGTGCCATCATGGCTGGGCCCTAAATTGTAAGTCTTAAAATTCAATTCTCGGGCCAGCCAGGTAGCATGGTACTTAAGGTGGCTGGATCCCACATGGCCAACTGCGCATATCAAGGACTGGACCCGGCAGGTGGAAAATTAGGCCAGACAATGTGTGCCCAAGTACTAAGAGGAGAGTGAAGGAGAAAGGATCACGGCGTGGCCATCCCCTGGGGGTGATTTCTCACTCCCCCCTCTTGTATAGTTAACTACAAGGCCACTTCAACAAGTTCGTGCAAAATGGAATTAAAGTACAGGTTTATTCTAGTGCAAAAATTTTCTCTGTATTTTTTTTAATACAATATGCATTTTCCAGGGACTTTTTGAGAAGGATTTGTAGAGTAGAAGAGGAAGTGTTCTACTTTGGACACGAAGCATGTGAGACACCCCTCGACCACCCCAGGGGATCGATCACACGGAAACAGCAGTGAGCGAGACGGAAACTCACACCAGAGGTTGGGACGGTGAGGACGCTGTGGAATCACCATGTACCGCGCAGGCGGAAGTCGGAGAGGGAATGGGGGGCGCCCTGGTGTGTTGTGTGAGAGCAACCCTAGTTTCCTAGGATCCTGGGAAACCCAAGGCACAAGCTGAGTACCAGGAGCCCACCAAGGAGACAAGAGATCAACGGAGAGTGACAGGGGCAGCCAGGATGCAGCTGCCAGTCAAAGGAGCAGGCCACCGAGAGGAGGTGGTGATTTGCCATGTGACGTCCAACCACCTCCTCCCGCCGGGAAAGTAAAATGAGCGCTTTCCCGAATATACTGGAACTGAGGAGCCAGTTTTCACTTTTATGCCAGAGAGAGAAAGCACCCTGCAACATGGCTGGTCAGCGCCCATCTTTTCCCATTTCTCCATCCTGTCAGATCCTGGACAGTGTGTTGCCACTGTGGGCGATCACAAGGGGCCGGCCTCATTTGCACAGTACT
Organism: Tupaia tana; assembly: GCA_026018925.1. Taxonomy (NCBI): domain Eukaryota; kingdom Metazoa; phylum Chordata; class Mammalia; order Scandentia; family Tupaiidae; genus Tupaia; species Tupaia tana. The sequence goes on along the minus strand of JAKSZU010000013.1, from coordinate 11,603,003 downwards.
TACTCATGGCTCTACTGCCCGGCCCTCACCAGGTTTTAAAGCCTGCCTGTCAGGCAGTCAGTCACTGTCAGTCACTGTGGACACGCCACATTCTCTGGTGAGTGCACGCGCCCTAGAGCAGAAACCTCTTCAAAAAAAAAAAAAAAAAAAAAGAAGAAGAAGAAGAATAGTGTGGTGGAACTTGTGGCCCTTTTCAAGGCCACGGCTCCTGTGGCCTGCAGGTGTCAGCCCATACACCTCCCTGTGTTGTGGACTGGTTTAGTAATCCGCTGGATGTTGGGGTTTCTTCTGATAGCTTCATGGAATGGATCAATGAGGATAAGCTCAGAGAATGTGGCATCTTCACCAACCCGGTAAGAATTCAGGACTCTGAGAGCCCCACAGTGGCGTCCAGATCCGTCCTTGCAGCAGACTGTGGCTGTTTAACGCCATGGTGCACAGGCTTGCCGCAGGTCGCACCCTCAGGACCTGGGCATCTGCGGCCACCACAGAGGACACACAGGAGTCCTACAGATGACTAACCTCGCTTAGCCTTGTATCCCAGCCTGCACTGTTTCTGGCCGGGTGTGGCAGGGAGCGGAGCCCGGTGGAGCGCAGAGCTCGGGCCCTCAGAAGAAAGCACGTGACGTCGGACTGCTGCTTCCTCCGTCGCTCCCAAACGGACTGTCTGCACCCATCTTGGCTTACCCGATGGCTGCTGCGGGACAGAGAGGGACGGCAACAATTTTTTTTTTTTTAAATATATATATATTTTTATTTTTTATTTATTTATTTATTTTTGAGAGGTTTTTCGCTATAGGGCGCGTGCGCTCGCCAGACAGACAGAGAGAGACAGAGAGACAGAAAGCGAGAAATCACCCCCCAGGGGGGATGGTCACGCCGCAATCCCTTCTCCTCCATTCTCCTCTCGGGATCCTGGGCACGCATGCACACGCGCCCGGCGTGAGTTGTAAGCCACCGGGTCCGAGACGCGAACCGCGGTCGACTACGTGGGAGTCCAGCGACATAGCCATTACGCTAACTGCTGGTTCCCAATATATATATTTTTTTTGGAGAGGTTTTTTGCTATAGGGAGCATGCGCTCGCCAGACAGACAGAGAGAGACAGAGAGACAGAAAGTGAGAAATTACCCTACGGGGGGATGGCCACGCCACAATCCCTTCTCCTCCATTCTCCTCTTGGGATCTTGGGCACGCACTCACACGCACCCGACGTGTTTTAAGCCATCAGGTCCGGGACTCGAACCACAGTTGACTACATGGGAGTCCAACGACATAACCATTACGCTAACTACTGGTCCCATGATGGCAACAATCTTTACGCCTCTCTTTGAAATAAATGCTCTTTACTGACTCAGTCCCATGGGACAACTGCGGAGGAGCACTAGAGATTAGCAGACTGTCACGGGCGTGATGTGAGGTCACTGTTGAGAACCCCTGTGCTCCATTCTGAAATAGCACTGGCTTTTCTTTTAGTACACCTTTTAGGTGTTAGTATAAAAAATATGAAAAACACAGTTAAAAGAACTGGAGAATGGTACAGTGGTAAAACATTGTTCTCTGCAAGGCTAACCCATCTGGGAAGGTTCGGGGTTCGCATCTGGAGACCTCCCAGACCACCCTGGGCACATATGTGTCCATAATTCAGGCTGGCTGAAGCTGGGGGTGAATCACAGGATCAAGATCCGCAGTCACTGGACTCCCATGTAGTCGATTGTGGTTCAAGTCCCAAACCCGGTAGTTTAAACTCACACCAGGCGTGTGTGTGTGCGTGCCCAAGATCCCGAGAGGAGAATGGAGGAGAAGGGATTGCAGTGTGGCCATGCCCCCTGGGGGTGATTTCTCGCTTTCTGTCTCTCTGTCTCTGTTTTTCTGGTGACTGCACGTGCCCTACAGCAAAAACCTCTCAAAAAAAATCCGTTGGGGGTACTATTCCTTTATTTTTATTTTTTATTTTTTTTGAGAGGTTTTTTTTGCACATGCGCCCGGCGCCAACCACGGTCGACTACATGGGAGTCCAGCAACATAGCCATTGCGCTAACTGCTGGTCCCCGGGGGTACTATTTCTGCATCTCTGTCTCTTTGTCTTTCTCTTGCCCATAGAGGAAATACAAAATATAACTTGATAAAAATAAAAGGAACAAAGCACGTTTATATTATTATTATTATTATTATTCATGAGAAGCTGTTAACAGTGACAAAAGTGCTCAGCTCTGGGGTGAAAAACAAAAAGAGTGAGTCGGAGGGAAACTGGTTGCTCTTTGGGAGCCTTTGGATTTCATATTATAAATCATTCAGAACAATGAATTTAAGAATTATATAACAAAGCAATAATGCCACTGGTAGATTATGTATTTCCAGAAGGAAAAAGGCATTACATATTGTGATCCTGCACTGGAGGAAAAAAAAAAAAAAAAAAGGCAGGAATCCAGCGGGAGCAGACGCTCGCCCTGCGCCCTCCCCGTGTACTGTGGAGGCTGGGCGTTTCTGCCACAGAAGAGCAGGGGTGGGGTGGATCGTGGGTGGGATCACCCCTAAGTTCTGGGCGGGAAATGGGCACCAGGGACCTCTCTGGAATCTGTTAAGGGGACCACTGCTTAGTGATGGAATCCCACCTTTCTGGGACAAAGGCAGCTCCCACTGGGACTCATTCACATGCAGAGGAGGTGGCCAGAGGCTGCAGCATGGCTGGACCAGATGGGAGGGTGCTGGGGTGCGCAGGCTCTGAGGCGCCTGTGTTTGCAGGGAGAGAAGGATGGAGGCATTGAGGAGGTCACGTCTGCCTTGGGGGCAGGCCACCTGTGGCTCTCCAGGATGCTGCCAGCCCAGGAACTGGGGCAGGCTGTGTGCCCACCAGGGCTGAGAAGCCAGATGTGGAGACTGTTCCAGCATGTCCAGTCCTAGAAATTCAGACTACTGATCTACCAAAGGCAGGAGGAAGAGCAAAGGGGTTTCCGAAGCATTCCTGATCAAACTGAACCTGACCTCCACCAGCCTGACAGAACACACACTGCCTGCCACCTGGCCCCAGAACACAGCTGGTGCAGCGGGTCATTGCATCCCTTTTAGGAAGGTCAGGGGTCCTGCAGAAGGCACAACGGTTGACTGCAGCCGACTGCTTCCCTCCCCCCCCCCCCCCCCCCCCATTGCCTGCCAGGTTCCACAAACGTTTCTTCTAGAATACCTTTTTGGAAGGGTTGTTGGGCAGATGAATGAGAGCATCCATTTAAAGTGTTTAACAAATAGCACAGTAAGTGCTCAATAAATGTGAGCCGATACCCCGACAGCCTTTATTCGCCAGCCCCACCCCCACCCCCTCTAAGCCCGTTTAACAGGGAAATAGGAGGTCTGCAACAGCCAGGTCCCTGTGCGTTTTAACAAGCTCTTGGGGAAGCGGTGCGGAAAATGGATTAGGGAAGGAGGAGGCAAAAGCCCAGGAACCCAGGGCGAAGTCTGCAGGCATCCAGATGGGAGGTGGAGGGGCGGGAACCGGGCCTTTGGCAGCGGGATTCAGGAAATAGTTTGGAGAAATTCTCTCTAGGACTTGATAACAGGTTGGGAACGGGCACTTGGCCGAGGGCGCCGGCTTTGAAGGCGGGAGGAAGGTGGAGGGAGGGAAAGCAGCTGCAGGGCGATCTTAGGGGGGAGTGGGCGTGAGACTGCGGCTTGGGACTTGAGGCCCAGCTAGCAGACCCAGAAGGCGAGGGGAGTGCTGGGTGGGACTCCGGCTGGAGGGGGAGTATTTCGGTACGTGGGGGGCCTGTTTCCCGGCGCAGCTGGCCCTGGTCGAGGTGGAGTCTGCGGAGGTGCTAAGCCCGATTTCCTCCTGGGCCGGTCAGCTTCGCGGTCGCCGGGCGTGACTGGCGGAGCCCCGGGGGGCACGCGCTGACACTGGCTTGGAACCCGCCAGGAGTTGCACAGTGCCCGGCTTCCTTCCTTCCTCCCTCTGCACCTTGGGCCTCAGTCAGAGCTCCTATTCCAACGCCTTGGCCGGCGCCTCCGCCCTCCAGCTTCCCATGACCTCAGTTAGACGCGCTCGGTATCAAGTGGAGGCTGGTTTTCCAGCGGGCCGCCGTCCAGACCGCAGAAACCGCCGCCGTTCACACCCGGCGGCTGCACGGCGTCCGCGTCCAGGGCCAGGGAGGGCGCGGCGACCGGGGGAGGGGAGCCCTTTTGCACAGGGAGGGCCTCTTTGGCCCCGGCGAAAGGTGTCTGAGCGCAGGGGTGGCCGCCAGCAGTGTGCAACCACCTGGGGGTGGGCTGTGGGTGCAGGAGGGATTTGCGCCCTGGGCCACCTGGGGATCCCCACCCCCTTCTGCCCGTTGCAGATCAGGTTCCCCCTCCTTCCGCGGTAAACCCTGATCCTACTCCCCCGCCCATAACAACCCAGGATCCCCTTTCCGCCCTCGCCATCCGGGGATTCCCGTCTCCCAGTCCCAGGGCAGGCCGGCTTCTGATCCCACCTAGCACCCCGGGCTGCCGGTTCGGAGTCATCCATGGTCCCTGGACCCCGAACCTCGGGGGGGAACCCACAGAGGACTGTCGCTGTGCCCTCCCTGCCCTACTTTCCGCGGTGCTGGAGCGCCAAGGCCAGCGGCGGCAGACCACCCACGGCGTCCTGCGCCCCGGGGCGTGGGGACTTCCCCGAGGTTTGCGGGCACTGGCAGGGAGCGCGCCCCAGCCCCCGGCGCAGGCCCGGAGCTTGCTTTCATGTGCTCCATCAGCACAGCCAGGGCGGAACTGAATCGGCTTTCCTGCTCTTTCTCTCAAGGAGAAAAATACGCCTGACTCGGAGGGACGATCGCCTCCCCTGCTCGAGGGCAGTGAATCCTCAGCTCTGGTAGCCCGGCCGCGGGGGGTTCCGGCGACGGTCCCCAGCGGCCGCGGTGACCTCGAAAGGTTCCAAAGACACCGGCAGAGAACGCTAAACCGACGACACTTTCTTTGAAACAACGTCCCCACACTCAGTCTCTAGCTTTTGCCCGCCGGGTGGGACCCGGAGCAGGCGCGTCCCCGGGGGCGGCGGCGGCGCTCCTGCCCGCAGGGCGTGCGGGAGCCCGGGCGGAGCAGAGCGCGTGGCGCTGGGCCGCGGTCCAGCCAGGGTGAGCGACTCGCCGCGCGGGCTCCCGGGTGGCCCACGCCGTTCCAGAAAGTAACAGGCCACATCCTCAACGCCGCAGCTCTTCCGCCGGCCCAGACCAGGTGGTGCTGCGGGCGGCCGGGCTCGCTGTGGGCCATCTCCGTGCAGCGCTGCCCGAACCCCCGGGGCGTCGGAGTTCTGGCCAAAGGACCCCACGGGGCTCCTGGGGTGGCGCTCCCGCCTTTCTTTTGCCCCGGCTCCGCCCCACCTCCACCTCGCGCCTGTCTTGGAGGTTAAATGGTGAAAAGCTCTTTTATGTGAGGCTCACTTCCTAAAAGGCTCACTGTCCTGCGCATTTAGGGTTTTAGAGGCCAAAGACGACTGGGAAGAGGTGTATTGACTCCCCATTATTTGGGGTGTGGCCACCTCACCCTCCTCACCATTTGGGGGGTGGCCCTTTCTGTTCACTCCATCCTAGATTATGTGCTTTTTTTGAACTCAGGAAAAGGCTTCCATATTTCTTTCTTTCTTTCTTTTTTTAAGAATTTTTTTGCTATAGGGCACATACGCTTGCCAGAGAGACAGACAGAAAACGAGAAGTCACCACACCTCAACCCCGAAATGGCCATGCTACAATCCCTTCTCCATTTTTCTCTTGGGATCTTGGGCACACACACACTCCTGACCTGAGTTTAAGCCGCTTGGTCTGGGACTCGAACCACCGTTAACTACGTGGAAGTGCAGCAAAGTAGCCATTACGCCCTCTGGTAGTCCCAAGCCTTCCACGCTTCTGCCATCGGGAGGGCGCCGGTCTTTAGCGGCTGGCTTCTTTGCTGGGTCTGGTCGCCCCAGGGCCACTCCAGAGCTCCCTAAGACTTGCTTGTCCACCCCAACGTTCCCAGCGCGTTGCCCACTCCCGAGGTGTCTTTCTGGGTCTTGCCGCAGGCCGGGCACCATGTCTGGAAGGAACCGCATCTTTGCCAGGGCTCCAGGGGTCGGGTCAGCCTTTCCCGGGGTCAGCGAATTGCTGTCTGGGGGTGTGCTGCCAGGTGACCCGGCCCCGGGGTATTCCAGGTACGTCTCTCAGTGCTCCTGTCAGCGCAGCCAGCTGGACTCTGCTGAAAGCATTTCCCACGTGAGGAGTAGGAGGGTATCTACTCAAACGGCTCTGGGAGTACAGAGGTCCCGACAGGGTTAAGGTTAGAGGTAGCCCAGGGAGGGCGGGAGAGAGCCCACGGAGGACTAGGGCCTAGGGCGGTGGGCAAGGCCTTGGGGCTCCATTGAGATGGGTGAGCATGCTGCTGGCTGGGAGGAGCTGGGGCTTGGCCAGCAGTCGGAGGGCTACTTAGGGCGCTGACAACTGGAGAGCGCGGTGGGTACTGCTGGGGACAGAAGCAAAGGAATAGTCACAGTAAGGATGCCTGCGGGGCAGAGGGCAGAGGGGCCAGCTCTGGTCTGGGCCAGCAGTCCTCCTGTAGTGGCATCGCTGTTTTGAAAAATCAGTATCTTTGAGACCAGCAGTTAGCGTAATGGCTATGTTGCTGGACTCCCACGTAGTCGACTGCAGTTTGAGTCCCAGACCCGGTGGCTTTAAACTCACGCCGGGCGCGTGTGCATGTGTGCCCAAGATCCCGAGAGGAGAGTGGGGGAGAAAGGATTGTGGCATGGCCATCCCCTCCTGGAGGGGGGGGGGATTTCTCGCTTTCTGTCTCTCTGTCTCTGTCTGGCGAGCACATGCACCCTATAACAAAAACCTCTCCAAAAAAAAAAATTAGTATCTTTGTTATTCCTACCAATGCTTTTATGGTCATTAGAAAAGTGGAAAAAAAATACGCTAAGTAGCTCAGTCCAGAAGCATGTCCCATTTAAAAAAAAAAAATCCAAAGTTAAAAGTCATATGGGGGGGTTAATAATTAATATTTTAGTTTGACAAGAGGACTTAGAGCCAATAAGAAATTCAGAGATGCAAACATTTTCCTGCCTATCAGATAAACCAAATCAATATTCAGTCAGTGATTCTTTCAATGAAACTGAGGGGGGGCATTTGGCTATCCAAAATGGCATTCTTGGGACCAGCAGATGGCGTAATGGTTACATCACTGGACTCCCATGTAATCGACCGCAGTTTGAGTCCCAGACCAGGCAGTTTAAAACTCTGGGCGCATGTGCATGTGTGCCCAGAATCCTGAGACAGGAATGGAGGAGAAGGGATTGTGGTGTGGCCATCTCCCCCCTGGGGGGTGATTTCTCATTTTCTGTCTCTCCGGTGAGTGCACACACCCTATAGCAAAAACTTCTCATTAAAAAAAAAGAAAAAAAAGGAAAGAAAAAAGGCATTCTTGCATTTTGTCTACAGAGAGCAGTAGACACCAAGAATGCCAACTGGGTATATCTGTGTCAGTGACAGAAAGGCATCGGATTCTTATAACTAAGACTGGTCTTAAATTTAGGAATTTAGGGAATAAATATAATCATCATTTGTTAATCTGCTGCAAAGTGAATAAAATACATATAGACAAAGCAGAATCAGAAAATAAAAAGCTTATGTGTAGGTTTTTTCCAAAATAATAATTTTTAGAAGTTTGCTATAGGGTGCATGTGCTCGACAAAGGGAAACAGAGACAGAGAGAGGAAAAGTGAGAAATCACCCTCCAGAGAGGATGGCCACACTGAAATTCTCTTCCAGTCTCCTCTCAGGATTTTGGGCACACATGGACACAAGCCTGACGTGTTTTTCAAGCAGCTGGGTCTAGGACTTTAAGCACACAGTGGGCCATGTGGGATCCAGCTCCCTTAACCTCCATACCACCTGCTAGTCCCAAAGATTTTTTTAAATCAGGGAAACAATATTTCCAAATTAAATCTTACATGGAGCCATGATGTAAAAAAACCCCCAAAAACAAAAAAACAAAAAACAAATAAAACCAATTTATATTACAATTTCATATTTGTACATAAAATTAATTTTAAATAGATCAATGACCTCACATGCTAAAAAATTTGATATGTAACACATTTTGGTGAGGTGTGTTTTTGGACAGACCCTTTTTTCCCATTTAAAAAAATATAAAATACATAACTTTAAATTTACCATCTTAACTTTTTTTTTTTTTTTTGGAGAGGTTTTTGCTATAGGGCGCGTGCGCTCACCAGACAGACAGAGAGAGACAGAGAAACAGAAAGCGAGAAATCACCCCCTAGGGGGGATGGTCACACCGCAATCCCTTCTCTTCTATTCTCCTCTCGGGGTCTTGGGCACTCACGCACATGCACCCGGTGCGAGTTTTAAGCCACCGGGTCCTGGACGCGAACCGTGGTCGACTACGTGGCAGTCCAGCGACATAGCCATTACGCTAACTGCTAGTCCCCAGTGTCTGGCTTATTTCACTTTGCATAAAGTCCTCAAGGTTCATCATCCACACTGTAGCATGTTGGAGCTTCTTTTCTAGTGAAGACCAAATAATATTCCACTGTGTGTGTGTGTGTGTGTGTGTGTGTGTGTGTGTGTGTGCCTGTGTGTGTATCTTGTTTATCCATTCATCCGTCGAGGGACACTTGGCTTGCTTCCATGTCTGAGCTCTTGTGAAGAATGCCACTATGAGCATGGGTGTGTAAACGTGCGGATATTTTTGCAGGAGCAATAACAGCAAGTTTGGGGTCTAAAGGCAAAGCACAGAGTGGGCTCCATCAGGAGCTCAGCCGTGTGGCCACTGGCTTCACACAAGTCTGAGGGTGGGTGGAGGAAGATGAGGGCACTCCCTGGAAATATTATTGGGTGTCTGAGAAAACCATGGTGCATTTTTGCACAAAAAAATATGCCATTGGAGCCAGCAGGTGGTGTGGTGGTTATGGCGCTAGACACTCCCACATGGCCGACCACAGTTTGAATCCTGGACCTGGTGGCTTGCTTTCTCACTTTCCCTCTCTCTCTGTGTGTGTCTCTCTAGTAAAATGAAAAGAAATGAATGAATGAATAAAATTAAGTAAATAATTATTATTTAAAGAGAAAAAAAAAGGTCATGACTTTCTCAACGACCTAATAAGACCCAGCCAGGGGTCAGGCAGGTGAGTCCTGTCCAGTGACAAATCTCAAAGCATTAGCACATTAACACTACCACAAAATTTAACACAAAGCATGTGCTGAACCCCATCACCCAGCAGCTCTGGGAAGGGACCTGGGCATCTGTGTTTCAAAGTCTGCTGGTGGCTCCGACCCACCATCCTGGAGGGCTGCGAATCACACAGCCTTGGATTTTGGAAGAAAGGGTGACTCTGAAGCTTTCCTTCTAGGGACAGGGAGTAAACACCAGAAGGGCCGTTCTTCTGTGCAAAGACCCTAAGAGGCAAGGTGGCCCACATGGGGTTGCCCTTTAATGAAGAAAATGTGAGATATTTTCTTCCTACCTGCCACAAACAGCATGTTCTCTTCCCCAGACTCCCATGCACAGGGGAAGAGTCATTCCTTCAAGGTTCTCCAGAAGCACTGGGTGAGGACGCTTTGCAAAAGCAGTGGGAGAACCAAAAACAGAGTCACATGAGTGATGGTGACGGGAAGGCGGCACGGAGGCCAACGGGCAGTCTACGCTCTTGGCCCTGTGCAGGTGTGCACGCCTCTGTGGGATCACAGTTTCAGCGATATCCTCCGGAGTCCTGAGACTCCTGAGTCCACCGTTAACTAGACTTGGGGCATAGTGACCTACAGCAATCAATTGCCTTATATGTAAAAAATGACCCTGAAGGTAGGCGGCCATTGTGATTCTTTTGGATTTTATTGGACAGTAAGTGTAAAATATAACTGTTGGGACTGACATAAGGAAGGTTACCAACTTCTACATCACAGAAGGACAATGAAAAAGACTAAATACTATGATCTATCATCATTTCATTAAAAAGAGGGCTATATTTTAACATCACAAAGAAAGGGTAATTTCAGAATTTAAACTAGATACATCGAATTTTTTTTTAACTAACAGGGGGCAGGTATACACCAGAGACAGAGAGGCAGAAAGCACTCCCAGAGGGGTGTGGTCAAGCCATAATCCCTTCTCCATTTTTCCATCCTGTTGGGATTTGGGGCATGCACATGTACCCAGTATGTTTTTCAAGCCCCTGGGGTTGGGATCTGAACCATGGTTGGCCATGTAAAGTCTGGCTCCCTTAACCACCCACCCTACAGCAAAGCCTTGAAAAAAAATGATAGGGTTCAGCAGGTGTATGATGGTTGGTCGCTGGACTCCCACATAGATGACCATGGTTTGAGTCTCAGGTCTGGCAGCTTGCGTGCTCATTTTCTCTCTCTCTGATGTTGATTGCAAGTTCAAATAATAATAATAACAATAAATAAAATTAAAAATTATTTTTAAATGATATATATATATATATAGGATCATTGGAAAAGTCATGGTTTATTTTTCTATGCAAAAATGCATCGTTACTTTTCCGACAACCCAATATATATGTGTGTATATATGTATATGTGTGTGTATATATATGTATATGTATGTATACATGTGTGTATATCTACATACACACACACATACACCCATTCAGTCTCCTAAGATTTTAAAATTATTTTTGGTTTTGTTTTTTCTCACTTCTGAGCAGTGGCTCCACATCCTGGGTCCTCCCAAGCCCCCTCTCCTCATCACAGTTGAGCTCTGGTCTCAGAGCACAACCTGCTCCTGGCTTACGGCCACCATTTTTCTGGATGGACAGTCCTCCTACCACAGCCCTGGATGTAGGTCAGCAGAAGCCTAGACCCTGCACAGACCTGATTTTGTACAGGGGTGATCTCCCTCCTTTACGGATAGCCATGCCTCCTTGTACAGCTTGAGCTCCTAGCACAGAACTTAGGGGCTGAATGAGTGTTTCTAAATAAATGAATTCAACAATAAGCATATTCCAGTTTGGTTAAAAATCATATGAATGAAATCCAACCGAATATAATAGTTTCAAATAAAATAAAATGTTCGCTCATTTCTTTATACTTAAGGAAGGTGCTATATAAAACACTTTATTTATATGGACTAAATTATAATAGTTATATAAAAAGTTGAGGCATCGGTATCTGTGGCTAATGGTAACTACACTACTTTAGCATCGTATCTCAGGTAGTCAACCCTTTTGATTTGGAGTTGTGTTAGCACACAATTGCCATTTTAACACAATGCCATATATTTAGTACTAGTTATGATTTTAATCTAAAATAAAAGAACATGATATTGAAGGAAAAGGAAATTACTTAGTAATTTTCCAAATGTTAGTAAGAAAGAAGCATGCCAATGTTCACCTAGTTTGGGAGTTGGGGTGACTGGGCCTGTGATGACTAGAACCTGAAGAGTGAGCCAAGCTTCATTTTCCATCCTACAAACATGCAAGTGACTTACTAAGGTCACACAATGACACAGTCAGGGAGGTGCCCCAGGGCTCCTGATAACAAGTCTAGAATCTTTTCCATTTCATAATAGAGGTTTGTACTGCAACACAATCATAGTTTTTAAAAGATCAAATCAAATATCAATCAATCCATGGTAACATTTGACACTTAAAAAAACCCTAAGGCAAGAATTTAATGAAAACGTATGCGGTTGATGGTGTTCAAGATAACATGATTGGTGTGGAATATGGGGCTGTGGACGACGGCAGCAGTTCGTTGGTGGAATTCATTTACATATTTACGTATCACTCTGTAGCAGTTGTATTCTCATCTGTATCACTTGAGTCAAATTTTTTCCACAAAAATTTCTCATTTGATTTCCAAAGAGAAGTTTCTAGCTCTTCTTTCTTTTTGGAGGATGCGGCAAGGGGGGCTTTATCACACAGGGTCTCTATCACAGCCAAGTCTGTAAGTTTACTAAGACTGTCATCATTCTGCTCATTCAAGATGTCCCAGAAATCTTTTGGTCTCTGTTTTGCTTTTTCTGAGGGCCCTGGAAGAACCTTCTTTGGCAGTTGTGTGGGACTTTTCCTGTGACTTTGAAAGAGGTCATCAAGAATAGAGGTGTCACCAAGTAATCCTTCTATAGAAGAATTTTCTAGCACTGGATTTTTTGTCTTTTTGTTTTCCAGTTTGGAAAAGGGTGCATTTGTTGAAACACCTGTTCTGGTGAGGGCCCAATGATCTTCCAGGGTATCTTCTAAATTCCTCTCATACACTTCAGGCTTGCTGTTCAGCGATTGGAAAACCACAGTATCACTGGGTGCCTGGCCATTTTCTCCACTGCCCATCTCTCGGCTAGAGCTAGTAGGTAACTTCTTAGTTTTCCCACAATCAGAAAGTGACTCTTCTCTACAGGAAAAATAATTTTGACACTTCATTGATTTTCCTTTACAGATAGGTGGGTTGTAAATCTCCGAAATTTTGTTGGTGGATTCTTCCAATGACCGAGTTTCAGAATCTGACAGCCTTGCTTTGGTAAGAGATACTTTTTGCTCAGATTTATTTCCGACTCTTTCTTCTTCTTCATAGGCAGAGTTGATACATTTGGAAGGAGAATTCACAAAAAATTCTTTTACTTCTGGGTACTGAGAAGCATAAAAGTCTCTTAGCATTTTCTGTCGTTCTTCTGATGTGGCATTTGTTATATGTTTAGCAAATTCCTTTATAGTAGAAAAATGAAAGTAGGAGGCCATTTCTTCAAATTGTTTTCTAAAGATTTAATGAATGAAACCAGTGGTTAGTTTTATTTTTAAGAACTCATTATCAGCGATAGAAAATGTGTGGACAAAGCAAGGTCACCTTGTCTGTTTAATATAAATCTGCTTAACCCCATGATGAAAATGCAATTTATTCTAGAGAAATGTTGCTTCTTTCCTTATGTTAATGAAAAAAATATTTTAACTCATGAAATCATCAGCCCCTTCAGTTATTTTGATTTATATTATTAGGTATTTCCTGGAAATTACGAGATCCCAGCATGCTACTTCTCCAGTAAGCCAATTTATGACTGACATGAGAATCATAATTTACATAATCTGTAGTTGAAAATCTATACTGCATTCAAATCCTATGAAATGAAAGTGTCAAAGAAGGGTCTTAATGAATAAAAAATAGAAAATTCTGGAAAATTAAGACCATAATTTGTATTCCCTTTCTCTCTTCTTTTTCTCCTTCTTCTACAAATATAACATAGAAACTTACAAGACTTTTTTTTTTCTTTCTATGGGTCATGTGTGGTCACCAGGGAGAGAGATAAAGAGAGAGACAGAGAAAGTAAGAAAGTGCCCCTAAAAGTGCACATGCAACCCCTTCTTTTCTATTCTCCTCTTGGAATTTTGGACATGCCCACACATGCACCTGGCATCTTTTTCAAGCTGCTGAGTCTGGGCCTCAAACCACACAGTCGGCCATGTGGGATCCAACCACTTTAACCACCAAGTCACTGACTGGCTCTCACAAGACTTTTTGATGAGTCTAAGAGAAAGATCTAAACGGTTGTCTACATTCTTTTCCCCCCAACTGGTCCAGTATCAGTTTAACCAAGGAGACTAAGACGTGAGACACTATTTGAGGAAGTGAATTGCTTTCTTAGTACAATACTCAACTCATGCAGTCTGTTTTATGTATATGTGTATTGTAAAAAGGAAGGGATAGACCTTCGGAAACCCTGGGAAGACGGGGCAGAAAGATTACTTAGGGACTCTGGGCAGCAGACTCTGCTCCTTTCCCCAAGTGAGGTTATTATGGACTGCACTGTATCCCCAACAAAATCATGTTAAAGCCCTAATCCCCAACGTGACAGTATTTGGAGATAGTGCTTTTATAAGGGGTAATTAAGGTTAAATGGTATCGTAAGGGTGGGCCGTATTCCAATAGAGTTGTTGTCTTTATACAGAGAGACACCAGACAGTTAAAACAGTCTCCTCTCAGTCCTTTCCTCCCCTTTGTCATGTGAGGCGTGGCCATCGACAAGCTAGCAAGCAGGCCCTCACCAGAAAATGAGTCAGTTAGCACCTTGATCTCGGCCTTCTGGCCTCCAGAACTGTGAGAAATCCATTTCTGCTGTCTAAGTTACCCATCTGTGGTGTTTTGTTCTGGAAGCCCCAATAGACTAAGCCAGAGGGCACTGCTTAGCTTGTATTGGGCCATGCGTCAGGAGAGCCCAGAATCCATAAGTGAAAATGTCACCATATCTTTAAAACAAAAGCCATAGATAGCACTGTAGCACAGGACTAAAAGTCCCTGTGTTTTAGAATTATAGTTTATTTTAAAAAATATTCACTTGTCTCTTTGACAAGTACTTACTCTTTTTTTTTTTTTGGAGAGGTTTTTGCTACAGGGCAGGTGTACTCACCAGAGAGATAAAGACAGAGAGATAGAAAGTGAGAAATCACCCCCCTGGGGGGGATGGCCACCCTGCAATCCCTCCTCCTCCATTCTCCTCTCAGGATCTTGGGCACACGTGCACACGCGCCCGGCATGAGTTTAAGCCACTGGGTCTGGGACTTGAACTGCAGTCGACTACATGGGAGTCCAGCGATACAGCCATTATACCATCTGCTGGTCCTAATACTTACCCTTTTATACCAGGTACTATGGTAGGGACTATATGACTGTCAGTAAGACTCAGATCTCTACTTTTAAGGAGTTTACAGTGTAGCTGGGGAAGACAAAAGCATGAAAATCAAACTAGAATGGAGTGATAAATCCCAGGATGGAGGACTCCATGGTGCTCACAGAGGATGTCTGGGCTAGTGATTGTGGTGGGCAAGGTGGGTCAGTCAGATGAAGTCAGTCAGGTGAAGATGCGTGAAGAAGCCTTCCCTGGTGAGAGGGCTTGTGCAGGGCCCAGTTCTGAGAGCACCTGGTGCAGAGGGCCAGGGGAAGCTGCCGAGGAGGAGTCCGAAAGCTACCAGGGTCTGTGTGCCAAGTTTTGAAGTCTGCACTTTATCCTTTGCCAACAGAGAAGCCTTAGTGTGAAATAATGATTGACCTTTAGTGTACATAAAGGGGGGCTTTGATGCCACTTTTATTCGTGCCCCTGTAACAGGTTATACGAAGTCGGGGTCTCCTTTAACTTTAGCATCAGTCCGTAGTGCATGCTTGTGACTTGTGGGGGTCGGATGAACACCAGGCTCCTCACTCTCACTACGCTGCCCAGTTAATGCTTCCAAATCCAGGTGCATACACAGCTGACCAACACCACGCCCATCCCCACATCCCCACAGAGTATCAGTAACAGGAACACAAGCTTCCATATTTTTGTCCTAGAAATTGCCAGTTCTTGTTGGAAACAATAATTCTGCATGTTCTTTATTTAAAAATTAGTTAATTAATTCATTAAAATTTGCTGTAGGGCACAAGTGCTCATCAGAGAGAGACAGAGACAGAGAGGGAAAAATGAGAAAGCAAGCCTCCAGGTCTGGGACTCAAGCCATGGTTGGCCATGTGGGAGTCTAGTGCCTTAACCACTACGCCACCTGCTAGCTCCAAGAAGCACATTCTTATTTATTTATTTATTTATTTTGGGGGGAGAGGTTTTTGCTATAGGGCCTGTGCTCTCGCCAGAAAGACAGAGAGAGATAGAGAGACAGAAAGCGAAAAATCACCCCCTGGGGGGATGGCCACGCCACAATCCCTTCTCCTCCATTCTCCTCTTGGGATCTTGGGCACGCACATGCACATGTACCTGGTGTGAGTTTAAGCCACCGGGTCCGGGACTTGAACCGCGGTCGACTACATGGGAGTCCAGCAATATAGCCATTATGCTAACTGCTGGTCCCGAAGCATGTTCTTAAAGAGGCTCCAGTTTTCCCTTCACAGGATGTAATAAGATGTTGTTATTTTGTTTATTAATCATCTCCAAGTCCAAAGGCCATTTGCATGGCCTTTCTAATAAATATCTGTGCTGGTAAAGATGAAGTGATTGGCAAGGTTAGAACCTGATTTCCTCTTTTATCCAAGCCTTAGTGGCATCTCCACAGTTGTCAAAGTCACTTGACCTGGGCTGTGCTGAGCCCTTGACCTCACCTGTGACCTGTCTCCTGCTTCTAACCCCAACTGATCTGAGAGGTTTGCAAGTGAATTATGCCACGTGGCTACCTCTTACAGGATGGGTTATGACTTTCACTCATTTTACCTTTGCCTTCTAACTTGCTTTCCTAATTCTGGGTCTTCGAAAGAATTTTCTCTAAGAATCTGAGGAACTGCAAGGTACAACCCAGGGCACAGGCTAGCCACTCTGTTGGGGAAAAATGAGTGAACTAGACTAGAGTAGCCACTTAGGAAGGGGGAGGAAAGGAAGCCAGAAACAGGTATCTTTCAGTAAGTGTATCAAAAGTAGTTACGTATCATGAATAACATTCGAAATCCTCCCCCTTTCTCTTGAGGAACTAGGGTGGAACACAGTTAAAACTATCTTCTCTTGGACCAGCAGATGGCGAAATGGTTATATCGCTGGACTCACGTAGTTGCCCCCATCCAAGTCCTGGACTCGGAGACTTAAAACTCACTCGGGGCGCGAGTGCGTGCGTGCCCAAGATCCTAGAAGAGAACGGAGGAGAAGGGATTGTGGCGAGGCCATCCCCTGGGCGGTCATTTCTCACTTTCTATCTCTGTCTCTCCAGTGAGCACATATGCCTTATAGCAAAACAACAAAAACAAAAACAAAAATCTCCCTTAAAAAAAACCCCCAAAAACAAATACAACAAAACCATCTTCTCTCTACCTCAGCTTTCTGCTGGGCAGGGAGGGCTGGCACCGCCTTCAGAGGACTCTGTGGCCACAGGGTTCAGAGGTGTGACCACAACTGACTGTTCAGCAGGAAGTACAGGGTGTCAGCAGTTCAGACACTGTCCAAGTTCAGATGCTGGCATTCTAATACTAGATGCTCTTTGTCCTTTTATTTAGCATGAGGCATTTATTCCCTAGGCTAGGTAGAGAAAAGAAGGAAGGGAGGCAAAAACTAATGGCTGTTAATATGTTTTTTAAAATTCACAGTGCTCGGGACCAGCAGGTGGTGTGGTGGTTAAGGTGCTGGACACTCACTCCACATGGCTGACCACGGTTCAAGTCCTGGACCTGGTGGTTTGCTTTCTCACTTTCTCTCTCTCTCTCTGGTCAAATTAAAATATATGAATGAATAATTAAAAATTAAAATAATTCTTTTTAAAAAAATACACAGTGCTGAAGGGGATGAAGACATGTGCTCCTCAAGGACTGGTAACATGTATTTGGTTGGCCTCTTAGCAAAATAATTGCCCAAGCTTGCAAAACTCGATGCTGCAAATCTGTCCATGAGGGATGTGCTGCCATGGCTGCATGGGGAGGCACTCCCCTTTCTGTGCAGTTGCCAGCGGCTGAGACCGCACTCCAACTGGCCACACTCCCCGACCTGCAACCTGAGGAACTGAGGGGTTGAGGGGCCTGCCCTTCCCTGGGCAGTGAGGGGCCAGTTGCCTGGGAGCCACTGTGCCTCTGAGGGAAGTGTTCTGAGCCCGCAGAGTCAGAACTGTTTTCCCATGTTGCCAGAGGCTATCAGGACCAGTTGGACAAAGTCTCCCATCCCTGTTCCCTCCATCAGTCATTACCCCTGGGCCTCCCTCCTACTGTATACTCCCAAGCTAATCCACTCCCTTCATTCAAACCATTCCTGGGTGCCTCTGTGTCTTCTGTTTCTATGCTGAATGGTCCCTCCATCCCCGGGCAATACCACCTCCTTCCCTGCAGCCACATAAGGCAAGGCTCTTACATTTCACCACGCTTAAACCTTGGGGTTCATGTACCACATGTTGCTTCCAGACCATTGAAGACTCTCCTCCTTCAGGGTTATGCTACCCAGCTAAGCCTTCTCTCCCCCACCTCCTTACCTGACCCTGAGCCACTTCCTACACTGAAGGCCAAGATTAGTCTTGAGGCTAGCAGGCGGTGTGCAGGTTCAGCCGCTATATCCCACAAGGCTGGCTGCGTGGCTGAAGTCCCAAACCTGGCAGTTGAACATCACACTGGACATGTGTGTGTTTGTGCACAAAATCCTGACACAAAAATGAAGAAGGGACTATGGCAAGGCTATCCCCTTGGGGGGGAGGGTGATTTCTTACTTTCCCTCTCTTTTTCTCTTGTCTCTTGGTTGAGTACACATGTCCTATAGCAAAAACTTAAAAAAAAAAAAAAAAAAGAAAAAGAAAAGATTAGTCTTACCTCCTGCCATCATTCTTGGTAACATCAATATCCATGTGGATGTCCCTTCCAGCACCCGGCCCACTGGTTTCTTCACCTCACGTCCAAAGACTCCTCTCAATTCCGTGTCAGCCCCTACTCTCAAGGCTGCAAGATCCAAACCCCATCCCTGGCTCCCTGGCTTGCTTGCTGTCCATTGGCTTTTCCACACCCTTCTGCTTCCTGCAGCTCTCTCCCTCCACTCTAGCCTCTGGGAAAACCCAGCCATCATCCTGCTCTGTGTCTACCACAGAGCAACTGAGGCTCACTGAATAAAATCTGCACAACTGTACCAGTGGTTTTACCAAGATTATGCTCAAACAGGGAGTTCACATTGCCCAAGAAGTATAGTCTCACTACACCTACCTTCTCACTTTATATATGACTGGCTTCTTAACTGCTCATCCTTCAATCACTCTCCTTCTGAACTGATGGCTTTAATTCTCAGTTCATTAAGGAAATGTCACCATATCTGTGCCTGTGATTGTCCCTCCATGCCTCTCAAAGTCCAGACCATGGCCTGTGTTCTGGATACTGTCCTCTCCTGGCTCTAGCTTCACTCTTCATCTTACCCCCCCCCCCCCTGGCATAACCTCTTTTTCCCTTAAGTCTTTTTTTATTTTTTCCTGGAGAGGTTTTAACTATAGGGCACGTGCGCTTGCCAGAAAGACAGAGAGAGACAGAAGGCGAGAAATCACCCCCCAAGGGGAGATGGCCACGTCACTATCCCTTCTCCTCCATTCTCCTCTCGGGATCTTGGGCACGCACGCACACGCGCCCGGTGTGAGTTTAAGCCACCGGGTCCGGACTCAAACCTTGGTCGACTACGTGGGAGTCCAGTGACATAGCCATTACGCCAACTGCTGGTCCCACCCCTAAGTCTTTTTCTCAGTACACAGACAGGTTCTAACACTGTCCAACTATAGGACGACCTCTCATCCCCGCAGTACCCTCCAGCTACCATCACTTTTCACATCAGAACTCAAAGAGCTGTTCTAGAGTCCCCATTCACCGCTGACCCACCTCGCCCAGTAGCTGCTCACGGATCCTCTCGGACTGCGCATGCCAAAGTGGCCAATGAGCTTCTTGCTGCCTACGCCAGTGGGCACTTTCCCACTTTATCTGCTGCTGGTTCTCTGCAGCATTTGATAAACTTAAGGACTGTTTCCTTTTTTAAACTCTCACTTCTCTTAGGCTGGAAGACCCTACACTGTGCCTCTCCCACTGTAGGCCACTCTGCCGACACCTCTGGGAGGTGCTGCCTGCTCCAGGTTCCTGGGGCTTCCCCTTCCTCTCTGTGTTCTACTTGGCTGTTTGCACAGTCCCATGGCCCTAAACAAGTTATAATCTCTATGCTGATGACTCACATATTATAAAAAAATGAATTATGTATTTAATTTTATTCATTATTGTTGTTATTTAATTTGATGAGAGAGAGCAAGCGAAAGAGAGCAGGAAAGTGAGAAAGCGAGCCATCAGGTCCAGCGCTCAAACCGCACTTGGCCATGTGGGAGTCCAGCACTGTAATCACCATGCCACCTGCCCCGATGACTCCCACATTTAAATATCTGAGCCCCAATATCAGAGTATTGCCTATTTGATATTCTATAGAATCCGAAATTTATTATGAGAACTCTTGTCTTTTTCTCTAACCTTGTTTCTGCATTTTCCCCACTCAGTAAATCCACCCTGGTGCTTGAGCCAGGAAGTCAGAGATAATTCTGCTCTCCCCTCTCCCCAGACTAGTCCATCACCAAGTTCAGTGCATCCATCCGGCCCTACCCCCGTGGCAACCGCTCTTGTGAGAACCGTCACCTCGTTCTTGATGGTCTCCCCTTGTCCCTTTGCCCTCCTGCACACTGAAGCTGGAACCATCTTTTAAAAACACATCAGATCGTGTCATTCTCCGACTTTGCACTGCACTTGGGGTAAAATCCAAACTCTCCCACAGTCTCCAAGGCTTTATGTGCTCCAGCCCCGTCCACACCTCCATCTTCATTTCCCGCCATTCTCTATGCACTACATCCCCAGCCTTCTCTCAGCTCCTGGAATACAGAAAACCTCTCCGCTCCTCAGATGCCCTTTCTCTGCTTCTTTATCTGGTCATCCTTCAGGTCTCACTTCAATGCTCCCTATGTAGAGAGGCCTTCCCTGACCATCCAGTAGAAAGGTGGTTCCCCCTCAACTTGCCCTTCCATCATTCTCTACCAAAGCGGCCTGTTCATTTCTTCCTTACAACACTTCATTTTATAATTTTTTTGTAAGTTTTTTTTTTTTTTTTTTTTTTACTTTCTAAAATATTATGGTTCGATGTCAACCCCTATCCTACTGCACCATAAACTCTGCGTCTGCCTATTTATTTTAGATTTTTGCCATAGGGCACATGCACTCGTCGGAAAGAGACAGGGAGAGGGAAAGTAAGAAATCACTCCTTGGGAGCCTGGCCATGCTACAATCCCTTCTTCTTCATTCTCCTTCTGAGATTTTGGGCACATGTGCACACATGTCTGGCGAGATTTTCAAGCTGCCAGGTCCGGAATTCAAACTGTGGTCGGCCATGTGGGAGTCTACCGAAACACCACTCCATCTACTGGCCCCACATGTCTACCTATTTTAAACTGTTTATTCAGCACTTGGTATAATGCCTAGGTGCATATCAGGTGCTTAGTAAATAGTTAGCAAGTGAATGACTAAAAATGCACTAAGTATTTCAGTATATCCTTATAAAATGATTTTTAAAAAATCAATTCAGGGGACCAGCAGTTAGCGTAATGGCTATGTCGCTGGACTCCCACGTAGTCGACCGCGGTTCGCATCCCAGACCCAGTGGCTTAAAACTCACGCCGGGAGTGTGTGCGTGCGTGCCCAAGATCCCGAGAGGAGAACGGAGGAGAAGGGATTGTGGCGTGGCCATCCCCCCGGGGGGTGATTTCTCACTTTCTGTCTCTCTTTGTCTGTCTGGCGAGTGCACGTGCCCTATAGTGAAAACCTCTCAAAAAAAAAAAAAATAAATAAAAATCAATTCAGGACTTAATCTTCTAAAAATATCTGAAACATTTGGAATTCATTTTTTAGAGTATGCAAACTCAGACTTTTCTGAACTATTCAGATACCAGGTATGGTTATAATTTAAATAATTTGTATATTGTACTAACTAAGGACCTATATTACCATTTTTAAAACAACTTTATTTTATTTTATTTTTATTTTTTAGTTTTATTTTATTTTTTATTTTATTTTTATTTTTTAGTTTTATTTTATTTTTTATTTTATTTTTAGTTTTTAGTTTTATTTTATTTTTTATTTTATTTTTATTTTTTAGTTTGTCAGAGGGCAGGCATGTGAGCATGTCAGGAGGAGAGAGAGAAAAAGTGAGAAAGTACTTCCCAAGGGAATGGTCATGCCACAATCTCTTCTCCTCTGTCTCTACTTTCAGGATTTTAGGTATGCACGCTTATACACCCAGTGTGTTTTTCAAGTTGTAGGGTCCAGGACTCGAATTGGCACATGGGATCCAGCTGGCTTCACCACCATACAGCTGGCTGGCCCAGGACCTATATTTCTGCTGGGAATTATCCTTAAAGTTGAGTGTCCCAGATAACATACCTGCGGATTCCTTTTGGTGTTTTTCCAATTATAAAGGTAGTCTGGCCTGTATGGTAGACTTTCTTCTTCTTCTGGCTTACAGGGTGTGAAATGTAAAGAGGAGATGAGATGCCCCCTTCACTTGGTTGTTGACCTTCCTTTATATGTGTTGGTGTATCTGGATTCACTTTTTCTTCATATGTCTGAAAAGAGGGAAAGAAGCAAAAACTAAATCTGAAAAAATAGTCACTTTCAGTCAAATAGAAGAATGTCTCACTTTTCCCTGATCCTCATTATAATGAAATAGATCATATTTCCAACTGAATATAACTGTCAGAAAATGTTAACCTGCATCTTTAAAAAGAAGATACAAGAGAAAATTACTTTAAAATCTTTCCTAAAGATATATAAGTAATGGGAACCAGCAGTTAGCGTAATGGCTATGTCGCTGGACTCCCACATAGTCAACCGCGGTTTGCGTCCCGGACCCGGTGGCTTAAAACTCACGCCGGGCACGTGTGCATGCATGCCCAAGATCCTGAGAGGAGAATGGAGGAGAAGGGATTGTGGCATGACCATCCCCCCGGGGGGTGATTTCTCACTTTCTGTCTCTATGTCTCTCTCTGTCTGTCTGACAAGTGCACGCACCCTATAGCAAAAACCTCTCCAAAAAAAAAAAAAAAAAAAAAAAAAAATATATATATATATATATATATATATATATATATGTAAGTAATGAAAATTTATGATATTTCTACTGTTAAGATTAGGTATACTAAAACATATGCTGGTATCTATTATCCTAGGTAAGGATAAACATTAATGAGTATATAAATGATAGCACAAAAATCAGATATCGAACATATAAAATTTAATTAAAAATAATTTTATAATTAAAATAATTTTAAAAGTTAAATTCATTTTAGATGTCTCTCAAAATTATTAAGCAGGGGCCAGACAATGACCCACCAGTAAAATGCAATGCTCTGCAAGGCAATCCCACAGGGAAAGTTCCTGGTTCAAGTCCAGAGAGTTCCCTGAGTACAACAGACAGATGGTAGCCCATGATATGTGGCTGGCTGATAGTTAGGGTGGATAACGGTAATGGATCCCTGATGGAGGTGTCAGTATCTCTTTCTTTTATTCTGCCTCTATTGCACATGGAACAGATAAACAAACTTTAAAATTATTACACAGGCTTTCAGTTGTTTAATTTTTTATGAGTAGGCATACTTATAAAAATAACAATTTTTATGTGATAATTAAACAATTTTCATAAATCCTACTTTCAACCTCCACTGCGTTACAAGACTATTTCATGATTTATGATGTTTAGTGGAGTTGGTTGAATTACAGACAGAATCATATTTATTTTACAGATACAGGTTCCTTGCTTATTGTTAAATTGTTACCAACAGTGGGCCAAGAAAAAAATTTAATGATATGATTCCAATTTCTCTGACAAGAGGTTATAATATGAATAGGTAGAAAATCCCCATCCCATTCCAGAAAGGGTAATACCAGATACAATTTCACAAAACAAAGGCAAAATTGTATTTGTGCTTGAAAGTACAAAAGCAGAATCTCTAAGTGCCAAAAACAAAGAAGTAACATAATCTTGAGTGGGAGGGAAGTTCAGCAGCCCACTGGAGTGGGATCTTATGTTATAATCTGCAGGACCATGTGTGTAGAAGACAGATAAAAATGGTTGAATTTCTTGCATTAAAAAGCAAACAGAGGCCAGGTGATATGCAGTGGTAACATAACTAGACACACACAGGGCTAGGTGATGGCACAGTGGTAATACAAGTGTACTCTAGGTTTGTGTCCTGCAACATCCTTGAATGTGCTGGAACATATGTCTATGCCCATGATTTAGGCTGGCTCAGACTAGGGGTGGATCACAGTATGATGATCCTGTTAGGATAGGCCACTCCAACTTTCTCTGAAGAAATAAATAAATTTCAAACAAACAACAACAACCAAAAAAATAAAAAATACAACAGGAATGAAAAGAATATATAATTTGGATGTTAAGACTTGGAAAGCCCAAATGCAGACATAGGCTAGATGCAGGCTACTTTTTATTATAAATACAAAAATCACCAGTGACAAAATGGAACACCTAATCTGTGTCATTTATGGAATCTGATTTTGTACCACTAGGGTGGTATTGAAAATATAAAATGAAAATCAGCACTAAAAACTGGCCTAGAACTAGTAAGAACCTTAGCTCTCAATGATGGGTGAATAAAAAAAATCCCATGGGAGACTTCCATAATCTAGAGAATGCTTGTGATTCCAGTGGGGGGGAAAGAGTTCAGACAAACATTATAAGCGATATACAAACCTACCACTGTGAAAGTGGCAGATGCAACAAATATGAGAATTCATGTCTGAGGAATTACAGATAATAAAGCAATATGAAGGAGACTTTAAATCATTAACATGTCCAGAAAAACAAAGTAAGAAATAGAATTTATCAGCAAGAACTGGGAATTTTATAGATAGCTTTGAGAAATGAGCAAATACACACTCTAAAAGGGAAACATAGTTATGAAACATAAAATAGAAATGAACTCAAAATATGTGTTAATCAGCAGCCTATATAGCCCTACAATGATAGTTGACAAAATGAAAGACTAAAATTATTCAGAATATAATGCAGCGATGAAAAAGTAGAAAAAAAGAAACGGAAATAAATTAAGAGTCAAAAGACATGACAGAAAATAGACCAAAATTTCTAACATGTAGAAAGAGAGAACAAATAAAATGGAAAAATGGAAGAGATAATGCCAAAAGGATAACCACAGACAAATAAAGAAGGCATGACTCTTTGAAATGAAATGAGAAAAAGAATAGAGAATATCTAGTGAGAAAGATAAAAATAAATGTAATTCTGCTATATTGAAGATAAAGGGACTATCTTAAAAACTATGAGAGAAAAGACAAGCTATCCTATAAAGAGATGACAGATTAGCATGAGACTTCTCATTATCACTATTACCACCAAAAGATAATGGAAAATCTTCAACATGCAGAGAGAAAGAAACTCTATACCCAGAATTCTATACCCAGCTAAACTATCATGAAGAACTTTTTTTACACTTACTAAGAATACCAAATCTCCAAAATAGACAAGTGGGATTATATAAGATTAAGGAGTTTCTCCACAGCAAAGGACATGGTAACTAGTGTGGATTGACAACCCTTGGACTGGGAGAAAATTTTTGTAAACTATACCTCAGATAAGGGACTGATAACCAGAATACACAGGGGACTCAAGCAGTTTACCTGGAAGAAAATGATTAACCCAATTAAAAACAACTCTCTAAAGACATATGAACAGCCAAACAGCATATGAAAAAATGCTCAACATCCCTCTTTATAAGGGAGATGCAGATCAAAACCACAATGAGATACCACCTAACCCCAGTCAGAATGGCAAAGATTAAAAACAAACAAACAAACAAACAAACAAAAAACATGGTAAGTACTGGTGGGGATATGGTGATAAGGGAACTCTCCTACATTGTTGGTAGGAATGTAAATTAGTTCAACTAATGTGGAGAACAATATGGAGGTTCCTCAAAGAATTTCAAATAGAACTACCACATGATCCAGCAATTCCACTCTTGAGTATCTATCCAAAGGACAGGAGAATGCTCAGTCAGAAAAGCTCTTGCATATCTATATTTATTGAGGCATTATTCACAATTGTTAAGACATGGAACCAACCCAAATGTCCACAAACAGATGAATGAACTGAAATGGTGTAGCACATATACTCCATGGAATACTATTCAGTCATAAAAAAAGACCCTGGCATTTGATAGAAAGTGGATGAATATGGAAGATTTATTGCTGAGTGAAGCAAACCAGTCTAGGAAAGAGAGACATTGTATGTCTCCACTTAACATATACCAACTGTCTGCATTCTATGGTAGAGACTGAAAGACTGAAGGACACAGAAGCATTGAAGATTGTTATGGACACTGGGGACAAAGTGGAAGGAGAGTGGGAGAGAGAAGAGTGTAGGAAGGGAAATTTGGGGGGAAAAAGGGAGAGGTAGGACATTAGTGGGACACGGATATGGTTTATTACCTGTTGTGGATGACATATATGGTATTCTCAACTGGGCTGGTCTGAGGTATATATCATGCTGGATAAAGTCTCTTTACAATCTAAATGATGTATAGCGACTGAATGTATAAATCATAATAAAAAACAATTTAAAAAAGAATACCATAGTTTATTAGTCATAGATTCTTGCTGATAATATTAATTGTATTTCTTTTGAAAGGAGTTCAATGGGATTGAAGTGGTACACATTCAATGAATGCAGGTAAATAGCTTTTTATTTCACAAGTATTTACTAAGCACTTAATATGTTCCTATTCCTACCACTCTCAGGTACAAAGATTTATATATTCAAAGAGGCCTATCCTTTTTTTTTTTTTTTAAGAGGTTTTTCACTATAGGGCGCGTGCGCTCACCAGACAGACAGAGACATAGAGACAGAAAGCGAGAAATCAACCCCCAGGGGGGATGGTCATGCTGTAATCCTTTCTCCTCCATTCTCCTCTCGGGATCTTGGGTACGCACGCACATGTGCCTGGCATGAGTTTTAAGCCACCGGGTCCGGGACGCGAACCATGGTCGACTACGTGGGAGTTCAGCAACATAGCCATTACGCTAACTGCTGGTTCCCAAAGAGGCCTATCCTTAATGGATTTAGAAGTGATAAGCCCTTGAGGCTGGCAGGTGGCATGGTGGTTAAGGAGCTGGACTCCCCCATTCCTGACAGCAGTTCTAGTTCCAGACCTGGTGGCTTGCTTTCTTACTTTCTCTTTGTCTCTCTCTCTTTCTGTTCAAACTGAAACATAATCATAATAAATAAATAAAATTAAACAATTATTTTTAAAAAGTGACAAGTACACTTTTTATTTAAATATAGTACATTTAAATATTTTCTTTTTCTTATAAGAAATTTATATCTTTCATTTATATTCAGGTTCGCTTTATTGAAATAGGCAAAAATCCTCTCCATATGTTCTTTTTTTGGGGAGAGGTTTTTGTTATAGGGCGTGTGCGCTCGTCAGACAGACTGAGAGAGACATAGAGACAGAAAGTGAGAAATCACCCCCCAGGGGGGATGGCCATGCCGCAATCCCT
The DNA here is from genome assembly GCA_026018925.1 of Tupaia tana. Lineage (NCBI taxonomy): Eukaryota > Metazoa > Chordata > Mammalia > Scandentia > Tupaiidae > Tupaia > Tupaia tana. Next base: position 11,576,008 of record JAKSZU010000013.1, on the reverse strand, counting down.
TCTCCTCCATTCTCCTCTCGGGATCTTGGGCTCGCACGCATACGCACACGGCATGAGCTTTAAGCCACCGGGTCCAGGACGTGAACCGCAGTGGACTACATGGGAGTCCAGCGACATAGCCATTACGCTAACTGCTGGTTCCCTCCATATGTTCTTTAGTAGCAAACAATTTCTTTCTTTTGTTATTAAATTTAACTTTATTTATTACTATTATTATTATTTTCCAATTTGATCAGAGAGAGAGACGGAAAGTGAGAAAGCAAGCCACCAAGTCCAGTACTCGAACCATGGTCGGCCGTGTGGGAGTCCAGTGCCTTTAGTCACCATGTTATCAGCTGGCCCCAGTAGCAAACAATTTTGAATAAAAATAAAGTGACATTTTCAAAAGCCCCTGTGGCTAAGATGGACAAATGCAAAATGCCAGGTGGGTTGGTGGAACTAAGGCTCTGCATTATTTTGTAATATTTGAAGTATTTTCCTTAAAAATTCACAAAATTGTCAACAGAGAAAAATGTCAACTGGGACCAGCAGTTGGTGTAATGGCTACATTGCTGGACTCTCATGTAGTCGGCCGTGGTTTGAGTCCTGGACCGGTGGCTTAAACTCACGCCGGGTGCGTGTGCATGTGTGTCCAAGATCCTGAGAAGAGAATGGAAGACAAAGGATTGCGGCGTGGCCATCCTCCCAAGGGGTGATTTCTCGTTTTCTCTCTCTCTGTCTCTCTGTCTTTCTGGCGAGCACACATGCCCTATAGCAAAAACCTCTCCAAAAAAAAGAAAAATGTATATCTTTCCAGGTAAGTTTGGAAGAGGTATATTTATTTTACATCACAAAACATGACAAATGTTAAAAGTTCCAAACAAGGCTCATTTTAGATGATCCCTATGAATTATTAATTATTGTAAAGAGAGATGGGAATGCCTACAAAAGGTAGAGGGAGAAGGCAGATCAGGAGATGGGCCAACCAAGAGCATTCCCTCGCAATTGCAGTTTCTGAAGCCATGGAAAAATCACGGCAGGCACTAGCAATTTTCAATTATTTAGGGATTGCTCTGGATTTTTTTAAAACTCTAGAAGCATGACAAAGCTTACATTTTGTACAGATACATTTTTATTAAATTGGTCTTATAAAATCTTTAGGAAAATCCAGCTTTTACAACCATAGGTTATCAGACATATGGATATTTATTTTTTGCAAAATATTGTACATTTTAAAACCTGATTATTTCAGACAATAATAAAAGGGGGAAATTCTTCTTCTCTCACATGGACTCAATATCCTTTTACTATAAAAACAAAATCTATCCAGGGGCCAGCAGGTGGCATGGTGGTTAAGGCACTGGAGTCCCACATAGCGAACCATAGTTTAAGTCCCGAACTTGGTGGCTTGCTTTTTACTTTCTCTTGTGCTCCATAGCAAATTTAAAATAATGATAAATAAATTTAAGTAAATAATTCTTAAAAAAAAATCTATCTAGGGGCCAAGCAGTGGTACAATGGCCATGCAAACAGACACACACCGGAAAGGTCCTGAGTTCATGCGTCAGCACTCTCTGAGCACTGTGTAAGTGCCCATGATCTGGGCAAGTTCAGACCTGCAGTGGAATGAGGTATGAGGGCTCTGGGGTGGGTGGTCTGTTCTTCTGTCTCTGTTTCTCTCAGGAAAGAAATAAATAACTTCAAACTTCAGTTTCAGATTTTCATTTTAGTAGTGGACATAACACTACACTGAAACAAGTCTGTGAAATTAAATTTTGTAGTTTCCTGATTTTTTTTTTTTTAATTTAGTAATCAATGTGCCTGTCTAGGCTTATTCTGAATGAATCTTAAAAGCTAAATGTATAAACTACGGTTTAGGGAGTAGTATTAGTTTTCTATTTCTGCCATAACAAATTACCACAAAATCAATGTCTCAAGACAACAATTTCTTATCTTACATCTGTATAGGTCAGAACAGGCTGTGTTCCTTTCTGGAGGCCCTGGAGGAAAATCAATTTCCTTGTTTTTCCAGCTCTTAGAGGCTACCCACATGCTTGTCTTGCGGTCCCCTTCAAAAGCCAGCAGCTCTTCTTTTCTAACCCTTCTTTTATAGTCATATCATCTTTTGACCACAGCCAGGAGAGGTTCTCTGCTTTAAGTAACTAATGGGATTAGATTGGGCCCACCTGGATAATACAGGCTCAAAGGATCCTGGCCAGTTGATAAGTCTATTTATTAATTGTATCCATCTGGGGCCAGCAGTTGGCATTGTGGCTCTAGTGCTGCATTCCCACATGGCTGACCATGGTTCAAGTCATGGACCAGGGGGCTTGAAAATCACACCAGGCATGTGTGCATGTGTGGCCAAAATCCCAAGAGGAGAAGGGCTTGTGGTGGGTTCTTCCCCTGGGGGAAGATTCCTCACTTTCCCTTTCTCTGTCTCTGGAGAGCACACATGCCCTAAGCCAAAAACCTAAGGGGGAAAAAATGTGTCCTTCTAATCAACCCATTCAAGGTCAGCTGGTTTAACCCAGACTGCAACTACAACTTTAATTCCCATTTAAGGAAAACATAAATTTAAAAATTTAAATCCCATTTGTCAGGAATGGTAACACATTTGGAGGTTCCAGGGATTAGTTTACGGATATCTTTGTGGGGGGCATCATTTTGCTTTTCACTGTGGGGAGAGCAGATGTCTTAATCTGGGCCCATTGAACCTGTAGTGGTTCTGCAGATGGGTTTCAGTGATTTCTGAAAAGAGTGTATATGAATCCTGCAAATCTGTATTTGCAGGGGTATATGTTTTTCAGACAACACCTAAGACTTTCATGTTATTCTGACAGGTGTTTATAACCAGAAAGAATTAAGTACCACTGTTTTGAGTGGTAGTACCACCATGTTTGCAGTTTTCAAATATTCTTAAAAAACAGTATCCATTTTAAGTTGCAAATATTTTGGTGCTCTTATAGACAAATAGTATAGTCACCCTTTATAATAGCTGATATAAGGAAAATGATGCCCTAGTGTAGCTGCAATTGAAGTGACAGTTACGATTTCTTAGAAAGCAAAGTACAAAGTCTGTGGCCATGTGAATTGATCCTAGATGATGAGACTAGCTCAAACTCATTCATTACAATCACTTATGTCAGTGCTTCTCTATACTTCTCTATGAAGCAGCAATAGTAAAGAGATGCAAGTAATAAAAAATTAAGTAAAATGAACTGAATTAGGAATTTAAAAAATGATGCTGTCTTCCTGAACAGTAAGATAGAAGGTGAAGCTGCATATTCTGCTCAAGAAGCAAAGTAAAACTACTCTACCCCAGAGAAAAGAATGGCCAACAACTGGATCATGTTGTATTTGATCGGAAATTCTGCAATCAGAACATAAAGGAGTAAAGCAGAAGTCCAGTTTCGGGGCCAGCCAGTGGCATAATGGTTATGTTGCTGGACTCCCACATGGCTGACCACAGTTCGAGTCCTAGACTCAGTGGCTTCAAAATCACACTGGGTGCGTGTGCATGTGCTTGCATGCCCAAGGTCCCTGGAAGAGAATGGAGGAAAAGGGAATGCAGTGTGGCCATCCCCCTAAACAACAAAACAAAACAAAACACTCCCAGAACTCCAGTTTCTTCAAAAGCAACCAATTGTCCCTATTTTTCCAAAACAAAACCAAAAAAATTTATTCAAAAATACCTTTCAAGATTTGCTTTGAGGAAATACCTCTAAATTTTGTCATTCTGATTACAGTTGTTGTACTATTGAAAACAAGAAATTTGTATGGTGTTTGTTTAGTGTAAGTATTTCTGTTAATACTCTATTTTAGAAAGCTTCACACTGTTAAAGCATAATTTATAACTCAGTAATTGCTATATTCATTGTTATTTCCATAAAGTAATAGGCATTGTTAGGTATTTTCTCTATAGCATTTGTGTGAAAAAAATCAAATTTAGGGACCAGCAGATGGTGTAATGGTTGTCACTGGACTCCCACATGGTTCAAGTCCCAAACCAGGTGGCTTCAAATAAATACTGGGTGCATGTGCATGTGTGCCCAAAATCCTGAGAAGAGAATGAAGGAGAGGGGTTGTGGAGTGGCCATCCCTCCCAGGCGGTGATTTCTCACTTTCTCTCTCTCTCTGTCTGTCTCTCTCTCCCTCTGGTAAGTGCATGTACCCTATAACAAAAATCTCTCTTAAAAAAATCAAATTCAACTCTCAGAACTTTTACTAAAAACAAAGCCTACTCAATAAATTTAAGAGGGACAGTAATCACTCCTAGGTAATGTAAGCATACAGTTAAAAAATCCATTTGATGATGAGATGAACTGAATAAAAACAGAGAAAGTTACTTAAGGAGTTGAATTTACTAGAGAATATTTAAGTAATAATTCTAATTTATGAGTATAACATCTTTTAGTCCTTTGGATATACTTTCCATTGTAAATATGGAGCAGTCAGTTGAGAACTGACACAGTTGGGAGAAAGCCCTCCCCCTCATATCACCAGCTTAAGTCTAAAAAGATAAGGGGATAGGCTTAGGCTAACAATGTAAATCCTAATCTAATTTATAGAAGGAAAACTTTAAGCACATGTTAACTTTACAGAAATAATTATTTTCTATTAAAAATAAAACTCAGAATATAACTCAACGAAAACATTAAAACCTATATATCTATCTTTTTAAAGAATTATTTATTTTAATTTTATTTGTTCACTTATTTATTTTAATTTGACCAAAAAAGAGACACAGGGAGAGAGAAAGTGAGAAAGCAAGCCACCAGGTCCAGGACTTGAACCGTGGTCAGTCACGTGGTAGTGTCCAGTGCTTTAACCACAATGCCACCCACTGGTACTTAAAACCTATATATTTCTAGAAATGATAATTGTTCTAATATATTTTGGCCATAATAATCTCCATACCTATCCACAAATAAACATTTAACTTGGAAATAGCTCACTTCAGAGACTTCATGAATATCTGCTTTTAGTGATGTTATCAAACATCATTTGATAATATTTGATAACATTTTAGTGATGTTATCAAACCATTATTGATTTTTCTGATGGACCTGTAAATGTTTGAAACTATATCATAAAAATGACTATTTAAAATATATAATGTGGCTTGGTTTCTGGGGTATAGCGGGTAGCATACGGAACTGTGGAACTGGAAGTCACACACAGACTACAGTTTGAGTCCCTGGTTAAGTTGGCCTGAAAACATACTAGGCACACACCCATGTTCCAACCAGGCTGGAGGGTTGGAGGAAAGGGAGCGTAGCAATGCCAAGCCCTGTGAAGGGTGTTTCTTTTTCTTTGGCTCATGTGTATGCATGTACTTTTTCATTAATAATGATATATGTATATATGTATATATATACACACACACACACATATGCAAAATGTATGATATACACATTTTGTTAAATAATAGCTTAATTATTTTAAGTTGTAAAAGACACATGAGGATTACAATATATAAGACAGCATTTTTTTTTTTTTTTTGAGAGGTTTTTGCTATAAGGAACATGTGCTCGCCAGAAAAACAGAGAGAAGGGGAGACAGAACGTGAGAAATCACCCCCTGGGGGGATGGCAAAGCCACAATCCCTTCTCCTCCATTTTCCTCTTGGGATCTTGGGTACACATGCACACGTGCCAGGCCTGAGTTTAAGCTACCGGGTCCGGGACTCGAACTGTGGTCGACTACATGGGCGTCCAGTGACGTAGCCATTACGCCAACTGCTGGTCCCAAGATAGTATTTTTGTAGGGAAAAATTTCTTCTTCTAAAGTAGCCAAAATGAATCCACACTAGATCTAATAACTATAATTCTGTATAACTGACTTCTTACTGTAAAGTTTTACATTCACATTGATTATAGCAGGAAATTTCCTTAACTTCATTTAGATCAATGGTATGAAACATTTAAATGAGTTTTGATAACTGATACTTTTTCCTTTGAACCAAAAGTGAATGCTACCTATTTTAAGGCAGTAGATCTAAGCTAAACAGCACAACTTTGACTGAAACAAGTTATTGGAAGGCATAAATGAAAAAGAAGATAAGTTATGCTATAGTTCTTCTATATGAAAGGATAAGAGAAAACAAAACCAACTCAAAAACTTGCAGATAGCAACCTTTAACAGCAATGTACTTAAAAAAGAAAAAATGGAAGATTTCTCCAACCTCACAGCCATATAATTACATTAACACTTATTTGTTTACTTGCCTACGCATGGAATCTATCTTTATATACCAGGAAAATGTACTGGAATAGTTCAGAGAATGTTTGAGAAGAAAAAAAAAATACAAAAAACCTTCCTATTGATATTCCTTGAAATAACAAATAATTTTGGAGGTAAATTACAAAAGAAGATGTAGGGCCCCTACGTAGGAATAGCAAGGATAGGAGAAAAGCTGAATCTATCCCAAACCCACCAGTCTGTAACAAATTGGGTTAAGAAACATCACAATGCAAATGAGAGTTTCAAAAGCAACCACAAAGAGCCTGTAGTTCCCCTTTAGGTAGGAGAAATACTATTGGTAAGCTCTGCCATTTTTTTAAACCCCCTTGGGCTAGTTCTTGCAGGTTCATGCAGAGCCAGTCCAGACAATGCTGATTCCTTCTCCCTGGCTCATTCGGACCCCAAGCATTGCAGACGAAGCTTACGAGAGGAGGTACGCAGGAAGCAGATCAGCCTGACAGGACAGACTACCAGGAACTAGTGAAATCTCTGTTAAAAAGTTTACTTTTGTGGACCAGCAGATGGCGTAATGGTTACTTTGCTGGACTCCCATGTGGTCAATTGTGGTTTGAGTCCTAGACTCCGTGGCTTAAAACTCATGCCAGGCGCATGTGCATGTGTACCCAAAATCCTGAGAGGAGAACGGAGGAGAAGGGATTGTTGTGTGGCCATCCCCTTGGGAGTGATTTCTTGCATTCTCTCTCTCTCTCTGTCTCTCCAGTGAGTGCATGTGCCCTATAGAAAGGAAAAAAATACCTCTCTGTCAAAAAAAGTTTACTTTTAAAATTTCTTCCATTGGAGGTGGAGCAGAAAGATGTTTATGCTGTGATCTACCCCCAGCTTCAGCTGCCAGGATTACTGGCATGGGCGCACACTCAGCATGTACAGTGAGACCCAGGACATGAACCAGGGGCCGCCCATGTGGCCCCACACTGCAGAGCATGGTATCATGACTGTGCCGCCATGGCTGGCAAGGAACTGCAGTGGTATCTTTGATTTAGCAAGTTTGGAACAGAGCTTCTTCTCCAGGATATACCTTACAGAGAGTACACCAGAACAAAGCAGTGTATAGTTAACAGCCATATTGACTGTTTTTCCATAAGAAGATAATTAGGCTTGATTAGTCAACGAGAAAATTGGAAACAGGGAGGAGGTTTTCAAAGGAATCAGAAGGTCCAGATGGCCCTGACCATTGAAAAGCCTGAGTGGAAGGCTTAATTAAAAATCTTGATTTTAAGATCTGCCCACCACAGGAAAGCTCTTTGGTCTACACCTTGTTCTTGAGAAGAGTACAGAGCTTCACAAAACGCTCTAAGGTCAGGATTATTGTGGGCGCACCACGTGGCCACAAGCCCCACTCATCGGCCTGATCGTGCCAACTTTGCCATAAAGCTTAAAAAATCTTTTTTCCTTCTCTGTTAAAACTTAAACAGTGAAGTCTGAGAGGCAGCAATGTTTTTGTTTACACATCTGTTCAAACAAAAGATTAAAAAAAGAAATCTCTTTTTGGGTAAGGGCCAAACTCTGTAAACACACGCAAAGTCATAAACTTGCTTGCCTTTGCAAAGCAGGACTCGGGAGTGCCGTAAAAGCGGGGAGTGGGCTGTGCACACACTCTCTGAGATGGCATCTGAGTCTAAAATGATAAAACTGTTGAAGATCTTTGCAGACGTATAACAATTCAAGATTTCTGCCTAGAGATAAGAAATGTTACTGTAAATGCAGCTTTCCAGTCCTCAAAGCCTACGGCCACTCATGAACTGTCTTAACTCACCCACTGGAGAAAAGCCAGCTGATCAGAGGACCCACCACAAGCACATAGGAAGGTCAAATTTCCTGCGTATGTTTAAAAATGACATTTAAATCTGAAAAAAAAATGCACTTGGATTCAAACAGAAAATCTTCTTTGAGGGTGGGAAGAGAGGAAGATTAAAGTTTCTAACTATCATTCTCCTTTCCTCCTGGAAGGAGGAAGTGACAAATTAGTTAAACTCTTTTTAAATGCTACTTTGCTTTCTGAGTGAGCCACAGTGGACTTTATATTGGCTGCCCCGAGGCCATTTTTTTTATCCACAATAATAGAAATAGCTCTTCAAATAAATACATATCAAATTAAATAGGAGAGAAAGAGCTTGTGGAAATTCAAAATCCCTTAAGTGGGAGACCCACTGTTCAGGAAACCCAACAGCTTAAAACCAGAACAAAGCAACAATGTTGGCAGAACAGGTGAAGACCAGGGGGCACACACTTCAACAGAAACATTAAATAAACATTAATATAAACTCAATCTCCCTGTGATCTGGTAATCTGGAGGTTCTACCACTTATGGCCATGACAATTGACCTGAAGAAAGGGCCAAGTGAGACCCTTGCAATTACTGCCATCAAAGCCTACAGAAACAACACACTTAATAGACACAAAAATGAAAAGTTGTCTGTTGATGATAATGTATATGGTAATATCATTGTTTTGACTAATGTGCACTGTATTCATGCTGGGAAAAACCATGTTGTACACGGTAAAGAGGTGCAATAAAAAAAAAAAAAAAAAAGCCTACAGATAAGCAATAGAGAATTTTCACGAACCCCTCAGTCTCCACCAGGAGGGCAGTAGGAGAGTAAATTCCTTTTAATATATCCCATGGAGAAAGGCTAGAGTCAGAACCTGGGCCTTTCCGGGTGGGAGTCTAAGCACTAGACTCAACTCCATAGACCCCGGGGTCAGGCCTTATTTGGCTATTTATGGTATAAACTTGGGAGGATTTGTATCTTTTTGAGCCTTATTACCAGGATCTAGGGGGATGTGGGATTTGGAACTGAGACTCCTGTCACTTTCTTTCATATTTAAAATTTAAAACTCTACCATTCTTTTTATAGAATCTCCAGCAAACAGTAATTGATAGGCTCATAGCATCTTAGAGGCCTGACCTCAATTTCAAATCTTTATATGTATTGAACTTTATTTATAAGCATTATAATATTTTCTCTGAAGACTATTTATAGACCCTAATCAAAATAAAATCTGTTATATGAAAAGATCACAGAAGAGTGGTGCTGGTGATAAAAAATAATAATTCAAGAAAGCCTTTCTTGGCAGGCATCCACTCCTGCCTGTGCCTCCCAGTGGCTGGCTTAGGATCCTACTTCCCTCTTCTGTGGTCTCCACTTTGGCCACAAGGTCACCAATGGGTCTACAGCGTCCAGGTTAGACCATTCAAGAACTATGTCACAAATGATACGGAGACATTGCAACTAGCGTGAGTTTAGTTTTTCAATATTTTTTTGGGGGGGGTTCCTTTTTTCTTTCATGAGAGAGACAAAGAGCGAGACAAGCACCCCCAACAGGGTCCCATGCTGCAATCCTTCCTCTAGCCTTTCAGTCAGTCAGGATCATAGGCACACACACCCATGTACAGGTCAACATGCGAACTGAACACAGCTCCTCCAATGGCTTCCAGCATCATTGCGCCACCACAGATGGGGCAGTTGTGAAGTTTGATGCAGAGTATGTATTACTAATAATAAAGTACTGAAATCTATGAATGACTCCCCTTTTAAAATAAATTAGAGTGGAGCTTTTATAACCACATCATTTCACTCTCTTATTTTGATATGTTTTCTTGAGTGATAGGAGAAGTAACATTTTTACACACAGAAAGGCCAAGTGGAAGTATGTTCTGCTAGAACTGAATTTAATATCGGGTGACTCTTTTCAAATCCCTGAAATAGCAGTTCTGAAGTTTTTTGGTCTTAGAATTTCTTTAAAAATGATTAAGGATGTCAAAGAGCTTTTGTTTAGGTAGGCTATAATACTGAAAAAAATTAAAAGTATTGAGCCAGCAGGTGGTGTGGTGGTTAAGGGTGTTGGACTCCCACATGGCTGACCACAGTCCAAGTCCTGGACCTGGTGGCTTGCTTTCTCACTCCACTCCTCCCTCACTCTATCTCTCTCTGATTAAATTTAAATAAATAAATAAATAAATAAAGTTAACTGAAATAATTCTTTTAAAAAAGTATTTGTTAATTTATTAAAAATAATGAGCCTATTATACATTGACACAAATAACTTTTTTTTTTTTTTTGGAGAGGTTTTTGCTATAGGGCGCGTGCGCTCGCCAGACAGACAGAGAGAGACAGAGAGATAGAAAGCGAGAAATCACCCCCCAGGGGGGATGGTCACGCCGCAATCCCTTCTCCTCCATTCTCCTCTCGGGATCTTGGGCACGTACGCACACGCGCCCGGCGTGAGTTCTAAGCCACCGGGTCCGGGACGCGAACCGCGGTCGACTACGTGGGAGTCCAGCGACATAGCCATTACGCTAACTGCTGGTTCCCAACACAAATAACTTTTTAAAAACTAACTACGTTTTCCAAAGCAAACAAATTTAGTGAGAAGAGTGGCTGTTTCACATTTTTGCAAATGTCTTCAATATCTGGCTTAATAAAAGACAGCTGACTTCTCATATTATTTTCCACATTCAATATGTTGCAAAATAGCTTAGTTTTAGTACATGAAAACTGGCCTTATACAGACAGTTAGAAAAAGGAAGACTATGTTAATAGACTTTTCAGAAATTATGGCCTTTCTTTTTTCAATTAGCAATAATCGCGCCTCGGATAAACCTCATTGGCTACGATACTGCCACTGCGCAAAGCTTGGCCTTTCTTTTTTGATACTATACCAAAACTCAATTAAGGCTTATTTCATGAAAAATCTGAAACTTATCAGGAAAATTACTGTATTGTTAAAATGAAAATTCATTGGCATATTTTGCACTTTGGTGAATCTTTTTCCCATGTATCATTTTTAATAAACCAGTAGGCTTTTTAGAAACTATTGATTAACAGAGTTATGGAGATCCTCAAAATATTGATGTATTTAGCTTATTATTTTGTTATCAAAAAAAATCTTTAAGTATTGGGAAGGTGTTATAGTCATGGTAGCAGATACAAGCTTTTTAGTTTTTTTTTTTTTTTTTTTTAAGGTTTTTGCCATAGGGCGCATGCCTCACCAAGAGACAGTGAAAGGGAAAGTGAGAAATCAAACCCCTGGGGGGATGGCCACACCACAATCCCTTCTCCTCCATTTACTTCCTGGAATTTGGGGCACGCAAGCACATATGCCCAGCATGATTTTCAAGCACCCAGGTCCAGGACTCGAGCTGTGATCCAGTTACATATATAAGACCTGGACAGTTTCACACCGGACAGGGGGCCCTACCTATTCTTCCCCTTGATTTTGTTGTTTTTCCTTTAGTGGAATCTTCAACTTACATGTAACATTATTGTCTGATTAGTGTGGTATGATGTACATGATTACATAAAATATTAAATCAAAGTGGATTCCATTTATGTAATAAAACTATCAATTTTGAAATGGAAATAATACAAGGGAAAATTATGCAAGGGAAGTCTTGTGAAGCTGGACTTTCAAGCCATGGTAGGATGATGTCAAGAGAAGGCAAAAATGAGGAAATTCAGAGCCAGGACTGGATGTGCCGATATTCAGTAGCTGTGACTAGGCAGACCTGTACTGTACATCAGGGAGCAGTACAGATGCAGAGGGATGTGGGAACAGATCATGAAGGTCCTTGCATTTAGGGGAATGATTTGATTGTACACTCTTACAGGTAACTGTCCAGATGTACCAAGTGTCTAACCATTCCATGGAGATGAAAGCCATGAACCAGGGCTGGAGCGGATAGCTAAAATGATTATTCTAGAAAGAAGGGCCATTCTGGGTTTACTCAATGAGGGAAATTTTTCATGTGTATGCACTAAATTCGGGTGAAACCTAAACCTGTTCTTGGTCATCATAGTCAGATTTTCCTCTGAATGAAGACAGTCATTTATTGTAGACTAGTGGTTCTCAAAGTATGGTCCATGAACCATTAGGATATCCCAGACTTTTTCAGAGGCTCTGCAAAGTCAGAACTATTTTCAGAATACTAAAGTGCCTTGTTCACTTATTGACATTTATACTGATACTGCACAAGCAATAGTGGGGGGGCCAGCAGGTGGCATGGTGGTTAAGGGCGCTGGACTTCCACATGGCTGACTGTGGTTTGAGTCCAGGACCTAGTGGCTTGCTTTCCTACTTTCTTTCTCTCTCTCTCTGTCCCTCTCTGGTTAAATTTAAGTAAGTAAGTAAGTAAATAAATAAATTTAAGTAAAATAATTCTTGGGGAAAAAAAAAAAGCAATAGTGGGAAAACTGCTGGCAGCTTGGCATGAATCAAGCAGTGTCCTGGAAGTATACCTGCAGTAATTGGCTTCTGTAACACCACATAATTCCAGGAATAGAAAAGCGCTTTCTGTAATAAATATCCTTGATAAAGCAGCAGACTCTTTTTTTTTTTTTAAAGAGGTTTCTGCCTTAGGTCATGTGAGCTTGCCTAAGAGAGACAGAGACAGTGAGAGAGAAAGTGAGAAATCTCCTCCCAGGAGGTATGCCCATGTCCTTTCTCCTCCCGGGATCTTGGGCACACATGCATGCATACCTGGCGTGATTTTCAAGCCACTGGATCCAGGACTTGAACTGCGGTTGGCCATGTGGGAGTCCAGCAACATAACCACTATGCCATCTAAGCAACAGACATTTTTAATTTTACCGAATCTCAACACTTTGGGGTCAGACAGTGGTGCAGCAGTAGCACAACTGGACTCACATGGGAAGGTCCCAGGTTTACAGCCCAAGGCCTCCCTCTACACACAGGGCACAGGCACGTGCCAATGATCCAGACTGGCTGAGACTGGGTGTAGATCACAGTGCAAGGACCCTGATGGGGATAACTCTCTTTTTCTCATTCTATCTCAGAAAAAAAATTTAAAATTAAAAAAATTCAACCATTGAATGCCCATTTAAAAAATATTGTGTATAATGAAATGAGAAATGTCCATAAAACACTTGAACAGTGGTTTGAGCTGCAAACTGAGCTACCTACTTTTCTGTGGAATACCATTTGTACTTGAAAGAATGACACAAAACTATGGTTATTCAGATTTGGGTATTTGACTTTCTCAAAAAGTAACCTAGTGAGATGTCTTCTTGGAAAATAAAGGACAGTGTGTGTTGCCAGTGATAAAATTCAAGTTTTCAAGTGAAAATTAAAATACTAAACAGTGGGGGAAGCAAACTGCATAGTGGATAAGGCACTGGACTCACATGTCTGGTATGTACCAGATACCATTCTAGGTCTTGAGAATAACTCTGTCAACAGAATCAATCAACTCTATAAAAATAATAATTAATGTGGTTTTTTCTAAACACAAATATGAGTGATCAACCAGGAGAAAAACAAGCATATTTCTTGGGATGCTGAGACACAGTAGTTCCTTTTATACAGTTTTGAGGACAGGACAGTTGTCAATCAGCATAAAGAGTTTTTCACACTGGCCTGGCCCATAAAGGTGGGACATCTGGAAGCAAAGGCTTATAGATTATAGGTGAGTTTGAAATTCTTAGGTTAGTAGTTGGTTATAGAAAATCACAGGTCTCTGCTACTGAAAGAAATTAGCAAAAGAATAAGAAGGCTTATGTACATCATAAAAACACTATGCCTGGGACAGGATATAGCATCCCACTATTAATGGTCTGTTAATGTTTGTAGATGTGACTCTCTCAGGCCCCCTAGGAAACAACTCTGGAATAGAAAATAGTCAGAATTTTGTCCTCATCATGATAGACAAGATTCATTTCCTAACACAAAGAGATTCATCATCTAATCAGGGAAACTGTGGCAGACATTGTTGATAGCTACCCAATAGCCTCAACAGCCTTGGCACCAGCAGTTAGCAAAATGGCTATGTTGCTGGACTCCCATGTAGTCGACCGTGGTTCAAGACCTGGACCCAGAGGCTTAAACTCACGCCAGGTGTGAACTGCCTTCTCAGTTCTTGAGGTGTAAATTGAGATTAGTCAAGTCAGTTATGTTTTTCCAAAAAGATTATCCTCCCTGATAAAAGGAGAGGGAAATAAATACAATATTCCTGTTTTTTCGGATGCATTTGTGTGAGGAAATAAGCTTTTGGGTTGCAGCAGTCATCTGGCAACATGAAATAAAAGGGCAAAGGACTAACAGTTAACTTACTAAAGATGAGGGGGCAGAAAATGAAAGAACGTGAATCCTTATGCTATTATTGGCATGTAGCACCACCCCAGAAATGCCTCCTTCCAAACTTATGTGAATTAGCTTGTGTGAGTTAGTTTAATGACTTGTTGCACAGCCTACTTTTAGGTGGTTATCATCTTGTAGACACACATATGGTATGGCATGATGTAATGGGTACAGCAGGTATGCACACATAGACACACATACAAATAAAAATGAGGAAGAAATTTACACTGTTTGGGAGAAGACTTGTAAAAGGGCATTAGAGATGACAGAAGGGATAGGAGTTCAACTGTCCAACATAAGAACAAAGGAATTTTAAACAAAAGAACCACAGGAGTAAAGGCATAGAAGGGTAAAAGAATGTCTGGAAGAAAGTTCATAACCTAAAGGCTGTTTAGGCAAAGTCTATTTATCTTTTATTCCCTGGCGTCTAGCATAGTGTCTGGCATATATTTGGTATAAAAAATTCTGAATAAGTGAGTGTCTTGGATTGAGACCAGAAAAGTGGGAGAGGGTCAAACTGAGACAGGCCTTATGTACCACAGAAAGGACATGATATTTCACAGAACTTAATAGGACAGAAAATTAAGCCACATGATGACTTCAGATTTATTATTGCAACTGCAGATGCATGGGGTAGAAGTCTTTTTGATACCATTCTCCATGTTTCCCCATCTTGAATGGGTTTCCTATATCAGTGCTATGACCAACAGATGACAAGGAAGGAACAAAGAGGAAGAGATCAGCATGCTAAGCTGTTCACACATGACTAATATCTTTGTATCACCTGCTAGTATGTCCACTTCCTGGTGGTGCTAAGAGTTGAGGAGCTTTTACTTGTGAAAATGATCGCAAGGAATCTACCTTACATAGTATTTTCATGTAGAAATTTCCAATAGTCAACATGTTCTGAATTCTCACACTGTGCTGTCCATTGCTAACTGGTAGTGTTTACACAAGTGTACTCTATGGTCCTGGTCCTTAAGTAGTTTGTGATATACATGAGGAAAGAATAAGTAAATATGAGGTGAGTAACAAGAATCAGGTGTATACCACATCTACAATGACTGGCATAGAATTTGAGGGCTAAAGGACCCTGGAGTAGAGCAATCCCTGAGGACTGAGCCCGTATGTAGGAACTAAAATTTGAATTGGGTACAACTGGTTGGAGATGCATACTAAGTAAATCCATCCAAACTCAGGAATGCTAGGTAACAATTTTCATTCAGACAAGAAGTGATCATTTCTCCTGGTTGATTAAATATATTCAGTGACTTTGAATGTCACCTCTGGAGGATTTCCAGAAAACCTATGGAAGTTGTTAATGGAAAAGAGAATTTAAACCATTTAAAACTTTTGAAAACAGACCAGTGAGGTTTGTTGTACCCTGACAACAAAAACCTAAACTTATTCTGAAAGTGTCAATTACATATAAAACGCTATTTTAGGTTCTCAAAGATGAATAAGATATACATCTTAGGAACCAGCAGTTAGCATAATGGCTATGTCGCTGGACTCCCACGTAGTCGACTGCGGTTCGCGTCCTGGACCTGGTGGCTTAAAACCCACGCCGGGGGTGTGTGTGTGCGTGCCCAAGATCCTGAGAGGACAATGGAGGAGAAGGAATTGCGGCGTGGCCATCCCCCCTAGGGGGTGATTTCTCGCTTTCTGTCTCTCTGTCTCTCTCTGTCTGTCTGGCGAGCACATGCGCCCTATAGCAAAAAAAACTCTCCTAAAAAAAAAAAAAAAAAAAAAAAAGATACACATCCTGCAATTTCAAAGTCTGGAGTTTATTAGAAGACAAAGATATGTGATTACATAACTGTAATAAATATTTGAAAGTCATATACCACTTAATGAAGAAGATTCTGAGAGACACATCATTTTGTGATTTCATAAATGTGCAAACATCACAGAGTGTACTAAGCAAATCTAGGTGGGACAGCCTACTATGCACCTAGGCCAGCTGCTACAGCTAGTTCCTCCTGGGCTACAAACCTGTATAGAGCATCACTGCTGAGTACTGTGGGAAAGCATAACAGAATGGCACACATCTGTGTCTCTAGACATAACTAAACGTAGAAAAGATGCAGCAAAAGTCACAATACAAAAGATAAAACAGGGTACACATGTACAGTGCACTTATGAATGGAGCTTGCAGGACTTGAATTTGCTCTGGTGGGTGAGTGAGTGAATGGCGAGTGAATGGGAAGGTTAAGGGCATTACTGTATATACTACCATACACTTTATAAACACGGAACAACTTAGGCTACAACAGATTTAGAACTTTTTTCTTTCTTCAGTAATTAACCTTACTATAGCTCTTTTCTTTTCTTTCCTTTGCTTTTCTTCTCTTTTCTTTTTGTTTAAGTTCTTTCATGTCCTGGACCTGGCAGCTTGAGAAACATGCTGAGTGAGTGTACACGCATGCCCAAAATCCTGAAAGGAGAAATGGAAGAGAAGGGGTTGTGGTGTGATCATCCCCCATGGGGGGGTTCATCCTCATCTCCCTATCTCTCTTTCTCTGGCAATTGCTTACAACCTTTAGGGGGAAAAAATCAGCTCCAGTATTTATTTATTTAAGGGTTTTGCCACAGGGCACATGTGCTCTCCAGAGAGACAGTGAGGGAAAGTGAGAAAACCTTGGAAAGGTAAAGCTGAAGGCTACTTCAAGTTGAGGAAAGCATAAGTAAAGGAAAAAACAAAAGAAAGTTTAACCAACTAAAAAAAATTTATTTTAAAGGGAAGAATGCATTCAATCACCTGAATTTTTTTTGTTTTTTTGTCTAACTGCTAAAGTGAAGGTAATTCTTCACAAACATGGTATCTTATAAAATTAAAGTACTGATTTGTCACATTGAAAAAGTAAAATGGGAATCTCCAGACAAAATAAGAGACCAAAGACCACAGGAAAGTAAGCTGTTGTTGTTGAGCCCTGAGGAAAGTTACTTATTCTCATTTTTAAAAAGCAATAAAATGAGATGTTTGGGGACCAGTAGTTAGCATAATGGCTATGTCACTGAACTCCTATGTAGTTGACCGCGGTTCGAGTCCTGGACCCGGTGGCTTAAACTCATGCCAGGCACGTGTGCGTGCATGCCCAAGATCCCGAGAGGAGAATGGAGGAGAAGGGATTGCGGCATGGCCATGTTCCTTGAGGGGTGATTTCTCACTTTCTGTCTCTCTGTCTCTCTCTGTCTTTCTGGTGAGCGCATGTGCCCTATAGCAAAAACAACTCTCCAAAAAAAAAAAAAAAAAAAAAAAAAAAAGAAATGTTTGGATTAAATAGCCTGTAATAATCCTTCATATTCTGAAGCACTAGGATTGCCTAACCTGATCATTTTCTTATATTCATTTTATACAAAATTCAGAATTCATAAGTAAAGAGGGAGTATCATCTGATGCCAAGGAAATAGGTGTTTCCATTAAGTGACCATGTCCAATTGATACCATGGTTTTCATAGAGGGATAAAATATCATTTGAAAAGGGCTGTTAAGTGCTTAACATTCTTTAACTAGGAGGAGTCCATCAGAGTTCCATGAGGCCTTATATCTCTAAACTTTCTCATACCATTAGCTAAAAGACATTTAAAGTAAAAGTATTTTTTTAAGTATTTAGAATCTTCCAACTATTATAAACATAGAAAATATTCAAAGAAGTCTTATCTACCTTGTATGCAATTGGAAAAAAATGATCATCTAGGAGAAGAGTTAGGATTAAATTACTTCCTAATTAGCAAAAGCAAAGATTATTTTTGTCAATCCAGGCCACTGTTAAATTAGTTTATAATTTCTTCCAAATTCATTTTTTTTCTATAGCTGTCTTCGTGAGAAGCTAGTCATATATCGGGGCAGGTCTTTTAGCAATAAAATTAGATAAATGGAATCCAAGGAATCCAAACCTATTTTTTAAATACACTTTTTTGTTTTTAATTAATTAATTTACATTCATTCACTGAACATTGTCACAGCATATGAAATGTGATTTCCTATCCAGAACATGCTGCACAGTGGCTTAATCATGCATACTATTGTCAATAATTTTTCGTTTTTCATATATATATATATACATATATATATATATGTACGTATGTATGTGTGTGTGTGTGTGTATATATATATATGTATTTTTTTCCCTCTATTTCTCACCCTCTGCCACTTCCCACCCTCCTCCCATACTATCTCAGGTGTCCACAGTTGTTTTCCATTCCCCTTTCCCCCCACATTTTGATTCACAAAATTTCTTAAATAATCTAACTACTTTCAATAGCAAGCTCTGCTGATATATACATATCTATGAATACATGTCTGACTTTAGGCATGAAACTCTGAGTAGAATGAATATACTATAAGGTAGGGCTTATGCACTTGCCAGAGACACAGAGAGAGAAAGTAAGAAATCACCCCTCAGGGAGGATGGCCATGCCACAGGCCCTTCTCCTCCATTCTCCTCTTGGGATTTTGGGCACGCATGTATATGTGCACAGCATGAGTTCCAAGCCACTGGGTCCAGGACTCGAACTATGGTCAACCATGTGGGAGTCCAGCGTCTTAATTACTATGCTACCTGCTGACCCCTGGAATCCAGATCTTTTAAGATATTCTAAAATATTCTACTAGTACAACTAGAAACACAAATATCAAGAGATCATTGCACAGACTCATAGAGGGAGTTTAATTCATCACTCCTATTGATAAGCAATAATCACAATAATAAAACTTCATATTTTGAGTAATTTCAGTGCCTTTCTTGTGAGGAGTCGCATCTGTTTTGTACACATCAGCTGATCAGTTACATCAGTCTCTGAATCTTGATAGCATCACCATGAGGAAGGATGCCACAGCTTTTGGCAGTCCCCAGCTAGGAGGGCAATAGGTGGACATGTTTATGACTAACACTGGACTCTCCTTCCTCTGCTTAGGTAACGAAATGACATACTATTTTTCTGAGACAGAACATTATCTGTAATCAATCCTAGTTCTAGGGACAGAAACGCTATAGCCTTTTCATGCCAGTACCAGTCACATAACTTCATACATATCTATACACACAATTGCAAAAATCTTGATCTCTACTAAAATTACTTGAAAGAATAACTTTCTGATATAAAGACCATAAAATCAGCATTTAGCTATAGAAAGAAAAATGGTAAGACCATGAAAAATCCCATCCAGTAAGAGTAATTCTGTTACATGCTGAAACCATAAACCTTACTTACTGGACTACTTCATAAACCAGTCATTTGTGAACAATTACTTTAAACCATCATGCCATTCGTTATCCTGGAAAACAGCATAATGGAACGCTCTATCTCCCCAAAGTCTGCTCATTGTAAACAGTCCATCCCTCCTCGCTGACTCCAAAAGCTGTATAAACATACTGCAATCCAATCCACTATAGCTCAGAGAAATCCTTTCTTTAAGCAATCTACAAAATGCCAATCTAACACAAATACAAGAGAAGTTCTTACTAACACAACATTTTGTATTTACAGTATTCTGAACAGTGCTTAAACCTGTACTGTTATATAAAAGGCACTCCTCCATGCCACCTCCCACCCTGAGCTGACAGCATGCTTAGTTCTCGCATTTACACCACACTGCAATAACATAAAGAAGGGTTTACTATTAATCCAGGTTTTACTACAAAGTGACCCGTTATTTCTCTGTCAAACACTGGCAAGAGTGCCAAGTGTCTGTCATCCAATTCAGGGGATTAAGTCTTCTTTTATAGTCTGATACTTGTACCAATTTATAAAAATACAGATATAGTTTCTTCGCGTCGGTCACAGTCTATATTTTGGCTTGGATTCAGGCAGCAGAGGTTGACTATGACAGCTGGCAGGAAACTGAGGGGAGAATACATCCTCCCCCTTCAGTCACCACATCTCAGTTGCCATAGTGATTAATCCTTAATTGAATGCTGTCTTTGTACATTTCTTTTCAGAAAACTTTAAGTAAACTTAAGTTGAAAACATGCAGTGGATTGAAAAAAAGGAGACACCACATCACAAACAGGTAGAGTTAAGTTTTGTGACATACTTCCATATATATTAAAAGAACAAATTAACTCTAATAAAGGTATTATCAGCTCCTTAAAATGCTTAGAACATTTCTTTTTGGTCTGAGCTTAATCCTAAATCATTCAGGTCTTTCTTATTATCAGACGTCTCATCTTTTAAATGAGCTATCTTCTGAAACGGTTCTCAAGTATCCAAGCATAATTTAAGGCAAAACATGTACAACTTAAGGAAAAACATGTTCTTATTTTGCACACTGTTTTACATGGTTTTATTATCAAAAACTGGAAATTTATTTTAGGAGAGATGGGTTTTAATTCTGGATATCTATAAAGTATGTTTAATAAATACCTATACATTTGTAAAAATATAAACTACAAAAAAAGGGAAAACATGGAAAGACAATATATTTCAGGCCTTTCCTTTTTTTTAAATTTTATTTATTCATTCATTTTTATTTTAATTTGACCAGAGAGACACGGGGGTGGGGGAGTGAGAAAGCAAGCCACCAGATCCGAGACTCAAACTGTGGTTGGCCATGTGGAGTGTCTAGTGCCTTAACCACCATGCTACCTGCTGGTCCCCCAGGCCTTTTCTTAACATATGGTTGAATCTGAAAAGTAGGTGCATAGACTTTTGTTATTTGGTTATCAATAATTACATCAAAAGACTGAGAAACTGAAAGACCATAGGATTTTATCTACGACAGTAGCATCCATTACTTCTCTTTTCTAAGTTTTCCATTTAGCAAATGCCTTCGAGATTTTCTTGAAGCCTCTCACTCAGGCTCAGTTATGGTACTCTTTTTTTTTTTTTGGAGAAGTTTTGCTATAGGGCACATGCGCTTGCCAGAAAGACAGAGAGAGACAGAGAGACAAAAAGTGAGAAATCACCCCCCAGGGGGGATGACCATGCCGCAATCCCTTCTCCATTCTCCTCTCAGGATCTTGGGCATGCACGCACACGTGCCTGGTGTGAGTTTAAGCCACCGGGTCCAGGACTCGAACCACGGTCAACTACATAGGAGTTCAGTGACATAGCCATTACGCTAACTATTGGTCCCAGTTATGGTACTCTTCAGAAAGTGAAATACTGGTACACTGTGATCACTGCTATTTGGGTATTGGTTACATACAAATAAGCAGAATGTGTTTTGTTTTCTTAGAATATGAGCTAACACATATCCATCTGGCTGCAGTCACATATATGTGTGTGTGTGTGTGTGTGTATGTGTGTGAGCTCATGTTTGCACGTGCACACACATGCAATATTCTCAAGCAGAGTAAAGTTCTCTAACACAACTTTAATGACAGACATGAGGCACTCAGAAGAATGCTCCATAATCAAAAATATTCGGGCTTTGAGCTCTAGATGAAAGATACTGCACTGTAGGTGGGAGATCTAGGGTTTTTTGGAGATTCCAGGAATAAGTGGTTGGTGGGTATTTTCTATCACTTTGACTTGAGTCTGTGTTACTCTCGCCACATTTCCCTTCCCCTCAGATTATTCTCATTCCTTTCCATAACTATTCTAAAATTTTCTCAAAACTCCAAACTCTCTCCTGCCACACAATGCCATACTTACAAGCTATAAAACCTCTCATTGGGTAATAAAAGACTTTTAACTAAAGATGATGCTTTGTTTCAATGATTTCCTCATTAAAGGCGCTGTAGCAATCGACTAGATATGACAAAATCAATGATTGCAACATTTTTTTCCTTAGAAATTCTGTGGGATGGCTTTGAAGTGTTGGAATGGAATTGTACTGTACCAAGTAAGGGCTTTGAGAAGTCAGCCACTGACACGCACTTTCACACAGAACGCTCTTGGTCTGTTACAGTCTACTCAGCCAGAAATAAGAGGACATCCAGACATAGCCAAATTTAGTGGACTTTATTGATTAAGTTGGTGGGCATATGGGGGGCAGGGAGAACTCATGTCTCTCAAAACCCCGCAGCCCAGAGTGAAAGGAGAAAGGAGCTTATATAGGCCAAAAACGCACAATCATGTCCGGGATGACTGAGGATTCATGAGGACAAAGAGCAGTGGGCTTGAAAGGGTAGGGGGTAGGGTTTTACAATGTAAGTATCACAGAGGCAGACCAAGCAGGTAGGCAGGTTAATCATCCCTAAGGGTATGTTCCATCTCTACCCAAACACAATGGGATCTCAATATCTCTATGGCACTGGGCAAGGTCCTGCGACTGGACCTTATCTTAAGGCAACCAGAAAGAGTGGGGTTTTAAGGACAATAGGAATGTCAATCACTCTATTTATTCTTAGGCAAAGAAAGAGAATGCAATTTCTAGTTATAGGAATTTAACAGTTTATAATGGAGGCGCTCCTCCAAGATGGAGTCACTCCTGCTTTAGTCTGCCAGCACTGGTGGCATAAGACTGGACTTCATGCTCAGTGGACTTAAAACAGCCCTGAATATTTTACATCCACCATGACTTAGTCATTAAACAAATTCCTTCACATTTCCCGAATAAGACCTTCTAAGTTAGTGTATATGTGATTAGGAAGATACATGGTCTTGACCGATATATCAGAAACCCCAAGGGGGCCGGCAGGTGGTGTGGTGGTTAAGGTGCTGGACTCTCACATGGCTGACAGCAACTGAGTCCCAGATTCGGCAACTTGAAAATCCTAGGAGGAGAATGGAGGAGAAGGGATTGCAGCATAACTATCTTCCCTAGGGGGGATTTGTCACTTTCCTTCTCACTGTCTCTCTAGTCTGTGTATATGCTCTATGGGAAAAACCTAGAATAGAAAACAAAACAAAACAAAAAAAAAAACAAACCCAGGGAACAGATATTCCAATTTGTTTCCTGGTGAGAGATGCCCCTCACTCTGAAAATCACTGTGAGGAGACAGGTTTCTGCTGAGACTGTGCTGTCCACCTCAAAACTGTTCGTTAGGGTTGACAAGTTAGAAGCAGCATATATCCCTAGCTTTTCCATTTTTAAAACTTTCCTTAAGGTCCCAAAGGGACTTCTACTTCTAGGAGTTGTGTCTTTTGTCCATCTTTTTGAAGCAATTATATGCTTGTAAATTTCTTCTCTTATAAATATTTAGAGAAGCTAAAGACCATTTCCAGTTATATTTCATTAACATGCACTGTGGCGGTTCACCAAATTAGCTAACCTCTCACATTAAAATGTGTCTGTCTGGAAAAGGATATGGTTAAAAAAGGGTGTATTTTTTTTTTTTTTAAACACTCCAATAAATCAGCCATCTGTTTTAAAGCTTCTGATACACTCTGTATCTTAAAGCAAATTTCTGGAAGACCCAATTTATTTGTGGATGGCTCCTACAAAGTAATCAAACTATAGACATGTTGTCTATAGTGCTGGTAAATTTTTACATAAAGTGAGACTATCAAACAGCAGCATACTTGGGTCATCAAAGAATGCTTTTATGAGCTGTACTGGCATCAGGCCTTTGGGTTACATTGAAAATGTAAAAAAGGCACAGCCTTTCAATGTCCACTATGATATTTCCTCTACAGGGGTTATAAAACAACTGACTGCTCACTAGGTCACTCACCGGTCCCCATTTAATCTGGGACCTTTGAGAGGTGACTAAGATCGAACAAAGTTACCGAGTGGGGTCCCCATCCTCGAGTCCTAGTGGGTTCATGAGGAGAGGAGATGAGACAGGCAGAGCCATGCTTTCCTCCACACGCTTACCCCTGCCCTGATATCATGATGCAACAAGACCTGATTGGGGTGAGCACCATACCCTTGGACCTCAGCCTCCCAAAGCTCTATTCCTTTAAATTCTCCAGACTCGTACATTTCTGTTCTCAGCAATAGAACAGATTGGACAACCTCCTTTGTTCTGTCCACCAAGAAACTCAATACAATTTGTCATTTTAATAAAATATCTAGGTAACACATTATGTCCTATATATCGCTATATTTATATATCTACTATATAACCGTACCTATAACTTTCTCCCAGTCTTGAATTGCCCGTTTAATTTATATTTTCTCTGGTCTTAAATTTCACTTTGTGGTTTAGTTATGATAATTCAAATTCTTTGTAGAACCAGATAAGTTAAAAGTAAAGAAAGGCAGCATGACAGTTTAGAGGAATTTCTCCCCCTTCATTCATGAAAGTAGTACTATGTTAAAATAAAATATCTGTATATACCCTATGTATTTTTAATGCTTATCCATAAAGTGAGAATAAAACTACTCCTCAGATACTAAACTCTGAGGAAATGATAAAGAATAGTAAGCCAAAAAGAAGAAAACATTTTAAAAATTTTTTGATGAAAGTGACTACCTATAAACAAGAATATTATATTTATGTAAGGCTTTCTATACAATAGCAATTGTTAAGGAGGAAGAGCCCACAGGAATTATTTATTATTTTAAACATTGTAAAATTTCCTTTTGCTAAAAATTAAAATTCTACATGAAGTTAGTTTTTTGTATCTTCATTTTATTAGATATGAAATTTTGGAGGCAATCTAATTACACACCTTTCTTTTTCCACAGGAGTGGAAGTAGTTTGGGTTCTGATTTAACTACATGGTTCTCTCAAATTCTTCTTGACTTGGGGAGTATAGGTAAATTTTTTTTTTCTTTGAAGAGGTTTTTGCTATAGGGTGCGTGTGCTCGCCAGACAGACAGAGAGAGACATAGAGACAGAAAGCGAGAAATCACTCCTCAGGGGTGATGGCCACACTGCAATCCCTTCTCCATTCTCCTCTCGGGATCTTGGGCACACACGCACACACACACACACACATGCCTGAAATGAGTTTAAGCCACTGGATCCGGGACTCGAACCGCGGTCGACTACGTGGGAGTCCAGCGACATAGCCATTAGCTAACTGCTGGCCCCCTAGGCAAATTTTTTTATTGGAAAAATTATTAAGCAAATTATGAACTCAACATTATTAGCCATTTACATATAGATTTGTTGCCTCACTCAAAACATCTTCAGTGACTACAGTTTCCCAATGATACTGTTTTCTCCTGCACTTATTTGTATGTCACTAATAGTTCTAGTAGCTATTTTTGAGGGAGTACTTACTATTGATAAATTCCGTGAAAGACGAGATAAAGACGAGGGGCCAGCAGGTGGTGTGAAGATTAAAGTAGCTGGATCCGACATGGCCAACTGACTGGTTCGAGTCCTGACCCAGTGGCTTGAAAGTCATACTAAGTGCGTGTGTATGTATACCCACAATCCTGAGAGGAGAATAAAGGAGAAGGGCTTACGGTATGGCCATCTCCCGAGTGGGGTGATTTCTCACATATCCTCTCTCTGGTGAGCAAACACGGTGGCAAAAACTAAAAAAAATCCAAAACACACAAAACAAAACAAAAACCTAAAGATATTATTACCTTATGTTCTTACCTTCGAACTGCAAACAGCTATGTTAGCAGGAAGCTGAGAAAACTGCTTCAATTCAAAGACATCACGTGCCGCCCATCGGCTCATATGATTTTCAGCTTTGCTTGATCCAATCACATTCTGGTTTGAGTGAATGTAAGCCACTTCCCGAACACCATCTAGAAGGTAATTGATGTTTATTAAGTGATATATCATTATAAAGCAATAAGGTTCACGTATACCTTTAAAATTTCCAGTATAATGGGACCAGCAGATGGCATCGTGGTTATGTTGCTGGATTCCCACATGGTTGATCACAGTTTGAGTCCTGGACCAGGCGGCTTCAAACTCAGGCTGGGTGCACGTGCCCAAAATCCTGAGAGGAGACTGCAGGAGAAGGGACTGTGGTGTGGCCATCCCCTCGGGAGTGATTTGTTTTCTGTCTCTCTCTGTTTCTCTGGCAGGCACACATGCTCTAGGGCAAAAAATCTAAATAATAATAATAATAGTAATAATAATAATAAAATCCAGTATTATACTAAAAACAGATTAGTATTGCTTTATTTATTTTTTTACAGTTTTTTCTTTTCTATAGGGTGCATGTACTCACCAGAGACAGAGACAGAAAGCAAGAAATCACTCCCTAGAGGAGATGGTCACCCCACTATCCCTCCTCCTCCATTCTCTCAAGATTTTGGGCACGCATGCACACACGCCCATTGTGAGTTTTTTAAGCTTTCTGGTCTGGGACTTGAACCACATTCCACTACATGGGAGTCCAGCGATACGACCATTACACCATCTGCTGGTTCCACGACTGCTTTATTTCTTTTCTTTTTTTAAGAGAGATTTTTGCTATAGGGTATGTGTGCTATAGCAGAGACAGAGAAAACAGAGACAGCGAGAAATCAGCCCCCAGGAGGGATGGCCATGCTGTAATCCCTTCTCCTCTCAGGATTTTGGTCATGCACACACACGTGCCCAATGTGTTTTAAGTCACCGGGTCTGGGACTCCAAGTGAGGACGACTGTGTGGGAGTCCAGTGATGTAGCCATTAAGGCTATCGGCTGGTCACATGACTGCTTTATTTTTAAGCCTCAAGAAAAACATAGAGTTTTGGGGCCAGTCCTGCAGCACGGCAGGAATGCAATGCTCCGTGGTGCTGAGGCCACACGGGAAAGCCCTGATTTGCATCCCGAGGTCACTCTGTACTTTCTGAGCACAGGAGCTGGCCCATGGTCTGGGCTGGCTGAGGCTGGGGGTGGATCACAGCACACGAAAACTCTGTTTGGAATGACTATCTGTCTCTGGAGACACAGATAAACATAAAGACAACCCTTATGTCAACATCACAAAAAAATAAAAAGCAGAAAATGAATCCAAATATATTGGTCTAGGTTAACTTGGTAATAGCTTTGTCCTCTCATCAGTATGAGAATTGCTGAGATTAGATCTTTAATTTAAACCTGAAGTAGTCACTGTAGCCAAGAAGCGAAGTCCTTGTTGAGGGGCCTCTGTATGAATGTGGGTCTTCCCCCCTTAATTTCAAAAGTTACTTACTAATTTAAAGAGCGGCATTAGTCTTATCTGTTCCTTGAACATGTAATTGATTACAGTGATGGAATGGGAGCACGAGGTTTATGAGCAGGGAGTTTCATTTGGTTTGCTTTGTTCAGTTTTATTGCTTGTATTTTGTCTTTTTTTTGTACATATGCCCAGAGAATGTCAAGATGGGAGCTTTTTAGGAAAAAAAAAATTTACTCATGGTTTTTATCTGAAAGAGGTTTTAAAAATGGCTACATTTTTTATTGCTTTGCTTCCAGGCACCTATAATTTATTTTTAAATTGTGGTCATAAAAGAGAAGTCTAGAGCTGAGGCCTGTGAAAGCTCCCTCAAACAGCTCTGGCAGTGAACCTCCATCATGACCTCCAACACTTGCACTGTTTCAGTCCTGAACTTCTCAGCCCGAATCGCCAATCACACACACGCAAGGTGTTGTTCAATAGTAAGTCCAAGAGGGCAAACGAGGCTAATATATTCCCTCAGTTTCAAAACACCAAGGAGTATGTGTGGTACACAGCTTCAAAACTTTCAAAAGGATTCTTCTGGTAGAAGCTTTGCTCAGATTTTTCTTAATTTTGATGACACATTTATACATTATTCAAAACAGCATTAGTTCTCCACTAACTACAGACTTCTTTTGTACCATAAAAGAACTCAGCTGATTATTTTAAAAAATAGTATTGCAGTAAGTCCTCACACCACAAAACCAACTGTATCACACATGACAAAGAATAACCCAGTACTTATTTACAATAGAACCGAAGTATATGTCATAATAAACTTTTAAATGAAACTACTAATATTTAGAAAAGAAAGTCTGATTTATAAATAAAGCAAAATTAATCATCAAGGTGTCTGTGGCCAAATATCCTTGCTTGGATATCAGCTTCTTTCACATAGTTTTTGGGGAACCATGAAAGCCATGCTGGGGACCAGCAGTTGGCATAATGACTATGTTGCTGGACTCCCATACAGTCGATGGCGGTTCAAGTCCGCGACCCGGTGGCTTAAACTCATGCTGGGTGTGTGTGTGTGTGCCCAAGATCCCAAGAGAAGAATGGAGGAGAAGGGATTGTGGTGTGGCTATAATAATCCCTGGGGGGGTGATTTCTCGCTTTCCGTATCTCTCTATCTTTCTGATGAGCTCAAATGCCCTGTAACAAAAACCTCTCCAGAAAAAAAAAAAAAAAAAAAGCAGTGCTGACTCTGTTTTTTTGGAGATATTTGCTATCTGGTAGCACTGCTATCCTGTTCTTTGACTTCAACTTGGCTTATATGTAATAAAACAAACAAGTAATTATGAGATCTTATAATTAAATCATTCCCTATATGCTTGAGAACCAGAATTATCAATACAGAAGAAATGTCATTCAAATACAATGAAGAAGAGGTAAAACTTCTATACTCTTAAATTAACTAGCAATATAAATATGAAAGAGTAAGTACAAACTCATGAGGTATTTTGTCACCATCACATGTAAATACATGTGTGTATATATACATAAAATAAATACACACAGATGTACGTATATATAAATACATGTATATATGTCATATATATATATATATATATATATATATATATATATATATATATTCATGTGTACACCACTGAAAAGGCCCAGAAATAATAACCAAGCCAGTAGTAATAATTTTTCTTAGCTCCAGACTGTGTGTGTGTGTTTATAAGTTTATTTATTTCTTGAGAGAGAGAGAAATAGCACCCCTACCAGGTTCCGCACACCATGATTCGCCCCCAGCCTCAGCCAGTTTGGATTACAGGATTCCAGGGAGATTCCAGGATGTGAACCAGGGACCTTCCCATTTGGGTCTAGATTCAGAGAGCACTGTGTTACTACTGTGCCACCAGCGGCCTCAGACTGTGGTCTTGAAATGCTTTCTCTCCAAAAGAAACCAAACTTCTTAGAGAAATGACTAATTCTAGAGCTGGGGGAGGAAATATCTCAGATGATATGGAATATCTGGTAATACATGTAGAGCATCCCTAATCTGAAAATCCAAAATCTGAAAGGCTCCAATATCTGAAACATTTTAAGTGTAGACAAGAAAGCGGAAAGTTTCACAAATGACCTCATATAACAGGCTGTAATAATAAAATCACAACACAAAAAGATTGCATGAAATTACCTTCCTTATGTGTATGTGTATCTCTCCCTCTCTATGTATATGATGCATATAAATCATATATGAATTTCATGCTTAGCTTCAGGCAAGTAAGAAATAGTAAATTTGTACTATCAATAGATAATAAGGAAGCTTTCAAATACAACTAGCATAATGCCAAAAGGTATCAGGTACCAAAATGTTCACATTAAAAGGCTCCCACTGATTGGGGTCAGCAGGTGGCATGGTGGTAAAGGTACTGGATTCCCACATGGCTGACCATGGTTTGAGTCCTGGACATAGCAGCTTGCTTTCTCTCTTTCCCTTTCTCTCTCTAGTCAAATTTAAAATAAATAAATAAATAAATAACAAATGGACTTACATAAATAAATCTTTAAAAATAAGTAAATAAATAAATAAATAAAAGGCTTCCAGTAGCCAAAGAGGGGACCATTGATCTTTAATATTGATATTAATTGCAATGGACTGATACTCATTAAATGTATTTGACTTGATTAATTCATAATAATATTAAGACTGAATGGATCACCCTCTAAGGATGATATGGAACCAGTGTATTATACTAAAAACTGGTTGATAAAAAAATAAATGGATGGGACCAGCAGTTAGCGTAATGGCTATGTCGCTGGACTCCCATGTAGTCAACTGTGGTTCGAGTCCTGGACCCGGTGGCTTAAACTCACACTGGGCGTGTGTGTGTGCATGCCCAAGATCCCGAGATGAGAATGGAGGAGAAGGGGTAGCGGCGTGGCCATCCCCCCAGAGGGTGATTTCTCGCTTTCTGTTTCTCTGTCTCTCTCTGTCTTCCTGGAGAGTGCACACGCCCTATAGCAAACAAACAAACAAACAAATAAATAAAGCGAGCATTTTTTCTCCCTTTCCCACATGATCTGCACTGCTGGGCAAACAACAGTAAACAAGAGGAAGTATCTCTTTACACAAGAGAATAAATGAAAAAGAAATAAAGGGAGTAGAAAATATTTTACTACTGAATGAATAGACCGTAACATGCCTAAATGTCAATGGCTGCTAAGATCATAAAGAGAGCGAACAGCATTTTGTACCTCCTATAGTTTCGTCAAATGAGTCTTAGCCAGTCTTAGTTAGGAGCCCACGACTCCTGTGCAGATAATACAGAGGACAGAAGAACATGTCTGCCCTCACTGAGAGGATACAATCAACAAAATATAAATTGATGAAAACTCTATGGATGGTCAAAGCGTAGCCATGCACACTTGTGTAATACAACCATAAAAATGCAAACAATTACTACTAGTAAAGTCAGAATACTTGACGTTTACGGGAGCAGAGGGCTACGATGTAGGGAACATGGAGGGCATCCTGGGGGAGATGACAAAATTCTCTATTGACCTAGATGGTCTTCCCTTTATCCTGCCCCTGTTCTGTGTGTGCCTCAATGGAGCATCTTGATTTTAGGGCTGCTTTATAAGTTAATTCAAGAAGCCCTAACAGAATTATTTGATTACATGAAACACGTTTTTAAAGAAAACTTTTCAGAATGTGTCTGTAGTTACCTAACAATTTATCCATTGATTCATACATCTGCTCTTGATCAACAACTTTCTCATTTGAAAATTTCACTTGTTTTCTTGGTATGGCAGGGCTGTTTTTATTATGATGAAACATTTTTGAAGAGAAATGGATTTTGTCTTTTTTCCGTTGGTTGACAGATACATCGTCATCTGAGGATGAAAAATCATCAATAAGCTGAGAGTTATGATCCTCATCTGTGGCATGCAGTTGCTTCGTTTTCTTCATTGTTTCAGAAAAATTGCAAAATTCTCTTTTACGTTCCTTTTTTCTCTTAAATCTCAATGAACTAGTAGCTCTTTGTCTTCTTCTTGCCTTGGAGGACATTTCAATGTCATCAGACTCATCACTAATATCACTGGTGCTTTTTCTTTTCATAACAGATTTTAGGATTTTGCCTTCAGGATTTAATTCTGTTGGAATTCTTTTATTTCCTCTGTCAGCAGTCTCTTCACCGTCACCTTTATTTCTTATTTTTACAGAGTTTCCTCTTACAGAATCTTCAGATCCTTTTAATGATGGCTCAAGCCTCACAGTACACTTAGGGAACCTCTGAACTGTATATTGTGTGGGAAAGATGACATCACTGTCTTCTGAGTCAGAGACATTCTGTAAAGTGCCATGATGTTCAGCTGCATTTTTTAAGTTTTTCTCATCACCAGACTCGGAAGAAATGTTCTGCTCTAAAATCTCCTCATTTTGATCAAAAATACCATTTTTATTTGGATTTAAGACATTGTCTAATTTCAGTTTTGAAGAACCACGGAAGTCCTGAGTTTTCTGACAACTAACATCTTCACCTACTGTGGAGAGGCACGTGGGCTGCTCGTCAGAACTTCCGTCACCCGAGGCTCCGTCCCAGGCCTCAGCTGCTCTAGGTTGTGTCTCCAGCAGTTTAGAAAACCCACACTGGAGCAAGGTGAGCTGTCCTGGAGGGCCTGAAGCCTTGCTTGGCTCGGGTGCTTTGTTTCTGGCAGTCTTAATTCCCGAGTCTTTATTCAGTGATTCGTCATCACTAAAGTCACTGAAAAGATCACGCGCCTCCTTTGCCAGTGGCTCTGCAGGCTGTTCGGAACCTCTCTGCTCCTGACAGTCAGGCTCTCCAGGCTATGTGGGAAGCAATGACAGGACATTAGAAAGTGTCGAGATAATTATATCAACTCTATCACAAGGAAAGGAAATTAACTCAGGACAGGTAATTAAGGGACACGTCTATCACTTGGTGTTTTCTAAAAGTATGTTTAATAAACAGATGGAAAGGATTTAATACTATAGCCTGATGTTGTCTTTTCTCTATACAAGGGGAATAACTTCCTATAATAAATAAAAGTTGAAACTAGAGTACCACATGATCAAATTATTTGTAAGGAAAACACGAATGTAGTGGTCCGCTTCTAAGAAGCATGGACCTATAACTCCGGCTTCACACTTGAAAATGAGGGACCAGCAGATGATATAATGGTATAATGGTTACGTCACTGGACTCTCATATAGCTGACCTTGGGTCAAGTCCAGACCTAGCAGCTTAAAACTCACACTGCTTGTGTGTGTGCATGCCCAAGATGCCAAGAGGAGAATGGAGGAGAGGGATTGTGGCGTGGTCATTCCCCGGGGGAATAATTTCTCACTTTCTATCTCTCTGTCTCTCCGGCAAGCACACAGGTCATATAGCAAAAATCTCTTTTATTGAAAAAAAAAGAAAAGAAAAGTGAAAAGCATGTAACTTATTTCTTAAGAATTCTTAAGGTTTATTGTAGTGCAGCAGATATTTCTGAACGTGCTTTAAGTAGTTAAAAATTCTAGTTCAGACATAAATGCCTTATGATTGCTCCTGAATTTGTCTTGTGGTATAAATGTTAAATCAACCTAACTTACCCATGTTACTGATAGCCCTCTGACTTTGCGCCTTTAACTTTTTTTTTTTTAGAAAAGACTTTCCCTTTATACATTATAAATGAAAAGAAAATAGAAAAGAGACTTAAAATCATCACAGGACATTTCTCTAGGCGTTACGGCCTCCAGACTCGAACGTGACTTACCACTTCTACTCTGTGCGCCGGGGGTCCCTCTTTCAACCATGTGGTGGCTGTCATGATCCCTGCTTCCACTTGGCCTTCCCTCTATAATGTCAGCAAGAAAGAACACAAATAACTGTGCGAAAGAGGTGTACGAACGACCAGATAAACCACAGCAAGACCTTGCTAAATCTTGGCATTAAAGAAAAACTGTGTGCCGCTTGCGTTAGCATTGCATTTACTAATTAAGGAACTTACAGAAAGTTCCACGTATACATATATATAAATTTTATAAAATTTAATAAATATAAATTCTAAATTCTAAAAACAAACAAGATAAATACAGCAACGATAACAATAAAACTTTACACACATATTTTTTGTCTTTAAAAAGAACTTTGCAAGCAGCCATGGTGACTCGTACGGCCAAGACACTGTGCTCTACAGGCTGGGGCCACGTGGGAAGCTCAGGTTCTGTTCCTGGTACAACCTAAAGGCCAGGTGCTGTGGATATCCATATTTGTAGATAAAATATGGATAAGAAATGCATACACAGACACACACACACACACACACACACACGTACTTGAGTGAGAACAGATAAATGTTCTTAACAGGGTCTCACCATACTGCAATCCTCTGTCCCAGGCTCCCAGTTAGCCAGGACTACAGGGGCAACCCACCATGCCTGGCCTGCTTAGTCTGGTCTGAGAACAGAACCTAGACCTCCTATGCAGTTCCAGCCTCATGTAGTGGTCACCTACTGTGTGTACCATCATGGTGGACCCTCATATATAGCTTTACATAACATTTGAAATACTCTTAATTCTTGTCTTAAACTTTATTTTTTCAGGTGTTCACCAACTAGCCAGTGGTGCAGTGGTTAAGGTGGCTGGATCCCAGATTGCTGACAGAGTCTCAGACTTGGAGGCTTGAGAAACACTTCAGGTACTTGTGAGTGAGTGCCTACAATCCGCAAAGGAGAGATGAAGAAGGGACTGTGGTGTGACCATCCTCTACTGGGGAGGGGCGGAGATGCTTTCTCTTTGTCAGTCTCTAGCAAACACATACACCTCTAGCAAATTTAAACACAAACAAAAACTAGTAATACTTTACAGGTTAAAAGCTGTAATGGGGGAAAGAGAAGTGAAAAAACAAGCTATATATTTAGGTAGTATGACATCCATAATTACTATTCCTATATATTAACATATTAGGACATACAGCAACATTTCAAACACCATAGACAATGTTGAGTACTGGGAACTTGATATACCAACCTATAATGCTAGTATATTTATTGGTCACATTCATTTAAAAATATTTATCCAGTCCTTAGGTGTAGCAGATACCAAAATGAAAAGGTTTGTCTTAAGATGAAATGAAAAATGATGCCTTATGGGGACCAGCAGGTGGTGTGGTGGTTAAGGTGCTGGACACTCCCTCATGGCTGATCATGGTTCAAGTCCTGGGCCTGGTGGCTTGCTTTCTCACTTTCTCTCTCTCTCTCTCTGTCTTCTTCTGGCCAAGTTAAGAAATAAATGAATAAATAAAATAAAATAATTCTTTAAAAAAAACAAATGAAAAATGATGCCTTAATTATTTAACAGCCTTGCTACATCTTTTAGGAAGGCATATGACTTTAAAGCTTTGGTATATCATTTAGTAGAGGTATCTAAGGGCCTAGATTCTAGAATATTAAATTTTCCTTCAAGAGAAAATCAATTCTTTCTCTTTTTAAAGAATTAATACTGCTATCACCAGAGTTAAGAAAGAAAACTTATGAATACACAGACACACCAGTAGGGTGTTTCTAACCACCTGTTACCCAAGGCAATAAGTGGGAGTCTCCCTTATAGAGCTCTAGAGAATGCTAAACTGCTTCTGAATTGCCTTGAGTCCTTACCCCATGTACAGAGGCCACTGTTGCAAGGGGGTCGAAGGCCCTCTTTCTCAGAACTTCCATTTCTTTCTTTCTTTCTTTCTTTCTTTCTTTCTTTCTTTCTTTCTTTCTTTCTTTTTTTTTTTTTTTTTGGAGAGGTTTTTGCTATAGGGCGTGTGCGCTTGCCAGACAGACAGAGAGAGACAGAGACAGAAAGTGAGAAATCACCCCCTGGGGGGATGGCCATACCGCAATCCCTTCTCCTCCATTCTCCTCTTAGGATCTTGGGCACGCACGCACACGCACCCGGCGTGAGTTTAAGCCACCAGGTCCAGGACTTGAACCACGGTTGACTACGTGGGAGTCCAGCGACATAGCCATTACGCTAACTGCTGGTCCCTCCATTTGTTTCTTCAACAGAAACCAAGCGGCTACAACAGATACAACTGGCAGCACCAGAAATCTTAAGTGACTGAAACTCTATTATGATAGGTAAATTGGTGACTCTAGCCTTCAGCTGTTCCGGTCACAGAGACCCCTGTTAATGTCTCATTTTTTCCCCATATCCTATATCTAATCCATCAGCAAACTCTGTCAGAGCCACCTGAATAATATTTACAGAATCCAGCTACTTCTCATGCCACCCACCATTGTCACCCTGGGCCCAGACCACCATCATTTCAGCTGGATTACTGCAGTATCCTCTTAGCTGGTTTCTTGCTCGTCCTTGCAATTCTACAGTCAAGTTCTCAGTAGCTGGTCAAGCTAACATCAATCTGCCATTATTCTGTCCAGAACTCTCCAATTGCTTCTGATCTTGCTCAAAGTAGAAGTCAAAGGTTGTGCATCATCTAGCTCTCTGTTATTTCTCTCCTGCCATCTCTTACTCTCTTGTTGACTCCACTCCAGTCATTTTGAAATCATGGCACTCATGCTTCTCCCTCGGGGCCTCTGCGTTTGTTTTCTGTGTCTATAACACACTTCCCTCTCTCTCCTCTCTCAAGACTCAATGCAGCCTTCACAGGGAGAGCTTCCTTGACCCCATCCAAACTTGATGGTCCCGACTTCCCTCCCCTGCTCTGTTTTTATCCTTCAAACTTACATCATGACATACTGTATGCTTCACTTATTTATTCTATTTATTATTTGTCTCTCCCAATAGAATGAACATTTCTAAGAGGTGGGTTTTGTCTATTTTGTTACTTTATGTATGCCTAGCTCTATGAACAGTACCTGACTTTTAGCAGGTACTGATATCTCTAAATTAGGACAACCATGATATATTAGGTTATTAGGAAAGTTATGACATATTTTTCTATGCAAAAATGTATCATGACTGTCCTGACAACCCCATAGATAACAAAAAGTCAATGCAAAATGGAACTAAATTGCCTGGAACTCCCAGGATTTAAAGTGCTACATAAATTCAAATTTTTATGTCTTAAAACATTTTGAAAGGAATGTTCTATAACCTTGAAAAATTACAAATGTATCTGAGATCTAAGCTCCTCAGGTCTGGGACCAATTGGGCTTTGAATTGTCTTAATTGGTACTTAACAGAATAAATGAAGGACATTACAGTGATACTACAAAGTCCCAAAAGTCATGGAAACTATCCTGAAGTTCTCCAAGACTCAGTTTCTTCAGGTATAGGATGAAGAGGTTGAAAAAAATGATACACAGTCCAGGGTTTTATGACACATTAATATAAATTAGAAAACATGTTAATATTCTTAGTATTCTGATAAATTAAAGAGCTTAAAAGATTTTTTAAAACTAATATAAATTATTTTGAATAAGAAACACCTGTATGTTAAGGGTGAACACAACTGGGAGAGTTTGAAATACTGGTGTGGAATTTTTATTGGGAACAGAAGACAAAAATCTCCATGAGACATGAGAGTGGATCTCAGGCATATTCAGTAACTTTGAATCAAAACACATTTTATATCTGTTTATTTAAGAAAATCATTTTTTCTTGACTTCAATAGCTGTTTTTTTTTTTTTTTTTTTTTTTTTTTGAGAGGTTTTTGCTATAGGGCGCGTGCGCTTGCCAGACAGACAGAGAGAGACAGAGAGATAGAAAGCGAGAAATCACCCCCCAGGGGGGATGGCCACGCCGCAATCCCTTCTCCTCCATTCTCCTCTCGGGATCTGGGGCACGCACGCACACGCGCCCGGCGTGAGTTTAAGCCACCGGGTCTGGGACTTGAACCACGGTCGACTACATGGGAGTCCAGTGACATAGCCATTACGCTAACTGCTGGTCCCACTTCAATAGCTGTTTTCAAAATAATTAACTTCTCTTCATGAGTCTGAAAATGGCCTCAAAGATCATACTAAATAGTATATGTATTTGTATTTATATGTACATCATGTATAACTACACCTGAGAAAACCTTAGTTTAGAAGGAATTCGTTTTCCATTTCTCTAAAAGTAGAAATTAAACATAAGTAATTTTTTGATAAAGAAAAATCAATAATTTCTCTGAGAAAGCACAACCTTCTTCAAGTTTCATGGGGGAAAACATCATATTTAGATGTCATACAGTATCAAGAAGATCAGAGAACAAGTCCCCACCTCTAGGATGTCCCTTGTTAGACAAGACCCTTGGGTCCTCAGTTTGAACAGGTTATAGATTCCAAAAAGCTCTCCTCGATGCTCTTTTGATCCTTGAACTGCTTCGAAATACCGCTTGGCATTTTCACTTCCCACCACTACGCAGTGAAGTTGCTGAAACAGAGAAGCAAGAGGTATTTTTGAAGTGCCTGCTCCAACAATACGTCAGCGTTTCCTGGCACCCCCTGTCCTCACTCTGCTATAGCTAGAGCAGGCAGAATCTTCTTAGGGAGGAAATTTTGTTTTAATTTTCCTGGCAGATTTTGCCATTATGGTGAAATAATAATAATCTGGCCAGTCTTATGGAAGTGAAGCTCTTACATGTTTCTGTTTTATCTGCTTCTAACAACTAGGGCAAGATTATATCTCTATGGAACAACCACTTGACATAAATGTTTAGTAACACAAGCATACATTTGAATATACTTTTTGCCTTTTTAAACTCTTACTATAATGGAACTACCAATATTGGCAGAAATAATCACTAAATCACTGAAGTTAAATTACAATGTAAAGTGATTATATGGTAATAACATGGTTGTCAAACTAACTTCATCATGATTTCATTGTCAACTAGCAACAAAATCCCTATCACTGTTACAGAAACTGCATCTCTGAAACAATTGTGAATATAAGCACACAACGTGGCATCTCAAGGACATACGCATCATTTCAGTATCAAGATAGTCATGCACTCTCTATTTGCTAGAAAGTTTACTAAATGTAATATAAATACGTAAAATTAAAATACAATCTGCTCCCCACCCCGCCCATCACACACTTTAAAATTTCTCAGAAAAACAAAGAATGCACAGAGTGCAAAATAACTTTAGTCTACTGTTGATGAAGGGATTACTAAGAAATGATATTTAACTACTGTAATTATCATCACAGTTAATTATCACTGCAATAAATTAAAATTCTTCCTAGTGATGATAGCTATCATTTATTGAACACTTACTCAGTGTGCAGTATTTTATTTGCATTCTCTCATTTAATCCCTACAACCTTATGAGGCATTGTATCTCCATTTTAAAAAATAAAAAAAGTTTCTAAAAGTTTAGAAGAATGAAGTGACATGCCCACAGCTCCCAGCTAAGCAGTGCCATTCCTAGAATCACACTTTGTACTTGTGTTTGTCTAAATCCAAAATTTATACTCTTAACAACCTGGCACCTCTAAGATGCTCCTCTTAAAACAAGACCCCTAGGATCTCAGTTGGAAGACATTATAGGCCAACATACCAACTTGATACATTCAGTACCAATGTTCCAGAAATGTGGGCTATACTCCTCAAAATACGGAATCACAATAGTAGTTGATACAACGGACTCTTCCTTTAGCACTGATACTGTGGGACTGCAGGACTACTGATCGTGATCACTAAGGTCACGTGTAAGCCT
Source organism: Tupaia tana (assembly GCA_026018925.1). Classification (NCBI taxonomy): domain Eukaryota; kingdom Metazoa; phylum Chordata; class Mammalia; order Scandentia; family Tupaiidae; genus Tupaia; species Tupaia tana. Next base: position 11,537,119 of record JAKSZU010000013.1, on the reverse strand, counting down.
TAATTTGAGTCTTTGTAAGTGTCCTAGCAAAGATTTATCATGAAATTTATGAAAAGCTTGCTTTTTTTACTTAAACTAAGTATTCCAAAATGGCTTCACTGAAGGTGAAAACCAGGTGCTTCCTTCTGTAAGCAAGCTATTAAAAAAAAAATCAAAATCTTGCTAAACTTCAAGAGAGCAGGGGAATCATCAGTAAGTGGAGCTTAGTTCTAGCTTTAGAAAAATCTATGCAAGGCAGAAAATGCTTGGCTTTCATCATGACAGACAAGACACAAAAACACAAAGGAGTTTAAAAAAAAGGGAATGTTCCTCATATTAATAAGTTTGTGTACCGTCTTCTCTTTTCAAGGCCGGCAACACACCCCCCTATTCACATATTTCTTTCTACTCTGCCTTCATATCTCTGCCATCTCTGCTTTCTCTGACCCTACTGCCTCGTCCTGATGATGACTCTTGTGGTTATCCTGGACCCACCCAGATAATCCAGATGGTTCAGGGAATTGGGGTGTGAGCACTTTGGGGGCCCATTATTCAGCTTACCACAGTAAAGAAGTACAAAAAAAAAAATGAAGGGGGTATGTCAAAATGACAGAAACTATCCTGCAGGGGTTCCCTTGGCCAGATAGGAGACACTTTGAACATCAGAGTAAACAGTGATATTCAAGAGTTGTAATCTATTTCTCAGGGAGCAATCCTGAGTCCACAAAAATAAAATAAATAAAAGAATAGAAAGCAGAATATAAACAAGCAAAAAAGAAGAAAATAGGGAAATAGAAAACCACAATAACCCTCACACTGGTAGCACAGTAAGGCAAGAATCGTTAACAAAGCTAAGGCTGATGGGTGCAGGGCTTGATGAAGTGGGATACTGGCATCATTTCAGGGGATCTCATAAACTACAAAAAGAAAAAAGGGCAACTTTCTAGGGGAGAAAGCAGACAGGCACAAGATGGACCTGTAGTCTAGATTCATGGGCAGGTCACCACCTAGTGCCCTCCAGGTGCGGCGCTGAGAAGAGCACAGTGCCGAGTCTGCAGCATCCTGCCAAGATGGCGGGGCCTGAGTCTGGACACAAATGCACATTCAACAGCCCCGAGCTGGGACATCCTACACAGACGAGGGCCTCCCTCTTTACCACTGTTAAGGTGATGAAACACAAGGAAACCCTGGGTACTTATTTCAGGTCAAAGAAAACTGAAGAAACACAGCAAGCAAATGTAGGCATGATCCTAGATTGAATCCTGGACCAGGAAGTAAAAAGAACACAGTGCCAGAAGAGTTGGAGGAAGTGTGAATGGGTCCTGTGGATTAGGTAATGTTGTATTGATGTTAATTTCTTGATTTGGATAATTGAATTTTGGAGAGGTGATAGGTGCGTGGGGAAGATGAGTTGCCGAACAACACATGCAACTGAATATTTATAATGCATTAAACTATTTTTATATGTCTAGTACATCTACATAGGAGAGTGTTCTGGTTTTGTGGAAATATACATGGACAAGTTAGAGGACCCTTTTTTAAGCAAATAAACACCTGGTGATGAGTGTGCAACTTCCCAGTGGCTCAGAAAAAGAATAAAAATTATGACCAAGAAAAAGAGAAAGCAGACATGTAAATTGTTAACAACGGGGGTATGTGGACAAAGTTAATTGGGAGTTCTTGATGCTGTTCTTGTAATTCTTTTTATAAACACTTCTAGATAAATTATTTACATGTGTGTGCATGTCTGTGTACTCATCCACACACGACAGAGATGAATTTCTATAATTTCTGAATGCAATGCTCCAAATCTGAAGGAGTAAGGTTGCTTCACTAAGTGATGTTTTTATTTTTTAAAAGGATGAAACAGTGATTGAAATGATCACCTTGTAAGCTAAAAAATGTGATTGAATGTATTAAAAAATGTAAAAAATAAAAAATAATAATAAAAAAAAGGAAGAAACATCTGATGTAAATAAAACACTCCTTGAGCAATATGGAGTACCTTCTACTAGGCTCACCAGTGTTGTAAGGTATCCTAGATCTCTTTCAATGCAGGGAGAGCTTTTATACACACATTCAGAAATAGTTTTATGCACAAACACAATGGATAAACTGTGCGTCCTGTTCTATAACTTACTTTTTTGGCTCACTTAAAAGTGGTTAGAGATCTTGCCATATTAGTACACTTGATCTGACTATAATCTCTCTTTTTGTTGCAGTATTCTGTAATAAGGGTATATCAGAGTTACACGAATATTCTGCTTATTCTCTCCCTGCTGGGCATTTAGGGCATTTCTTTGTTCAAATTTCTTTCTTTCTTTTATGTGCAAAAGAGACAAAAAGAGAGAGAGAGAGAGAGCCAGCACCCCAAACTGGATCCAATACCGTGATCCACCCCCAGCCTCAGCCAGCCTCAGATGACAGACACACATGTGCCCAGCGTTCTCAGCTGGGGAAATCTTTGGATGCAAACTCAGAACTTACCCTATGGGTCAGCCTCACAGAGTGTCAGATTTTACTGCTGTACCACTGTACGGCTCCCCAGGTTGTTTCTCTTTTTACTTTTTAAACAAACAGTAATAACACTAAATATAAATCCTTGTCCTTCATTGTGCACATATGAGAATATTTCTGTCAGATAGACATAGAGGAGGTGTTATGTGTTTTTAAATGCTTAACTTAGCCTCTAAGGTAAGTGTACGAGTTACGGTCCTAACAAACTGTATATGAGGACCTCCTTACAAATTCGCCCACCAACAATGAACATCGATCTCTCCACTGGTTCCTAAAAAAGCCCCAAACAAAATCCCCCCCAAAAGGCTTTCATAGAATATGCAGCATGCAATATGGTTTAATTTTGTATTTCTAGGTTATGAGCATGGTAAAGATTCAAATATGTGTTAACCATCTGTATTTTTTCTTTAGTGAAATGTCTAACCATAGTCTTTTCATTGGTTTGTAGGAGTTCTTTTTATTTTGTAGATGCTACTCCTTTATTATATACATGGCAAGCATTTTCCCCAGTCTCTAATTTGGTTTTAGTTCCTTTGTCATACAGAAATTCAATATAAAAATGGGGTCAGTGCCAGCCCATGGTATGGTATTTAAGATGGCTGGATTCCACATGGTCAACTGTGTGGTTTGAGTTCTGGATCCCGCAGCCTGAAAAACACACCAGGCATATGTGTGTGCATGCCCAAAATCCTGAAAGGAGAATGGAAGGAACTGCAGGTGATCAACACCGCCGGGAAGGGGGGTGGGAGAGGAGGTGCTTTCTGGTCCCCTACCTCACTTCTTTCTGGTGAGCACATGCACCCTCTAGCAAGAATTTTTTTTTAAAAAAAGTTGGAACCAGCAGTTAGTGTAATGGCTATGTCACTGGACTCCCATGTAGTTGACCATGGCTCGAGTCCCAGACCCGGTGGCTTAAACTCACGCCAGGCACATGTGCGTACGTGCCTCAGATCCCGAGAGGAGAATGGAGGAGAAGGGATTGTGGTGTGGCCATCCCCCCTAGGGGGTGATTTCTCACTTTCTGTCTCTCTGGTGAACACGTGCGCCTTATTGCAAAAACCTCTCAAAAAAAAAGAAAAGTCAAATATGGGGCTTGCTGATGGCATAACAGTTATGTCGCTGGACTCCCACATGGCCAACACCAGTTCAAGTCTCAGACCTGGTGGCTTGAAAACCACACCAGGTCCATGTGTGTGGGTGCCCAAGATCCCGAGAGGAGAATGGAGAAGAAAGGGTTATGGTATGACCATCTCCCCTGGGGGATGATTTCTCACTTTCCCTCTCACTGTCTCTATCCCTTTCTCTCTCCCTCTCCTCAGTGAGCACACGTACCCTAAGGCCAAAACCTCTAACCCCCCCCCCCCCAAATGTCAAATAAACGACATCTGCCTTAGAGGCTATATTAGTTTCCTAATGCAGCTATAACAAAGTAATACAAACCAGGTGGCTTAAAACAAAAGTTTATTCTCTCACGGTTTTGGAGCCTCAAAGTCTGAAATCAAGTTGTCCATAGAGTCATGCTCTTTCTGATGGTTCTAAGAGATGATACTTCCTTGTCTCTTCCTAGCTTCTGATGTTTGCTAGCAATCCTTGGTGTTCTTTGGCTTGCAGCTAAGTCACTCCAATCTCTGCCTCCACTGTCACATGGCATTCTTTCTCTGTGTCTGTACCCAAATATCTCTCTTCTTATAGGGATGCCAGCCGTTATATTAGGGTCACCCTAACTTTGTGACCTCACTCCAACCTCATCTGCAGAGATCCTACCTACAAACAAGATCGTATTCACAGGGACCAGGGTTTAGAACTTCAATTATCTTTAAATGGGGTGGACACAACTGAACTCATAACAGAACCTTGTTAAAGATGTTTATATTTATATTCATGAGAGACACTGGTCTGTAATCTTCTGTTCTTGTTATGTCTTTGTCAAGTTTTAGTATCAGCATTCTTCTCTTTTTGTAAATTAGGTTGGAAATGTTCCTTCGTCCTTGGTTTTCAAAAAGAATACTCAACGTTTGATAGAATTCATCACTGAGGTCACTGGGCTAGGATATTTGAGGGAAAGTTCTGGATTACAAACTCAATTTCTCAATTTCTTTAGCAATCTAGGAGTTCCTGCTCCTAAGGATTCATTACTGAGAAGTTAGATGCCCAGTGAAATCCAGTAAACAGTGTAAACAGTTATTTCTCTCTCCAAAAAAATGTATCTCTGGAAACTTGAAGGACTTTTCACTTTATTCTTGCCATGTTCTTACAATTTTACAGGAATATGGTATAAAGGTGGAACGAGTTTCAATCATCTTAAGTAGTTGGGAGGCCCATATCACTACTTTCCATGTTTCTTCCCTCATTTGGGTTTATTTTCCCTTCTTCTCCTCCTGTTCCTTCTTCGACTATAAGACTGATGGAGGAACTTCCAGACCTGCCCTCCATTTCTCTTGACTTTCCTTGCATGTGCCTATCTGTCGTTTTATTCTGCAACCTAGAACTGATGGGCTTTTCCTTTTAAAAAGTTCTGCAGTTCTAGATTCTCAGTTTCTCAGTCTATTTCTTGAGTCATTCATTTTCCCAATCTCGAATGGATTCTTTTCCTAGTAGTCTATCCTTACTTCTGGAATCCAACTCCTTAGTAACCCTTTGAAGATATTATTTCTGTTTCTTTAAAAAATCTCTTTCATGGGGCCAGCAAGTGGTGTGGTGGTTAAGGTACTGGAATTCCCACATGGCTGAACATAGTTTGAGTCCTGGACCTGGCGGCTTGCTTTCTCTCTCTCTCTCTCTCTCTCTCTCTCTCTCAGTCTTTCTCTGGCAAAACTCATGTGAAAATAATAATAAAGTTAAATAAAATAATTTTAAAAAAGCTCTTTCATTCTCTTCTAATTAATTCTACTTTTTTTCTGATGTTAATTCATGTTGTGTTACTTTCTTCTAGCTTCTGTTACAAATGATCATAAAACCAATGGCTTATCACAACAGAAATTTACTCACTCATATGTCTGGAGGCCAGAAGTCTGACTTCAGTATCACCGAGCGGAAATCAAGGTGCTGGCAGAGCCCTGCCTCTATGGGTCCTGGGGAGAATGCATTCCCCTGCCTGTCCAGTGTCTGATGTCTTGTGTGTCGAATTTCCTCCTGCCTTTCTTTTATAAGGATATCTATGGTAATCTAGGATAATGTTCCTATCTCAAGGCCTTTAGTCCTAGCTGCAAAGATGCTCTTTCCATATAAAATATCATTTACATGTTTCAGGAATTAGGACCTCATTCTCTGAGGGCCCTTATTCTTCAGAGAGGGACAGAAAGGCACCTCCACAGGGTCTTCAGGATGGGATCCACCTGGCCCGGATCATGGGCTCATGTGTGCCTGGCATGCCCAGTGAGCCCCAAATAGTGCCTTTTTCATGTTCCTAAACTGGTCAGTAGTTATTTTTGGCTGGGGGTTCATCTGTCTTTAAATAATCTTACATGCTGACCTCAACCTACTGCAGTGGTTATTTGAACTAAGGATGGGGGTACAAGTCTTTAGTCTTCTGGATAATGGGGGAGACTGCAGTGGTTATTTGAACTAAGGGTAGGGGGTACAAGTCTTCAGTCTTCTGGGAAATGGGGGAGGGGATTTTTTTTGTTTATAAATTTCACCTGAAATAAGAAATTCTGCTTACTTCTTTGCTTTCGGTATTTATTTTCCTACTTGAGAGTAGATACTCTGTTGGCTGCAGTGAGACTGCATGGGTCAAACCACCTTGTGACATCCTTGATGATACTCCATAGAGGGCACCACGATGACCTACATGTTCCCTTCTTTAGTATCTGCTAACTCTACTAAGCTTAGAATAGCCAGAAATCACACCTACTTTTTTCTTTTCTTTTTTTCCATAGGGTGTGTGTGTTCACTGGAGAGAGAAAACATGAGAAATAACCCCCCAGGGGGATGATCACACGGCAACCCTCTCCCCTCTCCCCAGGGTTATTGGGGACACACCCACATATGCACTGTGTGATTCTCAAGCCACTAGGTCCATGACTCAAACCATGGTGGGCCACGTGGGAATCTAGAGCCTCAACCACTACACCATTCCTGGCCCTACATCTACCTTTTTAAGTACTCTTCTTCTGAGTGAGTTTAGCTTGGTTTCTTTCTTCAGTCTGAGTCCACCTGCCTTTTGTCTTTCAGGGTCCCTGTGGGCACTGTGAGAACTCTTCCTGCTTTCCAACACTTCTATAGGGCTTTTCTTTTAAAAACCATCATTTTGGGATTCTCTTCTCCCTCAAAAGATTTGAAAAGCCCTTGGGTGGCTGAAGTGTTGCTCCATATACACTGGTGATTCAAGTGCCAGACCCTCTTAGACCATCTCTAATGCCTTTTTCTTACACAGTTGCTATCACATCTTTAGTTGTGTCAGAGTCCTGAACCAAAAGTCCTCATCTTCTGAAGTCTTTTTACTGCATATTATAAAAAATGATATATGATAGGCCATTTTATTTCATTAAATGAATCAGGTAAATAGATTAAAAGATGAAATGTAGGGAGCTGGCAGGTGGAGTGGTAGTTAAGGTGGTGGACTTCCACACAGTTCAAGTCCCAGACCTTGCAGCTTGTTTTCTCCCTTTCTCTCTCTCATACTTTCTCTGTCTCTCTCTGGTGAATATATGTGCCCTACAGCAAATTTAACAACAAATAATAACAATAAATAAAATAATTATAAAAAAAAATGTATATGTTAATGGTTTAAGACAAATTACACGATTGAGGAAAGAATCTTCCTTGTGATATACCTCAGATAATACTAAAAAGAAAAAAAAATATTTGAAAGAACAGCTCTGTAGATGAAAAAAATAATATTGTACTTTTTTCCAAAATTGGTTAAGCTGGTTTGAAAAAGTAATTTTTAAGTAGTTGTGCTATACCAAAGAACAAAAGGATGAATCATTTCTTATAGAGCTAAATGCTTTAAGAAAAAAAAAAAACTGCTATATACAATTCTATTTTTAGAACGAAGGAAACTGCATAAATTTAAAATTGGATCATTTGTAGGTTAACTATCACCACATGTGGCAGATGTTTGTCTTAAAGAGATGCCAACTGAATATATAGGGAGCAATTTTAACTTTTACAATTAAACTCAAACCTCATTCCAGATCTTCTCAAGTGAGCAATTATAAACTAAATAAACGTTGTTTATTTAGAGGCATAAATGGAGCAGTAATGGATATCCTGAGCATATTAAAGAGTTAATGCAATTTTCGATGAATACTAAAAACACCAGCACAGTAGTTAGCTGACTCGAGTTCTATTCCTATCATTTCATTTACTGGGTGTCTCTGGGGTCTGTTTCATTATGTACAGGATCCCCAAGGCGGTGTCCTCCAACTTCTTCACGTCACAGCACATATAGGACATGGTAACATATGAACATCTACCTGGAGTTAACAGGGGAGGTTATTCAAGGCTGGAAGCTGGCTTAGGTCCTCCTGCTGCCCAGAGCTGAGGGATGAAGGTCTCGGGGCACCTGTAACCCACTTATGGCATGCCTTTAGTCCTCGACCCATACTGTGGGGCTGTGACCATACTGCTCAAACTGTGACCTGCAGACTAGCAGAACTGGCACTCCTGTGAGATAGTTAAAAATGCAAAATCTTGGGCTCCTCCCCATACCTACTAAATCATGATTGTATTTTAACATGATCTCTAAGGGATTCGTGTGTACATTAAAGTTTAAGTACTGCTCTAAGAAACCTCCAGCTCTAAAATGCAATGAACTTAAGAATGACTCTGGGAGACTGGCAGGTGATGTGGTGGTTAAGGGCGCTAGACTCCCACATGGGCAACTACGGTTCGAGTCCTGGACCTGGCAGCTTGCTTTTCTCACTTTCCCTCTCACTTTCTCTTACTCTGTCCCTCTCTGGTCAAATTAAAATAAATGAATAAAGTTAATTAAAATATTTCTTTTTTAAAAAAAGACTTTCATAGAAACATATTGAATAATATATTGCATAATCTTATTAAATTCTATAAGTGGGAGTCAACAATTCTTATTTTTACACAAATTTGATCCTAATTTTTTTTTTTTTTTTAAGTTTTGCTATAGGGTGCTTTCTGGAGAGAAACAGAGAGAGGGAGGGAAAGTGAGAAGGCACCTCATAGGCATATAGCCCTGCCTTAATCCCTTCTTCTCTCCAGACTTTGGGCATGCGCACACAGGCATCTGGCATGATTTTCTAGCTGCTGGGTCCAGGACTTGCACCACAGAGTTGGCTATGTAGGAATCTAGCCACCTATACCTCCAAGCCACCTGCAGGTCCATTTTACTACTAATTTTAAAGAACTGACAATTGTTCACTTCTTAACTAGAAAGAGAGAAATGCATTTACTTGCTTGTACACTTGTCGTAAATACATGATCTCTTCCACAGTTCCCAAGGATATCAGCCTGAGCACTTTGACATCTCTGCATTGGCCAATCCGATACGCTCTGCAACAAGGTACAAAACAAAAGCAACAAAAACCAACTGAAACATCTTTGGGTTCAACAGGTAGCTTTTTGTTGACCATAAAAATGGAACATTATTAAAATTTTAGTTTCAGTTAACTTAAAAATAAATACTTTCTGTTTAAGATATGCTATATTTTTAGTAGTGACACAAAAATGAATTCATATAATCCTCCTCTAATTATTGAGGAGAAAAGTATCATAGAGTAAATATACATAACAACTTCATTTCTATCACACATATCACCTTCCACTGTCCAAAAACTTCCTAAGTTTAGGTTTTTCTTTTACAGTAGTCTTAAGTTTATGCATAGATTGTCCCCAGATGATTTCATTTATAAAAGACTCCCCAAAATTCAAACTAATCCATAGCGACAGAAAGCAGATCAGTGGTTGGTTGGGGAGGGTGGGAGATGGGAGGGGTAGGAAGGACAGACTGCAAAGGGGCACAGGAAAATTTTAGGGGTGATGCATATGTACATTATCTTGGTCGTGGTGAAGATTTCACAAGTGAGTACATGTGTCAAAACTTATCGATTGTGCATTTTAAATATGTCCAGTTTGTCGATTACACTTTACCATATACTGTTTAAGATTTTAAAAACAACTTGGGGAAAATTAGTTACGCAACTGGAAACTCTGTGGAAGTGCAGATTTATAGCCTTCATCCACAGAGATTTCAATTCGGTGGGCATGCCTGACTCAGTTCACTGGTACCCCAGGTGTTCCGATAGGAATCACAGAGCTAATAAAGTCTCTAACCAGACTCACCACAGTGGTTAACTATGGGTCTATTCCCTGCAGCTGCTCCCATATGGATGCTTAGTGGATGCTCTGGATGAGGTCATCCTTCCTAAATGCCTGTTACAGTTGCTGAGGGGAACAGGGGCAAGGCCCTACTGCCTACATGCTTGAAAATGTTACACTTTGGAGCACATTTAGCTTTTTGAACTTGTAAGGTCACTCCGTATTTTATACTTGGTGTCCTCTCTGACTCCTTCAAGCATTCCTCCTCATAGAGTAGGGCTTTTACTACAGGGCATCTTGGGTCCTGCAAATCTTACAGCCCCGGAAGGGCTGTGGAGGCTCCTGTGGCACAGCACAGCCACGGTAAAGTGCTGCACTCTAACTTACATCTTGCAGCCTGGCTGAAATCCCTTTCTCTCTCACAATACATTTGAGCTCTAAAGAAAATCAGAACTGCATCAAAGAAAATGTCTTTTGAATGCATGCTTAGTCAATTGTTTGATGAACGGAACAGATTTTGTTAGAATGTGTACTCTTTAATGCTTGCAAACATAAATTTTATATGTTACTTTGCACCTACACTTCACCAGTTTCCTGGCTCATAAAACAGAGGTTTCAAAGTGATAGAGACGGGTGTTGAACAATTACACAACATAGGGTCAGTATGTTCATTTCTCTTCTCAGTTCCTTCTGCCAGGGAGTCAGAAAAAGGAGAAAGGGGGGAAGAAGAATGCTATTCATTTAGTTTTATTATCAATGAACTTGAGTACACTGTGCTTTGAGGAAATTGGGATAAATAAGATAAAAGGTCTTGATGACCTAGAAGAAAAAGTACAGAATTACAACAAATGTCATACAACAAAAAAGAAAAAAAAAAGGTGATTTTTTTTTTCTTTTTTGTTTTTAAAGCTTATTTATCTCTTGAGGAGACAGTGAGAGAAAAAATGAAAAGGCAGGGTCAACAGGTCTTCATGCTGCAATCCCCTATCCTAGCCTCCTGCCAGCCAGTATCATGGGTGTGCTCATGTGCAAGCCATGCATGTTCAGGTCGACCTGATACCCAGACTGTGCCTTCCCCGTGGCTCCGGCATGGCAGAGCAGCACCCTACCCTCTGTGCCACCGCAGCTTGGCCAGCGGTGTTCATTTGACCATTTTCCTTGACAGCTGTCAGTGAAGAGAGGCTGATTAAAAGTCTAAGTTCTGCCATCAGCCCACATGGACTCAGATTCCGACCCCAGCACTTACTGGCTTTGAACTTGAACAAATTACTCAAGTTCATTGAGGCTCAGCTTCCTCACTTGTAAGACAGATACGATAACAGTGCCTACCACATAGGAATGTGAGTGTTAAATAACATAATCCATGGGCAGCGCTAAGGACAACAGTCCCCAGCTCAAAGCAAACACACAATAAAGGTAGCTATTATTCCTTGCTCCTCCTTCCAAATGTATTTGTGTAAAATTGTACATACAATTTAAATACTAAAGTAAATACTACAAGTGTCTAGTTAGCCTTTCTGCTTCTGATGCTTTTTTGTAAATGTGTCTGTCCCTTGTCCTCAATTAAACTTTTCAAAAGTTTGTCTACTTTACTTTTTTCAATAAATAATTTAAAATTTATATTTTTATTTTAATATTCTAATAATTATTCTGTACAATTATCTCTCTCTCTTTCACTTTGATTTTCTAGTTTTCTAAGTTTTAGTTTTTCATTTATTTTCAGTCTTTTTTTCCCTTTTCTTTTTCTTGCTAGAAGGCAAGGAATATGCTCCACTTAACATACACCGGCTGTCCGCACTCTATGGTAGACTGAAAGACAGGAGGACATAAAAGCATTGAAAACTGTATGGACACTAGAGACAAAGTGGAAGGAGAGTATGGGAAGGGAAGAGTGTAGGAAAGGAAGTTTGGGGAAAAAAACAGAGAGGTAAGACATTTGTGGGACACAGATACAGCTTATTATCGTTAAAGAGGATGTGTACAGTAATCTCAACTGGGCTGTACTGAGGTGTATATCATGCTGGGTAAAGTCTCTACAATCTAAATGATGTACAGTGATTGAATGTATAAATACTAATAATAAACAAGTAAATGCAAAAACAAATATGTTCTTGTCAAAGAAAGGGAGAGAGAGAAAAGGAGGGAAAAAAGCATTCCCATGTCAAATGGCCAGACCACAATCCCTTCTCCTCTCTCTCTCCCTCCTTTTGGGATTTTGGTTATGCAGGCACACACACCTGGTATATTTTTCAAGTTGCTTGGTGTGATACTCAAACCATATGGTCAGTCAAGTAGGATGTGGCTCCTTAACCACCGGCCACAGAGCCAGTCCTTCAGTCTTTTTTCTAAGAAGTTAATTTAAAAACCTAAATTAGCACCAGAACATAAATATTAATCCATAGTGGTTTTGTTGTTACTTGTTTCTACATAACCAGTTTTTCTGATTTCTTTTTTTTAGTGTAGTAAAATACACATAACATAAAACTGAACATGTATGGTAACATGCTTGAACATTTTTTTTTTTGAAGAGGTTTTTGCTATAGGGTGCATGCGCTCGCCAGACAGACAGAGAGACCGAAAGCGAGAAATCACCCCCCAGGGGGAATGGCCACGCCACAATCCCTTCTCCATTCTCCTCTCAGGATCTTGGGCACGCACACACATGTGCCCAGTGTAAGTTTAAGTCCCACCGGGTCTGGGACTCGAACCGCAGTCGACTACATGGGAGTTTAGCGACGTATCCATTATGCTAACTGCTCGTCCCAAACATTTTAAAGTGTACAGTTCAGTGGTAAAGAATACATTCACACTATATATAATCATTAAAACTTATTTTTCTTTTTTAGAGATATTTTTGCTATAGGGTATGTGTGCTCACCAGAGACAGAGAAAGACAAAGACAGAAAGCGAGAAATCACCCCCCTCACCCCCGCCCAGGGGGGGTGGCCATGCCCTAATCTCTCCTCCTCCATTCTCCTCTTGGGATTTTGGGCACACATGTACACGCACCAGTGTGAGTTTTAACCCACCAGGTCCAGGACTTGAACTGCAGTTGACTACATGGGAGTCCAGTGACATAACCATTACACCATCTGCTGGTCCTACAACTCTATTTTTGCAAAACTTTTTCATCTTTCCAAACTACAACTCCCTACTTATTAAAAAAATAACTCATTTTCCAGTACCCCAGCCACTGGCAACCACATTCTGTTTTCTGTCTCTATTAATTTGATTACTTATAGTACAGCATATTAGTAAAATCATACAGTTTTTGTCTTTCTTTTTGGCAAAAGAGAATTCTTTTATTGGTGATATTAGAAGAAAAACACTCTATCTTTCACCATTGACTACAATATTTGCTGTGGGTTTTACAAAAAGTTTTTTCATAAATGTTCTTTAAGGTAATTTCTTTCTATTTTTCACTTGTTGAGTGCTTTTATTATAAGAGTGTTGAATTGTGTCAAATGTTTTTCTGTATCAATTGAAATTATTATGTTTTTTCCCCTTAATTCATTAAGGTGATGTATTACATTGATATTTTTTCTAGGATGTTGAACTATCCTTGAATTCCATGGGAAAAAAAATCCTACGTAGTATTTCACAATGTATCATCCTTTCAATATGCCATTGAATGCAGACTGCTGGCATTTTATTAAGTATTTTTGCATTAATATTCATAAGAGATACTGGCCTGTAGTTTTCTTGTTAGTGTTTTGTCTGACACTGGCATTGGAGCAATGCTAACCTCGTAGACTAAATTAGGAAGAGTTCTATCTTCAGTTTTCTGAAAGAGTTTGAGAAAGATTGATGTTAATTCTTCTTCAAATGTTTGGTGAAATTCACGAGTGAAGCCACGCAGTTCTGAGCTCTCTTTTTGGGACATACTGTATTACCAGTGAAATATTTTTACATAGTTATAGGTTTATTCAGGTTCTCGATTTCTTCATGATTCAGTCTTAACAAACTGCATATTCCTAGGAGTTCGGTCATTTAACCTACGCTATTTAATTTGTTGGCATACAATTGTTCATAGTAGTCTCTTACCATCATTTTCATTTCTTTAAAACTGGTAATAATACTCCTTCCTTGAGAAATTAATTAATAAGCTGACTCTAAAACAAATTCTTTGCCCTCCCCCATATTTTCACTTCTGACCTCAGTTATTTGAGTCTTTTCTCAGTCTATTTAGCTAAAGGTTTGTCAGTTTTCTTGATATTTTTGAAGAACCAACCACCTTTTGGTTTTGCTGATTTTCTCTATTGTTTTTCTAGTCTCTACTTTATTTATCTCTGCTCTATCTTATTTCCCTTTTGGCTAGCTTTGGGTTTAGTTCATTTTTCTTCTTATAGTTCTTTAACATGAAAAATTCAACACAATTTTACTTCTCTGCCATTCTGAGGCTGGTGATTAATGAAATTATATACAGTTTTAGTTCTGGGCTGTTATTAATTTTTAAATAGCATCCTTTATATTTTTAGTAGTTTTTTTCTTTACTATTGTAGTACGTCTCTCAGCCGAAATATAAAAAAAAATTTAGATTTAATTATAAATACCAGAACTTTCTTTGAATATCACTGATTTTTACATACTTGGGCTTCTTTGTGTATATATTAATGATTTCATTTGTTGGGTTATATCCTTGAGCAATATTTGTGCAATAGAAACATGATAATTTCTGGGATTTTTCCACAATTTCTCCACTTTAGTTGTATTTCATATGTATTTGCTTCTTGGCTTTATGTCTTAAAATATTCATTCCTTTAATCTTTCATATCAACTTCCATCTTTAGCCCTCTCCACTATAATTTAGCCTTCTCCACCCAATTATTTTGGTATAGCTTTAATCTCTAAGAACTATTTTTGTTTTCTATGTATTTTTTAAAAAATAATTATTTATCTAACTTTATTATGATTATTATTCATATTTGACCAGAGAGACAGAGAGATAGAGTGAGAAAACAAGCCACCAGGTCCAGGACTTGAACCGTGGTCAGCCATGTGGGAATCTAGCACCTTAACCACCATGCCACCTGCTGGCCCCTGTTTTCTATGTATTTTTTCTCTTAGTGTCCTATTCTTATTTTATTCCCTTCAGTGCCTGTTTTTCACCTTGGCCCTGTTCTTCATGCTGCTAATTTTATTAAATATCTCATAATTCTGGTCTAGGAGTACATGTAGGTAATAGGTCTATTTAATCACTTCTCCTTTTTGTGTTCTGTGGAAACCTGGGAGTACTTCAGGTTTGGCCCTACTTTATAATATGGTTCCAACACCCTCCTAAGAGCTTTTCTAGAGTCAGATTTCCTACTCATTTATAAAACTATTATTTCAACTTTAATCGAAAAGTATCTGTTCAGGCCAACTCCTAGGTAAATATGGGGGAGGGCAAGGGATTTGTTTTAGAGTCAGCCCATTAATTAATTTCTCAGACAAATGTGCTGTGGTCTGTTATGCTGTGGTTACTACCCCATGCTTGAAATTTCTCTGTTCTCTCTTGCAGATTTTGGATTGTGGTTTTTCTCTGCTGATTTCTTGATCATAGATTTGATCTGCTTTCCACCTTCTGGGAGTTTCTCAAAACTTCTGATCTACCAGTAGTGAACTTCCCTATTTTTTGGTAGCATTCTTAAATCACTTCTGTCGTATAATGGGATTTGGAGCTATATGGGAAACAAATGGCTATTATCTACCTGCTATTTAGATTTGGAAGTTCAGTTATCTTAAGATGATAAGGTATCATCTCTCCTATAATCATATTCATATTATTAGGCAACCTAAAAGGTTCAGGAGTGTCTTTAGATTAAAAGTATTTGCAGATCATATTAAATTTCATCAGTATTATACCTGTCAATGGCTTGAAGGTCATTGGCCGGATTCCAAGTAGGATCAAATAATACAACAACATTGGCACCAACAAAATTGAGGCCTAGTCCACCAGCCCTAGAGGAACAGAAAAGTGTACATTGAAACAGTAAAATACTAATTGTGTTCTTACTCAGCTGGGCTAGGTTTATATAGCAAAAACAATAAAATCTGCAGTAACATCATCAGGAAGATTATTAAAAGACAAATATACTACAAATGAAGGATCTGAAGTATATTCTTTTTTAGCACTCAAAAAAATTCCTTAAAAAAAATCAACCATTACGACCAGTTCTGTGGTACAGTAGTAATGTATCACTAAGAGGAGCCAGATCCAACATGCCAACCACAAATCCCTAGCCTGGTCAGCTTGAAACACGCCAGGCATGTGTGCAAGTGCAGTGAATCCAACGGGCTAGAGAACTAGAGGACGGAAATTGTGGTGTGAATGAATTCTGTGGAGGGTACTCAGTTCTCTCTTTCTCTTTCTCTCACATGAATGTACACATGCTCTATCATGAATAAAGAAAAAAATTGGCCTTTAAAGTCCATGTAAATAGGTTTTGCTGGTTTTGACATTTTTTTTTAAATACGAAAAAATATTTCTGCAAGATTTTCTTAACATATTTTTTTAAACTGTTGGTATGTATTCTAGCTAAATAATGTAATACATACTTTTCTTTTTTGGAAAGAGATTTTTATTATAGGGAGCATGCACTTGCCAGAAAGACAGAGAGGGACAGAGAGACAGTAAGTGAGAAATTATCCTGGAGGGATTGCCCCTTTGCAATCCCTTCTTCTCCATTCTCCTTTTAGGATTGTGGGCACATACACACAAGTGCCCAGCATGAGTTTTAAGCTGCCAGGTCCAGGACTCAAAGTCCAGTCAACTACGTGAGAGTCCAGTGCTGTAACCATTACGCCACCTGCTGGTCTCAAGTAATACATATATTTAAAAATTCAATCTAGAAAGAGACATCCATCTCCATTTCTCTTCCTAAAATCTCTGAACATTATACATAAGTAAACATAAGGCTCTGACAGGTGATGAGAAGACAGACAGGCTAGGGATCATGAGACTCAAGAAATAACATGGCAGTGAGTTTCTGGCTTTCTTTTGCTTAATATATACCACGTTGGGTTCCTAGGAAGCTAGTGAACTGACAATACCAATAGTCACAGATAAAAAATGCTCCAAGAAGGTTTTCTCCCTTCGGCTAAACAACTGGGAAAGGTGTAACATTGCAAGACAGAAAGTGTTAAATGAAAACCACCCTATTCCTGCCAAATACCAAGAAATGATCTGTGGTCCCAGCCCACTCTACTCAGCAAAGGATGTGAGATTTTTACCCTTGCCTGGCTATAATGAGGTACCACTCATCCCTGCTGAGATGATGTTAGGGAAAACTAAGTGGGAGGATGGGACTTACATTTCTGCCCAAAGATAACAGGGATCCCCTCTATGGTGTTAGGGGAGGCCATGCAGAAGCAGTAATGAGGAACCTTCCTCTCAAGATATTAGCAAAGGCTAAACGCAAAGCCTAAATTTCCACCTCTTCTTAATTGGCATGGTGCCAGAGGAGGCATACTAAAACAAAAGATATATAAGATATATAAAATACAGAGTCTCATAATACTCAAAATGCCCAGGACACAATAAAAGTCACTTACAACAAGATCCAGGAAAATCTTAGTTTAAATGATAAAAGACAATCAATAGATGGTAACACTGAGATGAATATGATGTTGGAATTATCTGACAAAGATTTTAATGAATATGATGTTGGAATTATCAGTCATCATTAGAATGCTACAACAAGCAATACAAACATGCTTGAAACAGTCTTTCAAAATAGAGTCTCAACAAAGAAAGAGGATATAAAGAACCAAATGAAAATGCTAAAACTGAAATACAAATCTTTCTGGATAGACTCAATAGTAGAGTAGATAGAACCAATAGTGCCAAGGATAGAATAAATAACTATAATGAAAATAATTATTTACCAAATCTAAGTAACAGAAAATAGGCTGAAAAAAAACCATGAAGAGTCTGAGGCCAACAGAGGACACAGCAGTTACATCGCTGGACTCTTCTATGGCTGACTGTGGTTCAAGTCCCAGACCCAGTGGCTTGAAAATCACACTGGGTGTGTGCATGCACAAAATCCTGGGAGGAGAATGAAGGAGAAGAGTCTGTGGTGTGGCCATCCCCCTGAGGGGATAATTTCTCACTTTCTCTCTCACTGTCTCTGTCTGTCTCCAATAAGCACACATGCCTTAACACAAAAACCTCTTTAATAAAGAGAGAGACCTGAGGAATAACAACAGAAGAGCCAACGCCTATCACTGGAGTGCTTGAAAGAAAAGAGAAAGAGACTGAAAAATTTTCAAGGTTACGTAGCTGAAAACATCCTACATTTAACAAAAGACAAACCTGTAGATTCAAGAAGTTCAGTGAAATTCAACCAAAAAAAAAAAAAAAAAAAAAAAAGACAAAACAAACAAGCAAAAAACCCAGAGAAAAACAACTAATTACTTTTAGAGGAACATCAATTCAATTGACTGGATTTCTCATCAAAAACAATGGTGGCCAGAAGGAAGGAGCACATTTTTTAAATGCTAAAAGAAAAGAAGTGTCTAACCCAGACATCCTATAACCAGTAAAAATATCCTTCAAGAAGAAAAAGAAAATGATGACATTCTCAGATTATGGAAAACTAAGATAATTTGTCACCGGCACACTTATCCTAAAAGAATGGCTAATGGAGGTTCTTTAAACAGAAAGGAAATGATAACAAAAGAAAGGTTGGAACTTTAGAAAGAGGAACATCAGAATAGGTTAAAAAAATTTACAGGTTCAGGCTGGCAAGTGGCATGGTGGTTGGACTCCCACATGGCTAATGGAGGTTCAAGTCCCAGCCCTGGCATCTTGCTTTCTCACTTTCCCTCTCTCTCTCCCTGGTCAAATTAAAAGAGAATAATGATAATGAATAAAATTAAATAAATAGTTATTTTTAAAAAGGTGAAATTAAAAACTATTCTATTTCTCATGAAATAGTTTCATAAATCATATTTCATGGTTAAAGGAATATTATAACCACATTTGATGTACTGCTCATGTATGTAGAAGAAATACCTCAGACAAGTATATTTTAAAAATGGAGTGGGAAAAAGTACTTAAACATAGATAAGTTTTCTACATGTCATTCAAACTGGCAAAACTGTATACCAGTAGAATATGAGAAGTTATTATGTATATCATAATAGGAAGAGTAACCACTAAGAAAACTATACAAAGCAATCTTCTCAAAAATACAATAAATAAATTTAGATATGAGAAGCAGTAGAACCAAGAATGGGAAATAAACAAAAATAAAATATATCAATAATTATTAAATGTAATGGCCTAAATATATCACTTAAAATCAAAGACTGGTAGAGCTGATAAAAAAGAAAAATAAAGGAAAAGAAAACATAGTCTAACAATAAGCTTTCTACAAAAGCTACATTTTTTTTTTTTTTTTTGGAGAGGTTTGTCACTATAGGGCGCGTGCGCTCGCCAGACAGACAGAGAGAGACATAGAGACAGAAAGCAAGAAATCACCCCCCAGGGGGGATGGTCACGCCGCAATCCCTTCTCCTCCGTTCTCCTCTCGGGATCTTGGGCACGCACGCACACGTGCCCGGCATGAGTTTTAAGCCACTGGGTCCGGGACGCGAACCGTGGTTGACCACGTGGGAGTCCAGCGACATAGCCATAGCTAACTGCTGGTTCCCAAAAGCTACATTTTTAAAAGCATATATTATTATATTTTAATTGTCAGAGGGCTCTTGCACTTGCTAAGAGAGATAGAGAAACAGAGAGGGAGGGAGAAGGAGAAAGCATCCCCAATGGGGAGTGGTCAAGCTACAATCTTTCTCTTTCACTTCTTAATCCTATAGGGATTTGCACATTTGCCTAGAGTATTATTCAAGCTGCCAGGGCCAGGCTTCAATGTCAGACCTGGCTTTCTTAACTACTAGGTAACAGGCGCTGGCCCTATTTTTATTTTTTTAAATTAATTAATTTATTTCATCCACGAGACAAAAAGACACACACACACACAAGAAAAAAGAAAAGAGAGATAGAAATATAGGGTCCACCAACAGAATCCCTACAATGGCAACCCACCACTAGATTCAGCCAGTCCAGATCATGGACATGTGTGCATGCCTAACATGTACAGGAAGGTATCAGCTCATAAACTGAAGATATTCCCGTACGGGCCCAGTTACACCAGCACTGTGACATCATCAAATCCGCAAACACACTTTAAATATGAAATAGATAAGTTGAAAGTAAAAAGACAGTAAAAGATATACAAGGTAAACATTAAGAAAAAAAAAAAAACAGGAAGAACTATATTAATTATATATAGTATACTTCAGAGGAAAGAAAATTACTAAAGAATGATATGTGATGATAAAAAGATCAATCTTCCAGGTGAACTCACCAAAACAACATAACTGAAATATAATATGAAGTCAAACTAACAAAACTGAAAAGAGAAACAGACAAATGCATAGTTATAGCTGAGGATTTAAAAATTCCACATTTGGCAACTGGTGGAACCACTAGAGAGAAAATCAGTAAGGATATAAAGAACAAAACAACCAACCAACAGGACCTAATTGGCAAATATAGAACACCCCACCCATACTTTTCTCAAGAATAGCAGAATATATATATATATATATATATATATATATATATATATATATATACACACACATATATATATATATTTTTTTTTTTCAGTTACCATGGGACATTTACCATGATAGATCAAATCCTTAGCCATAAAACAAACCTTAATAAATTAAAAATACTGAAGTAATACTGAGTATCTTCTCTGACCATAACAGAATCAAACTAGAAATAATAATAGGATGACAACAGGAAAAATTTCCAAATACCAGGAAATAAATAGCAGAAATCCAAATAGTCTACAGATCAAAAAGAAACTCTGAAAGGAAATTTTGTTTGTTTGCTTGTTTGTTTTGTTATAGGGCACGTGTGTTTGCCAAAAAGACAGAGAGAGACAGAGAGACAGAAAGTGAGAAATCACCCCCCAGGGGGGATGGCCACACCACAATCCCTTCTGTTCCTTTCTTTCAGGATCTTGGGCATGCATGCACAGGTGCCCAGCGTGAGTTTAAGCCACCGGGTCTGGGACTCAAACCATGGTCGACTACATGGGAGTCCAGCGACATAGCCATTACGTTAACTGCTGGTCCCAAAAGGAAATTTAAAAATCAAATAATAAATAATAAATTAATAAAATGAAAGTACAACATATCAAAATATGTGAGACACAGCTAAAGCAGTGCTCAGAGGAAAATTTATACCCCTAAATGCTTATTAGAAAATAATAAAGGTCTGAAATAAATAATCTCAAGTCCCAACCCCATGAAACCAGAAAAAGGAGAAGAACGTAAAGTAAGCAATGGAAGAAAATAATAAACATGAAAGCAGAAATCAATAAAAATTAACATAAGAAAAATAGAGGAAACCAGTAAAAAGCATAACAGAAGAAGTATAAATATTTACATGCCTAATGCCAGAGCATCTAAAAGAATGTAAAAGAAAGATTGCTAGATCTAAAGGGAGATATAAACTCCAATACACTAATTGTGTGATATTTTAATATCCTGCTGTCATCGCTGGACAGGTCATCTGGACAAAAATTAACAAAGAGGCACAGGAATTAATTGATATTGTGAGCCAAGTGGACATGATAGACATATATAGAGTATTCCACCCAGCAACTACTGAATATACTTTTTTTTCATATTTACATGGAACATTTTCAAAGATTGATTGCATAATAGGCCATAAAATGACTATAGAACTCTACCCAGTATCCTTTCTGACTACAACAGAACTAAACTTGACATCAACCATGGAAAAAGTCCTTGAAAATATACAAAAGCATGGAAACTAAATAATCTATTTTTGAATGACTTTCAAACTATTAAGGAAATTAAGACTGAAATCAAAAGATTCATTGATACTAATGACAATGGACCAAACTACCCTCCATAACCCTTTAGGACACACCAGAAGAAGCAAGTTTATAGCCACTAGTACTCCCAAGAAAAATATAGAAAGGTGGCAAATAAATAACATCACATCATAAGGAATTCGAAACAACAACCATAAATCCTAAAATTAAGAAAAGAAATAGTAGAGATTAGAGCTGAAATAAATGAAATAGAGAATGAAAGAACTATACCAAAAAAAAAAAAAAAAGAAGAAATGAATGGCTGTATTTTTGAGAGGAGAAGCAAAATTGACAAGCCATTAGCTAGACTAATTAAGAAAAGCAGAGAAAGGAACCAATGAGATAAAATCAGTAATGAAGCTGGCACTATTACAACTGATATATTTGAACTACAAAAAAAATATGAGCTACTATGAGCAACAATATGCCAACAAATTAGAAAAATCTAGATGTGAGAGACAAATTTCTGGATAAGTACAAGTTACCTATGTTGAATCAGGATGAAATAGAAAGCCTGAATAGACCAATAACAAGTGAACAGACTGAAGCAGTGATAAGTAGTCTCTCGATAAAGAAAAGTCTAGGTCCAGATGTCTTCACTTCTGAATTCTATAAAACTTTGACAGAAAAGTTAACCCAATTCTTCTCAAATTATTTCTAAATATTCAAAAGGAATGAATCCTCCCAAACACATTTTATAAAGCCTGTATTACTTGATACTGAAAGCAGGCAAGCACATAATAAAAAAAGAAAACTACAAACAATAAACCTGATGAATATGGATGCAAAAATTTTCAACAAGATACTAGCAAAATGAATCCAACAACATATCAAGATTATACACAATGACCAGGTAGGCTTTAACTCAGGGATGCAAGGATGGTTCAACATAAGTAAAATAATAAATGAAACACACCACATTAATAGAAAGTAAGAAAAAAATAATAAATCTATAGATGCAGAAAAAACATTTGATAAGTTACAACATTCCTTTATGATCAAGACTCTTTGCAAAATTGGGGCACATTTTGGGACAGTCTTCAATATATTGAAAGTCATATATGACAGACCTACTGCAAGCATCATGTTGAATGGAGAAAAGCTAAAGCTTTCCCATTAAAAACACAAGGTTGCCCAGTCTCTGCACTCCTTTTTAACATAGTGCTGAAGTACTAGCAAATGCAATCAGACAAGAGAGCAAAATAAAAGACATTCAGATGGGAAAAGAAGTGATAAACTGTCCCTATTTGCAGATGATCTGATTATATACCTAGAAAATCCAAAAGAGTCCACGAAAAAACATCTAGAAGTAATAAATGAATTCCGTAAAGTTGCAGGATATATAGCCAATCTACAAAAACCTATAGTTTTTTAATACAGCAGTAACGAACAGACTGAGACAGATTTTAAGAAAGCAATTCTATTTATAATAGCTACAAAATAAATCCAACCAAAGAAGTAAAAGACTTTTTACAAGGAAGATTACAGAAAACTGAAAAAAGAAATTGAATATGATATTAAAAAATGGAGGGACATTCTGTGCTCTTATATCAGAAGAATCAACATAATCAAAATGTCAGTCTTACCCAAATTAATTTACATACTTAAAGCAATTCTGATCCAATTACTTGAGACATTCTTCATGGAAACAGAAAAAACTATGATCAATTTTGGCCCGAATCAAAAAGATCTCATACTGCCAAGGCAATATTGTATCGAAATAATAAATCAGGAGGTATCTCACTAGTCCTGACTTTAAAGACTACTACAAAGCAGTGATTATTAAAACAGCATGGTACTGGCACAAAAATAGATACAATGATCAATGAAACAGAATAGAGAACCCAGAAATAAACCCCAAATCATACAGTCAACTAATCTTTGATAAAGTGTATAAAACAATACAGTAGAGGAAAAAAAGTCTTTTTGGCAAATGATGTTGGAAGAATTGTATATCCATCTGCAGAAAAATGAAAATGGACCCCCTATCACTTACCATTATCTAGAATTAACTCAAAATGGATCAAAGACTTACATAGAAAGCCTCTAACCATAAAACTACTAACAGAAAATGTAGGGGAAACTTTTGAAGATGTTGGAGTAGGCAAAGATTTCTTAAATAAGATACCTAAAGCACAGGCAATGGTCCCTAACATAGATGAGGGGGATTATATCCACCTAAAGAATTCCTCATAGCAAAAGAAACTATAACTAAAGTGAGAAAAAAACAACCCTCAGAATGGGAGAATATACTTGCAAATTATTCTTCAGATAAGGGATTGATATCTAGAATACATAGAGAACTCAAGTAACTCACTCATAAAAAAAAAAAAAAGAAATAATCCAATTAAAAAATGGGGTAAATAAATTGAAGAGACAACTCTCCAAGGAAGACTTAAGAATGGCCAAGAATTTATGAAAAAATGTTCAAAGTATCGTCATAAGGGAAATGTAATTTAAAACTATAATGAGCTATCACTTTACCCCAGTTAGAATGACTAGGATCAAAAAAATAAAGAGGAATTGGCAGGTGGCGTGGTGGTTAAGAGTGCTGGGATGCCATATGGCTGACGATGGTTTGAGTCACAGACCTGGCAACTTGCTTTCTTACTTTCCTTCTCTCTCATTCTGTCCCTCTCTAGTTAAATTAAAATAAATAAAGTTAAATAACAAAATTCTTTAAAAAAAATAAAGAACAATGAGTATTGGTAAGGCTGTGGCAAAAAGGGAACTCTCTTACACTCTTGATAGAAATGGAAATTAGTCGAACCTCTTGGAAAACAATGTGGAGATTACTCAAAAACCTACACATGGAATTTCCGTATGACCTAATAATTCCACTTCTTGGTATCTACCCAAAGGATAAGAAAGCACTCAATTGGAAAGACACCTGCACATCCATGTTTATTGCATCGTTATTTATGACTGCTAAAACATGGAACCAACCTAAGTGTCCAAAAACATATGACTGGGTTGAAAAATTGTGGCACATACATACCATGGGATATTACGCAGCTCTGAGAAACAATGAGATCCTGCAGTTTGACTGACTCAAAATGAATGAATATAGAAGATCTAATGTTGAACAAAGTGAGTCAGATTTAAAAGATACACATTGTATATCCCAACTTAATTTGTACTGAGTATCTGCACTTCAATGGCAGAGGTTTAGAGATCTGAAGATGTGTGGACAGATCAGTGTGGATGCTAGTAAGGGTGGAAAGCGGCTGGCAGAGAGTGGGTAGGAAATGGTGGATATGAAGAAAAAAAGATTATAAATGATAAACTTCTGTTTTCAAGAGAAAAACAAATCAAAACCTTTTATGTATTGTCTGAAATAGTTCACAATAGTATGTATCTCTTAATTTATCTGTCATCAAAAGGGCACTCTGTTTAAATGGAAGATCTGAATAGTGTGAAAAATGTTGACAATATTCTGTGAAACTATAGTCTATCATTAATTTGTATCTGCAAGTTTTATTTTAATATATATGAGAAATTGCAACTGAAATTTATTTTATCAATGTTTTCTGAATGAAATAAATTTTCTGTTAAAACAAAGCAATGTGTTTATGTATCTAATGTGTTTATATATACTAACAATAAACATGTGGAAATCAGAATTTTAAAACAATCCCATTTACAATCACTCCAAAGAAAATAAGATGTTTAAAATATATTGGGGAAGTCATGAAGCATTTTTATATAGAAAAACATTTTTTAAAAAGTCATGACTTTTCAGGACTAGCAGTTGGCGTAATGGTTATGTCGCTGGAATCCCATGTAGTTGACTGTGGTTCGAGTCCCAGACCTGGTGGCTTAAACTCACGCCAGGTGCGTGTGCGTGCATGCCTAAGATCCTGAGAGGAGAATGGAGGAAAAGGAATTGTGGCATGGCTATCCCCTCTGGGGAGTGATTTCTTGCTTTCTGTCTCTCTGTCTCTCTGGCGAGTGCACACACCCTACAGCAAAAACCTGTCTTAAAAAAAAAAAAAAAAAGGCATGACTTTTCTTACCTAATAAATATAACAAAACATGCATAAGGTTTATTTATATTTACTGAGATTTTTTATATAGGGTGCATGCGCTCACCAGGGAGAAAGATAAGAGAGAGAAAGTGAGAAATCACCCCCCCCCCCCCCAAAAGCGGGATGACCATACTGCAATCCCTTCTCCTCCATTCTCCTCTTGAGATTTTGAGCACTCACCCACATGTATCTGATGTGAGTTTTAAGCTGCTGGGTCCAGGATTCATACTGTGATCAACCATGTGGGAGTCCAGCACCTTAACCACTACGCTACCCGCTGGGTGAGGAAAGAAATCAAAGAAAATCTAAAAAATATGGAGAGATCTACCAAGTTCATGATTTGGAAGTTTCAAAAGAATAAAGAGTCAATTATTCCCAAGTTGAATTATAATGTACTTCCCACCAAAAGCCCAGCAAGACTTTCGAGTAGACAAGCTTATTCTAAAATTTATATGGAAATACATGAGCCCTAGGACAGTGAAAACAATCTTAAGAAATAGAACTTGGAAAAATAACTACTTATAGAACTACCTATATAGCTACAGTAATCAACAGAGTGGAATACTCGCAGAGAGAGACACACAAAAAATCGGTACAGGTTAGAATCTGAGAAATACACCTACACAAATATGCTCAACTGATTATTGACAAAAGTACAAAAGCAATTCGACAAAGGAAAGACAGATAAGAAAGATTTCAACAAATAATATTGAAGCACTTGAACATCCATATACAAAAAACTGAACCTCAACCTAAATATCACATTTTATATCAAAATCAACTGAAAAATAGATCGCAGACTTAGTGTAAAATGTAAAACCATAAAACTATTAGGAAAAATGTAAGAAAAATCCTCAGCTAAGGCAAAGATTCTTAGACTTGAGCTAAAAGCACAATCTATAAGAAAAAATATTTTAATTGGACTTCATCAAAATTAAAAATGTTTACTAGATGAAAGACCTTGTTAGACAAATGAAAACAAGCTATGGACCGAAAGAAAAATTTTGCAAACCACAAATCCATCAAGCATTTAGTATCTATAACTTTCAAAACCAGCTGATCAAAGTACTGATTCAATGAGAAGACACATAAAAGGCACTGGACTCCCACATGGTCGAGCATGGTTCAAATCCCAGACCTGGTGGCTTTATTTCTCATTTTCCCTCTCTCTCACTCTGTCCCTCTCTAGTCAAATTAAAAATAAATAAATAAAGCTAAATGAAATAATTTTTTTAAAAGGGCATTTCTACAGATATATTTAAGAATGCAAATTTTTACTTTCTATACATCTTGGCTTACATATTTGAAGATATTTTCTAGGAAAAAAATAAGCAAATGCAATTAATACATTGAAGATTATTGTAAAGAGCAAAAGTACACTGAGGAAGAAAACTGAGTAAGAAAATCATGATTGAAATATGAATTGAATTGGACTGTGCAAACATAAAATAATGGAGAAAGCATTAGAAAAGAGAACTGATTTGAGGTTGATGTCAAAACTATTCTTGAACTGGGTGAAAGTTTATGGACACTGAGGATTGTCTCAATACTATTTGGCCTGACATTAAACAATATTTACAAAATCATAATAACATAAATGTTGTTTCTACCCTCTATATTTTAGAGTCAGTCTATGAACAATAACCTGGTTATTGTTGTAAGACTTAATAAAAATATTAATATCCTGTTAAGGAGAAGTTACAAATAGTTGACAAATAATATGGACAAGTGACAGAAGTAGACTACACAATGGGTGCCTGCTAATGCTAATATCAGACATTATGAAGTCTTGGAAGACACATAGGAGGCTGATGGACCAAACATTAAAAACTGAGTATTTCCCAATTAAATGAGGGGGCAAACCAAGAAAGAAGATGCCATTAAAAACTTGGAAAAAATAGATCCAATGCAGCCAGGCAGTGACTGAAAGTAACAAAAGTAGTTCATAGACAAACAGAAATAATAAAAACAGTAAATGTTGTGAGGAAAAAGGGGAGAATAGTGAAAATAGACTAAATCCTCTCCTTTCATAACAGAGATTCCAAGTTGTATAAAGATGATAAACTAAAAGACGATAAGAACCCTATTCTGGCAAAATAATGGCTAAGTCAATGTAAAAACATTTCTGCTACAACAGAAATTAAATATAAATCATAACAAAAAAAGAAAAACAAAAACTTAGCTTATGTGTCTTTCACAAAACAAAGCTGACGAGTGCATTTATTGTATCATAAGGTTCCTTATATAGTGAAATATATAATAAATTACTCCTTGAACTCGGTCACAGGAAAACAGGGATCCAAAACGTCTTCCCTTGCTCTGATAGGGATGCCTTGCAGAAGCCAAAGCAAAACCACACAAGTAGGAAACCCCTATAGCCAGTCTTCAAAAGATTTCCACAAAGGAAAAAAGTCTCAATGAAAATAAGCTCAAAATTTAAAAAATGACAAAACATAAAGAAAAAGCCAGAGAAAACAGCAGATAAAAGAATTAGCACTCACATGTGCCAACCAATCAAAAAGAGATTTTTTTTAAAAAAGGTATAATTTAAATTAGTGAAGAAATGAAAGACTAGAAATCATAAAAGAGCAAAATGCCTACAAAACGATAGGCAGATTTGAAAAAATTAAACAGAACTTCTTAAAATAAAAAATACAATCTAAAAATGACAAAGAGCCAGAAGGTGGTACAGGATTAAAACACAAAGCTTTGTGAGGCTGACCATCAGAGGTTCACGACTACAGACCTCCCTGAGCGTGCCAGGCCTGTACAAGCCCATGACCTGGGGCTAGGAGAGGCAGGGGTGAACTGCAGCATCAAGACCCTGTTGAGAGTGCTGCTTATCTCTGTTTCTGTCTCTCACTTTCGGAAGAAAAAAAATCTTTTTTTAAAAAATAAAAAATTTGATAGGTTAACAGTAATATCTTTTTTTTGGGGGGGGGGAAGAGGTTTTTGCTATAAGGCGTGTGTGCTCACCAGGAAGAGAGAGAGAGAGAGACAGAGAGACAGAAAGCAAGAAATCACCCTCCAGGGAAGATGTCATGCCACAATCCCTTCTCCTCCATTCTCCTCTTGGGATCTTGGGCATGCATGCACAAGCGCCCAGTGTGAGTTTAAGCCACTGGGTCCAGGACTTGAACTGCAGTCTACTACATGGGAGTCCAGCAACATAGCCATTACGCTAACTGCTGGTCCCAGTTAACGGCAATATCTGACAGCCATAGTTGAAGTGACAATAAGCAATATTATGGTAGATCTTAGTAAACTGGACTAGAGGTGAGCAGAAGAGAGAGAGCCTACTGCTTGTTCTGACAGGGTCTGTACTATATTTGAACTATTATCTAATGTATTTTTTTTTTTTTTTACTGAAAGACACATCACAGATTGAGTATCCCTTATCCAAAATGCTTGGAACCAGAGGTGTTTTGGATTTGGGATTATGGAATATTTGTATATATATATATATATATATATAGAGAGAGAGAGAGAGAGAGAGATCCTGGTAATGAAGTCCAAGTTTAGACATCGAGGTGATTTGTTTCACATACACATAACCTGATGATAATTTCATATAATATTTTCATATTATAGCATTTTCACTGTGAACTGTAACATAATAAAATCAGACATGAAATTTTCTACCTGTGTCATGCTGGCACTCAAAAAGTCCAAGCATCCTTTATCCAAAAATTTTAAATGCAGAATACTCCAACATCTGAAACTTTTTTTTGTGTGTAAATTAATTTATTTCATGAAAGAGAGAGAAAGGCACTCTCACAGAGTCTCATGCTGCAGTCTTCCCCCAGTCTTTCAGACAGGCTGATCTGGGACCTGAACCCCAATCTTCCACATGGCTTCCAGTATTGTAGAACACTGTGTTACCACTGTGCTACTACAGCTAGGCTGTCAGCCTGTATTTTAAAATTAAGATGGCTTATATGTGTTTTATGCCACCTAATTGAAGACACTATTGTATGTCACTTAATATTTTGTACATAAAAATTCATGTGAGATAATATTTCTTGAATTCATTTATAGGAAAATGGGAATCCAAAACTTACCTCCTTTTGCTTTAGTTGCAAGAATTCAAGACCGATTTCAGTGCTGAGCAGAAGTAGCTCATTCATATTTTATCTCTCGTTTTTAAAATTTTTATTGTGATTTAACTTTTATTTTGTGAATTTTACATATATTAATTTTGAAAGTCCTTAGAAATTCTTTTTGAAAGACAGTAAGAGTCAATCTATAAAATTCTTATTACATAAGATGTCAAAAGTTATGGATTTGTTATCCCCTCAAAAAAAGATTCATCTTATTTTTTAAAAAAGAATTATTTATTTAGTACTATTTGTTATTATTATTATTATTTTTAAATTTGACCTGTTATATATGTAGAGAGAGAGAGAAAGGGAAAGTGAGAAGGAAGGCTGCCAGATCCAGGACTTGAACTGTGGTTGACTATGTGGGAATTCAGCCCCTTTAACCACCAAGCCAACTGTAGGCTCCGGAATTAATCTTAATTAGATGCTTATATTGATTTAAATCTTTCTCTTATGTGTGTGTATTCTTTAAACGGTTTTAACTAGAGATTTGTAAGTAGATGTTAGAACCAATTTACCTTTTATAAAATTTCTACCTGTGGGGCTTCTCTGGTTGAGAAAAAGTAAAGGCATAGAAGAGAAACGCCTGGCCCACCAGACCTGGTGGGCTCTTGAGGGATCCTTGAGCACAGTCAGAAAACCACTACTACAAAAATTCTTCTTTAACTGATAAAGTTTAGTTATTTTGACCACGGACATTAGTCAAAACACTATCACAGAAAATGTTGTGGGAGAAAGATCCATTTTTAAAATTTTTATCTTTATAAGCCCAGGTTAAGGGGAGTTCAGTGATGATAAAGGACACGAGGGGTCCAGCTGTGTGGCACGTACTGCTAAGATCCTGTGTTCCACAGTCTAGGGGCAGGTGAGAGGCCTAGGTTCATCAGATTCAGTGGTGTCCACCTGTAATCCCAGCGATTCAGGCGGGCTGAGGTAGGAGATCATGAGCTTGAGGCTGGCTTGGACAAAAGAGTAAGACCCTATCTAAAACAGGCATGGTGTTGCACATGCCTGCAACCCCAGCTGGGAGGCAGGGGCAGGAGCATCACAACACAGTGAGGTCGTCCCCGCAACCCCCAAAAAGGTGAGAATGTGGAGAGAAGGTTAAGTAAGGGGAGGGGCTGGCATGGTGGTTAAGGCACTGGACTCCCATATGGTTAACCATGGTTCAAGTCCCAGACCTAACGACTTGCTTTCTCACTTTCCCTCTCTCTCTAGTCAAATTAAAAATAATAATAATAATAATAAATACAATTAAATTTTAAAAATAATTATTTAAAAAGGTTAAGTGAAATTGAAAATAGTGGTATTTTGTTATAATTAATGACATTTCTGCTGCTCCTCCATAAAGCTAAATAAAAGAATAACCACTATAAATTAATCCAGTAATATTTTCTAAAATTACTCTAAATCTTATAAACAATTAGATACAACCAAGTTATTGAACCTTATTTTCTTACATTGTAGAAACAAGGCAAATGTTAACGTCTGGTGTACTGTTGAACTCTTTCACGATCTTGAGCCTGTCCTCGGATTTTGTACTTCCGTCAAGTCGTCGGTAATCAAGCCCGGATGCCATGCAGTACTGCTGCAGCACGTCGAGCAACTGGAGAAAATGAGTGGAGACGGGCAAAGGTGGGTTCTTGGCGGAACACATTTCATATGATTATGGAGATTTATTCAGTATCGGTGCTCACAATTTCTTTTAATTCCAAGAGCAATGAATATTTTTTCCTACTTGTGACCCATATAGTTCTTCCCACTATACAGAAACTGGTTTCAATGTTCAGTAACCTTTATGTTTTTTTTTTTAATCTTTTTTTTTAAAAAAACAGAACCCAAATAAAAAGAATGTTATTGGTCAAATCATCATTGGTGCCATTTCCTAAGCTCTAAAATATCTTAAATGTCTTACATTATACTTTAATTATTAACGAGACCATCAATAGAAGATAAAAATCTACCGAGTTTGCCCTTTCGCAGCAACCTTGGTAGAACAGATTTGAGTGTCTGTCTGAAAGCCTCACGTTGCTTGTCTCATTGCCATTTGATACAAAGCAGATAGGGCTGAAAATGTGGCCATAATCTGTTAGGTTGTCCATCACAATTTATGTCTCAGGATTTAGGGCTTGCTGGCCAGGAATACACTTCAGAGGAAACTCACCTTGGTAGAAAAAGAGAAGAGCAGAACTTTATCTCTGTTTTTCCTGAAATGATTTAAAAGCTGCTGAAGAACCTGGAATGAACCACAGAACACTGGTGAACCGGTTCCAACTACAAGTACACTTTATACGTACATACATCACTCGAGAATGTCTTCAAAATTATTTTTACACAGTACTAACCTCAATCATCTTTTCTAATTCCTTTTATTCTTTCGACTTAGAGAAATAAAGTATTAGATATTACATCAAATGTTATTCATCATCATATTGTCAATTAGAAGGTAAAGTTCCCAAAGACTTTTATTTCATCTCATCTGGTTTTAATAAAAAGGAAGCATTTAGATGATGGGATACATTTAAATGGATTAATTTAATTTCCAAAATACACTTTCTTTATACCTACAATATGTTAAGAAACTAAATTATAGCATGGCATTCCTTGTAGGAAATATTTAAATAGTCTCTAGATGGATGTAATGAGATGTTGTCAATTACATCTAGGTTCTAAAAGTCTTGATATTTATTTTCTTAGAATAATCAGTCTAATATACACCTCTCCTCATTTTCTCCCAGTTGTTTCTTTATTTACAGTAAGCCGTGACTTCCAGGTTTGATTCTGACCTCGAAATGTCAATATTCTGTCTCCACACAAAGCGTTTTTAGGGAGGAAGCACGCGGTCCGAAGACTCATATGTAATAGTAATACTGTTATTTTTAAACAGGCATTTCCACATCTGGTAATGACAGCTCGAGAACACCACAGAAAAGCAATCCACAGAGAGAAAAGAAAGAACTTCTTTAATGAGTCTAAGCTTTTCTAAACTATGAAACAAACAATGAAGCAATTTTATTTATCCAGTGATAAACATTTAAATAAAATTTTTATTTAATAAAAAATTTTATTTTTTTATTAAAAATTTTTAAATAAAATATTTTAAATAAAATATTTTATAGCCAATATAACACTCCTAGAAGTTGAGCAAGAGAAGGCATTTTGTTAACTTTGGCCCTTATCCCCCTAATCCATCAAAAACAAAACAAAACAAAATAAAACAAAAACCATGGAGTTAAAAAAAATAATCTACTCAGATGGGACCAGCAGATGGTGTAATGGACTCACTGGACTCCCACGTGGTCGACTGTGGTTTGAGTCCCAGACTTGGTAGCTTTGAAACTCACACCAGGTGCATATGCATGTGTGCCCAAAAATTCCGAGAGGAGAATGGAGGAGAGGAGATTGCAGCATGGCCATCCCCCCTTTGGGGGATGATTTCTCGCTTTCTGTCTTTCTGTCTGTCTATGTCTCTCCGGTGAGTGCACGCACCCTATAGAAAAGTATCTCTCAAAAAAAATCTACTCAGATAGCTAATTAAGTGGTGAATAAAAATGTCACAGATCATGTAAACATCATTTTAACACTTGGGGTGCACATAAAAAAGTTTTATTTCCATTTAATGTTTTCAAAAATAACCGACTCCATATAGAGTATGTGCATTTGAATTTTATATAATAACAACTTTCTATTGGTAAGTTTTATGTTTTTAGGATTACAGAAGAATTGAATAGAAAGTACAGAAAACTCCAGTGCATACCCTCTTTTCCAACAACTTCCACACCTCCCCCTTCTATTAATTTTATCAGAAAATGTGTACTAATTATTACTTCTAATAATGATTAATATTAGTGTAGTATATTTGTAACAACTGATGAATACTGATATTACTATTAACCCAAGTCCACAGTTCACATAAGGATTCATTCATTGTATTGCAGAGTTCTATGGGTTTTGACAAAAGTATAATGAGATGTATCTACCATTACAGTATTATATAAAATATTAACAGCTTCACTGCCTTAAAAATTCCCTATGCTTCATCTAGTCACCTTTCCTTCTCCCAGAACCCCTGGCAACCACTGATCTTCCTACTGTCTCCATAGTCTGCCTTTTCCAGAGTGTCATGTGGTTGTAGCTGAAATCATACAGTCTTTTCAGATTGGCTTCTTTTAGAAAGTAAGCATTGAAAGCTGCTCCATCTCCTTTTATTTATTTATTCTTAATTTGCCATAGGGTGTGTATGTGCTCACCAGAGAGAGACAGAGAGAAACAAGTAAGGAAAGTAAGGAAGTGCCCCCCGTCTTCCCCAGGGGGATGGTCACACTGCAGTCCCCTCTCCATTCTCCTCTTGGGATTTTGTGCATGCGTGCACATGTGCCCAGTGTGTTTTTCAGACTCAAACTGGGCAGCTGGTCAGGAAGGATCCAGCCACCTTAACCACTACATGGCCAGCTGGCCCCCTCCATGTCTTTTCATAGCTAGCAGCTCATTTCTTTTCACTGGTAAGTAATATTCCATTGTGCGGCTAAAACATTGTTTGTTCATCCCCTAATCTAAGTCAACCATGGTTGACTACATGGGAGTCCAGCGACATAGCCATTACGCCAACTGCTGGTCCTAGAAGATTTGAATTATTTGTTATGATAATAAATCACGATATTTTCACTGTACAAACTTACTTTTAAAACACACACACACACACACACACACACACACACATTTCTAACTTAGTCATCTATTATTATTTATATTCCCACCTTCTATTTTATTTTACTGACTTTAAAAGTCCCAAGCAAAATAAATGATAATGAGTTTATCTAGATTAACTGCTAGTAGTATTTCCAGAATTTTAAGAAAAAACAAAGTCTTACTTTGAATAACTTCCTTTTTATTCCTTTTGCCAAAAGAAGTAACTTACATTTTCTTAATTATAACATGAAGTTTGGAACTGTTGTGTAAAATCTGTGAATCCATAAATAGACATTCTTGATAGTTTTTAAGGGATTAAACAAACTACTCTTGCCGCCAGGAGGCTGGAAGTGTCAGCAGTTCAGGCTACTGTCACGGGCAATGCTGGAGGCCTGGGTCAGGGCAGGAGAACTCCGCCTTACTTTTCACACCTGCCTCAATGCATCACCGCGGGCAGCATGACTACAAGTCAGTTTCCCGTGTAGAACAAATGTTCCCATGCAACCCGACAACCCAGGTTGGCAAGTAATAAGGGGCACAAAAAATCCAGTGTAGACACAGAGGCCTTGCCCACATTGAACTCTTCAAAAAGGTCCTTTAATTTCAAACTAATGACTATTCGCAACCTCCTGATTAACATTTCTAATAGGTTATCTCTTAAAACATTCAAGGAGACAAGATATTATATATGTGATAATAACATACTTCTTAATGGGGAGACGTCCAATGTATCAATAAGGAAAGTCTGAAGTACATTTGGTGCAACTACTACTGAGAGCCTGCCATGTGCACACATCAGTACGAGGGCCCATCGTGAGCTAATCAATGCTGGCAGGATCTCACCGGCTGTCCATAGCCATTGTTTCTGCTGAATGACTGAGCATCTGTCCTGAATGTCTGGTATCTGCCTAATCACTGGATAAATATGTGATATAGCATTCCTGTCTGTGCGCAACCTGAAACATGAAGACTTACCTTCATTTTCCCACTGTATTTAGGGTCAGAAAGTGTTTCAAAGGCTGCTTCTTTGCTTTTCTGCACAAAATCTGGGAATCTGGAAAATACCTGATCACATATTCTTTTGATAAGTGTTTCCTTGAGGAGGAAAGGGAGAAAAAAACAGATTTTAACCTCACACATATATAATGTATAATTTGAAACTGCTTACAAAAAAAATCTATTTAGAAGAAATAGACTACTTTATACTACTTTGAAGATTTTGTCTTCTTCAACTTTTAGACTAAAAAGTCTAAAAAATTCAGAAAATCTTTACGCTACATGTTAAACATATAGGACTTTAATGAATTCTTAATCATATAGCTACTAATTTATCATCACTTTTTTACCATTTAAACATAATTTATGTACATTTATGGCTTTATACAACTAAAGCAAAAATTGTTCTCGTGTCTGTAAGTACATCTGCATCCTCAGGCACTTCTCAGAGTATCAGAACAGGAACACAGAATCTGCACTGTCACTGACCTCGCGTAGCAAAATGTGGGAGGGTGATCACGTCCTGATGGGACTTACATGGCCACCTCAGTCACACCACCTCAGGGAGGGGCCAAGGGTAATGCCAGGCTGCTCTGGAGGCATAAACCACACTGCATTCCTTTATCAAATGATTACCCCCAAATTAAAACCACAAGAGAAACTTCCCATTGAAAATCAGTTATAAATTAAGAACTCTAAGAGCTGAAATAATCTCAAGTTTTTTGAGGGGTTTGGCGTGAGTAACATATATTCAACAGGTGAACAAATCCAAATTGTGTACTTTTGCAGAATTGCTTCCACTTTTTCCTTATTCTCTTCTTGGGATGTTCCACTGATTTCCTGCTCACTGGGATATAACAGCTGCTAATTAATTTAGACCATCAGTTTATCAAAACAGAATCTTCCAAGTAATGCATCTATTAATTAAATGTATCCCATACATTTATATTATCTTTATATTTAAAATACATATTTATATTTAAAATATCTGAATAGCTCTATAATAAAATATGCTTCTAACAACAGTACAAACCAGAAAATATGCTCACCAGAGAGAGACAGAGAGAGAGGGAGAAAGCACTCCCAATGTGGTATGGTCACACTGTGATTTCCTCTTTTCCATTTCTTCATCCTTTCAGGATTTGGGGACATGCATACATATGAGTTTTTCAAGCTACCAAAGCCTGGGACCAGCAGTTGGCATAAAGGCTATGTCACTGGACTCCCACGTAGTTGAATGCGGTTCGAGTCCTGGACCTGGCGGCTTAAACTCATGCCGGGTGCGTGTGTGCGTGCGTGCCCAAGATCCCGAGAGGAGAATGGAGGAGAAGGGATTGTGGCATGGCCATTCCCCCTGGGGGATGATTTCTCGCTTTCTTTCTCTCTCTCTCTGACTTTCTGGTGAGCACATGTGCCCTACAGCAAAAACCTCTCAAAAAAAAAAAAAAAAAAAAAAAAAAAAAAAGCTACCAAAGCTAGTACCCCAAATGCAGTCAGCCATGTGGGATCTGGCTCCCTTAACCACAGTCCACAGGGCCACCCCCATTACTTTTAAAGATTTCTAAAACAAGGAGCCAAAAAGAGAAATAGTACTTTCCAAAAAAATACTAAATTCTTTATTTGTAAACAATTACTTATTTATCATCATTTTTCAGTTTGATCAGAGAGAGAGAGAAAGAGAGAGAGAAAGCAAGTCACTAGGTCCAGGGTCTGAACGGTAGTTGGCCATGTGGGAGTCCAGTATCCCTACCACCACACCACCTGCCGGACTCGATACTAAATTCTTATTACATTTCAACATTACATTTAAACTGCA
Source organism: Tupaia tana (assembly GCA_026018925.1). NCBI lineage: Eukaryota > Metazoa > Chordata > Mammalia > Scandentia > Tupaiidae > Tupaia > Tupaia tana. Next base: position 11,499,852 of record JAKSZU010000013.1, on the reverse strand, counting down.
TCAACTATAATACAAGGATGTAAACAACTGCATTTAAGTCTAAACTTTCAAATCACTGATTCTTGTCAATTTGGAAAATAACTCTAATATTTAATAAAGGGGAATTTAAATCCTCATTTTATCCAGTAGATTAGATAAATATCATTAGATGTATTATTACTGGAATAGGACCGATTCATCCAAATATCCTATAAAGTAATTATATCAAAGGATGTTAGGAAAATTAAATGCATAAGATTAGTAGAGGCATAAGTGTTATTTTAGGTTTAAATTTTCTCACTTTGGTTTAAAACTTAAGTGTACATATCTCCTGGTACTTAAGCTTAAAAACAAACAAGTTAGTTTCTTCTTAAATTTCATATGAAAAAATCTTAATATTTATTAAGAAATTTTATATCAAACAAAATATTTATACTAACAATACCACAAAAATGTAAAAAGTCAGTGCATACCTGTTGTTTGGAGGCTCCAGAAGCCTGCAGGAGTGCAACGTGGTTAGCTACCTTCTGAAGGACTGAAAGGTAACTGAAATACAAGGTCTTCACAGTTTCACCATGTGAATTGGTCTGTAACCAGAAAAATAAGAAAATGAAAACAAGAAAAGACTACCATGGCTATGAAACTGCTTACATCATAAAATGTATCTCTAACAATTGTATTTATAGTGTGGTTATTTCTGGCACAATAAATTCTTTTTTGGGGGGGAGGGGAGAGGTTTTTGTTATAGGGTACATGTGTTCGCCAGAAAGACAGAGAGAGACAGAAAGCGAGAAATCACCCCCCGGGGCGGTGGCCACACCACAATCCCTTCTCCTCCATTCTCCTCTCTTGGGCATGCACGCACACGCACCCAGCGTGAGTTTAAGCCACCGAGTCTGGGACTTGAACCACGGTTGATTACGTGGGAGTCCAGCGACATAGCCATTATGCCAACTGCGGGTCCCCTGGCACAATAAATTCTATGACAATGATGGTCAACTATCTACATAAGATATTCATGAATCACTAGTGTGGAATCATACTCTTAGTGAATCATAATACAATAATGCTTTTAAAAAAGAAAATTCTCATTCCAAAAAGTATGTATCCTCATGACAGAGTGATAGGAATGCTTCCTAATAACAACTCTACAGTTACAGTGGCAGTGCCCTATGGACCCCTTTACAATCTCCTCTCATTTCCAAGGTTTTTTTTTTTTTTTTTTTTGAGAGATTTTCACTATAGGGCGCATGCGCTCGCCAGACAGACAGAGAGAGACATAGAGACAGAAAGCGAGAAATCACCCCCCGGGGGGATGGCCACGCCGCAATCCCTTCTCCATTCTCCTCTTGGGATCTTGGGCACACACGCATACGCACCCAGCGTGAGTTTTAAGCCACCGGGTCCGGGTGCAAACCGCGGTCGACTACGTGGGAGTACAGCGACATAGCCATTACACTAACTGCTGGTTCCCTCATTTCCAAGGTTTTGTAAGAAATTGATATCACACAAAAAGGGAAGTGATTAAAAATAGCAAAATAAATGAGGTGGAATAAGCACCAATGGAGATAAAGATTTACTTAGGGTCTTCTATGTGCATAGATATGTGATAGACAACTTAAAATACAGATAAAAAAAGGGTGGAGAATACACACAGAAGGTTAAAAAGTCAAATAAATTTTGTTTCTAGAAATACACTTGCTTTGTTCTATTGATACACAGTTTCTATAAAACTGACACCATTATCTAACATCAGAATGATATTTTATGCCTACTATCAAAGAGTAAGCTAGCTGACTACTAGTGATAATGAGAAACTTCCCGAAAATGAAATGATGTTTCAAAAAGTGGATACTTCTCAATAAAAGCTGAAAAGAAGAATGTCAAATTAAAGCTTACTTCTAAAATTAAATCTTGAAAATATGTCTGAATATTATATTTTGTATGTGATTACTATTTATTATTACATAGTATTTAATTTTTTTTTCTTTTTTACAAAACTCAGAAAAATACAGAAAATGAAAACAAGAAAAGGACTATGATGGCTATGTAACTGCTTATATCATAAAATGTATCACTAACAATTGTATTTATTGTCTGGTTATTTCTGGCACAAAAAATTCTAAGACAAATGACGGTCCTAAAGTTAAAGAACTGTCTGAGGAAAAGTTATCTGCTATTTACAATGACACTAGATTTATGAACTCTAAAGCAAGATAGGAGAATGATCATACTGAAACGCTTGCCTTATAACAACAGTTCCTCCTTTTGTGGCCACTGCTGCAGGTGCATGGTTTAGCAGACTGAAGTATCAGAGACACATCTTCTGTTTCTAGCACTGTTTGATAGACTGCTTTCTGGAAGTCTGTCAGAGAACAATACACCATCTGCCAAGACAAAATACAAATTAATTATTTGAATATTGGTAGGGTGATAATAGTAATTATTATGCACATCACATTTCACAGATTATCATAATGAAAAGTACTTATAAACTATTTTCTCCTCTAATTACATGATTATAATGATTTTTCCCATTCTCTTATATTCTTTGCCCCTCACCCCACCCTCAATTATACGAATAATAATTTTACTTTCAAATAAACCTCCTAAGACTTTTTAATTGAAAGAAATCATAATATGAAAAATCAAGTTATATGATTTCCTTATGTATTTCAGTATGTTGTGTTTCTTCTCAGGGTTCAATATTAGCTTACCATAAAAACAAACCATTACAGTTTATGCCAAACCGAAAAACTCAGTATAGAAAAATTTCAGAACAATGGTATAAATAATAAATGCTTACTGAAATACTTGGGCAATTTAGGAAAAACTTAAAACTTTATATTACTGAAAACTAAAATACAGCATTTACTTTTGATATTTTGATATAAATTCCTAATGTTAGTGAAGAAAATAATTAAGTAAATGCACATAAAAGCAAATACTATTTAGTGCACCAATTCAGGAAAGGAAGAAAATATGATGAAACAATGCCACTAAATTCTGAGGTCCTCTTTTTTGGGGAGGGGGGCGTGGAGGGAGAGATTTTTGCTATAGAATGCGTACGCTCGCCAGAAAGACAGAGACAGACAGAGACAGAAAGCGAGAAATCACCGGCCACGACGCAATCCCTTCTCCTCCATTCTCTCAGGATCTTGGGCACACACGCACACGCACCCAGCATGAGTGTTAAGCCACCGGGTCCAGGACTCGAACAGCGGTCGACTACATGGGAGTCCAGTGACATAGCCATTATGCTAACTGCTGGTCCCAATGAGGAACTTATTTTACCTTGTCTTTCTGGTAGCACTGGAAATTAGTAAAATTATTCTTGATACAGATGTAAGTAATGAGGGTTACAACATTATGCCCATAATAAGACTTTGAGGAATGTCATGAAGAGGGAAAAGTTATGTATTTAAAAATATTGATATGTATATTATCACTACAACAGAATGTTATTGAAAAAAAAATGACAAATGTGCATCCAAGTGAATACATGGATGTCTACATAAAATGCTGTATTGTTTTAAAATTATATATATAAAATATTAAGTACCTCTTGATTCCAACTTTGAGTACATATAAGCACATATAGAACAAAAAGAGAATACAGAAGATGGCGGTCAATGATGAAATACGGAGGGTATTTTGAGCTACTACTAAACATAGCAACACCTACTAAATATTCCTGTGTGTCCTGCATTTCAGGCAAGTTATGAGGCAGGCACCATTACCATCTTTCCCACTTGGCAGGTGAGTACACCCCGTAAGAGAGCCTCAAGGAAATTGCTCCAACTCACAAAACTCCTAAACAGGGGAGCCAGGACTCAAGCCCAACAATATCTGATTTCGAAGTCAAGCTTTAAACCTGTACGCACAACTCTATGTATTTACATTTTGCTGTTTCAACTAGATAGACAACCAAATAATAGAAATAAAATTGCGCAAAACATTTTAAAAAGTAGTAGTTCATGATAATTCAGTAATAGTATTTTAGATAAATATGAAAAATCACATACTGCATCAGTTTCTCTAACTTGCATATTTTCCTTTGAAATCTATCTTTCTAACAATAGGATATCCTAAGACTAGAGGGCCTTTGATAAGATTGCCCTTATCTGAGATCATCTTAATTAGATTTGGTTCCCAGTTATTTATAGAATCTTTAAAACTTCTTTATTTCTTTCATGAGAGTCAGAGTGAAAGAGAAAGATAGGCACCCCTAACCGGGTCTTCGTGGTGTGATCCACCCCAAGTCTAAGCCAGGCAGGGTCACAGTGTCTGCGCACGTGGCCAGCACGCACAGGGAGACCTTCTCCATGGCCTCAGCATCACAGTTACATTACACTGCTGCTGTGCCACCCTGACTGGCTAATTTATACCATCTTTATTTCATGGCCTGAGCTGAGAGAACCGTAAGATTGAAAAACTAGAAAAGACCACTTTATAGAGCAAAAAAGCATTCCTCTTGAGGTCACCTCCTTACATTTTCTTAACAATGAACAATGCAATAGTTCTAGGTTAGAAAATGTAATTGCAAGTAGCATTTAACAAGAAGCAAAACTGAAAAAAGAAAAAAAAAGCTTTTAACAAATTTGGTTCTATAACTAGAACCTGTGGTGAAGTGGTTTAGGCAGCTGATGCCACACGGCCAACCATGCAGTTCAAACCCGGACTTAGCAGCCTGAGAAGCACTCCAGGCACACGTACATGCACGCCAAAGGGCAGCCTGATAATGACACCAGGCATCTGTGTGTGCATGCTGGAAATCTCAAGAGGAAAATGGAGAAGGGACTATGGTGTGGCTATCTCCTCAAGGGAATGATTTCTCACTTTCCTATCTCTATCTCTCTCCAGAGAGTGTAAATGCCCTCTGGTAAAAACCAATAGTAAGAGAAAGAAAGAAAGGAAGAAAGAAAGAAAGAAAGAAAGAAAGCAATCAAGCAAGCAAGCAAGCACAGACTAATAGTGAACCTGTTAGCTAGCAGGTTAATAAAATTCGTAAAGGCTCAGTTAATGTTTTCTAAAACTCTGCACCTACATTTTTTTCCCACATAGAATAAATGGCAAAAAAACCATATTTATAAAGTACTACAGGAGATAGACTTCCTTTTTTTTCTTTAAGAGGTTTTTGCCTTAAGGCACATGTGCTTGCCAAAGAGAGAGAGAGAAACAGAGACAGTGAGAGGGAAGAAAGTAAGAAATTACCCTGCCAGGGGGGATGGTCACACTGCAATCCCTTATGCTCCATTCTCCTTCCGGGATCTTGGGCACGCACGCACACGTACCCGGCATGATTTTCAAGCCACCAGGTCCAGGACACCAACCATGGTTGTCCATGTGGGAGTCCAGTGACATAACCACTATACCATTTTCTGGTTCCTAGATTTCCTCTTAAAATAACTTTTTTCAGGAAAAAAAAAATGACAAGAAATAATATATTCAAATGTCGTTCTCACCCGGTCTTCTTTCTTAGGCAACTGATCCTTGATAAGAGTCTTGGTACGCCTGAGGAACCAGCCAGACATCTTTTTTGCAAGCCTTTGCATGGCCTTCCGGCCAGTAGCTAGTTCTCTTTTTGTTGCTGTGTGTCTCTGACCATGTTCTACTGGGTCAGAAAACTGCTTCTTGAAGTAGATCTTGCTACCTAAAAGTCCTGGCACAGCCCTTTATAAAGACAATAAGAAAAATGTGAGGACTATAAGTTATTGAAAAGAAACACATTGATTTCCTCTTTTTGCTTCTACAAAATACACTAAGTCACTTGTTTATTAATGACAACAGAAACAAAAGCCAAGAAAATGGAATATTCTTTCTTCATGTCAGTCTCAGTAGATAACAAGAAGAGGAGGGAACTGGTGGGTTAGCAAGCACATTTACTTCAGGGACAAGAGCACAGGAGGCAGATACGTTTTAACGGGGTTCTCTATTACGTATACCATGTTTGGACCAAACTTTTCTTCAAACAGACCCCTACCCCCATTCCAGAAACCGATGATTAATAAACATGGGAGCATTAAGCTAAGGAAGTTTTAAAATAATTTCGGAAAGTGTTTTCACTTACCAGTCCATAACGCACCACAGTTCTTTCATGTTGTTCTGAAGTATGGTTCCTGTGAGGCCAATGCGGACAGTGCACTTCAAAGACTTCATGACTTCTGTTACTCTAGCCTTTGGGTTCCTGATTCTATGAGCCTCATCTACGATAACAGCCGACCACTCCAAACTAGTAAGTAAGAAAAATGAAGGGAAGGGTTGAGAAAACATCCCTTTCTTAGTCCATTAAATTTTAGAGCAGCTTTCTCTACTGAAATTTTTTTAGTTGTTTTTCTTCTTAACTCTTTGATGATTCCATTGGGTTTTTATTTACTTAGATAAATGCTCAGAGGTTTTAACAGCCCCAGAGCTGTGTAAAGGGACAACAAATTCTGTTTAATGATGGTAGAATGAAAAATCTCATTTAAACATCACTGAAATGACAATAAAGGAATTTTTTTAAACAATGTTTTTAGTTGCCAGAGGATACCTATTACACTCACCAGAAACAGACTAAAAGACAGAGGAAAAAGAGAGAGAGAGAGAGAGAGAGAGAGCGAGCGCACTCCTTAATGGGGTGTGGTCTCTCCATCCTGTTGGGATTTGGGGCACACATACACATGCGCCCAGTGTGTTTTTCAAGCTACCAAGGCTGGGATCCAAACTGGAGTCAGCCATATGGGATCCAGTTCCCTTAAGCAGTAGGCTGGGAACAATGCAATCATAGAATTTTAAAAATGTAATAAACCAGAAAAACTAATAAAGGAAGCAAACTTGTGATGTTAAATGTGAATGAAAAAAAAAAAAAAACAACAATATGAACTCATGATTTTAAAAAGTGATGGAGAAGGGATTGCAGCATGAACATCCCCCCTGGGGGTGATTTCTCGCTTTCTGTCTCTATGTCTCTCTCTGTCTGTCTGGTGAGCGCACGCGCCCTATATCGAAAAAAACCTCTCCAAAAAAAAAAAAAAGTGTATTGCATTGTTTTGTCTATTAAGAAGGTTTAGAATTATTATCCACTAGAAATGAGCATCCACAAAAAGAAATCAAATCTCCATAGAAAAATGGAGAAATGGTTGATTTCAGGTACGTAATAGGGAAAATAGAGGCAGAAAGGACATATGTAGCCAAAGACAAAACAAAACAGAACAAAACAAAAACAAAAACATACCCAAACGACATAGGCACCAGCCTAATGGGAATATTTAAACATGAAGAATAGTGGGCTTAGCCCCAGAGATGGAGGTGATACACGGCATTGCTGCAGGATACTGGAGCCACATAGAAGGCTCAGGTTTACATCCTGGGTCTACATAAAGATTCCGGGCATGCCCACGTGACAACATGATCCTAGCTGGCCGGCATCTTGGGGGGAGAGATCAGGGCATGACAAGACCCTGGCCAGTACTGTAGCACAATGCTTAAGGGAGTTGGATCCTAAAGAGTCAACTATGGTTTGAGTCCTGGTCCTGGTGACTTGAGAAACACACTAGACACGTGTGTATACATGCCCAGAATCTTGAGAGAAATGGAGAAAGAAAAGAAAAAGGACTGTGGCATAAGTGTGCCCTATTGGAGGGTGCCCTGTCTCTTCTCTCTCATGAATACCTGATCCTCTGGCCATTTTAAAAAGCAGGAAATAAGGGACCAGCAGTTAGCATAATGGCCATGTCACTGAACTCCCATGTGGTTGACTGTGGTTCGAGTCCCGGACCAGGTGCCTTAAACTTATGCCAGGCGCATGTGCATGCGTGCCCAAGATCCCAAGAGGAGAATAGAGAAGAAGGGATTGCGGCGTGGCCATTCCCCCTGGGGGGGGTGATTTCTCGCTTTCTGTCTCTGTCTTTCTGGCGAGCACACACACCCTATAGCAAAAACAAACAAACAAACAAACAAACAAACAAACAAACCAAAACTCTCCAAAAAAGCAGGAAATAAAAACAGTACATGTCTTCCCCTAGCCTTCTCTCAGGAGAGCAAAAGAAAATAATTTCTATTTTTAAAATAATGACTACTAGTATAAAACATTAAATAAATAAAAATCCAGGAGTTCTATAAAAAATAAAAGAAAACCTTACCCTTATCCCCATCATACATAAAAATTAACTCCAAGTAAACCCGTCTCCATTGTGCACTCACAGCCCTCACCACAGCAGCTGCCCACACCCTAGCTGGCCCCCACAGGTGCCTCCTCGTGCAGTCTGCTAGCGCTGCTGCTACCACCGTACCTAGTGCTCCACCTCCCCGACTCAGGCGCACCCACTCTCGCCCAGCCCCACCTACTCCTGCTCAGCCTTCTGCTACACCAGGACCAGAGAGGCTGAGTAAGTCAGGAGAACATGGCCACTGACTGAGGGGAAGAATGACTGCTGCCATCTCTGCAACCCACAGGTTCCTGGGCTGTCGCCACTGCTCGTGAGCAGTCGAAAGAATCAGGCAGGACCATGGGGAGGGGGGAGGAGGAACTTGTAGTTTACATGGTTTTTACTTGCAGAAGTAGAGAAGAACCAACCACCAGAAGCCAGTGAGTCTCTGGAGGACTTCCTTTCCCAAACCTACTCCAGAGGAAATAAGAGAAACTCTCTGCTGAAACTCCCAACTCTAGACCCTCACCATGGATTCCACCAATTTCATCCACAGAAGAGCAAAGAAAACACACAGAGCTACATGTTGTAGGGAAGCACAAGAGCGAGCAGATTCAGGGATAAAAAATGACCTCTCATTCTACTCTCACCCCATGTAGGCAAGGGAGCTACACTGTTCTGCAAGGTAACCACCAGGTGATGCTCCACTTACAATCAAGCCTCCACAGCCCAGAGGAAGCAGAGAATACAAAAGAGAACACCCTACCTCAATAGAGACTGAGGATTTTGGATACTACCAGCTGTTTGGCAGGCAGGGCAAGTCTGCATTCTCCCTTCTATCAAACTCAGGTATGGGGGAATAGATACTTGCTCCAACTGATGCCACTAACAACACAGCACTTCTGGACCTCTCTAAACTGTCTTACATACAAGCTACATAAGCCCAGTTCTGATCTGGAAGACATGGCTGATCACTTCTGAACCACATAACCAGGGACATACCTGGGACTAAGAGCTGCTATTCTTCCTCTCCTGGCATGACAGAAACTACTCCAACATTTAAGATGAAGTGAGTACTTCACCAAAGACACAAGAAATATGAGAGGACAAGGAAATATCTCTCACCTTAAGGAACACAGTAACTCCTCACCAATAATGGATAAAATATGGGAAATCACAGAAATGTCAGAAAAAAGAATTCAAAATATTCATCCTAATAAAATTCAGTAAAATGCAAGAGAAAATGGATCATCTCTTGGTATTATCCAATACCAGGGGATGAGAAAATCATTCCACAACATGAAGGAAGAATGCCATAGATAGACACCATAAAAAGAATCAAACAGGACTTCTGAAGATGAAGACTATAATACAGAAAATTAAAATCTCCACTGAAAATACTAAGAGCAGATTAGACCATGCAAAAAAAAAAAAAAAAAAAAAAAAAAAAAAAAAAAAAGAAAAAAGAAACAAACCTCAAACCTTAAAGACAAAATCCAAAGTCCAAGCCACCAAAAGGGCAAAAAAATAATCAAAAACATTAAGGACAAAATATGGGAAATTCTAGACACTATTATGCAGCCAAACAGTTGCATAATGAGTATTCCAGAAGGGAAAGAGACAGGTATAGAAAACCTTGTTTATGAAATATTTTCTGAAATTGTTCCAAATCTAGACAGACATATAGACATTCAGATCCAAGAAGAGAATGCCAAATAGATTCGACATAAGCAGATCCTCTGTAAGGCACATCATAACTACATTGGTAAAAATCAAAGACAAAGACAATATTCTATTAGATTGTCAGTAAAATCATGATGTATTTTTCTGTTTTTCTATGCAAAAATATGTCATGACTTTCCCAACAATCCAATAAAAATGGCAAGAGAGAATCATCAAGTTACTTACAAAGTTTACCCAATCAGAATAAGTAAGCTCAGACTTTTCAACTGAAACAAGGCAGGCAAAGAAAGAATAGGAAGAAACCAGCAGATAGTGTAATGGTTACATTGCTAGACTTCCTCATAGTCAACCATGTTTTGAGTCCTGACCCTGAGGCTTAAACTCATGCTGGACATATGTGTGTGCATGCCCAAAATCCCAAGAGGAGAATGGAAGAAAAGGGATTGTGGCATGACTATCCCCCTGGGTGATGATTTCTTACTTTCTGTCTGTCTCTCTGTCTCTCTTTGTGTCTCTGGTGAGCACACGTGCCCTATGGCAAAAATCTCTCTTAAGAAAGAAAGAAAGAAAGGTCATATTTAAAACTTGAAAGAAAAAATAAATTCAGCCAAGAATACCATATCAAGCAATGTTATCCTGCAAATGGGAAGGAGAAATAAAATAATCTCTAGATAAACAAAAACTGAAAGAATTTAACACTAGACTTCAAGAAATAAGGTAATACTACATCCGGAAAATGAAAAGAAGACAAATAGAAATAAGAGAACAGAAAACAACTAAGAAAATGACTAACAAAATGACAGAGATATCAATAATAATGCTGAATGTTAATAGATTAAGTTCTCCAATTAAAAGACATAAATTGGTTGAAAGGATTAAAGAAAAAACAAACCCAGGAGCCTTCTATATGCTACTTACAAGAAAAACTTCACTGATAAAGGAATAAACAGGTTAAAAGTGAAGGACTAAAAAGTTATTTCACGCAAACAGAAAGAATAAAAAAAGTTGGAGCCATGATATACTGGTATCAGACAAAATAAACTTCAAGAAAAAAATTGTGAAAAGAGACAAAGAAGGACATTATATAGTGCTAAAAGATTTAATTCACCAAGAAGACATAACAATTACAAATGTGTAAACATTCAACATAGGGGCACCCAAATATGTAAAAGAAAGATTGCTAGATCTAAAGGAGAAAGAGACTGAAACACGCTCATTATTGGGGATTTCAATATTCCACCCAACAATCAAGTGACACACATTTTTCTCATACCCACATAAAACATTTTCAAAGACCAATCACATAGTAGGGCACAAAACAAAGCTTTATAAATTTAGAAGTACAGAAACTATATCCAGCATCTTTTCCAATTAATGGAATTAAACTTGAAATCAACTAAAGAAAGAGCCTTCGAAAATACACAAAACCTGAAACTAAACAATTTACTCCTGAACAACTTCAAAACTACTGCAAAAATTAAGACTGAAATCAAAAGATTTATTGAAACCAACAATAATAAACATGACTCTCCATAATCTTTGGGACACATAGTCATAAGAGGGAAATTTACATTATTAGTGCTCACGAGAAAAAAGTAGAAATGTGGCAAGTAAATAACCTAATGATGCATTTCAAGAAACTGGAAGAACAACAACAAAAGAAAAATAGAGAAAAGAATCAGATAATAAAATCAGTAATAAAACAGGTTATATTTCAACACAAATAACAGAAATATAAACGGTCATGAGAGAATACTATGACAATATATCATCAAACAAGAAAACCTAGATGAAATGAACAAATTTCTGGACAAGTCAACAATAAATAGTTTCTCAACAAGGAAAAGTCAAGGTCCTGATAGGTTCAACTCTAAATTTGACAAAACTTTCAAAGAAGAGCAAAACCCCAATTCTCTTCAAATGACTTCTAAAAATCCAAAACAAAGGGACCCTCACAAATTCATTCCATGAAGCTCCCATCACCTTCATATCAAAAGTTAACAAGGTTATATTAAAAAAAAAGATAGCCTGATGTCCCTGATGAACAAGGATGCAAAGACACTCAATAAAATACTAGCAATTTGAATTTAACATCTTTCCTTGAGAGAATGATTTTTGCTATAGGGCATGTACATTCACCAGAGACACAGAGAGAGACAGAGAGACAGAAAGCAAGAAATCACTCCCCCAGGGGGGATGGCCAAACTACAATCTCTTATCCTCCATTATTCTCTTAGGATCTTGAGCGCACATGTGCACACATACCTGCCGGCATGAGGTTTAAGCCACCAGGTCTGGGACTCGAACTGCAGTCAATTACATGGGAGTCTAGTGATGTAATCATTATGCCATCTGCTGATCTTGAATTTAACAACACATTTAAAAGTTTATAGACCATGACTAGGTAGGCTTTATTCCAGGCATGCAAGAATGGTTCAACATACACAAAACAATAAATGTAATACTTCATATTAACAGAAGGAAAGATAAAAGCTGTATGATCATATCAATCAATGCAGAAAAAGCATTTGATATAATACAATAACTTTCATGATTAAAGCTCTCAGCAAAATAGATATAGAAGGTAAATTGCTCAACAAAGTAAAGCTCATACATGATATACCCTTAGCTAACATACTGAATGGGGGAACTCTGGAAGCTTTTCTACTAAATACTGGAACAAGACAAGGCTGCCCATTTCTCCACTCCTTTCAACACAGTGCTGAAAGTCCTAGTCAATGCAACCAGACAACAGTGTAGAATAAAAGGCATTCATACAGGAAAAGAAGTAAAATTGTCCCTATTTGCAGGTGACATAATTATATACATAGGAAATCCAAAAGAAACCACAGAGAGATATCCTAGACATGATAAATGAATGCAGTAAAAAGCAGGATACAAACCCAAGATACAAAAATCTATGGCATTCTGGGAACCAGCAGTTAGCGTAATGGCTATGTCGCTGGACTCCCACATAGTCGACCGCGGTTCACGTCCCGGACCCGGTGGCTTAGAACTCACGCCAGGCACGTGTGCGTGCGTGCCCAAGATCCTGAGAGGAGAATGGAGGAGAAAGGGTTGCGGCGTGACCATCCCCCCTGGGGGGTGATTTCTCGCTTTCTGTCTCTATGTCTCTCTCTGTCTGTCTGGCAAGCGCACGCGCCCTATAGCAAAAACCTCTCAAAAAAAAAAAAATCTATGGCATTCTAATACACCAACTATAAATAGACTGGGGGCAGAACAGAAGAGAGCAATTCCATTAATAATAGCACAAAAAATAAAGTAAAATAAAAACCTAGGAATAAAGCTAACCAAAGAGGTAAAAAATCTCTACAAGGAGAACTGAATGAAAAACTAAAAAAAAAAAAAAAAAAAGAAATTGAGTATGGGTCAAAAAGAAAAAAAAAAGAAAAAGAAAGGAAAGACAACCCATGTTCTTGGGTTAGAAGAATCAGTATAATCAAAATGTCAATTTTACTGATATTAATTTACAAATTCAATGTGATTCCTATCAAATTACTGATCGTGCTCTTCACAGAAATAGAAAAAAATCTTAAAATTTAACTGGAATTATAAAAAGGCCCAGTATTACTAAGGTAAAAATGTGCAAATAGAATAAAGTAGGAGCTATCTCATTACCTGACTTCAAAATATATTTGGTTGTTGGAAAAATCATGACATATTTTTCTATATTTTTTTTAATGCAAAAATGTGTCAAGGCTATTCCAACAACCCAGTTAACTATCAAGCTGTGATAATCAAAACAGCATGATACTGGCACAAAAATAGACACATAGACCAATGAAACAAGATAGAGAATCTATAAATAAACTCCCAAACATACAGTCAACTAACTTTTAACAAAGGACACAAGCCAATCCAGTGGAGAAAAGGAAGTGTCTTCAGCAAATGGTGCTGAAAGGACTGGATATCCACCTGCAGAAAAATGAAAACAGACCCTTCTATCTCATCATTAACAAAAATTGACTCAAAATGGATGAAAGTTTTAAATATTAAGTCTCAAACTATAAAACTACTAGTGAAAAACATAAGGGAAACACTTGAAGATATTGAAGTAGCCACAGATTCTTAAATAAGACCCCTAAAGTACGGACAACAATTCTAAAAATAGACAAGTGGTATTGCATCACGCTAAACAGTACATACAAAAGAAAACAATAATTAAAGAGATAATCTACAGAATGGGAGAAAATATTTGCAAACTATGCTTCAGATAAGGGACTGATAACAAAAATAGAAAACTCAATCTGCTCACCCACAATTTAAAAAAAAAAAAGAAGAAGAAGAAGAATCTAATTTATAAATGGGCAAATAAGCTGAACAGACAACTCTCTAAGGAAGACATATGAGTGGCCAAAAAGCATATGAAAAATCATTCAATGTCTCTTGTAAAGAAAATGCAAATCAAAATCACCAGGAGATACCACTTAACCCGACTCAGAATGGCTGTGATCAAAAAAATAAAGAATGGTAAGTGCTAGTGAGGCTGTAGTGAAAAAAGAACCCTCTTATGCTGTTGGTGGAAATATAAATTAGTACCACGGGAATATAAATTAGTACAGCCACTGTGGAAAACAACTCAGAGGTTCCTGAAAAACCTACAAATAGAGCTACCATATGTATGACACAGTAATCCCACTCCTTGGTATTTACCCAACTAACAGGAAAACAACCAGAAAGACACATGCACACCCATGTTTATTGCAACATCATTTACACTGCTGAGACATGGAGTAAATTTAAGTGCCCAAGAATGGATGACTGTATTGAAAAAAATGTAGCACACATACACTATGGATTACTATTCTGTCATAAGGAACAATGAGACCCTGTCATCTGATACAAAGTGAATGAATATAGAAGATTTAATGCTAAGCAAAATAAGTCAAACTATGAAAGATGAACACTGTATATCTCCACTCAATATATATCAAATGTCTGCACTCTCTGGCAGAAATTGAAGACAGGATAGTAGGAAGGGCAAATGTAGATACCAGAGACTGTATAGGAGGAGGAAAAACTCCATAGGGAGTGTGAGGGATGGGCTCAAGGGAAAGACATTTAACAGATATAAGAATGTAAAGTTCTTTGTTGAAAATGATATATGTGGTAATGTGTTTGATTTGATTGTCATGACATTTATACATGCCTTTTTTTTTTTTCCTTTGGAGAGGTTTTTGCTATAGGGCCTGTGAGCTTACCAGAAAGACAAAGACAGAGAGACAGAAAGCGAGAAATCACTCCCCAGGGGGAACGGCCATGCCACAATCCCTTCTCTTCCATTCTCCTTTCGGGATCTTGAGCACACACACACACACACACACACACACGCGCCAGGCATGAGTTTAAGCCACCAGGTCCAGGACTCGACTGTGGTCGACTACATGAGAGTCCAGCAACATAGCCATTACACCAACTGCTGGTCCCTACATGCTTTCAAAAACCATATTAGGTTGTTGCAAAAGCAACTGCAATTTTGGACCATGAATTTTAAATTATAATGGCTCAAATACATCATATTAATCAAAAGAAGGACCATTACAATCAACACATTTTTGTCAATGAAAAAATATTTTTTTATTCTTATAGTGTAAAATTTGGTGCTTTGGGATTTGACAAACTCTCAGAAAGCATCTTCTGCATCCTACTAGTTGTGGATGCATTTTCCCTACAAAAAGTAGTCAAGATGCTTGAGGAAGTGGTAGTCAGTTGGTGAGAAGTCAGGTGAATATAGCAGATGAGGCAAAACTTCACATCACAATTAGATCAATTTTTAAAGTGCTGGTTGGGTGACGTGCAACTGGGTGTTGTCATGGAGAAGAATTGGACTCTTTCTGTTGACCAATGCTGGCTGCAGGCATTCTAGTTTTCAGTGCATCTCACTGGTTTGCTGAGCATACTTCTCAGATGTAATGGAGTTCAGCTGGGATTCAGACATTTCTAGTGGATCAGAACACACCAAACAGTGACCATGACATTTCTCTAGTGCAAGTTTGGCTTTGAGAAGTGCTCTGGAACTTCTTGGTCTAACTACTGAGCTGCTTGTCGCCAGTTGCATAAAATCCAATGTTCATCGGACATCACAATTTGATCAAGAAATGGTTCTGTTTTGATTAGAATAAGAGAAGACGACACTTCAAAATGATAGTTTTGGGGGGTATGGAGACTTTCAGTCAGCTTAGGAGGCACCCACTTATAGTTTTTTCACCTTTCCAATTTGTTTCAAATGCCAAATGACCATAGAATGGTCATCATTGAGTTCTTCAGCAATTTCTCGTGTGGCTGGAAGAGGATGACTGTCGGCGTTACAGACGACCCAGGAGACGGTCTTCTCTTCAACACTTTATTTCCCCAGGTTATGTTTTCGAAGTTCCCCTCCTCCCCGCTTCCTCCCAGGGCCTTTAAAAGGGCCCTTAGCCAATCAGCGCATTGTCCATGTGTACGGAAGCCAATCCTCGAATGAGGATTGGTCGCATGTCGTGTTCCCGTGCTCTCCACACTCTCCGCCGTTCCACTTCCTCAAAGTTGTTCACCCTCTGGGCAGACTTCGGGCTTCCGCTGGCGCCATCTTAGGGCGCGCTGGAGAGGCGATGGGCGGGGGCGCGCCACAGATGACAATTTCTTGTGTCGCTGGAAGAGGATGAGCTTTTGTGATTGCTCTCAATAGATCATGTCAATTTCTGATGGCCGGCCACTATGCTGCTCATCTTCAAGGCTCTAGTCTCCTTCGCAAAACTTCATGACAGCCACTGCACTGTATGTTCATTAGCAGTTCCTGGGCCAATGCACTGATGTTATGAGTTGTCTCTGCTGCTTTACAACCCATTTTAACAGCTTTTTTTTTTTTTTTTTTTTTTTTTGAGAGGTTTTTGCTATAAGGCGAATGCACTAGCCAAAAAGACAGAGAAAGACAGAGGCAGAAAGTGAGAAATCACCCCCCCCCCCCCCCCCGGGGGGGATGGCCACGCTGCAATCCCTTCTCCTCCATTCTCTTCTTGGGATCTTAGGCACACATGCACACGCGCCAGGCATGAGTTTAAGCCACCGGGTCCGGGACTCGAACTGCGGTCGACCCCATGGGAGTCCAGGGACATAGCCATTACGCTAACTGCTGGTCCCACAACCCATTTTGAATGTGAGTAAAAAAATTGCTCAAATTTTCTTTTTGTCTAACATCATTTCCATAGTCTAAAGCACATATAAAATAAACATCAAGTAATAAGTAATTAGTAAAAAAAGCAAGCAAGGTGCATTCAAATATATGTAACATAACCACATTTATTTAACAATGTATCCAATATCAAAAGGAGAATTTCACTAGTGCAAATCTGCAATTACTTTTGCACTAAGCTAATATATGTTGTAAAGATGTTCAATGATTATATATAAATGCGAAATCATACAATTAAAAAATAAACCATAGACCTGAATCTGCACTATTACTAAAAATTATGAAATACAGGAAAAAAATCTGTTACTCTGAGTTAGGCACACGTTTCTTAGATATGACAACAAAAGCATAATCAATTTAAAAAACTGATAAGTTAGATTCTTATCAAAGCTAAAATCTTTTGCTCTTTCAAAGATATAGTTTAGAAAATAAAAAAAGGACATAGTACAGACTGTGAGAAAATATTTGCAAAGTATAATTATTAACAATGGAACAATCTGACATTAGTATTTCCTGAAGTGATACAATAAGAAATCCATTTGTGAATCATTCTTACTAAAAATATTTAACCCAACTCTAATTAAGACAGTAAGCCAAGCCTTTTGGCTCTCTAAGGAGCACCACAGTAGCTGGCAAGAATAAGCACCTTATGAAAGTCAGCAAAACAGGAGCCAAGAAGAAAGTGGTTAATATATTTTCTAAAAAAGACTGGTATGACATGAAAGCACCTATGTGTTCAACATAAGAAATATTGGGAAAACACTAGCCACCAGGATTCGAAGTATCAAAATTGTCCCTGACAGTCTTAAGGGTCATGTATTTGAAGTGAGCCTTACAGATCTGCAGAATGATAAAATGACATTTAGGAAACTCAAGCTAATTACTAAGGATGTTCAGGGCAAAAACTGCCTGACTAACTTCCATGGCATGGATTTTGCCCATGACAAAATGTATTCCATGGTCAAAAAACAGCAGATCAGGATTGAAGCTCACATTAATGGTTATTTGCTTCATCTTTTCTGTATTGGGTTTACTAAAAAATGCAACAATCAAATACAGAAGACCTCTTATGCTCAGTATCAGCAGGTCCACCAGATATGGAAGAAAATGATGGAAACCATGACAAATGTCTTAAAAGAAGTGTCAATAGATTGATTCCAGATGTCACTGGAAAAGAAACAGAAAAGGCTTTCCAATCTATCTATCCTCCCCATGATGTCTTCATCAGAAATGTAAAAATGTTGAAGAAACTCAAGTCTGAATTGGGAAAACTCATGGAGTTTCATGGTGGAATAATGGCTCTGGAAAAGCTACTGGGGATGAGAGAGGTGCTAAAGTTGAACAAGCTGATGGATATGAACCACCAGTCCAAGAATCTGTTCAAATTTCAGACTTTTAATAGTGACAAATAAAAAGTCCTATTTGTGGCAAAAACAAACAAACAAACAAAAAAACAAACACAAAAAGACATTAGGCCAAAACCGGTTTCCTAAAGTACAGATGATAGTGGAAAACATAACTCCTGAGAAAGCAAGTAAACAAATCTAGTATGTGAGATATCATAAAAGGCAAATTGTCTGGTGCCCTCAAAAGGTCTTATTATGGAAGCTGACTCCATGGCCTGGTGCTTAGGGCAACAGGATCCTACATGGCCAACCATGTGGTTCGAGTCTTTGACCAAGTGGCTTGAAAAGCGTGCCTGGCATGTGTGTATACCTGCCCCAAATCCTGACAGAATAGAAAAATGAAGGAGAAGGTACTGCAGTGTGACCATTCCCTGTGTGGGGGACGGGGGGTGCTTTCTCCCTTTGCCTCTTTCTGTCTCTGTCTCTTTCTCGTGAGCACCCATGACCGCTGGCAAAACCTTAAAAAAGGAAAAGTCATATATTAAAAAAAATAGAGTTAAGGATTTAAATTGGAATAGAATAAAGAGACTCAATAGCTATATTAATCATCTGAAACTTTGTTGAATCCTGCTTTATAAATATTAGATATTAGAAGATTTTTTAGGGGACCAGCAGATGGCATAATGGCTACATCGCTGGACTCCCATGTAATCAACCATGGTTTGAATCCCAGATCTGGTGGCTTAAACTCACGCCAGGCACATGTAAGTGCATACCCAAGATCCCTAGAGGAGAATGAAGGAGAAGGGACTGTGGCGTGGCCAACCCCTTGGGGGGTGATTTCTTGCTTTCTCTCTCTGTCTGTCTCTGTCTTTCTGGCAAGCACACCCTACAGGAAAAACCTCTCAAAAAAATGTTTTTTAATGATAATTAAGAAAACTTAATTGCTATTAATTTTTTTAGCATGACAATGATAATGTGATGTGAGAAAGAATATAATTAGTTTTAGGAGATGCACACTAATAAAAAATTTAAGGATCATGCTGTCATGTTATACAAGACTTACTGAAATGATTCGATACCACCACTGTACAGTGACAAAGATCAAAACAGACACACA
The DNA here is from genome assembly GCA_026018925.1 of Tupaia tana. NCBI lineage: Eukaryota > Metazoa > Chordata > Mammalia > Scandentia > Tupaiidae > Tupaia > Tupaia tana. The sequence goes on along the minus strand of JAKSZU010000013.1, from coordinate 11,480,403 downwards.
TACAAACACACATATGTGTTAGCTTACATTTTGCCTATTTGAATACATATATATACACAATTGTTCAATCTAAGCTTTGAGGATATGGATGTTCATATATCATTGTTTAAACTTTTCTGTAAGTTTCTTAATTTTCTTAATATAAAATTGAAAAAAAGGTAGAAGCCCCCAAGAACAAAGAGAGAGAGAAGAGAAAATAGCCAAAAAACTCTAGAAGCTGGAAAGAAGATGGTAAGATGACTTACAAAAGCAGAGAAAACAGTTTTCTATGCCAGTAGGGGAGACAGCAGAGGCAATCTGATTTATATGATTAGCTCTTAAAAGCTAGGAATTGGGTGACACCAGATGCCTCTGGAGACTGGTGTTATGCAAATGGTCAACAGTCTATTTAACAAGTAGTTGGGCCTCCTGGATTCCAATCTCTACTCCATGAAACAGGAATCAGGTCATCCTACTAAAGTGAAGAGAAAGGAAAATAAAAGCAAAAATCTTAATTTTCCTTTAGAAGAAATCAACGGATCACGCTGAAACTAAAGAAGTATTTTAAAGCTGTAGCATAAATATGTTTTCAGGTACAGGGAGGAAAAATACTAAGATTAGTAAAAGCTGAAGGTGTACCAAGTAATGGGCTTGGGGTCAGAAGTGAACTGCAGTTTTTCTCAACAAGCCTTCGATCAATTTGGCTCTTTCAATCATATGCATATATATAGAGAGAGTGCTTTGATAAAAAAACAAAATGAAGTATAAAAATATAATAGTAATAACATAAAGAAATATAGTTCACTTATAATTTACAGTGTGTTTACTCTGTGGATTATCTGTGATAAACGTACAGAGGACTATTTTCACAAGGATAACCTGACAGTTCTTCAGATAAAATATAAGTGATTTTTATTAATTTTTGCAGAGATTTTTGCTATAGGGAGTGGAAAGCAAGAAATCACCTCCCAGAGGGGATGGTCATACCACAATCCCTTCTCTGCTCAGGATTTTGGGCACATTCACACAAATGTCTGGCATGAGTTTCAAGCCACCAGATCCAGGACTCGAACCACAGTCAATCACATGGGAGTCCATCATCTTAACCACTATGCCACCTGCTGACCCCTAAATATAAATGATTTTGAACATTTGTCAAAATAAAGCCATTCCAACTAATAATATAACAAAATAAATATAACAAAAATCATAACATTTATTTCTCCTAATCTTATAATTTATAGCTATAAAATTCCACATTAGGGAACCAGCAGTTAGCGTAATGGCTATGTCGCTGGACTCCCACGTAGTCGACCGCGGTTCGCGTCCCCGACCCAGTGGCTTAAAACTCACGCCGGGCGTGTGTGCGTGCGTGCCCAAGATCCCAAGAGGAGAATGGAGGAGAAGGGATTGCGGCGTGACCATCCCCCCTGGGGGGTGATTTCTCGCTTTCTGTCTCTATGTCTCTCTCTGTCTGTCTGGCGAGCGCACGTGCCCTATAGCAAAAACCTCTCCAAAAAAAAAAAAAAAAAAAAAAATTCCACATTAGAATTCTTGTTTAATATTTATAATTGCAGAAAAGAAAATGATCACTTGAACTTTTTTCAGATGTTGTTATGTACTAAAGTCATAGTAAGGACTGAAATATAAAAATTAAGATAAAATCTCCTATATCAAAGAGCTTAGAGTCTAAAGGGATAAAGAGGTTAAAAAATAATTAAAATATGATTGATGCTATAATAAATAAATGTATCGGCAGACAGGTGGTATTGTGGTTAAAAGTGCTGGACTCCCACATAGTCAACCATGGTTCGAGTCCCAGACCTGGCGGCTTGCCTTCTCACTTTCCCCCTCTCTCTCGCTGTCCCTCTCTGGTCAAATTTAAATAAATAAATAAGTAAAATTAAGTTCAATAAAGTAATTCTTTAAAATAAATAAATAAATGTATTGCATTTATCTAACCACAGAACAACTTTTGTAGTAGTATAGTATCATGGTCAAAAAACTTGAGGTCTGGGGAACCAGCAGTTAGCATAATGGCTATGTCGCTGGACTCCCACGTAGTTGACCGTGGTTCGTGTCCCGGATCCGGTGGCTTAAAACTCACGCCAGGCGCGTGTGCGTGCGTGCTCAAGATCCCGAGAGGAGAATGGAGGAGAAGGGATTGCGATGTGACCATCCCCCCTGGGGGGTGATTTCTTGCTTTCTGTCTCTATGTCTCTCTCTGTCTGTCTGGCGAGCGCACGCACCCTATAGCGAAAACCTCTCAAAAAAAAAAAAAAAAACTTGAGGTCTGGAGTTGAACCCAGATGGGTCTAGGTTCAAATCTCATGTCCACCACCAACTCGGATAGACAGGCTCTCCATGCTTCAGATCACTGTCTTTTGACAGCATCCATAAAATAGTAATGGAATAATTTACTAATAAATAATTTTCTAGATGGGATAAAAACCAAGAACTAACAAAAATGGAAGCCTATCTCCAACTTTATTAGTAATCACATTAAGCATGAATGTCTCAGGGCCACCAGGTGCTGGATTCCCACATGGCCATGGTTTGAGTTCCAGATCTGGAACCTTGAAAATCATGCCAGGTGCGGGTGCATGCATGCCCAAGATCCTGTGAGGAGAATGGAAAAAAAGGGATTGTCATATGACCACCTTCTCTGAGGGGTAATTTCTCATTTTCTCTTTCTCCATCTCTCTCTGGCAAGTGCACGCAGACTGGAAAAAAAAAAAAAAAAAGGCTCCAAATAACCCCAAATAAAAGGTAAAGATGATCCAAAATGGGTTAAAAAAAAAAAAGCAAGACTCAATTATATAATAACTTCAAGAGATTTTCTTTAAATACAAAGAAATAAAAGATGAAAACTTACATACATGCAGTAAGCATAAGAAGAGTATTGGCTAGGTTAAAACCAGTCAAAAAGCCAAGATACGAAATATTATTAGCAATAAAAGGTCATTTTTTTTAGAGGTTTTGGCCTTAGGGCATGTGTGCTTGCTGGAGAAAGAGACAGAGACAGTGAGAGGAAAAGTGAGCAATCACCCTCCAGGAGCTATGGCTGTGCCACAATCCCTTCTCCATTTTCCTCCAGGGATCTTAGGCATGCATGCACATGTGCCCAGAGTGAGTTTTAAGCCACTAGATCCAGGGCTCAAACTGTGGTTGGTCTTGTGGGAGTCTAATAATGTAACTGCTTCACTATCTGTTGGTCCCAAAAGGTCTTTTTTGTTAAGATCAAAGGATCACCTCATAAGGAAAGAATAACCACACTGCATATGTAATAAAAGAGCTTCAAGATGAATTGAAAACTGACAGAACTGAAAGAAGAAACAAATCTACGATTATAATAGAGGATATCAACTCTTCCCTCAGAAATTACAAACAGGGCCAGCAGGTGGTGTGGTGGCTAAGGTGCTAGAATCTCAGGGTCCAAGACTCGAACTAAGCCGTGACTGACTACATGGGAGTCCAGAAACATAGCCATAACGCCAACTGCTGGTCCCACATTAAAGCATTTTAATTTTAAAGTATCACCTTAAAAAATAACCTGATTTAGGAAACTTCAATATACTTTGGGACTTTGAACATTGACAACAGTTCAAACTGACTAGAATATCTTAACATTTTAAAGACTTAATAGATAACTTTTTTCCTGATGGAACACTTTAACCTTCACCTAGAAGGTATAAATCATATCCTAATAGGGAGAAATCTAAGCGAGTAGCAGATCCAATTTAATGACTTTACCAAGGCCCAACCTCTTGCTGAAACAACTATAAAGAGTTTAGACTTGACTACAGAATACCTTAATCAGACTGTTATAAAAACCTTGTATTAGAGTTTGCTAGTGATATCAAGACAAAGATACCACAGAGTGGATGGCTTAAACACTAGAAAATCGTGTTCTCACAATTCCGGAAGCTAGAAATCTGAGATTAAGGCTCCGGCAAGATCGATTTCTTCTGAGGCCTCTCTTCTTGGCTTCCCTCTTGCTGTATTCATGCTTCCTCTCCTCTGTCTGTCCCTAATGTCTCTTTCTCTTCTTACAAGGATTATCAGTCACATTGGGCCTTAGTCCAAATGGCCTCATTTTTACTTAATCACTTCTTTAAAGACCTATCTCTAAATAGATTCTAGGTAGTGCGGTTGGGATCTGAACATATGAACTAAGGGGAAGGGAGAAACAAAATTCAGCCCCTAACAAACCTCTTAACTGGTCTTTCTCCATTCAGCTGGGCTCTCTTCTGTCTGCATAAACAGCAGCTAGGACACTTATAAAATGCAAATATGGGGGCCAGCAGGTGATGTGGTGGTTAAGGCGACTGGACTCCTGCATGGCTGACCATGGTTCGAATCCCAAACCTGGCAGTTTGCTTTCTCACTTTCCTTCTCTCTTTCTGTCTGTCTCTGGTCAACTTTAAAAAAAAATAAAACAAAATAATGACAATGAATAAAATTGAATTAAAAAATAAAGTATTTGCCCTATGCACTTCTTTAAGAATAAATAAATAAATAAATAAAATACAAATATGATCATTTTTATCATATTGGTAATCTGCTGAAAGCGTATCAGGGAACTCTATTCCTCTAAAAATAAACACCGAAATTTTCTAAATGGCTTTCAGTACTACTCTGTGATCTCAGTGGTGGTATCTCCCAGCCACTTTCCTTTCACTCTAGGCTACAATAATTTTCTACATATATGTCATTGTGCATGTGTGTGTGTGTGTATGTTTTCACATGTACACATGCATATACATATTTTTGCCACCCTACATTCAAAATACTCCCATAATTAAAATCATTCATGAAAATCCCTGTCTTAGTCCAGAAGCACTGTATGCATAAAAGGTTGCAAGAAATTTAAAACATGTTTTATCATTCTTTTTTTTTATTTTTGCCATAGAGTACATGTGCTTGCTGGCGAGAGAGATAAAGACAAAGACAAAGAGAGAAGGAAAGTAAGAAATCACCTTTCAGGTAGTTGACCATGCTGCAAACCCTTCTCTATTTCCCTCTCCGGAATTTGGACATGAACACACACACCTGGCATGATTCTCAAGCCACCAGGTCCAGGACTTGAACTGCAGAGCAAGCCATGTTGGGCTCCATATCCTTAACCACCTCACCACCTGCTGGTCCCAAGTTTTATCATTCTTTAATAGGCATTATTTAGAGAGGTATCCTTTAGTGAGTTTAAGAACTAGAATAAGAAACTGGTGGGGCTGGACGGTGGTGCAATGGTAAAATGTGACATTCTGCAAGGCAACCCTACACAGGAGTGTTCCCAGCTCAAGTCCAGAGACCTCCCAGAGTATACTGGACTATTTGTCCAGTGTCATATAGGCTATTTGTAGCTGTGTGCCCATGATTTGGGGCTGGTTGGAGGCTGGGGGGTGGATCACGGTGCTGGGATCCTTTCAGGGTGCTGTCTCTTTTTCTTTCTCTCTGTATCTCTCTCACTCATGAAATAAATAAACTAAAAAAAATAATAAAAAGAAGAAACTGGAAACCTAATGCAGGTTTTTCCTTCTCAGAAAATAAGTTATTATAAATTATAACAACATTTCAGAATAAGTTGTTATAGTAAGTTATTATAAACAATAACATTTCAGAATTTCACTAATTCTGAAATGAAGTTTGACTAAACTAAAGAATACGTAGCACTTAAAACTCAATATAAAATTTTATATTTATATGTATATATACATATATATATACACACACACACACACATATATGATGGAAGAAGAATATTAGTACAATCATTCCCATCATTCTCCTTACCTGTTAAGCTCATCCAGACATAGACGCAGTGTTTCGTAAGTTGTTAGAGCAATTTCACATTTTCTCTGCTTTATGCGAATCAGTTCATTGTCTTTTTTGTTACCATGTAAAATAGTGACTCTGAAATATCCCCAGGTATCCAATTCATCCTTCCAGTTGTAGAGGACAGAAAGAGGAGCGACTATTAAAAACATCTAAAAGAAGAAGAAAAAGATGTTGATGTCTTTAAGATGGTGAAACACAGAAGATCAATAGTGCCATTCTTTAACTTTGACACTAGTTAATAAGAATATATACAACTGAGTGACTGGATAGTAAGACCTTCAAAATATATTTTGTTGCTTAATTAGTTTTTTATTAGGACAAAATAGATACTCAAACTTGCCCAAAGGACCAATTATTTTTTATTTCTACTCCGAAAAAGGAGATAAGAGAGAAGTGACTTTCTAAAAGAAAGAACATAATTAGAACCCCAACAATATACTTTCAAGGCCAAATGGGTAACATATATGTAAAGTAGGCCAGATTTTTTCTTGAAATACATATTATTCTGGAGCTCCCTCTCCTCTTTTTAATCTTCCCAGTTCATTTCTTTCTTTTTTTTTCTTAAGAATTATTTTATTTATTTATTTTTAATTTGCTATAGGGTATGTGCTCTCACCAGAGAGAGAGAGAGAAAGAGAGAGGGAAGACGAGAAAGCAAGCTGCCAGGTCTGGGACTTGAACCGCAGTTGTCCATGTGGGAGTCCAGTGCCTCAACTATCACAACACCTGCTGGTCCCCTAGTTCATTTCTTTTCTCTCTCTCTCTCTCTCTTTATTGGAGGGATTTTTGCTATAGGGCACATGCACTTGCCAGAAAGACAGAAAGCGAGAAATCATCCCCCAGGGGGAGTGGTCACACCACAATCCCCTCTCCTCCATTCTCCTCTCGGGATCTTGGGCACGCACGCAAATGCTCCTGGCGTAAGTTTGAACCACCTGGTCCAACGCTTGAACTGCAGTTGACCACATGGAAGTCCAGCAACATAGCCATTATGCTATCTGCTGGTCCCTCCCTAGTTCATTTCCTTCCCCCTCACTCAGATACTCTCAGCTGATGATCCATAAAATTCATTTAAAAAGAAAAAAACTAACATCAAAAAACTTCCACTTCCCTTACTGTGATACCAGTAATCAATCTCTACTAGCCTCCGTTGAGTTTGTTCTCCCTGTTACTGTAACGAATGACTCATGCTCCTCTCTAAAGACGAGCCTTGTACTTTCATGGCGTACCCATCTCTTCTTGCCAACCTAAGTCATGCCACAGAAATTGCCCCAATTTCCCCTTCGTAACTTTCCCTTTTTAATGGATAACATCCATCTGTAGGTAAACATGTTATGCTGTTTTTCCACATTGAAGAAAACAAAACAAAACAAAAATAACCCTCTCTTAACCCTACATCTCTGTGTAGCTACTACCTCTCACCACTCTACAGCAGTGTCCCTCGAGAGTTGTCAGCACTTACTCTACTTCATTCTCCTCCTGTTTTCTCTAACTCATGTAAATAGGACCTCTGCCCTAATACTTCCAACCCAAACAGTCCTCACCACAATTACCAACATAGCTCTGTTTAGTCTCCACGTGAATGCTTTGGCGTTCCACTGACCTTTCTTGTATCAACCGTGAATCCTGCTGTTGTCAACCATTTTAATTTTTAAATATTTTTATTTATCACTGTTGCCACATTAGTAACCTATTATATTTAATAGGGTTATCAGTAAGTTCCTTTTCTAAAGTTTTATACTTGATAGAAATAAACCAACTAAATATGCTAAAAATGTTCAGTTCAACAACAAAAAATTAAATAATAGAATACTGCTCTAAATTCTGCCCTCCCTTTTGTGAAACATTTTAGACTATTTGTCAGCTGTTAGATGTCAAATCAGTAACTGTATTTAGGAAAGAAAAGAAGAAAAAGAGCAGCCTACTGAATAAGAGCGTCCCTTCTCCTCACCCGATCATCAAGCAATATAGGAGTGCTTTCTCTTCAGACTGGGTTCAACTCCAATACTTTGTTATTGGTCTGAAGTTTATACTACAATTTCTGTTTTTCTTCTACTTTCAAATATAAAACTAGGGCGTCATTAAGACCAATCACTGGGTCTTTCTTTCTCCCTCTCTCTCTCAGGTATATTACGAGATGAAAGTGCTAAGTCCAAATTCCCTCTGAGCACTTTTAGAAGTTTCCCAGTTGAAAGGCTAAATGAACCTAAGATACCAATGACTCAAGATTCTTAGTGGGTATGGGAACCAGCAGTTAGCGTAATGGCTATGTCGCTGGACTCCCACGTAGTCGACCGCGGTTCGCGTCTCGGACCCGGTGGCTTACAACTCACGCCGGGCGCGTGTGCGTGCGTGCCCAAGATCCCGAGAGGAGAATGGAGGAGAAGGGATTGCGGCGTGACCATCCCCCCTGGGGGGTGATTTCTCGCTTTCTGTCTCTATGTCTCTCTCTGTCTGTCTGGCGAGCGCACGCGCCCTATAGCGAAAAACCTCTCCAAAAAAAAAAAGATTCTTAGTGGGTCCAGAAGCAGTGGCACATGCAGTGGGGCACCACTGTATATGGCGGAGGCTACAAGGGAGGCCAGAGTTCAGGTCCTAGACCAACCTGAACAAGCTGGGCACAGTGGTGTCTGCCTGTGGTCCTAGCAGGCTGGGCTGCTGGGGCAGAGGACTGCAGCTAGAAGACTCTATCAAAAATATCTTTTAATCTTCTCTTCCCCCACCTACAACGCCTGCCCCCTGCGGGCCACCTGCCACTGTCGTGCACGCTTTCACATGCAGAAGCGTTCTCTCTCATGAAAGAAAAGATTCCTGGGCCAGCTGGTAGCATGATGGTTAAGGTGGCTGGATCCCAAATGGCCAACTGTGTGGTTCAAGTCTCAGACCCAGCAGCTTTAAAAACACACCATATGTGCTTATGCGTGTGTCCAAAACCTCCAGAGGAGAATGGAAGAGAAGGGACTGCAGCATGGCCACCCCTTTCTTACTTTCTCCCTCCCTCTCTCTCTCCACTGAGCTACATGCCCTCTAGCAATCAATCAACCAGTCAGTCAATCAATAAACAAACAACCCCTAACGTTAGCTCTGAGAATCTAGAAGAGATCTAATAATTAAGGTGACAATACAATTCTTGGGTATTTCTTACAGATACTTTTGGTCTTCAAAACCATGAAAAGTAAATCCAATAGCTCAGTTACTCATTTTAATAGCAAAAGAGGTTCAGAAAACTTAGGCTATATTTCAAAGTCCAGAAAGAGTATATAAGAAGAACTTAGTGTGTACTGCCATACTATAAGTAAGATTTCATTTAACAAGCTTTCCTTAAGCAAATGATGCCCAAACAATAAAATGGACAGCAAGAAGCTGCTGAGTTTACACACAAAGCGACTGTGGGACCATTTCTTATTCCTAAGCTAAGACACAATTTTATCAAACTAAATTCAAAATGTAACACAAATAAAATTAAAATTCACTCACTCAAACATTATTAAAAACAACAGAGGTTAAATTAAATAGTGCAGGGACAAGCAGTTGGCGTAATGGCTATGTTGCTGGACTCCCATGTAGTCGACCGCAGCTCAAATCCCGGACCCGGTGGCTTAAACTCATGCCGGGCGCATGTGCGTGCGCGCCCAAGATCCTGAGAGGAGAATGGAGGAGAAGGGACTGTGGCATGGTCATCCCCCTTGGGGGGTGATTTCTCGCTTTCTATCTGTCTTTCTGGCGAGCACACATGCCCTATAGCAAAAACCTCTCCCCCCCAAAAAAAAAAATTAAATAGTTCAACTAAAGAACACTGAACTTTTCTCTTTCAGTAAGTCAAGCTCAATTTTTAAAGTATATGTGACTAGAGTTTAATTCCTCATGTGCTATGGCATTAGAAAAATGATGCGGGTAGGGACTGTGATGAGCTATTCAAACACGTTAAATGTGTGATGATTTCTGTGGTAGAAGTAGTAATAGTACCCACAATTACTACCGTAATTTAGCTCTTACTATGTGCCGACTGTGCAAAGTAGTTCATAGACATTAACTCAGGGATTTTACACAAAAACATTATATACTGGAAATATTTAGTATTTCCATTTACAGAAAAGAAAGGAAGATATTTTATATTAAATAATATGCTTAAGCTCATACTGCTATTAAGCGACAAAGTGAGTATTTGAACTCAGGACTACCTAATTTTAACACTTTGTTTTTAAATTTCAAAACTCTTAATCACCATGACATATCATATTAGAACCTTAAATCAAAAAGCTCATGTCCTTGAGATGTAAAACTTTCTTACTTACCACTGGGACTCCAGTATTTTGTACAGTGCTTGGAAAATAGAAGATGTTTGATTGGTGAGTGAATTAATCAAACCAAGCATGTCAATGCCAAATTAGGAATAGCAATAAATATTTAAAAGACAATGACAGACCAACAGAACTGAAGTAAAGATTTCACACAGGAGGAAGTGAGATATCAAAGTAAAAATTAAACTGTACTTTTATAGAAAAAAATGACAAAACATATCATTGGAGTTTTTGTTATGTAACTCAAAGTTCTAAAAAATATTTCCTACTTACTTCTACAATCTTAACTCTTTCAGAAATGCTCAAATTAATATATATCCTACTGTATGTAGTTGACAACTTTTCATTCAGTTTACTGTAGCTATTTAATATATAGGAATTTCAGTTTATAGTCTACTCTGGCCAGAATCTCTTCCAAATTCTTTTTACACAAATAGTATTATATTCATTCTAATAAATAATCTACAAAGTCAATGTAATCCCTACCAAAATATCAATGACATTCTTTATAGAAATAGAAAAAGCAATCTTAAAATTTATATGGAACCACAAAAAAAATCAAATAGCCAAGAAAATTTTGAAGAAAAAACAAACAGAGCCAAAGGCATCATATTACCTAACTTCAAAATATATCATAAAGCTATAGTATCCAAAAAAGCATGGTACTGGCATAAAAATAAGATACATAGACCAAAGGAATGAATAGAGAACTCAGAAATAAATCCATGCATTTACAGCCAACCAATTTTTGACAAAGGCACCAAAAACACACATTGGGGTCACTTCAATAAATGGCAGGAAAACTGGGTACCCATATACAGAAGAATAAAGTACAGCTGGGTATCCATATGCAGAAGAATAAAGTACATCCCTATCTCTAACCATATCTCTCAACTCAAAATGTATTAAAGACCAAAACTATAAGACTCCTAAAATAAAACATAGGGGAAAACGCTTTATGACATTGATCTAGTTGATAGTAAAAAAGCTGCAACAGTTTTCTTTTAGTTACTATACAGATGGCATATCTATTTTTATCTATTCACTTACAAATTTCATGACTATGACCTTAAAGTGACAGGTAATTAAAAAAAAAAAGACAAATGGGGCTATATGAAACTGAAAAGCTTCTGCACAGTCAAAGAAAGTCAACAGAAAGAGAAGACAATTTACAGTATGGAAGGAAATATTTGCAAACTACTTACCTGGCAAGGTGTTAATATCCAGAATACATACAGAGAACTCAAACAACTCAAAAACTAAAAAACAAATAATCTGGTTTAAAAATGGTCAGAAGAGGGGGCCAGCAGGTGGTGGTTAAGGGCGCTGGACTCTACATGGTTGACCACAGTTCAAGTCCTGTACCTGGCAGATTGCTTTCTCAATTTCTCTCTTTTTCTCTCTCTCCCTCTGGTCAAATTATTTTTAAAAAGTAAATAAAATAAAATAAAAAATAGTTCTTAAAAAAATGGGCAAGGGAGGTGGCTGCGGCGTGCTCGCGGCGGAGGCGGCCGCGGCGTGCTCGCAGCGCCCGCGCCCACCCACCTGGGGGAGGCGGGACCGCGGCGGCGGAGGAGGCCGCGGCGTGTTTGCGGCGCCCGCGCCGCCCCGTCCGGGGACGGTGGGCCCGCGGCGACCGCAGCGGCGGAGGCTGCCGCAGCGTGCTCGCGGCACCCGCGCCCCCCCGTCCGGGGGCGGCGGGCCCACGGCGACACGCGGCGGCTGAGGCGGCCGCGGCGTGCTCGCGGCGCCCGCGCCCCCCTGCCCGGGAGCGGTGGGCCTGCGCATGGCCGCTGGACCGGCGCGGGGCCGCCGGGCCTGGGGGTGGCCGCTGGGCGCACGCGTAGCCCATGGACTTGCGAGTGGCCGCCGGGTCTGACTGTGGCTGCCGGGCTTGTGCCCACGCGGGGCCGCCGGGCCTGCTCCCGGCCATCAGGCCTGCTCCTGTGAGTGGCCGTCGGACCTGCACCTACGCACGGCTGCCAGGCCGGAGCGTGGTCGCCGGGCCGTATGGCCGCCAGGCCTGTGGGTGGCCGCTGGGCGCACGCGTGGCCCCTGGACTTGCGAGTGGTCGCCGGGTCTGACTGTGGCTGCCGGGCTTGCGCCTACGCGAGGCCACCGGGCCTGCTCCCGGCTATCGGGCCTGCTCCCGTGAGTGGCCGACGGACCTGCACGTACGCACGGCTACCAGGCCGGAGCGTGGTAGCCGGGTCGTATGGCCGCCGGGCCTGCGTGTGGCTCCCGGGCCTGCGAGTCGCCGCTGGTCCTGCGCGCGGCCGCAGGGCTTGCGCCTGTGTGTGGCCACCGGGTCTGCGAGTGGCCGCCAAGCCTGAGCGTGGCCGCCGGGCCTGCGCCTGTGGGTGGCCGCAGGGCCTGTACCCGTGTGTGGCTGCCGGGCATGTATGCGGCCGCTGGGCCGGCGCGTAGCCGCCAGGCCTGCGCGTGGCCGCTGGACCTGCACCCGTGCTCAGCCGCCGGGCATGCGTGTGGCTGCCGGGCCTGCGCGCCGCCGGGCCTGCGCCCACGCGGAGCCGCCAGGCCTACACCCGGACGTGGCCACTGGGCCTGCACATGCGCGTGGCCGCCGGGCCTGCGCGTGACCGCTGGGCATGCGCGTGGCTACCGAGCAGGCACCCAGGCGTGGCCAATGATCCAGCACGCGACCGCCGGACCAGCGTGTGGCCGCCGGTCACGAGCGGCAAACTGAAGCCGAAAACAAGGATTAAGATCTTGCAAATATAAGCAACAGAAAGAATCTTTAGATGTCTTAAACCAATTGAGAAATATATTGTATAGGAGGATTTTCGCTGCCTATGGGCAATGAGAAGATGATGGTTACCAGCCCTGCATTACCTCAGGGAAAACAAGAACTACTCTTCCATTCTTGCGGAAGCCAGATTCTCGAGGATGACTCACACTGCAGATCCCCACAACACCATTCTCGGTTATCACACAATAGAGGCCCTGTCGCATCAACTGATAACCATCTCTGCCTACCAGAACTGCACTCCTAGAACCGTATTCCACAGAGACTCACCTACAACTGGGGAACTGCACGAGACCCACCCTTGACCCAACCCTGAACAGAATCTATGTTTCCTATTGTGGAAAACTCTATGAGCTCATAATAGAATAAGAAAAAAAAGGGGTGAAAGATCTGGAGGGTATGGTCGCAGGGATGGCAACTGCGGATGCTGGAGACAGTATGGGAGAGGTAATGAGAATGAGTGATGGAGGGCGGTTCAGGGAACAATCATCACGTTTGATGGACACAGGGATGAGGGGTGGTCTGTAGATGATGATGTATGTGATGGTATCACTGTCTTGTCTAGTGTGAACTGCACTCATGCTGGAAAAAACCATTCTGTACACTGTAAAGACGTGCAATGAAAAAAAAAATAATGATAATAATAATAATAATAATATCAGCACTCTAGCAGAGGGAAAAAGATCTGATGATATGATAGCGGAAAGGACAAATCTGGACACCAGAGGCTGTAAGGGAGGGGAGTGGGTAGTCGGGAGCGGGAGGTGGAGGGTGGGCATGGGGGGGAAAGGGAGGAGTCATTTGTCACCAGAAAATGTAGGGTTCTCTGTTGAAAACTGATACATGTATGTATACTGTACACATCATGATGAGAACTTTATATAAAATGAATGTGATTGATCTGAGAAAGAAAAATAAAGGGAAAAAAAATGGGCAAAAGATCTGAATAGACATTTCTGAAAAGAAGATATACAAAAGATCAACAGATATTATGAAAAATGTCCAACATCACTAATCATCAGAGAAATGCAAATCAAAACAATGAGATATCACCTAATCCCAATTAAAATTATAGGCTGTCATCAAGAAGACACAAAAGGGGCCGGCAGGTGGTGTGGGGGTTAAAGGTGCTGGACTCCCATATGGCCGACTACAGTTTGAGTTCTGGATCTGGTGGGTTGCTTTCTCACTTTCTCGCTCTCTTTCTCTGTTTCACTTTGTCTCTCTCTGGTCAAATTTAAATAAATAAATAAATAAATAAATAAAAGTTCAATAAAAATTTTTTTTAAAAAAGACGCAAAAATATCAAAAGCTGGCATGGACGTGAAAAAGGGGGACTAATACGCTGTTGGTAAATTATCAATCAGTACTGCTATTGTGGAAAACAGTATGGAGGTTCCTCAAAAACTTAAAGTTCATGGGAAATGTGTATTATGAAAAAAATGCATAAATTTCCACATTTTGTACTAAAATAAACTTGCATTTTAATTCCATTCTTCCACAGATTTGTTGAGATACCCTCATATATACACACTGGAATATTATTTAGCCGTAAGAAATAATGGAATCCTGTCTTTTGTGGCACCTTTGATGAGCTGGAAGGACATCAGGGAAATTGGAACACGCCAGGCATAAAAAGATAAACACCATGTGTTCTTACTCATCTGTGGAAGCTAAGAAAGCTGAAGTGGGCTCAGCCGTGATGGCATAGGCAGCAGGGAATCACTCTGCAATGGAGGAGCCACATGAGAAACCAAAGTTTGCATTCCCAAAGTGAAGCATGCCAAGCATGCATGCGCCTATCACAGCAGGCTAGACTTCGGGGTGTGGCAGACAGCTGTGACATGACAGGGCCCTGTTGAGGGTGCCTGTTTCTCTCGGTCCTCAAAATAAAATGAGTAAACCTTTAAAAGAAAAAAAAAATAGTCTCATAAAAGTAGAGTAGAATACTGATTACCAGAAGCTGGGAATGGTATGGAGAGTAGATAGATAGAGAAAGGGTAGTTAACTAGTACAAAATTACAATTACAATAGGAGGAATAAGTTCTGGTACACAGTGAGCTGACTATAATTAACAATTTATTATATTTCAAAATGGATAAAAAGAGAAATCTGGATATTCCCAACACAATGAAATGACACAGATTTGAGGTGGTATATATGCTAAATACTCCAATTTGATCACTGCACCATGTACACATGTACCAGAACAACCTACTATACCCCATGAATATGTACACTTATTATGTGTCAATTAAAAACAAAATATCCCCCAAAACAGCAGAATGATACCAAAACTTGACAGTCCATCAAAACAGAAAATTATAGACCAAATCAATTAATATCAAATCTTCCAATTTAAAAATAGTAAGAATTATAAGATGGACATGACAAGTAAAGCTATCATTAGTTGTAGAAAATACAAGTAAAACAAAGAACTAGTAAACCAATGATCATAAATTATTAAAAAAAATTAGGAAAGTGAAATTGATAAAACATGGATAACTTTTATATAAAAATATGATCCATTAGAAAATAAGATAAAAAAAATTCTACTCATAATAGATACCAAAGAGAGAGCTACCAAAGACACAAGCACAATTAAGTTTAACTTAAGAATATCTTGTGTCTTGCTCATTAAGTTAACTTTGCTCATTAAGTTTAGGATCACATGAAAACCAGTAGCTCTAAAGAGCATGAAATAAAATTTATTCAAATGATGTGGTATATAGTCTCTATATTGTAAAAATGTTCATTTTCCCTAAGCAAATCTATATATTCAATGCAATATTAACTAAAGTATTGGTAGGTTTTTAGAAGAAATTTTAGAAAATTTATTTGGTGCAAGATGAAGAAATTTGAAGAGAAACTAGTAGTACCAAATTAAAATACATGATAAAGCTAAAATAACTAAAATTGTTAAACACTGGAAGAGAACTACTAAATTAATAAGACCAAAAAATAAATCTAGAAATAGACCCAAATATATAATATAAGTTTAATTTTCCACAAAAGAAAGCCTTCAAGCCATCAAGGGAAAGGCTTATTCAACAAATGACATTAAGATGACTGGTGATCCACCTGGGAAAAACGAAGCCAGATTACCAGACACTTCTAGCAAAATTAATTCTAGCTGAAATAAAGATGTAAAGATATCAAATAAAATAAAATCTATTATTGAAAGAATCAAGATGAATTTATTTGCAACATCATAGTATAAGGGTTTTCTAGGCAGACACAAAACCCAGAAGGTATAAAGACAGATAAGCCTACAGTCATGGGCTGCATAACAACGCTTTGGTCAATGCTGGATATCATATATGACCATTGTCCCGTAAGATTATAAGCTACTCCATATGGCCTAGGTGAGTACTAGGCTATGTCATCTCACTTTTGTATAAGCACACTCTATAATGTCTGCACAATGACAGAATTGCGTAACAGGGACCAGCAGTAAGCATAATGGCTATGTCGCTGGACTCCCATGTAGTCAACCACGGTTCGGGTCCCGGACCCAGTGGCTTAAACTCACGTCGGGTGCGTGTGCGTGCGTGCCCAAGATTCCAAGAGGAGAATGGAGGAGAAGGGACTGCAGTGTGGCCATCTCCCCTGGGGGGTGATTTCTCGCTTTCTGTCTCTCTGTCTTCCTGGCGAGAGCTCATGTGCCCTATAGCAAAAACCTCTCAAAAAAAAGACTTGCCTAACAATTTCTCAGAATCTATCCCTGTCATTAAGCAACGCCTAACAACACTTAAAAATTTTAAAAGTCAATAAACAAGGTGAGTTGACTCTGACAAAATGAGGAAGAAATATCTACAAAACATACAATGGAGAAAAGATTAGTATTCAAAACATATGATTAAAGACTATTAATCAAAGCCTATGATTAAAAATGAGAGCTAGAGTTTAGAATGGGCAAAGACCATTAAAAATACTTTTTAAGCAGCTAAAAGATACTTAGCTTCACTCATAAATAAATAAATGCAAATCAAAGCAAGAAAAAAAATTTAATCTCTCAGACAGACATAAAATTATGTTTAATACCTAGGATAGGTGAAAACATGTGAACACACACTCTTTTTTTTGGTAAGAATTATTTATTTATCATTATTATTATTTTTAACTTGCTACAGGGCATGTGAGAATACTAAAGAGAGACACAGAAAGAGGGAAAGTGAGAAAGCAAGTGCCAGGTGTAGGACATGAACTGTAGTCGGCCATGTGGGAGTCCAGTGCCTTCACCACATCACCTGCTGGCCTCCACACACTCTTAAATACCACTGGTGGGAACATAAATTCTAACAACCTCTTGAAGGGGCAATGTGAGTTCAGCTATGAAAACGTAATAGGTACATCCACAATTCTAGTACAAAGAATTTATCCCACAATTTTAACTGCAAAAATTGTCAAGGTACACACATAACGATGTTCACAATAACTTTATTTACAATATAAACCTCTTGGTACAAATCAGGAACTAAAGAAATAGTGTACAGTAAACAGAGTAATTGAAATATATTTTTGTTCTATCACCACTGAAATGACTTCTGATGCTGGTACTGTGATTGCTAAAAAAAAATTCTCTTGTGTAATAGTTTTTTATGAATTTTACTTAGACTCAGTAAAGGCTGATCATGCAAGACAGTAGCATTTAAAATGAATTTACTATGATTCACTTTCATAAAGACTGATTTCCAATCTATTAAACTTAGTTAAACTCTAAAGAATCATTACAAGAATTAATATCAAAAAGCAATTTGTGGTTTTTCTTTAGGAATTTATCCTTGGCACAAAACATCCATTTCATGCATTCTTAGATGATTTGTTCAAACTTGAAAAGTTTAAAAATATATATTAGAAGTATCATATCACATATACACACCACAAACTCACCATACCTTAATTTTTAACATTCAATTCAATTAAGGCCTTTTTTCAAGGAATTCCAACATTAATTTTTTTAAGAAATCTGATGCAATTCTGGCATTAGCATCTTATATATATATGTATATATAGATATACATACATATTTCTACTCTACTTCTTAAAGTTTTTAAAAGACATATATTGTTTTAAATGGAACAATATAAATTTATCTCTTGAGAATTTCATCAAAGTTACAATTTTTATGTGGATTTTCTCCTGGAAAATACTATATTACTTAGTGAGCCCATTAAAACCTTTACTTTGCAGTTCGAAGGGCTAACTGAACACACGCACCTACCAATGTCAGTGAAACAGAAGAACAAATATTTTAAAACTTCATGATCGTGTTAGAAGGCATGGAAGGGCACCACAGCAGATGAGAACAGCGCAGGGGCAGACAAGGACTGGCGTACTTAAAGAACGGAGTCATCGATTCTATATCTATGAAAGAGAAAACTTCCAAGCGCAAAACAAAGTTCCAGAAGGAACCTAAAGCAACAGTGGGCCAAACAAAATAAAAATCCTCCTCAGAACAGCCAATGAAGTTGGAGTGACTGAGTTAAGAAAAGTAATGGCTGAGTGACTTTAAGAAGGCATAGGTTCAAAGAAGCATATTCTAGCATCAGTATCCACCTTCTCCTATATAACGCACTGGTATATTTTTCTCTTTTTTTGAGATTTTTTTTTTTTTTTTTTTTTTTTTTTTGCTATAGGGCGAGTGTGTTCACCAGAGAGACAGAGAAACAGAAAGTGAGAAATCATCCCCCGGGAGCATGGTCAAACTACAATCCCTTCTCCTCCATTCTCCTCTTGTGATTTTGGGTGTGCACACACATGCACCTGGCGTGAGATTTAAGCCACCGGGTTTGGGACTCGAACCATGGTGGATTACGTGGGACTCCAGTGACATAACCATTACACCATCTGCTGGTCCCCTGGTCTATTTTTCTAAAGTAGAACTTATTTGGAAGAATTCTACAGTGAGTGTTAGAGCCAAGGAAATTCCGAAGTTCAAGGATAAAGAAAAAGTCCTAAACACTTCCAAACAAATAAATGAAAAACTTCTTTTTAAGGAAAAAAAGTCAGTTCAGCATTGGACCCTCATCTGTAATACGGAGTGACAAAAGATAATAAAATGCCTTTGGCCAAGTTACAGGAGAACATTTTGAACTCAGAATTCTATTGTCATATTAACTTCAGTCAAGTATGAGAACAATACATAAGCACACAAAATTGCTGAAACAAGAATTAACTGAAGATATTAACCACATAAAGGCTGGTACAAAAACAAGGAGAAACAAATTCTAAGCTGCTATTATGTTATAATAGGAACATATAATGTAGTTCTCTCAGGATCCAAGAGCTCAAGTAGACAAAAAGAAAATCATAATAGTTTGAACAATTTTAACAATGTAGGGGCCGGCAGGTGGCATGGTGGTTAGGGGTGCTAGACTCCCACATGGCCGACTGTGGTTAGTCCTGGACCTGGTGACTTGCTTTCTCATTTTCTTTCACTCTCTCCCCTCCAACCCTCCCACTCTCTCTCTCTCTGTATCTGGCTCTGTCCCTCTCTGGTCAAATTTTAAAATAAATAAATAGGAGCTGACAGGTGGTGTGGTGGTTAAAGGCACTGAAGTCCCACATGGCTGACTGTGGTTTGAGTCCCAGACCGGGTGGTTTGCTTTCTCATTGTTCTTTTCTCTCTCTCTCTCTCTCTCTCTCTCTCTCTCTGTCTGTCTGTCTG
Organism: Tupaia tana; assembly: GCA_026018925.1. Classification (NCBI taxonomy): domain Eukaryota; kingdom Metazoa; phylum Chordata; class Mammalia; order Scandentia; family Tupaiidae; genus Tupaia; species Tupaia tana. Next base: position 11,460,848 of record JAKSZU010000013.1, on the reverse strand, counting down.
TCTTTCTCTTGTCAAATTAAAAAATGGAATTAAATAAATAAATAACTCTTTAAAAAATAAATCTTTAAAAAAGAATTTTAACAATATAATTAACAAGCTTGATTAAAAAGAAATAATTAAGACTATGTGGCCATAAGCAGGAAGAATGCATAATGTAAGTGGACATTTGTGTTTTGGTTTTCATTTTTGTTTTTTAGACAAAAGGCATGTGTACTTGCCAGAAAGAGAGAGAGAGAGAGAGAGAGAGCACTCCCCAAGGGAGCATGATCACACCACAATCCTTTTACCTCCATTTTCCAACACATCAGGATTTGGGGCACACGAATACACACATGCCCAGCGTGTTTCTCAAGCTACTGGGACCAGGATTTGAACCACGATTAGCCATGTGGGATCCAGCAATGTACATTACAGCATGGAATTACGTATGTATGTATATATACACAGAGTGAGAGACAGAGAGAGAGAAGGGAAAGAAGGACAGGGAAGCATTAGTATCAAATGAGATAGCTACTAGCATATTTTATCACACCATCAAATGATTATCTTTCTTTTTGTTAAACAATTATTTATCATTTTTTTTTGGAGAGGTTTTTGCTATAGGGTACATGGGCTCGCCAGAAAGAGAGAGACTGAGAGACAGAAAGCAAGAAATCACCCTCCGGAGGGATGGCCACGCCACCGTCCCTTCTCCTCCATTCTCCTCTCGGGATTTTGGGCACGCACACACATGCGCCCGGTGTGAGTTTAAGCCACCAGGTCCGGGACTCAAACTGCGGTCGACTACATGGGAGTCATGCGACATAGCCATTATACCAAATGCTGGACCCTATTAATCTAATTTTATTTATCATTATTATTATTTTTAAATTTGCTGTAGGGCATGTACACTCAACAGAGAGAAACAGAGAAAATGAGAAAGCAAGCCGCCAGGTCTGGGACTAGAACCACGGTCAGCCATGTCAGAGTCCAGCACCTTAACCTAACCACCGGAGGTTGGTGGTCCCAAAAACCTTTCTTTTCTCTTCTACTATCCTTGTTTTTTTAAACATTTCAAAATACCTAAATTCTTCAAATGTTTTCAATATTCAAAATACTATTTTCCATCCTGACTGCTAATTGTCACAAGCAGTAAAGAGATAGGTAAGCTCTGGCCAGTTGTGGTGGTGCAGGCACTGCTACACGACCCTGGAGCCATGTGAAAAGGCCCAGGGTTTGAGTCCCAGGTAGAACTGAACACACTGGGCCTGTCCGAGGCTGCACCATGATCCTGGCTGGCTGTAAGGTGGATGCAGGGGAGGTCATGGTGAGATGAGACCTTGTCAGGGGTACATGTCTCTCTGTTTCTCTTATGAAAGGAAGAGAAAAAGAAACTTTTAAAAAGAGAAAGAAAGATAAGCTCTATACCAACATTTCAAACCAAAGAAAAACTGAATCCACAGCTATGCATAGTAACTGAGCTCTTGAATGCTTGAAGTTATTAATACATTAAAATCATTACATTCTTCAGGATCACACTGAATCTGATACTCGGGATACCTTCATGCTATTCAAGACACTAAGAGAATTTAAAGTGATAACAATTATAATACTGTAAGTTAATACTTCTCAAAATTTTGCACAGAAATGCCCTTTATGACAGATAAGAGTAAACTTAGACTTCTCTTGTATATGAGTCATATAAACAGAGATTGTTTTAAAACTGTTGTAAGCAGTTCATTACCACAGTATAATAAAGATTTCTCAAATATTTCAACTTCATTCCTATCCAGTTTCCTGGATGCTGAAGATAATATAAAAGACACATAAATAAAATACATTTATTTTATATATCACTGTTTTATTAGAAATGTCTGGTTTCTTATTATAATTGTACATAAGAATTTTATAAACATACATTTATGGAGCAGAAGACTAGAATATGGAAATGAATAGCTTCATAGTCACGTGGGCAGAGGCAGAGACTAGCATAAACCTAATCTTTCTTTTTTTTATTTTTAGCTTTTCCTTAAAGAATTATTTTATTTTTCTTTCTCTCTTTCTCTCTCTTTCTATTTCTTTAAATTTGACCAGAGATGGACAAAGTGAGAGAGAGAGAGAGGGAGAGGGAAAATGAGAAAGTAAACTGCCAGGTCTAGGACTTGAACCATGGTTGGCCATGTTGTGAAAGTCTAGCACCCTTAACCACCATGCCTCCTGCCAGCCCTTTTTTTTAGGTTTTTGCCATAGAGCACGTGCACTCGTTGGAGAGGGACAGAGAAAGACAGTGAAAGGAAAAGTGAGAAATCATCCCCAGGGAGGATGGCCATACTGCAATCCTTTCTCCTCCTTTTAGATTCTGAGCTTTGGGGCATACATGCACATGTGCCTGGTGCGATTTTCAAGCCATTGGGTCCAAGACTCAAGCCATTATTGACAGTGTGGGAATCCGGTGCTGTAACCCCCATGCTACCTGCTGGCTCCTAGACCTAGACTTTCTTATTCCAACTTCCTTATATAGGGTAGAATTTGCTGAAAATCTCTTTAATTAGTCTGCTAAACAACTTTAAATATCAGTGACACACCTTTGTGTCCAATATCAATAACTATTTCTTTTTCATCTTCACTTAAGTAAAAAGCAATATAATGAAGAGTTCATTTAACTTTACACATATATTTATGGAAGTTTTACAAAGTAATCCAAATAAATCATGTAAATCTAGCCAAGCAACAAACTGAAACTCCAAAGCAAGTTCAAGCAAAAATTACATTTGCTGGGGCCAACAGGTGGCATGCTGGTTAAGGCGCTACACTCCCACATAGTGGACCATGGTCCCTGGAGGCTTGCTTTCTTTTTTTTTTGGAGAGGTTTTTTGCTATAGGGCGCATGCGCTCGCCAGACAGAGAGAGACATAGAGACAGAAAGTGAGAAATCACCCCCCAGAGGGGATGGTCACACCACAATCCCTTCTCCTCCATTCTCCTCTCCGGATCTTGGGCATGCATGCACACGCGCCTGGCGTGAGTTCTAAGCCACCAGGTCCAGGACGCGAACTGCGGTCGACTACATGGGAGTCCAGCGACATAGCCATTACGCTAACTGCTGGTTCCCGAGGCTTGCTTTCTCACTTTCCCTCTCTCTGTCTCTCTGGTAAGTTCACATGCCCTACAGCGAGTTAAAAATAATAATAATAGGGAACCAGCAGATGGCATAATGGTTATGCCGCTGGACTCCCACATTGTCAGCTACAGTTCAAGTCCCAGACCCAGTGACTTAAAACTCATGTCGATGCAAGTGAGTACATGCCCAAAATCCCAAGAGGAGAATGGCAGTATGGCCACCTCCCCATAGGGTGATTTCTTGCTTTGTGTCTCTCTGTCTCTGTCTGTCTCTCTGACGAGTACATGCACCCAATAGCAAAAATCTCTCTAAAATAAATTATGAATAAGTAATAGTAATAAGTAATTCTTTAAAAAAATACATTTGCCATACTAGAGTCAATCAGATTTAACTAGAGGGAGAAATTGGTAATTTTTTAAAAATTAGGCCTATTAAGAAAAAACATTTTAATGATATGTTAAAATCTTATGTTTTAAAATATATACTAAATGTATTGTATTAAAATGTTTGCTGGGCTATCCAGAGGTACAGTGGTTAAGGAAGCTAGAATCCAGATGGCCAACTGGGCTGTTCGAGTTCTGGATCCTGTGGTTTGAAAAATACACCAGGCCTGTGTACACACGTGCCCAAAATCTCCAAAAGAGAAATGGAGAAGGGACTGAGGTGTGACCACCGTCCATGCAGGTGCTTTCTCACTTCCCTCTTTTTCTCCCTGTCTCTCTCTATCCCCAGTGAGCATAAGCACCTTTAGCAAATTAAAAAAAAAAAATTAAAAAGTTTATATATTTCCTTAATGAGTTGAATATTCTTAGATACTTCACCTTTTTCGCTGTAGAAGAAGACGGTTCCTTTTTCATACTTCTTTGTAAAAACTCTGGCATGTTATTTTCAATATCCTCACGAGTTCCCTTCTTATGCAAAACTGCAGCCAGAAATGAAATGACCTTGGGGAAAAAAACAAAGGCTTCATCAATCATTGTGTACGTGATGTACATAACTCCACTTCTTACATGACCGACTACCGATTAGTGACAAAGTATGTACAAACAGATCTGCAAGGGAGAAAAATAAAACAGGAGACACTTCTAGGGATTTTCTTTAGTTATATTAACCAATAAGTATTTAATATATGTCACTCTTCAATACACTAAAAAAAAATCCTTACATTGTCATCTTTTGCATGATGAGTTCTACCAACTCTATGAACTTTTTCTTAATTCTGTCAGTTGGGATATTACCTTATTTGTTTCTACCCATGGAAACTATCTTCCTATCCCCTATTAGAATAAACTACATACATTTTTCTTAACTTGTAGAAAATAAACTCCTTAAGATGAGTAATATTTGCCTTATAAATTTGTGCACTTCTGTTTATCTAATAAATATAAGTGGAATGATACCTTAAAATGTTATTTTAAGATAGACTAATATAATTCCTCAACATACATATCATTTTGGATAACAGCTATTCTCCAAAAATCAAGTAAGAAAGACAAATGGATGTTTTTAAAGGAAACAAAAATTTTATATAAGGATGATCAAGAAATATTAAATCAATTGGATTTTGCTTCAAATTTTATCTCTGGCTCTTGGCAGCTATGTGGACTTGGGCAAAGTAGCTAATCTCTCTAGATCTGTAAAAATGGCAAAAAGAAAATAATATTAACAGGATAGTTATAAAAATTGGGGCAAAAGAACATGAGAGGGAGATATAGGGGAAAGGAATGATGATTATCTTGCATAAATAAATTATAGAAATATTAAAACCTACAGGATTCGAGGATCAGAAAAAAATATAGAAAAAAGTATTTTTAACTTGGATGTGTGTACCAACACTGAATCTCAAATGATAGAAGAAAAAGAATGGTATAGAAAAAGTATTTGAAGAGATAAAAACTGAAAACTTGCAAAAACTGATTTTTCTTGAAAAACAAAACAAGCCACTGATTCAAGATCCACTAAGAAAGACAAGAATTTTTTTAAAAAAGTTAAGACAAAAAAACACAAAAATTCATAATACGTACTCCATAGAAAAAACTGGTAGGAAAATAACCTTAAAAGCAGCCACAGGAAAAACAGACTATTTACAAAAAAAACAACAAGTAGATAAATAGCTGACTTTGTAGCAAAAACAATGGAAAAACTATACAAGAGAAGAGAAGAGCAAAGATATTTCCAGACAATCAAAAACAGAGCCAATTCATCAGCAAAAGAGTTACAGGATGTATTCAGACACAATGAGAATGATTCTAGATAAGAAGATCGATGATAGAGGGGAAAATTAATAGCAACAAAATGGTAAATGTATAGAAAATAAAAGCTTATGCTTACATTATGAAGCAGTAATAAAATGTTTTATTGGGATCAAATAACAGAAAAATCAAAGCTATGACAACAAATGTATGGGAGTAAGAATGAGCCTAAGTATAGTTACAATATTATGAAGTCGACACTATTCAGGAGGAAATAAAAGTATTTATTTATATTATATTTTGGTTAAGTCAAAGATATCTTGTAGTCCCTGGGGTAGCCAATAAAAAAAGAATAAAACAATAAAAGTATATGTAACTACCAACCTAGTAAGAGGGGTATAACACAGCAATACAAAAGATCTATACAAAAGGAGACAAAAAAGACAAAGAAAATAAACATATATGACATGGTACAAATAAAAAAGAAAATATTTATTTTTTTTGGAGAGGTTTTTGCTGTAGGGCGCGTGTGCTTGCCAGACAGACAGAGAGACAGAAAGCGAGAAATCACCCTCCAGGGTGATCCCTTCTCCTCCATTCTCCTCTCGGGATCTTGGGCACACACGCACACATGCCCGGCGTGAGTTTTAAGCCAGCAGGTCAGGGACGCGAACCGCGGTCGACTATGTGGGAGTCCAGCGACACAGCCATTACGCTAGCTGCTGGTCCCAGAAATGGACTAAATTATTGATTTCTCACTTTCTGTCTCTGTCTTTCTGGCAAGCGCACAGACCCTATAGTAAAAACTTCTCCAAAAAAATGATAAATATTGTCAGATACATAAAATAGATGTACTGCTTACAAGGAAATCATCTAAAATAAGAGATAAAGTTATAATTAAAAATTGTGGGAAAAAAAGGACCATGCTAAAGAAAAGTCCCTGACCCCAAATGATAGCTACATTTAATATCAGATAAAGAAGACTTGGAGGCAAAAGCTATTACTAAATTGAAGAGCCACATTTTAACTTAACATTAATTTTTAAAAGTAACTGATTTTTAAGGTATAAAATATCTAAGGCCAAGTGGTGGTGCCGTGGGAAAGCAAAAGCACTCACGTGGGAAAGGTCCTGGGATTGTCTCAAAACCTGAGTATGTTAGGGGTACTTGCATGCCCATGATCCAGGCCAGCTAACACCAGGGGGTGGATTGTGGCACAAAGACCCTTTTGGAGATGTCTGTCTCTCTCTGAGGGGCAATTTTTTTTTTAAAGCCTACATTGGTAAATAAACAAACATTTATTAAAATGAAAAAGTAGGGCCAGCAGGTAGTATGGTAGGTAGAGCTCTGGACTCCCAGGTGGCTAGCTGCGGTCTGAGTCCTCGACCTGGCAGCTTGAAAATCACAACAGGTGCATGTGTGTGCATGCACGAAATCCCAGAAGGACTGCAGTGCAGCCATCCCCTCAGGGGTGATTTCTCACTTTGTCTCTCTCTGGCAAGCACATGCACCCTATGGCAAAAACCTAAAAAAAAAAAAAAAAAAAAAAAAAAAAAGAGAAAAAAATGTAGACAAATCCACAAGGACACTGGATTTTAAAATAATTCAGTTAAAAAAAATATCAGCAAACACGGCCCACTGCAGTTCAAGTCCCAGACCTGGAAGCTTGCTTTCTCATATCGTCCTCACTCTATCCCTCTACATAACTAAATAAAATAAAGTTAAATAAAATAATTCTTTAAATTTTTTTTTTAATTTTAAAAAAGAAGATTTAAATAACATGATTAGCAAACATGACCTAATGAACATTTGGTAGAATGTTGTACACTACTGTGAAACAGGTTTATTTCAAATACACATGAAATATTTACCAAAGTTGATAGATACTAGGTCATAGAGCAAGTCTCAATTCATTTCAGTAAACAAAAATCATACAGAATATGGTCTGTGGTCAGAATGCAAGAGACTAGAAATAATAAAAATATAAACAAAAATCCCCAAATGTTTAGATAGTAATAAATATACTTCCAAGAAGATCTCACACTAGATATGAGAAAATATTTTGAATTGAATAACAATGAGTAACAATTACAGAGTGAACACTGAATGTGCAGAATGCAGCTAAAGCTGTGGTGTAGGAACTTAAATGCATACAAGTATTAGGAAAGATGAGAAGCTTCTAATCAGGTATCTAAAACTCTATCTCAAAAACTTAAAAAATAGCAAATTGTAACATTAAAAAGCAGACATAAGTAAAATAAGCAAAGGCATAAAATGAGGAGCCACAAAAACCGAACAACGATTATTTTAAAAGACTTATAAACACATGAACCTTTAGAAAAGAATGGTTAATAACAAAGAGAAATGAAGAGAAAATTCAAACAAAGAAATTTTGACAGACTACAATAAGCAATGCTATGCCAATAATATGTGAAGATTTAGATTAAGTGAAGAAACAGAATTTATGAAAACTCACAAAAGAAGAAATAGACAATTTGTATACTCATATAATATTAAAGAAACTTAAATACATAATAAATTTTCCACAAAGAGGGCCAGATGGCTTTATCAAGAGATTCTACCCAATGCTTAGGAAAAACCTAATGTCAATCTTTTTTTTTTTTTTTTAATTTGTTACAGAGTATGTGTACTTGCTGGGGGTGGGGGGTGAGAAAGCACCCCCTCATCCCCCAAAGCCACACTGCAATCTTTTCTCCTCCAGTCCTCTCAAGATTTTTTTGGTGCACACACACATGTGCCTGGCATGTTTTTCAAGCTGCCAGGTCTGTAACTGAAACCATGCAGTTAGCCATCTGTGATCCAGCCTCCTTTACCACCACACCACCAGTTATCCCTTAATGTCAATTTTAAACAGACTCTTCCAGGGTTTAGGAAAAGGGAGAAATGTTCCCAACTCATTTTATGAGTTACAACATAAGCTATGATAAAATCTAATAGGAATATTGCAATACAGGAAATTTTCAGGCCAATTTCTCTTACTCTTTAAATAAAGAATTGGAGGGAAAATGTACTATGTAAAAGTAAGTATAAGATACTGGAGATTTCAACCACCAAAGACCCTCTGTCCAGATTTCACCCTCCTGTTCTCCAGTCTAGCCAGGAGCCAGGATAAGCCAATCAGTAGGCATTTATATTTGAGTTACAAGCAGCCCCATTCAGGAATTTCGACCACCAAAGACCCTCTGTCCAGACTTCTCCCTCCTGCTCCCCAGTCTAGCCAGGAGCCAGGTTAGAACACCCTACTTATTCTGTCTCTTTCCATCTCTCTCTCTATATATATATATTTTAATTTTTTTAAATTTTTAACTCAGTTTTCTGTTGCTCTTTTGTCTAATTCTTTTCTTTGTTTTCTGTTTTATTTTGTTTTGTTTTCTTTTTGTTTTTCTATTCCTTTTCCTTTTCTTTTTACCTTTCTCACTTTTCTGCTCAGTCTCCATACACTGATTTTCTAGACAGGACAAGGTGCTCAGCAGTCAAAATCTAAATTCTTTTAGGGTCAGATTAATCCTCAATTTTCATTGAATCAGTTGTGCAGAGGGAGAAAAATGGTACTGTTTACAGACCTCACATCACCTCCTTCTGCATTCCTCCGATTGCTTAGATTTAACTACAAAAAATAGGAAAAACTGTAGAATCCATGAGATGACCAGAAACCACCACAGATGCACAAGAAATACGAGAAATGAAGAAAATACGTCTCCTCTAATGGAAAAAAATAACTCTACATCCTCCATAAAGAATACAGGGTAACTCACAGGCATGTAAAGAATAAAAAATTTAAAATATTCATATTGGCAAAGCTAAGATATGCAAGAGAATAGAGACAACAAACTCCAGAAGATGCAGGAGCAAAGAGACACGGTGTTCCAGGAGATGAGGGAGTTCTTGCACAAACTGAAAGAGGAGATACATATCATAAAAAAGAATCAAATGGAATTATTAGAGATGAAGGCTTTAATATAAGAAATCAAAACTCTGGTTGAAAATATCAAAAGCAGATTAGATCATGCAGAAGATTGAATCTCAGATGTAGAAGGTAGAACCTCTGACCTAGAGAAATTCATCAAAAAGACTGAGACAATAACCCAAAAAAATGAGAATAACATATGAGTAATACTAGATACAATGAAACACCCAAACATCTGGATCATCGCTATCCCAGAAGGTGAAGAAACTAGTAAGGGCATTGATAATTTGTTCCATGAAATCCTAAAAGAAAACTTTCCAAATCTAGAGAGGCACTCAAATATCCAGACCCAAGAAATACAAAGGATCCCACATAGAATCGACCCAAGAAGATCTTCCCCAAGACACATCATAGCCAGATTGACCAACACCACAGACAGAGACAAGATACTAAAACTGAACAAGAGAGAAACATCGAGTTGCTTTCAAAGGATATTCCATCAGGCTAATAGTACACCTCTCATTGGAAACAATGCAAGCAAGGAAAGGATGGAAAAATGTATTCAAAGTGGTAAGTGAAAAACAATTTCAACCAAGAATACTATACCCAGAAAGATAATCTTTCATATGGGATAAAAAAAGACAAAAACATTCTCGGATAAATAAAACCTGAATGAATTTATCAACACTAGACCAGCTCTCTAAAAAGAGCTGAAGGGAGCACTATACCAGGAAAACTAAAGTCGGACACAGAAATAAGAGTACAAGAAACAACCAAGAGAATGGCTAGCCTAATGGTAGGGACAAGTTCAGAGTTGAGTGTTAACTTCCAGAGTTTAAATGGAAAGGTCAGACCACAATAACACTGCAAATTCAATAGAAGAGAGATTAATTATGTGCGTCTGAACTAGTGAAATATACATTTTTTTACTTTAGACTAAAACATTACTATTTTTCTTCGATGCTTTGATTTCCATATTTAAGGATTTTTGTCTTCTCTTAAACTGTTGATAGGTTCATCTACCTACTATTTGAACTGAATCCTTTTTCCTGGCTTTAAGTTTTAAGCAAATTTTTCTTAACATTTTTTGATTTTGATTTATTGAAACTAAATTTTTTAAAATTAAGAAATGCATTTAAAAATACCTATTACTACCTATTTAATGACTGCAGTAAGCTATATAGCCCCAGTGAGGTGCTTCTTTTTAGTATGTTCACTTTACTCACTGAGGTTTATGCCTAAAGTCAGACATGTATTCTTTTTTTTTTCTTTTCTTTTTTTTGGGAGAGGTTTTTGCTATAGGGCACATGGGCTCACCAGAAAGACAGAGAAAGACAGAGAGACAGAAAGTGAGAAATCACCCCCTGGGGGGATGGCCACACCACAATCCCTTTTCCTCCATTCTCCTCTCAGATCTTGGGTACGCGCGCACACATGCGCCCAGCATGAGTTTAAGCCACCTGGTAAGGACTCAAATTGCAGTCGACTACCTGGGAGTCCAGCGACATAGCCATTACGCCAACTGCTGGTCCCCAGACATATATTCTTAAATATGTACATATCAGCTGTGCTTGATATTGAAAGTCTTTAATTAAGATCTTTACTGAATCAATAAAATGTGAAAAAAAAAATGGCATGGAAAACAACTATATACCAGAGACAATGTGGGAGAAGGGGGGAAGTTGGCAGAGGGTGAGATATAGGGAATCAAGAGGGGGGGAAAAAAAGCAAAATATATAATAAGCAAGAAATAGAAAATTATTTGTTGATAACATGAATGGTAATATCTTTGATTGAGCCAATATATACAATGTATCCTGGATGGAAAATCTCATTTTGTATACTGTATTAATATATTGTGAATTACTGCATATAAATAAATAAATAAAATGAGGACAATGTCAGAGAAAAAAACTAAATACTAAATGTCATTTCATAATATTAATTAAGTTGTATCTGGAATTAAAAATAAGTTTTATAATTATTTAGGTTTACATAATTGGTACTTTGTAAATAATTAACTGCATATTTATATAACTCAAGTATACCAATATAGCATAATCCCCCAGTTATTTTATAATTTAAAGTAGTTTCTATAAATATTAGTATTATGATCACATATTCATCCTCTCTTAGATTTTCATTTAAATGTTTCTGAAAAAAATTTAAATTAAAAATGTTATCTAAATGCAAATTAATAAAGGATACTAAAGTGGCTATCTTAAAATCAAATAAGGTAAACTATAAAAGGTATTACCAGGAATTGAGGAAAATTACATAATGAGAAAGGTGTCAGTTAATCAGGAAGACATAACAATATATGAGCAAACAGAACACCGAAATTTTTTTAAAAAAGAAATATATGCCAAAACTAAGTTGAGTTTATTCTGTAAATTTAAGTTTGGTTTAATTTTCAAAAAAAATGTATTCTTGGCTAGATATCTTGGGCATTAGACTTTGTGTACTTAACTCTTAATTTCCTTAAAGTGAAAATAGGACAACCTATTACATTACAGAGAAGCTTACATTTTACATGAAGTGATATATTACCATCTTTAAGTACACTATGAAAACTTGAAGATGTATATTTTATTTTATCCCTAGAACTACTGCTAGAAAAATAATGCCAAAAAATATAGCTAAAAAAAAAAAAAAAAAAGCTCAAGCAATTCTGAAATATATCCTATTAACCCAAAAGAAGTCAGGAAAGGAGAAGCAGTAGAACAGAAAATAGATTATTCAAACAAAAAACAAATAATGTAATGTTATATCTAAATCCAAACACAACAAGAATTACATTAAATATAAATGGCCTAAATAATTAAATATCAGAGATAGAATGATAAAAGAGCTGTCTACAGGACATATACTTAGAATACTTGGAATAAAGGATTAGAAAAAAAAATATGCCGTCCAAAAGTAAACATAAGATATTGGGATGGATATCTTAACATCAGATAAACAGATTTCAAAGAATATTACCAGAAATAGAGAGACACTTCACAATAATAAAGTGGTCAGTTCATCAGGAAGATATAACAATCATAAAGGTTTAGAGACCCTAATAAAAGAGTTTAAAAATACAGAAAGGCAAAAACAACAGATTAAAATGAGAAACAGAAATCTACAATCATAGTAGGCAACTTTAGCTTCCCTCTCTCAGCAATTAATAGTAATAACATATAAAACTGAACATTATCGGGACCAGCAGCTAGTGTAATGGCTATGTCGCTGGACTCCCACGTAGTCCATCGTGGTTCGAATCCCGGACCCGGTGGCTTAAACTCACGCTGGGCACGTGTGCGTGCATGACCAAGATCCCGAGAGGAGAATGGAGGAGAAGGGATTGCTGCGTGGCCATCCCCCCTGGGGGGGTGATTTCTCTCTTTCTGTCTGTCTTTCTGGAAAGCGCACGCGCCCTATAGCAAAAACCTCTAAAAAAAAAAAACTGAACATTATCAATCACCTTGAGCTGTTAATTGATGATATATATATATGTATGTATGTATGTATGTATATATATATATATATATATATATATATATAGGACACTACATGCAACGACTGCAGAATATTTTTTTCATTTTTATGTAGTATCTTCAATAAGCTAGAACATAAAACAACTCTCAACCAAGTTTTAAAAAACAGAAATCTGGGCATGGTGGTTAAGGCAGCTGGACCTCCCATGGCCAATGCTGCTGTTCAAGTCCAGGACTCGAAGATTTGATAAACACACTGGGTGCACGTGCATGTGCATCCCTAATCCCAAAAAGAGAGAAAAATAGAGGAAAAGGGATTGAGACATGGTTATCCCTCATGGGGGTGGGCAGAAGGGTGCTTTCTCTCTTTCTCTCTCTCTGTCTCTCTTTCTTTGACAAGCACGCATGCCCTCTAAGCAAATTTTTAAAAAATATACATAAATCTTACAGAATGCATTAACTATAAAATTCAAAAACAAGAAGCTATTTTTTTAAAAATGTAAATATTAGCAAATAAACATATACTTGCAAACTATCCATGAATCAAAGAAAAAAGCCCCAAGAAATATTAGAAAATATTTTGAACTATATAAAAAAGGAAAAGCAAAATATATCAAAATTTGTAGGATACAGATACAGCAATGTTTAGAGGGAAATTTATAACATAAAAATGTAGGTATGGGGGCTGGTACGTGGCATAGTGGTAGGTGCTGAACTCCCGTGTGGTTGACCATGATTCGGGTCCCAGACTCAGCAGCTTAAAACTCATCCAGGGTGCATGTGTATTCATGCCCAAAATCCCAAGAGGAGAATGGAGAAAGGACTGCAGCATGGCCATCTTCCCTCCGCCCCCAGGAGGTGATTTCTTGCTTCTGTCTGTCGCTCTCCAGTGAGCACATGCACCCTATGGTAAAAATCTTTAAAAGATAGGTATGAAATTAATGATGTAAGGTTCTACCTTAACAAGCTAGAAAACAAAGATCAGAATACATCCAAAGTAAGAGGAAAAAATAATGGAGATAATTGCAGAAATTAATGAACTACCAAAAAGACAAATAATAAAGAAAATTAACAAAGCTAAAAGTTAGGTACTTAAAAAGATTTTTTAAAAAATCAATAAACCACAAGTTAGGGTAATTAAGGATAAAACAAAGAATACAAAATAACTATATTAAGAATGCAGAGCTACACTCAGATTCTATAAATATAAAAGAGTTGTAAGCTAGCAATGATAGAGCTCACTGAACTCTGCTGCTTCATAAGCCGAATTAACAGAGAACAGCCAGACACAATGCCTAGGGCACCCAAAAGAGCCAGGCATGGTTAGTGTGCCTGTACTCTCAGCTACTAGAGATTAAGGTAGGAGGATCATAAATCAACAAGACACTATCTAAAAAATACCACATACACACTACACACACACAGAATAAATAAATAAATAAATAAATAAATAAATAAATAAATAAAGGAATATCAGAAACACCTTTATGCCAATCAATCTGACAATTTAGATGAAATGGAAAAAATACTTGAAAAGTACAATTTACAAAAGCAGTTGCTATAATAAATAGAAAATCTGAATAGCCTAATATCTGTTAAAGTAGTTATCAAAATCCTTTCCTTAAAGAAAACTTTAGAAACAAAGGGTTTCACTAATAAATTATACCAATACATAAGAATGAAATAACACAAACTTTACATAAATTTAGATAAGAGAAAAGAAAATGTAATCCAATACATTTTATGAGGATTGCTTAACTCTGATGCCAAAACCAAACATATTATAAGAAAATTAGAGGCCAATATCAGTAATAAATATCAATGCAAATACTCTTAGTCAATCAAAAATCAGACCATTAGCCAATCAAATCCAGCAATATATATCTATTTTTTTTTGGAGAGGTTTTTTTTGCTATAGGGTGCTTGCGCTCGCCAGACAGACAGAGAGAGACATAGAGACAGAAAGCTAGAAATCACCCCCCAGGGGGGATGGTCATGCTGCAATCCCTTCTCCTCCATTCTCCTCTCGGGATCTTGGGCACGCACGCACACGCGCCCGGTGTGAGTTTTAAGCCACAGGGTCCAGGACGCGAACCGCGGTCGACTACGTGGGAGTCCAGCAACATAGCCATTACTCTAACTGCTGGTTCCCCCAGCAATATATATTTTTTTAAAAAATATACCTTGACCAAATTGTGTTTATCCCATGAATACAAAATGGGTTTAACAATAAAAAGCAATCAATATAAATTATATTGATCCATATAGTAATATATTAACAAAATAAAAAAGAAAAATCATATGATCCTTTCTATGGGTGCAGAAAAAGTATTTGATAATGTTCAATATATATTTACTGTAAAGAGCTATCAAAAATTAGGACTAGAAGGAAATATCTTAAATCCAATGAAAGAAGCTATGAAAAATCTACCGCTAATATTATACTTAAAATATTGAATGCTTTCCCCTTAAGATTAGGAATATGATGATATTTTTCTCAACACTTCTATTCAAATTGTACTTGAGTTCTATCTAGTCAGTGAAATAAGACAAGAAAATGAAAAAAAATGAATAAAGATTTGTAAAAAGTAAAATTGTCTCTATTAGTGGTTAACAGAAAATTCTCAGACATCTACAATTACTAGAATAATAAGAATTTAGAAAGTCAGCAGAATATGAAGATAATACACAAAAATAAATTTCATTTTTATATACTATTAGCAAAAAAATAGAAAATTAAATGAAAAAATTAATTGGCAATAGCCTAAAAATTATACTTAGGAATAAATTTTTTAAGTATATGTAAGAGGGCAAGCAAGTGGTGTGGCATTTAAGGTGCTAGACTCCTGTATGGTTGACCATGGTTCAGGCCCAGACCCAGGGCTTGAAAATCATACCAGCATATGTGTGTATGGGTGTGTTTTGTGTGTGTGTGTGTGTAAGACCAACACAGGAAACTACAAAACAACACTGAGAGAAATGAAATACCTAAATAATATGCCTTAATAATATATGCCATGTTCACAGATTATTAAAATGTTAATTTTTCCCAAACTAATCCATAAATTCAAAATAATTCATTAAAATTTAAATCCACAATTGCAATTAAAATCCCAAAATATTTGTTCATGGAACTTGACAAACTGATTAAAACTTTACATGAAATGAAAAGGGAAACCCTCACGAGGGCTAGAAAGAAACACAAATTTGTGTATAATGATTGTCAAATAGAACAATGACCGAACAAAGACCAGAAACCACGTTTACATATATGTGGACATTTTATTTACAACAGTGGCATGGCAAGATGGGGAAAATAAATGGTCTTTTCAGTAAAAACTGCTAGGGCTAAATTTATATACTCTAATCATGAATTAGCATTACTTAACTCATTAAATGATGGGGTCAGCAGATGGCATAGTAGTTGCGTGGACTCCCACATGGCCATCTACGGTTCAAGTTCCAGACCTGGTGGCTTGAAAATCACACTGGGTATGTGCATGTGCATACGTGCCCAATATCCTGGGAGGAGAATGAAGGAGAATGAAGGAGATGGGATTGTAGTGTGGCCACCCCCTGGGGGGGGGGGGTGATTTCTCACTTTCCCTCTCACTATCTCTGTCTCTGACACAAGCATGCACCCTACAGCTAAAATCTCTTAAAAAAAAATCCACTAATGATTTTTTTTAAATCTTTGCATCTCATTTAAATAATCTGTACTACATTTAACATAAGTTATCTACTCATTCTCAAAAAGTAGGTTGAAATAAATATAAAATTGACTTTAGTTAAGAATACACACTAACTGCAAAGGTTAACTAAAACCACCATCAAACTAACCAAATGCTCAGCTCAGTACATTAAAGTAATGCTAGCAGTAATGTGCCAATATCCAAAAGGTAGACAGGGAAGAGGAAAATGTGAAAAATAGCATAGGTGGGCTTTTTTGAACCCAGGCTATAAATGGCACTCCATCACTCCTATCCTTATTTCTCTTGGCCAAATCGTATTATAAGTCCTACTGATATGCAAGGAGATCTGGGAAACGGTTTCTGTCATCAAGTCCAATTCTGAGAAGCCAAAAGATATTTGTATTTTTGGTAAAGGTCTAGTTATCTCTATCGCAATATACTGCCACAAGGGTGATCTGTCAAAATCTTAACTCACAGAAGATGAATGACAAATTTACAACAAAAGTTTATAAAGGTAATCTCCAAATCAAAAAAAAAAAAAGAAAAACAGATTATGCTTTATTGTGGAATAGCTCTAAAATTGTTTACAGATGAAAAGAACAAAAATAAGATTTAAATCAGCCACCTCTAGAATTCTTAAAAGTCAAAAACGACATTTCAGAAATGAAATACCACTCTGGGAAAGCTTTCTGTTTTTACAGGCATTCCTTTCTAAACTCTGTCAGGCAAACATTTTTATAGGCCATCTTTCCTCACATACAGTCAGCTCATGACGTATAGAGTAAATCTGAGGCTGGGAAACAGTGCAAAGACTTGTCTCCCCTTAGACTAGAAGGCAGAGCAAAATTTCTGCTTCCTATAGGACAAGAAGGAAAAAAAATCTGCATTCTTTATTTTTCATCTCTCTGGTAGATAAAAAAGGTATAAAGAGAATGCTGCAGAATTGCACTTCAAAAAGTGTTTGCTCAAGGAAAAAACAAAAACAAATAACAAAATTCTGTTTGAAAGATGGCCTTGTCTATTTATCTTTATGAAGCTCTAGTCCTAAAATCTGAACTACATGCCAAAACAAAAAACACAATTTTATCTTTAAAATGCTAGGGTATGTAATGTTTTTTCTCTCTCTCTTTTTTTTTTTTTTTTGGAGAGGTTTTCGCTATAGGGCGCGTGCACTTGCCAGACAGACAGAGAGAGACAGAGAGACAGAAAGCAAGAAATCACCCCCCGGGGGGATGGTCATGCCGCAATCCCTTCTCCTCCATTCTCCTCTCGGGATCTTAGGCACGCACGCACACGCGCCCGGCGTGAGTTTTAAGCCACCGGGTCCGGGACACGAACCGCGGTCGACTACGTGGGAGTCCAGTGACATAGCCATTACGCTAACTGCTGGTTCCCAGGGTATGTAATGTTTTAAAATGCTAAATTTGCATGTAATTTGCTATACAGCAATGAATAACAAGACACAGTAGACTCCCCTCTACAGAAAAGTACGCACATCAAGGGACCAGCAGATTGTGTAACGGTTATATTGCTGGACTCCCACATAGTCAACCAGTGGTTCAAGTCCAGACCTGGCAGCTTGAAACTCATGCCAGGTGCGTGCATGCGTGCGTGCATGTGTGCGTGTATCCGTAATCCCAAAGGAGAGTGGAGGAGAAGGGATTGCAGAATGGGTAATGCTCAGGGGGTGATTTCTCACCTTTTGTCTCTGTCTCTCCAGCGAATGCACGCACCCTATAGCAAAAAAAAACTCAATTAAAAAAAATTTAAAAATAAAAGTATGTACATTAGCCAGCTAGTAGTGTGATGGTTAAGGTTGCTGGATCCTACATGGATTAAGTTTCTGGACCTGATAGCTTGAAAAACATATGGGGTGCATGTGCATGCATGCCCAATATCCTAACAGGAGAAATAGAGAAGGGATTGTGGCCTGGCCATCCTTCATGGAAGGTATTGTCTTTCTCTCTTGCATATGCACTGTCTAGTGAAAAAAAAAATAATATACACGTGTACAAATTCTAGCAGGGAATTAGAAGGCCTCTCTAAAGTCCACCAGTCTAACTCTTAGGGGCCTATGGATTCCAGATTAAGAAATTTCTGACATGATAAACTCCAAACAAGATGCACAGAAGGCTTGCAGGAAATCAGTTTAACCATGCTATATAGTATTAGTACCAAATAAAGAATACTTTTTTTCCATGAAGTCTTATTAAGAAAGTTAATCTACAAATATTACTGCTCTCTTAGTGCTATTATCAATACTAAATCAAACCAGATTATAACAAAACTTTATTTTTGAATAACGTTTCATACATACTAAATAAGGATTGAGGATAAAGTAATAACTGAGTAACTATCCTTAATTTAAAAAATTCTACTGCCTAGAGGGTGAGACAAACATACATACAAACACACCAAATACAGATATTATGACAGAGATTTGCATATGGTGACCATTCAGGTACATAATAAAATGACTTTTCCAAATTTTAATTATAAAATAATTAAAATAAATACCTGTACTGTTTTTCCAAGTCCCATGTCATCACCGAGAATACATCCTCTTCCGTGGATGTAGTGTCCATAGAGAAACTGGGCTCCTTCCCTTTGATAGTCTCTCAAATATCTATTAATAGTGTAAGGAATAGAATCTCCATCTTTAGATAACTTAAAAGCAACGGTAGGTGATGGAAATTTTCGGTCTGGGAAATAGGGTTTTTCCAAATCTTCATCATCAAATATAAAATTCCTGGGGTACTCATTAACAGATTTTACTTCCTGAAGTCTTTTAAGAGGTATTTTCCTTTCTTGAAAATCTGAATATAAGACAACTGCAAATGACTTCCCATTCTCATCCACTATAATTGATTTTATGCTTGCTTCACAAAGTTTTTCATTATCTGGAGAAGGGGCAAGACATCTCTCTCCTGGCAGCCATTTGTCTACAATAATAAAGAAGAAAATAAAGTTTCAAATTTAGTTTATAAAGTAACAACCTACCTCCACTGCTATTAAAAAAAAAAGTGCTTTCCATAAATACCTTTTCCAAATAACTGAAGCAAAATAAATTTCACTTATAACATGTATAGATATTTTCCTAAAATACATTATTGAATGTTCTCCTATAATAAAAAAAAATAAAGAGTACATGATTTATTTCCAGAGATTCTTATCCTAGCTGTGTCATAACCTTCCACAGAGTTTTAAAATATATACATGCTAGGTCATGACCTCTGGGCCTTCTGGTTCAGCAGATATGAGCTATGGACATATGGTTTTATTATTTTATTTAGTTGTTATTGTTAAATTCAAAAGATGGTTCTGGGGTTGATCCCCTAGCCTAGTGATTAAAGGAGCCAGATTCCACATGGCCAACCATGGTTTGAATTCCAGCCAGACTACGTGAAAAACACACTGGACACACGTGTATTCATGCTCAAAAGTCCAACAGGATGGAGAAATGAAGAAGGGATTGTCACATGACCACATTCCATTGTGATTTCTTTCTCTTTCTCACTCTCCCTGTTTCTGGCTAGCATAAGCACCCTCTAGCAATTAAAAAAAAAAAAATCAATGCAAAAGATGATTCTAATGCACACTGAGGGTTGAGAATCACTAATTTAAGTATTCTTGCTAACTCATAAACAGTAACTATATTGTTTATGATATGGGAGAGTAATAGTGAATAGGATTTGGTAAATGAGTAAGCGAAAATCCTCTGGACCACAATATTTTTGTGGTTTATAGTTTTTCCATTACCTTTCTCTGGAGAAGGCTGGTCCTTTTCACTATCAATACTGCTGCTTCTAAACCACATTACTTTAATTTGTATATAACTAACCAAGAGAATCTCCAGTTCAACTAAAGTAAGGTCACAACTTTGTCACAGTTTTTTCCCTTCTAGGTTTTGTAATAGTTAAGGGTTTCGAAGATGAATTCTAAGATCTCTTTTTGCTAAGATTGTATTATTCTTTGAAGAATCTGACCTTTCTCTCGCTATATATATATATATATATATATATATATATATATATATACTTATTTTGTGCTTAGCTGTAACAGCTATCTACTGTGTTTTCTATTCAGAAAAAATATTACTATGAAAGGGGAGAGGGTAGACCAAAGGAACCAAAAAGAGGTACCAAAGCGAGAATAATTTTCCAAATAAAAGTTCTTATGGCAAGAATTCGAGAATTATATGGCTACAACTCTAAGAATACTAGGAATTTTTTTTCCTTACACTTCTCATTTGAGATCAGTTGACCATTAATTTCCAAGGGTCTTCTAATAACTTCAGGTTAAATTTTTACAGCGTTCATCATTATTATATGGTATATCTGTCCTATCTTGAGCAAGAATAGCTCATTATAATATTCCTCATCAGTTGTTCCTCAAGAATAAAGCCATAATTCCTACTAACTTTGGTGAGGTTATTATATCATAACAATCTTTTTTCTTTTTTTTTTGGAGAGGTTTTTTTTATTTTTTGCTATAGGGTGCATGTACTCGCCAGAAAGACAGGGAGAGACAGAGAGACAGAAAGCGAGAAATCACCCCCCAGGGAGGATGGCCACGCCGCAATCCCTTCTCCTCCATTCTCTCGGGATCTTGGGCACACACACACACATGTGCCCGGCGTGAGTTTAAGCCACTGGGTCCGGGACTCGAACCTCAGTCCGTGACATGGGAGTTCAGCAACATAGACATTACGCTAACTGCTGGTCCCTATCATAATAATCTGAAGCACACACACACACAAAATCTGTTCTCCCACTCTAAACTTTGAAAAACTGAGAATTCTCATACTATTCCAAGAGACAGTTTTAATGTGAAAACTAAAACCTTGATCCACTAAACAGGAAAAATAGCATATAGGACAATGGGCCCATTTTCATAATAGCACTGCTGGCCTCTTAAAACTTAAAGTAACCCCTACTGCAATTCTTTACACACTATTTCTCTTTCATATGATGTGTTTATCTACCCAGAAAACATCTTCTCATTTTTAAGACTTAATACATTAATTTACTATTTAACATGAACAATTTAGCACCAATTCAGGTTTTGTTCCATATGATGGGCACAAAATGAAAATACAATTGCCAAAAATGATGATGACACAAACCCAGGCCAGGCCCATCTTGAGATATATACTGAACTTCAGCTGTGAAATATTGCTTTTCTTGACCAAAAATGAAGATTTTCTGCTGAGACGTTGCCCTCCAGAATCATTTCTAGTGGGTAGGGCTCTACCGCTATCTCCTCCTCTCCATTTACCACTGTCTCTCTCTTCTCACTGTGTCTCCCTGTCACTTTTAATTTTTTTTTTAACTTTTTGTTTTAAGGTAAAGTGTTCTTTGGGCTCTCAAGCCCTTCTTATACTGTGCTGCTTTTCCCCACTTAATTTAGGAAAGGCACAAACCTGAGCCAGGCCCATCCTGAGATGGATACTGAACTTCAGTTGTGAAATATTGCTTTTCTTGACCAAAAAATGAGGATTTTCTGCTGAGACTTTCCCCTCCAGAATCATTTCTAGGGGGTAGGGCTCAACCTCTGTTTCCTCTCCATTTCTCTTGGTCTCGCTGTGTCTCCCTGTGACTTTTAATGTTTTTAAGTTTTTTTTAAAGTATTCTCTGGGCTCTCAAGCCCTTCTTTTATTGTGCTAATGGCTGCTTTTCCCCATTTCATTTAGGAAAGGCACAAACCCAGACCAGGCCCATCCTGAGATGAATACTGAACTTCAGCTGTGAAATATTGTTTTCATATAGCACACTCACACACTGCACAGTTTTCATATTTTGCCTTTCAAAACTAAAATCTAATGTTTTTATTATCTTTTATTCTTTTCTCCTTTTTCACTTTATTTGTTTTTTCTTCTTTCCTCTTCTCTAATTCTTTTCCTTTTTTTCTTTACATGTTTATTCATTGGCTGCTCAGCCTCTATGCACTAAGTGTCTAGACAGGTCCAAGTGAACAGGACCCAAATATCTGAGTACAATTAGGGTCAGAATATTCATCTATTGCCACTGAATCTTATGCATAAAGAGTGAAAATGAAACAGAAGAGAGATCACAGATCACCTCCTTCTGCACACCTCTGAACACTAAGATTAAACTTCAAGAATTAGGAAGAAACTCACCATCCATCAGGTGACTAGAAATCACCACAGGGTCACAAGAAATATGGGAAAGCAAGAAAATACCTCTCCTCCAATAACTCCTCTTCATCCACAGACAATACAATGAAACTCATGGAAATGTCTGATAAAGAATTTAGAATATTCATAGTGACAAAGCTAACAGAGGTGCAAGAGAAGAGAGACTGTGAACTACAGAAGAGGCAGGAGGGACCAGCAGTTAGCGTAATGGCTATGTCGCTGGACTCCCACGTAGTCGACCGCGGTTTGAGTCCCGGACACGGTGGCTTAACCTCACGCCGGGCGCGTGTGCGTGCGTGCCTAAGGTCCTGAGAGGAGAATGGAGAAGGGATTGCGGCATGGCCATCCCCCCTGGGGGGTGATTTCTAGCTTTCTGTCTCTCTCTGTCTGTTTGGTGAGCGCACATGCCCTATAGCAAAAACCTCTCAAAACAAAAGAAGAGGCAGGAGAAAGGAGCTGATGAGTTCCAGGAAGTGAGAAAATTCTTGCAAGATCTACAAGAGGAAATACACACTATAAAAAGGAATCAAATGGACCTGTTAGAGATGCAGGCTGTAGTACAGGAAGTCAAAACCTCCCTTGAAATTATTAAAAGCAGACTGGATCATACAGAAAATCAAATCTCAGTTGTAGAAGATAGAATCGCTGGCCTAGAAAAATCCACCATGAAGACTAAGAAAATGGCCCCCCAAAATGAGTATAATACACGAGAAATACTAGATAACATCAAGCATCCAAACATCTGGATAATTGGTATCCCAGAAGGTGAAGAGACTCATAAGGGCATTGATAACCTATTCCATGAAATCCTGGAAGAAAACTTTCCAAACCTAGAAAGGCATTCAAAGATCCAGTCCCAAGAAATATAAAGGACCCCAAGTAGAATCAACCCAAAAAGATCTTCTCCAAGACACATTAGAGCTAGATTGACCAAAACCACAGACAAAGACATGATACTGAGATTGGCAAGAGAGAAACGGTAAATTACCTACAAAGGATATCCCATTAGGCTAACAGCAGACTTCACTGGAAACAAGGCAAGCAAGGAAAGAATGGGAAAAATATATTCAAAGTGTTAAGGGAAAAGCAATTTCAACTAAGAATATTATACCCAGCAAGATTATCCTTCATATGGGAAGAGAAGACAAGAACATTCTCAGATAAACAATACCTGAAAGAATTTACCAACACCAGACCAGATCTCTAAGAAGTTCTCAAGGGAGTGAGACAATGCTCAGGGAATGAATATAAATTAATTAAATAATTTAAAAAAATGTTTCAGAGAAAAAAAAATTAAAAAATAGCTATTTAATGACTGCAGTAAGCTATATTGCCCCAACTCAGTATACTTTGTAGTATGTTCATTCTACCCACTGAGGTTTATGCCTAAAGTCAGACATGTGCTCATGGATATGTATATATCAGCTGCACTTCCTATTGAATGTATTTAGATTAATTAAGATCTTCAGTGAATCAATAAAATGTGAAAAACTAAATAAATAAAAATTGTTAAAAAATGATGAGAAAATAGTTTTTCTACATCTTATTAATTAGCATCATCATTTTATCAACTTTTCAAGGTAGAAAATCATTAGTCAGCCCTCAATCCTCTTCATTTTACTCCCTACATTCAATTCATCAGAATGTCCAGTTTCCACTTAAAAATACATCATTCGTCTCCATGTCACCATCTCTGTAAATCAAAGACCAGCAAACTTTTCTGTCAAGAGTCAAGACATTAGCTATGTGTTACTGTAGATCTTGTAAGCTACACATTCTCCTACCTTTATAAGGCAAAAACCACCTCAGGCAACACATAAATAAATGGGCATGGCTGTGTTCCAGTGCAACTTTATTTTACAAAAAGAAGCATCAGACTAGATTCGGCCCACAGAGCAGTGGTTTCTTGACCTCCACCCTAAAGCATGATACCACCTGCTTTCTCCTAACTAACTCCTAAGCTCTCTCTGCTTCTAGTCCACCTTATTAAAGTAGGGTATCCCATTATTTTCTGTCAGCATGGTATTGCCTCAGTAACACTAACTGCAATGTTTAATTATCATGTTTACTTGTTTTTGTCTGTCTCTTCCACTAATTTCCTTTCCAAGAAAATGCCTATATTAAAAATGTTATCTCCAGGACCAATACACATCCCACACTCGATAAACATTTGCTGATGGGGCCAGTAGGTGGCATAGCGATTAAGGTGGTGGACTCCCATGTGGGCAATGGGATTTGAGTTCCTGACCCAGAGGCTTGAAACTCATACTGGGTGCATGTGCATGCTTCAAGATCCTGAGAGGAGAACAGAGAAGGGATTGCGGCATGGCCATCCCCCAAAGGGGTGATTTCTCGCTTACTGTCTCTCTCAGTCTCTCCAGCGAGCACACACCCCCCATAACAAAAATCTCTCAAACGATAAAAATAAAATAAACATTTGCTCAATTTATTAATGAAAACAGACCCTTGATCTCACAGATCCTTGCTATCTAGTGAGAGAGTATAAAGTAAACAAACATATGTATTAATAATTGTAAAAAGTACTTTGAAAAAACAGAGTGCTATGAGAAAGAAGTATTTGGAAATATAATTTAAAAAGGAAGAGGGTCTCAGAAGAATATCTCAGCTGGTACAATTTAAGGGATACATTTTATGGGCATTTTTCTGGTTCCTGAGTTTGGATACTTTCTAGAACTAAACAGATTCACAAGAGTTTGAGCTAGAGATGGAATCAGTATCCAAACCCTGGAACAAATTACTTACATTGGGAGCATTTCCTGGTGGATTGAATGGGAGACTGTGGTAAGGCTCCTTTCACACGGGTCCCTCCCTCTTTCATTCCACACTAGCCACCTTGCAGGCATGCTCCTACCTCAGAGCCTCTGAGGGTTCTGCTTCTTCCACCAACATTCTTTCCCTAAATACCAAAGTGACTGATTCAGACTCATAAGTAACTAGAGTTAACTGGGAATGAGCATTCCAGCCACCATAATCTCCACTGGGTAGAGTCATCTGTTTATTTTTACCTGCCAGACTATGGGATTACAGAATCAACAACTCATAGCCCTCAGAGTTCAGGCCTCTCTGAGCTTTAGCTCTGAACTCCTCTATTTCATGAGCTGATACCTCTTTCAACAGAGACCAAGAAGAGGGGCAGCAGATGGTGTGGTGGTTAAGACACTGGATTCCCACACAGCCAACTGCAGTTCAAATCCCAGATGGGTAACTTGAAATTCACGCTGGGCCCATGCGTGTGCGCAAGTGCCCCAAATCCCAAAAGTCAAATGGAGAAGGGACTGCTGCATGGTCATGCTCCCTGGGTGTGATTTCTCACTTTCCCTCCCTGTCTCTCCAGCCAGTGCACACACCTTATGGCAAAAAACTAAAAACCAAAAAAGAAACAAACAAGCAAAAACAAACTAAAGCAAGCAGATAAACAATCAGCTAGCCCTTCTCCTCCATCTCTCTCTCCTTCAGGGACTTTGGGCACTGCACAAATACTTGCCCCTGCACGTTTCTCAAGCCAAAAGTTCCAGACTGGAACCACAGCGTCCAGCATGTGGGATCTGACGGCCTTAAGCACCAGGCCACAGAACCAGCCTTGAATCACTATATTAATGGATGCTAAATTTGGAGGAAATAAGACATCCCAGATGACATGTGGCAGATAAACACACCTTCCTTAAACCCCTCTAGTTGACTTAAAGGCAGAATATAAAGTCCTGACTCAATACATCAAAAATTAAGCTCTTTATGTAACAAAAGTAAATAACTCTAATAAATACCTCAACTTAACAAAACATCTACCATTCACTAACTGGAGCTCACAAAGATAAAGAATAAAAATATCCAACATTTAATGAGTGCTTACTATGAGCCAGTTGCGGGGAGGGGCGGGGTGTCACATAAATGCTTTGCATACAACTCAAATAATGTCATAATCACAAGAACGGAGAAATGATTCCAATTTTATAGACGAGGAAACTGCCCAACGTTGCTCAGCAAGTAACTGTCCGAGCCAGCTCTAGATCTAAAGAGAGCCTGACTCCAGAATCCAGGTTCTCGACACTGACTCGCAGAGCGGGTCCCAGCTCTGGAGGGATTCATATCCTGCAGCTGTCACTCTGAAGAGCCCCAGGTAAAACCCCGACCCGAAAGGCACCGGCAGCAATGGATCTGGGTAGATAGGGGGATCTCCTAGCTTGTACCTTTGCCGGTGGTTTCCGCGTGGGGTTTCAGGGCAGAGGGATCCATCTGGCCAGGGGAAGGGGCCTGGCGGCCCCGCTGCACTTAACACCCGGCTGGCGGCGTTGGACAGCGACGAGGGGGCAGGCAGGCGGGCCAGCGAGGCCACCACCACCTCCCGTCGCCCTCCGCACATCGCCCCCCTGGAGCCCGAAGCCAAGGGACCGGAAGGAGCAAAGGTGGACCCTAATAAGGTCCAGGGACAAGTTGTGGGCGGCGTGTGAGCTGGAAGACCGCAACTTCCGACTCTAATTTGGAAAGTACCGCGAGAACGGGCTCCCTGTCACTGAGATCTCGCGAGAATTAGAAACGAAAAAGAAAAATCTTCGTTGACGTGGGCGGAGCCACCTTCCTGCATTCTCTCTCCCAGAAGGCACGTAAGGAAGATCTGCGATAGGTACAAGTATCGCGAGGTGTGGGGTCGGTCGCGAGTTGGGCGTGGATACCGAAGCCGGGAGATCGGGAGCGATTCTTAGGCTCCGGAATGCAGTGGATTTTTAGGGGAACTGCCATAGATGTCGTCCCTGCGATCGTGGCCTTCTGTCCTGTCGCCGGTGCTCGGTCCCTTCGTGGCGTTGCGGGACGCCATGGATCTTCAGGAGGCGAACGATTTCCTCCTGCAGTACTGCTTCAGGACACCCGCCGAGGGCCGAGTGAAACCAGTGCGTTTTATATTAAATCATAAACAACTTCTTCGAGTACAAAAGCAGCCACACTTGCTATAAAGAGAAGGTAAACGTAAAAACTCCGCTAAAATTCAAAGTTTTCCTCTGCACCATCCGCAGTTATCCATGGTCTGTATAACGTCACGGGGAACGCCAAGCGAGCTGTCCAGACTGCAACTCCATGTGTGCTGACACTTCCAGACGTTGTACATGGATTAATCCAGAAATGGCTCCCACACGTGTTCCAATCTTTTCAGTGCCGTGCCGTGTTTCCCT
The DNA here is from genome assembly GCA_026018925.1 of Tupaia tana. Taxonomy (NCBI): domain Eukaryota; kingdom Metazoa; phylum Chordata; class Mammalia; order Scandentia; family Tupaiidae; genus Tupaia; species Tupaia tana. The sequence continues at coordinate 11,433,115 of JAKSZU010000013.1, read as the reverse complement.
GATTTACGTTAGCCTGAGTGGGCCTGTGTTAGTTTCACACCTGTGGCGGCTGTAACCGGTGACCACAAACTGTGGCTTAAGACCACACAAGTGCGTTGGCTTGCAGACGACACTGGTTGTTATCTCCCAGTTCTGTAGGTCAAAGTCCTGGCGCTCTTGTTGGGCTAAAATCAGGGTGTCAGCAGGGCTGCATTCTTTTCTGAAGGATCTCTGGGAGAATCTATTTCCTTGTCATTTCCAGCTCCTGTCTCCATTCCTTGGTTTATAGTCGCCCTCCTCCATCTTCAGATCCGAGAAACAGCCTCTCTCCGACCCTTCCTGATCAAGTCTCCTGCTCATTGCAGGAAGGTTCCTTGGTTTTGAGGGCTCACCTGGACATAATCAAGAAGATGATTTTTCCCTTTTCTTCTTTTTTCTTTTCTTTGAGAGACTTTTTGCTATAGGGCAGGAGCGCTCTCAAGAAAGAGACAGAAAGCGAGAAATCACCCCCCAGAGGAGTTGGCCATGCCGCAATCCCCTTTCCTCCATTCTCCTCTCGGGATCTTGGGTACGCATGCACACGTGCCCGGTGTGAGTTTAAGCCACCAGTCGGGGACTCTAACCTCAGTCGACTACGTGGGAGTTCAGCGACACAACCATTATGCCATCTCCTGGTCCCTGATTTTCCCATTTCAAGGTCCACACCCTCAATCACACCAGTCAAGTCTCTTTGCCATGTAAGGTAATATTTGGAGTCCTACAGATAAGGACATGGGCATCTTTGAGGGGATTATTATAAAGCCTATTGCAGGGTATAATTAGGAGAAGTGTATGACTATTTGTTCTGCAGCTCTCAATTATTTGACAGATACTAACAGTAGTCTGGAGACCAGCAGAGGGCGGATGGTTGTTTCCTTGGGATTCCCATGGGGTCGACCTTGGTTCCGGTCACAGACCTGGTGACTTAAAACTCATGTCTGGTATGTGCCCCAAGACTGCAAAAGGAGAATGGAGGAGAAGGGATTGCACTGTGGCCATGGGGAGGTGGTGGAAGGTGGGGGGAGGATGATTTCTCGCTTTCTGTCTGTCTCTCCAGGTAGCGCAAGCGCCCTATAGCAAAAAACAAAACAAAACAAAAAAAAACTCTCTTTTTTTATTTTGGAGAGGTTTTGGCTATGGGGCACATGCACACAGTCGCCAAAAAGAGACAGACAGAAAGCAAGAAATCACCCTCCAGGAGGGGATGGCCACGCCACAATTCCTTCTCTATTCTCCTCTCAGGATCTTGGACAGACACGCACACGCCCCAACGTGAGTTTAAACCACCGGGTCCGGGACTTGAACCATGGTCGACTACATGAGAGTCCAGCAACATAGCCAATACACCAACTGCTGGTCCTCCAAAAATCTCTTTTAAAGAAAAGAAGAAGTATGTTTTAACAAAATGCTTAATCTAGAGTAGCATTTGTTTGCTCAACAGCAGGTACGCACTTAGAGTCTAAGAGAAATATCTAACTCATCCACTAACTGTGGAAGATGTTGATCAAGTCACTTAACAGCTGTGTGCCTGGGTCTCCTCACCCATGAACTTAACAATGAGGGCTAATTATCATAACCTACCTAAAAAAGGTGATTATAAGAAAACAAGGAAGACTCCTGAAGCTATACCTGGGCGGAGTAAAGGACAGTATGTATGTGTTGGTTACTGTGTCATCAACAAAAGGCATCCATTTGACAGTCGCAGCTGCCTACCCATTGCTTCAGTCTTATTTGGACTTACAGTAATACGTTATTACTTAGTTTACAATTGTGGACTTGATTGGAACTTAAAGAACAATGAATTGTAAGACATATTTAATGTATGGCTTTAAAGAAATTGCTGATTATATTAATAGTTGTAACTCTTGATTATTTCTCAAAATCTGGAAAAACATGCAGCTTAGAATGATGATATATATTGGGTTGTTGGAAAAGTCATGACATATTTTTTCTGTTTTTCTATGACAAAACTGCATCATGACATTTCCGACCATCCAGTATCTTTGATTTAAACCCTTCATGTTGCTGCTAAAGTCAAAATGGCAAATGGAAATTTTGATCAAGCTTGCACTTTTTTTTTTTTTCCCTACAACTACTAGGGAGCCCCAAGCCAAGATACTAGCATGATGTTGTGCCGGTTATTACATGCAGCTTGCCAAAAAAGAGATAAGTACATCCTTCCTAGGGGGAAAACATGTTAGAGACTCCTTGGAATTTTCAGAAAGCCTTATCAAACAGTTTACAACTGAAACTGTAGAACATACACAAAATTAAACCATTGTGAACAGGATCCAGTCGAAGACAGAGCACTAGTAGTTTCAGTTAATAGAAATAATATAGATGTGAAGTTTTTTTTTTCAATGTAGTTAAAATATTTAGTTTTTTTAAAGAAAAAAACTGAATGGGGAAAACAAGAAAACGGAAACAAAAGGCATTGTCAAAAACACCCAACTGATTTGTTGTAAGAGCCAGAATTTATGGAAATGAAAATTTTAATTATTTAAATTTAAAACTGAGTGGTAGGACCAGCAGTTAGTGTAATGGCTATGTCTTTGGACTCCCATGTAGCCGACCATGGTTCGAGTCCTGGACCCAGTGGCTTAAACTCACGCTGGGTGCGTGTGCGTGCGTGCCCAAGATCCTGAGAGGAGAATGGAGGAGAAAGGATTGCGGTGTGACCATCCCCCCGGGGGTTGATTTCTCACTTTCTGTCTCTCTGTCTCTCTCTATCTTTCTGGCAGGTGCATGTGCCCTATAGCAAAAACCTCTCAAAAAAAAAAAAAAAAAAAAAAAAAGAGAAAAATAAACTCAGTGGTAAGTTAAAGAACAAATTAAGCACTCCTTAATAGATAATTCATAAACTGAAAGATGTATTGAAATGACTGTAAATGCAGGGTCAAAAGGTCAAGTACAGGGAACCAGCAGTTAGCGTAATGGCTATGTCGCTGGACTCCCACGTAGTCGACCGCGGTTCACGTCCCGGATCCGGTGGCTTAGAACTCACGCCGGGCGCGTGTGCGTACGTGCCCAAGATCCCGAGAGGAGAATGGAGGAGAAGGGATTGCGGCGTGACCATCCCCTCTGGGGGGTGATTTCTCGCTTTCTGTCTCTATGTCTCTCTCTGTCTGTCTGGCGAGCGCACGCGCCCTATAGCAAAAAACCTCTCCAAAAAAAAAAAAAAAAAAAAAAAGGTCAAGTACAAAAGAACCATAAAGAGAAATGGGAGCTAGAAAGCAAAAGTCTAAAATGCATCTAATTGGGTTTCTAGAATTAATAACTATGTTATTTCAAATATTATAAAAACATCTGAAGAGAGACTGCAGAGAGAACATGGAAATAAACAATAGAAATAATAGCTGACTTCTTTAAATACAAAAAGCATGATGAATTGAATGAAATATGAATAAAATATATCATTAGTTAGACACACTGAAGTAAAATTATGGAAGAATTTTAACAAAAAAATCTTGAAAAGGACTATTAAGAAGAACAGATTACCTATCTATAATAGAATGAGAATTTACCAGCTGCAGACTTCTCAATAATAACAATGCAGCCTTAATAATTGAATAATCTCTTCAAAGCACCAAGAGAAAATAAACTGCCAGCACTGGACTCCCACAGGGCTGACCACGGTTCACATCCTGGATCAGTGACTCAAAATCCCAAGAGGAGAAGGGATTGTACCATGGGTGTGTGCACTCACCAGAGAGAGAGAGAGAGAGAGACAGAGAGAGAGAGAAATCACCCCCTGAGGGATGGCCACACTAGAATCCTTTCTCTTCCGTTTTCCTCTCAGGATTTTAGGCATGCACACACGTGTGCTGGGCATGATTTTCAAGCCACCAGGTTCAGGACTCTAACCACAGTTGCTCGTGTGGTGTGCAGCACTTTAACAATGTCAAAACAGGGACCAGCAGTTAGCATAATGGCTACGTCGCTGGACTCCCACGTAGTCGACCACAGTTCACGTCCGGGACCCGGTGGCTTAAACTCATGCCGGGCGCGTGTGCGTGCGTGCCCAAGATCCTGAGAGGAGAATGGAGGAGAAGGGATTGCGGCGTGGCCATCTCCCCTGGGGGGGTGATTTCTCGCTTTCTGTTTCTCTGTCTATCTGGCGAGCACATGCGCCCTACAGCAAAAACCTCCCAAAAAAAAAAAAAAAATGTCAAAACATATGAAAATTGTGGAATTTAAAGGCAAAACTGATGTCTACAAACATTATAGGAATTTTAACAACTTCACTAGTAGCTGGAATAATTGATTTTGTACAGGAGAGTTATATGAGGTGAAATTTCTAACACTTTACACAAAATGAAATCCCAAAGTTGTTTTCTTAAATATGTAAAGAAACTTAAGTTGGTAGTTGAAAATGTCTCTCCAAGAAAAAAAAGAAAAAGATCCAGGTGGTTGTATAGATAAGTTCTGACAAAAATTAAGGGAAAAGTTAAGTGCAAATTGGGGCTAGTAGGTGGTATGGTGGTTAGGGCACTGGACTTCCACATGGCTAACTGCAGTTTGAGTCCCAGACCAGGTGGCTTGCTTTCTCACTTCCCCTTTCTCTCTGTCTCTTCATCTGGTCAAATTAAAAAATAACAAAAATAAATAAATAATTGTTTTGTTTTGTTTTTTAATAAGTACAAATTACATAAACTCTTCTAAAGAACACAAGAAAAGGAATACTCCCCAACTTATTTTCTAAACTTGGTTAAATCTTGATAGCAAAATCTAATAAGGACAGCATGACAAATGAAATTACAAGCCAGTTCAATAATTATTGATAGTAGGCAAAAATTCTAAAGAAAGTAGTACTCATTGGAACCTAATTTTGAATAATGATAATGATGATACATTATGACCAAGTTAAGTTTATCTCAGTGATGCAAATATTGTTTAAACTTGGAAAACTCAGGACTGGTCCTGAAGCCTAGTGGTTAAGAGAACCAATCCCAGGAACCTGCAGATGGCATAAAGATTATGACACTGGACTCCTACATGACTGATCATGGTTTGATTCCTGGACCCAGTGGCTTCAAACTCATGCCAGGCACATGTGCATGTGTGCTCAAAATCCCAAGAGGAGAATGGAGGAGAAAGGATTGTGGCCTGGCCATCCCCCTGGGGGATAATTTCTCACTTTCTGTCTCTCTCTCTCTCTCTCATGAGTGCACACACCCCTTTAGCAAAAATATCTAAAAAAAAAAAAAAAAAAAAAAAAAAAAAAGAGAACAAATCTTCATGGCCCACCATTATTGGAATCCTGGCCCTACTTGCACTGAAGACACATGTGGGTATATGCCCTAAGTCACTACAGGATGAAGATATGGAGGGGGCAGGGATTGCACTGTGACCACAACCCCTTGGGAGTGCTTTCTCCCCTCCCTCTCTCTGTCTAGCAAGTGTACTTGCCCTCTGGCAATTAAAAAAAAAAATGGAAAATTTATACTACAGTTAAATGTATTAACAGATAGAGAAAAAAAATTGAGATAATTTCAATAACTAGAAAAATTATATAAAATTCAACCAAATATTAACAATATAACGATAAAAAGAGACTTACTTTTTTTTTTTTAATATGTTTTAACCATAGGGTGCATGTGCTCACCAAAGAGAGACAGAGAGGGGGAAAGTGAGAAATCTCCCCCTGGGGAATGCCACACCACAATCCTTTTTCCTCTATTCTCTTCTCAGGATGTTTTGGGGCATGTACACACATGTGCCCTGTGTGAGTTTCAAGTCACCAGGTCCAGAACTTGAACTGTGATTAGTTACGTGGGAGTCCAGTGATGTAACCTTTAGGCCATCTGCTGGCACTCAACATTCTTTTCAAGCCACCAAGTTCAAGACTGAAACCACGGTTGGCCATGTGGAAGTCCAGTGTCTTGACCCCCACGCCACTTGCTGGCCCCAAAAAGAAACTTTCTTAACCTATTTCAAATCTGCAGCAAGCCTCATACTTGTGATGTGTCAGGCACACTCTTTTTAAAACTTTGAATACAATAATGTTATTTATTATTACTTCTATTCAACATTGGACCTGACCATTTCAGTAATAAAAGAATGCTATATATTTTGGGTCATCAGGAAAGTCATGACACTTATGCATAGAAAAACAGAAAAATACATCATGACTCTGATGACTATAGCATTTTGGAAAGGAAAAAAATGGATTTTGAAAAGGAAAAATCAAACCTGCTATTACAGTGTGATCAGTCACCTAAAAAGCAGGAAAATATGAAGATAATTTTTTAGAATAAGAGAATTAGACAAGGTTTGTGATACAAGGGCAATTTATATGAATCAACTCTATTCTTATACACCAGCAACACAAATTAGAAAATATGATTTTAAAGAGCTACTTTAACAGCAACTAAAAATATGTACAAATATCTAATAATTATTCAAAGTACAAGATATTAATATAGATAATAAAACGATGCTGGAAACCTACAAAGAAGGGAAATACCATGTTCATGAAATGAAGACACAGTATGATAATGATGTCAATTTTCACCGAATCCATTTAAAGTGCAAGTCCTTGCCCAATTACTGGCAGGATTTTTCTCCTGGACCTTGATAAGTGGATTGAAAAATTTGTATGAAAGTGTAAAGTGCCAAGAATGATCACAACAATTTTGATAAGATTTCAAAAAGGAAAGGAGGCACTGTTTAATGAAGAGTTGGTTTTGGAATAATTGATTTTGCACAGGAGAGGAATATGAAGTTGAATTTATGTCTAACTCTACACACAAAGTTAAACTGAAAGTAAATTCAAAACTAAATATAAAATGCAAAAATTTTGGAAAGCTTTGTCTTGTTTTTGTTTGTTTGTCTTGCTAGAGGGCACCTGCACATGCCAGAGAGAGAGGAAGAGAGAGAAAGGGAGAAGATATCTCGCATGAAAGACAGCTATGCTGCAATCCCTTCTCCATTCTCCTTGCAAAATTTTGGGCATGCACACACATGCTTCCAGTCTGTCTCTTAGGTCTTGGACTGTGATTCAACCACACAGTTGGTCAGGTGAGATCTAACTGCCTTAACCACCATGCCACCACTGGCCCTAGCAAGTCTTAAATTTAGAAATAAAGAAAAAATAATGAACATTTTAAAAAATGCAACAATGACAACTAAATGAAAATGTTATAAACATGAAACATTTCTTAGAGGTCTATATTACATGTGAATAACTTATTATGAAAACAGTCAGCCTAAAACACTAGCATATGCACAGAAGAACATGCTACTCAACTTTAAATCTGCATTAAAGAAATAGAGGTAGATGTTTAGAATTTAAGTATAGCTTAATGGATTAATATTGCTTTGAATAAATACAAGTACAGGCAACATGACTACAATGACATTTTTAAAATGCCAAAACTAACTTTTGAAAGCTCAATTGAAAATTGAATAAAATTTCAGATAAAATATTGACAAATAATATTTGGACATAATTTTTATCTCCCTTCCTTCATATACATTCAAAAGTATTGTAGCATAGGGGGTGGCGAAAAGCTACGCAAGCCGCTGCGACGCGGTTCACTGTATTCCGAAGAGTGGGCGCGTTTACCACCACACTGCTCAGTAGAAAACCCGTTGTGTGTACACAACGTAATACATCTATGTTCTGCCACCAGAAAGCAATCAGCCGCCTCCACCTGAAGAAATAGAAGGCTCTGAGAGGTCACCGTCGCCGCCATGCCCAAGAATAAAGGTAAAGGAGGTAAAAACAGGCGCAGGGGTAAGAATGAGAATGAATCTGAAAAAAGAGAGTTGGTGTTTAAAGAAGATGGACAAGAGTATGCTCAGGTAATCAAGATGTTGGGAAATGGACGATTAGAGGCGATGTGTTTTGATGGTGTAGAGGCTCTGTCGTATAGGAAAACTGAGAAAAAAGGTTTGGATAAATACTTCAGACATGATATTGATTGGTCTGTGAGAATATCAGGATAACAAAGCAGATGTAATTTTAAAGTACAATGCAGATGAGGCCAGAAGTCTGAAGGCATATGGTGAGCTTCCAGAACATGGTAAGGTCAATGAGACAGATAATTTTGGTCCTGGAGATGATTAAATCCAGTTTAATGATATTGGAGATGATGATGAAGAAATTGATGATATTTAAATTCAACTCAGTGTTTCATATACCACGTTTTCTGATTATTTGTTCTACATTTGAAATTTTGGCATTCATATAGTAAGAAGACATTATTTGGCATGAGGATAGTTTAATTTGTTTAAAAATATTTACTGTATTTCTTTTAAAGCTTACGATGCCAAATTCTCTTAAGTGAAACGTTAATACTTTGTTATTTCGATGTAATAGAACGTTGATGTGAAAATCATTATATCCACATTTAAAAGAAAGAAACCTATCTTCACATCTAGAAAATGGATGTTTTGAATAAATTGTTTGCCTTATAATCCAAATAGATTATAATAAGCTCTAGTTCCAACTGTTTATTCAACATAATATTTCTGTGTATTTTGTTATTTACATGTTCTCTAGAAATTTTATAAAACATTACAGGAATGTAGAAAGCCTTTGGAGACACAAACTAATAAAGCTATTTTTTATATTTATGTAGCCATAAATATTTTTATATGGTCTTTGTATACATTCTTCTCATCATTTGATGTTGGTCATCATACTTTAAAATAGCATTTCCACTATTGCAACTTTTACAATATGAATTTTAGTAGCAATTTTGAATTTGTAAGATTAGTAGTTGCAGAAATTAAACTCTAGATGATAACACATTATCTCAACAGTGGAATAATTGACAGTATTTTTACTTAACATAGAAAATTACTCAATTTGGGGACCAGCAGTTAGTGTAATGGCTATGTTGCTGGACTCCCATGTAGCTGACAATGGTTCGAGTCCCAGACCCGGTGGCTTAAACTCACACCAGGTGTGTGTGTGTACGTGCCCAAGATTCCAAGAGGAGAATGGAGGAGAAGGGATTGCGGTGTGGCCATAGCCCCCACGGGGGTGATTTCTTGCTTTCTGTCTCTCTGCGTCTCTCTGTCTTTCTGGCAAGCCCACATGCCCTATAGCAAAAACCTCTCCAAAAAAAAAAAAAAGTTACTCAATTTGATAAAAAGATACATGAATAATTTTCAATATGCAAAATAGGTTTTGTTAAACTATGTCATTTTATTTGCAAAAGTCACGCATTGTAAGCCACTGTTTGGGGCCTAAATAACAATTAAATTCCAATATATTAATGAAAACCCAATTGCATAATAAATTATAAAAATGTTAACATTTCTTAAATTGTCTCTGTACTGGGGGAAGGGAAGGGAATCACAACTTAATGAAAGATTACTTCTATTTTCTGAATGAAAGATCTGTAGCAATGAAGTGTATGTAATAAAGTGCTATGTTGATAATAATAAAAAAGTATTATAGCATAAAAAATTAGCTGAAATAAGTTTCATAGAAAGGCTTTTGCCCCTTAGGAAAATACTAATGAAGATTTTTGTTTCCAAGGAATTAAGTAAGCTCCCAAAATTTATTACATATTTATAATAGAGTCTTTTCCCCAAGAAAAGTTCTGGTTAAGGTAATGGGAATTACATTTGAATAACATCAAGATAATTCAAAAAATTATACATTTACAATATTTTACCAGCATATAATGAGCAGAACAGAAACATTCCATACTATCTGAATCATATTAAAAATGGTAGGATGAAATTTTTTTCTCTCCTGACCATGGGCCCCCTTAATGAATGGTCTTCAGATTATGTAAACTTTAGATCACATGTGCCATTTTAAATCTAACATTCTATGTGATTTCCATTGAAGAGGACTTTTCCTTGAGACATTTTAGGTCACATCACCTCATCTTTGGCAACTTTCCATGAATTTTAATTACTTAAAGTTTAAGCAAGGCAAACCTCTGAAGATAAGCTGTGTTGGCATGCTTTAATTATTTTTAGTTCAAATTTGTTTTCTTCTATTTTATTTGAGAGGGGTGGGTACCCTTTCACCAGCTCTTCCCATACTACAGTTCTCTCCCCAGCCTCCCAGCCAGCCAAGATCATCTGTACTCAGACCTCCCATGCGGCGCCAGGATCACACAGCAGCACCCTACCAGCCCGTGCCGTTGTGGCTGGGCCTAACTTCACATTTTACAGTGTGTCTATATACTCTGTAACGGTGGTTGTCACAGTTTTACTTTTCAAAAATGCTCCCAAAGCAAACGACACCTTAGGTACCATGAAAAAAGGGTAAAAGGGAACTCCATGGTTTTAATAGGAAGTGAACTCGAATAGTTCATTCTAGAATGCAAATATATTATGCTTCCTTCATAAAGATCATTTTTATCACATTGCCCTAAATTCATCACTATATTTGAATAAGATGGCATGACCTAGGAATTGACAGTGTTTGGTTGGAAAGAAATGAACTTGAGGAATTAATTAAGACAGGGAAATATGAAAAGCATGTAAAAGGGTAAGTGAGTTTATTTTTAAACTGGATCTTATTTTTTTTAATATAAAGCAACTCTTTCAGGGGAACTGCTCTCTCCAATTTATGCATATATTATTTGACAGACTGGCTGAAATATCCCACACCACTTTTGCACAGTGGAAATGCAAAACCCAAAGAATTCATATTTTCAGGACTGTTAACACCTTCTCAAATTTCGATAATTCATTCAATTTCTGTAGAAAAACATGGGTTTTATTTTTCTTACTGTTAATTATTTATATAGCTCACTTTTACAAATAAGTTCTCAATATCTGAAAGTCTGCAAGAATTTCACCATCCAAAGCTTTTTCTTAATGTCTTTTTGCGTTTACCAGTGTTGTCCCAGTAATGGCTATGAATTATCCTTAAGCCTTCTATATTCAGAACTGTGAATCTTTTCTCTCTTATCTCTTTTCTTTTTCTATCAAGATCTTTATTACTAATCAAGAAAGATCATCCATTGCTAAGTCTGTGGCACCACGCAAAGCATGACTGTTACAGGTAGACATTAATTCTGTGAGGTTAGAAGATAGTTAAGAGAAGCAGATGAGAAGACAGTGGTGGTGGTGTGGTATATATGGTTAAATTAATTAGAAAATAATTGTTTCATTATGGAACAGATGGTGGTATATATCACAAGTCTAAGAAATATAGTACAAAAGTTTTTGTCATCTACACTATTCCTTCAAAATCTTGTGGTCCCTCCAAGCTGGTCACAGGTTAGTAAGGTTAGTCAGCTTTCAGGGGAGAGAGATCTGTAGACCAACTACAGTGTGACAGTTATACAATGACATGTACGAAGACCTCCATTTTGAACTGGAGCTAGTATCTAGGTTCTAGGTAGGGGGGAATAAGCCAATGACAATTTGCATGGTTCTTTTTCCTTTTTAATAAAATAAAGATTTGTGCTATAGGAAAGACACAGAGAAGACAGAAAGCAAGATATCATCCCCTCACAGGGGATGGCCACACTGCAATCCCTTCTTCTCCAATCCCCTCTTGGAATTTTAGGCATGCACGCACATGCATCTGGCATGAGTTTCAAGCTGCCCGGTCCAAAACTCAAACCTCCATCAGCCATGTGGGAGTCAAGTCCAGATTACAGTGCTTTGCTGGTCTTGCATGGTTCTTTTTCTGACTGTATTTTCTTATATTTCATATAACCCCTAGAACATTTAATAGAACTTAACTCAGTTCAATGTTGAATTTTATTAAATATATATTTCTTTTCTGCTATAAATATTCTCTAATTGTTGAGATAAGTTATAAAATAATAAACTTTAGAGAATTTTAGAAAAGTTGTCAGCCAACTTGAGTGGCCATTCAATTTGATCATTTGGTCACTCAACAGATATTTACTTAGCACACCTACCGTGTACTGGGAGCCTTTCTAGGTGCTTAAGATACAGTTATAAACCAGAAAGACAGCCCTCACCTTCATAAACCCCTACATCAAAAACATGTTCAAAAATACTGGCTAACATGGAGATTATATCGACTCTTACACAGTTAAGCAGTGCAGGTAGCTATTGAACTGATGTTCATGTGTAAACCTATTATAATAAAATTTAAGATCCTAAAAGATAAATTTCTTAAAGCTTTAGAAACAAACAGGAGGTTACTCATAAGTGAACAGGTAACATACTCATTTTGGAGACATCAAACACTTCTGCCAAGAAGACAACTCAGTTATATATTTTTAGTATTGAAGGAGAGAAAAATCTTTGAAGCGGGAGTTTTGCATTCATCTGGATAGTTATGTAAATATGAGAGTGCAATAAAAATAATCTCAGCCACATAAGCTCTTGGCTACAATAATAGTGAAAGCTTTAATACTTTGCTTTCATTAATGGCTAGAACAAGTGCACAGAGAATCGATAAGGAAAGAGAAGATTCGAACAACACTGTGGATGAATTAGACCTGCCAGATGTATATAAAACAATACGCCCAACACAACAAATACTTATTTTTGTTGAATGCACATGGGACATTCTCCAAAATAGACCATGTCTTTAGGCCACAAAACAAGCCTTAATAAATTTAAAAAAGATTGAAATACTACAATCTTAAATCACAATAGAATAAAACTACAACACAATAGCATAATTAAAAATAGAAAATTCACAAGTGTGTGGAAATTAACACATTCCAAAACATCTAACAGTTCAAACAATACATCACAAGGGAAATTAGAAAATATCTTGGAACAAATGAAAATATAATATACTAATACTTATGGGATATAGTGAAAGTAGTGCTAGGTGTGAAAACTTTAACAATAAATGCTTACATTAAAAAGAAGAAAAAGGTCTAAAGTGAACGACCTTTCTACCTTACAGAAATAGAAAAAGAACAATAAACTAAACTCAAAAGTAATAAAAGGAAGAAAATAAAGATTAGAGCTGAGATAAATAAGAGAATTGAAAAACAATGGAGAAAATCAACAAAACGAATCATTGTTTTTTTTTTTTTAAAAGATCAAGAAAATTGACAAACCTTTAGTGAGATTAATTAAAACAAAAGAGAGACCAGCAGGTGGAGTGGTGGTTATGGTGTTGGATTTCCACACGGCAGACCACTGGTTCAGACCCAGACACAGCGGCTTGAAAATCATGCCCCAAATCCTGAGAGGAGAATGGAAATTGTGATTGTGGTGTGGTCATTCCCTCTAAAATGTAATTTCTCACTTTCTTTTTCTCTTTCACCAGTGAGCACATGTGCCCTATGGCAAAGACCTAAGGGGGGAAAAAATGAGAGAGAAAAGACTCAGCTAAAGTGAGAAATGCTATGAAAGAGGGAACATTACTTCTTATTTTGCAGAACTAAAAAGGATTATAAGAAAGTAGTAACAACAGTTGTACACCAACGAATGGATAACTAGATGAAATGGATAGGTTCCACTACTTATCAAGGCTGAAATAAGGAAATAGAACATCTAAGTAGACCTATAATTAGTAAGGTGATTAAATCAGTAATCAAAAACCTCCCAGCAAAAACTCAGGACTACATGGCTTCACTTGAGCATTCTGCTTGTCATTCAAAGAATTAAGACTAATCTTCAAACTCTTCCATAAAGTTGAAGAGGAGTAAACACTTCCTAACTCATACTACACAACCAGCATCACCTGATACCATAACCAAAGACATTTCAAGAAAAGGAAAACACCAACCAATTTCTCTTATGATTATTGATGCAAACATAGTATTATTTCAACAAAATATTAACAAACTAAATACAACAGCATGTTTTTATTATTTTGGTAGGAGGTTTTTGCCTTAGGATGTGTGTGCTAGCCAGATAGAGAGACAGAGACAGTGAGAGGAAAAGTGAGAAATCACCCCCCAGGGGGGATGGTCATGCCACAATCTCTTCTCCATTCTCCTCCCAGTATCATGGGCATGCACATAAACGCTCCTAGAATGATTTTGAAGTCACTGGGTCCAGGACTCAAACTGTAGTCAGCCACATGGGAGTTCAGCAACAAGATCACTACACCATCTGCTGGCCGCTCCAACAGCATATTAAAAGGATTATATACCATGAGGGAGTGGCGTTCATTTTTGGAATGCAAAGGTGGTTCCATATACAAAAATAAAGCAATGTAATATACCACATTAAGGAATGAAGGAAATAAAAACATATGCCATCCCAAAAATGCAGAAAAGGCACTTGACACGATTTAGCATCCTTCCATAATAAAAACACTCAAAAAACTAGGGCTAGAAGAAAATTATCTCAACATACTAAAAGACATATCTGAACAACCCACAGTTCAAATGCCATACTCAATGGTGAAAGACTGAAGGGTTTTTCTCTAAGATCAGGAACAAGGCAAGCAGACCAGATTTTGCAGCTTCTATTCCACACAGTACTGGAATTCATATCCAGAGCAATTAGTCAAGAAAAAGAAGTAAAAGGTGCCCAAATTAGAAAGGAAGATGTAAAGTTATGTCTGTTTACAGATGACATTTTATATGCAGAAAACCCTGAAGATTCCATAACACAACAAACTGCTAAAATCCGTAAACCAATTCATAAAAGTTGCAAAATCACAAAATCAACATGCAAAATAAGTTAATTAATCCTCACTAAAAAGGTAAAAGTAGAAGAAAAAAGTAAATAAATTTATAATAGCATACCCTCAGCAAAAAAACCCCAAATATATATATATATATATATATATATATATATATATATATATATAAATTAATATAATTGAGGTTAAAAAAAAACTTGTATACTGAAAACTGCAACATAGTTTTCAAAGATATCAAAGAAGACACAAATGAATGGAATAAATAAGACACAAAAAAATCTATGTTCATGAATTGAAAGATATTAAGTTGTCAGTAGTACCAAATCACTCCGTATATTCAGTCTAATTCCTTTTAATATTCCAATGTTTTGCAGAAATGGAAAAATCCATTCTAAAATTTATATTGAATCTCAAGGGACTTCATATAGCCAAAGCAATCTTGTAAAAGAACAAAGTCAACGATCAGTCACTTCCTTATCTCAAAATTTACTACAAAGCTACAGTAATCAAACCAGAGTAACATTGGCATAAAGACAGACATAAACAGTGTTACTATTCATAGCAGCATTATTCACTATATCCAAATGGTAGAAACAATCCAAGTGTCCATGATGGATGAATAATTAATAAAAAGTGGTATCTACAGAAAATGGAATATTATACAACTTTTAAAAAAGAATGGAATTCTGGGACCAGCAGTTAGCGTAATGGCTATGTCGCTGGACTCCCACGTAGTCGACCGCGGTTTGAGTCCCAGACCCGGTGGCTTAAACTCACGCCGGGCGCATGTGCGTGCGTGCCCAAGATCCCGAGAGGAGAATGGAGGAGAAGGGATTGCGGCGTGGCCATCCCCCCTGGGGGGTGATTTCCTGCTTTCTATCTCTCTGTCTCTCTCTGTCTGTCTGGCGAGCGCACGCGCCCTATAGCAAAAACCTCTCCAAAAAAAGAAAAAAAAAAAAAAAAAAGAATGGAATTCTGATACATGCTACAAAATGGAGGTGAAGGTGTTATGCCAAGAGAAATAAGCCAATCATAAAAGGACAAATACTGTATTCCATTTATATGAGTTGACAAATTCTTACAGACAGAAAAGAAAGTTATTTCCAGGGGCTGGAGAGAGAAAGAGGGGTGGGAAGCATTGTTTAATGGATTTGGAGTTTCAGTTGGGGAAGATGAAAAAGTTTATGGGATGAAAAGTGGTCATAGGGACCAGCAATTAGCGTATTGGCTATGTCGCTGGACTCCCATATAGTGGACCACGGTTCGAGTCCCGGACTCGGTGGTTTAAACTCATGCCAGACATGTGTGCGTGCATGCAGGAGAAGGGATTGCGGCATGGCCATCCCCCCTGGGCAGTGATTTCTCACTTTCTGTCTCTTTGTCTCTCTCTGTCTTTCTGACAAGCACAGGTGCCCAATAATAATAATAATAATAATAATAAAAATCTCTCCAAAAAAAAAAAACAGAAAAAAGAAAAGTGGTCGTAGTTTTACAACAGCAAGTATATATGTATTTAACACTACTGAACTGTATACTTAAGAATAGTTAAGATGGTTAATTTTATGTTGTATGTATATTACCACAACTAGAAATTAAAAAGGTCTAAAATGGTAAATTTTATGTTACCTGTAGTTTGCCACAGTGTAATAAATTAATAAATAAACTTTTGGAAGAACTCCAATAAGAAGAGAATAAAATACACAGACATACATACACACGTAGACATACACACAAGACCTAAATATGAATGGTAAAACTATGAAGTTAAAGACAAAAATACAGAATAACTTTATGACTGTGGCATGGGGAAGACTTTCTTATGCAAGATGAAAAAAGCACAAATAAGAAAGTGAAAAATTTATTATGTGATCCCATCAAAATTGTCCAGTGAAAGACTCCATGGCCAAAATAAAACCAATGTGCTGTGTCAGCCTGTGGCATGGTGGTTAAAGCAGCTGAATGCAAGACTGACTGCAAGGTTAGAGTCCCAGGTCTGGACCATGCACACTGGACACATCTGCATGCATGCCCAAAATTACAAAAGGAGAGACAAATGGAGAAGAGATTGTGGCATGCCATTCCCCGCTGGGGTGCCTTCTTTCTCACATTCCCTTTCTCTCTCTCATTTTCATTCTGTCTCTCTCCAGCTAGTGCACATGCCCTCTGGAAAAATTAAAAAGAAACAAAAACAAAAAACCAATGTGTTTAATATGATACAGCATACTCATAGAATAAATGTATGCTAGTAACAATGACTTAATTAAAAGAAAGAAATGTATGCAAGCCAATCAATAATAAAATGTCAAGAAAATGAATTGAAATGGACAGGAAATATATATGAGGAATTTACATAAGTGGAAACCTGAATAGCCAAAGGATATATACAGAACACTCGAACAAATTAAAAACTAGATAAGAGGGATCAGCAGTTAGCACAATGGCTATGTCGCTGGACTCTCACGTAGTTGACCGTGGTTCGTGTCCCGGACTCAGTGACTTAAAACTCAAGCCGGGCACGTGTTCGTGCATGCCCAAGATCCCGAGAGGAGAATGGAAGAGAAGGGATTGCGGCGTGGCCATCCCCCTGGGGAGTGATTTCTCGCTTTCTGTCTCTCTGTCTCTCTCTGTCTGGCAAACACACACACCCTGTGAAAAAAACCTCTCAAAAAAAAAAAAAAAAAACTAGATAAGAAAAATGTAAATAAATATCTGTTAATAGCTATCCAATAGATGAAAAAGAAGGTATTAAAAATCAGATGGGAGCCAGCAGGTGGTGCAGTGGTTAAGGTGTTCAACTTGCACATGGCTGACTGTGGTTTGAGTCCCAAACCTGCTGGTTGCCTTCTCACTTTCCCTCAAAGAGAGCTTTGTCTCTCTCTGGTGAGCACATGTGCCCTACTGCAAATTTAAAAAATAATAATAGTAATAATAAACAAAATTAAATAATTTAAAAAACAAAATCAGATAAAGCCCAGCATTTATAAGGATATAAGAAAACTAACCTGTGTGCACTGCTAGTGAGAATAAGTTAGTACAGCTAAAAGCAGTACTTGGCCAGTTTAAACATGCACACTCCTTATAAACCAGCCAGGCCTTATCTGGGGACATACCAATAGAAGTTTTCACACACAGGAGTCATTCATTTGGGAGTTGTGAGGCACTGCCTGTGGCCACAGGGCATTAGGAAACCTTGGTGCTCTTTACGGGAGCAGTGGGTGAAATAAACGTGGAGGGCACATAACATAGGTACTCCGTGGCAGCTAAACATACAAGCCAGATGTCGCAAAGTATTATGAATAAGTCTTTTTTTTTCTTTCTGTGAGAGAGAGAGAGAGAGAATTTTGCTATTAAGCACATGTGCTTGGCCGGAGAAACAGAGACAGAAAGTGAGAAATCACCCCCCGGGGGATGGCCACACCCTAATTCTTCTCCTTCATTCTCCTCTCAGGACTTTGGTCACACAGGCACTTGTGAATGGCTGAGTTTTAAGCCACTGGGTCTGGGACTTGAATCGCAGTCGACTGTGGGAGTCCAGTGACGTAACCATTATGCCATCTGCTGGTCCTCGAATAAGTCTTTTACACACAGTGCTGAGGGCTGGCCCTGTGGGCTAGGGGTTGGATCCCACATGGCTGACCATGGTTCTACTTCCAGCCCTAGCAGCTTGGGGAGCATACAGGGCACATGCGCATACATGCTCAGGGTCCAGGTGGAACACAGAGGTGGAGGAGTGGGATATCAGTGTGTCCATACCCTATGAAGGGGTGCTTTCTCCCTCTTACCTCTTTCACCCTGCCTTTCTCTAGCAAGTGCATGTGCCCTCTGGCAAAAAGCAAACAAATGAAAAATAGTGCTGAGTTTTTTAAAAAAAAAAAAGGAAGAAGAAGAAGAAAATCTGCTAAAGCATAGTAGAACACTTTGTTTTGCAAGAGCACATACACATTGTGTTATGCATCAAACTCATTAGAGCAGTTGTCTGTGGATTGAGAGGGGAATGGGAAGGGGAAAAGGAACAGAGGAGGATGAGAAAAACTAAGGTTTGGCTATAACTATCGATTGAATGATGTGAACTCAGGAATACGATTAGTTCACCTCTGCTGTGCTCTGCTGAAAATATTAATAAGCTGTGCTCTCTGAGTCCGAATGAATGTGCAGTGTAACAGAGAAAGACGACACATGAGATACAATAGAAGTCACATAGGTGTAAACAGATTACAGGAAGAAGGCCATCTAACAGAGATGCCGTTTTTATCTGGCATTGAAGAACAGTTATATTTGACTGTGTATGTTCAGTAAAATCTTATTCAATGGAAAGTGAACTTTGAGAAAAATTAGAAAATAGGGAAGACTCATGGCAAGTGTAGAAAACAATGAGTTTCTCTGGAGTGCATACTTCATGAAGGGGATTAGAGAAAGAAAGAGTTCTCAGAGGATCTTAACAGCCAGGCTAGGTGGCCCCATTAGTCCAAGGCAGTTGAATCAGGAGAGTGATATCCCTAAGACAGAGGGGTCACTGCTGATGTTCCCAGAATGCCTGCTGATCTGAGCTGCCAAGGCCATTTGATAGCGGCAGTGACTTCAGGTACTCAGCTAAGGTTCTCACATTTCCTCCTACTTCCATTTGACTGAGTGAAAAAAGGACTTAGCAAACTGCAATTCCTCCAAGGGACTGTGAAAAGAAGTCTGGGAAAAGTCCTCAAAGCCTAAAGTTAATAAGCTTTATGCAATCCTGGCTTTTGGGTTGGCCCACAGCTTTGCTAAGTTTCTATTTCTCTTTCTATTCTAAAATAGTGTAGCCCTTATCTTGTACCTTTAGATTTGCACATTTGATCCCTTTCGTACTACTGTACTTTTGTAGAGACAAAACCCCAGCTTTGAGTCAGGCTGACGTCAGGCAAGCCAGAGGACCAGCAGTTGCTGCATAGGTCAGTGCAAGGACATGGACACTGAAGAGCTGAGCCAGACCCACCTGGGGGCCTGGATGGCAGCCTCAGAACGTGGGGTGCTGCTTGCAGGTGAGAGCAAATGCTTGGGATCATGGGAGTCTAAGTTTAAGTAGCCAAGTTGTCCTGACCTGTAGACTTGATTTCATTGTTCTATAAACTTAGTTCTAAAATTTAGCAAGCAATAGAATGAAAAAAACATACAGCCTGCTTATCCTTCCTTCTCTTGTCATTCAGATGTAAATGTGCTGGATTACTTGTTCTCTTTACCCAGTTCCGGTATGCAAAAGTTATTATTTTACTAGGAACAGCACTAAGTCTTTGATCTCAGTTATCTAATTCCCTGGAAAGTGACCTCTGGTATTTGAGTACTTTTCCTACCCTTCTTTCCTGACTTTTGCATATTTCTCGAAGCGTGCCTCTCCTTGAAGCTAACACTCTGCCAATAGTAGGCTCCGCCTCGCCTCAGTTCCTAGAACCCATCCAGGGATTAAGGGAAGGAATGAAGTTACCGTGGTTAACACATAGGTATTCTGACAGCAAAGATGCTCCAGTTTTGACAACAAGCATTTATTTTGCTCCGATATTTGCTCTTTATCTTGTACACAGCTGCAAAAGTGCTTGCTATGGCAATGTTCCTGGGAATAGAATCCCTTCTGGGAATGGCCCTGCCCTGCTCTTCCACTCCTTCTGCTGCCCCCTCATTTACTGGAGCCCTGTCCTTGGACACTCCCGGCTTCATGGTATTTATAACACGTGTCATACTCAGCATCATGATGGAGCCACAGAGGACAAGTATGGATACGAGCTATGATCATCATTCCCAGCAGGCGGGGGAGGGGAGGGGTCCATAAAAGGGCAAAATCCTGGGCCAGCAGGTGATATAATGGTTACAGTGTTGTACTCCCACATGGTTGGCTGTAGTTCAAGTCCTGGACCCGACAGCTTAAAACTCATGCCAGGTGCATGTACGTGAGAGCCCAAAATCCCGAGAGGAGAATGAAGGAGAAGGAAATGCAGTGTGGCTGTCTTTCTGGGGGATGATTTCTTGCTTTCTGTCTCTCAAGTGAGTGCACACACCCTATAGCAAAAATCTTCCTCTAAAAGAAAGGGGGTAGGGGGATGAAATCTATTGCTGAGGTCCTAGAAGCTGCAAATTGCCAACATGGGACAAGAAAAACTCTATTCTACCATGATTGTATCTAGAAATGATGCTAGAGGAAGAGTGGGCCAGGGACCCTCTCCTCTGCAAGGTTTAGTGCTATGCAGGTGTATTTCAAACATCTGCCATTTTACATATAGGAAGGTGCCCCCACCCTGCCTTTGTAATGGGAAAACAGTTATTTTTAGTCTAAATCACTAGTAGAGAAATAGCTCACCAGAAGATAAAGGCCAGGAGCGTGCTGTTCGTTCCTAAACCCTTCTACTCTTAGAAGTGTCACTTTTCACTTCATATGACTGCCTCTGCTGCTAGGATGCAGCCGGACTTTCCGTGCAGTTCCGTGCCTTCAGCACCCTCCCTTGCTCACTTGCAGCTGGAAGTGAGCCTCGCACGTCCACACTGGGCCACAAATAGATCATGAGGATCGTCCTGAGAGACGGTCTTATTCTGCAGGACCAGCCCTAAATGAACTGCTGCAAGTCACGAGGGAAAGGATAGGGCCTTCCCAGCAGCACCGCAGTCTCTGCACCCTGCCGCTCTTCTGGGGATGGACACCAGCCCGAGGCCCCTCAGGAGAGCTGTGAAGAGTGGGTACAGATGGGACCTGGCTGTTTTCTGAAATCACCACAAGCTGGGACCCATCTTTGCTGACTAGGGTAGTCCTGGTATAACAATGGCTTTTTAAATTTGTTAAAATAAATACCAAGTGTTAATAACCACTTATAATAACTGTTTCAGCAACTCCAGAAGAGAGAAAGCTAGTTCATGTGATTTAGAGGAGAGAGAAAAAGTTACAAGCAAAATTCTGATCTTCATAGATTAATTTATCATCTTAAAAGGGACAAGGTGGCGGGACCAGCAGTTAGCGTAACGGCTATGTCGCTGGACTCCCACGTAGTCCACCGTGGTTCGTGTCCCAGACCCGGTGGCTTGAAACTCACACCGGGCGCGTGTGCGTGCGTGCCCAAGATCCCGAGAGGAGAATGGAGGAGAAGGGTCTGCGGCATGGCCATCCCCTCTGGGGGGTGATTTCTCGTTTTCTATCTCTCTGTCTCTGTCTGTCCGGCGAGCGCACACGCCCTATAGCAAAAACCTCTCAAAAAAAAAAAGGGGGGGGGGGACAAGGTAGCTAGCTCAGTAGCAGGGAAATAACTGTACAACTCAAACAATGCTAGAACCACATGGAGAATTGTGGACTCAGGTCCCTGGCTGACCCACCCTTACATGCCAGCGCACGTCCATGGTCCTGTCTGAGAAGGCCGGGAGAGATCGTGGCATGAGATCTGTTGAAGGTGCTTGTCTTTCTCTTTCTCTGTCTATCTCTCACTCCCATAAGAGAAAGAAAAAAAAATAATGTTTTTTTGTTTTGTTTTGTTTTGTTTTTAAAAAAGATACAAGGACTGGCCCTATAGCCTGGTAATTAAGGTGAGCCAGATCCCACATGGTCAACTGCAATTCGAATCCCAGCCCCAGTGACTTGAAAAATCTGGTAAGTCCTGTGTGTTCATGTCTGATCTGGAGAGGATGAAGAAACAGAGGAGGAGAGATTGTGGGGTGACCGTTCCCCATAGGAGGGCACTCTCTCCCTCTCCCTGTCTGTTTCTGGTAAGGACATGCACCCTCTGGCAAATTTTTTTAAAAGAAAGGATGAGGAACTGATGATTTAAGAATTGTGTGAAGATTCTATAGCCTTTCAAACTTGTACCAATTGGATACTCACTATCCTACTTTTTTTCAGAGGTCAAGAACAAAATTCTTAAAACTATAATTAAAAAAAAAGTCTGTATGTGGGGCCAGAAGGTGGTGTGGTGGTTAAAGCGTTGGATCCCACATGGCCAACTGCAGTTCATGTCCCGGACCCAGCAACTTGAAAAATCATCCCAGACAGACACCAGCAGTTAGTATAATGGCTATTTCTCTGGACTCCCATGTAGCCGACTGTGGTTCGAGCCCGGGACCCGGTGGCTTAAAACTCATGCCGGGTGCATGTGCGTGCGTGCCCAAGATCGCGAGAGGAGAATGGAGGAGAAGGGATTGCAGTGTGGCCATCCCCCGCTGGGGAATGATTTCTTGCTTTCCCTCTCTCTGTCTTTCTCTTTGTCTGTCCTCTCCAGCTAGAGCACATGCCTTATGACAAAACCTAGAAAAAGAGAAAAAGCCTGTGTGCATCACTTGTGCTTCCCTTTCAGATGCAGAAGAAAATGAGAAACAAGGGAAGTTGTGTGGTGATCAACTCTCCAGGGAGAGGAAGGAGGCGGAGTTGCTGGAGAGGAAAGAACTGAGATCCTGGGGCCTGCTTCAAAGACGAAAGGAAGGTGCAAGGAGATGGACTAGGCCAGATACAGGTCTTTGTGACTCTGCAGTTTAAGCACCTGAATGTGGTTTTGGGAGGGAGAAAAATAGTAAAGGAGTATATTAGCCTCAAGCCCAGTTCAGGGTCCCAGGACATTCTCACAGGTAATATTCAATACAAGCACGACAGACACTTTGTTTCACACAATCTTTTTCCTGTGTATCATTCTCCCAGTAGATATTTGTTAAATATCTGTTCTGCACCAGACATAGCTAGGGGTAAATTGCCCAGAAATCAGTTGACTGAAAGCCAGTCCCCGGGCCAGCAGGTAGCATGGTCATTAAGGCACTGGACTCTTGTTGTTAACCACCCTTCAAGTCCTGGACCCAGCAGCTTAAAACTCATGCTGTGTGTGTGAGTGTTCAAAATCCCAAGAGGAAAATGGAGGACAAAGGCTTGTGTCCTGGCCGTCCCCCCCACCCCAGGGGGTGATTTCTCACTTTCTGTCTTTCTCTGTCTCTCCAGTAGCTCACATACCCTGTAGCAAAAAATCTCTTAAAAAAAAAAAAAAGGAAAGAAAAAAAAGTAAGCCGGTCCCCTATAAACCAACTTAGCAAAGAATCTATTTGTCTAATAACCAATTTGCTGACTTTGCCCAATTTACCAAATACCTATTTTAAGTAGTTTTCTTGTCTACATTAAATGCACCATTCATGAGAACATTTTAAGGAATATTCCATTTGTAGGGAACCAGCAGTTAGCATAATGGCTATGTCGCTGGACTCCCACATAGTCGACCGCGGTTCGCGTCTCGGACCCGGTGGCTTACAACTCACGCCGGGCGCGTGTGCGTGCGTGCCCAAGATCCCGAGAGGAGAATGGAGGACAAGGGATTGCGGCGTGACCATCCCCCCTGGGGGGTGATTTCTCGCTTTCTGTCTCTAATGTCTCTCTCTGTCTGTCTGGCGAGCGCACGCGCCCTATAGCGAAAAATCTCTCCAAAAAAAAAAAAAAAAAAAAAAAAAAAAAGAAGGAATATTCCATTTGTAGTGAATTAGGACATAGGCAGTCTTATATTCTCAGGATTTTTTTTTTTCCCTAGCCTAGTCTTTCTTTTTCCTTCCTTCTTTTTTTTTTTTTTTTTTTTTTTTTTCCTGACAGATTTCTGCTATAGGGTTCATGCACTTGCCAGAGAGACAGTGAGACAGAAGCGAAAAATCTCTCCCCAGAGGAGATGGCCATGTCGCAGTCCCATCTCCCCCACTCTCCTTTCAGGTGAGCTTCAGGCCTCCAGGTCCAGGATTCACACCGCGGTCAACCACTTGGGAGTCCAATACCTTCACTACTCCCCCTGCTGGCCCTAGCCTAGTCTTTTTAATGAGTACTGATTACGGAGTTGTCTTCAAGTTCTTTGTATTTTCTGTTCTTTCAGCCTGGACTGATGTTCCCCAGGTTTGCATGTTCACATTCCAAATTGCATGTAAACATCCCCGTGTAGAATGTTTCACTGGACCCAGCTATTTTTTTTAAAGAGTTATTTTATTTAATTTTATTCATTGCCATTATTTTGTTTTTTGGACGTTGACCAGAGAGAGAGAAGGAAAATGAGAAAGCAAGCTGCCAGGTCCGGGACTCGAACCATGTGGGAGTCCAGCCATGTGGGAGTCCAGCCATCATAACCACGTTGCCACCTGCCAGCCCTGACCCAGCTATTTAATGAAAGAGTATCCCCATCACACGGGAAGAGTTGGCACCATGGACCCATATGTGATATTATCAGTATAACCCCCTTTATTGGTTGTTCTCCATGAGAAACACACCAGATTTAGAACACTGACATCTGCTCAGGAAGGAGTGGCTTTGTGCTACTGATTCTTCTTTTTGTGGACACAACACCAAAAAAACATGCCTGGATATCACAGATTCTTAAGAAATATTTGTTAAATGAATTGATTGAATAACTTATTCCTCATGGGCAAATATATTTAAGAAGGATGTCAGCTTTTTTTTTTTTTTCCAAATTAACCATTGTTAACTTCTAATACATTGATTTTCAGAAAATTAGTCTCCTCTGCTGTATAATGTACCTCAAGGGCTGATCTATTTAATTCTCAATGTAAATGACTAACTAAATGGATAAAAGCATCTCTTGTGCTGGCATGAATTCTTTTTTTATACTATAGCTGATGACTCTCAAATGCAAGGCACTGTACAGTAACTCAGATTGTATATTTTAGCAATTTTTTGTAGTTAAATGTATGTCCTTTTGGTCCAACATGTATGCCAATTACATAAGGATAATTTCCTCCCTAGTATCCCGTTGAATGGTGAATTTCGAAAAGACTAAAATGTTGTCCTAAAATAAATGTTTTACGTAAATAGTGAAATCAGTCATAAAAAAATTCAGATTTCATCTTAATTTGAGAATAATTTAAAGAACTAATTTATCAATTGCAGTAGATGTGTAATTAGTTTAATTTGCAGTCACTCTGATCTTCAAACATAGTTTTTCAGACTTTCATAGCTTGGATTAATTAAAAATTTTACAATTCTTCAAAGACTATTTTACTTCATGTTACTCATTGTAGAAGTAGCACACAGATTTCTCTCACACTTAGTGCACTAAAAAATTTATTTTTCTGAGTTGCATCCATTTTTAGGTATTCCTAAAATACATTATTATCTTAGAAGTAGGCAACCAGTTGTGTAGACAGTTTCAGACTTTAACTATCAGTTCAGTCAAGTACATGTAATTAAAAATCACAAAGCAGATAATCCTAAGGGGAGAAAAGCAATGGCACACTGAAGGTAAGAATAATTTTTTGTGCAACACACCACATTCTAAATGAAACATTTTGGATGACTTACAAGAATGCAAAGAGGTTGACTACGAATGGTATGACTCAACTGGTAAATATGTGCTATGTATTTTGCTAAGAAATCATAAAGTACAGGCGAGAGGTCAGTTACTGGCACTTATATTTTATGAAATCTGAAAGACATTAGTTTATTGGACAAGGCCAAGTCTTATTTACATGTAATGAGCAGAAAGCCAACATCAGTGGCTGTAACTAAGATCGAATGTTTAAGATGGAACTAAAGGACTCAACTTACAGTTCACAAGAAATACACAGGAGATATGAACAAGTTAAATCACACTATGAAGGAATAATCAAACATTTGGAATGTGGAACATTATACAAAACAAATAGCCTGGACACTTTAAAATTCAATGCCAAAGAAAATAAAAATGTGTATGCGTTGGGATGTAAGGGTGCTAGGGAGAACTCTATACTAAATTAAAAGAGCCTATGGAGACACAAGACAAAATGCAGTATATAAACCTTGATTATAGAAAATAAAATAAAACAGTCACTCTGTATATTACATAAAATATATTTGAGGTACAAATTAAAAATTTGTATAAAGTTTGGGTATTAGATAATATTATAGATTTTTGTTTGTTTTGTTTTTTGTTTTGTTTTGTTTTTTTTTTTCAGAGAGAGAGAGAGATTTTTGCCATAGGGCTTATGTGCTTGCTGGAAAGACAGACAGATAGAAAGCAAGAAATCACCCCACCCCCCCCCAGGAGATGGCCATGCCACAATCCCTTTCCTTCCATTCTCCTCTCAAGATTTTAGGCACACGTGTGCACATATCCAACGAGAGTTTTAAGCCCCTGGGTCTGGGACTTGAACCGTCTTTGACTACTATGTGGGAATCCCGTGACGTAACCATTATGCCATTTACTGGTCCCTAGAATTGTTCATTTTCTTCAGTGTGTTAATAATACTGTGACTAGGTAACAACATGCTCTGCTTTTAAAAGATGCCCCAAAGTATTTAGGAGAGCATGTCATAACATTTGCAGTGTATTTTAAAATGGATTCAGCAAACACACACACACACACACACACACACACACACACACACACTTATATGGCAAAATGTTAATAGTTGTTCAATCTAAATGGTAAGTATATGAGTGATATGAGAGTTCACTGTATTTTTCTGCCACATTTTCTAAATGTCCATGATAAAAAGTTGGAAAACCCAGAAATAATTAAAACATTTATAACAAAAGACAGTTCCTTTTATAATATTTTAAAGGATCTAAAGAAATTCTCATTATGAAAGATATAGATCAAAGTTCAAGAATGAACTAGCATTTTTTCTTTTTTTTTGGGAGGTTTTCACTATAGGGTGCGTGCGCTCGCCAGACAGACAGAGAGAGACATAGAGACAGAAAGCGAGAAATCACCCCCCAGGGGGGATGGTCACGCCGCAATCCCTTCTCTTCCATTTTCCTCTCGGGATCTTGGGCACACACGCACATGCGCCCGGCGTGAGTTTTAAGCCATCAGGTCCGGGACATGAATCGCGGTCGACTACGTGGGAGTTCAGCGACATAGCCATTACGCTAACTGATGGTTCCCGAACTAGCATTTTTTTAACAAAGAATGCCAATAGCCTTTTACTAAATAAAATTCCAAGAAATTAGTTATCATTATTCTTAAGATATAGGCCTTTAAAATACAAAGTATCTGATTTATAAATATCATCTATCATCTCAGAGTAAATAAGAATATTAATGGCTTGGAGAACTATACAACTTTAAGCTCACAGAGGTCAGGATATTTTCATTATCCATATCATAGCTATATAATCTTTATATAATGTTAGAAAGGAGTCAGATGAAATTTTGATGTAATAAAAAAAATTAATCATCTTTGTAGAATGGCTGAATGGATATTTTACTCCTAGCTCTTTGGGAAAGTCATGATGTATTTTTCTATGTTTTTCTATGCAAAAATGCATCATGACTTTCCTGATGACATTAGCTAACACAACGTATGAAGCAGTTGAATTTACCTGAGTAAGTATGAATCTCATCAAGATGGTGTCTTGGCATTTCTGTAACAATAAGTGCAAATTTTTCCTAAAGGATATTGTTTTTATAGTCCAAGCAGGAGAAACAAACGTAGTTGCAAATGGATCTACCTGTTAAACAAAGAAGCAAAACACTGAAGTAAAGAAACATCTGTTAGTGTTCTGCAATGGGGAAAACAGTGACTCCCTTAATATTGGGCATTGACAATTGTTGATGCAATAGTTAGCAGTGTGGTCAGGGATAAAATATTTATTGCAGTAGGGACTTTCACAAAAAGTAATAATAGTTACATCAATCACAATGAGGTTTATGGGGCCAGCAAGTGGCTTGGTGGTTAGGCACTGGACTCCCACATAGCTGACCATGGTTCAAGTCCCAGACCCGGTGGCTTGCTTTCTTATTCTCTCTCTTTCTCTCTCTCTCTGTTGAGTACATATGCCCTATAGCAAAATCTTAAAAATAATAATAAATGAAATAGTTATTTAAAAAATAAAATAAGGCTTATACAGTAATCATGTCATGTTCTATAGCCTAAGTTAACATCGAAAAGTTTAAAATAAAGAACTTGATGTTGGGAACCAGCAGTTAGCGTAATGGCTATGTCGCTGGACTCCCACGTAGTCGACCGCGGTTCGCGTCTCGGACCCGGTGGCTTACAACTCACGC
The DNA here is from genome assembly GCA_026018925.1 of Tupaia tana. Taxonomy (NCBI): domain Eukaryota; kingdom Metazoa; phylum Chordata; class Mammalia; order Scandentia; family Tupaiidae; genus Tupaia; species Tupaia tana. Next base: position 11,404,625 of record JAKSZU010000013.1, on the reverse strand, counting down.
CGGGCGCGTGTGCGTGCGTGCCCAAGATCCCGAGAGGAGAATGGAGGAGAAGGGATTGCGGCGTGACCATCCCCCCTGGGGGGTGATTTCTCGCTTTCTATCTCTCTGTCTCTCTCTGTCTGTCTGGCGAGCGCACGCGCCCTATAGCGAAAAAAACCTCTCCAAAAAAAAAAAAAAAAGTAAAAAAAAAAAGAACTTGATGTTAAAGTATTTTAATTATCTTTGCTACTCAGTCTATAATTAATAATTACTCTGGTTTTTATTTTCTATTTATCTTTTACGTTTTTTCTTTTATTCCACCACTCCCTGTGTGTGTCTCTTTTCTTCACTTTGTCCTCTCATTTTATTTATTTATTTATTTCCTTTTTCATTTGAATACATGATTGAAAAACTGTCATGATATCCTGTCATTTCCTGCCATCTCTGGAAGCACTGACTAGTGCTCAGTCATGGTCCTTCCATCATGCCATTCTTTACAGTTTCATCTTACACTTGTGTTCCCTTAACCATCAGCCCACGCGCAAGTACCTGTATGAGCCAGGTCTGCTTTGAAACCCACCATGCCTAATATATCAATACAAAGTTCTTCAGGGCAGCTAGGAAAAGACCTGCATCCTATGCCAACTTATCAAAGAATCAGCTTTCTGGTTACCTTCAACTGCATGAAGATTCTCACCTGACCTGTAAAAGCCTGCTCTTCAGGCAGCTGCATTCGGAGATCGCGTGTTGATGACAGCTTCTCAGCAGGAGTGATCTTGAATGTTTAAAAAATCTGAAACACCGGAAAAGGAACATTATTCTTGGCCACCAAATAAAGAACTCTTAAAAAAAATCCCCATCGAAACAGAAGTTCATTGTCTTCAGGCATTTGGAGAGGTAAAACTTGGCAGTAACAGGCACTTTGCATAATATATTAACATTCTGATCTCTTGGAAAGAAAGTTTCCCGTTATAGACTTGGTTAGGTGTTATACTGGGGTGAAGGCCACCTGAAGGGGATCTTCTACACAGTAACTCATTTCTGCTACTGGAAGATGTCAGAAGCAGAGGATGGTTAGTCACAGTGAGACTGCTTCTTGCCCGTCAACATGTCAACTGAGTCATACAAGGAACATTTAAAATGGACTTTCCAGAAGTGAAACTACTACTACTCTTGATTAGTAGTGCAAGGAGAAGGGAAATAGGCATTTGTGACTAGTGAACAAACACCTCTTCCCAAAGACACGGGACCACTGAGAAGCCCATCAATTAGTAAAACGGGGAAAAATAGCATGATATAAAAAGAAAATAGTTTCTTTTTGTTTCCATGAAGAGTATCTTTTCGTTTGCAGATTTTCATTACTGCGAGAATCCCATGAATAGAAGAATTACACCAAGGATTATAGCAAAACTTGAATGTTTGCCTCTAGTATCTACTTATGGTTCTATAAATTCTCCGTCTTGACTTACTAGAAGTTTAGACCCAGGTCCCTAGCAAAATTGTGAAATGAGTAGTTTCTAACAATCCTCTTTCCTTGTTCCAAACACATCCCCATTTGCTGTCCCCTCCTCTTGACTCAGTTCTGGCCAGGTCATCTCTATGTACCCTCAGGCTCTTATTTCTCTGTTTCCTCTGCCATCCCTGTTCTCTAAAGGACGTTCTAAGTGACTAGGTTGATAATTGGCCCAGCAAATGATTTGAAACTCTCCATATGTATTTCCTGGAATAGTTGCTAATGGATGATTCAAATTTTAGTTAAAATTAAAATATATTTTTCAAGTGAATTCTATTTTATGATGTGGCTCTTGACTTTTTTAATTAGAAAATTAGAGATGAGGACCAGACCAAAGGATAATTAGAAGGAAAGACTCTAAGCTACACAGCAAAGTGCATACATCTTAGGTATATACAGCTTGATTTATTTCCTTTATCATCCACCTATATGACCATCACTTAGATCAAAAGAGTGAACATTTTCAGCACCCCAGAAGATTCTCTCATGCTTCCTCCTAGTCCAAACCTCCCCCCTCCCAAATGTAGTCGTGATTCTGATGTCTACCACCACAGACTAGCTTTGTTCTTAAATTTTATGTAAACAGAACAATATAATATGTACTTTCTTGCATTTTTTATGTATGTTAGATATAGTTTGTTCTTTTTATTGCTATGTAGTATTCCACTGTATGCAAATGCTACCATTTATAAATTCCATTATATGGCTTTGGTTGTTAGAAAATATGTTATTTGGTGGGTGTATTTTTCAGGGTTCTCCAGAAAGACAAAACCAATAGGAGACAGATGAATAAAAGATAAACAGATGTAGACAGATGTTAGATAGATACAGATAAAGCAGGAAGAATTTATTTATAAAATGGGCTCATGCAATTACGGTGACTGAGAAGTCAAACTACATTGAGTTGGCAAGCAAGCTGGATACTGGAATATGGGTAGCATGCCTCAGTCAAAAGTCTGAAAGATTTGGAACCAGGGAAGCTGGTGGTATAATTTCAGTCTGAGACCAGAGACCAGAGAACCTGGGGAGCTGCTAGTATTAAGTTCTGGAGTCCCAAGGCTGGAGAGCCTGAAGTCCTGATGTCCAAGGGCGGGGGAGGTGAGTGTCACCACTGCAAGAGAAAGAGAGAAGAAATCTCTTTCTTTTTTATTTCCTCTGAGGCCCCAGCTGATTGAGTGATACCTCCCCATATTGTGGGTAGATCTTCCCCACACACTGGGAACACCCTTACAGACACTCAGAAGTAATGCTTTACCAGTTTGCTAAACATTCCTTAATCCAGTCAAGCTGACACCTTAAATTAACCATCACAATGGGCATATACACTTTTTTAAAAATAGACTTTATTTTTTAGAGTGGTTCACAGAAAAAATTGAGCAGAATGTACAGAATTCTTATATGATTTCTGCCCCCACAAACACACCTTCTTCCTCACTCTTAACATTCACCACCAGAGAGGTACATTGGTTACAATCGATAACCTATATTGACACATCATCGTCACCACTTTATCATAATGGAATGCCTCTTTTAATACTTGATCATTTTTCTTGGTCTGAATTCTGCTATGTCTGAAATTAATACAGTCATTTTTGATTTCTATTTTTTATTTATTTTTATTTTTTAAGTTTTTATTTATTTATTTTGGAGAGGTTTTTGCTATAGGGCACGTGCACTCATCAGAAAGACAGAGAGAGATAGAGAGACAGAAAGCGAGAAATTACCTCCCGGGGGGATGGCCACACCGCAATCCCCTCTCCTTCATTCTCTTCTCAGGATCTTGGGCACATACACACATGCACCTGGTGTGAGTTTAAGCTACCAGGTCTGGGACTTGAACTGCAGTCAACTACATGGGAGTCCAGCAACATAGCCATTATGCCAAATGTTGGTCCCTTTTTTTAAAATATTAAATTAAATTTTTTTAATTTCTTTTTATTAGGGGTAACATGATGTATCTTTCTCTATCCATTTACTTTTTAAAAAACTTTTAAATCTTGCCATTTTTGTTAGTTTTATTCTTTTTTTCTAATAGCAAAAACTTTATTCGGTTCACTCAAAAAACATTGACCAAATAAATTTCAGTTGCAATTTCACATGTACCAAAAATAAAAGTGATATTTTTAACAATGGCTTACAAATTAGTGAAAAACTATAATTTTGTAAAAAAATTGTAAACATTTTGCATGCTAGTGAGACCTTTCTTTTAGGCAAAGTGTTCTTTTTATGACAGGTAAGTTAACAGATACACAGTATCATGAACTATTTTAGACAACACAAAAAATGGTTTTGATTTGTTTTTCTCTTGTAAATAGATGTTTATCATTTATAGTCCTTTCTTTTTTTATTTTTTGGTCTCATACCCACCATCCACCACCCACTCTCTACCAATCACTTTTTCCCTTTAGTGTCACTAGCATCCACACTGATTCTCTTCACCCTCACATCTTCAGTTGTCTCAACTTCTGCCGTAAAGTTCAGAGACTCAATTCAAATTGATTAGGGATATACAATGTGTATCTTTTAAAGTTTGAATCATTTCAGTCAACATTAAATCTTCTATATTCATCCATTTTGAGTCAAACAATAGGGTCTCATTGTTTCTTATAGCTGTGTAATATTCCAGTGTGTGTGTGTGTGTGTGTGTGTGTGTGTGTATATATATATATATATATATATATATATATCAACAATTTTTCAACCCAATCACTTAGGTTGGTTCTATGTTTGAGCAATTATAAATAATACTGCAATAAACATGGATGTGCAGATATCTTTTCAGTTGAGTGCTTTCTTATCCATTGGGTGATATCAAGAAGTCGGACTGCTAGGTTATATGGAAGTTGTATTTATAAGTTTTGGAGAAATCTCCAGATTGTTTACAATAAATGTTCAACTAATTTACATTCTCACCAATAACAAAAGAGGATTTCCTTTTCAACACAGCCTCACCAACACATACTATTCTTTTTTTTCTCTTATTTTGAAGAGAGATTTTTGCTATAGGATGAATGTGCTCATCAGAAACACAGAGAGAGACAGAGAGAGGAAAGCAAGAAATCATCTTCCAACAGGGATGGCCATGCCACAGTTCCTTTTCCTCTATGCTCCTCTCAGGATTGGGGGCACTCATGCACATGCTCCCAGTGTGTTTCAAACCACCAGATCCAGGACTCAAACCACAGACAGCCCTGCAGGAGTCCAGCACCTTAAATGCTATGCCACCTTTTGGACCACATTCTTTCTTTATTTTTTAATCCTAGTCATTCTAACTGGGGTTAAATGATTTCTCACTGTAATTTTAAGTTGCATTTTCCTTATGATGAGAGACTTTGCACATTTTTTCATGTATTCTTGGCCACTCCTAAGTCTTCCTTGGAGATTGTCTGTTCAATTTATTTGCCCATTTTTAAATTGGATTATTTCTTTTTTTATGGATAAATCACTTGAGTTCCTATATATTCTAGATATTAATCCCTTATCTGAAGGATAATTTGCAAATATTTTATTCCATTCCAAGGGTTGTCTTTTCACTTTAGTTATAGTTTCTTCTGCTTCAAGGAAGCTTTTTAGCTTGATGTAATCCCATTTGTTTATTTTAGGGACCATTGCCTGTGCTTTAGAGGTCTTATTTAAGAAATCTTTGCCTATTCTACTGTCTTCAAAAGTTTCCCCTACATTTTCTACCAGTAGTTTCATGGTCAGAGGCTTTATATTTAAGTCTTTGTTTCATTTTGAGTTAATTCTAGTTAATGGTGAGAGTTAGGGGTCCAGTTTCATTTTTTCTGCAAATGGATATCCAATTCTTCCAACACCATTTGCCAAAGAGACTTTTTTCTTCACTGCATTGTCTTATACCCTTTAATCAAAGCTCAGTTGACTGTATGATTCAGGGTTTATTTCTGGATTATCTTTTCAATTCCATTGGACTATGTATTTATTTTTGTGCCACTACTACACTTTTTTTAAAAAAGAATTATTTATTTAACTTTATTTATTATTCTTATTTGTTTTAATTTAACCAGAGAAAGACAGAGACAGAGACAAAGAGAGAGCAAGCTGTCAGGTCTGAGACTCAAACTGCAGTCAGCTACATGAGAGTCCAGTGTCTTTAACCACCATGCCATCTGCTGGTCCCCTAAACTGTTTTGATTATCACTCTTTTTTAGTATACTTTAAAGTTGGGTAGTACATGTCTCCTAGTTTATTATTTTGATATAGTATTGTCTTGGTAATATGAGGTTATTTTTTTATTCCAGATAAAGATTACAATTGTTTTTTCTAAATTTTTCTGTAAAGAATGTCTTAGGTAATTGTATTGGAATTTCATTGAATATGTAAATTAATTTGTGTAGGACTGACATTTTGATTATATTCATTCTTCTGATCCAAGAGCAGGGGATGTCCTTCCATTTTTTAAAATATACATCCTATTCAATTTTTTTTTTTCAGTTTTACATAGTTTTCCTTATAATGGTCTTTTACTTCTTTGGTTAGATTTATTTCTAGGTATCATATTTGTTTTTTACCTATTGTAAATGGAATTGCTTTCTTCAAATATATCTCTGTCCATACATTATTGTTGTATAAAAAAGCTACAGATTTTTGTAGATTAACTTTGTATCTTGCAACTTTATTGAATTCATTACTTCTAGGAGTTTTTTTTTTTTTTCATGGATCCCTTAGGATTTTGTAGGTATATAATCATATCATCCGCAAATAGGAACTGTTTAACTTCTTCTTTTCCTATCTGAATGCCCTCTATTTTACTCTCTTGTCTGATTGCATTGGCTAGAACTTCCAGCACTACATTAAAGAGGAATGTAGAGGGGCCAGTAGATGGTGTGGTGGTTAGTGTGCTGGACTCCCACTTGGCTGACTGCAGTTTGATTCTGTACCTAGTAGCTTTCTCTCTCTCTCTCTCTCTCTCTCTCTCTCTCTCTCTCTCTCTCTCTCATGAGTTCATGTGCCCGATAGCAAATTAGATAGTAATAATTAATTAATTAAAAAAAGAAGAATGGGGGAACCAGCAGTTAGTGTAATGGCTATGTCGCTGGACTCCCACGTAGTCGACCGCGGTTCGCGTCTCGGACCCGGTGGCTTACAACTCACGCTGGGCGCGTGTGCGTGCGTGCCCAAGATCCCGAGAGGAGAATGGAGGACAAGGGATTGCGGCGTGACCATCCCCCCTGGGGGGTGATTTCTCGCTTTCTGTCTCTATGTCTCTCTCTGTCTGGCGAGTGCACGCGCCCTATAGCGAAAAAACCTCTCCAAAAAAAAAAAAAAAAAAAAAAAGAAGAATGGAATGGGCAACCTGTCTTGTTCCAGGTGTTTTTTTTTTAATATTGAGATTATTTTTATTATGCCCTCAGAAGTAGGTGGGTTTTTGTAAACATATTTTTTTAATTTCAAGAAAAGAAGTTTTAGCTTTAATAAATCAAAATTTTAGAAAATGCTAAGAGAGCTTTGCTTAAAATGTAAAGCCAGGAAACAGGTTATGATTCTGTTCAAATAGTAGGTGCATAAACTTATCAGCAGCTCAAGATAAGATAAAAATCCTTAAATCTGGGAAACAAATTACAGAAGAAAATCAGTAATTTTTTAGTCAAAACTCATAAAATTCTTTTTCAGCAATTTAGTCTCATGTACTTAATCTCTCTTCTGTTGTGGTCCCATTTTCCTGTTAAAATTCTGGAACATAACATTCAACTCCAGATTTCTCCCTATTAAGTTGGCCCTTTTCTTTGTTGTTTTTGAACTCTTACTTCCATGTGTCTGTATTTAATTTTCCTGGTATAGCACTCCCTTTAAAACTTCTTGGAGAACTGGTCTGGTGTTGGTAAATTTTTTCAGGTTTTGTTTATCTGAGAATGTTCTTGTCTTTTCTTCCCATATGAAGGATAATCTTGCTGGGTACAATATTCTTGGTTGAAATTGCATTTCTCTTAACACTTTGAATATATTTTCCCATTCTTTCCTCACTCGCATTGTTTCCGGTGACAGGTCCACTGTTAGCCTGATGGAATATCCTTTGTAGGTGACTTTATGTTTCTCTCTTGCCAATCTCAGTATCTTGTTTTTGTCTGTGGTTTTGGTCAATGTGGCTATAATGTGTCTTGGAAAAGATCTTTTTGGGTTGATTCTATTTGGGGTTATTTGTATTACTTGGGACTGGATCTTTGAATGCTTTCCTAGGTTTGGAAAGTTTTCGTGCAGGATTTCATGGAATAGATTATCAATGCTCTTATGAGTCTCTTCACTTTCTGCGATACCAAATATCCAGATGTTTGTTTGATGGTATCTAGTATTTCTCATATATTATTCTCATTTTATTTTTTTGGCAATTTTCTCAGTCTTTGTGGTGAATTTCTCTAGGCCAGCAATTCTGTCTTCTACCTCTCAGATTCAATCTTCTGTGTAATCTAGTCCGCTTTTAATACTTTCAAGGGAGGCTTTGACTTCCTATATTATAAACTTCATCTCTAACAGCTCCATTTGATTCTTTTTTATGGTGTGTATTTCCTCTTTCAGATTGTGCAAAAACTTTCTCACCTCCTGGAAATCATCAGCTCTTTTCTCCTGTGTCTTCTGGAGTTCATTGTCTCTCTTCTCTTCCATCTCTGTTAGCTTTGTCACTATGAATATCCTAAATTCTTTGTCTGACATTTCCATGAGTTCCATTGTACTGTCTGTGGATGAAGAGGAGTTATTCTTTTCCCTTGGAGGAAAGGTATTTTCTTGCTTTCTCATATTTCTTGTGCCTCTGCGGTGATTTCTGGTCATCTGACAGGTTGTGCATTTCTTCCTAATTCATAAAGTTCAATCCAGGCATTCAGAGGCATGCTGGAGGGGGTGATTTTTAAGCTCCCATTTCTTTTTTTACTCTTTGTGCATCAGGTTCAGTGGGAATTGAGGAATAGTCTCACCCTAATAGTAATCAGATGTTTGGATACTGTTAACTTGGACCTGTCTAGACACTCAGTGCAAGGAGGCTGAGCAGCCAAAGGATGAAGTTAAAAGAAAAAGGAAAAAGAAGACACCTTCATGGCTCCTGAGAACTAGTGATTTCAGGGAAAAAAGAGAAATGAAGATTTTTCTCCTGATAATTAAGCCTCCAGCCCACAAACTCAAGTGGTGAGGCAAGGGGCAGGCCTTCAGAGGAAGACAACTTCATGGCTCCTGAGGACTAGTGATTTCAGGGAAGAAAGAGAAATGAAGATTTTCTACTGATAATTAAGCCTCCAGCCCACAAACTCGAGTGGTAGAAGGTCTCTCAAGCCTTCTCTCTGTCTCTGTCTCTATCTCTGTCTCTCTCTGTGTTTTCTCATTTTTTGGTAATTTTTCCTTTTTAAAATCTTTTAAGGTAAAGTATTTTCTTGTCTTTCAGCCCCTGCTTTACCTTTATCTTGTTAACAACCCCCTCTCACCCTCCCACTTAGGAGAGGTAAGGGGCAGGCCTTCAGAAGAAAACGTCATGGCTCCTGAGAACTAGTGATTTCACATGGTGTGCAAGTGTGCTGTGCAGTTTTCTATTTTTTGCTTTTTTTAAATTAATTTTTTAGCTGTTTTTAAATTTTTTCCCTCTTTTTTTCTGTTTCTTGGTTATCATTGTTGTTGTTGTTGTTGTTTCTCTCTCTTTGTTTCCTTTTCTTTTTCTTTTATTTCATCACTCTGTTCTTTGATCTCCATTCACTGTGTTTCTAGATGGATCTAAGGAAACTATAGCCAAACATCCAAGTACTATTAGGGTTAACATATTCCTTAATATCTACTGAATCTGCTGTGCAAAGGGATCAAGATGGAATGGCAAAGAAACTCCAGATCACCTCTTTCTGCATGCTCCTGAACTCTCAGATTGAACTTCAGATTTAGGAAGAAACACACCATTCATCAGATGACTAGAAATCACCGCAGGCGCACAAGAAATATGGGAAAGCAAGAAAATACATCTCCTCTAAGGGAAAAGAATAACTCCTCTTCATCCACAGACAGTTCAATGGAAATCATGGAAATGTCTGATAAAGAATTTAGAATATTCATAATGACGAAGCTAACAGAAATGGAAGAGAAGAGAGACAATGAACTGCAGAGCAGGCAGGAGAAAGAAAGAAGCTCATGAGTTCCAGGAGGTGAGGAAATTCTTGCAAGATCTAAAAGAGGAATTACACACTTTAAAAAAGAATCAAATGGACCTGTTAGAGATGAAGGCTATACTACAGGAAGTCAAAAGCTCCTTTAAAAATATTAAAAGCAGACTAGATCATACAGAAAATAGAATCTCAGATGTAGAAGAGAAAATTTCTGGCCTAGAAACATCCACCACAAAGACTGAGAAAATGGCCCCCAAAATAAGAAAAATATACAAGAAATACTAGATACCATCAAACGTCCAAACATCTGGATAACTGATATCCCAGAAGGTGAGTAGACTCATGAGGGCATAGATAATCTATTCCATGAAATCCTGCAAGAAAACTTTCCAAACCTAGAGAGGTACTCAAAGATCCAGTCCCAAGAAATACAAAGGACCCCAAATAGAATCAACCCAAGAAGATCTTCTCCAAGGCACATTATAGCCAGATTGACCAAAACCACAAACGAAGACAAGATACTAAGATTGGCAAGAGAAAAATGTCAAGTTACCTTCAAAGGATATCCCATCAGGCTAACAGCAGATCTCTCATCAGAAACAATGAGAGCAAGGAAAGAATGGGAAAATATATTCAAAGAGTTAAGAGAAAAACAATTTCCACCAAAAATACTGTACCCAGCAAGATTATCCTTCACATGGGAAGAAAAAACAAGAACATTCTCGGATAAACAAAACCTGAAAGAATTTACCAGCACCAGACCAGATCTCCAAGAAGTTCTCAAGGGAGTGCTATACCAGGAAAATTAAATACAGACACACTGACATAAGAGTTCGAAAACTAAGAAAATGACCAACTTAATCATAGAGACAAGTCTGAAGTTGAATATTATATCCCAGAATTCAATCAGGAAGATAGAACTACAACAGAAGTAAGATTAAGTACATGAGACTGAACTGGTGAAATAGCATTTTATGACTTTTGACTAAAATATTGCTGATTTTCTTCTTGGCTTTGTTGTCTGGTTTTAAAATTTTTTGTCCTGTCTTGAGCTGTCAATAGGTTCATGTACCTACTATTTGAACAGAATCTTGACCTGTTTCCTGGCTTTACGTTTTAAGCAAAGTTCCTTAGCATTTCTTTGATTTATTAAAGTTAAAACTGCTTTTCTTGAAATTACCAGCTGAATTTGCTTCTGAAAGTAGATTATTTAAGAAATAGTGTGATCAATAAAATTGTGTGTGGGGGGGAAGGAATGGAAGACAACTGTAGACACCAGAGATAGTTTGAGAAATGGGTGGGAAAGGGCAGAGGATCAGAAATAAGGGTTATATATATATATATATATGTGTGTGTGTGTGTGTGTGTGTGTGTATATATATATGTGTGTGTGTGTGTGTGTATATATCTATATATATATATCTATATATATATATATGAAACTAGAAATAGAAAATTGACGATAACATGCATGATTAAGTCATTATGCAGTATATTCTGGATGGGAAATCACATTTTGTATGCTAAGATGATGCTTAGGGAATGAATGTAAATTAATCAATTAAAAATGTTTCAGGAAAAAAAACCATGAAAACTGTTTTTCTTGAAATTAAAAAAAATGCATTAAAAAATACCTATTTGAGGGAACCAGCAGTTAGCGTGATGGCTATGTCGCTGGACTCCCACATAGTCAACCGCGGTTCGCGTCCCAGACCCGGTGGCTTAAAACTCACGCCGGGTGCGTGTGCGTGTGTGCCCAAGATCCCAAGAGGAGAATGGAGGAGAAGGGATTGCAGCGTGACCATCCCCCCTGGGGGGTGATTTCTCGCTTTCTGTCTCTATGTCTCTCTCTGTCTGGCAAGAGCACACGCCCTATAGTGAAAACCTCTCCAAAAAAAAAACCTATTTGATGACTGCCGTAAGCTATATAGCCCCAGCTAGGTGCTACTTTATAGTATGTTTATTCTACTTACTGAGGTTTATGCCTAAAGTCAGATTTGTGTTCATGGATATGTATATATCAGCTGTGCTTGCTATTGAAAATATTTAGATTAATTAAGATCTTTAGTGAATCAATAAAATGTGGGGGGAAAAAAAGCATAGAAAGCAACCATAGATACCAGAGACAGTGTGGGAGGAGGGTGGGAGATGGCAGAGGGTGAGAGATAGGGAATCAAGGATAGGAAAAAAGCAAAATATACAGAAAAAAAGAAATGGAAAATTATTTGTTGACAACAACATGTGTGTTGATGTGCTTGATTGAGCCATTATACGGTGTATTCTGGATGGAAAATCTCATTTTGTATGCTATAATGATGTATAGTAAATGAATAAATAAATAAATTTAAATTAAAAAAGAAAAAGGAAAAGAGAAGAAGAGGAAAGAAGAAAAGAATATAAAAAAGAAAAATGAAAGAAAAAAGACAATAAAATAATTTTATATTTTTATTTTAAAGTGCAAAAAATGAAATCCTTGTGGTGTAAGCAATATTTCACAGCTGAAGTTCAGTAGCCATCTCAGAATGGGCCTTGGTTTGTGCCTCTCCTAGATGGGAGGGGAAAGGCACAAATTAGCAAGTTAAAAGAGGGGCTTGAGAGCCCAGAGAATACTTTACCTTAAAAATTTTTTTTAAATTAAGAGACACAGGAAGACAGAGAGAGATGGACAGAAGGAGTCAGAAGTTGCCCTACCAATCTAGAAATGAATCTGGAGGGAGAAGTCTCAGCAGAAAGTCTTCATTTTTAGTCCCTGAAAGCAGTATTTCATAGCTGAAGTTCAGTAGCCATCTCAGGATTCTTGTTCCAGTTTTTAATGGGGAAGCTTTTTGTTTTTCCCCATTCAGCATCATGCTCGCAGTAGGTCTGTCATATATGGCTTTTATTATATTGAGGAATGTCTCTTCTATCCCAGTTTTTCTCAGTCTTGATCATGAAAGCATGTTGTATTTTATCAAATGCTTTTTCTGCATCTATAGATATGATCATCTGATTTTTTTCTTTCTTTCTATTAAGAAAGATGGTGTATTAGATCTTATTGTTTTACATATGTTGAACCCTCTTTGCACCCCCAGGATAAAGCCTTCCTGGTCATGGTGTATAATCTTCTTGATATGTTATTGGATTTGATTTGCTAGTATCTTGTTAAAATTTTTCGTATCAGGGGTATTGTTCTGTAGTCTTCCTTTTCTTTTGGCTATGTACTTGTCTGATTTTCATAACAAAGGAATGGAGATGCTTCATAAAATGAGATGGGGAGGATTCCTTCCTCTAGATGCTGCAGGAATAGTTTGAGAAGATTTGGGATTAGCTCTTCTTTTTTTTTTTTTTTTTTTTGGAGAGGTTTTTGCAATAGGGCACTTGTGCTCGCCAGAAAGACAGAGACAGAGAGACAGAAAGCGAGAAATCATCCCTCAGGGGGGATGGCCACCCCACAATCCCTTCTCCATTCTCCATGGGATCTTGGGCACGCACGCAGACGTGCCCGGCGTGAGTTTAAGCCTCCAGGTCCGGGACTCAAACTGCAGTCGACTACATGGGAGTTCAGCGACATAGCCGTTACGCTAACTGCTGGTCCCGTGGTTAGGTCTTCTTTGAAAGTTTTGTAGAGTTCAGAAATGAAGCCATCTGGACCTGGGTTTTTCTTTCTTGGGAAACTGTCCCTGCATCTATCTGTTCACTTGTTATTGATCTATTTGGGCTTTTTATTTCATCCTGATTCAGCCTGGCTAACTTATACTTATCCAGACATCTTTCTATCTCATCTAGATTTTCTATTTTGTTGGCATATAGTTGCTCATAGTATTCACTCCTAATTTTTGTTACAATTTGCAAAAATTATATAGAGTCCCCCTATTTCCATGTATATTCCACCTACCTTTCTTGAATGTTAATATCTTTCATGACCTTGGTACATTGTCAAAACTAAGAAAATAACATTGATGCAGTAGTATTGACAAAACTACATACTTTTCTTCTTATTTCATCAGGTTTTCTTTTTATTAATATCCTTTTTCCATTCCCAGATCTAATGTAGGATATCATGTTATCTTTAGTTTATGTTTCCTTAGTCTCCTTTAATCTTCGTTGGCTTTTTCATCTATCTTTGTTTATCACAACCTTGATAATTTCCAAGAGTACTGATCAGGTATTTTGTTGAATGTCCCTCAATTTGGATTTGTCTGTGATGTTTTTTCATGATCAAAACTGGGGGGACCAGCAGTTAGCGTAATGGCTATGTCGCTGGACTCCCACGTAGTCGACCGCGGTTCGCGTCCCGGACCCAGTGGCTTAAACTCACGCCAGGCGTGTGTGCGTGCGTGCCCAAGATCCCGAGAGGAGAATGGAGGAGAAGGGATTGCGGCGTGGCCATCCCCTCTGGGGGGTGATTTCTCGCTTTCTATCTCTCTGTCTCTCTCTGTCTGTCTGGCGAGCGCACGTGCCCTATAGCAAAAACCTCTCCCCCTCCCCCCAAAAAAAAGAAAAAAAAAGAAAAAACTGGGATAATTACAATGCCTTTTACAACCTTGTCTTAGAAGTCATACCTTGTTACTTTTGCCATATTCTATTCTTTGGACAGGAGTCACTATTCCAGGTAATGGCAAAGGGGAGGGGAATTTGTTTACCTCTTGAAGGAAGCAAACTCATAAAATTTGTGGACTTTTTTTTCATTTTATGATTTGTCATTCACATTTAATGATTGTCCATCTCTATAGCACACAACATGGTTTTTCAAAGTGCAGTAGGTGACAATCAAATCAATGATATGACCCTACACATAATTTTTTTTAACTTTTTTTTTTTTTTTGAGAGGTTTTTGTATAGGGCGTGTGTGCTCGCCAGAAAGACAGAGAGAGACAGAGAGACAGAAAGTGAGAAATCACCCCCCCGGGGGGATGGCCATGCCACAATCCCTTCTCCTCCATTCTCCTCTTGGGATCTTGGGTATGCATGCACATGTGTCCACCGTGAGTTTAAGCTGCTGCGTCTGGGACTCGAACCATGGTCAATTACATGGGAGTCCAATGACATAGCCATTATGCTAACTGCTGGTACCCCACATCATTTTTTTAAAATTTGCTATTGGGTGCATGCACTCACCAGAGAGAGACAAAAAAAAAAAAAAAAAAAAAAAAAAAAAAAGGAAAGAGAGAGAGAGAGAGAGAGAGAGAGAGAGAGAGAGAGAAAATGAGAAAAGAAAGCACCCCACAGGAGGGATGGCTATGCTGTAATCCCTTCTCCATTTCCCTCTCAGGATTTTCAGCACAAATGCACATGTGCCTGGCATATTTTTCAAACCACCAGGTCTTGGACTCAAACCATCGTCAGTCATGTGCAATCAAGCCCCCTTAAGCACCATGCTACCAACTGATCCACCATTTCAATAATTTTCAAGAGAGAAATTTACATTCTTGTGTCTGTTAAGTGTTTCTTCCTTGAGTCCCTCCCACCCAATCTCTGCTATTCACCCTTTCCATTTATTTTTAATGTATAGATCTTTATATTTAAAGTGTTCTTTTTTAAAAAATTAGGTTTTGCTTTTTTACATTATTTTTTATTTAATTTTATTTATTTATTCATTTATTTTAATATGACCAGAGAGAGAGAGAGACACGGGGACTGGGGGGAATGAGAAAGCCAGCCACTAGGTCCGGGACTCAAACCATGGTCGGGCATGTGGTCCAGCGCCTTAACCAACATGCCACCTGCTGGTCCCAAAGTGTTCTTTTGTATAGACAACATATAATTAGGTTTGCTTTTTTTATGCATGTGACAATCTCTGTTTTTAATTTAGATTTTTTATAATAGACTATATTTAGATTATTAACATTGAAAGTTATTATTGATCCAGTTGAATTAATATCTACTATATGTGTTACTATTTTCTATTTATTGTACTTGTTCTTCATTGATATTTTAAAATTCCATTCTTTTTCTGACTTTTGATATTTTAATTAAATATACTTTGAGATTTCATCTTCTTTACTTTCTTAGTTACCAATTAAATACACACACACACACACACATTTAAAACATTTTCTTAGTGGTAGATCTAGAGTTTTCAATATACATTTATGACTAATCCAAGTCCTTTTAAAAATACCACTATAACACTTCACAGTTAGTATGAGTACCATATAATTTAAAGTACTCTCCTGGGCTGGCAGGTGGTGTGGTGGTTATGGCTCTGGATCCCATATGGCTGACTCTGTAGTTTGAGTCCTGGACCCAGCAGTTTAAAAAACATGTCAAGTGTGTGTGTGTGTGTGTGTGTGTGTCTGTGTGTGTGTTCATGTGCATACCCAAAATCCTAGGAGGAGAGTAGAGGAGAAGGAACTGTGGTGTGGCATCCCTCCGGGGGTTGATTTCTTATGTTCCCTCTCTCTCTGTCTCTCTCTAGCAAATACACATTCCCACATGCCCTATAGAAAAAAACTAAAAATATTTGTGTGTGTATATATATGTGTATATATATATACATATATATACACACACAAATATATATGTATATATTATATATGCATATATACGTATATATATATATGCATAGATACATATATATATATATTCCTAATTCTTCTCTCCTATTCCTTGTGTCACTGTTGCCCTTCCTTTCACTTACCCATATGCACACACAAGCATTATACATTTATGTGTAAGCATACATAACCAGACATGTTGTCACTACTATTATCTTAAACAGATCAATTAAGAATAAGAAAAAAGAAATTTTTACCTCACCAATTCCTTCTCCAGGGTTATTCCTTTCTTTTTGTAGATCCCAGTTTCTGATCTATATAATTTTCTTCTCCTTGAAAAAGTTCACATCTCTTACAAGGCAGGTCTACTGGCAACACATTTTCTCAATTTTTGTTTGTCTAGGAAGGGCTTTATTTTTCTGTCACTTCTGAAGTAGAATTCTAAAGGATACATATTTCTGAGGTGGTGTTTTTTTCTCTCAACATGTCCAACATTTTACCTCATGCTTTTCTTGCTTGCATGGTTTCTGAGGAGAATCTGACATCATTTTCATCCTTGCTCCTTTGTAGGTAAGATATTTTTATCCTCTGTCTTCTTTTGATATTTTCCCTTATCTTTGATATTCTGTAGTTTGAAGATGTC
The DNA here is from genome assembly GCA_026018925.1 of Tupaia tana. Classification (NCBI taxonomy): domain Eukaryota; kingdom Metazoa; phylum Chordata; class Mammalia; order Scandentia; family Tupaiidae; genus Tupaia; species Tupaia tana. The sequence continues at coordinate 11,387,924 of JAKSZU010000013.1, read as the reverse complement.
ATTTTCTTTGTTTGTTTGGCATTTATCTTTCTTGGTGTTCTCTGAGCTTCTGGGATCTTCTGTTTTGGTATCTGACATTAATTTGGAGAAATTTTTTCACTGTGGTTCCCAGTATTTCTTGTTTCCTTACATATTTTCCTTTTACATTCTCTTATGTATATGCTATACCTTTTGTTGTTGTCCCACAGTTCCTGGATATTTTCTTCCATTTTGATCATTTTTTCCTCTCTTACTTCTCTGGGGAGTTGGCATTGATGTATCTTCAAAGTTGAAGATATTTTCCCCTCAGCTCTGTCCTATATATTAATGAGTCCATCAAAGGCACTTCTCATTTACGTTACACATTTTAATCTCTAGAACTTTTTTAAAAAAGCTTGTCTATTTCCAGAGAAAGAGGAGAGCACCTCTGAGAAGATCTTCATTCCACGATTCTCCTTCCCTCACTCCAGCCAGCCAGGATCACAGGTATCCCAAGGGCACATCTGGTACGTTCAAGTAGTCCCAGAATACAAACCCAGGGCTCTCCTGTACGGTCTCCGACATAACATGATAGCGCTCCTGCCATCTGCACAACTGCAGCTGGGCCTCTTGATCCTTTACTGAAATTTCCAACTCTGCCTATAGTACCTATCTGTTCTTGCATGCAGTATACCTTATCCTTTACAGCCCTTTGCATACTAAGCACAGTTGTGTGAAATTTTCAGTCTGGCAGTTTCGACATTGCTGCTCTGTCTGAATCTGGTTCGGATGCTTGCTCTCCTTCAAACTAAGTCTTTTGCCTTTATAATTTTTTGTTGGGAGTTAGACATGATGTACTGGGTAAAAACAACATCAGCAATTAAGCCTTTAGTAATGTCATGATAAGGTGTAAGTGAAGGGAAGCATTCTATGGTCCAACCAGCAGGTCTGTCTTTTAGTGACCTGTGCCCCTGGACTGTGAACTTCTTTGAGATTTTAGTTCTTCTCAGTCCTCTCCATTCCCTTTCAACCTTAGAAGAGAAAGGATGGCTAGAGTGGACTGGGGTAGAGTATTTACCTTCCTCTATGTCAGATAGGCTTTGATATAACTCAGGTTAGACCCCAGTAAAATATTGGGTTGTCAGGAAAGTCATGACATATTTTTGCATAGAAAAGTATAGGAAATTAGGAGGACCTAATTGTTTTTCAAGATTGCAGGCCTTGTTAAGGAGATAGAGTGCTCTGGCATATTTTTAAATGGTTCCTTTTTCTCTCCCATTGTTGGAAGCTTGAGGGGATTATTTTCCAGTATTCAGTATGAGAACTTGGAAGTACAACTCAAAATGTGTGTGTATCCCCTCCTCCTAGCTTCCTCTGGAGTTTTTAACTCTCAGGCTTGTCCACACTGAGCCTCTGGTAATTCTTCACTTACTGGGTGTGTTTTCCTGTCCTGGTACCAGTTCCATGAACATCCCTGCACTTGGTCTGCTCCGGTCAGTTGTGATTCTCTGTATTCGCCTGCCTAATTTTCCAACTTGGGAGGCAACAATTTGTCCTATGATCTCCCTTCTCTGATAGATCTGAGAGTTGTTGATGTTTTTGTTTAGCGTTTCATTTATAATGACAAAATGATGACTTCTAAGCCCCTTATACATTGGACTAGAAATGGAATGTACACTTGTTTTTCTTACCTAAGTATGGGAAAGCTGGATCATGGGTTACATGTATGTTAATACTGCCAAAGAATTTTCCAAAGTGGTCTTTTCAATTTATACCATCTTTAGCAATGTATAAAAGTTCCAGGTTGTCACATCATGTGCTATACGGATGCACAACGATTGAATTGTAAATAATAGATCACAAAAATAAATAAATAAATAAAAATTCCAGTGGCTTTATATCTTCTCTAGTTCTTGGAGCTGCTGATCTTTTGATTTTTAGCCATTCTAAACACCACTGATGGTGATATCTCATTGTCTATATGGCTAGAAGTTGAGCACATTTTTATTATGCTGCTTTTAACGTCTATGTAAGTCCCCTCACTTTGGCTTTATTTATCTGAGCCTCTTCTTGTTGTCTGAAGTTAACTCTAATGAAATTTGGCTTATAGTTTCCCTTTACTTGATGCTGCTACTATTTGCCTACTCTGCCCAGTGAGTCCTGCCCCAGCTTCTGGGGAATTCAAACCCACCTGTTTCTACTCTCATTACCTATGAGGGTAGATAAGAACTAACACTTGGACTAGCCACAGTCATGGAGGTGCAGGGGTAGCACAACACTATGTAAGGCTGGAAGTCATATGGAAGATCAAGATTTATTTCCCAGGTCCACTTGAACACACCAAGTGTGTGTGCAAACACCCATAATCTTGGCTGGCTGAAGGCATGGGCAGGGTAATGCTTGACAGGATAGCAGCATGAGCCCCTCTTATGGGTGTTTGTCTCTCTTAATCTCTCTCTCCCCCCAAAATGAATACATTTAGAAAAAAAGAATAAAGAATAAAAAACTAACACTCTCTTCCTACAATACCTATATCCTCCAACCTCTCACCAGCGGTCCTTGTCTTCCTGTATGAATAGACCCTAAGGAACACATCCAGGTCTTTTAATATGTGTGATTATGCCCCTGTCCTGCGGTGAGTTCATACTATCTTGGGCTGGGGGCTCTGCAGCACTTGATTCAACCAGAGGCACAGTTAAAGAAGTTCAAATTGTGATTCTGTAGATTTGTATTGAACAGAAAATATTGCAGACAGAAATTGACTCCCCTTTGTCATGATGGTGGGTTTCTTGTAAAAGCCAATAAGAATTTGCAGAATTAACAAGGACCCTCAAATCAGAATTTAACAATGAGGTGACTGTGATCCTGATATGGCTACTGAACTTGAGCTGTGAAATATTGCTTTCATTGACTAAAAATGAAGATTTTCTGCTGAGACTCCTCCCTCAAGATTCATTTCTAGTGGCCTCCATGAACTGAGAGTCTAAATAGGTCCAAGTGAACAGTATCCAAACATCTGAATATGATTAGGGTCAGAATATTCCTCAATTCCCAGTGAGTCTGATGCACAGAGCGTGATAAACAGAAGGGAAGAGAGACTGCAGATCACTTCCTCCAGCACGCCTCTGAATGCTCAGATTGAACTTCAAGAATTAGGAAGAAACTCTGTTCCTTTCGTGCAATCCATCGGATGACCAGAAATCACCGTAGGGTCACAAGAAATATGAGAAAGCAAGAAACTGCCAAATCAAATGTAACTGTTAGAGATAAAGCTTATAATATAGGAAGTCAAAGCCTCCCTTGAAAGTATTCGAAGCAGACTAAATCATACAGAAAATTGAATTGCAGATGTAGAAGATAGAATTGCTGGACTAAAAAAATTCACCACAAAGACTGAGAAAATTGCCAAAAAAAAATGAGAATAATATATGAGAAATACTAGATAGCATCAAATGTTCAAACATCTGGATAATTGGTATTCCAGAAGACGAAGAGACCCATAAGAGTATTGATAATCTATTCCATGAAATCCTGGAAGAAAACTTTCCAAACCTAGAAAAGCATTCAAAGGTCCAGTCCCAAGTAATACAAAGAACCCCAATTAGAATCAATCCAAGAAGATCTTCTCCAAGACAGATTATAGCCACATTGACCAAAAACACAAAGACAAGATACTGAGATTGGCAAGAGAGAAACATTAAGTTACCTATAAAGAATATCCCATCAGGTTAACAGTGGACCTCTCATCGGAAACAATGCGAGTGAGGAAAGAATGGGAAAATATATTCAAAGTGTTAAGGAAAAGGCATTTTCAACCAAGAATATTGTATCCAGCAAGATTATCCTTCATAAGGGAAGAAAAGACAAGAACATTCTCAGATAAACAAAACCTGAAAGAATTTACCAACACCAGACCAGTTCTCCAAAAAGTTCTGAAGGGAGTGCTATACCAAGAAAGTTAAATACAGACACATGGAAGTAAGAGTTCAAAACCTAAGAAAATGGCCAACTTAATCATAGGGATAAGTCTGGAACTGAATATTATATCCTGGAATTTAATCGGGAAGATCGGACCACAACAGAAGATAGATTAAGTACGTGAGACTGAACTGGTGAAATAGAATCTTTTGTCTTTTGATTAAAACATTGCTGATTTTCTTCTGGGCTTTGTTTTCCAGTTTTAAGGATTTTTTTTTTTTTAATCTTGAGCTGCCGATAGGTTCATGTACCTATTTGATCAGAATCTTAACCTCTTTCCTGGCTTTAAGTTTTAAGCAAAGCTCTCTTAGCATTTCTTTGATTTTGATTTATTAAAAGCTACAGCTGTCTTTTTGAAATGAAAAATACATTTAAATATACCTATTTAAAAAAATGAGATAGAGAAAAAAACAATTAACTGCCATCAGTTCCTGTTATTGAGAGCAGGTTATCATGAAACCATAGACTTGTTAAAGTCCTTTTATCTGCTTGTATCCACCCCCTCTCTGCTTTTCTCTCTTTTTCTCTTTCCATATATATAATATTTATGTGTATATATATGTAAAATGCCTCTCTATATATTTATATAATGTCTCTGATTCAGTTAAGTGCAGCAGAGCCCCAGTCTGAGATAGTCTGTACTCACCATGGGACTGGGGCATGATAATTTTTTATATCTGTATAATGATTATATTGGGTTGTTGGGAACGTTATGATGCATTTGTGCATAGAAAAATACGTCATGACTTTTCCAACTTCCCTATATGTGTGTGTGTGTGTATATATATATATATATATATGTATATATATATATATATAATTTCAGTACATGTAATTAAATATATAGGAGTGATTTTAGTTTTAGGAAGCTAATAGAAGTCAGCAGTAGAATTGACTTAATTTGGAATGAAGTTGTTTCCAGTTGTAATGCTCATGCCTACCACTGGTTACCCCATTCTGTTGAGATCTGTATTCTTTCAACAGACTAAAACCTACTCACTCCCCACAGTCAATTATGATAAAAACCATAAACATCACAAGAATATATAGCTTCTATTGAACATAAACTAGATGGAATAGCACGTACCTATGAGTTTTGAACTTAAGTTAGCAAAATCTTATAAAAGTTTCATTCTTAACTTGAAGACTGTTTTCAATATAGTAAGTTCCTCAAATTTCTTCTGTGTAGCATTGAATAATTCCTAAATAAAAATTAAAGAACTGGTCTCAAACTCATACTAGTAGCTCCTCTGTCTTTTAGTAAGTTTGGAATAAAGCCCACAGAAATCTATCATTGTCCTTTTTTGAACTAGAGAAAATAATTTTTTGAAGTTGAAATCAAATCTTGAGTTTCATCGGGTCTTTTCAGCATGCAAATTCTATTGTAATATTAGTTTCCCAAAGTGAGTTCTAAAACAAAGTTTCTTGAACAATAACATGAACCTCGGGAGCTTGTTGAAATGAATATGCTGGTTCATTAGGTCCGGGCTAAGGCCTAAGAGTCAGCATTTTTAAGACACTCTTAAGGAATGCTGGTGCTGCTGGCTCAAGCTCACACTTTGAGTCGCAAGGGCCCCTGATGAACCCTCCTTATTTATGATAGCACAGCTGAGAATGGCTAGGAAGGCAATGTGTCACAAGAGAAAGAACAACGCCCCAGTATCGAATGACATTGATTCAGGTTAAGTCTTGACACTCGCTAACAGTGCAATTTTGAACAAATTTAACCAATGATTTTGAACTTTGGTGTCTTTATCATTAAATATATGTGACACTTGCCTGATATAGCTCAGGGATGGCAGGAAGGGGCGGGGAGGTGTGGGGGGGGGCAGGGGATGTGGTGGTTAAGGCACTGGACTTCCACATGGCCAACTTTGGTTTGAATCCTGGACCTGGCAGTTTGTTTTCTCACTTTCTTTTTCTCATCAAATTAAAAAATAATAATAACAAATAAAATTAAATAAATAAATATTTTAAAAAACCCTTCATATTAAAAAGATATATATATATACACATATATGTGTGTATATGTATATATACACGTGTATATATACATATATATATATATATATATATATATATATATATAGTGGCATTTATTCTAACTTGAAGATTAGATTCTAAGTAAATGTATAAGCAGAAATGCATATATATATTATTTGTACATATATACACAAGCATAGCTTGGAAATATTTATGATTATACTTGGGAATACCTTTAAACATTCCATTTTGTATATGATTCCAGTGAATTCAACACATAGTCAGAGGCTTTGCATACTCATCCAGATAGTATAGTAATCTCTTCCTGGAAAGTTGGCTTATGGTTTGTTCGAATATTTTTTGTCCCAGTGAGGTTCGAATTCCCTTCCATCACTGAGAAGGAGTGGAGGGTACAATAATTGTCCAAATCCCCTAAGAATTGCCCCTGGTTCTCAAAAACATAAGAGCAATTGCAAAATAACTTTTAAATACATTTGTGTAAACTGCGTATCATCCCCCCCCTCCCCGAAAGAATAATCCACAACATTCACTTAAAAACAGAAACTTAAATTGCAACAGATGTTTCCCTTCTTCAAAAGTTTCTTGAATTCATTGACAGACTTTTGGCTAAACTGATGAATTAATTTGTTCAGGCCAGATTTCATAAATCCTCTAATAATTCTTCCCTTTACACATATTGACTTGATTTTTGAGATCTACAGCATGTGGTTTAAATGTTTTAACCTTTACTACTTTAATCAACTAACATTTATTTCAGGGTTGGTTGATGACCGGCCATTGAAAGATATAGTTAACTAAGAAATGAAGTCTAATTTGTCAGCTAAATAAACCTGACCATCTAAATAGTAAGTAGAAATCAGTCCGTGTCACTGAATTTTGAAAGGTTTGGCAGTTTTATGGAACTCTTTCTCTTCCAGAGCTATGTTGAAGATAAATTTCTGGGTTATTACTACAAAGTTTGGACATGCATGAGATCCCATGCTTAGACGGGGCTGATTTAGCTCAGCTGCACACAAACCAGATTTTAACTGCACAAGTAGATTTATTTATGGTGTGTTAGACTCTTTTTTCATTAATATGTGGAGGCTGAGTACCCATTTAGCATGGCTCAAATCAATCTAATACAAAATTGAGGTGATTTTTAAAATTTTATTTTGTAAATCACATTTTTCAAAACTTTTTAAGAGTATCTGTTAGAAGACTTTCTTTGAACAGCCCAATTAACCAAATTTCATGAATCTCTGTGTGCATGTATGTGTGTTTAATTCAAACAGGGCGTGAGAAAAATTCTGTAAGTAGATCACATATTGGTTATAACAAGAATGAATTATGCCGGTCATTTTCCTTCTTCTTTTTTAATTGCCAGAGGGCAGTTGTGCTAATAGACAGAGAGAGAGCGCACAAGAGAGAAGGACTCCTCCGGTGGGGCTTGGTCATGCTGCAATCCCTCCCCTTCCTCCGTGTCTCCCTCCAGCCAGGATCCTAGGCACATATACACACATTCCTAGCATGCTTCCCAGGCTACTGGGGACAGGACTCACATCACAGCCCCATGTGGGATCTGGCTCCGTTAACTACTATGCTATGCGGCCAGCCCATTTTCCTTTTTATTTATTTGTTTTGCTTTCACATTTTATGATTTCTTATTTACATTCAATCATCACACATGTCTATAGTGCATAATATAGTTTATCAAAGTATGCATGCAGTATGTGACAGTCTAATAAAGAATTTTACCGGGTACATCATTCTCAATAGAGAACTTTACATATCTGTGAAGTGCTTCTTCTCTTTACAGTAAGCATTGTCATTGTCTAGGATTCCCATTAGATTACTAAAGGGAGATTGGTCATAATTTCAAGATAAAATGCTTTCTATGCATGGCAGAGGCAATTTGACCATGACTCTCTCAATCTTAGGTTGATTAAATGTAAGACAAAGGACAAAACACATTTAGAACAGCTGTTTGAGTGTGTATCAGAAAGAACCTGAAGGCCTAGCCAACACACAGCTTGAAGCAAAGGTACCAAAATCACTTAATCATTCAAAACTGTTTCTCACCACTTTTCAACAACTAGTGGTGGGAAAACTGCTGGTCCTGAACATAGATTTTTTTCTAAAAATTATTTTATTTAACTTTATTTATTTATTTATTTATTTATTTATTTATTTATTTTAATTCGACCAGAGAGGGAGAGAAAGAGAGAGAGAGAGCAAGCCGCCAGGTCTGAGACTTGAACCACATGGGAGTTCAGCACCCTTAACCATCAACCACGCCACCTGCTGGCCTGTGAGCATAGATTTTTAATAGATATTTCTCCAAAGAATATATACAAATGGTCAATAAAGACATGACAAGATACTTAATATTATCACCCACTAAGGAAATATAAATCAGAACCACACTGAGATGTGGCTCCATACCCACTAAGATGGTTACTATCAAAAACAAAAAAAAAAATGGAAAACAGCAAGTGTTGGTAGGATATGGGAAAACTGGAAGAGTCGTGACTTGCTAGTGGGAGTAGGAAATGGTGCTGTCACTGTGGAAAACAGGTTGGCAGTTTCCCCGAAAGTGAACATAGAATTACCATATGATCCAGCAATCTCACTTCTCAGTATATATTCACAAGAATTGAAAGAAGGGACTCAAACTACACCAATGTTTCATAGCAGCATTATTCACAATAACTGAAAGATGGGAACAATCTAAATCCCATCAATAGACCAATGGCTAAACAAAATATGGTAGGTACACACAATGGAATATGATTTGGCCCTAAAAAAAAGAACAAAATTCAGATACATGCTTTGGTATAGATGAGCCTCAAAAACATTATGCTAAGTGGAATAAGCCAAATACAAAAGATAAATATTTTATGATCCCATTTGTATGTGGTACTTAGAATAGAAAAATTTGTAAAGACAGAAAGTAGGATAGAGGTTACCAGGGGCTGGAGGTAGGGTAGGGGGAATGGAGAGCTATTGTTTAAGGCTACAGAGTTTTGATTTGGGATGATGAGAAAGTTCTGGAATGGGAGAGTGGTGATGACTTTACAGCTCTGGGAACACAACACCACCGAATTGTTCACTTACAAATGTTCAAGGGTAAATTTTATATTATGTCAATGTTACCATAATACACACACATATGCATACACACACACACACACACACACACACACACACACGTGCATATGCTGATTGCTGGGCCCCATCTCAGGAGTTTCTGACTCTATTCTATAGGTTTGACTTGGAGCCAGAGAATTCTACTTTCTTCTTCTTCTCTGTCTCTCTCTTTTTTTTTTTTTTAGAATTATTTAATTTTATTTAGTCTTCTTGGCCAGAGAGAGAGAGAGAGAGAATGAGAAAGCAAGCTGCCAGGTTCAAAATTCAACTGTGATCAGCCTGTGGGTATCCAACATCTTAACTGCCATGCCACCTACTGGCCCCAGAATTTTCATTTCTATCCAAGTTCCCAGATGATACTCAGATGGCTGGTCAAGAGACTACACTGGAAGAAACCTTTTTTTTTTTTTTGAAGAGTTCCTCTCTCCCAATAAGAGAATGAATTCAAAAGAAGAATTTTTAAAGAAAGATTCTAAGCTGTGAGCCAACTCTGACAGAAGGTCGTGGATACCTGACACCCCCTGTTAGGAAGCATTCTTTGGCCATGTCCAGATCCATGGGAGAGGGCTTCAGAACAGAGGGTTCCTTCTTGGGCACAGAAGGAGCAAGGGACAGACCAATGCCACATATTGATCATCCACATGGTTAGTTGGTCTCACCGTTACTCTTGCCATATCCATCTTGAAGTATAATCTCTCTCTCTCTTTCTCTCTCTCTCTCTCTCTTTTTTTTTTTTTTTTTTTTTTTTTTTGTATTTGGCATTTACCATAGGGCACATGAGCTTGCTGGAAAGAGACAGAAGGAAAGTAAGAAGTCACTGTCCCCCTCTCCAAAGTGACATGGCCACACTGTAACCCCTTCTCTTCTCCTCCATTTTGGGCATGAATGCACATGCGCCTGACATGTTTTTCAAGCCATCGGGTCCAGAAACCACACAGTTGGCCATGTGCCTCAACCTCCATACTACGTGCTGGTCCAATACAATCTCATTCTCATACTTGAAAAATTTTTAAATAATTATTTATTTAATTTAACTTATTAGTATTACTGTTCTTTGTAATTTGCTATAGGTCACATGTGCTCACCAGAGAGAGATAAAGCAATCCATCAGATCCGGGACTCAAACTGTGGTTAGCCATATGGGAGTCCAGCATCTTACGCATCATGCCGCCTGCTGGCACCTTTAACTTGAATTTAATGTATGCATCTTTGGTGCAAGGCTTCAACACAAGTTTGGTCAATATAGCTTGGCCAGGGTGTTAGGTTTGTTTGTTTGTTGGGGGAAATGGAAGTGAAGAGAAGAGGATTGGGATAAAGAGATGAAGGCATAGGGGGGAAAGCTGGTGGGTGGGATCAAGTTGGAGAAAAGAGTAGAACGTATAGAAGTATACACTGAGGCCAGCAGTGGTACGGTGGCTAAGGCACTTGATTCCCACATGGCCAACTATGGTTTGAGTCCCAGGCCCAGCAGCCTGAAACTCATATCAGGTACATGTGAGAGCTTGTCCAAAATCTCAGGAGGAGAATGGAAGAGGAGGGATTGCAGTGTGGCCATCTTTGGAGGCGGGGGATAGGAGGCGGGGGAAGTGCAATTTCTCCTTTCCCTCTCACTGTCTATCTTAATGCGTGCATGAACCCTATGACAAAAACCTTAAAAAAAAAAAAGTGTATGTTAAGATAGCTCGTGAATTCCTAAGTGCTCAATTAAATGCAGACCAAAGCTGGATAACTGGGTTGAAGGCTAAGTAAAGACCGAGTGGGGAGGGGATACGCACTGCATTTTCGGGGCGCAGCCCAATGACTGTCTCAGCGTCTCTTAGGCATGTCTTTTCTGAGGCAAACTGTGCTGGAAACCTTTGTTACATCTGGAACTGAACTCTCGTGTTTGCATGTGGCCGAGAGAGCACATGTGGCTCGCAGTCTGCATTTCTGCCACCCACGACTTTGGGCCCCATTTAGAGGAGCCAATGAAAGTAGCAATCTGCTGAGTCAGAATAAAATTCAGCTCTTTAACAGTTCTTATCCAAATAGGCGTTCGTCCATGTTGCTGTATTAAGCATGCAAGTGGTACCATTAATAATAAACTCTTCAGACACAAATTATGTTGTGAGTTATAAATAAGGCCTCAGGGAATGTGAAGTCAGAGGTCCTAAGTTCTGTTGTCAGCTCACACGTAGGCAAAAAAAAAAAAAAAGCGTTCACCTCTTGATTCAATTCAGTTGAACAATGTTTCTTGAATATCTACTAGGCCCTTAGACAAATGGTATATAAATAAAGTGAAATCTCTGCCTTGAAAATGCTCCAAATTTAGGACCAGCAGATAGTGTAATGGTTACATCACTGGATTCCCACGTAGTCAGCCATGTGAGAATCAACCAAGTCTTGAACCCAGTTACTGAGAACTCACACTGGGCGCGTGTGTATGCGTGCCCAAGATCCTGAGAGGAGAACGGAGGAGAAGCAAAGGACTGCGGCGTGGCCATCCCCCAGGGGGTGATTTCTCATTTCTCTCTCTCTGTCACTGTCCCTCTGGTAAGCACATATGCCCTATAGCAAAAATGGTCAAAATGTAATGAAAGGGTAAAATAAATACACAAATTAGTAAATACAGATAGGATATTGAGATGTTATAAGAGCAATAAAAGCAAAATACTAACCAAGGCTAAGAACAAAACAGGGATCAGCAGATGGCGTAATGGTTACGTTGCTGGACTCTGACTTAGCCGACCACATTTTAAATCACAGACCTGGAAACTTGAAACTCACGCCGGGCTTGTGTGCATGTGTGCCCAAAATCCTGAGAGGAGAATGGAGGAGAAGAGATTGCGGCATGGCCATCCACCCGGGGGTGGGGGGTGGGGGGATTTCTCACTTTCTGTCTCTCTGGTGAGCACGTGTGCCCTAGAGCAAAAATCTCTCTTAACACAACACTAAATGGTGGTGAAGGCGCTGGACTCCCACGGGCTGATGACGCAGTTCGGGTAATAGGGTAATAGGCCTGAGGACTTGGAAATCAGGCTGGGCGCATATGTGTGCCCATCCAATTCCTGAGAAAAGAATGGAGAAGGGATTGCGATGTGGCTATCCCCCGCACGCCCCGCGTGATTTCTCACTTTCTGTCTTTCCCTGTCACTCTCTGTCTTTCTCTGGTGACCATACTTGCCCTATGGCAAAAACTTAAAAAATAAATAAATAAATAAATAAGGTGTTAACTTATTCATATTCCATTAGAACACTCTTAGTATGCCCAGTTCCCAATGCAAAATAAGGTATATGATAAATGGCATATAAAACATTATTTATTTATTTTCGTGGATGACAGAGACCAACAAAAAGATAGTGCCCTTAACAGGTTCCTGATGCCACAACCCACCCCCAGCTGCAGGCAGCCCTGGATCCTGGGCGCAGGCATGTCCAGCACACTCAGGGAGGTCTCGAGACATGAGCCTGAACCTTCCCATGTGGGTCAGACTCAGAGTGATGCATATTACCACTGCCCCAACATCTGACTCCTAATAAATGGCTTTTTTGAGTGAAATGACCATTATCTCTCCCTAGACCAAAACAGCCCACCAATAGCCTCGTCTACAAACTATTCACTCTCACTTTACATAATTAGACCCAATCTGTACTTCCATGCAACAAAAATCGTATGTAGACAGTGCACTAACAGTCATGAAGCACAGAAGAGACCTGAGCCTCTTTCAGCTGTGGTGCAATCCACTACATATTGATTTATTTATTATTTGTTTATTTTTAATAACTCAAAGACGGATTTATATAGAAAAGGAGGTTGAGAGAACCATACATGCAAATACAGTAAAAGAAACATTAGAATTGATGTGTAGTCAGTGAGTTAGAGGAAGCAATTTACCTCTGAAACTCACATTTGTTTCTACCAAAAGATCAGGAAAAAATTCTTAAGAGGAGACAGCTATTAGAAGTACAAAGAAGCTGGGGCCAGCAGGTGGAGGAAAGGCACTGGACTCCCATATGGCCAACTGCAGTTTGAATTCAGGACCTAGTGGCTTGCTTATTCACTTTCCTTCTCTCTCTCTCTCTCTACTACTACTAATAAATACAATTAAATAAATAATTCCTTAAAAAGGGGACAGCAGGTTGCATAGCGGTTGGGGCACTGGAGGACTCCCACATGGCCAACCACAGTTCGAGTCCAGGACCCAGCAGCTTGAAACTCACACTGGGCATGTGTACATGTGCGCCTAAAATCCTGAGAGGAGAATGAAGAAGGGAGCACACACACCCAGTAGCAAAAATCTAAAACAAAAAGAAAAGTACAAAGTGGCATGTGTGGAACAGTCATCCATGTTACCCTTAGCGCCCATTTCATAACACATACCATCTTTGGCACACTGACCCATTTTTTCAGGAGTCCAAGACAAAATGTTCCTGATTGTTGAAATCTTTTATTTTGCCTACTGAGGGTAATTCCTGCAGATTGTGACAATATGGAGACCTTGTGGCACAGGAAAACAACAGGAGTTGAGGTATTTGGAATTTCTTGGCAGTGGAAACATATTGTGTAAAAAGAAGCAACTTCTTTTTAAAAAGTTATGAGTTCTCAAAAGTTATGAGATTCTAAATGTATTTAGCAACATTTTTAAAAGGAAAAACCCGGGAGTGATTCATTTTTCTCTGCACTACTGAAGAATATAATAAATAAGTGATGGTTCATCTTACTCTGCAAAAGTTAACCACACTGATTAATTAAGCAAACATGAAAATGGGTTAATGAAAATGATGCAACAAATAGCAACGAATGGGGGAGGGGCCAGCAGGTGGCATTGCAGTTAAGGTGCTGGACTCCCACATGACTGACTGTGGTTTGAGTACTGGACCCGGTGCCTTCATAATCACACTGGGTGCAGGTGTGTGTGTGCCCCAAATCCTGAGAGGAGAATGGAGGAGAAGGGATCATATCCCCTGGGAGGTGATTTCTAAGTTTCCCTCTCTCTGTCTCTCTCTGGTAAGCATGCATGCCCTATGGCAAAAACTCTTACAAAAAAGTAATAAATGGAGGGAAATTAAATCTTTTCGTAGACTACTATGACATGATGTTGCAATGCAAGATTTTGCTGTGTACTTCACAATTTCTATAATAACAACATTAAAATTTCATTATTATGTATATGAACCTGTATTTATTTATTTATGTATTTATATTTATTTGCTACAGGGCACATTGCTCACCAGAGACAGAGAGAAAGAGAGAACTCATCCCACCACAAGGGGGATGACCATACTTCAATTCCTTCTCCTTTATTCTCCTCTCAGGATTTTGGGTGCACATGCACATGTGCCTGGCGTGTTTTTCAAACTGCCAAGTCTGGATTCAAACTGCATAGTTGGCCAAGTAGGATCCGGCCCCCTTAACCACCGTGCCCCTCACTGGCATATAAAGGACATGTATTTTGTGCATTCTTCTTTGGCAATCAAAAGAAAGGTTAAGCAACTAATAATATTGTAGTTTACCAGCTAATTTATTAGGTAATAATAACGCATTCCTTCAGTTGCCAGTTGAGTGTCTACACCTAAGAAAATTACCTAGTTTCCCTGACCTGTCTTACTTTGTGTTCTTCTAGAAGCCGACCCTGAAACACAGATTTGAATACAAGAAGCTTATTTAGGAGATACAGGGAGTGGTATGTGGGAGGGAGCTCGTACTGCCTGGGGAGAGCTGACTGTGACATCGCTTTCCAGTTGCATGTTCAGGGATGTTCCATGGACAGCTTGAAACAGCCCATGGTAGGGGCATTTACACCACAGAAATCACAAATGCCACACGTGAGGGCTGTTCTGCTTTGTTTGTTGTTTTCCTTTGGGTTGTGAGCATAAGTTTATTAACACACCGTTGGGATAGGAGACACAGCAGTACTGTAAAGGAGGAAGGCAGAGAAGGGAAGGGTCATTATTACACCTGCTGCCCCTACAATTAAGCTGAAGATTACTTCTATGCAGAAACTCTGGGAAATACTGAAGGATCCTCTGAGAAGGTAACATACCTGAGTCTACCCTCAGGGAGCTGGGTTGTTTATACACTAACTGAAATCAGTCGTTGTGAAGGCTGCGGGATGGTTGATTTCCCTGGCACTCTGTCTCCAGTGAGTAAGGAGGAATGGCCTTGACTATTAGCAAAGAGGCTCAGCTCCCAGCAGCTGTCAAATGGCAGGCCAGCACTGAGGTGATAAGGACAGGAACATTGATGTAGCATCAACAATTCTACAATTTCTTTGCCTAATAAAAATAAATCTGCACCCCCAGGGGAAGCCTCGAGGTCTCATCATGGGCCCTTCCTGTGCATGCCGGGCCTGCATGTGTCCCTGTGGATCTGGATGACTGAGGCTGGGATGGATGGTGGCATGAGGATCATGTGGGGGTGCCTGTCTCTGCCTCTTTCTCTCTCTCCCTCTCATGGAAAATACAAATAAACTCTTTTTAAAATTCTGCCATCTCACTTCACACTAACTTAATGGAAATAGTCTAATTTTAAAAACCAGATATAGTTGTGTTCTTTTATAGAAAGTATTTGGCGTTCCCAAGAGAAAGGCAAGATATTCATTCTATTATTATTATCATAAAAATTATAGCTAATAATAATAACCACTAATCTAGATTATTAATAAAAGAACAAACAATTCCCTAACAGAAAGCCTAATTAACGTTTTTTCATAAATAGAATGTCACTACTGGGAACCAGCAGTCTGTGAGGCTGAAGCTGATGGTCATGTGCTATGTGTTTTGGGGCAGAGGCAAAGATGCCTACTTAAAATTAACTTCTCCTCTGGACCATTCTGACTCCTAATATTAACCTCATTGGTTCCATCACTGGGAATGGAGCATGAAAGGCCCCTGGTGATAATTAAATAGGTTTGTTTGTTTGTTTGTTTGTTTAATGAGTTTTGGCACAGGGCATGTACACTCCCTGAAAAGAGACAGAGAGAGGGAGAGAGAGGAAGGCAGAGAGAGAGGGGAAGTGAGAAATCATCCACCGGGAGGATGGGACACCACAATCCCTTCACCTCATCATCTTTTGGGATTTGGGTCATGCATGCACATGCACCTGGCATGTTTTTCAGGCCAGATCCAGGTTTCAAACCGTAGAACCAGTCATGTGGGATCCAGTGCCTTAACCACTACAACACCTGCTGGCCCTACATAGGCAATTTTTAAATAAGACACAAGCTTTACCCATATCCTGACCATGATGGTTGTTAGAACACTGAGTGCTAAGGAAATGGGTTATAAAGGTTTTTGCAATGGGAGAAGTTTGGGAAAAGAATCCTTAGAAAATAATCCACTTAGAATCCTGGGTGAGGAAGGCCAGTAGAAATGGAGGTCCATGAATTAGTAGGGAATTAAATGATATTCAACCTTGCAGACCTTAGCAAGAACTTAGCTTGGACTTTATAATATGTGACACGATCTCACTTACATGTCAGAGAATCATTTTGGCTGCTTTATTTGGGGGAAATAAAAAGTGGCCGAGAGTGAGAGCTGGGAGACCAGTGAAAATATTGCAGAGTCGAGGTAAGATAGCGAGACAGGGTGGGATTCGGATCACTCTGTGCATGTTGGTAGACAGGACTTGCTGCAAGACGGATAGGTTGTGAAAGGAAGAGACCATGAGAGAGTGAGACAGAGAATGAGAGAGAGAGAAAAGCAACCCCAACATGGTCTCCGCACCGCTATTCCACGTCCAGCCTGGGCCAGCTTAGGATCACGCATGCACACACTCCTTGCACACACAGGAACACCTCTGTAGGCAAACCTTGGTATCACTGAGTGACTGTTACCACTGTGCCACCACGAATGGCCAGGACACATATATATTTTTTTCTTTTTTTGGAGAGGTTTTTTCTTTTTTTCTTATTGGGCGCGTGTGCTCACCAGAAAGACAGAAAGAGAGACAGAGAGATAGAAAGCAAGAAATCACCTCCCAGAGGGGATGGCCACCCTGCAATCCCTTCTCCTCCATTCTCCTCTCAGGATCTCGGACACACATGCACATGCACCCAGCGTGAGTCTAAGCCACCAGGTCTGGGACTCGAACTGGGGTCGACTACATGAGAGTCCAGCGACATAGCCATTACGCTAACTACTGATCCCCAGGACACATGTTTTGAACTGCTCACTGATATGGGCTCAATTGCTTCCTCTTCAAAATTCACATATTGAAGTCTTAACCTTCAGTACCTCAGAATGTAACCATATCTGGAGGAAGGACCTTTAAAAAGGTGTGTAAGTTAAAATGAGGTCATTCAAGTCAGTCCTAATTCAGTATAACTAGCATCTGTATCCAGAAGAGAATATGAAGGTGTTCACAGATGCTTTCCCTCTGTCTCTATCTGATTCTGTCTCTGGTGAGTGCATGTGCTCTATAGCAGAAATCTAAAAAAAAAGAAAAGAAAAGAAAAGAAAAAAGAAGTGAGTATGAAGACATAGGTGGACGCAGTGGGAAGACAGTATAAAGACAACAGAGAAGTCAGCCATCTACAATCAAAAGAGAGAGGGAAAACCAATCCTGCTGACACATTGATCTCAGACTTCCAACCTCTAGAAATGTGAGAAAACGTATTTCCATTGTTTAAGGCACTCCAAGTATCCAGTCTGTGGTACTTGTTTTTTGGTTTTGTTCCTAAGGATTTTGCCACAGGGCACATGCCCTTGCTGGAGAGAGACAGAGAGAGGCAGTGAGAGGGAGAGTGAGAAATCATGCTCCCTACCCCCAAGGGAGGATGGCCATGCCACAATTCCGTCTCTCCCATTTTCCTGTCAGGAATTTGGTCACACACGCACATGCACCCAGCATGATTTTCAAGCCACCAGGTCTGGGACTTGAGCTACAGTCATCCACGTGGGAGTCCAGCACTCCAATCCCACACCACCCTCTTACCTTCCCTCTGTGGTACTTTGTTACAGCAGCCCTTGAAAACTATTGGGCTTTTGGAAAAGTTGTGACATATTTTTCTGTTTTTCTATGCAAAAATATGTCTCGACTTTTCCAACAGCCCAGTAATTTACTCTCATTTTGGCCATGGAAAAGACAAAGAAAACCCTTTCATTACACAATATCTGTTGGACTTGAACTCTCTCCCACCCTAAACAAACAAATAAATTAAGAAAATTAATTTTCTCATTGGAATTGTTTATATTTGCCATCTAAATGCTAAAACCCTTGTATTACTACTACTGATTCTGCTTTTTATATTGAGCGCTTTCCCAGGTAACACTTATTCAACCCATTTGTTATTTGTCAAGATAACTACTAGGTCCATGACACTGACACATTGCATCATCATATAGATTTAAGCTTAACAAAAAGGAGAGCTAGGACACTATCCTATTTTATACCATTTAAGATTGGAATCTCATTTTCATTATCTGATCCACACTGTCTATACAAGTTGTATAACCACACGGGCTTTGACAGAATATTTGTATCCAGGAATCTTCTGAGATCACACAATATAGCAGATGGCATCAGATTAGTAAATAATTTCAGCCTTCTCAGTAAGAAAATATCAAGGATAGAAAAACTGGGTGAAAGGGTTTGAATCCTGGCCCCATGGCTTGATAAACACGCCAGGCACATGTGTGTGCCCCAAATTCCAACAGGATGGAGAAATGAAAAAGCCAGTATTGCAGTATGACCATGGCCTGTTAAGAAGAATCCCTTTCTCCCTCTCTTTTTCTCATTCTCTCATAAGCACACATAACCTCTGGCAAAAACAAATAAATAAAAAATGTCTGTAATAAACTTGTCACTAAATGAAGCCTGCTTGAGCCTCATACAAAATATTAGAGTCCTGCTACTTATCAAGAAGAAATCTGGAGTGGGGATATTGATACCGATTCATGTGTGATCAAGGGAGATGGAGAGCCCTCTCCTGGAAACATGTGAGCTACTCGGAAGTCCCTTCTGAAGGACTGAGTCTCATTCTTTCATCATTGTAAAGTTGTTACTAAAGATCCAGGTCCATTGCAGGATGCAAGTAACTTTCGAGGTCTAAAGATCACCATGGAGTGAGTTAATATTCAGGGAAATACTAACTAGGAACTGGTGATGTTTCAGGTCAGTACATTGGTCAATTATAAATAATCCTCAAATTTGATCTCCCCGTGAGAGATAACAGTACAAGTCTTCATGAACTTCTCTGCCAAGGAGCAGTCTTACTTTGTGACCACAAATGAATTTACACTAGAGTTTTTCTTCTCTGATCCCTCCTCTTCTGGTTACTAAAGAAGCCTAGATTTTTCAATTTAAGTTTTTATTGGAAGAACAACATCAGCATAACTATTGACCAAATTAGTAAAGTTTTAGAAAATTATTTGCCAAGAATGCATCTAACTTGATGTACCAGAGGAGTGAGAAAAGTGCATGTCACCAGGAACAATAAGATAACATTTTTCAGGACCAACAGTTAGCGTAATGGCTATGTCGCTGGACTCCCGTGTAGTCGACTGTGGTTCAAGTCCTGGACCTGGTGGCTTAAACTCACGCCAAGTGCGTGTGCGTGCGTGCCCAAGATCCCGAGAGGAGAATGGAGGAGAAGGGATTGCTGCGTGGCCATACCCCCTGGGGGGTGATTTCTCGCTTTCTATCTCTCTGTCTCTCTCTGTCTGTCTGGTGAGCGCACGTGCCCTATAGCAAAAACCTCTAAAAATAAAAAAAGAATAACATTTTTCTTTGTTGGAAGATAGCAAATATTTTTACTTTCTAGAAAAGCTAAGGCCTGAAGAATAAAAACCTATAGGATATGTTCAATAAATAGGAAGATATTTGGCTAGGAAACTCCAGGGGCTATGTTAATGTCTTAATCAGCTATTGTGTTGTTGAGAGAAATATAAGGACTTGGTAATTGATATAGAATAGAGGTTTACTTGACTCACAACTCTGGCAGTTGGGAAGTCCAAAGTTGTGGGTTTGATATCTGTTCAGCCCATGTCACAGCTGAAAGAAGCAAAAAGGACAGTGGGTGTGTGCAGAGAGAGAGAGAGATCTGGGGTCAGACCATCTTCCTTTTGTAACAATCTGTTCTCAAGAAAACAAACCTCTTCTCAAGAAAACAAACCCCTTCTCATGAGGGCTAGAGCTTACCATGTCTCACAAGGCAGCATTAATCTACTCATGAGAGTGATGCCTCCTCCATGATCTAATCTCTGCCCACTAGGCCTCATCTCTTAAAAGTTTCATCACCTCTCAATGCCATTATGCTGAAAACCAAATTACAAAACATGATCCTTTGGAGGGCAAACCACAGCGGTTAGTTTTAGCCAAAATTGTAAAGTATGTAGATTTTGTCTTTGATTTATCTTTACTCCCATTTGTCTTCAAAATGTGGACAATTACAATGTCTGCAGTTGGTCATAAAATTCTTTCCACAGAGACAGGCACTATCAGTTGCTCTAACCAAGAACCCACAATCCAAGATTGAGCTACCATTCTATCAGAAAGGTCATACCTAGGGCCCTTCAGCTTAGCAGTTCAGGGAGACAGAGCTCACATGGCCAGCTGCAGTTCAAATTCCAGTTCTAGTGGCTCGAAAAACATACCAAGCATGTGTGTTTGTGAGCCCCAAATCCTGACAGAATGGAGAAATGGAGAAGAGCATGACCACACACCCTTGGGGGTACGTTCTCTTTCTCTCTCTTTTTGTCTCTTTATCTTTCTCTTTGGAGCTCACAGGCTCTCTGGAAATTAAGAAGGGAAAAAAAGGCTGTACTGAGAGGCCATTCTTTGACACAAGGAGATTTTCTAATTAGCATAATGATGTCCCAGAATGAATTTTTATTGGTGAAAGTAGTGATTTGTTGACTGTCATGGTTAATACTACGAAAGAGCTCTAAATGTTTAATTTAAAGAAATTCAGGATACATGAATTAGCTAAAAGGTGTTTTTGTTTGTTTTTTAAACTCCTTTCCTTGAATGTAAGGGATGTACAGCTCTACTGTAGATCTCTGTTTTTCATTGACTGTCCTTTAACAGTTGGTCAGTAAAATCAATGGTATGAATGAATGTTTGTAAGTCCTTTTTTTTTATTTCCCTAAAGTTTTTGCCATAGAGTGCATGTGCTTGCCGGAAAGGAGAGAGACAGAAAGAGGGAAAGTGAGAAATCATTCTCCAGGGTGGTTGGCCATGCCGCAATCCCTTCTTCTCCGTTATCCTCCTGGAATTTTGGGCACTCGTGCACATGCACCTAACATGATTTTCAAGCCACCGGGTCTGGGACTCAAACTACAGTAGGTCATATGGGAATCCAGCTCCCTTAACCACTATGCCACTTGCTGGGCCCTATAAGTCCATTTTGATGAGGAAGCTGGGTGCCCTTCTATCCAGGAAAAGAAAAGCAAATCGCGTTGTTTAAATTTCATAACAAAATGTCAGCCTGACAATGCCCTCATGCAATAGCTAAAGCAAGAGGATATTTCTACCCAGGCAAGCACACAGGCTCCTCACTCTCTGGCAACTCGGCAGTGAGCAGAACAAGAACTGGCAGTCCTGCAGTCCCTGCCTAAACCTGCCTAAGACCATTTGTTTTTGGAAACACGTTCTATGAGACATGCAAAGTTTATACTTCCCTACATCTACAGAGCCTACCCATATACTAAACTAGAACTTCAAAAAGCTCTATTATCAAGACAACATAATCTCATAGAGATATTTATCTTGATCTTCGATCATCTTTGTCATTGTTCTGGCAGGGTGGCTATGTATGCACTTTTAAAAAAGTGTATTTATTTGTTTCTTCCATAGTAGGGGCACATGCAACAGGGACTTCATGCCGCAATCCACCCCAGCTTCAGCCAGTTCGGATTCCAGGTTCATATGCACATGCTCAGCGTGTACGGGGTGGAAAGGATGTACGCAGGGAAAGGATCCGGTACTCCAGGGTGTTGCATTGCTGATGCACAAACGCATGCACTTTCTAAACAAAACCCACATAAATATGTTTTTGATACGTTTGTCATTGCTAGGAAAGGTATTATCTGTGGTATTGCTCAAATACCCTTTGTATCTAGATCTTTGTGACAAATTCGAGTTTGAGTTCAGTTCCAGGAAAGTGTTTCTCTGCCAGTGAATTAGAACTCTTCCTCATATCAGATGATAAGGGCCATATAATGTGTGTTTTCCTTTTTATCTTGGCTGGGAGAATCACTCCTCTGCTTTAGCCAAGGTAAAACCACAGATCCAAGGAGCACATATTTCTCGTTTCTGTGTAGGATAGAGTTGGTTGGATATTTAGTAATTATCCAGTCAAACTTGTCCATTTAAAAGTCTAGCTAATTCAATTTGAAATTATAATTTTGGGAGGCCAAAAGGTGGCACAATGGTAAGACAACTGGACCCACATGGGAGGATCCTGAGTTCATATCCCGGGACTTTCTAAGCATGGTGGGAGAACACGTGCCTGTGATCTGGCTATCTACGACTAAGGGTGGATTACAGCTTTGAGACTTTACTAGAGGCACTTGTTTCCCTGTCTCTCTCTCTCTCTCTCTTTCTTTCTTTCTTTTTATTTATTTATTTTTTTGAGAGGTTTTTGCTGTTGGGCGCATGCACTCACCAGAAAGACAGAGCGAGACAGAGAGACAGAAAGCGAGAAATCAACTCCCAGGGGGGATGACCACGCCGCAATCCCTTCTCCTCCATTCTCCTCTCGGGATCTTGGGCATGCATGCACACGTGCCCAGTGTGAGTTTAAGCCACCAGATCCAGGACTCAAACCGCGGTCGACTACATGGGAGTCCAGCGACACATAGCCATTACGCTAACTGCTAGTCCCTCTCTCTCTCTTTCTTATACGAAATAAATAAATACTTAAAAATTTTAATAAATATTTAACTTGTAGTAAGTCAAAATATTTAGGATGGTTGAGTGTGTAGACAACTTAATAAAACATTAGATAGCACAACAGAGGTCATAATTATTGTGTGAGAGTGATACCTTGATCTTGAATCAGCATTAATCAAATCAAGCTTTAGATTTATGTGGCATGGTGATGGGGTGGCTGGATCCCACATGGCTGACTGTGCCATTTGAATCTTGGACCCAGCAGCTTGAAAAACATGCCGAGAGCATGTGTGTATGTGTGTGTGTGTGTGTGTGTGTGTGTGTTCAAAATCCTGAAAGGAGGGAAAACAGAGGAGAAAGGATTGAAATGTGACCACGCCCCATAAGGGTGCTTTCTCACTTTCTCTCTCTCTCCCTCTCTGGAAAGCACGCATGCCCTCTGGTAAAATTAAAATAAAAAAAAATAAATAAAAGGTGAAATCTTGATCTGTGTCTGATTGAAAGTTAATCTTATGCTTGATTTTTAAATTTTGGGACCAGCAGATGGAGTATTGGTTACCTCACTAGACCCCCACATGGCTGACCGCAGTTTGAGTCCCAGACCTGGAGGCTTGAAACTCATTTTGGGCACATGTGCGTGCATGCCCGGGATCCCAGGAGGAGATCTGAGAAGGGATTGCAGCATGGCCATTCCCTCTGAGGAGTGATTTCTCACTTTCTGTCTCTCTGTCTCTATCTGTCTCTCCAGCAAGTGCACCTTCCCTACAGCAAAAAAAAAAAAATTACATTAATTCTTCTTACATGAATTAACTCATTAATGTTATTTATCTTTAATATTAATGCATGCTTTATATAGATGGATATTTTTGCTATTATCTAAATATTGATACATTTACTATTTAGTCATGAATATAATTAACACTCTTCTCAGTTGCAAAAACTGCTGCTTGCCATGGGAAATGGAAAATTACTGTTTTTTGGTTTTTTTTTTTTTTTGAGAGATATTTGCTATAGGGTGTGTGCGCTCACCAGACAGAGAGAGACATAGAGACAGAAAGCAAGAAATCACCCCCCAGGGGGGATGATCACGCCACAATCCCTTCTCCTCCGGTCTCCTCTTGGGATCTTGGGCACGCACACACACGCGCCCAGCGTGAGTTTTAAGCCACCAGGTCCAGGATGCGAACCGCGATTGACTACGTGGGAGTCCAGCAACATAGCCATTACGCTGACTGCTGGTTCCCTTTGTTTATTTTTTAGTGTCACATCTATGTCAACACTTTCTTTTTGCTGTCTACATTCTTTTTAAAAGGAATGTATTTATTTATTTGATTAAAAAAAATCAGAGAGAGAGAGAAAGAAGCATCTTCAACAGGGTCTCCATGCCACAATTCATCCCAGCCTCAGCCAGTCTACATTGTGGACATTGACATGCCCAGCGTATATAGGGAAGCTCTGGGAATGAACCTGGGACTTGCCATGTGGGGCCGGCATTGCAGAATGCTGAGTCACCCCTGCACCACCATTCGGCATCCGTGCCTTCTCCAGGTGCCAAACCTGTATACATGAGGTTCTGTATTCCTAGGAGCATAGGCAGTCCTAGCCTCCTCCCATCCCAATCTTAAAACTCAACTGAAAAAAAAAATCTTTATGCACGTAGGAAATTAGACAATAATCATTGAAATCTCATGAAAAACAAGTTCCCTTAGAGTAACATAAAGTCTCTGCAGGTTCTGCTCAATTTTATGGCACAATGGACCCCACTCGTCTCATTGCTTTGAGTTCCATTCCCCACTCTTTCCCTCCTTTACTATTTCCCAGAAGGCTGAACCTCATAAACTTCATTTTCCAAATGCTCCCTCACCAAATAGCTCCCTCTTAGGTTTGACCAGCGAGACACACTGGTCAGAGATTGGGGGAAGGAATAAGGGAGAAACCGGCTTATTCCCCCCTTCTCCCTGCCTTGGCCACTTTTCCCCTATGCTCCAGCTATGCGGGCTCTGCCACTCAAAGTCCAGCGGCACCATCTCCTTCCACGTCCTCCAGCCTTTGGGGAGATAACAGTCTGGTTTGGTAACATCTGAATTTTCCTCAGTGTTTTTATTTACCCTTTCTCCTCTCTCAACACCTTGGTAACTATTCTCTATTGATCTTTCCCTTATGGACAAAACTCCAGTGGAACTCCCTGGCATGGCTGCTGTTTCCAGACTGGATTCTGGTCTCTATGATTCCTGCCCGTTTCTTAAACTGGGCTTGTGTGAGAATTCAGCCAAGTCTCGTGGCTTGATGAGTATGGTGTAGGCTATTTCTATCAAGGCACAAGGAGCTTATGAAAAAGCACTTAGCCTCAGGAAAGAAAGAAGGGATGCTGGGTCAGGTTCGGAGAGGGAAGGTGTTAACTAGGTATGCTAAAAGTAAAGGTTTACTGGAAGGTGCGATCCCAAGCAGCAGAAGTGGAGAAAAAAGGGGAAAAAGGAGCAGGACGAGGAAAATAAAATCAAATGGACGGTGAAGGTTTGCTGAGCTGACTCTGCCTTCACAGGAGACATTCAGTAATCCCCTCTTACCCACAGTTTCCTTTGCTGGGGTTTCAGTTACCTGCAGCCCAACCACAGTCTTACAATATTAAATGGAAAATTCAAGAAATAAACATAAGTTTTAAATTGCACACCATTCCGAGAAGTGTGATGAAATCTCACGCCATTCCACTCTGTCCTGCCAGGGACGCACCACCTCCCTGAGTCCAGCATAGCCACATGTCCACACCGCACACCCGTTAGTCACCTGCTAGATGTCCGAGTTATCAGATATACCGTGGTGGTATCGTGGTGCTTTTGAGTAACCCTTGTAGTACTTAATAATGGCCCCAGAGTGCAAGAGTATTGATGCTGACAATTTAGATCTACCAAAGAAAAGCCATGACGTGATTTCTTTAAGTGAAAAGCTGAAATCTCTCAACCTAATAATGAAAAAAAAAAGCATGCTAAGGTTGCCAGGAACTACAGTACTAGATAGATAAGTAGAGAGACTATATTCAGCTTATTGTTATAATTCTTTTATTTATTTTATTATTAGTTATTATCATTAATCTCTTACTGTGCCTAATTTGTTATTTTGAGTTTATAATAGGTATGCATGAACAGGAAAAATCATGACATACGTAGGGTTCAGGGTTATCTGTGATTCCAGGCATCTATGGAGGGGTCCTGGAATATATCCCCCGGGCATAAGGGGGACAAGTGTACAGAGGTCTCCAGGCAGGAACCACTGCACCTTCGGAAGAGTCTGTCAGTGAAGCAGAGAGTGGGGAATGAAGAAGGGCCATGAGTCATCATGCTGGCTCCTTCCCATGGCCCCATCTCCTGTCTCTCACTGCTCAGACTTTGCCGGACACTTGGGTGTTGGGGTTAGGAGATGGAGTGACAGTTGAGGCAGAGAGCACATTCCGTTCAACTAGTACTGAGCTAAGTGAGCAGGTAGGGCCGAGTGAAACCGGGAAGCTGAGGTCTGCAATGGCCGCGACTCCTGAGCAGTATATGTCGCATTGATTTTCCTCCGGCACTGTCCCCATGGGCTCCTGACTGAGTCGTGATGATCAGGTGCTACTTGGATATGGTATAGAAGCAAAAAACTGTTCTTCTGAAGCCATTGAGGTCATAGGACATCAGCAGCTGTGGTTCTAGTGACATCAGAGTTTCAAGAGACAAAACACGTGGTATGGCAGGGATGCCTAGCTGGTGGCTTCTGCAACCCAGCATCCCTTCTTTCTTTCCTGAGGCTAAGTGCTTTTTCATAAGCTCCTTGTGCCTTGGTAGACATAGACTATACCATACTCATCAAGCCACAAGATTTGGCTGAATTCTCACACGAGCCCAGCTTAAGATACGGGCGTCAGTTTTAACAGAAGTGGTGATTGGGTCCCTGAGTGCTGACTGCAGCAACCTTGACAGGGGGCAGAGATCAGCTACTGTAGGGCAGAAGTTGTGCATTCCTGCAGGCACAGTGTCTGTGGCAGCTTCCATGGCATAGCTGTGTCTCTGGGCACTGGTGATAGCAAATATAGCTAGTGACTCTGAGCAGAAGCATGGGCGAAGGGAATGCCAGGGGCCCCAGTATACAGAGCACTCTGCAAGGACTGGCATAATTGTCTTATTTTATCCACAGGCAGGTGGTTATACCTGATATAACAAAGATTTTACCTCTTGCTTTCAAGGCATGGATCTACTAGAGTGAATCAGAAAGAGATCTCGTCAGCCTACCAACCAGAGAGATGTTTTTTTTTCCATCAGAAATTACATTTTTATGGGCCAGATGGAAGGGTATTGGTAATGGACCTGGACCCACGTGGGAAGACCTCAAGTTCACATCTTGGGGCCTCCCCGTGCACACTGAGTGTGCACACACATGCTCATGATCAGAGCTGGCTGGGGCTGGCGGTGAATCATAGCATGAAGATTAGGGGTACTGATCTCTCTCTCTCTCTCTCCCTCTCTCTCTTTCTTTCTGTCTCACTTTCTCATGGAAACAAATTAATTAATTTTTAAAAATTTGATTTTTAACTGACAAGAAAATTGTGCCCAAAAAACTCCATATGACAAGATCATTTTCTGTAACCATCATGTGCCTCTCTTTCTCTCTCTGGTGAGTGCATGTACCCTGCAGCAAATTAAAAAATAATAAAATAATAATAATGATAAAAAAGGGGACACGGGCTTTTCTTTTCTGTTAATTCTAAGTGCAAAGAAAAGTTGGTGGTGTGTAGGTACCAGGGGAGAGTAGCATAATATGAATTGTGTTTTCTAATAGCATCGGTCTAGCCAGAGGAGCAGCGTGGAGACTAGAGGGGAGACTGATGCAGAAGTCCAGGTGAACCGCGGTGGTAGCTGAGAACAAGGCAGAGACGTCACATGGAGTGAGATGAAAGAATCTGAACAAGCTTTAAAGGTAAAGTTGACAGGAAGGTGCGAATCTGAAGTTTGGGGTAAATAAAGATCAAGGCTGGAGATGTTCATTTGGGAGCCATTGGCCAGAAGGTCTGTTTAATGGCTCAGGCATCTAGGGTAAGCTGCAGCTAAGGAAGATTTGCAGCCCTGCAATATTCAGAAGTAATGCAGACGATGAGGAGCCAGCGAGGAGGTGAGAAGGATGGTGACTGGCAGGATGGGGACAGGGAAGGTGGACGGGTGGCTAAGGAGGGAGTGGTCATTAGGTCAACCTGATAAGAAGCTGAGACCACTGAGGACATGTTATACTTGAGAGATGGCTTTGCATTCCAGAGGTCGTCAGTGATGTGGAAGGCACCATCTGTGGAGTGCTAGAAAAGAAGCCCACTTGGCAGGTAGTAAGGGGCAGAAGCTGTGATAATAGCAGACTCTTCTAGATCCAGGTGGTGGTACAGTGGATGCAACTGGGTCCTCAGGGGAGCCTTCAGTGTGCCCCGGGCCCTCCTCTACATGCTGGGCATGCAGCCTTGCCCATGATTGGGGCTCACAGCCTTGCCCATGATTGGGGCACGCAGGCTTGCCCATGATTGGGGCTGGCTGAAGTTGGGATTGGATCTATGTGTGGATACCTTATTGAGAGTCTCTCTCTCTCTCTCTTTCTAATGGAAGAAATAACTAAATAAACTTTCTTCTTTTTTTGAGAGGTATTTGCTAGAGGGCACGTACACTCGCCAGAAAGAGAGAGACAAAGAGACAGAAAGCGAGAAATCACCCCCAGGGGGGATGGCCACACCACAATCCCTTCTCCTCCATTCTCCTCTTGGGATCTTGGGCACGCACCCACATGCGCCCGGCATAATTTTAAGCCACCCGGTCAGGGACTAGAACCACGGTCGACTATATAGGAGTCCAGCGACATAGCCATTACGCTAACTGCTGGCCCCCTAAATAAGCTTCTTCAAAAAAGAAAATTTTTTGAGACCCAGCCTCGGTACAGGTACATGTAGTATACCCATCTGAATTGTAAGAAGCCACATGGCCAATTGTGAGTTTGGAACACAAGTCAATCTGGATCTCTCCACGCACACACCCAAGATCCTGATGAGCTGGAGGGCTGGAAAAAGGGGGTCATGGCATGACCAGACCCTGCCAAGGATCTTGTCATTGTCTTAAAGAGTGTAAATTATTGATAGAGTTTTATGAAGTAGCTTAGTATTTCTCTTAGACTGTGACTAGTCCTACGTTTCATGGCCGGGTGTGATAAATCTGGAGTATTGCTCATTCTTACCATCATGCTTTGCTGGAGGCCCATTCACGATTGTTCCCTTGGACCAGCACCACCTAACAGACATCTCTGCGAATACACCAGAGCACAGTGAAGTTCTGGCGCCTCCTCTGACCCAGCCTGAAGCCTGCAGGCCATGCATGGGGCAACATCTCAGCCTGGGGGCTGGTAAGGAAACAGAGCTGGGCTGTGCTACCAGCTTCCTTCATGGTTCAGGCTGCCCCAGACTATCTAGTAGGTGTTAGGCCTAACCAGAAAATTAAGTCACTAAGAAAAAGGAATGAACTTTTACCTCAAGCAAGCAATTAAAATACTAGAGAGATGGGGGTTGAAAAAAATCTATGTTTCTACAACATAGGACCTAAGTCGAGTTTCTGAATTGGAATGCCATTCTGGGAGTTTTCACCTTTCCTTGTAAGAATTATGCTCTTATGATCATAAGATATTGTGCATCAAATATTGAACTCTAAGATATGGGCAGTTAAGGAATTTAAGAATGCCATGTAAACAATAATTAAAGTGTGCATTTACTTACTAAAATGAAAAGTAAGGGCAAATATTGGTAAAAATATTGCTATTACAAAAACCCTAATCCTTTTTTGACTATTTTAAGTGTATCATGTGCTCAGAAGCTAAAAGAATTCAGGGAAAAAAAGGCCAAAAAAAGCAGACAGTAGACCTAAAAGAACATAATCTTCATGGTCTGTAAAATTCAGGTCCTTGAGGGGTGGTTTATGTGAAAATTGTAATTTGGAGCTGGAGGGGGATTATCTGAATGTGTTTGCATTTGTGGTCTCTGACTCTTCTAGAATGGGGTAGAGGGAAGATTAGGACTTGGCTAATATTTTAAGAGGTATAGAGCCCCTGGAAAGTATGACCCATAATAATCCAATATATTTAGCATAGTTTTCCAGAAGTTTCCTAATATGGCTCCTGCTTATCTCTTCAGAATCATGTCTCCCTTTATCTTTCTTAGCCTTTTTTCCCCAAGTATGTTGGCCC
Source organism: Tupaia tana (assembly GCA_026018925.1). Lineage (NCBI taxonomy): Eukaryota > Metazoa > Chordata > Mammalia > Scandentia > Tupaiidae > Tupaia > Tupaia tana. The sequence goes on along the minus strand of JAKSZU010000013.1, from coordinate 11,357,812 downwards.
ATTTACAGACTTTATACTTTGTTGTTTTGTCTCTCCAATCTTAGCACAATGCCTGCAACAGAAAAGGTATCCAGTAGGTAGCCACGTCCATGAGAATATAGTCATTCAATGTAGATTCCTTCCAGTTCATCGTTTCTGACTTTTTCCTTCCTACAGCGAGGAGGATTGCTGTGGTGCAAAGCAACAGTAACAGTGTAAGCAGCAGCATTTTCTCGGATAATTAGATCATGCCCTGTTTTCTCAGTCTAGTCTTTTGAAATCTCAGTTTCTTTCTTTTTCTTTCTGTCTTTTTTTTTTTTTTCTTTTTCAAATTTCCCCACAAGGAGAATGTTATGGATTACTTTATTCCCTCACAAAAAAGACCAACTGTAATCAAAGGAGGCAAATGTTCACCTCAAGATTTCATTGTCTTCATAATAAAACGAAAGGCGAAGCTTAGTACTGGATCACGTGACTCTCTTTTTACCTCCTCCCAGTTCAAAAGGCTGGCATCTCATAGGAGCCCGGGTCTGCTTAGATCTGACGCTGGGCTCAGCACATTCCAGCCTCAGCATCACCTCTTCGTTGTTTTTGCCTTTTTCCAGAAAATGGGCTTAGTCCGTCACCACAGCCACTCTGCTTCCTGGCGTAATGCCGCTGTCCCCAAGCACACAGAGGATACTTGTCCTGTCACTCTGTGAGGTCGGTGCTTGCCACACTTCCTGCAGAAAGTCTGTCTGGCTTCAGGGAGGGCCACCAGGTTTGTGGGGATGCTATCTGCACAGAGAGAGCTGTGTTGGAAACAGAATTAGATAGAGAGATCACTTCAATTTCAAACTTGAGGAGAGAGAAACAGTGTGGAAGGGCTTTAGCATTTGGAACCATCGATTCTTTTCGTTTTTCTTTTTAATTAAAGAGAGATTTTTTTTTTGCTATAGGGCATGTGTGCTTGCCAGAGAGACAGAAAGAGAGACATCACTCACCAACGGGGTGACCATGCCACAATCCCTTTTCTTCCATTCTCCTCTTGGGATTTTGGGTACTCGTACCCGACTCGAGTTTTAAGCCACTGGGTCTGGGACTCAAACTGTGGTCATCTATGTGGGAGTCCAGCAACGTAACCATCACACCATCTGCAGGTCTGGAAATCATTGATTATTAACAGAAGCTGAAGGGACCAGCAGATGGCGTAATGGTTACATTGCTGGACTCCCACGTAGTTGATGGCAGTTCGAGTCCCAGACCTGGCAGCTTGAAACTCATGCTGTGCGTGTGTGTGAGCATGACCATAATCTTGAGAGGAGGATGGAGGAGAAGGGATTGCAGAGTAGCCATCCCCCCAGGGGGGATTTCTTGCTTCCTATCTCTCTGTCTCTCCAGTGAGTGCATGCACTCCATAGCAAAAATTTTTCTCCCCCCACTGAAACAAAACAAAAAACAAAAAACAAAAACCCAGGAGTTGAAGAGTTCACTCACTTCACCATATTGGAACACCTACCTGGCAGATGGCAATAAAGTAGGTCATGAACCCTTTTCCAAATTAACAGAAAAAGTCGATTTGTTTCTTTCCTCTGTGAGCACAGGAAGGGAGTGCACCCACAACAGGGTCTTCGTGCCACAGTCCACCCCCAGTTCGTGCCACGATCCACCCCCAGTTCGTGCCATGATCCACCCCAGCTTCAACCAGCCCAGGTGACGGGCACACATGCCCAGCTTGTGCAGGGAAGTTTCTGGTTGAAAACCCAGAGCTTTCCCACGGGGTCAGCCTCGCAGAGCTTCGTGTTACTGCTGTGCTGCCCTCCAGCCTCTCGCCCCATCCCTTTTCACATCTCGAAGCTCAGCCAAATTATATTGACTCTGGAGAATTTGTATTGGTCACATTTCCCAGGGCATCTATTCTTGGAGGATGTAAAAACACAGTTCCTTTGTTGTTGGTTGGGACAAACCTGAGCTAGAACCTACACTCCAGAGTTCCCCGCAGGAAAGTAGCCTGAAGTGGCACCCTTGCTGGGCTCTCTCCCTTTTCTACCTGATTCTCTCTCTCCTGACCAGTCCTCCCTAAAAGCTCTTCAGACTGGTAATGATTCTCTCTTATTTATTTATTTTTTTTTCGGAGAGGTTTTTGCTATAGGGCGCGTGCGCTCGCCAGACAGACACAGGGAGAGACAGAGAGATAGAAAGCGAGAAATCGCCCCCCAGGGGGGACGGCCACGCCGCAATCCCTTCTCCTCTGTTCTCCTCTCAGGATCTTGGGCACGCACTCACACGCGCCCGGCATGAGTTTTAAACCACCGGGTCCGGGATATGAACCGCGGACGACTACGTGGGAGTCCAGCGACATAGCCATTACGCTAACTGCTGATCCCCAGACTGGTAATGATTCTCATCTCAAAGAGCCGCTCCCGGGAAACCTGACCTGCACACATGCTCCCTCTCTAAAGGATACAAACCTGTGTAAGGGGCAGTTACAGCTCTCCAGGGCTCCCAACCACATGGAACTGCACTCACACACCCATGCTTCTCCTTGGAAAGTGGCCCTCTGATAAGTCTAGAAACAGGGTGACAGCACAAGCCTGCTTGCAATCCTGGGGACAGTCCCATTGTTATAAAAAGCTGTCTGCCTCAGTCATGGCTGCAGGTTTTACTGCTTGGCCTTACATCTCTAAATGAAACAAAAGCAAGCATTATCGAGTGTTTAGATTTACTGGAGCCTCTGGCTTCAAGTAGCTTGATGATTCATCCCTGACAAGCTCACCAAGCAGAACTCGAGCCACTTTAAGGCCATATGCTTTGTGGTGGTGGGGTGGGTTTCCCCTGTTTTATTTTTAATCTAACAACACAAGCAATGCTAGCCACACCAATTAAAACGAGTCGAGAGTTAACTTTCAGAATGACTACAGTCCAGATGGCAGTATGGAAGTCATCAGAACCATTTAATCTTCCAGAAGATTTATCACTGCAGTAACCCAAGACTTTCATGTGGATTTCAGCCACATGAAAAGTACACATTCACAGGAGAAGTTTGGAGTCCGTGGCTGTGACAGGGCAGCGCAGACGTGGGTTCATGCAATACAAAGGACCCTTGAGGAGTAAGGGTGAGCAGGAGAGTTGTGCGGCCTTTGCCATAGTGCGTAGCGAGGACAGTTGCCTTCAGGGTTCTTGGAGCTCTGCACAGCCAGACCCTGCTCTGCGCGTTCTCTTCCCTGTGTCTGTATCCTTCACACGTTCTCCTTTCCCCTAGTTCTACCCCAGATATTTTCCCCAGTTCTGTCCCCAAGCCCTCCATTTCTCCCTCAAAAAAAATTGTTCTTCAAGAATTATTTTTGGGACCAGCAGATGGCGTGGTGGTTGGAGCGCTGGACACTCCCACATGGCCGACAGTGGTTCAAGTTCTGGACCCGGTGGCTTGCTTTCTCACTTTCCCTCTCACTTTCTCTCTCTCTGTATCTCTCTGTAGTCAATTCAAATAAATGAATGAATACATAATATTAAGTGAATAATTTTTAAAAAAGAGTTATTTTTCCATGGTCTTACAGAAGTGGAGGGATGAAGAAAGACTGCTAGGAGCTGGGAAGGATAGGAGGAGGGGGCAACCCAGGAATATTGATTATTGGAAATGAAATTGCAGAGAGGCAGAAGGAGCAGTGCCTGGGGTTATCAGATACAATGGGGAGAATACAGATGTAAGAGTTTGCTATGTATCTCAAGTAACCTGAAGGGAGGCTTTGGGAAGCTCCACACCTGCCGTGACAGAGGTGAGACGATGGGCATGCTGATTATTCTAACACACGATTACACAACGCAGGCTTGTGAAATCACATGGCACCCCCCCCCCCCCAACAAAGACGTACAATTATTATGCTAATCACAGCTTATTTATTTATGGTTTTTGCTCTAGGACATGTGTGCTCGGTGGACAAAGAGAGACAGTGAGAGGGAAAGTGAGGCATCACCCCCCAGACGGGATGGCCATACTGCAATCCCTTCTCCATTCTCTCCCTGGGATTTTGGGCATGCATGCACGTGTGCCCAGTGTGAGTTTGAAGGACTGGAACCACAGGTGGCCATGTGGGAGTCTAGCACCTTAACCACCTCACCACCTGCTGCCCCCAATGACAATGATCTCAGTAAAACACATTGTTTTCTCTCCAAGGGTCCAGGTGGTGGAGTGGTGGTCACACAACTGGATCCACATGGGAGGTGCTCTGTTCATGTCCCTGAATCTCCCTGAGTATGTCAGATGTGCATTCGTGCTGTGATCCCAATGGGCTGAGATTAGGTAAACCGAAGCATGAAAGGCGCTGTTGGCTGCTCTCTCTCTCTCTCTCTCTCTCTCTCTCTCTTGCAATTTCTATCTCTCTGTATCATGGGGGAAAAAAAGAAAGGGTGGAAAGGAGGAAGAGGATTGAGGAAGCAAGAAAAGAAGGAAGGAAGGAAGGAAGGAGGGAGGGAGGGAGGGAGGAAGGGAAGGAAGGAAGGAAGGAAGGAAGGAAGGAAGGAAGGAAGGAAGGGAGGGAGGATTTTCCCTCTCAAATTGCAATCTGTTTCCCTCCCTAATTTTCCCTTCCAAATTGCAAACTGTGGCATCCCAGCTCATTGAACTGAAAGCCTGGGGAACGTCCTGGGTGTGCAGGCCTGATTCCCAGGCCTAAGGGCACCTCATCGCCTCATGCTTAAATCCTGTCTCAGATGCCCTGAAATCGAATACAAGAGCTCATTCTCTGTGTCCATGGACTTTTACAAAATGCTATGGAGAATTGAATTTAAGTGCTGCCACCATTTTCTTTTCAGTACAATGTATTTTAGCTGAGGGGGGTTTTCAGAGGAAAGCCATATCTTTATTTAGGTTTAGAGGGTATCGTGCTTGTCAAAAGCAATTAACTACTACATGGAGCCCTCAAAGAAATGTGCCAGTGTAATCTGGACATGGTTTGGGTATCTGAATAAATATAAATTTGACTAAAGCTTCTTGGAGAAGAAATATAGCCTAAAACATATTATCCTTGAAACAATGGAAGTTATTCAAGTGCTATGATGTAAAATTGCTTCCACAGCCATTGCTTGGGAAATGTCATTTGCGATGAAATGCCACATGACTTTACACACCACAGAGCATGGGATTATTGTGTCAAAAGGAGTCTTTAATGATCTCACATAAGCCGGAAAGACTTTATTTAGACTTTATATACCAAGATGTTTTGGTTGTCTGACCCAAGAACTTATTTAAATTACAGGCTTTAAGAAACTACATGACATTTCTGTAAAACTGCACCAACATTGATAATAAATGATTAGTTTATTGCTTCTGCAATTAATATATTCCCACAGCATGGCACATATTGCTCATTCTTATTAGACATATGATTTTTTGAGAGATCTCTGCTATAGAATGTGTGTGCTTGCTGGAGAGACAGAGAGAGACAGAAAGTGAGAAATAACTTCCCTGCAGGATGGCCACACCACAATCCATTCTCCTCCATTCTCCTCTCTGGATTTTGAGCACACATGCACATGTGCCTGGCATGAGTTTTAAGCCGCAGTGTCCAGGATTCAAACCACAGTCGACTACGTGGGAATCCAGTGACATAACCATTATGCCATCTGCTGATTCCTAGACATGTAACCTTAGATCCATTTATACCATCAAATCAGTTCAAGGCAAAATTAATAATCTGAATGCCTACTGCTGCATAACCAACTATTCCAAACTTAGTGGTATGAAACAATAACCATTATATTTCCAGATTCTGTGGATTGAGAATTTGGGAAAGGCATGATAGAGATGGCTTGTTTCTGTTCCATGATGTCTGGGCCTCAATTGGGAAGACTGGAACAGCTGGGATAGAGAATTCTCTTTATTATTATTTATGAATGTGTGTATATATGAATATATTTATTTCTTCTGTGAGTGAGAAAGAGAGAGGGAGAGGTGTCCCCAAAAGGATCTTCATGTTGTGATTCACCCCTGGCCTCAGCCATGCCCCAGGCTTGGGCATGTGCCCACCTGGTATGTTCAGGGAGGTCTCTGGAAGCCAACCGGACCCTTCCTAAGTGGGTCACCCCCACAGAGCGCTGCAGTATTGCTGTGCCAACATCTGGCCTGAGGACTTGCTCCCATGATGGCTTCCTTGTTCACATGTCTGGCTTCTGAGCTGGACTGCCTGCAGCTCGGCTCACAGGCACTACTGACCGGAGCACCTGTAAGCATGTGGCCTTTCCATACTGGGTGAGTGGTTTCAAGAGGCAGCAACCTGAGAGTGCACGCCCCAAGTCCGATCTCTACGAGAACCAGATGGAAGCTGTACAGCTTGTTCTGACCCTAGGCTTGGAAGTCACACCGGGTCACTGCCATCATACTTGATGAATAGTACACACATGCCAGGGGAGGAGTCGGTGAGAGGAGAGTCAAAGTATCTGTGGCCATTTTTAAAAAAATCACCAATATTATGATTTGGGCCAGATGGAAAAAGAGGAGCTTGGCTTTCATGCCTCATTCTCACATCTTTTTTTTAAAATGCCAGAGAATACACATTCAGGCACATATGAGAAAGAGAGTGAGAGAGAAGGAATCTCCCACCCCAAAGGACCTGCTCACACTCTAATCCCTCTTCTCCTCCTCTTCATTCCATCAGGATCCTGGGCATGCATGTGTACACCTGCATGTTTTCTAAGCTGATGGGGCTGGGATTCGAACTCTGGTCAGCCATGTGGGATCTGGCTTCCTCTGAACAGTGCCTAACACTGTGCCATGGCCTGATAACCTCCATTTTTAAATGTGTGGCCTTTGGCAACTTACTTGACTTTTTTCTTCACATACAAACACAAATACTGATTGCCAAGTGGCTCTGAATAGACACAAACCCATGTTAAAGTGCATCTGTGATTCATAAGTGGTTGGCTAAGCCTAATCCTCTTTTCTTAAAAAGATTATATCTTCTTCATCAATATAATTCGCATAATAAAATACACATGGGGCCAGTCGGTGGCATGGTGGTTAAGGCAGCTGAATCCACATGGCCAACTGTGGTTCAAGTCCTGGAGCTAGCAGCGGGGAAACCAGGTTAGCAAGATGTAGCAAGTGACATGGTAGTCAAAGCACTGGATTCCCACATAGCTGATCACAGTTCGAGACCTGGACGTGGCAGCTTGAAAATCACACTAGGCACATGTGTGAGTGTGCTCAAAATCCTAAGAGGAGAGTGGAAGAGAAGGGATTGCAGTGTGTCCATCTCTTAGGGGATGATTTCTCACTTTTCCTCTCTCTGTCTCTCTCCGGTGGGCACAGGCATTCTATGACTAAAACAAATAAGCAAACAAAACAAAAACCTAAAAAATAAGAAATAAAGATAAAACAAAACTAACCTGATGCATGTGCATGCATGCCCAAAATCCAGAAAGGAGGGAGAGATGGAGGAGAAGGGACTGTGGCCTGGCCAGGCCTCATGGGGTGCTTCCTCACTTTCCTTCTCTGTCTCTTTCCAGTGAGCACATGCACCCTCTGGTAAATTTTTTTTAAAAAAGTTTTTAAAGTACATACGTTTAAACTGTATAATTTGATAAATTGTGACATAAGTGTACAATCATGAAGCCATCAGCACAAAGAAGACAATGAAAATATCCAGCCACAGTCCCCACAAAGTTTTATCATGCGCCACTGAAATCTCTCCTCCTAACTCCTCCTTGTGCTCCTCACCCTGAATTCGTGTTTTCTGTTATTAAAGATTAACCTGCACTTTCTAAAGTATTGCATGAGTGGGATTATGCAGCATATAGGCTTTGCCCGCCTCCCTTCACTGAGCATAATGATTTGAGTTCATCTCTGTCAGTGTGTGTATCATTAATCCATTTCTTTTCATTGCTGAGTATTATTTCATTGTATTGATGTAGCAAATTGTTTCTATCCATTCATTGTTTTTCCTGTTTCCATTTCTGCCAGTTTTTTGTTTGTTTGTTTTTTTCAGAGGTTTTTGCTATAGGGGGCGTGTGCTCACCAGAAACACAGAGAGAGACAGAGAGACAGAAAGGGAGAAGTCACCCCCCCCCCAGGTGGGATGGCCACGCTGCAATCCCTCCTCCTCCATTGTCTTCTCGGGATCTTGGGCACGCACGTACATGCGCTCGGCGTGAGTGTAAGCCACTGAGTCCAGGACTTGAACCACGGTTGACTACATGGGAGTCCAGCAACATAGCCATTATGCTAACTGCTGGTTCCCCATTTTGTTTTTTTAAAGAGAGATTTTTGCTATAGGGAGCATGTGCTTGCTGGAAAGACAGAGAGACAGAAAGTAAGGAATAAATAACCCCCTATGGGGATAACCACACTACATTCCCTCTTCCTCCACCTCTTCGGATACTGGGCACTCCCGCACATGTGCCCAGCATGAGTTTAAGCCACTGTGTCCAGGAGTCAAACTGGACCAATTACATGGGAGTCCTATAACATAACCATTATGCCACCTGCTGACATTATGCCCCCCCCCCCCCATTTTTCTCTTAACCACCTTTATTCTTTTTACAGCCAGGAGCATCCTCAATCTTCCTTCCATAACTTTATCGAAGTCTGCTCTCAAAGCCACTGTTCAGAGGTGCCATCTCCCAAATCTCCCTCCATGGCCGAGGAAGGAGATGGTGGCACGCCCGCTGAGGTCACACCTTATAGAGGCCACCAGTCTGGGCCTTCCTCCTGACCCAGAGGCCAGTCTCCCCTCTGTGACACCAGTAGGTATTGACAGACATTCTTTAAGCCCTCAGGAATCTCCTTTCCCTTTAAAGAAAGTAAAATGAAATTCCAGATCAGGGTCCCGTGCAATTGAATTTTTCTGCAGCAAGTGTTTCTGTCTTTTCTACTTCCACCCCACCTGGTGTCAGGTGAGTTGAGGCAGGGGCATTCAGAGAGGGCAAAAGAGCACTTCTGGCCTTGACGTCTCTCTGCCAAAGTTCAAGCACATTACCCACGTCTGTTCCAGCCACAGGAGCAGTTTCCTTCAGCGCCAGAGCCGAAGTGCACACAGAAGACTCCACAGGTGGGTGTGGTGGGGATTGTATTGTATCCGATTAGGACAGAGGTGCATGGTGCCGAGTTCTTTCTTTCTCTGTCCTAATTGGTTGCAGTTCTTCAGCCTCTGCACTAGCACCCCTGCTGGCTTCTTGCCTACCCTGATCTCCCAGGCTCTTCACACAGGAGTCAGAGACCCTTCTAGAAGCATGTCAGGCCACGATTTCTCATTGTACTTGGAGTAAAAGCTCAAGTCCCAGGGCCAGGTGAGGGTGCAGTGGTAAAGCAACTGGCCTCCCCTGGGAAAGGTCCTGGGTTCATGTCCTGGAGCCTCCCTGTACATGTTAGGTGTGTGGGTGCACCCTGGGGTGGATCACTGTGTGAAGATCTGCTAGGAGTGCCTGTCTCTCTCTTCCTTTTCTCATGGAAGAAATGAAAACATAAACTTAAAAAAAAAAGTTCAAGTCCCTACAATGGCTTACAAGGCCATCCACCATCAGCCTGAACTATTTCTCAGATCACGTTGCCCACTTTGCTGCCCCACAGAGCCAGCCAGGCTGGGGGCAACTCCTGCTCAGGGTCCTGAGCTTGGAAGGGCTTCACATTTGGCTCAAAGCTCTATTGTTGCAGTTTTGAGCACGGGGCCCTGCATGCTCATCTTGCAATGGACCCCGCAAATTCTGTATCCGGTTCTGACTGCAGCCTCAGGAGGTTCCCGCCAGGGTTTGCAGGAGTGAGGGGCCCCAGCACTTCTGCCTCAGAAATCAGGCAAGCACTACTCCTGGCCTCTGCTAAGGAGCCTCGACTGTGGGACGCTCACTTGGCTGGGTTTTCCCTTCACCTGCTCACAAACAGAACAAACATAACCCCAGCAGAGGGACCAGCAGTTAGCGTAATCACTATGTCGCTGAACTCCCATGTATTTGGCCGTAGTTCAAGTCCTGGACCCAGTGGCTTAAACTCACACCGGGTGCATGTGTGTGCATGCCTGAGATCCCAAGAGGAGAATGGAGGAGAAGGGATTGCAATGTGGCCATCCCCCCGGGGGGTAATTTCTTGCTTTCTGTCTCTCTGTCTCTCTCTCTGTCTTTCTGGCAAGCACACGCACCCTATAGCAAAACCTCTCCAAAAACAACAACAACAACAACAACAAAACATCACCCCAGCAGAGAGCCCTTTTTTGAGCCCCACGTCCATGGTATCGCTACCCCTATTTTTCCATTACAGCAAAATATTCCTCTCCAAAGCACCTGTCTCTGCCTGGCTTTAGAGTATGTATTTCATTTTTTTAAAAAGAATAGTTTATTTAATTTTATTTATTCATTCATTTATTTTAATTTGACCAGAGAGAGACACATAGAGAGAGGGAAAGTCAGAAAGTAAGCCACCAGGTCTGGGACTCAAACCGTGGTCAGCCATGTGGGAGTGTCCAGCTTCTTAACCACCACACCACCTGCTGGCCCCCAGAGTATCTATTACTTTACATGCAGCCATTTCTTGTTTTACCATGTGTAAGATCCTCGAGGGCAGGGACATTGTCGAGCTTGTTCGATTCCTTGTCCCTGGAGCCTAATGCTCTTCTGGGTACCTAGACAGTTCTCAGCACAGTTTTGAGAAGTACAATGAAGTACTATTCAGAAATACCACGAATGCTGTCTAGCTCACCAGGAGCACATTTTTGTTGTTGTTGTTTATTTATTTACTTTTATTATCATCATAATCTTCTTTACATTACATGGGACCAGGAGCACATTTTAATCCTATGAACTCAGTTGTGAGAAACCTTCAGAGCACTCATTTGAAGATACGTTGTTTTATTTTCATAGTGGTCCCTGGCATTTCTCAGTCCCTGAACTCACATTCGCCTTTACCTCTGCCATTTCCCCACTCTTGCTCTGTCTTTCTCTGCTTATCAGTGGTGCTAGTTCTGTGTTTAGAACATTCAAGGTTTTGAAAAGTTGAGATGAATTTTTTTTTTTTTTTTTTAATTTCTACGACAGAAACAGGGTAAAGCCCAGGAAGTGTCAGAATAACGTCTCCCCTGAGCTGGACAATCTGGCTGAAGTAGGTGGCAGCTGCCTGGTCCTGGCTAGCATCCCAGTGCCCTGCCCCAAGGACAAGAATGTTAGAGCCAAAGGTGCTTCGGTCATCATCCAGCCTAAAGTCTGAACATTCTGTGTTCTTCCAGAGTGGAAAAAGTAGTTCAAGTTAGAAAGGTTGGTTACGTCATTGGACTTTCACGTAGTCGACCACAGTTTGAGTCCTGGAACCGGCGGCTTAAAACTCATGCTGTGTGTGTGTGTGTGTGTGTGTGTGCGCCCCAAATCCCAAGAAGAAAATGGAGAAGAAGGGATTGCAGGGTGGCCATCCCCGCAGGGGGTGGGGGGGGGGGGGCGGGCAGGGTGTGATTTTTCACTTTCTGTCTCTCTGTGAGCGAATGCATCCTATAGCAAAAATTCTCTCTGGAAAAAAAAAATAAAAGAAAGAAAAGAAAGGTAATGAAACAAAAATGAGAGAAGAAACAAGAAGAAAGAGAAAGAGACGAGAGGAAAGGAGGTGAGGGGAGAGGAGGAGACGGGGAGGGAGAGGAGAGGACAGAAGAGAAGGGGAGAAATCCATGAAAGGTATACTTTAATTATTCTGGCTTCTGAGAAGAAATTCATTTCTCGAGATTACAAAACTGGTTAGTTATGTGCTTGCTTCACAGCACATATATAAAATTGGAACACTGCAGAGAAGATTAGCACGGCCCCTGTGCAAGGATGACACACAAGTTTGTGATGCAGTCCATATTGTTATGCACAGTACTGTACTATGGTCTTACAAGAACTCACACTGAGTGAGTGTAAGTTTTCTATCTCTTCCTAATGAGCTATTGTCATGTACAATTTTACCTCCCTCTCATTGGACCAGTGATTGAGACCACAGATCTTTTCAGGTCATAAACTCTTAGCTCCTAAAGTCCTCTATGTGGAAATTACAAATTCTTCTTTCATCAACTATGTTAAGGTTATTTTTGTTTTCAAAAATCCTTCCTCATTGGGACCAGCAGGTGCCATAGTGGTTAAGGCACTGGATTCCCATGTGGTCGACTGTGGTTCGAGTCCCAGACCCAGTGGCTTGAAACTGGCACCAGGTGTGTGTGCATGTATGCCCCAAATCCTGAGAATAGAGAAGAAGGGATTGCAGCATGGCCATCCCCCCTAACGGGTGCTTTCTCACTTCTTCTCTATCTCTCTCTGTCTCTCTCCTCTCTAGTGAGTGCATGCTCCCTATAGCAAAAAATCTCTAAAAAAAAAAATCCTTCCTCATTAAATGTGTTATCTAACTTTATTTTATTTTTTGCCATAAGGTGCATGTGCTCACTGGAGACAGATAAAGACAGAGAGAGGGAAAGTGAGAAATTACCCCCAGAGAGGATGGCCATATTGCAATCCCTTTTCCTCCACTCTTCTCTTGGGATTTTGATCACACACACATACCCAATGTGATTTTCAGGCTGCCAGATCTGGAACTTGAACCATGGTTGAACCATATGGGAATCTAGTACCTTCACCACCACACCACCTCCTGGTCTGGTGGTCTGATATTTAATCACTTTGTTTTTCTTTAGAACTATATTTCACGGTAAAGCGCATCATCAACAATTCATTATATACTTCCAAAATAACCAGTAGAGCAAATTTCAAATGTTCATAACATAATGTAATGTATAATGTAGAACGTAGTGAATATGTTTATATCCTTGATTTGTTTATTACATGCCATATACATACTATTAAAACTCATACTGTACCCTACGAAGATGTACAATGATTATGTGTAAATTATAAATTACAATAAATATTAAAAAGATGTGACCAGCAGATAGTGTAATGTAGTCGACCGCGGTTCAAGTCCCAGGCCCGGTGGCTTAAACTCACACCGGGTGCATGTACGTACATGCCCAGGATCCCAAGAGGAAAATGGGGGAGAAGGGATTGAGGCATGGCCATCCCCCCCTGGGGGCTGATTTCTTGCTTTCTGTCTCTCTGTCTCTGTCTTTTTGGCGAGTGCATATGGCCATAGCAAAAACCTCTCTAAAAAACAAAACAAAATAAAACAAACAAACAAAAGAAATAGGACAGTTGTATATACAGAGTGCATGGGAGGGGCAAGAATGGGAGGAGCCCAGGAAGAAAGATTTTCTTTATTATTTATTTTTATTTTATTTTTTAAAATTTGACCAGAGAGACACAGAGAGAAAGGAAAAGTAAGAAAGCAAGCCACCAGGTCTAGAACTCAAACTGTGGTCGCCAATTTGGGAGTCCAACGCCTTACCCACCATCCCACCTGCCAGTCCCAGGAAGAAAGAATTTAACAAACATAAGAATGTAAGATTCTTGGTTGAAAATGATGCATATGGTAATATTCTTGATTTGATTGTCACACACCGCATGCATGCTTTGAAAACCCATATTATATGCCGTAAATGGACAATTAAATATAAATAAGTTATAAAATACAATTTTATAATTAAAAAATTAAAGCTATAAAAACCAAAACTGCCTAGTTACAGGTCAGACACCCCAAATTCAAATTTTTTGACTTTCTCTTTGATAGTGAATGTCATTTAATTGAAGAAGTACCACTGACATCTCTGTTTTCAGTGCAGCCTGGGGCTTCCTGCTCTCGATGATCTCGTTAGGTGCTTTTCTGCTGCGGCCCGGTTCTCAGCCTCCCTCGGGCCTGGGTCGGGGGCTCCACACACAGCAGGGCCAGGTCATCGGGGCCACACAGGCTGTGGAGAGGGCCGAGGGAGTGTCCAGGTGTCCTAGCGCAGGGCACCTTGGCAGAGTCCTGACAGCATCACTGCTTCCTCCGTGTCCTCATTCTTGTCCACCTCACTGTTTAGAAACAGATGATCCATCACCGTTGTTCTTGACACTCTCCCATCGCTGGCTTACACCTGTCCTGCTGGGGCTCTTCCGGGGGCTTAAAAGTTCATGGAAAAGTAGAGTTTAAGTACAAGCTAATTTTTTTTTAAATTTTTATTTATTTAATTCCATTCATTGTTATTATCATTTTTAAATTTTGATCAGAGAGAGGCAGAGGGAGAAAGGGAAAGCGAGAAAGCAAGCCTCCAGGTCTGGGACTTGAACGGCAGTCGGCCATGTGGGAATCCAGCGCTCTTAACCACCACGCCACCTGCCGGCCCCAAGTACAAGTTAATTTTGATTTAAAAAAAAAAAAAAGGAAATCCATGCCTAATACACGTTTCCATGAATTCTTTGATGAACTGGTATGTAGATTTGTTTGCTTTTTGATCATTGTATTGGCTCCATGAACTCAGCCCCCAGCTCAGGAACCGGAACAGTAACAGTGACAACACTGTGGCTCTGCCTGTGTGGTCCTGCCCATCCCGGCCCTGACCCCCAGCCCCAAACCTGAGGGAACCACTATCCTGACTCTCCTGCTATTTATACCTTTGCTTTTAAACAAATATCTTGTGCACACATACGTGTGCTTGTGCATGCCTGCATGTGTGTGGCGTGCTTCTAGACAGTCTCTCCCTGGGTCATGATCCTCCTGCCTCAGCCTCTTGAAGAGCCGGAAGTACAGGCCTGAACAACATCCACTTTTTTAGGGTGGGCTGGGAATAGGACCTGGGTCTCCCATGTGGCCCCCGCTTGCCATTCGACAGTGTCCAGGAAGCACTTCCTCCGGCCAAGCCGCAAGTATCATTCCTTGGAAATAAGTGACATTCCTCCATGTGTTCCCAAAAAGCATCTTGCCTCGTTTCTCGCTGCGTGCAGAGGTCTCGTGTTGTAAATCAGCTCTCGGGATTTGGTCAGAAAGGGGAAACTGACTCCTACTATGGTAGGACCGAATCCTTCTGCATCCGTTGCTGTGGAGAAAGCCCCAGACCATTAGCTGCATCTGGCCCTGAAATGACCTGGTGAGCGCCGAGGCCTCCTCTCAGCCCGCCCTCTGCGGAGGGGAGCTGACAGCACCAGAACACACAGCCTCTCCCTAGGTTTGCTTTTCCTCGGATACCCCACCTGTGCTCCGGGCAGAGCTCGCAGCCACCCACTTCGCAGGGCTGCTCGCTCCCCCACCTGTGCAAACACAGGGTTTCCTGTCACCACGTGGCCGGGCAGCCAAGGCCGCAGACCGGGAACTTGCAGCTTTCAGTTTCCTAATGAGAACAATTGCAGACCTGGAAAACAGCTGTTATCCCAGGGGCCAGGACACAATGTAATTCCGTTGCATCTTTATGATTCCTGTCTTGTCTTTTGCAATTTCCCATAAACCTGAAATATTTTGCTACTCTCTTTCCATCTCGCCGAAATCCTAAGACTTAGCACTCAGGGAGACTCTTGCAGCATGGAATGGTTTTCGGTTCCCGAATCCCCAGAGGGAAATACTAGGGTATGGAGTTACTCGTGGAATCACAGGGCGACATAAGGACGATGAGGTTGCCAGGATAACTTGGTCCTCAGTAGGGTCCCTGCATCTCTGTAGCTGCTTTTCTTAACGTGTATAAAAACAAGAAGCTGGGCCAGCTTTACAGCACAGTTCAAAAGAGGTGCTGGGTCCACAAACGGACCTGCACACACCCAACACCCATGACCCTGGTGGCTGGAAAGGCTGGGAAGTAGACTGTGGTGGGGACCCTGGTGAGGGTGCTGTCTCTCTCTCTTTTCTTTGTTCTCATAAAAAATAATTTTTTGTTTTGTTTTATTTTATTTGCTATAGGGCACATGTGCTCACGAGAGAGAGGAAGGAAGTGAGAAATGACCACCCCACCCCAGTGGTATGACCACGCCCCCATACCTTCTCCTCCATTCCCATCAGGATTTTGGCACGTGCACACACTCGCACACGCACACGCACATGTGCGGTGTGATAGTCAGGCTGCCAGGTCAGGGACTTGTACCACACAGTGGGCCATGTGAGATCCAGCAGTCTTAACCTCTACCCACTGCCTGGAAATAAGAAAACTTTTTAAAGAGGCTGGTGTGCTGTACTAGGAAGATCATGAACTTGGGAGCCAGATTAAAACCTGAGTTCAAATTCCACCTGGGTCATTTACCTACTATGTGACCTTGGTCCTCACACAGTCTTCGTTTCCTGGGTCTGTAGAGCCATATATTGCCTTCATAAAGTGCAGTGAAGATTCACTGAGATTGGGACCAGCAGTTAGTGTAATGGCTATGTCGCTGGACTCCCATGTAGTCGACCGTGGTTCAAGTCCCGGACCCGGTGGCTTGAACTCATGCCGGGCGCATGTGTGTGAGTGCCCAAGATCCTGGGAGAAGAATGGAGGAGAAGATCCTGAGAGGAGGAGAAGGGATTGCGGCATGGCCATCCCCCTTGGGGGTGATTTCTCATTTTCTATCTCTCTGTCTTTCTGGTGAGTGCACGCGCTCTATAGCATAAACTTCTCAAAAAAAAAAAAAATTCCCTGAGATAAGACAGGAAATGGTGTACCTCACACATCCTGCAACGTGGGTCCAGCCCAAGTGCTCAGTAGCTAGTAGCCTTAGAGCAGCTTCTCATTTCCTCACCCTGAGTCTACTGCAAGCCCCAAACTCCCAGCCCTCACTCCCTCTCCATTCTGATCCACCACACATCATGGTCGGATGAATCATTCCAAAGCCGTGTTTTGTATATATCACATTTCCTTCCCGCCCTAACCAAGCCCACACCCCTAGACTACAACAGAAACCTTCTGTGGTTTTCCAATGCCTTCAAGATGTCCAAGTTCCTTGAGTTGGCATTTAAGCTTGACCACAATTTAGAATCCATTTGCCCCTTCAGAGTGGCCCTTTTTTTCGACTCCTATTTGTGAATCCTATACTCTTGGCAAACTCATTGCTCTACAAATGTGCCAGATTCATGCCAGATCCATCTCCACCTCTCCATCCACACTCAGACTGAGAGTCCCCTCCTTTGCACTGATGTACATTCTATCCATTCTACCCTTTCTCTGAGGTGTGGATTACTCTCAGCTCTCTACTCTTTCTTCTGCCCTCCCTGTTAGAATGTATCCCACCTTTCTTTGTCATTAGTTATTTGAGAATGTGACAGGCAGAACCTGGCATAGCTCTGTAGAAGGTGTTCAGAAATGTGTGATAATAGCGACAAGTATGAAAGTACAAATTTCAAAGACATTTCTATTTCAAAATATCTTCACAACCTAACAGAGTTCAAGTCTTTTTTTTTTTTTTTTTTGGAGAGGTTTTTTCCATAGGGCGCGTGCGCTCGCCAGACAGACAGAGAGACAGAAAGTGAGAAATCACCCCCCAGGGGGGATGGCCACACTGCAATCCCTTCTCCTCCATTCTCCTCTCGGGATCTTGGGCACGCACGCACACGTGCCCGGCGTGAGTTTAAGTCACCGGGTCTGGGACTCGAACCACAGTCGATGACATGGGAGTCCAGTGACATAGCCATTACGCTAACTGCTGGTCCCCAGAGTTTAACTCTTAACAAGCTTCTTCCATACTATTTTGAAATGTCAATAACCAAATTGGAATTCTCAGGCACTGAGTTTGTGTGTTGATGTTGGTGTGTGTGTGTGTGTTTATGTGTGCGTTAGGAAGCTGAATTTAGTGGTTTAGCTTCACTTCAACCCCAAGTGGGAAAAAGTAACCTTCAATCCCTTCTCCTTGGCTATCCTCCGTTCACAAATTCTCATCAAACCACATTGGTTGTTCAAGCATCCAAAATCATACTGGAATTTATAAAAGATAATTGAAGGGAAAATGAACCTGATAATTGTTGACCTATTTGTTTCCTTTATGTCCCCCTCCCCTAAGTCTCCCTGCACAGTTTAATCTTGTAATAAAATGTGCCAAGGAAAGTAGTCTTCCCAGAATCTCCTAATGGTGGGGGGGGAAGGCTTTGACTGTGTTGCTGATAAAGGACGTTGAGGAAGCGGGGCTGTGTTTAAGCTCTAAACTTGGCTGTTTAGATTCCAGTTATTCTCGGTAAGAGTGATACCTAACCCTGTATTTGGACAAAGACCAAAAGATTTTGTACCATACCCAAAATATCTGGGGAGTCTGTCACATTGAAGGTTGGCCAGTAGCCATGCGCAATGGTATAGCCTGAACGATACTAAATTTGAAGCAATTTAACAGTAGTATCTTGAGTTTGTGATTTTGTGGAGGCACTTCACTGGTGTCCCTTATTCTGCCCATCAGAATTTTAAGTCTGAACTCCAGGAAGGAAGACATTTGTTCAGTTCGGAGATTTCCAGTCTCTCCATTGTGCGTTACAATGTGCGTTACTAATACCCTCAAGAGAAAACGTCTGCCAAGGAGAACACCCATGCCCAGGGTCCTCTCAGGTTAGACTGAAGGAAACATGCCGGGCAAGTGTGGCCTTGCAACCAAAAGCATAGAGCCGGTAGTGGTGGCCAGATAAAGATGGCAGATGGAACACACACTCAGGCTGAGAGCAAACAACCCAGGTGGTCAGAGAGCCCTGGGAAGATTTCCTCAAACAGATGAAACTAGATGTATCCCAAGTGTGTTTGAACATTCTGAGAGGAGTTAGTGCAACGGAGAGTGCTTAGGCCAATGGGATGCTAAGCAAATGAAAAAAAAAAAAAAGCTGAATATCGTTTCCTGTGGAAAACAAAATGCTATTCAAGAAAACTTTTATTCAACAGCTGGCCCTGAAGTGCAGTGGTTAAGCACTGTCCATGGAAAGCTGGATCCTACAGGGCTGACTGCAATTTAGAATCCCAGTACCAGCTACGTGAAAAACACACCTGGTGCATGTGCATGCATGGGAAAAATCCTGAGAGGAAGGAGGAATGAGAAATGGAGGGAAATCATGGAAGTGGTGGACAGCCCCATTGTGTATGACGGTGTTTTCTCTCTCTCTCTCTCTCTCTCTCTCTCTCTCTCTCTCTCTCTCTGATGGGTGTATGTGCCTTCTGGCAATGGAAAAAAAGGAAGTTGTTATTCAAGAAACACAATTTTTCTATAGTACACTGAGTAGGATATGTTTCATATGCCATTTGGATTGTCACAATTATACAAATCCCAATGAACTATCTATTCAAAATTACAATACAACTATTTTCAGAGAAAGAAGGGTTGGGTATAATAAGGGTGGGAGAAGAGAGAGTGAAATATTCATCTTCCAAATTGGAAATTCAATAATTAACACCTAAAGAAGAAATATCATTTGGATGTATGCTATTATTACTTTTAATTTTTTTCTTTTTTTTTTTTTTTTTTTTTTTTTTTTGCCATAGGATGCAGGTAGTCACTAGGGAGAGACAGAGAGTCAGTGAGGGGGAAAATGAGAATCATCCCTGAGGGACAATGACCACACTGCAGCCCCTTCTCCTCTGTTCTCCTGGGATTTTGGACACGTATGCACATGTGCCCAGCATGACTTTCAAGCTGCTGGGTACAGGACTCAAACCATAGCCAGCCGTATGGGAATCCAGCACCTTAACTACCATGCCACCTGCTGGCCCCTAGATGCATATTATTTAAACTCACAGTGATCGTTTCTGGAAAAAGAAGAGAATGGGGAGGACTATGCTTTTTATTTTTTTTTTTAAACTAGCAATATGAATAAAAGCACAGCTAAGCTGCTTTAGTGAAATGACCCCAAGGTAGAGAGGCCTAAACTAGATATGTTTATCTTGTTTGATATGAATCAGGGAGAAGCAAGCTGGTGTGAAAGGTTGTCATTATGACCCTCTGAATGTGGCTCCTGTCTCAAGGACCAAGGACGCCATTATAGTTCTTATCATCCCAGGCAAGGGAAGGGGAAACGACAGGCACAAGCCCCAGAAGGGGGCATCTATCCTTGGCCAGAATGTGGGCATGCAGTCCCTAAGCTGTGAGGGAAGCTGTGAAGCCGCAAGGGGTGTACTGAGCTAAAATGCTGAAGTTCTGCTACGGAAGAAGGTGAGAATGGATGCCAGTGCTCAACCAGCAGTTTCCATCGGATAAGCTCTGCAGAATTATTTGACTCCTTCAACCTGTGCATCTGCATTTTAGCACCAATGAGAACTAAATATGAGACAGTTCTTAAAGATCATCTTCTGGTGCAACTGAACAAGGGGTCCAAACCTAGACACAGCGTCCTGAAACAGATGCAGGCCTCTGTGGAAGAGACAGTACAGACAGGGGGGAGCCCCGAGGACCCCTGCCTGTGTGGTTCTATAGCCTGGGCTCCTCTGTTTTGGGATCCCCCTGTTTCAGGAGTCTTAAGCATTTTTCTTGGTATGGAAATGCCACAAATGCTGCAAGGATGCATGAACATTCCTGCAAGTCTCTGAATTTAGAGTAAATAATTCCATAGAGTGCGTGAGGACTCCTGAGAAGGAGGTTGTTGTGGAGGTTTATTGGAGAGAGCACTTGACACCAGCATCCGTGAGCAAAGGGAAGGAAGAAAGATTAAACAGGGAAAACGTAAGACTTCTGGAGCTGGATGGACCCGCCCAGGTGTGGTGCAAGGGGCCAGACCTTCATAGCCCCGTACGGACCAGTCTTTGCATACAGACTACCCCAGGAACTTGCAACCTTAGGGTGTTACCTTGGATAAAGTAGTTGTCTTCAACCTGGGTAATCCAGAGAGAGCTGACCAGTGGGGCCTGCCCCCAGCAGAACCTCCCCATGCTCATGGAACAAGTCCTTCATCCCCGAAGTAGTGCATCCCGGCATCTTTCACATGCAGATCCAAGTAGCTGTCTCTGGGTCAAAATCAGTCATTGAGTCCACCATGGTTGGATTCCAGCAGTGGCGGCCATGCACTGTGATGACGATGGTGGGCTTGGGAGGAGCTAGGGAGTGTGCATGGGAGCTGCATGTGTACAGCAGGCGTGCTCTTTAACTCGGGTCGGATTTCTACTCCAGGCGGCTCTAGCACAGCTGTTGGGGCTTCTAGGGAGGAGGAGCTAGAGTGCGAGCAGAGCAGGGCTGGCTCTGTGGCACAGCAGTCGTGTGCTGCTCAAGAGAAGATAGATCAAATCCTCGGCACGGTCAGCTTGAAAACCATGCCGGGCACCCACACGAGTGCCCGAGAGTCAGCATTTGCCAGGTAACATGTAAGGGACCCTAATCAGGAATCCGGGCTCCAGAATGGACCTGGGGGGTGGGGGTGGGTTCGGAACTCCTATCGCCATCTCCGAGAGGATTTATCATTTATCAGAGAGGGTGGTAGACGCGTCCTTTGGAGAAGTGGGTGCTGCTGAGGCACGAGGTTGGCTGTGAACGTTCCCACTGGCACCTCCTCCCTCCATCTGGCAAGCCCCGCAGCTAAACATCTTTGGAGGGATGCTCTGAAGACAGAACTCTGTCGCGTGGTGTCCACCTGATAGAGGACAGCCTGCGTCACCTCCGTCACCTACCTTGATGTTAAAAATGTCTCATAACCACACCAAAGGACGTATTTTCTGCCAAGTACTTGTCAGACTACCTAAAAAGACAGAGAATGGAAAGGAGGAGGTTGCATGACAACTTTTGTGCTTATCTGCCAATACATGTGCACATGTGGAGAATGTGTCTATGACTTGCTTTCACTTAGGCATACGTCCTGGTGGCAAGGTTGACTTTACTTACCTCTGACTGTTAGGAGACAGTAATGTTTTTCAAAGGAGCCTGATAATTGTCAACATCCAGATGAGTACAGAGGCCGAGAAAGTGGATGATGCCTCATTTTATTGCTTGCTAAATGTTTTAGCAATTAACCTGTATAATAATGATACCTGAAATAAGTATGACTACTAACACATGGATTCAGTGCAATGATTGGTCACCAAATAAGTGAACTACCCTGCCTTGGAAATTCAGCATTTGATGTCTGCTAAACCTACCTTCATTATTCTAGATGTTTGCTTGTCACTTACACGGCGTCTGCTCCTAGACTTGCCTGGGGCAGGCTCGGTACATGGCTCTACTCCAGAATGAAGTCTTTTATGCACCTCCTGATCTGTGGCATGACTGTGGAAGGGCCCCTAGGTTTAACTCCTAGGTGTGAAAAATCTAAAGGATTCTAATGGGAAAACATACAGAATAGTAACCCTAAAATCTTCTTTTGGTTCATGTGGTTGGAAGAGGGAGGGATAGCTTAGATAGTGCAATAAAAATGAACATCCTACCATTGAAATATTAAATTCAAGAGAATAAAAGGAGACAGAGGGACCCAGCCGGTGGTATAGTGGTTAAGGCGCTGGCCAGCTGCAGTTCGAGCCATGGACCCAGCAGTTTGAAAATTATACCAGGTGTGTGTGCATACATACCCAAAATCCCAGGAAGAGAATGAAGGAGGAGGGATTGTTGTGGACATCCCTCCTCTCACTGTCTCTCCAGTAAGTGCACACACCCTAGAGCAAAACAAAAACAAACAAACAAAAACTAAAAACAAAGGAGGCAGAGAACAAAAGCCTGCCCATAGGATAAATCAGACAGCTCCTGCAGTTGGGCGTGATTTCGCAGTGTTCTTTCACGCAAACCCTTCACTTGGGAAAGGCTTTCCTCCTCCTACCCAGGGCTTGCCCACAAATTTATGTCTCAGCTCATGAAAGCTTGGCTGCCCTTTCTATGGGCAAACCCTCACCAACTTCAACGACCCCCTTCCTCCTGCAGGAAGATGCCTCCCCCCATTCCACGGCCAGCATTGCTTTCTTTGTCTGAACTCTTCATTTTGTTTGCCACTTGCATATTTTATGCTTTTTCTTCCTTGAGATTCGAAATCCCACGAACATTTATAGGGGGTACCTTATAGTCCTGGAGGACCACGGACAGTCTTGTCTGTCCAAAAGCACCACCATAGCACCAGCACCGGGCAGAGAACTCAGAAAGTCCTCAACACATGCTTGCTTGAACTTGAAACCTTGGAGAGTGCACAGGGAGAGTGAGGCCACGGCAAGACGGGAGGCACTTCGATTCACGTGATTGGATCAAACACTGTCTAGAAAGACACAGTCTTGCACGAGGTTGCCAATTCTGGTCCCTAAGGCAAGAGAGAGCTATGTCTGGCCTCCCACGCTGGGAAAGCAAATGTGAAAGTGGGACAGCAAAGAAGCATGATTTGCCTCACTCTGGACTTCTTCCCTCAACCTAGGTTAGTTTCTGAGCGAAGGGATCACTCCAGGAAGCCACATTCAGAGCCAAGTATCCTACGGAGGGGGCCATGAGGCTCACTCAGGGAGGTCGTGCCCTCGGGGGATTGCTCTGACCAGAGCCCGAGCTCTTCTCCCGGTCCGGAGTGAACGCCAGGTCTCTGCTCAGACAGTCTGCCATGGAGCTTCAAGGGTGCCTGCTGGGGGTCAGACCGGCCGTGGAAATCAGTGGAACTTTCTCCTGACAAACTGCTAGCTAGATTCAGCCTGTGCTGCTTTCCTAAGGATTTAAGATGGGGATATTGGGGTGTGAAGGGATATCGATCTCTAAGCCAAAAGCCAACTAAATGAGAAGGCAGAAATATTTTTCATTTGAGAGGATGCTAAACATGAAGACATAGCCCCTAGGACATGGAGAGTGAGAATCACCAGACCTGGGGAAAACGAGGATTGGAAGTTCATTGCAAGATGCATGCAACGCGTCTTTCCGTTTGTTCTTTTGAAGATACTCCTCTAAAAATGAGATCATCTGGAGGAGAAATGACATTGTTGGCGCTAACACCAACCTTTTGGGGGCCAGGAGATGTGTAGCGAAATGCATTCAGAATGAGGTTTCCCTCTGCAAAACTTTGCTCCCTGCCCTGTCTGGAGAGCTGCAGTTTGCTGAAGCAACACTGTTTACACACAAGGGTACACAGGGACAAAAGGTCACGGGAGGTACTCGAGCCTGCACTCTCCAAAGTCGAGAGACAATAGACACCAACTTTCAGGGCTTTTAAAGATGCACAAGTGAACTAAACAAAAATCTCGCTTTGGATGTAGATACAGAGCGTCTTGTGGTAGATGGAAATAGGACTGGGACGAGGGAAAATATTATTAGGTTTATTGTGCCCAAAATAGGTAATGGAGGATTAAAACCTGAAGCAGCACTTCAAACACATCGCAGCTGTAGTTACAACTGGACTAGCATGGAGGAGAAGGATAAAGCTCAAGAGCAAGTTTGCAAGGAGAGCGTATGAACCCAGACAGGAAAACCTTTTTCCCCAAATTCATGCAACATACTGAATGCTTACTGTGATATCGCAGAGAGAGCCTTTGGTGCCATGGCCAAGAGTGGATTTTAGGTCGAACTCGCCACTGTGATCTAAGCAGATATTTTCTCAGCAAATATTTGGGTAGATTTCATTGAAATGTATTTGTGGTGAAAGTCAATTCCTACCAAAAAAAAAAAAAGGTTAAAATAGTCTCCCTGGAAGTTGACTGCTCGCTTCAAACAGACTGAGTAAATATAGTAAGACTTGACACCCCTCTGAAGTTTTGGCTCGGAAGAGAATGTTTTTAATCATCCAGGACTTGCAGTTGGATGGTGGTGCCACAGTAAAAAGATGCCCCCTGTGAGGCAGACCCATATGGGAGGGTTGCAGTTTTGTTCCCAGAGATCTCTCTGAGCATGCCAAGGTCGTGCATGCCCATGACCACACCTGGCTGGGACTGGGGGGGATCGTGGCATCCTGTCCCTATTAAGGGTGTGGTCTCTCTCATTCCGTTTCTCTGACTCACTGTGACAAATAAATGAATAAACTTTGTAAGTGTCCTGAAACTCTTAGGAACAGGACCAGCAGTTGGAGTAATGGCTATGTCGCTGGACTCCCATGTAGTTGACTGCGGTTCGAGTCCTGGACCTGGTGGCTTAAACTCATGCCAGGCACGTGTGCGTGCGTGCCCAAGATCCCGAGAGGAGAATGGAGAAGAAGGGATTGCAGCATGGCCATCCACCCTGGGGGCGTGATTTCTCACTTTCTAACTCTCTGTCTCTCTCTGTCTTTCTGGTGAGCACACGCGTCCTATAGCAAAAACCTCTCCAAAAAAAACAACAACTCGTAGGAAATGTGCAGAATTCTTAGCCTCACGGAAGTCGCATGTCTCTGTCCAAAGTACCCATACTTCCTTCCTGTCTTTCACCACTAGGCACTAAATTTCTTCATAAATCACAAACGCAAAACTCACTTGTTTCTTAAAGAGCAATCACACCAACTTGTCTTTGAAATTCAACGTCAAGGAAAAACACCAAGGCTATATTTAATCAGAGAAAAACCTCAAGCTGAGTGAACATGACCTCCCAGGCCCTGCTGAATGGAGACTGGAACCACTTTTGAGATGATCATTAATTTTATGGAAGTGATATACACCAGAATCTGCTGCTCTCCTACTTCATAATCCATCAGTTAATCAACAAGTCCAAGCAGACTATGTGTGCTGGCGTTATCTGCAGTGCTGCCTGAGGTTATGGGAGAGCAAAATGACATTGTGTGTTACCTGGAAGTCCAGGGGGCTGTGTTCAAGTAATGTTACCCACAGATTTGTAATTACTAGGCAGAGGGAAGGAAATAGAGAATGACTTAAACAACTACCTCATGAAAGGAAAACATGTGTTGTGTGTTTATAATTTAGCATCTTTAAATGTCTCCTTTAGAGGTATTCCTTTCTTTAAAATGTAGCAAATGATGACATCTTTGAGTAAATCTGTACATGTAATGAAACTCTGAAAAACTATGTGTCATCAAAGAAAAACACTAGGAAATGTATTTTTCCTACAGTTTATGCATATTTATTTTATGTATTTTTTCATAAAGTCATCATGCATTCATTTTTTTTTTTTTTTTTGGAGAGGTTTTTCGCTATAGGGCGCGTGCGCTCGCCAGACAGACAGAGAGAGACATAGAGACAGAAAGCGAGAAATCACCCCCCAGGGGGGATGGTCATGCCGCAATCCCTTCTCCTCCATTCTCCTCTCGGGATCTTGGGCACGCACGCACATGCGCCCGGCGTGAGTTGTAAGCCACCGGGTCCGAGACGCGAACCGCGGTCGACTACGTGGGAGTCCAGCGACATAGCCATTACGCTAACTGCTGGTTCCCCATGCATTCATTTTTTAAAATATTTCTCTAACAGTCTTTTTAAAAGCACTAATTCTAGTTTACAACACTTCGAAACAACTTTCTGTACCCAAACTCAACAGGTTTTTAGAATCTACCATTTCACATCAGATCAAATGTTTTCTTGCATGATGGTCATTTCTACTAGACTAGAAGAGCTTGGAATGTATCATTTGTAAGTTATTTTATAGAAACAAACTTTGAAATTTAACCCCTAAGTTGTTAGAACTATATTTCCAGAATTGCTGCATTTAAAAATGACATTTGAGAGGCTAGCAGGTGGTGTGATGGTTAAGGTGCTGGACTCCCACATGGTGAGCCACAGTTTGAGTCCCAGACCTAGTGGCTTGCTTTCTCACTTTCTCTCTTTCTTTCTCTCTCTATCTCTTTCTGGTGAGCCCATGTGTCCTAGAGCAAATTTTAAAAAATAATATTTGAGCCACCAGGTCACATGGTGGTTAAAGGCACTGGATTCCCACATGGCCGACTGTTGTTTGAGTCCCGGACCTGGTGGCTTGCTTTCTTACTTTCCCATTCTCTCTCTGGCCAAATTGAAAGATAATGATAACAAATGGGATTAAATAAATGAATAACAATTAATAAAATTAAATAAATAAATCTTTTAAAAATGACATTTGGTAGCATTTCTTCTTCTTCTTTTTTTTTTTCTTGAGAGGTTTTTGTTATAGGGCACATGCGCTCACCAGAAAGACAGAGAGACAGAAAGAGAAAAATCACCCCCTGGGGGGGATGGCCACACCACAATCCTTTCTCCTCCATTCTCCTCTCAGGATCTTGGGCATGCACACACACATACCCGGCGTGAGTTTAAGCCACCAGGTCCAGGATTCGAACCACAGTCGACTACATGGGAGTCCAGTGACAGCTATTATGCCAACTGCTGGTCCTGGTAGTATTTCTTTCATACATAAAACTATGAAAAACATGCTAATATTCTATAGTATTACCACCTTGCTAACTTTGATAACTTACATTTAAAAAACAATTCATGTGCATAATAAAAACTTCACACAGTACAAAAAGTTGTAAAATAAGTAATACACCCTCTTCTGGCCATTCTCACTCTGGTTACTAGCAGTTTCTTATAGGTCTTTCAGTCTTTCAGAAAACATTTTTGCTTATATACCAAAATGTGCATTACACATATACGCACACACACACACACACACAGACACACACACATGAGGTCCCTAAAAAGCTCCTGAAAAATGAGTATTACAAAAAAGGTATACATGAATTGCTATTTCTTTTTGCACCAAAATAAACTTGTACTTTAATTCCATTTTTGTATGCACTTTTGAAAATCCTTTTGTATATACACATATTTTTTAAAAATTATAGAGAGGATCATACAATCAATATAGTGTCTCACCAGGTTTCTTTTCACATAAGAAGAGTTCTCGAAGACTTTCTCAAGTTTGCACAAATAGTTCAATCTCATTTTTAAGAAGAATTTTGCCAGAGAGTGTGTATTTCACCAGAGAGAGAGACAGAGGGGGGAAGAGGGAGAAATCAAATTAAACAAAAAATAATTGAGGGACATAGCTTAGCGGTTAAGGGAACTGGATCCCACATGGCTGATCCAGCTTGAAAAACATGCATGTTTTCTAAACACATGTGTCCAAAGTTGCCCAGAGTATGGACAGGAGGGAGAAATGAAGTAGGATCTGGAGCATGCCCTGTCCCAAGGGGGGATGCATTTCCCTCTCCCTCTGTCTCTGTCTCTGGCACATACCTTTGTTCTATGGCAATTTTTTTAAAAAGTATTGACACCCAGTTAAATCTTCATGGTTAAGTGTTAGTACCGCACTGAACATTTGAATGTCAACAAAGGAAACACCACCTCTGGTCTCTGTCAAGTGATATTGATGGAATGGTCAGACTTAGACCTCAACTGGAATCACTAGAGAAGATTTCTCTGGGTAAAAGTCACTCACCCCTGTATAGCATCTAAGTGGGCCCCGCACCACGTAAAATTTTACAAGCCCTAGATGTGGTAGAATAGAAGCCAATTTTTAAAGTCTCGCTTTTATTAGATGCAGGATATTCATCCTGTTGGGAAAACTCCACTCCTTTTGCCAGTATTAGCAGCCAGATCAACCCTCCCGTCTATCAGCACCTCATGACAGATGCAAATTAAGCTTCAAGTCTCTGGGGGAGGGGAGAGCGGGGAGGGGACTCTGTCCTTAAAAAGAACAAAATAGCTGATGTAAGTTAGAATAGAAGTTTAATTCTAGGGAAAACAGAAATGCTAGGCAAAGCCAGGTTTGCCCCATAAATCAAGCCAGACAGGTTTCCAGGAGGCCAGACCCTTTGGTGATGTTTCTACGAGGGGGAGGGGCAGACCACCGGCTTTCCTTTGCTTTTGCCATCTCCTCCCTGCCAGGGCTCTGTACTGCGGAGGTGGCTGGGGGTGTGGGGAGGCCCCTGACTGCTGAGGCTCTCTGAGGTGATGTGCATTTTGCCATACTGTGATTCTTGCAAAAAGTGTGTGTGTGTGTGTGTGTGTGTGTGTGTGTGTGTAAGTTGTACCTGTAAGTGCAGCTTAGGGAAGAAGCCCTTGGATGTAGAGCTGGCATTGCTGGCGCATGAAGTCCGCGGCTTGGCTAGGCTGGTTCTGTGCATGTGGTTTCCCTTCTAATGAACCCGCTGTGGCAGAGTCAAAAATGCAAGGTGTGCGCACTGATACGAGGGAAGTTGGCATCTGGGACACTTCCGTCCAGACTGGACATCATAACTTTAAGTGACCACTGTGGCATGTATGCCCCGCACTGATAAGAATACTGGCACCTGGGATTTTTCCCTCCAGGAAATTAGAAAAAGTTGATATCTAGATGTTTTCCCCCGAAATATCAACGCCTGAATCCCCCCATGCCATCAGAGTTCTGAATAGAAGTGATTTTTGCACCGACCCTGACACCTGTCTTGCTGTGACTCTGCCCGGTATGAGCACATGGCGGCAGCAGCCGGGGACTCTCAGAGCTGACAGCATTCTGGGCCCGTATGAGGGACACCTTGAGGCTGGTCTCCCAAGCCGTCTTGAACTTCCTTCTGGAGATATAAGGCTTTTGGTTCACTAACTAGCACTAAGCACTCCTACCATTTATTTTACTTTCAGTTTCTCTCTTGCTAGCTTTTGCTAATGTTTTGCTACTTCCCCTTTTTTTTTTGCCTCTGTTTGTATGCTATAATAAACTGGTTCATTCAAAAATTGTTTCACTTTAGATAAAAGAAACTGCCCCTCTTTTATTTATTTACTTATTTAACATTTTATTGTTATTCATGCTCAGTAATAATCTTAAAACCCAATCACCAGAACACCTCAACAATGTTAAGGTCAACAAAAATACGCCAGTCTGAGAAGTAGTTACAGCCAGCATGAACCTCAGGAGCCATGATGACTGAATGAAGCAAGGGATCTTGATGGAACCTTGGAACATAAAAGGGGATTTGGGGGCGCCGGCAGGTGCATGGTGGTCAAGGGCAATGGACTCCCACATGGCCAAGTGCGGTTCCAGTCCCAGACCTGGTGGCCTGCTTTCCCACTTTCGCTCTCTGTCTCGCTCTGTCCCTCACTGGTCAAATTAAAATAAAGAAATAAAGTTAAATAAAATAATTCTTTTAAAAAAATGGGTGGGGGAATTATGGGAAAACTGACTGGAGTTAGTAATAATGTACCAATACTGATTTGTTAATTGTGAAAAATCTACTACACTATCTTTTATTATTATTATTAAATTATTTATTTTGCATTCATTCACTGAATATCATGAGAGGTTAACTTGTCACCATCTGTTAGGGAACCAGGTTACTTTTTTAGAAAGATATTTGCTAGAGGGCATGTGTGCTCGCTGGAGAGACAGAGAGGATAGACAGAAACTGAGAAATCACTTCTCTGGGGAATGGCCACTCCACAATCCCTTCTCCTCCATTCTGCTCTCAGGATCTTGGGCACACATGCACATGCGCCTGGCGTGAGTTTAAGTCACCAGGTCTGGGACTTGAACCACGGTCAGTTATGTGGGAGTCCAGCTACATTACCATTATACCATCTGCTGGTCCCACCAGATCATCCCTCTTGTCCAGCATAATACCCTCATAGTTGGTTTGTAAGCATCACTGAGT
This sequence comes from Tupaia tana, assembly GCA_026018925.1. NCBI lineage: Eukaryota > Metazoa > Chordata > Mammalia > Scandentia > Tupaiidae > Tupaia > Tupaia tana. The sequence continues at coordinate 11,327,676 of JAKSZU010000013.1, read as the reverse complement.
TCCTCCAGGAAATTGACTTTAGGACATTTTTGGGAGTTTGAGAAAACTGACACTTCATGAATTCCTTTAATATAATCACTTATAGGAAACATTCTTCCATAGATTAACTCTACCCTTAGTAAATGAACGGTCAGGATTTGGGTGGATTAAAAAGCAGGCCAAAAATATGGTCAACAATATATTCCTGCTCCTGACAAATCTCCATGAAAAATTAGATATTGATCTTAAATAGGGAAGAAAGGAAAACTGTAAAAATAAAAGGAGAGAGATATGAAGAACAGACTTGAACTGCTTTCATTAGATGTGTTTCCTCATTCATTAATTCTTTTAACTAATATTTTTGTGCACCTATGCACCAGACTCTTCTAGAAATAGATATGCAAAGATTTTATACCACAAATAGCTCAGGTCATATTCTGGGTTTAAATGGATTCCATCACAAGAACTGAAGTATGATAGTGGACTGAGAGAAGAGAGAAGCTACTGGCCAAAGGCACACTAGATAAATGCTTAAAAAACTTTAAAAAGTGAGTTTCAGGGGGACCAGAAGTTAGCGTAATGGCTATGTTGCTGGACTCCCACATAGTCGACCACGGTTCGCGTCCCGGACCCGGTGGCTTAAAACTTACGCCGGGCGCGTGTGCGTGCATGCCCAAGATCCCGAGAGGAGAATGGAGGAGAAGGGATTGCGGCGTGATCATCCCCCCTGGGGGGTGATTTCTCACTTTCTGTCTCTATGTCTCTCTCTGCCTGTCTGGCAAGCACATGCGCCCTATAGCAAAAAACAACAAAAAAAAAACCAAAAAACCAAAAGAAACCTCTCAAAAAAAAAAAAAAAAAAAAAGTGAGTTTCAGGACCAGCAGGCAGTGTGGAGTTTACAGCACTGAATCTCACATAGCAGGCTTCGCCGTTCAAGTCCCAGACCTGGCAGCTTGAGAATCAAACCTAGCCTGTAAGAGTGCATATCCAAAATCATGAGAGGAAGAGAAGGGACTGTGGCTTGGCCATCCTCCTCGGGCCTGATTTCTCACTTTCCCTCTCTCCCCGTCTCTCTCTAGTGAGTGCACGTGCCCTAGAGAAAAACAAAACCAAACCTGAGTTTTGTAACTTGACTATGAAATGAGTGTTTAGTCCCAGTCATGGTGCACATTCACGTTCCCATGATCTTCGCTGGCTGGGAAGACTGGGGGGGGGGGGGGGGGGGGAGGGGATCGTGGTGTGAGACTTTGCTTAGGGCGCTTGAATCTCTCTGAAAATAAATAAATAGAGCATTTTTTATTTATGTTAAAAAATGAGCATTTATAGAATCTGAAAAAAATTACTTCTGTGTTATGATGAAAGAATATACTTTTTTTTTCAAAATTCAAGAAACATTAATAAAATTATTATATATTTGGTAATGTAATTTTTGAGTGTGTCCCTTCTGGCACTCAAGTTAAAGTTTTTAAAGTTTATTTATTCTTCCATTTGTGAGAAAGACACAGAGAGAGAGACAGAGACAGAAAGAGAGAAAGAAAGACCCGCCGCCCTCCAGCAGGACCCTAGTGCCACATCCCCAGCTCTCAGCCCAGCTCAGGGGGGAGCACAGGCCTAGTACACTCAGGGTAGTCTTTGGAACAGAAGCAGGGAGTCCTTCCTAGAGCAAGTGTTTTTCCACTGCACCATCGGGCCCCTCATGTTGAGATTTTTTTAAAAAGAATTATTTAATTTTATTCATTCATTTATTTTTTAAATTTGATCAGAGAGAGACAAAGAGAGGGAAAGAATTAAAAGCAGACTAGATCATGCCAAAAATTGAATCTCAGATGTAGAGGATAGAATCACTGGCCTAGAAAAATCCACCAAAAAGACTGAAAAAATTGCCCCAAAAAATGAGAAGACGAGAAATACTAGATACCATCAAGCGTCCAAACATCTGGATAATTGGTGTCCCAGAAGGGGAAGAGACCCATAAGGGCATTGACAATCTATTCCATTGACACTATTCAAAGATCTAGTCCTAAGAAATACAAAGGATGCCCAATAGAATCAACCCAAGAAGATTTCCTCCAAGACACATTATAGCCAGATTGAACAAAACTGCAGACAAAGACAAGATACTAAGATTGGCAAGCAAGAAACGTCAAGTTACCTGCAAAGGGTATCCCATCAGGCTGACAGCGGGTCTCTCATCGGAAACAATGCAAGTGAGGAAAGAATGGGAAAATATATTCAAAGTGTTAAGAGAAAAGCAATTGCAACCAAGGATACTATACCTGGCAAGATTATCCTTCCTATGAGAAGAAAAGACAAGAACATTCTCAGATAAACAAAACCTGCAAGAATTTACCAACACCAGATCAGATCTCCAAGAAGTTCTGCAGAGAATGCTATACCAGGAAAATTAGATACAGTCACAAAGAAATAAGAGTTTAAAAACTGGGAACCAGCAGTTAGCGTAATGGCTATGTCGCTGGACTCCCACGTAGTCGACCGCGGTTCGTGTTCCGGACTCGGTGGCTTAAAACTCACGCCAGGCACGTGTACGTGCGTGCCCAAGATCCCGAGAGGAGAATGGAGGAGAAGGGATTGTGGCGTGACCATCCCCTCTGGGGGGTGATTTCTCACTTTCTGTCTCTATGTCTCTCTCTGTCTGTCTGGCGAGCGCACGTGCCCTATAGCGAAAAAACCTCTCAAAAAAAAAAAAAAAAGAAAATGGCCAACTTAATCATGGGGACAAGTCTGGTGTTGAATATTATATCCCAGAATTTAATTGGGATAATTGAATCACAACGAAAGATAAAGTATATGAGACTGAACTGGTGAAACAGAATTTTATGACTTTTGACTAAAACATTGCTGATTTTCTTCTAGGCTTTATTTTCTGGTTTTTAGGATTTTTGCCTTGTCTTGAGCTGCTGATAGGTTCACATACCTACTATGTGAACAGAATCCCAACCTGTTTCCTGGCTTTAAGTTTTAAGCATACTTCCTTAGCATTTCTTTGATTTATTAAAGCTAAATCTGTTTTTCTTGAAATTAAAAAATATAGTAAAAAATACATAATTAATGACTGTAGTAACTATATAGCATCAGCTAGGTGCTACCTTATAGTATATTCATTCTACTCAGAGTTTCATGTCTCAAGTCAGCATGTATTCACAGATATGTATATATCAGCAGAGCTTGCTATTGAAAGTAGTTAGATTATACAAGAAATTTTGTGAATCAATAAAATGTGGGGGGGAAAGGAATGGAAAACAACTGTGGACACCTGAGACAGTGTGAGAGGAAGGTGGGAAATGGCAAAGGGTGAGAAATAGGGAGAAAATATATATACATATATACATATATACATATATACATATATATATGAAACTAGAAATGGAAAATGATTAAACTACTATGCAGCATTTTGTATGCTGTGACAATGCTCAGTGAATGAATATAAATTAATTTAAAAAAAAAAAAAAAAAGAAGGAAACCAGAAGCCAGCAGGTGACATGGTGGTTAAGATGCTGGACTCTTGGAGCTGGCAGGTGATGTGGTGATTGGGTGGACTCCCATATGGCCAACCACGGTTCAAGTCCCAAACCTGGTGGCTTGCTTTCTCATGGTCCCTTTCTCTCTGTCTCTCTCTGGTCAAAATTGAAGAATAATGATTACAAATGAAATTTAAAATAAATAAATCTTAAAAAAAAAAAGATGCTACACTCTCACATGGCTTACTGTAGTTTGAGTTCCAGATTCAGTGGCTTGAAAATCATGCCAAGTCAGACACATGTGTGTGCATGCCCAAAATTCTGAGGAGAGAATGGAGGAGAAGGAATTGTGGTTTGGCCATCCCCCCGAGGGGTGATTTCTCACTTTCCCTCTGTCTCCTCTGGAGAGTCCACTCTATGATAAAAACCTAAAAAACAAAAAACAAACAAACAAACAAAAAAAACTGGAACCAAAGCACACACAACCCTGTGAGCCTCTAGATCAAATCATACCTGAAGTCAATTCAATTCAAAATAACCTTTAATTCTCCTTTTTAAAACCAAGCTTTCGGACACTTGCAACAAATACATTCTGGTATCAAGATTTGAAAACTATTATTAGCCTATGTATAAATCAAGTGTGAAGTAAGAATAAAGATATTTCCAGACCAAGTACAGCTCTCATACAATCTTTCATAGATAACTATACTTAAGTACCTGAAACAGTGAATTGAATCTGGGAGCAAGACAAAGAATTCCAGAAAGCAGTTATACAGCAAACCCAGGGGACATCAGCCTGGGAGTGCTAGGTGTTTAAGAGGGAAGCATCACGGATAAAGAAGTTTTATACATTTGACAGTATTCTTTGGAGAATGGGGGATAAAAGCAAAACAAAACCAAACAAAAGCCAGTAATGAAAAAAACAAATCAGAAGCTTCAGGAGAAATAAGAAAAAGAAATAGTAAGCACATTTGTTGGACCTGCAGTGGATGATTATTTACATGACCATAGCAACATTAATATCATACCAAGTTTCAGCTTTTAAAATCAAGGTATTGGGACCAGCAGTTAGCGTAATGGCTGTGTCACTGGACTCCCATGTGGTTGACCACAGTTCAAGTCCTGGACCCGGAGGCTTAAAACTCACGCCGGGCACGTGTGTGTGTGCATGCCCAAGATCCTGAGAGGTGTATGGAGGAGAAGGGATTGTGGTATGACCATCCCCCCTGGGGGGTGCATTCTCGTTTTCTGTCTCTCTATCTCTCTCTGTCTTTCTGTGTGCACACGCGCCCTATAGCAGAAATCTCCCCCACCCCCCAAAAAAGGGGAAAAAAATCAGGGCATTGACAGCACAGATGAATTTGCCATTTCAAAACAGAATATAAATAACATCAACTTTGACAATGGATGTCCTCAAGGCCGATGACAGCATTTGGGAAATAGAAAAGCCTACAGAAAAAGGAGCCTTATATCCTTTTGCAAGTAACTAGCAAAACAAACACACAAACAAACACATGTAAATATTCCAAGTTACGAAAGTAATCAATAATGGTAAAATAGTCAGTGACTATGTGGATGATGGGAGAGCAGATAAGCGAAATCTTATTGTAGCAGGAAGTCAAGAAATAGCTTCTTTAAGGGATAAATCAAGAAACAGGGGTGTGGGAGCAGCAGATGGCGAAGCGGACTCCCACGTAGTCAACTGCAGTTTGAGTCTCGAACCTGGTGTCTTAAAACTCACACCAACTGAGTGTGAGTGTGTGCCCCAAATCCCCAGAGGAGAATGGAAGAGAAGGGATTGCGATGTGGCCCTCCCCCCGGGGGGTGATTTCTCATTTTCTGTCTCTGTCTCTCTGGCAAGCACACACACGCTATAGCAAAAATCTCTCTGAAATGAAGAAAAAAGAAACGGGTTTATGCACATCATTTAGAGGTACTGAGAAAATTTAAAGATATAGAAAATCAAATTACAAACCAAAATCAGAAAATATTATAAGACTTAAATGGTTGCCTCTAGGGGAACAGGACTTAGATGGAGTTAACAATGAATGTATTTCATTAAAACTTACAAGCTAAGTAAATATTTTTACCATATGAATATTATTTTGATATAATGAAACTTTCAGTGCCTAAAAACAGAAATCATATACAACTTCATTTAGCATTCAAGGAACCTAATCATTACTTTCAATTTATCAGTTTTGCAAAAATACGGAATATTGGCCAGGATAAAGGGAACAGGTAGGAAGTATATTCAAAATAGTTTGAGAATCAGTATAGTATAGACGTCAGCCACTCAGAGCTGAAGCCAGCATGCCCACTTTAGCACCCGCGGGCCGAACAGCAATCTATGGGGGACAGGAATTCTCACCTATTAGTGAAGATGCAAGTTGATGTAAGTTTCTGGAGGACTTTGGTCATTCTTCCTCATACACTCACACACATTTAAAGCTATTCAAAAATGTCTACTCAATTTAATTAAATATTCATCTAAACATTAAAAGGATCTAATTTTTGATTATTTATTTTGGGGGCCAACAGGTGGCATAGTGGTTAAGGTGCTGGACTCCCACATGGCCAACTGGTTCGAGTCCCAAACCCAGAGGCTTCAAAATCACATCAGGTGCATGTGTGTGCGTGCCCAAAATTCCGAGAAGAGAATGAAGGAGATGGGATTGCGGTGCAGCCATCTTCCCCTGGAGGGGGTGATTTCTCACTTTCCCTCTCTCTGTAACTCTCTGGCGAGTGCATGTGCCCTATGGCAAAAACCGAAAAAAAAAGAATTATTTATTTTCAATTTTACTTAGCACTACTATTATTATTATTTTAAAATTTGCTGCAAGGCACATGCACTCACCAAAGAGAGACAGTTAGGGAAAGAGAGAGAGGGTAAGTGAGAAAGCGAACTGCCAGTACCAAGACTTGAACCATGGTTAGCCATGTGGGAGCCCAACACCTTAACCACTATGGGCCCAAAAGGATCTCATTTTTGTAACAGCTTTATTGATCTATAATTCACATAACATACATTAATTAACATAAAATTTAAGATCCAGTGGATTTTAGTATGTTCCCAGAGTAGTGTGTCTATCACCATGATCAATTTTAGAACGTTTTCATCATCCCAAAAAGAAACTCTGTATTTTCAGCTGTCACCCCTCCATTACCCTCTACCCAGCCTAACAATCAGTAGACTACTTTCTGTCTCTGTATATTTTCTGGTCTATACATCTCATATGGAATCACATACTATATAGTCTTTTTGTGACTGACTTCTTTCACTTAGCATGTGTTTTCAAGTTTCATCACGTTATGTCATGTGTATTTCATTTCTTTTTCTTGCTGAATAATTTTCCATTATATAGATATGCCTCATATCATTTTTTTCATTCATTATTTGATGGACACTAGAATTCTTCCACTTTGAGTATGTATTTATTTTAAAGAATTATTTTATTTTACTTATTATTATTATTTGAATTTGACTAGAAAGAGACAAAGAGAAATAAGGAAAGTGAGAAAGCAAGCCAGCAGGTCCAGGACTTGAACTATGTTTGACCATGTGGGAGTCCAGCATCTTAACCACCACACCACTTGCCAGCCCCTATTTGTTTATTTTTTTAAGAGAGATTTTTGCTCTAGGGCACATGTGCTCACCAGAGACACAGAGAAAGACAGAGAGATAGAAAGTGATAAATACCCTCTGCGGGGTGGCCACACTGCAATTCCTTCTCCATTCTCCTCTTGGGATTTTGGGCATGCACACCATGCTGTACCACGTGGAAGGCCAGTGCCTTAACTGCTATGCCACCTGCTGGCCCTTCCACTTTTGACTATTATGAATAATGGGCCATGAACATTTGGGTAAAAGTCACTGGGTAGATGTATTTTTCTTTTCTTTTTTTCTTTTTTTTTTTTTTTTTTTTGCTTTAGGGTGTGTGCGCTCGCCAGACAGACAGAGAGAGACAGAGAGACAGAAAGCGAGAAATCACTCCCTCCCCCCAGGGGGGATGGCCACGCCACAATCCCTTATCCTCCATTCTCCTCTTGGGATCTTGGGTACTAACGCACACGCGCCCAGCGTGAGTTTTAAGCCACCGGGTCTGGGACACAAATCGCAGTCGACTATGTGGGAGTCCAGCGACATAGCCATTACGCTAACGCCATTCCTGTTTTCATTTCTCTTAGGTATATAACAAGGAGAAGATTTGCTGGGTCAAATAATAACTGTTTCATTTTTCTGAGGAACTGACAAGCTTCTGTTCAAAGGGTTGGGATCATTATACATTCCGACCAGCAGTATGTAAGAATTCCAGTTTCTCCACATCTCCAACATATGTTATCATCTGACTTCATAATTTTAGCCATCCTGATGGGTATGAAGTGGTATCACTTTGTGGTTTCAATTTGCATTTCCCTGATAGTTAATGAGGATGAGCATCTTTTCATATGCCTATAGGCTGTTTGTATATCTTCTTTGGAAAAGTGTCTATTCAGATATATTGCTTATACTTTAACTAGCTATTTGTCTTTTTAGTTGCTGAATTATAACTGTTCTTTATATATTCTATATACAAGTCTTTTATCAGATATATTCTTTGCAAGTATTTTTCTCCCATTCTGTGGATTGCCTCTTTGCTTTCTTGACAATGACCTACGAAGTAGAAAGTGTGTGAGGTTCAATTTATTTGTTTTATTAACTTATCTATGTTGTTGCTTGTACTTTTTTGTCATATCTAAAAATTCAGTATTAAATCTAAGTTCACAAAGATTGAACCTATGTTTTATTCTTAGAGTTTTACAGTTTTGACTCTTACATTTAGTTTTTTGTCCATTTTCACTTAATTCTTGTATATAGTATGAGAAAAGAATCCAGTTTCAGGGGCTACCAGGTGGCATGGTGGTTAAGGTGCTGGACTCCCACATGGCTGACCACAGTTTGAGTTCTGGACCTGGTGGCTTTCTTTCTCACTTTTCCTCTATCTCACTCTGTCCCTCTCTGGTCAAATTAAAATAAGTAAATAAATAAATAAAGTTAAATAAAATAATTATTAAAATAATAACAGTAAATAATTCTTTAAAAGAAAGTAAAGTTTTCTGGTCCAAGGTCATAAGATGATTTCCCAATTACTTAAATCTTTAATTTATCTTCAACAATATTTCATAGTTTTCAGAGTATAAAGGTTTTGTACTTCTTTCATAAAATTTATTCTCAAGTATTTTATTCTTTTTGCTGCTATTGTAAATAAAATTGTTCTGTTAATTTCATTTTTTTCTAATTGATTTTCATATCCTGCAACCTTACTGACTTTATTTGTTCTAATAGTTTTTAGAGGATTCCTTAGGATTTTCTGAGTACCAGACTATGATCTCTGTGAATAGAGATAGTTTTACTCCTTCCTTTCCAATCTGGATATATTTTTGTTTCTTTATCTTTTTGATGAGAAAGTCCAATATAATGTTGAATAGAAGTAACAAGAAAATATATCAAGTTTGTAAATCACTGCTAATCTTAATTCAGACATTTCATATCGGGAGTTCAGTGTTTAGCAATCAGAGTATAACTCTTAGTAGATTTTTTAAAAAAAAGTTTATGAGAGGGAGAGAGAAAGACAAGCACCCCAGCAGGTTCTTCACGCTGAGATTTACCTCAATTCCAGCTGCCCCAGATCTCGAGGACACGGGTGCACCTGGCATGCTCAGGGAGGTCCCATGACACAAATCCAGGACCTGTCCCATGAAGGACTAAGTGCACCACTGCATCACCACCTGGTCCCTTAAGTAGGCTTAGAGGGTATTTCTTTCCCAAATTTGAATGTAGTGTGGAAAGTTGTTTTTGGCTTCGCGAGAGACGTGTATGTTGGAGCGGTTGTGTGACGGTCTAAATAGCCAAGTCTGGTCCTCTGTGTACATACACTCAGCACTCGTCTCGTGCTGGAGGAGATGTCGGAATGCAGCTAGTTTCCACAACATATACACAACACATGGAGCCTCGTGCTGATGCCTACATATGGGCTGCATCACAGGATGTCCCAGACTCTGGGAAATGTATCCTTGTTTACTGTGATTGCCTGTCTAGGCCACAGACTAGCAAAATCTTGGAGTATGAAGGGCGGGGGAAATCCCTCTGTTTCTGGGATTGAAGGAATGAGCCAGATCCTGTGTCAGGAGGAATTAGGACACGGGTTTGCCTTTTGATCAAAGGTAGGCTGGCTTCTCCAACTTGCTTATCTGTTTCTGTGGATGATGGCTAAGCCTCTCAAGTTTTTTGTTTTTTAAAAGAGAGATTTTTGCTATAGGACGTGTGTGCTCACCAGAAAGACCGAGAGAGAGAGATAGAAAGTGAGAACTCACCCCCCAGGGGGATGGCCATACTGCAATTCCTTCTCCTCCATTCTGAAAACCTGTTGAGTTTAAGCACACATGCACACATGCCCAGTGTGAGTTTTAAGTCCAGGACTTGAACTGTGTCAGCTATGTAGGAGTTCAGCAATGTAACGGTTACACCATCTGCTGGTCCCTCAACTTCTTGTTTAAGTGTCTTTTTCACTTTACCCACCAATATGGTTCTTAAAAATGGTGACTCTCTGGGCCAGCAGGTAGCATGGAGGTTAAGGTGCTGGATCACATATGGTTGACTACATGGTTCAAGTCTTGGATCCAGTGGCTTAAAAATCATGGTGGGCAGATGTATGTGCATACCCAAAATGCCAAGAGGAGAATGGAGGAGAAAGGACTGCAGTGTGGTCATCCTCTCTGGGGAGTGATTTCTTTTTTCTTTTTTTTTTTTTTTTTTTTTTTTTTGAGAGGTTTTTGCTATAGGGCACGTGCACTTGCCAGACAGACAGAGAGAGACAGAGAGACAGAAAGCGAGAAATCATCCCCCCGGGGGGATGGCCACGCCGCAATCCCTTCTCCTCCATTCTCCTCTCGGGATCTTGGGCACGCACGCACACGCACCTGGCGTGAGTTTTAAGCCACCGGGTCCGGAACGCGGAACGCGAACCGGGGTCGACTATGTGGGAGTCCAGCGACATAGCCATTACGCTAACTGCTGGTCTCTCTGGGGAGTGATTTCTCATTTTCCGTCTCTCTCTCTCTGCCCACATCCACCAAGTGCATGCATCCTATAGCAAAAAGCTTAATAAATAATGTTCAGAAACGAATCTAGGAGAAAACAATGTTCCCACCTCTCCTCATACTTTTTTAAATCTCTCTCTACCCAGTCTCTTGATTTTGAAATACAGCAGTCCATAGTCAAGGTTAGCAAAAACAGAATCTCCCTGGTGGACCGGGAGGAGGCAAGGCAAAACAGGCAAAAAACAAAATCCTGCTTGGTTTGGGAACAGAGGGAAGTTTGGGAATACACTGCCTAATGAATCTCGTCTCCAACAACAGAGTGCGCAGGTCTTCTCTTACTAACCACAAGCTTCTTACTCCCTCTTCTCCCCTGGACTGCAAGCTCTTGAGGCCAGGGCCGTGTTCAGAGCTGTTTCTCTACTATCTCACAGGGATAGGGTCGGTGGCCAACAGACACTCAAACATTTGCTGCATAAACAGCGCTATATTTCAAATGAAGTTACCTCATATAGTTATGACGGCCATCAAGCCAGATGACACATGGGGAAACAAAAATAATTTTAAGGATTCACAACTACCACATACTGGTTTTCTTTTTTTAAAAGAATTATTTTATTTAACTGTTTTTATTTATTTATTTATTTATTCATTCATTTTTTTTCTTTTTTTTCTCTTTAAATTTATTTATTTTTTACATTAATTCACTATACATTATTACAGCATACAAATGAATTTTCCATCCAAAATACACTGTGTATTGGCTCAATCAAGCACATCAACATACATGTTTTCAGCAAATAATTTTCCAATTCTTATGTCTTGTATACTTTGTTTTTTGTTTTGCCATCCTTGATTCCTTATCCCTCACCCTCTGCCATGTCCCATCCTCCTCCCACATTGTCTCTGGTATCCATGGTTGCTTTCTATGCCTTCCCCCCAACCCATTTAATTGATTTGCTAATGAACTTAATTAGTCTAAATATATCCAATAGCTAGCACAGCTGATATCTACCTATACATGAACCCAAGTCTGAATTTAGGCATAAAACCCAGTGAGTAGAATGAACATATTATAAAGTAGTACCCAGCTGGGGCTATATAGCTTACTGCAGTCATCAAATATGCATTTTTTAAAAAATTGATACGAACAGTTTTACCGTTTTTTTTTTTCTCCTGCAACTTTTTTTAAAATTACTTAACATTCATTCCTTGAGCATCATCACAACGTACTAAATGTGGTTTTCCATCTAGAATAAACTGCATAGTGGCTTAATCAAGCATGTTATCATCAATAATATTCCATTTCTACTTTCATACATATGTATACGTATATACATGTTTTTTACCCCATGTTTGACCTTCTGCCCTTTCCCACTCTCTTATTACACTATCTCTGCTATATACAGTTGTCTTCCATTCCTTTTTCCCCAACATTTTGTTCATCACACAATATCATAAGTAATCTAACTACTTTCAGCAGGTAATTTCAAGAAGAGTAGTTTTGAACTGGTAATGATATTTCCTTGAAACTTAAAGCCTAGAAACAGGTTTGTATTCTGTTCAAATAGTAGGTACATGCACCTATCAACAGCTCCAGACAGGATAAAAATCCTTTAAAACCAGAAAACAAAGCTTAGTAGAAAAGCAGCAATAATTCAGTCAAGACACAGAATGTTGTTTCATCGGTTCAGTCTCATGTACTTAATCCTTCTTCTGTTAAGGTTCGATCTTCCAGATTGAATTCTGGGATATAATATTCATCTCCAAACATTGTCCCTACAATTAAGTTGCCCATTTTCTTAGTTTTTGAACTCTTATTTCTGTGTGTCTGCATTTAATTTTACTGACATAGCACTCCCTTAAGAACTTCTTGGAGATCTGGTCTGGTGCTGGTAAATTCTTTCAGGTTTTGTTTATCTGGGAAAGTTCGTGTCTTTTCTTCCCAAATGAACGATAACCTTGTTGGGTACAGAATTCTTGGTTGAAATTGCTTTTCCCTTAATACTTTGAATATATTTTCCCATTCTCTCCTCACTCGCATTGTTTCCGATGAGAGGTCTGCCGTTAGTCTGATGGGATACCCTTTGTAGGTAACTTGCCTTTTTTCTCTTGCCAGTCTTAGTAGCTTGTCTTTGTCTGTGGTTTTGGTCAATCTGGCTATAATGTCTCTTGGAGAAGATCTTCTTGGGTTGATTCTATCTGGGGTCCTCTGTATTTCTTGGGACTGAATCTTTGAGTGCCTCTCCAGGTTTGGAAAGTTTTCTTGCAGGATTTCATGGAATAGATTATCAATGCCCTTATGAGTCTCTTCACCCTCTGGGATGCCTATTATCCGGATGTTTGGACGTTTAATTGTATCTAGTACTTCTCGCATATTATTCTCAAATTTTTGGGCCATTTTCTCAGTCTTCATGGTGGATTTTGCTAGGCCAGCCATTTTCTCTTCTACATTAGAGATTCTATTTTCTGTATGATCTAGTCTGCTTTTAATACTTTCAAGGGAGATTTTGATTTCTTGTATTATAGCCTTCATCTCTAACCGTTCCATCTGATTCTTTTGTGAAGTGTGAAATTCTTCTTTAAGATCTTGCATGAATTTCCTCACCTCCTGGAACTCTTCAACTCCTTTCTCCTTCCTCTTCAGCAGTTCCTTGTCTCTCTTCTCTTCCATCTCTGTTAGCTTTGCCATTATGAATGTTCTGAATTCTTTATCAGACATTTCCATGATTTCCATTGAACTGTGTGTGGATGAAGAGGGGCTATCCGTTTCCCTTGTGGGAGAGGTATTTTCCTGCTTCCCCATATTTCTTGTGGTCCTGAAGCAATTTCTAGTCATCTGATGGATGGATGGTTTCTTCCCAAACTTGGAAGTACAAACTGAGGGTCGAGGAGTGTGCAGAAAAGAAAGCAGAGAGAGGGAAATAATACCAACAACAGCAAAAAAACAGACAAGAAACAGAGAAAAAGAAGAGAAAAATTTTTAAATAAATCTAAAAAAGAAAAATTAATATTCAAAAAATTTCAATAAAACTCAAAAATTAGAAAACCAAGCACGCCACACGAAATGGCTAGATTGCAGGAGCCATGGAGCTGTCTGTCTCTTGAAGAAGGGCTGTTCTGGGAGGAGGAGAGGAAATTATTAACAAGATAAAGGGCTAGCTAGGAGGGGCCAAAGGGGCCTGTGAAATGCCTCACCTTAAAAAATTCTAAAAAGCAAAAATTTAAAAAAGACAGAGATAGAGAGAGGACAGAGACACAGGTAGAGAGAGACAAAGACTGATGCAGAGACAGGAGACTTGAAGGGGGTCTTCCTACCATGCAGGTTTTGTATGCTGGAGGCCCAGTGATCAGTGGGACATCTTCCTTTCTCCTAAAATGGCTAGATCGCAGGAGCCATGGAGCTGTCTGTCTCTTGAAGAAGGGCTGTTCACGTGGGTTTTGTATGCTGGAGGCCCAGTGATCAGTGGGACATCTTCCTTTCTCCCAAAATGGCTAGATCGCAGGAGCCATGGAGCTGTCTGTCTCTTGAAGAAGGGCTCTGTTTTTATTTGTTTATTTTAATTTGACCAGACACGGACAGAGAGAGAGAGAGAGAGAGAGAGAGAGAGAGAGAGAGAGAGAGAGAAATGAGAAAGCAAGCCTCCAGGTCCAGGACTTGAACCACAGTCGGCCATGTGGGAGTCCAGTGCCCTTAACCACCATGCCACCTGTGGGTCCCTACACATTGGTTTTCAAACAGTGTTTTTCGTTTGTTTGTTTGTTTGTTTGTTTTTTAGAGAAGCAAAATAGAGCAAGATATCACCTGAGATTTCCAGTGGTGTCATAGACACTTGTCCAAAACAGAAATAAAAGCACTGGTGCAAGTGAACACGATAATTATGAACACATTGTTCAAAATGTCGTGTTCTTATGACTCCTTGTGCAGATGCACAATTTTAAGATAATCAGATCATTTGTGAGTAAACGTTTATAACAATGTGTATTTTAAATTGTGTCTTCTCATGACTCTCTTTTATGCAAGTTTGTTTTTACTGGACCACCAGCAGCAAATTCCTGCAATTTTATAAGCATGTGATATTGTTGTCATTGCTTTTAGTACAGGCAGGGCTACATCTGTTAGTAAAGAGACTAAAAGTATTCTCTTATGAGTCACTAAAATAGAGTTGCCAAAACCAATTAAACTAGTGCCAAATATGACAAGTCACCAGAAGATTTTTAGCAATTTACAATGTTTTTGCTGGGAAAGGGAAATAAAGAAGAAAGAGAGGTAAATTTGCATAACCACTTTTTCCTTTTCTTTCTTTTCTTTTTTTTTTGGGGGGGGGGGGGGCGCGGGTGAGCTACAGAAATTATAATCACCGAAATTTAGCCATGCTGACTACTATTTCTTCTGATATTTTTCACATTACAGTCCAGAAATAATTATTAATATTTTTGGTGGTTGGTCTTTTCTATTTTCATACTACCAAACATTCCTGTTTTTCCTGAGCTAGAAATGCTAACTAAGAACAAATGAGCAAAGCGTGGAAGAAGCAAGGTTTGGATTCTAGGTTGAATAATGAAGGAATGATCATATATTTGACAGGCAGTACAGTAAACTAGCTGTAAAATTCCCCACACAAAAAGTCTTGGGGGCCAGCAGGTGGTGTGAAGGTTCAGATTGCTGGATCCCACGTGGCTGACTCTATGGTTGGAGTCCTGGACCCAACGGCTTGAAAAACACACCAGGATGATGTGTGGGCATGCCTAAAATCCTGAGAGGAGAATGGAAGAGAAAGGATTGTGGCATGGCTATTCTTTCTGGGGGGTGATGTCTCACTTTCTCTCCCTGTCTTTGTTACTGTCTCTCTCCTGCAAGCACACACACGGTATAGCAAAAACTTTTTAAAAACGTATTAGAATAGGAAATTGAGTTCAAATAAAGGCTTGGGGTAGAGTTAGAGCTTACCAATGAGGGAAATAGTTCACTAGTTGTCAGGGCTAGTAGGAAATAGGACAGCTCAATAAATGTTTTCTGCTTTTAGCCACAAGCCTGTGAAATTGTTTATTCTGTTCCATTTATTTATTCATTTTAATGCTGGTGGGTACTCACTAAATCAGTGAATCCCAACCATGTTTCAGCTTAGAATTATCTGGAAAGCTTTAAAAACAAACAAAAGAAAACCTCCCCTGAAGATTCTGATTTACCTGGTTTGCAGTGGAACCTGGACTTTAGTGTTTTGTTATCCATTTTACTATGTTTTTTATGCTATCACCTTAACTTTTTTCTTTAAGAGATTTTTGTGGGACCAGAAGTTGGCATAATGGCTATGTTGCTGGACTCCCATGTAGTCAACTGCAGTTCGAGTCCCGGACCTGGTGGCTTAAACTCAGGCCAGACACGTGTGCATGCCCAAGATCTGAGAAGAGAATGCAGGAGAAGGGATTAAGGTGTGGCCATCCCCCCGAGGGGTGATTTCTCTCTTTCTGGTGAGTGCACGTGCCCTATAGCAAAAACCTCTCAAAAAAAAAAAGAGAGAGAGGGATATTTTTGCTATAGGACTCATGCACTCACCAGAGAGGGAGAGAGAGACAGAAAGGGAGAAATCTCTCCTCCAGGGGGGATGACCATGCCACAATCCCTTCTCCTTCATTCTCCTCTTGGGTTCTTGGGCACATGTGCACCAAGTATGACTTTTAAGCCACTAGGTCTGGGCCTCAAACTGCAGTCGACTACAAGGGAGTCCAGTGATGTAACCACTATGCCATCTGCTGGTTCCTCACTTTAATATATTATTTCACAACTATTTTCAGATTAATTTCACATTTTACATGATACATACAAAACATATATTTTTTTCAACAAAGAACTTCACATTTTGTTGTCTGTTAAATGTTTCTTCCCTTTGCACCTCACTCCTACTCTCTACCACCCACTCCCTTCCCTTATAGTTTCTGGTATCCACACTTATCCTCTCTACTATCATATCTTCTGATCTTTCTACTTCTGCCATAAAGTATAGACATTTAGTACATATTGAGTGGGGATATACAATGTGTCTCTTTCAAAGTCTGACTTGCTTCACTTAACATTAAGTTTTCTATAAGTGTAAGTTTTAAGAGGAAATTTATCATAATGTGTAATGTATGAGAATACATACACTAGTTGATTTACTTTATTATTTTTAATTGTTAAAGGGTGTCTGGGCTCACCAGCAGAGACAGAGAAACAGAGTGGGGAAAGTGGGGGAGAAGAAAGTACCCCTGTTGGAGTATGGTCATGCCACAATCTCTCCTTTATTTCTCCAACTTGTTGGGATTTAAGGCGTACACACTCACTCTCATCATTTTCAAGCCTCTAGGACCAGGATTTGAACCTCTGAGGAATCTTTCCCAAACCACTCAACCAAGGGACCAGCTTTACTTATTTACTTTATATCTTCCCATTTTAATCTTTGCAGGCTCATCAAATAGAGAATTGAGGTCATTGTTTCAGCCCAGTTGTTGAGGCTCTGAATTCTTTTTCCAAAATACTTTAAAAATAGAGGAAAACGTGTGCTTAGTCAGATAATCAGTTATAATATCCACATCTCAATTCCCAAATACATGCACGTGGCTAGTGTCTACCCTATCACACAGGAAAGATATAAAGCATTTCCATCATTGCAGAAATGTCTATTGGACCAAAATCAGTTTGGGGCCAGGTGGTAGTTTGGTGATAATACAGCTGGACCCACATGGGAAGGTTATATGCCTGGCTAGTGCGCACACGTGCCTGTAATCCAGGCTGGCCGAAGCTGAGGGTGGATGTTGGCATGTATGCACTTGCTGAAGAGAGACAGAGAGGCGGGGGGTAGGGGGTGGATGAGAAAGTATACCCCATGGGATATGGCCACACGATAATCCCTACTCTTCCTCTTCTTTCTTTATGGATTATGGGCAAGCACACACGTGTGCCTGGTGTGCTTCTGAAGGCATCAGGTCTGGACTGCATGGTCAGCTCTGTGAGATTCAGCTACCTTTACCACCATACACCGGCTGACCCAACATTAGCTATTTCTTACAGGCCTATGCCCTGATATGCCAGTCCAGGAACTGGGAGGCATCCTTGGCTGCCCTGGCAGTGTCCAGATACTCTTGGAATCCCATGGCCTGAGAGAGATGAAATGAAATCAGGACCCACAAGAAGGATTATTCTTGGAGACCTGGGGTTCTCCAGGTCATACAAGTGTTATGAAACCATCCATAAACGTAAGCTTGAATAAGACTGAATTTGAAGATATAAAAATTGTTGCCCAAAATACTTCAGTTACTTTTGTATTTTAGTAAATTTTTCATTTTTTTTTCTTTTTTTTTGGAGAGGTTTTTGCTATAGGGCGCGTGCGCTAGCCAGACAGACAGAGAGAGACAGAGAGACAGAAAGCGAGAAATCACCCCCGAGGGGGGATGGCCACGCTGCAATCCCTTCTCCTCCATTCTCCTCTCGGGATCTTGGGCACGCACGCACACGCGCCCGGCGTGAGTTTAAGCCGCCGGGTCCGGGACTCGAACCGTGTTCGACTATGTGGGAGTCCAGTGACACAGCCATTATGCTAACTGCTGGTCCCCAGTAAATTTTTCATTTTGGGATAATTTTAGATTATAGAGAAGTTGCAAAGGTAGTACAGAGATCCCTGAATGTCCTTCTCTCTGGTTTCCTAATGTTAACACCTTACATTAGCATGTATATTTGTCAGAACTTAAAAGTTAACATTGACAATAAACTGCACCACTGGTTTTATTAGGATACATTAATAGAATAAAAATATAATTTATTAAAAGTCATAGAGAGGGACCAGCAGTTAGCATAATGGCTGTTGTCGCTGGACTCCCATGTAGTCAACCACAGTTCAAGTCCCGGACCCGGTGGCTTAAACTCATGCTGGGCGCATGTGCATGCATGCCCAAGATCCCGAGAGGAGAATAGAGGAGAAGGGATTGAGGAGTGGTCATCCACCCTGGGGTTGATTTCTTGCTTTCTGTCTCTCTGTCTCTCTCTGTTTTCCTGGCAAGCGCACACGCCTTATAGCAAAAACCTCTCAAAAAAAAAAAAAAAAAAGAAAAAGAAAGAAAGAAAGAAAGAAAGAAAGAAAGAAAGAAAGAAAGAAAGAAAAAGAAAGTCATAGAGAAAGATTTGCCTTCAAGAAAAAAAATATACACTGCTGTCCTGTGGTGGGATGGAAAATGAAAATGTAACACTCTTGAAAGTCTAAACTGCTTGTTTGTTCATTTATTTTTTCAATGTGGTCTTTCTTTTTTTACAAGTTTTTTTTTTTCATGAGTAAGAAACAAGAGTGAGATATGAGAGAGAGAGAGAGAGAGAGAGAGAGAGAGAGAGAGAGAGAGACAAGCACCTTCGACAGAGTATCATGCTGCAGTCTTCCTCCCCCTAGCTTTCCCACAGTATGCCTAGGTTGACAGGAGAATTGAATGTGTGTGGTCTGCTATATGGACCCAGCATCTCCTGAGCAGCACGGTGATGGTACTGCCTCCAGCCTGGCCCTCAAAGGCTACATTTTAAGTGTTTAGTAGACCAGAATCAGGTGAACTAAAGCAATGCTTCAGAAACTGCAATGTCTACAAAAATCACCCAGTGATCTTAAACTATAGATTGTGATCCGACAGATGTTGGCTAAAGCCTTTCAAATGAGCTCCTGTTGACACTGATGCTATTGGCCCCTAGGCCACACTTTCAATAGCAAGAGCTATGGCAGCACCATCCAGTAGCAGTTTCTGTGATGATGAAAATATTCTCTAGTTTGCATTAACTTTCTTTCCTTCTGTTTTTTTTAATTTTTATTTGTTTTAGATTTTTTGCTATAGGACATGTGTTCTTGCTGGAGAAACAAAGAGTGAGTAATCACCTTCTGGAGGAATGGCCATGCTGCAATCCCTTCTCCATTCTCCTCTCAAGATTTTGGGCACACACGTACACCCACCCAGTCTGAGTTTCAAGCCATCTGGTCCGGGACTCAAACTGTGGTTGGCTACTTGGGAGATCAGTGCCTTGACTATGCCACCTACTGGCCTCATTTTTTAAATTATTTCAATTAATTCAAATTCAATAGCCACAATATGGCTAGTGACTCCCATACTGGACAGCCCACATTAGTGTTTCGTATGAAAAAATATTCTCCTTCTTGCAAATCAAAGTCATAATAAGATGTTACCTAGCATTAATTGAATGGCTACTATCTAAAAACACACACACAAAAATGCTGGCATGGATGTGGAGAAAAGGGAACTCTTATGCAATGTTGGTGGGAATATAAATTTGTATAGCTATTATGGAAAAAGGATAGATGTCTTCACAAAATTAAACTACAGCTACTATCATCCAGCAATCCTACTTCTGAGTATATATTCAAAGGAAATAAAAAAAGTATCTTGAAGATATATCTGCACCTCACATATTCATTGCAACTTTAATCACTAGAGCCAAGTGTCCATCAATACATGAATGGGTAAAGAAGATGTAGCATATATATATATATATATATACATATATATATATATATATACGTATATATATATATATATATACACACAATGGAATACTATTCAGCCTTAAAAAAGAAGGAGGTCTTGTCACTTTAAACAACATGAATGAACCTTTTATTGTGCTATGTGAAATAAACCAGATGCAGAAACCCATAATACTGCATGATCTCATCTGCACGTGGAATCTGAAATTGTGGAACTCATACACGCAGAAGAGAATGGTGGTGGCCAGGGGCTTGGAAGAAGAGAGTTGGGAAATGTTGGTTAAAGGGTACACAGTTTTGGTTTCGTAAGATGGTTAAGTATGGGGGTCAAATGTACAGATAAGGTGTAATGCACAGAATATCAACTATGTACTGTGTCCTTGAAATCTGCTCAGAGGGCAGCCCTTCAGTGCTCTCCCCATGCAAAGAAGAAAAGGAAATGGTAATGATAGGAGGTGACAGAAATGCTACTAGCTTCATTGAGGTGAGTTTTTCACAAAATGTGTACCAAAACATGGAGGCTGCTTAGTCACAGCAGCGACAGGTGATCCGAGTGCTGCATGGTGGATCCATACGGAGCATTGCAGGTGCAGCTCCGCGGCAAACCTGTGCACGCAGGGTGAACACACCCGTGGTCCCAGCTGGCTGGGCAAGCTGGGGGAGACAGATCGCGGTATGAGACCCTGTAGAGAGGGCTTGTCTCCTTTTCTTGCCGTCTCTCACTCTCATGCAGGGAATAAACAAACTTAGAAAAAGCATTTTACACCTTAATATATAGTTTTTTAATTAGGCTAAGTAAAAGATCTTCTTTAAAACTGAATATCTCTCTCTCGGGACCAGTAGTTAGTGTAATAGCTATGCTGCTGGACTCCCATGTAGTCAACCACGGTTCGCGTCCCGGACCCGGTGGCTTAAAACTCACGTCAGGCGCGTGTGCGTCCGTGCCCAAATCCCGAGAGGAGAACAGAGGAGAAGGGATTGTGGCGTGGCCATCCCCCCAGGGGGTGATTTCTCGCTTTGTATCTCTCTGTCTCTCTCTCTCTGGCAAGCGCACGTGCCCTATAGCAAAAACCTCTCAAAAAAAAAAAAAAAAAAAACAACTGAATCTCTCTCTCTCTCTCTCTCTCTCTCTCT
Source organism: Tupaia tana (assembly GCA_026018925.1). NCBI lineage: Eukaryota > Metazoa > Chordata > Mammalia > Scandentia > Tupaiidae > Tupaia > Tupaia tana. The sequence goes on along the minus strand of JAKSZU010000013.1, from coordinate 11,306,497 downwards.
CTCTATATATATATATATATATATACTCCCTCATTCTGAAGGTATAGGTTTTTAAATACTTCTAAAGATCTGGAGGGAAAAAGAGATAAGACAGACAGACAGAGAGAGATCTATTGGCATGTATTATACATCATAATGTGCAGCAAATCTCAAAGCAGAGCTGCCTAATAAGATCTGCATGGGGAGGGGCAGCAGGTAGAGTGGTGGTAGGGCCAGCTGGATCCCACATGGCCAACTGCATGGTTGGATTCCTGGACCTAGTTGCTTGGAAGACACACTTGGCATTTGTGCATGTGTGCCCAAGATCCTGAGAGGAGAACGGAAGACAAGGAATTGCAGTATGGCTATTCCTCTGGATGGAGGCTGTTCCCCCCCCCCCCACACCTTATTCTCTCTGGTGAATGCACACACCCTCTAGCAAATTAAAAAAAAAAAAAAAAAAGATCTGCCTGGGCCATGAGGGACTCAACAGCACCACCTGTGCCAACTGGATCAAAAATGCTACTTCCCACAAACAGGGGACTGTGCAGACAGCTGATGACAGCATGACCACTCTCCCCAGGTGAGGATACTAGAGAGTACGGACCTAACTGGGCTCCCCCCTTTATTGTGCGTGGACGGAAGCCATTGAAAATGTATTTGAGCCCTTTTTGGCTCCAGAGACGTCATGGCAGCAATTGAAGCGTGGCAGAACTCTCCACTGAATGAGGATCTGGTTCTAGAACCTAGTCTCAGACATACCATGTTGCATTCATTGCACGCACACTCACGATGGAAAGCCAACTTTAGTTGGTTCTGTGCTTATTTAAGACCCTGTTGGGTTTTCCCTTTGAATCAATTCTCCAAGAATAATATATACAATATTCTGTTTGTGAACAAGTTGTGATCTAAAAGTCGAGGCCTCTGTACTAAGGATTTCCCGGTGTCATGAAAACCATGAAGATCTTAAACCTGTCTTCAATTTACAATTTTTTTTTTTTTTTTTTTGGAGAGGTTTTCGCTATAGGGCGCGTGCGCTCGCCAGACAGACAGAGAGAGACATAGAGACAGAAAGTGAGAAATCACCCCCCAGGGGGGATGGTCACGCCGCAATCCCTTCTCCTCTATTCTCCTCTCGGGATCTTGGGCACGCACGCACACGCACCCGGTGTGAGTTTTAAGCCACTGGGTCCGGGACGCGAACCGCGGTGGACTACGTGGAAGTCCAACGACATAGCCATTACACTAACTGCTGGTTCCCTTCGATTTACATTTTTAAAGTCTTTCCTAGACTCTCCCCAGGGCTGCCTCAGCTGTTCTTTGCCAAGAGCTAGGGAAGGCATCAAGATGCAAAGCTATAATGTTGGGTAGGACATTGAAGGAATTACAGATAAGGAATGACAACATCGGAGGGATAATAAACCAATGAATTTGTGGCTCCAACCATGACAGCCAAGCCTACTGCATGAGAGCCAAATGTCTTCCATGGTGTGGAGAAGACAACTCCTCACTGCACTCAGGAAGTTAAGCATTCCATGTAAGAGTTCTGTGCAGAAAATAAAAGAGAGAGAGCCAATGAGAAGGAGCATATGGAACTTAGCTGGCTTTGCATGGGACAGGTTTTGGTTATCTCTTGATAGTCATTAACATGAATCAAGCCATGTTGATTTCACTGAGCCACTTCATGGTGAGGTTAAGGTCGGGGGGCACCTTCAGAATAAAGAGAGAAAGAAAGAAACTGTGAGTTAGTGACCGCAGTGTTCCTGGGGTTCAGCCTACCTTTGGAGGAGTTCAGGGGACCGTACAGATGGCAGCACCCTGAATTCAGGGCAGATGCAGCCTGAGGCTTCTCCCCTCTGCCACAAGGTCACAGCCACCCTGCCCCCAACTTCCACAGACCCCAGTATCTTCCCGGGAAGAACAAGGTTGAAAAGAGGAAATATGAAAGACCCAATCACCTGCCCTTCCCTTAAAAAACTGTTTCAATAAGAAGAAACCAAAATACAAAATATTAGCAAGTTAGTTTCCAGCCAGGAGTGACGGTAGGTGCCTGTAGTCCCAGCTACTCAGGAGACTCAGGCAGCAGGATCACCGTACACTGAGACCTTGTCTTAAAAACTAAACAGAGGATGGGACCAGCAGTTAGCGTAATGGCTATGTCACTGGACTCCCATGTAGTCGATTGCGGTTCGCGCCTGGATCCGGTGGCTTAAAACTCATGCCAGGTGCATGTGCGTGTGTGCCCAAGATCCCAAGAGAAGAATGGAGGATTGGGGATTGCAGTGTGGCCATCCCCCCTGGGGGGTGATTTCTCGCTTTCTGTCTCTCTGTCTCTGCCTGTCTGGAGAGTGCACGCACCTGAAAGCGAAAAAAAAAAAAAAAAAAAAAAAAAACTCTCAAAAAAAAAAAAAAAAAAACTAAACAGTGGAAAACATGCACTGAACAGCTTTGGTGTGGCTGGAATCCTTCACTTTTAGGGACTGGGCAGTGGTGTAGCAGTACAATATGGTGCTCTGCGAGGCTGAGTTACGTAGGAAAGTTCCAGGTGCATGTCTGGAAACCTCCCTGAGTACACAGGTACACAAGTGCCCATGACCCGGGGCTGGCTGAAGCTGGGAGTAGATGGTAGTGTCAGGACCCTGTTGGGGGTTCTCTCTTTCTCTCTCTCTCTCTCTCTTCTCTTCTCTTTCTGTCTCTCTTATTCGTTGAAGAAATACATGAATAAACTTTAATGAAAAAGTAGATCCGGGACCAGCAGTTAGTGTAATGGCTATGTTGCTGGACTCCCACGTAGTCGACCGTGGTTCGAGTCCCGGACCCGGTGGCTTAAACGTCACACTGGGCGCATGTGCGTGCATGCCCAAGATCCTGAGAGGAGAATGGAGGAGAAGGGATTGCACGTGGCCATCCCCCCTGGGGGGTGATTTCTCGCTTTCTATCTCTCTGTCTCTCTCTGTCTTTCTGGCAAGTGCATGCACCCTATAGCAAACACCTCTAAAAAAAGAAAAGAAAAAAGTAGCTCCCAACTGCCTGTATTCTCACCCTACAAACCTTTCTTTGCAGTCTCCCAGCCAGATGAGGATTTGCAAGGAAGATAAGATTCCCTCAGAAAATAAAGAGACTACGCCGTGTTGTGTCCATCTGAAGAGTATATATAAATTTAAGCCTCCCAGTATACCGCCTAGAAGTTACAGGATGCAGTAGGATTTGTAAATAAGCAGGGTAGCTCCCACCCTTGCTGGTTACCACCACTCTGTTCTGCAGAGAATGCGAGCCTCTCACAGGGGGCCTGTGGCAGGGGTCACTGACTGAGCACCACACTGACCCTTCTGAGCCCACACAGACCCGAGAGGCCTTCTCAACACGCTTCTCAAAACCACCACCAACTGATTGGAGTTGGAAAATAAATGGCAACTAGGCGTCTATAAATGCAAACAGCAGTTGGGTGACTGTCAGGAATCGAGATTCTTGCTTCTGTTTCCCATTAGAAGGTAGTATTGTTGGGACCAGCAGGTGGCGTGGTGGTTAAGATGCTGGACACTCCCACGTGGCCTACCATGGTTCAAGTCCTAGACCTGGTGGCTTGCCTTCTCACTTTCCCTCTTTCTCTCCCTCTGCGTGTATGTCTCTCTCTGGTAAAATTAAAGTAAACGAATGAATAAATAAAATTAAATTAATAATTTAAAAAAATGAAGGTGGTAGTACTGTTGTAGGAGAAGCTCTGAAATACTTTCTGGAGGCCAGACTGTGGTGCAGCTGTAAAACAAGACACGCCATAAGGCTGACCCAACTGCAGAGGTTCCAGCTTTGCGTCTGGAGACCCCCTGAGGGCATGTGGGTGTATGCCTATGCTCAAGGGCTGGCTGAGATGAGATGGATCTTGACATCAAGTCTTTGTTGGAGGGTGCCATCTCTTTCTCTCTCATTCATGGAAGAAATAAATAAACACACACACACACACACACACACACACACACACTCATTCTGAAGGACACCAGTGCTGCTCAAAGGCAGGGGGGGAAAGAATGTACATGTAACTCAGAGCTGTGCTCAACAGAACCTGGATTTTCAGACCAACTCTTTTTATCCCATCAACAAGCAGGCCTTTTATTCTCATTCCTCCCACCTCATCCTGAGGCATCGTAAAGCACACGGGCTCTCCTTCAAGGCTTTTCAACTGCTTCCAGAACCATAAGTAACACCCATGTTTTTAAGACACCTTGCAGCAGCCAGAAATGTGGCCTCCCTGGTGTGAGCTCTCCTCGACTTTCAGTGTGGTTGAACATCTGACAACCATTTGGTGGAATAAGTGAAGGGATTAGAACAAGAAACACAACGTTTTGTTGACTTTCCTGCTGATCCATTGGCTATTCAGTGGGGCCCACAGAAGCACACGGAGTTCTCACTTGATTATTAAAAATGCAGTTTCTGCAGAAGCCAGTTCTTGTCCTGCGGGTCACAGATGGCTGTCAAAATGGGATTCCTAAAGGGAGTCCTCGCTCACGCTTGTCTCTGCCCTGCCACCTTGCATCTTAGTCCGCCATTCTTACAGAGCCCACAGGAATGGACTCCCTGAGCCATTGCTGCCCAGGTTGTGGTCTTCTATCAGGGAAACCACCCCGTCAGAGGAGCAGAATGCCTTGTTCCCAGGGAGGTCAGGGCCACCAAGGCTTCCGAGGCCCTGACCTGACTGTCCAGGGTGTTCCACACGGGTGTCCTCTCCTCTACTTCCTCACCTTACGCTCTCACACGAAATCTGCGGCCCTGCAACCTACATAGTCAGGTTCCTGAGCGTACGAGGGGTATTCAGAATGTTCATGAGACACGCTTCGTAGAAAAAACTGGGCATGTATTCCAGAAAGTTGTTGCTCCAAAGTTTAATTCCATTTTCTCCAGACTTTTAGAAATCTCCTTACATTGAATCTGAAAATCTTTTTGTTTTGACCCTTCTATAATTTCAAAAGCCACACACTGTCCTGGTCCAAGCTCTAGGAGAGTTTTCCAGCCACAGTGGCCTATGCCCGAGCAGCAGGTGTGAGAAAGTCGAGGACCTAGCTTTGAAGTCCACCTAAGTGCCCGTGTGTCCCTGGCCAGGTCTCACCACCGGGAGTCCCCGGTGTCTCTGTCCCCAAGAAGCAGGGTAGTCAAGAATAACTGAGGAGAAATAGAGGAACGAACCTCTTTCATGGTTCCTGCTACCCTCTCCCCCACTCTCGGCACAAATCCATCTTCCAGAGAGAGACCCGGTATCATCTCACTGTCCTTTCTTTCTGGAAGGGGATAAAGCTGCCGTGGGCCACAGGGGATGCATTTGCAGGAAACCAGGAGACAGAACCTCAGCCTCTTGAGCCTGCTGGGGCATCATGATAAACAGCCACCAGCTTCTTCTTTTTTTTTGGAGAGGTTTTTGCAATAGGGCACATGTGCTCACCAGAAAGACAGAGAGACAGAGATGGAAAGTGAGAAATCATCCCCTGGGGGGATGGTCATGCCGCAATCCCTTCTCCTCCATTCTCCTCTCGGGATCTTGGGCACGCACGCACACGTGCCTGGCATGAGTTTAAGCCACCGGGTCCGGGACTCAAACCATGGTTGACTTCATGGGAGTCCAGCAACACAGCCATTACAATAACTGCTGGTCCCTACAGCTTCTTTTTTTTTTTTTTTTAAACAATTATTTATTTTATTTTATTTATTCATTCATTCATTTTTTAATTTTACCAGAGAGAGAGAGAGGTTGAGAGTGAGAGAGAGAGGAAGTGAGAAAGCAAGCCACCAGATTTAGGACTCGAACCCTGGTCGGCCATGTGGGAGTGTCCAGCGCCTTAACCACCACACCACCTGCTGGTCCCCCTACAGCTTCTTAATCCTGGAGCTCAGGAGCAGAGGTGGCTTGGATCTGTCCCCTGAGCCACCTTAGGGGAGGGAGAAGCCTCAGGTCTGACCTCACCCACGTGGAGCCTAGGGAGGCAGTGCCCTGGCCCCTGGCTTGGCTTCCCTGCAGCCAGGGAAATCCCAAACCGGGTGTGCTGTCGAGTTCCGCCCTGCGGTTTTCTCACAGGCCTGGAACTAGCGGCCGCTGAGCCCACTGAACCCGAGCCCTCCAGCAGCGGAAACGCTCAGGTTGAAACACCTTGGGAGCCCTCCGCCCCTCTGCCTCCTTCTCCACCCACGGACTCCAGTCCTGAGGGCCAGAGGTTCAGCGCTGCGTTTCCCTCCACGCGAGCAGGGTCCAGTGTCTCAGGTGAAACTCCCTCACTGGCAGGCCCTTGGCCGCTGCCCACAAGGAAGGATAGCGGAGACTTGAAGGAAACGCGAAACGTACAAATACACATTAGACAAAAGTGTGTATACATGTGTGATGCGTGTGCATTTGTATATGTAGCGTATGTGTGCCTATGGGGTGTAAGTGCATGTGTGTGCACGTCTGTGTCCATGTGTGCACATACATGTATATGTGTATACCATTAGCTGATTCCTAAGCAGATTTCCGGTGCTGCTGCCATCTTCCCTAAAGAGTACATGTGCAGAGTGGTTATATCACTAGATTGGCTGACTGTGGTTCAAGTCCCGGACCCAGTGGCTTGAAAATCACGCCAGGTGGTGTGTGTGTGTGTGTGTGTGTGTGTGTGTGTGTGTGCCCAAGGTCCCGGGAGGAGAATGGAGGAGTAGTGATTGTGGCATGGCCATCCTCCCTGGATGGGGAGTGATTTCTCATTTTTCCTCTCACTGTCTCTCCCTCTCTCTCTCTCTCTCTCTCTCTGGTGAGCAAACATGCCCTGTGGCGAAAACCTCTAAGAAAAACAAAGAGTACTTGTATTTAAGACCTTGGAATGCAGAGACTCTGTGGATGGTAACTGCTGGGACCCAAGGCCATGGGCATGGTGCACCAGGTCCTGGCTCCCAGAGACTCAGTTCTCAGAGTTGCCATGGAGGTGCGAGGAGATACAGGCCAGCCCTCACTCCCCAGGTGATCCAACTAAGGCAGTTGGTGAATGAGTAGGGGAGTGAAGACTGGGACCTAACCTCCTCCTCTCTGCTGTTCCCTTTGCACCAGCATTTTTGCTGGGTAAAGAAGGTGGTGGGAATCCTAAAAAAATGGACTCTGGTCAAATAGCTCAAACTGAGGGCAGGATGTCCTGTTTAGGCCTCATTCCACCCTAGCCACCTGCAGCTCATACAGTAAGGACATGGGACATTAGAGAGAAGCCTGGGTGTGGGAGCTCCAGGCAAGCTCAGCTCTGCGGCTCCACACTGTTAGGGCACTAGACAGGCATCTCCTGTTTCTCCTCTCACGGCCTCATGGTCACAAGATCGCAGCCACAGCTCCGGCTATCAAATTCTGTAACACACCTCATGCAAAGGCAGAAAACAAGGAGGCGTCAAAAAGAAAGCATGCACTCCCTGCATTTTTTTTCTTTATTCCCAGAAACCCTAAAAACCCCATCCTCTGAAGGCTCATTGACCAAAGGAGCTAAGTCACAGCCTCACCCTATACTCATTGCTGGCAAGCAGGTCTTTGCGTCTCATGGTTGCCATAGAAACATTATGAGCCATTCATTGGGAGCCAGGCCCATGTTTTCTTGAACAAAATCACAGTTCTCATGGCAAAAAAGGAGAAATGGCTATCTGGACATTTCAGATGGGGGTCTGCACAAGAGATTACTTGGGGACTTCTGAAAACCTTGATATATAAATGTGCACTGTTTATCTCAAGGGGGGCATTCACATGCAGTTTCCCAAGCTCATGGGACTGCATAACCCCTCTGTCACCAAGCGTCTAATGAGACTTGTGCCCTGTGGCACCCACTCTGGGAAACACTGCCCCCGTCTCCTCAGTATTTATTTCCCTTCTTAGTTTGTATGACCTCACTTTCAGGCTAGACAGAAATCTTCTCTTCAGCCTTGAGTAAATACAATTTTCTTACATTTCTGTCCTCTTGATGTTTTTCTAAGTCACTCCTTGTCCAAGTCAAACCTGGATTCAGAATGACAATTTTTCTATTTCTGCCAAAAGCCTTGCCTTTGGACATTTATCCTTAAATATATTTAGTCCCCACGATCTTCAAAGATTAAAAAAAAAAAAAAAAAAAAGAATGGCAAGATGAAGTCCTGAAACCTAAATGTCAGCAGCTGCTCCAAAATGTCGTATGTCGTAACAATTCCTCCAACTGTGACTGTCATGTTCATCCTCGGAGTATGTCACCTTCCGTGTGTTTCTGTTTTCTCTCTAGCTAATCACATGTTTAAAGTTCTTTCCTTTCTTTTAGGAGCCTGCACATGGTGTACACTCAAAAGTAGCTGCTACTGGGGACCAGCAGTTAGCGTAATGGCTATGTTGCTGGACTCCCATGTAGTCGACCGCGGTTCACGTCCCGGACCCGGTGGTTTAAACTCACGCTGGGCGCGTGTGCGTGCGTGCCCAAGATCCCGAGAGGAGAATGGAGGAGAAGGGATTGCGGCGTGGCCATCCTCCCTGGGGGGTGATTTCTCGCTTTCTGTCTCTATGTCTCTCTCTCTCTGTCTGGCGAGCGCACGCGTCCTATAGCGAAAAACCTCTCCAAAAAAAAAAAAAAAAAGATTTACCTGCTAGGTGCTGAGAGAGATTTGGGGTGAAATCTTTCTTTTTAGGAAGTGAATGGGACACACTGGCTTTCTTCATGAAGCTAGAACCACATACCTAGAAATTGCTCGTTGCTTTATAGAACTTCTATTTTTTTAAAGTCTGTACTTCATACAAATTGCAAAAAGTGTAACTAATCTCTGTGGAGAATTGGTGCTGGCGTGTGTCTGTGGATGTGAGTGGGGGTGGACGTAGGTGTTAGGGGAATGGGCTGTAAATCACATTTTACCACTTATAGTGAAAATCAAGTTAAAACTAATGTTCAGGGACGAAAGGCAACTCATCTGATATTTGTGAAGCAGGAGAGCACCACTCCCATGTATCGATAAAATAAAAATACGTAAATCCAACATTTTTTGAACAGCTCCTATCCGGAAGGCATAGTGTGATATGCTTTACTTAATTTTTCAAGTCCCTGCAACTATTTTGAAATCAATGGGTATCATCATTGGTCTAATTTAATAAATCAAGAAACCAAGATTTTAAGAAGTTAATTAGGAAGATAAAGATTTGGTAGCAAACATGGAGTTAAGAAACACAGGGTGTGGGCCAGCAAGTAGCATGGTGGTTAAGGCACTGGACTCCCACATGGCCGACTGTGGTTCAAGTCCTAGACTTGGTGGCTTGCTTTCTCACTTTCCTTCTCTCTCTCTCTCTCTCTCTCTCTCTCCCTCTCGTGCCTGTGCCCTATGGCAAATTAAAAAAATAATAATAATAGTAAATTAAATTTAAAAAAGAAAAACAGGGTATTGGTCAGCATGTGGCATGGTGGTTAAGGCGCTGTATTCCTATACGGCCAACTTTGCTGTTTGAATTCTTGATCCAATGGCTTGAAAATCATGCCAGGCATGTGCGTGTGTACCTAACCTCCGGAGAGGAGAGTGGAAGGGAAGGGATTCCAGTGTGGTCACCCTCTATGGAGAGTTATTTCTCACTTTCTCTCTCTCTCTCTGTCTCTGCTGGCAAGTGCATGTGCCCTATGGTCAAAAAAAATAAAAAGAGAGAGAACAAAAAGAAAGAATGAAAAAATGAAGATAGAAGAAGAAGAAAGAAAGAAAAAGAAAGGAAGAGGAGAAAGAAAAAAGAAATAGAAGAGAAAGAAAGAAAAAGAAAGAAGAGAAAGAAAAAGAAGTAGAAATACAGGGAGGTTACAGGCAGAAGAGTCATGGCTTACGTGGAATTGGCCGTCATGGGTAACCACCCTTTCTCCTGCCAGTCCTGGTGGCCTCCCTAAGGCACTGATCAGCAGCTGAAGAGGGGCCAAGACACAAGGCTGGGACAGTGTTACTCGGGCGCGAGACTGAGCAGGACTGGCCTGGCCTGTGACACTCTTGCCTGTTTAGACTGAGGTGCCGGAAGCACTGAGGCATCACTTGACACGCAGGTTGCCCCTCTGTAGAGTAGGATAGCCTTTGCTGTTTGCATGGTGCGTGGATGTGGGCTTGCCTAGGGATTAGCGAGACTTGTCAATCCCCAGGAGCTCTTCTGAGAAAGGTGGCATCTGACAGTAGGGAGTGGGAGGGCCCTCAGACAGTTCATGGAAAATGTGTATAAAAAAAAAAAGACACATAGACTTTTAAAATATTTTGCACCCAAATATTTTTTAATTCCATTTTCCACAAACTTTTCATTCTTACTTCATTATATAGTCATTGTAGTATTCGTTGTGTTATTAAAATAGAATTTGAAATACCAGCTTGAATTGAAAGGTTCTTTTCAATGGATCATTTAAAATACCATTGTCTAGATGTCCAGAAGAGCTTCATTTGTGCCACAAAATCCCTTAAACACACACACACACACACACACACATGCGCCAGAGAGTAAAATCAGCTCCACATGGTGAAATAGAAGAGAATGTCTCCTCACATAGCCATGCTTAGGCTTGGCTGCCTTTAAGATGTTTCAAGAGATTTTCTTTCTTTCTATTTTTCTCCTCCCAAACTACCCTCTTTGTGCAGAAACCCCGAGGTGCCCTTCTGCCTTTTCCAGTGTCACTTACTGCTTTGCCAGAGACGGACTGAGGCACAATGAGACTCGTTACCTGAGGCGGGAAGACACCTGCATGGATTTCGAGAGGCTCCTTCTCATGTGTCTTGCCAGTTTGCACCCAAGGGCATTTACAAGGACAGCCAGCTCGCTTTCTCAAGGTAGGCGAGGGAGGAGGTTCATCCCTCAGACCTCCCAGACTGCTGAGATCTGAAAAAGCCAAAAGAAAAGCGCCCTGAATTATTATCTGTATTAGTATTAATCCAGTCTTTTCCTACTACACAAAAATTACCAAGCAGGAAGGCAATTGAGCCTCCCTGATTCACATTAATTGCATCTGATCGTAACATATTTTCAAGGGCAAACAGAGGCCAATAGTGTCGCTGAGACCAGAGGACAGGGCGGAGGTACTCGGCAACCTTCCCAGTCATTTGTACTTGCTTAACCTAGAAAGTCAGAGCAATGAGACTGATTCGAGTGCTTCTGCTCCCAGGCCATGTGAGCAAAGGACCCTTTTGTTTTTCAGCCAAACAACTGGCTTTGTTTTGCCCTGTCCCCTCTTAGTATCTTTCTTTGCAGAATTTTACAGAAGTGGAAATTCGGCGATAATACACAGGGATGACCGCACAAAAGCCACATAACCAACAGGGGTTCCATATTGCCAACCACTGCTTACGAGACAGAATGTAAAGACAAAGGTAGCCTGGGAAGTCTTACCATAACCAAAGACCCATCTAGGCAGTGACACTTATCCAAAGGAAATAAGTGAGAGAACCAAGAAAGTGCACAGCGACTGTTAACATGGAATACATGAATGAACTGTCAATGCAAGAAACTGGCTTGAGTCTCACTGAGAGGAAACACAGAGAAAGAGAGAGAGAGAGAGAGAGAGAGAGAGAGAGAGAGAGAGAAAGTCCTGCCCAGTTTTCTGGCTTCAGATTGTGCCAAGCATGAAATGCACCTGCAAGGTCAAGTCGTGAGTTGTGTGTGCAATGCACGGGGCAGGTGGTCTGAGCAGAGTCACGGCATGCCACTCTCCACCTCCATCACTGCGAGCAGCCGGCTCTAGCGTGGGCCTTCTGGCCCCCAGCCAAGGTGCTTAGTTACTGAATTACCAAAGAGACTCCTAGTCAGGCAAGGTCAGCTGTAGTGCGACCACAAAGATGGGGTATCAGGAAGGCCCTGTTCCAGTTTCCATTTGGAAACTAAGTTACTTTCAAATGATTGGTGTCTGGGATGGATCAAGAACCTGAGTTACAGGCATTTCATACTTGTGGAATGAAGGAGTGAGTGAAGGACCACAGCCACGGCCTGAGAGAGACTTAATTATGCCAATTTTTCCAGAGAGCCTGTCTCTCTTAGAACTGGACTGTCTCCTGTCATCATGTAAAGCTATAATGTAACCGCAATATACTAAGTGGCACAAAACAAGGGAAGACCGGAAGGAGGAAATGCCTTTTCCAGCTCTTGAGCTGCAAGCCTTTCCATTCTACTTCCCCGGCTCTCTGTCATTACGGCCTCCATAGCTTTTACATGAACCCTGTCAATGTTGGGGCATTTATATGCTTCGAATGTCAGCCTCATTTTAAGGCAACCAAGTCATTTTTCTTTTGAACCCTGAAATGCCGGAATGTAAGGCAGTTAGCTCTGTGGCACTGAATCTTACCTGAGGTGCTGAGGACAGAAGTCTGACTGCTTTTTCCTAGTTTCCAAAATCCTTTCCAGAGGGCCTAGAGGGAATCATGCTCTCAATTAACAGACCATTTTGGCCCATTGATAACAAAATTCTTCCTATGTCCTGTCCCCAACATAGTATCTTTGTCATGTATATTAAGCCTCCTTATCTCTTTTAAAGTACATTCCTTTTTTTTTTTTGGGGGGGGGGGGAGGAGGAGGTTTTTGCTTTAGGGCACATGCACTCGCCAGACAGAGAGAGACAGAGAGACAGAAAGCAAGAAATCACCCCCAGGGGTGATGGCCACACCGCAATCCCTTCTCCTTCACTCTCCTCTCGGGATCTTGGGCATGGATGCACATACACCCGTCGTGAGTTTAAGCCACCAGGTTCGGAATTCTAACCACAATCAACAACATGGGAGTCTGGTGACATAGCCATTATGCCAAATGCTGGTCCCAGTACGTTCCTTTTTAATGTCAACATCCTTTTCCAATTACCAACCTAAAAACTGTAAAACCACCTATAACCTACAAGCTCCTCCTCCCCTCCCGCCTTTCTGGGTCAGACCAATAAAACACTCTTCACTAAATTCCAACCCCCCCAAAAAAAATCCTATACCTGAGCACACCCCCAAAAAGACATGTTTTTGCCTCCTCTCTGGGCTTAGGTCACTCATATTCTGATTAAAAATAAATCACATTAATTATCGTTTTTATAGAGTTGGTTATTTCTGTCAACAGTGCCTAACTTATCTGTAGCCCTCTAACATCCATGCTAGACCTCACACAGTATACTGCGGCTGTGTGTTTACATACTCCTTATCCTCAGGCCCTTCATCCTTACCAACAGGTGTGCGGCACTTGGAGCTGTAATGCCAAAGCTTTTCGGGTGGCAAGACTGAATCAGAACCCAAGTCACTTACTTCACCTTCATTGCTCCTAAAACCTTCTAGATAATTCAGTGCTTGAGGACCAATATGGCAGGCCCACATTCTCGTGTAGTACAGCAAGTTGTGTCGCTTCTTGGCAGACAGAAGCAGAGTTTGCATGGATACATTTGGCCTGTCTCTCTTCCTCCGGGCCCTAGGGCTCTCACAACCGAGGTGTGTAACCTAGAAACACCATCCATGTCCGAGCTGAAGAACCATGGCTTTGCAAAGAGGTCAGCTGAGAGCGCAGAATGCTCACCAGGAATATCCAGTATCTGTATAATGGATGCGACCAATCACAGTCTGTGATTCTGTCTGTGAATCACAGATGGAAGCTGTTGAAATAATAAGATACTGCTCCAGACGTGCTGTTGGTCTGATGTGTGTTACATCGAGAAATGGATTCGATGCAGGGACACCCTTTCAGGTGCATTTGGTTGGGAAGATGGGCAGCTTTGTCATGTGTATTTTTGGAGCAAAAATCCAAAGCTGTAATAAACACATGTTTATAAGGATCACTTTTAGTTTGAGATTGACAGGTTGGTTGAAATTTAGGATGGAAATGGAAACTGTAACAAAAATGAAATAAACTGACGTACCTTCTCTACATTGTCTCATGCCAGTTCAGATCAGACTTAGATTATAGTTCTGAACAGCTCCATGGGAGATCTCAGGATTGTAAATCTGAAGATCTTGAAAGGTGATTGCATCCATGTGTAAGGTCTGGGGGAGGGAAAAGAAACATGGCGGAAACATTCCCCGGGGAAGGAACTTTCCTGTTTTCTGCATCTGGCCCGCTGTCACCAATGGGCTTTCCTGCCCTTCAGCATTTGGTGGCCGCCAAAGTTGAACAGAAATAGCTACCTTCATTGGCCAGACAAGGACCCGCGGAGACCACCTATTGGACAACGGCCCTTTAAGAATAAGCAGCACCCACCCTGGGTGTGACTCCCTCCGCCTCTGAGCAGACCGAGGGACTTCACCCGAGAGCTTTTGCAGAATAAATTTTATGAAACCCCATGGCCTGACTCTGGTATTTTCGTCTTTGCAGCCCCTGACTCTGCCGCCGTTCCCAAATCAAGCCTAACGCCATCCTTCTCAACCAAGGTGAGCCAGCAGCTGGACCACCAGAGAACGTCGTTAGTCTGGTGGTCCCTCTTTGCTCCTGGTACTGTTATATCTAAACCTTGGGCAGTAGTGACTAGGACAGAGCTGATGTAAGGAAGCAGCTGGCGTGGAAATTAAGGTGGCTGGATCCTACATAGGCAACTTTGCGGTTCAAGTCCTGACTTGGCAGTTTGAGAGTCACACTGGGGGCGTGTGTATGTGTGCCTAAAATCCCAAGAGGAACATGGAGGAGAAGGAATTGCAGCATAGCCACACCCCACCAGGGGGTAGTTTCTCTCTCTCTCTCTCTCTGGCAAGTGCACACACCCTATAGCAAATAAACAAACAAAAAAGACTGAAACAGGAGTGGAGAGTTGGTGATGCAACCCCATAATGAATGAGCAATGACTTCCTTAGCAGAGAAAAGTTCAAACAGGCCCAGCTTGGTGACACAGTAGTTAACACACTGGACTGCAATGCTGAGAGAGCCACATGGCCAACTGCGGGTTCAGATCCCCAGGTCAGATTGAAAACATGTCACGTGCACGTGTGCCCAAGATCCTGACAAGGTAGAGGGCTGGGGAAGGGGGATTGCAGCTTGATAAGAACCAGAAGCAGAACCAGGTTGACCCAGAAAAGGCGCTGAGGTGATGACGGGCCAGTCTCCAAATCGTGCTTTCTTCTATGACAGAACCCCACACGGTCAGAACACCCACTAGAGGCAGCCCCCAGTGTGAGCGATCCAGTGAGCATAGTCCCGGCTCTCTGCCAGCCTTCTATCACACTGTCCTGTTACCAGCCAGGCCACAGGGTCCTCAGTGGTCAGTGGCTTAGTCCCTTCAGTCATCAGTCATAATTCCTGACTTCTCATCCCCCACTCATCCTTATTTAGCCAAAACTGTGTTCACCCGTTGTGTAAACAACCACACTGTCATCCCTCCTAACCTGCCCCATAGACTGACATGTGGTCTTGTAAGACTCTCTCCTCCTTCATTTAATAATAAAATCCTGGGACCAACAGGTGGCATAGTGGTTAAGGTGCTGGACTCTCACATGGCCTGCTGCAGTTTGAGTTCCAGACCTAGAGGCTTGAAAATCACGCAGGGCATATGTGTATGCATGCCCAAAATCCCAGGAAGAGAATGAAGGGATTGTGGCCTGGCCACCCCATCTAGGGGATGATTTCTCACTTTTCCTCTCACTGTCTCTGCTCTCTCCTCTCTGGTGAGTGAATGAGTCCTTTGGCAAAAACCTTAAAACAGTGATAATAATAGTAGTAATAATAATAAAATCCCTACATTTTGGTTAGTCACTTGACAACTCCGCTTTATAACTACATATCCCATCTCCCTGCTAGCTGTGGTCACTTGACTAAACCATGGTAGGGATGTATGTAATTTCTTTCTTTTTTCTTTTCTAAAATTTGTCTGTGGGGAGCAGCAGATGGCATAATGGTTACGTCACTGGACTCCTATATAGTCCACTACGGTTCAAGTCCTAGACCTTGCAGCTTAAAACTCACACCAGTTGTGTGTGATTGCATGCCCCAATTCCAGAGAATGGAGAAGGGGATGTAGTGTGGCCAACCCACTTGGGGGTGATTTATCACTTTCTCTCTCTCTGTCTCTCTGCACACATGCCCTATAGCAAAAACCTGTCTCTCTCAAAAAATAAATAAATAAATAAAAGAGAGAGAGAGAAGTGGGGAGACAGGAAAGGACTTTGAGTAGCTACAGGTATATGCAGCCTGGGGAGGAGGTGAATAAATGTCAAACGTAGGCCAGTTACTACAGCTTGTGAATGTAGATTCTTCTCTTATTACCTCTGGTTCTTTACAAATGTTTTGTCTTTCTAAATTTACATTCTGTTTTTGTGCAAATAGAAGGTGGCAGAGAGTTTGTCTCCATCAGCTTCTTCTTAACTCTTTTCAGCTGAACAAACCTCTATTTACAGTAGTCTCCCATAGGCTTACAGAAAGTATGCAATAAACGCTTAGCAAATGATTGGTCACCCATCAAAAATCTCATCATTAAACACAAAGGAACAGACAGTGGGAATTCCTTCCCTTTCTCTCTCTTCTTTTTTTTTTTTTTTTAAGAGGATTTTGCCTTAGGGCTGGTGCACTTGGAAGGAAGAAGGAGAGAGAGAGACAGAGACAGTGAGAGGGAAAGAGAAATCACTCCCTGGGGGGGATAGTCATGCCTCAATCCCTTCTCCTCCATTGTCCTCCTGGGATCTTGGGCACGCACGCACATGCGCCTGGCATAATTTTCAAGACACTTAGTCCAGGACTGGAAAAGCAGTCGGCCATGTGGGAGTCCAGCAATGTAATTGCTACGCCATCTGCCGATCCCATTGTATATTTTTCTTTAAGATTTTTTTTTTTTTGCTTTGGGTTGTGTGTCTGCTCACCAGAGAGAGAGAGAGAGAGAGAGAGACAGAGAGAGACAGAGAGAAACAGAGAGAAACAGAGAGGGAAAGCAAGAAATCCCCCCACCCCCCAGGAGGATGGTCACTCTGTAATCCCCTTTCTCCCATTCTCCTCTCAGGATCTTGGGCACGCATGCAGCATGCACTCACGCCCTGTGTGATTTTCAAGCTGCCAAGTCCGGGACCTGAACTAGGGTGACCACTTGGGTTTCCACCACCTTAACCACCATGTCAAAAGCTGGCCCCCAAAAGTTTCATTTTTAATCCTTGCATAGCTTTTTCATACTATACATTGCCCACAGGATTTTTGAAGACCCCCTCATATATTATCACGGTGATGATTATACCCATTTGACAGGTGAGGAAACCGGGCTCAGAGAAGCTGAGGAATTTGCCTACAACAGCGTGCGTGACAGAGACAGGACTCAAAGCGAGGTCAGCCTGGCCACAGGGCCACCTGCAGCCTCATTCGCTGTACTCTCAGTGACGGTTTAGGACAAACCTGGGAAGCGAAGAGCCATGGCCTTTGCTCTGGGCTCTTTGTATTTGCTGTCCTGAGGAGTCCCCTCAAAACCTGAGCCCTCGAGAACCCAAGTGGAGCACGCGGTGCTGACATCCAGGGGCCACTCTTTGCCATCTGAAAACAAAGGACTCACGGATCCAAGGTTCTGGGCTTCCAGAAAACATTTCACAGTTCCTTCAAATTATTTTTTAAAGCACAATAACTTTTGTTAGCGCTTTATGGTCACTAAATGTTGTTACAAATATTTGCCCAATTGATTCACAAAACCACCATGTAAGTAGTTGAGCACGTCACAATATTCTTCTGTTCTTGGGACGGGTAAGTGGAGGCCCAGGAAGATCGTATCTATACTGGGAAGTGGCGTTATAGGATCCTGAACACACAGGTTTTATTGCCTTGGAGTCGCATGCTTTTCTTAGCAGGGTGCCTTTCGTTTTCTGTCCCTCCACCACCCTTTCCCCAGAGCAAGTTTATGGAGAAATGATGATAGGTTAGCCTTTACAGAGGGAAAAACAAGTACCACTGGCTTAAGAAAAAATTATTCTAAAATATTTTTAAAGGCATCTAGTTCTGTTAGCTAGGAAAGCTGTAAAAAAGAACACAAGAGTTTAGTGGTTTGAATTCAACTGAGGCTGGGAAAAATGCCACCGATGGCTTTCGCTTAGGTGGCCAAGCTGCCTGCATTTTTCTAGCAACTTGGGGAATTGGCCAATATCCACATCTGAAAAACCACCCTGGGCCCTGAGAAAGCTACTGCTCGCCCTGTCTGCAGAGAGAAGGCCTGAGACAGGCCCAGAACAGGGTCAGACAAGATGGAGGTCGTGGAAACTGGCAGAGCACGCGGGCTGTGCTGGTGACGCGAAAGGGGACCTGCGTGGCACCGCAAGAGGCTGGTTTCCGCTGGCCCCAAACACACACGGAACCCCCTGTTATTCCTCTCCATTAAAACGCTGTGGGCCCGGAGCTCGCCCACCTGGACACTGTGTGCTTTAATGGATGATAGACAAAGTATGAACGAAGTTTGCGTACTAGGTTTTTTTTTTTTTCTGGACCGAGGGCTCCAGCAGGCGGAGAAGGAAGGAGGAGGAGACTACAGAAAGACGACTTTGAGGCTGCCCCCTGCCGCAGTATTCACGCTAAGGCCTGTGCTGAGAATGATGACGGTCTTCAGGGTGACTGTGAAGTCCGGCGGGACGGGCACAACCACGCCGTGTCTACAGCACACCCACTGGGACGCAGAGAAGGTGGAGGGCTCAGCTCAGTGGGGCGTGGGCGGCGCTGAGGCCAGGTGCCCAGGGGGCTGTCCTGAGACCCTGCTCGGCCCTGGCTGGCCCCTTCCCGGCGGACTGGGACACAGGCGTGGAGAACCACCCGGCCCTACCCTGGCGTCCAGCCAGCCCTCTTAAACCACAGGCTCCCCACTACTTTTATTTTTAAAAATTTGCCAGCGGGCAGGTGCGCACCCCAAAGAGAGACTGAAATGAGAGAGAGGGAGGAAGAGAGAGCGCTGTCCGTGGAGCAGTCACGCCGCAGCCCCTTGTCCTCCACCTGGCCATCTTGTTGGGATTTGGGGCACATGCCTGACATGTCTTTCAAGTCCATGGGGGCCATGACTCCAACCAAAAATTGGGAATTGAGTCACAGGCTGGTTCCAGACTCCTAGGCTCACCAAAGGGGGGGAGTAGTAAATCGCCCCCAGGCAGATGGTCACACACAATCCCTTCTCCTCCATTCTCCTCTTGGGATTTTGGGCACGAAAATCCCAGCATGCCCAGCAGGATTTTCAAGCTGACAGTCCAACACTCCAACTGCTGAGTAAGCCATGTGAGGTCCGGCTGCCTTAACCTCCACCCACCTGCTGGCCCCAGACCCCTTCCCTCCCCTCCCCTCCCCTCCCCTCCCCTCCCCTCCCCCCCTCCCCTCCCCTCCCCTTCCTTTCTCTTCCCTTCCCTTCCTTTCTCTTCTCCCCTCCCCTCCCCTCCCTTCTCTTCTCTTTTTTCTTTACTCTTCTCCTTTCTTCCTTCCTTCTTTCCTTCCTTTCCTTCCTTTCCTTCCTTTCCTCCCTCCCTCCCTCCCTCCCTCCCTCCTTCCTTCTCTCCTTCCTTCCTTCCTTCCTTCCTTCCTTCCTTCCTTCCTTCCTTCCTTCCTCTCTTTCCCTCCCTCCCTCCCTCCCTCCCTCCCTTCTCTCTCTCGCTCTCTTTCTCTCTCTCTCTCTCTTTCTTTCTCTCCTTTCTTTCTATTTCTTTCTTCCTTCTTTCTTTCCTTTCTTCCTTTCTTTTCTCTCTCTCTCTCTTTCTCTTTTTAAGACTTTTGCCATAACATGAGTGTGCTCT
Source organism: Tupaia tana (assembly GCA_026018925.1). Classification (NCBI taxonomy): domain Eukaryota; kingdom Metazoa; phylum Chordata; class Mammalia; order Scandentia; family Tupaiidae; genus Tupaia; species Tupaia tana. The sequence goes on along the minus strand of JAKSZU010000013.1, from coordinate 11,286,907 downwards.
TCCTGGAGAGAGACACAGAGAGAGGGAAAGTGAGAAATCACCCTTCGGGGGGATAGCCATGCTGAAATCCCTTTTCACTTCCAAGTCTCCTCTTGGGAATTTTGGGCATGAATGCACATACACCTGGTGTGATTTTGAAGCTGTCATGTCTGGGACTTGAACTGTGGTCAGCTATGTGGGAATCTAGCACCTTCGCTTAATCACCACAGCACCTGTTGGCCCTACCCTAGACACCCTTTTCTTTTTTTTAGAGAGATTTTTTTTGTTTGTTTCCTGTAGGCTGTGCACGCATGCCAGAGAGACAGAGAGATACAGAGAAACAGAAAGTGAAAAGTCGCCCCCCCCCCCCCCCGCCCCCCCCCCGGAGGGAATGGCCATGCCGTAATTCCTTCTCCTCCATTCTCCTCTTGGGATTTTGGTGTCTCTCTCTCTCTCTCTCTCTCTCTTCTCTCTCTCTCTCACACACACACACACACACACACACACACAGCGTGAGTTTTAGGCTGTTGGGTCTGGGACTTGAACTGTGATGGACTACGTGGGAGTCCAGTGATGCAACCATTATGCCACCTGCGGGTCCCCAGACACCCTTTCAAAAATAATGAAAGGAGGCCCAGAACAACAGACCAGGGCAGGACGTGGGGTGAAGAAGTGAGCGACGGTGAGGTGGGGAGAGCAGCTTCTGGTGGAGCAGCAAAAGAGAATTGCTCTTGTCGGGGGCCCTGGGGAGCGGTGGCCATTCATTCCCCTCTCCTCACCCTCCTGGTGGCATGTCCGGTACAGGCCCTGGGGCCACTGCGAGCCTCGCCTCCACCCTGCCTCTCCCTGGGCCTCAAACCCCAGCGTCTACCCCTGGCTTTGTCCCTACTTGCCAGCTGCAGCCGCCACCTCTTGTCCTCCAGCACTGTGGGAGAATGTTGGGACACGCTAGACAGTCCTTGGGATCCTTCCAAAACTCTGCGTGTAAAAAGAAACAGGGTGGTAAAAGAGACCTTTAAAACCAAGAGCTCCCTCGCCCTGCCTGGAGAGGCCCGGCTGAGAAACCTCAGCCTCTCTGCAGAGATGTTTTCAGCCCGCTGTCTGTCGGCGGGCGGGCGGAGGGAGGCTTGGAAAGCCTTCAGGATAAGCCACAGTAGGAACGCTGCGCATTCACCCAGAGGAGGCCACACACGGAGACTGCAGGGAACACACACACACACACTCTCTCACACACACTCACACACACAAATACGTGCAAACAAAAAGCAATCTCCATTCAGTCCATCTTTCAACATGAAGCAAATACATGGTAAACATTGCAAAATCACCGCTTTGGGGGCGGGGAGGGGGGGACCAGGAGAGGGGTCTTTGGATGGGTATTAGAGCAATTGGTAGGCATTAACTCTTTGCGTGCTGCCTGCCAGTTCATTCAGGGTAGAATGAAGGGAGAAACATTTCTAATTTTATTTTATTTTTTAGGTTTTTGCCATAGGGCCTGTGGCCTTGCTGGAGACAGTCAGGGAGAAACAGTGCAAGGGAAAGAGAAATCACAGCCCCCCCTGCCCCGCCCCCAGGGATATGGTCACGCCACAATCCCTTCTCATCCATTCTCCTCCTGGGTTTTTGGGCATCCCTAAAGCCAACAAAGCAGTGGTGGGCAGAGCATGAAATCAGGGAGAAACAAGACAACCAAACGGACTGTCCACCTAACACCGAAAGTGAAAGCACCCTAAATGTGGGTGATTGCAGAACTGATGGTTGGTATTCATCCCAACTACAACACATCAAGTGTGAGATACTCCAATTTACAGTGATGGGATTCTGTGGCTCGGAGCTTCCAAAGCTTGAATGTGCACACAGTCCTCTTGGGGGGTGTGATGAAAATGCAGATCCTGATCCAAGAGAGGAGAGGTGCAGGTGAATGTTTTCCTTTTGGTATTCTCTGGTGGTTTCCAATCTTCTTTAATGACCATATTACGACTTTGGTAATCATGCAAATCTTTTCCTTTTGAAGATAAGGCATTTGTAGATTAAGTCCAGTATCTGGTCTCACCAGGGTCTGGTACACCTCGGGATGCCACTGAGCCACAAGAAGGGCCATCTGAGCTTTGATTCTCAGCCCAAAGTCGGGGGTCTGGTCGCCAGGGAATCCCCGGGGAGCTTTACAAAGCACTTGTCCCCTGGGGACTTGTCAGAATCTGGGGGGTGGGGGCTCCGTAACTGGAGAGTTCCCGGGACCACACAGAGTGCAGGTTGCCTGGGGCTGAGCCATGCAGACTTTCTGTCCTTTGCCACCTACCAGCAGCCCATCCTGCTCCACCCTGCTCTGTGGCTATCGCTGGAGTGGCAGAGTGAGAACGTACTGCATTTGATCTTTTCAACCAGGAAAACCATGCTCTCCGTGGTTATCCAGAGTCAACGAGGCCCGGGCTGCTCACACGTTTTGTCTGTGCTGGTGAAGCCCCTCTCACGGGTCGCCTGTGTATCGAGGACTGCAGAGCGGGAAGAGTGGGTGAGGACCTGTCTCAAAGACACTGTTGAGGCAAGGCAAGCAGCACTCTCTGCTGTGGGCCTTGATTACCCGGCGGGTTAGTGGCACCAAAATCTGACGGTGTAAAAACTCTGACAGCGTGAAACACCAGGAAACCTGGCACCTTGGTGGGGCCTTCTATCAGTGGGAGGAATGGAGCGTCACTGCCCAAAATGTTCTTCTTCGATGGCATTGTGTCATTCAGAACACTGTCAGAGATAAAGCGGTATAAGTTAATCATCAGAAACAAACACATTCACATATCTTGTCTTGCATCAAGGATGAAGAAAATAAGATGGGCTGATTTGTAAACCAGCCTCCGTGTCTTATTGGATTAGGACTCTTCCATTCAAACTGCTATAAGTGAGAAAATGAAATTTCTTTGTCCAACATATCTGAAAAGTCTGCTTTTAGGCATAGCTGCATCCAGGTTCTCAAATGATGTCATCAGAACTTAGTCTTATTTTCCCATTTCTCAATTCAGCTTTCTTTCATATTGGATCTTTATTAGTAGTAGTAGTGTTGATGCATATTCATTGTACATATTTATGAAGTACAGTGTGATTTTTAAATACATGAATACAGTGTTACAATCACATCAGGGCAATTAGCATGTTCATCACCTCAAAACATTTATCATTATTTTGTGTCAGGAACATTCACAATCCTCTCTTTTCGGCTATTTTAAATTAAACGATGAATTATTGTTAGATATGGTTACCCTACTGTGTTCTAGAACATCAGAACTTATTCTTCTTATCTAATTGTACTTTTGTATCGACTAACAAAGATCTCCTTTTCCTCCCTTTTCTCTTACCCTTTTCCATGGCTAATCAGCACTATTCTATTCTCTATAGGGAACCAACTGTTTGAGTTTCCATATATGAATGAGAACATGTTATTTTTCTCTTTCTGTGTCCAGCTATTTTACTCAATATGTCTTCCAAACATGGTTTGTCCAGGCTGCCTTGAATGACAGTATTTAATTTTTTTGATTTTTGTTTTTTGCTTTGGATGTGTGTGCTCAGAGAGACAGAGAGTAGGAAAGTGAGAAATCACTCTCCAGGGAAGATGGCCACACCACAATCCATTCTTCTCCACTCCTTTCCTGAGATTTTCCACTGGGCCCAGGACTTGAACTGCAGTGGACCATGTGTGAGTCTAGTGCCTTAACCACCACGCCACCTGCTGGCCCCCAGTATTTTATGTTTTAAAATGTCTGAATAGTGTTCTGTGGTGTGTGTGTCACATTCTCTTTAACTTTTGTCTGTTGATGGACACCGAGGTTGATTCTGTAGCTTGACTGTTGTGAATAGGGCTGCAATAAATTTGGTAGTGAACGTATCTCTCCCATGCAATGATTTCCTTTCCTTTCCTTTCTTTTCCTTTCCTTTCCTTTCCTTTCCTTTCCTTTCCTTTCCTTTCCTTTCCTTTCCTTTCCTTTCCTTTCCTTTCCTTTCTTTCCTCTCCTCTTTCCTTTCCTTATACGCCCACTAGCGGAATTGAGCCTTATTAGTAGATTTGGATTCACATACAGGAATCCAGACCAATCACTATGACTAGGAAATCTAGTCCTAACTCCGGGCCCCATCCCTGAACCAACCACTAAGGGCAACAAGAGTCTGATTGACCAGGTCAGTTGTCTACCATGAACCAATCACTGAACCTATGGAGACTCCATGCTTAGATAGGCCAGGCTTGAGTTGTGTCCAATCTTGTTAAGGATTTAGTCATTGATTTAAGAGCAGAGATGTGAGACCTCTTCTGGAAAACATGTATTCTGTGCTTAAAAGAAGAGTGCCAAAGTCTAGGTAGGAAAAAGAGTAATTTTCTAATTCAGTGTACAATTATTAAAACGTTAATATTCACAGGTGGCTTTTTTTGAACTTCACAGTTAATGAAGGTTGATTTGCTGGGCAGTTCTTCCCAATCTTTTATGTGCCTTGATTCACGTAGAAAATTATATTGTGTGTAGGCAGCCTGACGGTAAATGGGATGGGACTTGGGATCCCAGCCAAAGCTGTCTTAGTCTGTTTAGCTGCTACAACAGAATATCATCAACTGGGTAGCTTACAAACAACAGAAAGTTATTTCTTACAGTTCCGGGAGCTGGGAAATCCAGACCAAGGTCCTGGCAGAGTCACTGTCCGGGAAAGGGCCTACTTCCTGGTTCGTAGAAGGATCTCGTTGTAACTGCGCATGGTAGCAGGAACAAGGGCATTGCATATCTATGTTGGGCTTCTTTCATAAGATCACTGATCCCATTCATGAGGGCTCTCTCTGCCTTCTTGTTCTGGTCACCTCTCTAAGGCCCTACCTTCATTACCTTAGGGGATAGGATGGTTTTTTTTCCTTTTCCTTTTTTTTTGTTGTTGTTGTTTAAGATGAAGCAATCCTTTATTTTCATACTTTGACAAAGAGGTTTTTCAAGGAACTATCTTTGTAGTGGAGATTAGTGAATATGAAAATGAGCCTCCAGCCATCAGCAGCTGTTCTACTCTGGGCCTAGGCTTCCCCTGGCCTGAGTGTCGATGTGGAGGGGTGTAATTTCCTTCCTTAATTAGCTTTTCCTGTTGCATCCTGATAGCATTCATGCATTTTATTAAATAATTAATATTCCTGGAAAAAACTAGGCCAGCAGGTGGCATGGTGGTCAAAGGCACTGGATTCCCACATGGCTGACCATGGTTTGGGCCCCAGACCTGGCAGCTTGTATTCTCGCTTTCCCTTTCCCTCTCTCTCTGTCTCTCTCGTTTTCTGCCGAACCATACATTCTATGAAGTCATTGAATGCTAGCCTGCACTCTTTCTCTGCCCGGAAACTACCGAATCCACAAGCATATTCTGTCCATTCTTTTTCAAAAGCATGGCATCGAGACGGGAGTTTGTAGGGTTGTTCACCACTTTGGATTGTCATCTACTGATCTACATTAATGCTCAGCCTTTTCTGCACATCAAGGAGAGGCATGACTGCCAGCTGCACTGCCCTTGTCTTCTAGCTGGCCACCGCTTCAGACCCACCCTTGGGGTCAGGATTTCAACCAGAGAATCTCTGGTGGTTAAGACACTGAACTCTCACATGGCCAACCTCAGTTGGAGTCCCCGACCTGGCCGCTTAAAAATCACAGAGGCTGTGTGTCTGCATGCATGCCCAGAATTATAAGAGGAGAATGGAGGACAAGGGGTTGCAGTGTGGTCATTCCCCCTGGGGGTGATGTCTCAATTTCCCTCTCTTTGTCTCTCTCTGACTGAGCACATGTGCCATAGGGCAAAAACCTAACAAAAAAACATTCGTGGGGAAGGTGTGACAAAAACATTCAGTTTATAATAGGCTGCTTTAAGATTAATTGTGCAGGGTGGGGGCCTACAAATGATGTGATGGTCGGGGACTGGACTCCCACGTGGCCAACCATGGTTCAAGTCCCAGATCTAGTGGTTTGCTTTCTCATTTTCTCTTTCCCTTTCTCTGGTCAAAGCTAAGAAAACCAATAATAACAAATAAAGTTAAAAAAATAATTATTTTTTTAAAAAAACAAGATTAATTGTGCAGGGCCTCCAGTTATTCTGAGAGTTGAGGGGACAGTAACTTATATTGAGGTCATTTAGTCATTTTTTTTTTTTTTAATGCAGCACAGTTCAATGTTTATTGTGACTCACATCCTAAAACCTTTCCCTTCATGCCACATCCTACCTTACCTCCAAAAAGACAATCATTTACTGAGCAATTATTTATTGAGCACATGCTATGTGCCAGGCAGTATTTTAGGTGCTTGGAATACATTGGTGGATAAAAGAGACAAAAGTCTTTGCAGAGTTTCTTTGGAGTATCCAGAGGTAGTAGAGACAGATGACGTGGGCTCTGAGGACCCAGTGCTCATATGCCTGCAGTCTGCAAACTGAGTGTAATGTGGGACTTCCTCTGCCCCTCCTCTTTAGCCCATGTTACACATTATATTAGATATTTTCTTCAAAACTGTCCCTTTCTAGTAGTGGCCATTTCAAAACTGTCTGCTAAAATTTGAGTCCTTTCTCTCTCTTTTCCTTTCTTTCTTTCTTTTTATTTTTTCCTATGATGCCATTTCTCTCATAATCTTCAATGGCCTTTGCAAACTCAGCTGGCTTTCCCAAAGCAGCTTTAAGTACCCATCAGAAGGAGGCGGGTAGTGACGGTGACTCACTGCAGCCCAGCATGCTTCTTGCCAGACGAAGCCTTTGAGGGCTGGGAGTCCTGAGCACCGAGCGGCCTTCACCACGAGATCAGTGTCTGCTCAGCCTTTTCAGGCAGGGTGACACTGAAACACCCCACTCTAGTCTTGGTGCTCATGTTTCTTTAAAGTGATCCCTCTTCTTCTCGTATTTTAAAGAAAGTTTTCATTTCTACTTGGAGTCTCAAAGCTGTTGACAATGTCTCCTTTGGCTATTCCTTTTAAGGAACTGTTACTGTTACTTTTTTTTTTTTTAGCTAGAGAGAAAGAGAGAGAACACACCCCTAACGGGGCATGGTCACGCTACAATCCCTTCTCCATTTCTCCACCCTGTCAAGGTTCTGGGCATGTGCACACATGTTCTGTGTGCTTTTCATTTGCCGGGGTCAGGATTTGAACCAAGGTTGGCTATATGGGATCCAGCTCCTTTAACAATGAAGCTACGGTGCTGGCCTGGTTTTATTTATCTTTATTTTATTTATTTTTTATTAAAAATTATTCTACTGAATTTTATTTATTTATTTACTCACTTTACTTTGACCAGAGAGGGACAGAGTAAGAGAGAGAAAGAGAGAGGGAAAGTGAGAAAGCAAGTTGTTGGGTTTGGGACTAGAATTGTGGTCGGCCATACAGGGGTCCAGCACCCTTAGCCACCACACCACCTGCCAGCCACCCCCCCAACACACACACACCTTTTTTTTTTTTATTATCTTAAACATTTTTGCTATAGGGTGCATGAGCTTGCCAAAGAGAAAGAGAGAGACAGAAATAAAGAAAGCAAGAAATCACTCCCTGAGGGAGATGGTCATGCACAATCCCTTCTCCTACATTCTCCTCTTGGGATTTTGGGCATGCATGCATATGCGTCCAGAGTGAGTTTTAAGCTGCTGAGTCCAGGACTTGAACCAAGGTTGACTATGTGGAAGTCCAGTGACGTAACCATTTCACCATCTGCTGGTCCTTGGTATTTTTAAACTGAGCGTTTGTGTACACTTTTTTTTTTTTTTTTTTTTTTTTTTAGGTGCACATAATCTTCTAGACCGTGTTGTTAAGAGCATGTACATTTACAAGTGTTACATGTCCTAGTATGTCGACCTTTTTATCATTAAGAAATGTTCCTTTTTCTTTAATAGTATTTCTTACCCCAGCGCTTATTTTGTCTGATATTAACATACCACTTGAGCGTTTTTATGATTATCCTTTGCATGGTACATCTCTCTCTGCCTTTTCACTTTTAACCTAGTTGTCTTTGAATATCAGTGTGTTTCTTATCGTGAACTTATTTAGCTTTAGTTCATTTAGCTATTGTCTACAGCCTTGAACAGTGCAATTTTAGAGGCACTATTGGACTATCTCTTATTCAGATAGACCAAAGCTCTCTAGAATCAATTTGTTCCTTGTCATATTAAGGCTTCGAAGTTCCCTGTCTTCCCATGAGGATGGCGATCGTTGGCTAACTTCAGCCAACTGGTTTTTAATAGAAATTTTGTTCTACTACTTTATCATTTTTCCATTCCTTTCCAATTTCCTCCTAAAGTTTTGAATGAAATCAGTTTTTTTCACCTTCTTCTATTGATTTGAAAAGGTGACAGATTTTCATTTCAGAAACCATGAAAATTTCTATGAGAAATATATTTTCAAGACTTAAAAAATAAAATACCAGTGTGCTTTCTCTTTTTCTCCACCTACCTTCTTCCATCTCCTTCCTCTGTCTTTTTAATTAAATCCCTATTGAAGAGATTTCTTGTTTGTTTATTTCTTTTTATTGTTTTTGTCATATGGCACATGCACTTGCTGGAGAGAAAGAGACAGGGAAAATGAGAAATCACCCCCTGGGGCGATGGCCATGCTGTAACCCCCTTTCCTCCATTCTTCTCCTGGGATTTTTGGGCATGCACAGATATGTTCCCAGTGTGAATTTCAAGCCACCGGGTCCCGGGCTCAAACCATGATTGGCCATGTGGGAGTCCAGCACCTTAATCATTACACCACTTGCTGGCCCCCCACTGAAGAGATGTGTAAGTGTTCTGTCCACCCAAGTATCTACCTTATACTTAAAATGTGCATTTTTGTTTACAAGAGCAAGTAAGAGGAATAGAATTGAAGTTATATTTGAGATTTTAAAAAATTTATTAAACATGTGCCATCTTTTAATTATAGAGAAAATTACATTCTATAGGACAATGACTCAGAGTTAAATATTGGAGACAGTTTTTTAAACCAATAGGAAATACTATCTACTGGATTTTAGAAAATCCCCTTGGGGCCAGTAGGTGGCATAGTGATTAAGGCACTGGGCTCGCACTTGGTCAATTGTGGTTTGAGTCCTAGACCCAGTGACTTGAAACTCATGCTGGGCATGTGTGTGTGCATGTCCAAAGTCCTGAGAGGAGATTGGAGGAGAAGGGACTGCACTATGGCCACCCCCTGAGGGAGGTGATTTCTTACTGTCTGTCTTTCTTTCTCTCTCTGGTGAGTGCACATACCCGATAGCAAAAAATCACTTCAAAAAAAAAAAAAATCCTCTATACTAAAAATCATTCAGACTCATGCTTCTAAAACCGTGGTTTATACAGAATTCATCCAGAGAATCTTGTCAACATATAAACAGTAGGTCTGGAGAGTCTGTACTTCAAACACGCTTCCTGTTGATACTCATGCTGCTGGTGGTGTAAGAAACAGAGAGAGAGAATGAGAGAGGAAGATTGAGGAGAGAGAGAGAGAGACTATTTGTACATAGAGTCAATGAGGAGATCCCTGGGTTCACTAACATGCTCTAATAGGCTGACACTTTTTAGTTTTGTTTGAGTTTTTGGTTGTTGTTGCTGTTTCTCCTTTCATTATAGAATATGTGCGTGTGGGAGCAAGAGAGCGAGAAGCACCTTCCACGGGCTCTGGTCATTCTGTGACTCTTCCTCCAGTCCTCCGGCCTGCCGGATTCAGGGCACTTACGCCTGGTCAGCCTGGGGACTCCAACCATGGTCACCACGTGGGGTGTGGCCTTTCCTGAGCAGCACCACAGAGTCGGTCCACGTTAACTTTTTTTTTTTTTTGAAAGGAACGGTAGCTTTTCATTTTCTTCTCGACTTCATTTTTCACTATAAGCAAATCTAAACCCCCGATATTTTGAACTGTGCCTTCTTACACACCTTTTTTACTCTTCGTCTTTAGAGTGGAGACAGGGCGGCTCTCAGTGCCCTCTGTGCGTTCTGACTAGGAAGGCCTGCCCTAAAACACATCGTGGGGCAAACACAAGTCTGAGGGACCTTTGGTTTGATAAAATATCAGAAGTCACTACGAAGGGGCAATTACAGTAACTGACGTCACGCAGCCAATGAGAGCGAAGGGGTGTCAGGAGGGCTCCGTCGTCCGAGTGACTGTGTGGTCCCTAAAACGCAGACATGGACTGCAGCACGGGGGCATCTAGTTTAGTGGCTGCTGCTGGGTGTCCAGTAGCCTGCCGGGGAAGAGGGAAGCAGGTGGGGAGGGTCCTGAGTTGCAGCATTTGCCAGTTTCTGTGGTGCCCACACCTTGAGCTACCGTTTGACAACTGGCTGGTAAAATACCTGAAAATGTCACAGTTGACTTTCGTGAGTTGGTGGCAGCGCCCCAGTGACGTGATGGCACAGTGCCAAAGAGAGCACACGCATCTCCATAGCAGAGACGAACACGCGCGTGCTCGCGTGCAGATGCCGAACTCAGCATTCCCTAACGGCAGGCCACGTTAACTGGGTTTGTGATTACAGAACCACACGTGAGGGTCAGGAACCAGCATGTGTGCTGGGTCATGGCGTGCTGTGGGATTACAGCCTGCTGGGACAGAGGGAAATAGACGACAAGGTTGGCAAGGGCATCGCCTGCCGCTCCAGACCCCTGTCCCTTAGAACTCCCCGGAACCCCTGGGGTGGGGCATAGTGGCGTGGAGGAGCTTGGAGATAAAGCGTCATGTGAGAATTTCAGATCCACTGAGGCTCGTGGTGGCAGATGGGGTGGGAGGCTGTTACTACCCAACTTTCTAGAACAGGAAAGAACCTTAGGTTAATGTGCCAAACCCTCCACTTCACAGAGGAGGAAATACAGATCCAGAAAACGCAGAGACTTGCCCACCTTCTCATAGCCAGCTTGTGTCCGCGTTGAAACGAGAACTCACGTCTACCCCAATTTGTCATGGAATAAAAAAATACTAAAGTCTCACTACCCATTACTGTGTGGACACACCGTTGATAAAGAAAGAGAGAATCAGTTATTTCCCTCTCGAAAAACTGCCTGTTCAGTGTTCAGAGCCTTTCAACCGTGTCATCGTGACACATTCTCTTTTTTCTTCTTTTTCTTTCTTCCTGTTTTTCTGTCTCTTTTCTCCTTCCTTCGTAACTTCCTTCTTTATTTTTTCTAAAGTAAGACCATTTCGTTTTATCCTCGAGCATCTCACAGCCTAGTGGAGGAAAAATACATAAACAACAATTGCGACAATTGAGTTTCAGTGGCAGGGCTGACCGTGCAGCCTCGCCGATGTGGGCCTGGTCCCTGTGCTCGGACACACCTGGATTCGAACCTTGGCTCAGCCCGCTGTCTGACCTTGGCCTAGGAGCTCAAGCTCTCCAAGCTTTGGTTTCCTCCTCTATTTAACAGTGGTGATAATGGGAACCCGCACAGAGTTGTCATGGGGACTAAGATGAAGAGCCTGGAACAAAGTAAGTGCTCAGTAAGTAAATGCTGGCCTCTAATGAAAGCTCTCAGTACTCAGAGAGTGATGGGACACGAGGAAGTCACCCTGACCTGCTCTCCCAGAGCCCTCCACACATTCAGGGCCTCCTTCACATTGTGCTGACCATTATGACTCTAAGTAACTCTTACTTTAAGGGAGAAGAAAGGATATTTCATGTAAATCCTAATCATATGTACTGTGCTGGGAAACATAATCCAAGCTTTTTTTTTTTTAAATTTTCTGTAATAGTTTTTACTATAGGGCATGTGTACTTGCCAGAGAGAGGCAAAGAGAGAGAGTGTGTGAGGAAGAGAGGAAGCACTCTCCGGGAGGAACAGCACTCCACAATCCTTCCTCCTCCATTCTGCTCTCACACCTGCGCCTGATGTGATGTTTCAGGCTGCTGGGTCTGGGCTCGAACTGCACAGTCAGCCATGTGGGATCCAGCTGCCTTAACCTCCATGCCATTTACTGGCCCCATAATCCAAGCATTTTATTTTAACTGTTATTGCTATTTTGAAATAGGGCTTGCTTGGAGGATTGGGCACAATGTATTCTCCATGGTTTAACAAATGGTCATGAAATGATTCTTTGTGCAACCCCTACCTGAGTCAAGAAATGAATCTTGCCAGCATCCTAGAAGTCCTCTTAATATCTCTCACTGGAAGTCCCTTCCTCTTCCCTACGGTGACCACGGTCCTGACTTTCACAGCGGTACCCACCTGAAGGCCCAGCTACTTGGCAGGCTACTGCAGGAGGGTCACTATGACTTGCCTAATGGGGCCTGGATGACGTTGCGCTAAGTGAAATAAGCCCGGCATAGAAAGAAAAATACTGGCTATTCTCACTCACGTGTGGAAACTGAGAAGAATGACCCCATGAAAGTGGAGAGTAGAGTGACTACTAGGAGCTGGGAAGAGTACAGGGGAGAATGGGATAAAAAGACATTGATGAGTGGAAACAATCACAGATGAAAGGAACAAGTGCTCACGTTATAAAGTACAGCAGGGCAGCTACAGATAGCGTTTACTGTGCATCTCTGAGTAGCTATAGAAGAGGTTTTTGAATGTTCCCAACTCAACATAGTGACGAACAGTGGAGATGATGGTTATGCTAATTTAATCATTATACCTTGTAATGAAAAAACACATTGTACCCCTAAATATGTATAATTAGGGGGCCAGATGGTGGCCCAGTGGTAAAAAAACAAAAACAAAAAAACAAAAACAAAAAAAAAAAAACACAAAAACAAAAAACAATGCTCTATTAAGCAATCCCACATAAAAAGGTTCCTAGTTCAACACTAAAGACCTTCCTGAGGATACCAGGCACACAACTGCGCATGATCTGAGGTTGACTGAAGGCTGGGGTGGATCACGGTGGCAAAACTCTGTTGGGTATGCTGTCTCTCTCTCTCTTGTTCATAGAAGTAAATAAATAAACTTAATTAAAAAAACATTTGTAAAATTGTTATATGTCAACAACAACAAGGAGGCCTGAGGGAGCTTGAGTGCCCCTTTGGCAGGTGAGATTGCATCAGAACGGCGCTGATTCTGCAGCAGACACAACCCTTGCCAGACACAGAATCCAGAGGCACCTCGGCCTTGGACTTCACAGCCTCCAGAACTGTGATAAATAAGGTGTGGTTTTTACAAATTACCCCGTCTCTGGTGTTTTTGTTATGTCAGCCCTAATGGATTTAGTGAAGTGACTTTCAAGGAAAGAAGAGATTTGACAGAGAAAAAAAAAATCACCAAGGGGTTTCATTGGGAAACTCTCTAAGAGGCAGGTACAGCTGTGATTAGGGTATGGAAATCAGACAGTTCTTGTCAGTTATTTCTCTTCCACATTTGTGTTTCAATATCACTGGATTTAAAATGAGGAGAGAATGCTGGTGTTCCAGACATCTTTCCAAATGCTGAGCAAGCCCTGTCGGCTCAATCACTTCAGCCACATCAGAGATGGAGAGAGATGGCAGCAGTGCCAGGCCGCACCTGCGAGGGCTGAGCTGAAGAGGGCACTAGGAGTGAAGGTGCCCGAACCTTGGCTCCCAGTATGTAGGGGCCTGAGTTCTGGCTCTCTAGTATGAAGGTACCCAGGTCCCAGCTCCCAGATATTAAGGTGCCCAGGGTCCAGTCCCCAGCATGAAGGTGCCCAGGGTCCAGTCCCTAGTATGAAGGTGCCCAGGGTCCAGACCCCCAGTATGAAGGTGTCCAGGCCCCAGTCCAGTTCTGTTGGCACCTGGTAAGTAACAACTAAGAACCACATGATGCCTGAATCTGGGAGGAAGTAGGAAAAACCACGTAGCCACATGCTACTAGGGTGAGCTCCTTTCTTCACTCGTGGTAAGCGTTCACAGTCACTGAGCACCTGTTAATGTGCACTGAGTGCACACAGATGAATAGGATTCTGTTCCTTCCCCCTGGGACTTGCGGTTCTGGGTAACTCCCCACTGCCTCACATTCCACAGCTAAGATTCTCACTCTGCAATCTATCACGCATCTGAAACATGGGTGTCTGTTAGACGTATTGTTAATGTTGCTATATGTTTGAAAAGTTTCACAATTAAAAACCATTTTAATGAACTCCATATCCTCTAATGAGAATAATATTAGAAGCCCAGTGCTAAATTGCAACCCCAGAAATGCTGCCTCCCTGGAAGATTTCTCATACACGTCATCTCTTCTCTTAAAAACACTATGTTTTGGATCCTCTTTGAGTGCTATGACTCAGTCCTTTATAGAAGTGAATCTGGGTCTCAGCCCTCTTCCACTTGTCCCCCCTATTCCCCAGGACGGTCCCTGGCTGTGTGTCTTTGCAGTGACTTCCTCCTTCACTCTCCATCAGACCCAGTGGATCGCCCCCAGGCCCCAGCTGCTTGGCATCTGGTGCCTGTGCAAGACGCCAAGAAGCCGACTACCACTAGAGGGCAGTGTGGCGATATTGGTCTGCACATGCTCGGTCTTGGTTCCGCCATCATTCTGGGACTGAGAATTGCAAAGTGGATTTGAACAAAATCAACCCTTAATTTTTCTTCATCTAAGTAACAATATGCATTACTTCTACAGGGTATACTTCAGCTTAGTATATAGACTAATAAATAAGTGAAGTCCCACAGCGTTCTTCCTGGGTTATAAATTTGTATTGTCCAAACCAAGATGTTTTCTTTATTGGTTTACCCTTGCTACTCTCCCAATCCTGGGTCTCAGAGGCATACAGCCCTGACTACGACCACCATATAAAAAAGTTTTAGCATTTTTATTGAAAAATAAGATCAAGTAAAACAGAAAAGTAATGTCTTTCCATTTCTTTACAGCTTAACTTAATTTATTTTAGACCTCTGTGGATATACTGATTTTTATGATTGGGCTTATGGAATAAAAGGATCCCTAAACAGGAACAATAGTTTCACCAACCCAGCAGTCGGCAGGTTTACCCAGGGTTTCTCTCTGCTGAGCAGAAATTCCTTGGGTGGAGAGCAATGCAATTTGCCGGAAAATTAATGGAGACTGTCCCTTTTGTGCCTGCCAGCTGGTTATGGAGGAAGGAACAACTGGTCAGTAGCAAAGCTATATTGTAACATACTCTTATGTGCTATATTCTCCTCCAATATGACTTTTCCATGTTTCAAATTAAAGAGAGCAGGAAAGTTGTAGCAAACTGGTTATATAGTAGAAGATCTCAGCTACATGTTCCAGGTGAAAGTTGAAAAAAAAAGCCAGGTCCTTGCCAAAAGGGCCTGTAGAAAAATTCCTTTCAGAACCCAAATTTGGCAAAAACTTTGATGCTATAAAAATTGCCATAGCTAGGTTTCTGATCTCATTTTTCTCTGAAACAATATGGGAGGTAACTTGGCTCTGGCATGAGTTTAAGAGTAGAGTGGTAAATACTGATCTTAAATTTAACTTCTAGTTTACTGGGAGATAGGTCTTTCATAATTCATATGCCTTCCTTCCCCAAATAGGTACATGATGTTTTAACATATATGAAGGGTTATTTTGGCCTGAGAGCCACCTGAAAGAATTTCATGTTCAGAAAATTAGTAATAATTTCAAAGAACTCTACTAACAGAAATTTCTAGATAAATACTTTGTGATGAAGACCAAGAGTAAATTTATATTGTCTTTTTTGTCTTTCATAAATTCCCTTTGCTATGCCAAAGATAGTATAATTTTTAACTTCATAAGAAATGGTGATTAGTTTGATATCCCTAGTCTACATGTATTTAAGAAAAAGAGGCCAAGACTTTTTGTTTTACTTTCTACAAAAACAGATTGATAAAATTTTGATATTTATTTGTAATAAATTTGGTAGTAAGGCAGGAGACAAGGATATTAAGCACACAGACAGGGTAAAGGCCCACGATAGAGACACAGTCAGTAATCTTTACCCAAGACGGAGTCACAGTGGCTAAGTGTGAACAAACAAAGAGCTGGCTGCGTTAGGGCTCGAATCAACTATAGCTAAGGACAACCATTTCTGTTTGCTAACTCCATTCTTTATTTATTTATTTATTTATTTTTTTGGAGAGGTTTTTGCTATAGGGTTCATGCGCTCACCAGAAAGACAGAGAGACACAGAGATGGAGAGATAGAAAGCGAGAAATCACCCCCCAGAGGGAATGGCCATGCCACAATCCCTTCTCCTCCATTCTCCTCTCGGGATCTTGGTCACGCACGCACACACGCCCGGCATGAGTTTAAGCCACTGGGTTCAGACTCGAACCGCGGTCAACTACATGGGAGTTCAGCGATATAGCCATTACGCTATGCTGGTCCCTGCTAACTCCATTCTAATAACAAGTGCAGGTCATTATGGTCTGTTGACCTCACAAAGAATGAGGTAACAAATCACCCAGACTACCATGTAACTATTTTCTGAAGTTCACTTTCTTATCACAGAGCCAGCCCATTGGTCAGACTGCTAGATAAAACCTCCTTACTTCAACTTCTCCTTGGCAATCCATTCTGGGACCCCTCCCCACCTGCTTGGAAGCTTTCCTTCTCTTGCTTTAATGACCTCCTGCTTTGCTGCTCCTCTTCATGAGCGTGAGACAAGAACCCAGTCATCCTGCAGTCCTGAATCTGATGTTGGTATTGGGCCTGATCACCCCAATATTAGTAGCAGAAAGAAAGGTTGGGCTGGCCCCATAGTGCCATGGTCAACTGCAGTGCGGAGAAAACTGGATCCCACATGGTCACCCACAGTTTGAATTCTTGTTCTGGGGACTTGAAAAATAAGCCGGGTGCATGTGCCGGAGTGCCCCAAATCCCGACAGGATGGAGAAATAGAGGAAAAAGGATGTGGCATGATCCTACTCCACTGAGGTATGGGGAGTGCTCTTTCTCTCTGTCTCTGTGGAGTGTGCATGCCTTCTGGCAAGAGAGAGAAAGAGAAGAAGAGAGAAAGAAAAAGAGAAAAGAGAAAAAAGAAAAGAGTAGTTAATATTGAATATATATAAAAAATTGGAGAAGGTTTATTGTTTTACTTGGAGAGAAGCAAAAGCTTCACGTGAAAGAATTTTTCTTTTCTTTTTTTTTCGATTTTTGCCATAGAGCATGTGCACTGGCCAGAGAGAGACAGAGAGAGGGAAAGTGAGACATCAACCCCTGGGGGGATGGCCACGCTGCAAATGCTTCTCCTCCTTTCTCCTCTTGGGGATTTTTGACACACATGCCCAGCATTATTTTCAAGCCTCCAGGCCTGGGACTCGAAACATGGTTAATCATGTGGCAGTCCAACGCTTTAACACCATCCCAAAGGATTTTTTTTTTTTTTTCAGTCTGAAAACAGCCACTGTTTATTTACTAACCAGATTACAAAAATAATCATGGTGGACACCTTAGTTCATCCTTCTATTAAGTCTGTTGATCTGGTCTTCTCTGTTGCCAGCATCTCCACCTTCCACAAAACGGGTGGTCTTTTTTCTTCATTCCACCTCATGGGGAAGATAATTTGAAGGGCCACAGGAAGTTACTTGCTTCTTTGAAGCGTTTTCCAACAGTATAGATTTCATGAATCAGATCCTCCATGCAGATGATGCCGAATTTACCAAGAGATGGAGCAATCAAAGAGTTATCTGTCAAAGCAATTTGCTTCTTATTGATTTTGCCATAACCACGTTTGTAGATCAGCTCATTTACTGACTTTGGGTTCGGGCACCCCCATGCAATATACGGTTCCACAATTCTCAGCATGTTCATTGAGGCCTTGTTGAGCTTAACACAGGTGCCATTGAAGATCTGGCGAAGACGGAGAAGCTGCAGCACCTTTTGAACTTTTGGGCTCACTCCATCAATACCTCTGATCCTGATGACAAATGCCAGTTTGGGCTCTGCAGGTACATAGGAGTTGCCAGCTTTTCTCGCCATCCTGGCCATACGAATCTCAGCTCTGTACATCTGTCTGTATCCCTTATGATAGTACTTAGCTTTTTCATAGATAAGCTTCCTCCTTGCCTTTCAAAGCATCTTTTGAGCAAACTTCTTTCTCAGGTGCTTGATCTTCAGCTCTGCAAAATTCCTTCGCTTTTTCTGAAGGGTTTCTGGCACAGCAGGAACCTATTACTTGGTGGCTACCGCTGCAGCAGGAACCTTCTTTTTCTTCTCTTGAACACCCTCCATAGATCCAGCCGGAAAAGAACGGCCCAAAGGATTTTTACATAAAGTCATAAGAGGACATGAGGAACAGTGGTAAAGGCAGGCACTACATTTCAGTCCTCTGTGTTTAGATATTATAAGAAGGAGACCAACCTCTTCACCAATGACTCAAGTCCTTCACCATCTAACCATAATCATTTTTTTTTTTCGAGAGGTTTTCACTATAGGGTGCGTGCGCTCGCCAGACAGCCAGAGAGAGACATAGAGACAGAAAGAGAGAAATCACCCCCCAGGGGGGATGGTCACGCCGCAATCCCTTCTCCTCCATTCTCCTCTCGGGATCTTGGGCACGCACGCAAACGCGCCCGGCATGAGTTTTAAGCCACCGGGTCCGGAACGCGAACCGCGGTCGACTACGTGGCAGTCCAGTGACATAGCCATTATGCTAACTGCTGGTTCCCTAACCATAATCTTTCTCCCTAAAGTTAACTTGCATGGCTCCTTTCTGCTCTTTGGGACAAATAAACTGGCCCTTTTTGTTTATTTTTAATTGAGAGAGGGTGTATGTATTCACCAGAGGGGAGAGGGTCGGAGAGAAGAAAGCACCCTCTCCCTGGGTCCTGATCATGCTGTAATCCCTTTCTCCCATTTCTCCTTCCTGCCAGGATTTGGGTCATGACTGCACAGGGGTCCAGCATGTATTTTAAAGTCCCGGGACCTGGATTCAAACCACTGTCGACCACGTGGGATCAGGCTTCTGAGGCACTGCACTTTACCACTGTGCTACAAGGCCGACCCCTGACTGTCCCTTTCGAACCACTGTGGACACCCTCCACTGAGCACCCAGCCATGGTCCTCTCCTGAACGTGGCCACCCACAGGGGCCTTTCTCAAGTCCAACCTCCTCCTTGAAGCCTCTGCCCTTTCTCCAGCCCCTGTCCCTTCCTCGACTAAACCCTGGCAGCGTTTATTCTTGGTGACACTGCTGGTCTTTCTCATATAGCCGTGAATGGTTGGCAGTCTGAGATAAAATCTGAACTCCAGTTCAAGTATGAATCCCCTGACGGTGGTTCATGAACCAAACTTTTGTGCTTAGAGCAGTGCCTTGAGCTATAAGCATCTTTTTGGAAAATAAAGACGTGGGTGAGAAAAGCTAAGGCACTCGCTGAAGATCACCCCGTCCAGGAAGAGCACAATCTAGAGCTGAGCTCTTGCAGCCACGTGGTTGTCTTTCCCACCCCACCCCCCCCCCCCCACCCTGCCTTGAGTTAATGACCCTCAGGCCCAGGGATAGTAGCCCTATGTCCCAAGAAACTCTGGCCACACCCAGCTCTAAACTTTAGCTTTCCTGAGAAGATAAAGGCAGAAATCCCTTCATGCTGAGATTCAGAGCTGGACCAACTCTTCAGGTGAAAAAAACAGCCATCCTTTTTTGTTACTTAAATGTCCAGGGTTTTTCCTTCCCTGTTTCTTTCTTTCTTTTTTTTCTTTTTTTTTTTTTTTTAGAGGTTTTTGCTATAAGGCGTGTACACTCACCATAAAGACAGAGAGAGACAGAGAGACAGAAAGCGAGAAATCACCCCCCAGTGGGGATGGCCATGCTGCAATCCCTTCTCCTCCATTCTCTTCTTGGGATCCTGGGCACTCACGCACATGGGCCCGGCATAAGTTTAAGCCACCGAGTCTGGGACTCCAACCACGGTCGGCTACATGGGAGTTCAGCAACATAGCCATTACGCCAACTGCTGGTCCCCTCATTTCTGAAATTCTCTTTTTTGGCCTTTTAATCCAGTAACTTCCAACCCAAGGTCAAAGGTGGTTTATTTGGGGCTGAACAGTGATATGGTCGTAAGACGCCAGGCTCTGCAAGATTGACAGACGTGGAAACATCCCGGGTTGCACCTGGAGCCCTCCCTGAGTACACTGGGCATGCGCCTGCCTGTTATCCGGGGCTGGCTGAGACTGGGCGTGGATCAAGGCATCAGAACCCTACTGGGGGTGCTGTCTCTGTCTCCATCTTCCTCTCTGTCTTTCTAAAGAAGTAAACAAACTTTGAGGGGAAAACACTGTTCACTTGCAGCCATGTTGTTTTCCTGGAATGCTTTCTGTGCTGGCCCCAGCACTTGCAATCCTAGGTCTGTAACCAGCTCAGACTGTTGGTTATTAATGTAAAGCAGCGTCCTCATCCCCTTTAGCAGGGCCCTTCCCCTGAAACCTAAAGCAAGAATGGAGCCTGTAAAAGCTCACTTTTTTTTAAAGAAATTTTTATTTAATTTCATTTATTATTATTATTTTTAATTTGACCAGAGAGACAAAGAAAGAGAGAGAGAGGGAGGAAAAGTGAGAAAACAAACTGCCAGGTCCAGGGCTTAAACCATGGTCAGCCATGTGTGAGTCCGGCACCTTAACCACCACGCCACCTGCCGACCCAATAGCTCACTTTTTAATCAACTCAGAGCTGAATACACTATGTGTTTCGATCCAAATTGAGAATCCAATGCACATGAAATACTTTTGAGTTCTGGTTTGGAATTTTCTTGTCACTCCCACATCCCAACAAAGCTAAGGGAAGAGAGCTGATGCCCAGAAAGGCTGAGAATGTCCAGATCAGTGATGGCTATGTGTGGCCTGGACCGAGATCACAGACCCGCACTGCCTTCTACAGTCCCCCGCCCACAAACAGCCACGCGGACATCCCGACATCCGTAACCTGAAACGCATACTTTTCAGCAGCCTAGTGGGGTGCAAATGACAGTCAGCCTCACAAATAATTTGCCCCCAAATGCTTATCAGCTCCCTGCCCTGGCCACTTCCATTTATAGCTTATAAACAGTTATTAACTGGCTCCTTCACATCTGATAACCGGGCCCCAGAGCAGGTGGCCAGGACGTGGGTGATTGGCGGCCTCCGGGGAGGTGCCGCGTGTTTGCCTGTGGGTGGTCTCCCCTCCCACTAGTGCCCACATGAGAAGGCACTGAAGAAAGCCTCCGACTGAGGAGGTAGCCCTCTGTGTTGTCTGTGTGTGTAAAGTGCTGTCCAAGTTGCAGCTGGCTTTGCTTTCTGGCCAGCACGCATTGCCAGGAAGGGTTGAAAGTTCAGCATAATCAGGCCCCCAAACACAATCCCTTCCCCCAGGTCTTGATATTTCTGTTCCCTGGGCTCTTTGGGAGGTTTGGTAGAACTGAAAATGTTGCTGTGGCCCAGGCTATGCTTAAACCCCACCAGGGGACGGGAGCCAGAGGGGTACACCCAGTTGGAAGGAGGAAATGTTTTACTGCTTTGGTTCTCTATGATTTTGTTCTTTGCTAAAAAAAGCTTTGCAGGTCCCCACAACTTGCTGTTCTCAGAAACCATTCCCGGTGTGACAGCCCACAGTGACCTCAGACCTTGGTCCCCTTGTTTCTTCAGTAGAGACCACAGGAAGGATGGATGTCAGGCCAGGGTTTCTTAACCTCACAGTACTCATATGTGGCTCTAGATCCGTCTTTTTTGTGGGGGGCTGTTCTGTGCATTCTAGGAGGTTTCAAATCACCTCTGACCTTCACCTACTGAAGGCCAGCAGCAACCCCCATTTCAACTGTGATGAACAAAAATGTCTCCAGATATTGTTTGAAAGGGCAAAAATCATCCCCAAGTTCAGAAATACTATATGGGGGGCTGGCGAGTGGCACAGTGTTAAGGTGCTAGACTCCCACATGTACAACCATGGTTCGAGTCCTAGACCTGGCACCTTGAAAATCATGCCAGGTGTGTGCATGTGAACCAAGAATCCCAAGATGAGGGTGGAGGAGAAGGGATTGTGGAGTAGCCATCCTCCCTGGGAGGTGATTTCTCATTTTCTCTCTCTCTGTTTCTCTATCTCCAGCAAGCACATGCGCCCTATAGCAAAAATCTCTCCAAAAACAAAAAAAGAAATACTGTGTTAGGAGTCTGTGATAAACATGAATAAACTAAAAAGAACATGTTGAAGTAAGCTAGTAGGACAATAGAGATTTCACAATGCTGGAACAATTTACTAAAGCAGTGTAGAGTAACCTTCAAAGGGACTGGACAGTGGCACAGCAGTAAAAGGTGATGCTCTGTGAAGTCGATGTACATGAGAAGGTTCTGGTTTCATGACGGGAGACCTCTCTGAGTATGCCAAGCACACATGTTCCCATGATCTGGGGCTGGCTATCTAGAGGTAGCTCATGACCTCAAATCCCTGACTGGGTGCTCTCTTTCTGTCTCTTTGTCTCTCTTTCTCTCTCGCTCATGGAAGAAAAATAAAATGAAACAAAAATAAAGGACCCTCAGTAAATATTTACTATTTGAGCTGCCTCTGTGGTTGAGGCAGCTGGGTCCTACGTGGTTGACTGCAGTTTGAGTTCATTACCAAGCAGTTTGAGAAACACAGACTCACACATGTGTATGCCCAGAGTCCCGAAAGGAGGGCGAATGGAGGAGAAGGAACCGCAGTGTGGCCAAGCTCCAATGGGCAGGTGCTTTGTCCTCCCCCTCTCTCGCGGTCTCTCTCTGAGAAGTGCACATTCCCTCTGGGGGTGGAGGGGAGATTTATTACTTAACCTATAAAATCCCAATTAAATGGTCTCATGGAGGGAAAAAAAAAAAAAGATAACCAATGAATGAACCAATAACTAGGCAATTTATGATGATACAGCTTGGAAAAATATTTTAAAAATTACTCCCTGTTTCAAAATTCAAAGGAGGCAGGACCTGTTATCAATCCCATTTTACAAATGGGCATCTCAGTCTAATCCAAGGCTGTGTCCCAGAGAACTGCTCTGGGAGGTTTTCTGACCACAAATCATTCCCCATTTTCTGAATCCAAAAATGATTGAAGAATTGAAATGTATCTTGATAACGGACATTATAAAATAGGCTTTTAAGGGACCAGCAGGTGGTGTGGTGGTCAAGGTGCTGGATTCTCCCACATGGCTAACCATGGTTTGAGTCCTGGACCTGGTGGCTTGCTTTCTCACTTTCCCTCTCACTCTCTCTTTGTGTCTCTCTCTGATCAAATTAAAATAAATGAATGAATGGGTAAAAAATTAAATAAATAACTAAAAAAAATAGGCTTTTAAAAGTTCTAAACTCAAAATAATTGTCACAACTACCACTTAGTGATTGCTTGTTAGGCAGCAGGCCCAGTCTCAGCATGATTTGACCCTCACAGTTAACCTAAAGGAGGCATAACCCCTTTCACAGGTTATGGGGGAACAGAGAGGTTAAGGAATTTGCTGGAGGTTATGCAGCAGAGCAGGATTTCAACCCAGCCTCCCTAGCTTCAGATCCCCAGAGCCAGACACTTCTGTTCTGGTAACATCTACTTCTGAAACCTGCCTCAGACGATAGCTCTCAGGGCTGTCCATGTCAGCCCAAGACAACGTGTGTCTGTCTGATTCCCCTTAGCCTAACTTCGGGCCAAGACTTTCTAGGTGGAATCCTGGGCCCCATTCCATGCAAAACCCAGAGCTGACCCCTTCCTCATTTCGATGCTCTCCATTCTCCCTCTCGCTTCTCTGTTTCAGGACTTGCCATACAGTAAAGAACAGTGAGGTGTCACCATCCTCTGGCCTGAATCCTCAGACCCGGTATTCACTGGGTCCCTGAGCATGTGCCTGGAATTTCCTAGGGGCACCCAGAGCAGCCCATGGGGCAGCACAAGTCTTCCTGGAAGAGCACAAGAAGTCCACCCCTTTGCCAAGCCCTGACTAATCACTGCGGGACTGACGTTCTGTGATCTCGAGTCGCCATCCCAAGGGTGGCTGCATTGTCTTAGGGCAGATCTTGCTCATGCCAGATCCCATACCTCATAGGCCCTTGTAACCTTCCAGGATAGCCCACATGACTCCTGGACAGCTGTTTGTCAGGGCATTCCTTCTCCTAAATGGGGTACAGTTCTGCATCCCTGAAGCTCCACCACTGGTTCAAGTTTTGCCCTTTAAAATGCTACTTTGTTTTCCAAGACAGGGTGAAGGAGAGGGTGATGGGGAAATACATGGGTCTTGGAACCTTGCTGACATTGGGTACGATTCCCTTCCACCCTCCATGGACACGGGGGCATGCTCTTGGCCTCCGTCAGAGCCAGTGTTCCTATGTGTAAGGTGGGGACTTCCTGATTTCAGAGAATTAGTCTAAGAATGATAAAGGTGTGGTTCTCAACCTACCTCTGCAGCACACCTGAGAATACAATTATTTCTTGACACACCCAACCCAGAAGGATGAACAGGTTAACAGCATTTTTCTTTTTTAGAGAAGTTTTTGCCTCAGGGCACATCTACTTGCCAGAGAGAGACAGAGACAATGAGAGGGAAAGAGAAATCACCCCCCACAGGGAATGGCCACACTGCAGTCTCTTCTCCTCTGTTCTTCTGCGATCTTGAGCACACACACATACGTGTCCAGTGTGATTTTCAAGTCACTGGGTGTGGGACTTGAACCACGGGTGGCCATGTGGGAGTCCAATGATGTAACCACTATGCCATCTGCTGGTCTCGACAGCATGTTTTCAAAGGACACAATTTGGAAAGTTGGAACAACAGTTTGTCATAGTTAATGCAACTTTTTCCTTGAGCTGTCCTCCCTAACTTCTTGGTGCTCACTAGAGAGAAACAGAGGGAGACAATAAGAGGGAAAATAAGAAATCATGCCCTGGGGAGAACGGCCATGCCCCAATCCCTTCTCCTCCACTCTCCTAGGATTTGGGGCACACATGCAATGTGCCCGGTGTGATTTTCAAGCTGCTGGATACAGTACTCAAACAGTGGTTGGTTGACCATGTGTTAAAGAGTCCAACACCTTAACCACTATGCCACCTGCTGGCCTGACAATACTGTTTTGTACATTCCTCCTCTTGGCATGTCTGGGTAAGCAGACCGTCTTTCCTTGGCATAGCCTTGCCCTCCACTCCACTCTACTGAAACTCAGGCCCATCCCTCTTTCCTCCATTGCCCACGTTGCCTAGCTTGACACTCACTTGATCTCAACAGCAGCAGAACAGAAGTGTTGTTCTGTCTGCAATATATCCTTGGTTGCAGCTGGAGCACATGTACACACTGGCCAGAACACGGCAGCATGGCGGCCTGGTTGTGGGGGCAGTGCTGGAAACCACACGCCGACCTCACATTCAGAGTCAACCTGAAACATGCTGTGTGTGCCCCAGATCCTCACCAGTGGAGAGTGGGGAAGGGATCATGGTGATGAGACCCTGCTGCTTTCTTTCTTGCTCTAGCGCTCTCTCTCTCATGCACATTTATTTTCATCACACACTGGCATTCTAAAAAATGCCAGTGACAAACCACTTCTCCTTGGCAAAAATCCATGTATAGGTCAAAGTTCTAAGCAATTGCTGTGACTACAGTGGCGCTTTACTAAAATGGATGTAAGCTTCCAGTCAGCACATTTCAGTACGGTTCCTTTCAGAACATTATTTACATGAGGTCAGTTTGGAGCACTCCCATTTATAGCCAACCACCAACGCATCCATGATGAGAATGGAGTTTATCTCTGTCACTATCGGGAGTCAAACTCAAAGGAGCAGGTAATAGAAAATGGTCGATCTTCTTTTTCAGATCTCAAATAGGTTTGGATCCCGGTGGAGAGTTAACTGGCTGAACCAAACATTTACGTGGTATTTCTATAGTCAGTTGTTCATAAACTCATTTTCAATCAGTCACAGACTGGGAACTATTTGCTTCTTCATTCACTTACTCACTGTTCAGAAAGTTTTTGGGTGGTGTCTTCTGTTCCCAGATACTGTTCTGGGGATCGAGGACTCCTATGGTATGGATACTGGTTTGTCCCCAGAGGTTCAAGTTTTAGAATTTAATCTTAGTGTAATGGCTTTGGAAGGTGGCGAGACCCTTAAGGGGAGAGTCCTCATGGGTGGTAATTGGATTGTGTAGGCATTGCTCTCGTGAGTGGACCAATGCTGTCTCGTGAGACCCATGAGAGTTCTAGCTCTCATGAGGAAGGTTCATTCTCCTGAGAGTGGGTTGTTATGAAAGGAAGATGGCTTGGGACCAGTAGATGGCATAATGGTTATGTCACTGGACTCCCACATAGTCCACTGTGGTTTGAGTTCTGGACCCAGGGCTTAAAACTCACACCAGGGGACCAGCTGTTAGCATAATGGCTATGTCGCTGGACTCCCATGTAGTTGACCACGTTCGAGACCCAGACCTGGTGGCTTCAATTCACGCCCAGCATGTGTGCGTGCGTGCCCAAGATCTCGAGAAGAGAATGAAGGAGAAGGGATTGCAGCGTGGCCATCCCCCCTGGGGGGTGATTTCTCACTTTCTGTCTCTCTGTCTTTCTGGCGAGAGCACATGTCCTATAGCAAAAACCCCTCAAACAAACAAACAAACAAAAAACAAAAACAAAAAAAACTCACACCAGGCACATGTGCGTGCATGCCCAAAATTTCGAGAGGAGAATGGAGGAGAAGGAATTGCGGCATGGCCATCCCCCCAGGGGGTGATTTCTCACTCCTGTCTCATTCTCTCTGGTGAGTGCACATGCCCTATAGCAAAAATCTCTCTAAGGGAAAAATAAATAAAAGGAAGATGGTCACCCCAAGGTCACTCTCTCTCTGCTCCTTCCACCCATTCTGCTTCTGTTGGCCATATTCTGATGTAGCCGGCCAGATGCCAGCCTCATAGCTTTGGAGTTCTTAGCCATTAGAATTGTGAGCCAAGTAAGCCTCTTCATGTCCAAAATATGCAGAATGGATGTTCTACAAGGCAAGAGATGTGATGTCCTTCACTTCTTAACCTACTATTGTGTTAGCAACACACATCTCTTGCCTTGTAGAACATCCATTCTGCATATTTTGGACATGAAGAATCAAGCAATATAAAAACAGTTAACTCTATAGTAGGTCTGGAAGTGGTAAACACTATGGAGACCAGAAAAGCAGAGGGAGAGACAGAGTAGGCTGAGGGAGGAGTGGTGTGTTTGTTTAAACGCAGTGGTTGAGGAAGACCTTTCCTTAAGAAGGTGACACTTGAGCAGGGGTTGGGAGGTAGGGAGAGGAATGCTTGCAGGTATCACAGAAGAGGGAATTCAAAGAGGCCCGCAGTGCCAAGGCTGGGAGGCAGGAGCATTCTCAGTGGGTCTGAGAACCCAGAGGAGGCTCATACGGGTGGAGATAGGTGGCAATTGGGGAAGAGGTAAGGAAGCCACTAGAAAAGGAACAGGGCCAGACATGCAGCCACATTCCCATGAAGGGCTTTTCCTGTTCAGCTGAGGAAGATGGGAAGCCATGGGAAGGTGAGTTAGTGAGGAATGGCATCGCCTGGCAAGTTGAGAAGGACTGTCTGCTTTGTGACTAGACTAAGGAGAGAGAACACGATCTGCAGCCTGCATGCCAAGCCTGGCCCTCCACGCGGTTTGGTACAGCCTGAGAGATAAGAATGGTTTTTACACTTTTAAATAGTTGACTGACATAAAAAAAAGAGTACTATTTTGTGATACATGGAAAGTATGTAAAATTTAAAATTAGTGTCCATTGGCTGTGGGTGTTTAGTGCTACAAAGGCCAAATTAAGTAACTATGACAGAAACCATAAGGTTGGCAAAGCCAAAAATATTTGCTCTCTGGCCTTTTCTAGAAAACGTTCACTGACCCTGTGCTGTTCCGTAGAGCGATGAGGGTAGAAGCACGGAGGCCGGTAGGAGGGTCAGGATCAATCCAGGTGAGAGGTGATGACAGCCAGGAGTCATACACCAGAGGAGGTGATGACAAGTGGTTGAATTTGGGATCTGTCTTAATGGTAGCAGCATCAAGATTCATGAATAAATCCAGCAAAGTGCATGAGAGAAGGGAAGGGGTCGAGCCAAGGGGTCAGGCCAAGGATGTGGCCCGTGCAATTGGACTTAAGGGGCTGCTATTAATTCAGATGGGGAAGCTCCAGGAGGAGAAGGGATCGGGATGGGAGGATGGATATCAAGAGTTCAGGGAGGTCTTGTCAGGGCCCTTCATAGTGACTGCTGGGTGCTTGTTTTCCTACTCACCTAATTAAATCTGCTATTGAATCTAAAATAAATAACTTGCCTAGCGGTGATTATGTAATTGCAAGGTTCTCATGCTAAAATTCTTCACTCAGTCATCATTAGGAAGTTAATGGATAACCAGAGGAAGAAGAGTGTTCCCTAAACATAGAATTATTTGCATTTTAGATATGGTGACCATCCTCCATCGGGCTACCAACCACACTTTGTCTTTTCCAACCCCCTACTTAAGTAATTAGTGTCTGGGGACCAGCAGTTGGCACAATGGCTATGTAGTTGGATTCCCACGTAGTTGACCATAGTTCAAGTCCCGGACCCGGTGGCTTAAACTCACGCCAGGTGCATGTGCGTGTGTGCCCAAGATCCCGAGAGGAGAATGAAGAAGGGATTGTGGCATGGCCATCCCCCGTGAGGGGTGATTTCTCACTTTCTGTCTCTCTGTCTCTGTCTTTCAGGAGAGCGCATGCACCCTATAGAAAAAACCTCTCAAAACATAAATTAGTGTCTCACACACACACACACATGCACAATTTTGATTATAAAAGATCTTTAGCTTAAAGAATGTATAACTCATTGAAAAACATTTTTTCTTTAAAAATTAAAAAAAAAGTTTAGTCAAAATAACTCATGTGTAAAATAATTTCAGCTCCTTATTTATTTACAAAATACAGTATTTTGTGTGTGGGGGGGAGTTTTAGAGTGTTGGGTGTTTGGGATTCAAGTAATGTTACCCTAAAGTGTGAACCCCAGAGCACCCTATCTGGTGGCTGGGCATCCAGAGACCACCCTGTCCCCAAGACCTGTTGGCCCTTCCACTGCACGTCCTAGTGTCAGCCCTGTGGGAAGGGGAGCCAGTGCCAGGAGAGCCTCTGGAACCCAGCCAGGCAGAGCTCTGCGGAGTGCTCAGGTCATTTTCTTCCCAGCAAAAGCAACTCACTGGGGCAGACTGTCTTTACCCAGGCACGACGAAAGGGCTCCAGCCAAATCGAGAGACTGTGAGATGGGCAGCTGCTGGCCTGGGGATTAAGGGTGCCCATGGGGAGGACTCAGGGAGAAGAGAGGTGAGGACTGTCTCCAGCAGAAGCAGGGAGGGGAGGAGCCGCCTATACTGGTGAGGGGTCTCCAGGGTGAGAACCTCTCAGAGGAGGCTGGGCCCTTTTCCAAAAGCCTTTCGTGCAGGGACAGAGGCAGTTTGTAGGCTGCAATGATGGGGTGAACACTCTGTTATGTGTGCAACGTGCAGGACCTCCTACCCTGTTGGGAAGCAGCCTACGGTACATTATCTCTCCAAACTATGCTCATGTCTTCCTGGTGTAAGCCGGCACCCAACACACCTACGCAGAATGGACTGTGTTACTGGTGGCCCCCCATCTCCCAGGCCATGAGTCACTGCTTCCTTGCCTCCTCAGGCCACCCTCTCCTACCAGAGCACGCTCCGCCTTCAGAGGGATGCTGCCTTCATGATGGCCGAACATGGTCAGAGTATTTATTGGCTTTTCATATATTGATGAATTGTATGTTTACCATTTTTGCCATATTCTTGTTCAAGTGTTTGTCTTTTCCATGTGTATTTGTGAGAGGATGTCTTGTTTTGTTTATTTCTTCCAGGGTAGTGGGACAGAGAGAGAAAGAGAGAGGAGAGCTCCCCCAGCAAGGTCTCATGCCATGACCCCCCTCCCTGCCCCTGTGTACTGGTCCATCAGGGAACTGAACCCGTGATCGTCCGTGTGGATCCAGCACTGTCTGTACAGCATGCCACCAAGCCAGCCCTGTGGGAGCTTTCTTATGGGGTTGTGAGAACGAATGTTTATCTGTCATAACTGTTGCAATTTTCCTTTTCCTTTTCCATTTCTAAAATTTTCCGTGGCATTTTATGACATGTAGAATCTCATATTTATGAAGTGACAGCCAAGGTCTTTAGCTTTATGATGCCTTCCTTCTCTTTCATGTGACTAGATGAATACCCACCTATGTTTTTCTAGTTCATTAGGTTTTTCATTTTACACACTTCAAACCATCTGGAATGTATTTTGGTGTGAGCTAGGAAGTTGAACATTTTTTACCTCAAATAGTTTGCCCATAGTGTCAGCCATCAATTACTGAATAACCCTTCCTCACTGATTTGTTAACAAGGTGGAGACTTTTATTCCCCAGAACGCTCCATGATGTTTTGGCAAAGTGAGGAAGCAGCTCTATTTCCAAGGGGGTGTCCTGTGCTTTTGTCAGTGGGGAGCCAAGGAGGAGCAGGAGTGTGGAAATCTGTCCAGAGACGGGCCATCCCAGAGAGGTCTAGCATCGGGGAAGCAGAAGCCCACGGCCGCTCGCAGCATGCTGCAGCAGAGGAGGAGGCAGGGCCTGTGCAGGGAAAGGTTGGTAGGGAAGCCAGGGAGAAGCTGTGCGGGGAAGAGAAAGGAGAGACCTCTGGAAACTACTGTGAGCTTCAGGAAGAAGTGATATCTCTAGAGATCTTTTGGAAGTTTTCTAAGGATGATTTTCTTTTTTTGATTATTTTATTTTATTTTATTTTATTTTATTTTATTTTATTTTATTTTATTTTTTATTATTTTCCAGTTGGATCAGAGAGAAAGGGAGAGAGGGAGAGGGAGAGAGAGAGAGAAAGTGAGAAAGCAAGCCACCAGGTCCAGGACCTGAACCATGGTTGGCCATGTGGGAGTCCAGTGCCTTTAACCATCATGCCACCTGCCGGCCCCAGGATGATTTTCTTAAACCCCTCTAGGGTCAGCCAGATGGTGTGACAGCTAAGGTGGCTGGATCCCACATGGCCAGCTGTGCAGTTCAAGTACCAGACCTAGCAGCTTGAAAAACAGGCTGTGTGTGTGTGTGCATGTGTGGCCAAAATCCCAGGAGGAGAATGGAGGAGAAGGGATTGCTGTGTGGCCACCCTCCCTCACCCCCCGGGGGTTGATTTCAATCACTGTCTCTCTGGTGAGTGCATGTGTCCTATGCAGAAAGGGAATAAGAAAAGGGGAAAAAAAGAGAAAGGAGAAAAGAAATAGTGAAATTTTTGTCATTCTTCAAAGTGTATTAAATTGAATATGTTTTCTTTGAATGTGACTACAAAAACTGGACCACCTGGGACATATATTCTTTAACTTAGGATGTCTTGCTAACTTCTTAAACAGACTAGCGTCTCTTTCTAAGGTTTATATTCTGCTCTGTTTTGGAACATGGTCTTACCTACTTGAATTCTCATCATTTTAACTTGCTCTGTTACAACCTGTAAGAGAACTCCATCAATTGTGAGTGACAGATTATAGTAGAATCTAACCTGCAGCAAAATGCTGTGTGAGAATCACAGCTGGAAATGGGCACCTACCTGCAGGTAAAAGCAGAAGACCACTTTCTCTGGCCTGAGAAGAACCCAATCATGCTGCTGGGGCCAGAACCAGCTGGGTGTACCTGATGAGGTGGGGTAGGAGGAGGATTTAGGAGAGCAGGGACAGAGTTCTGAAGAACCTGCAGGATAGGAATACATGACAATAGGATAACTGAGGTGGGACAGATGAGAGGTCTCAGGGGTATCAGTCACCAAGTTTGGGAAATATCTTTCTATTACCATCACTATAGGACCTAAGAAATGGCCTTAAGAATATTATGAACAGGAGCCAGCAAGTGGTGTGGTGGTTAAGGTGCTGGACTCCCACATGGCCAACTGTGGTACAAGTCCCGGACCAGGCGGCTTGACACTCATGACGGTTGCATGTGTGTGCATGCCCGAAATCCCAAGAGGAGAACGGAGGAGAAAGGATTGAG
The DNA here is from genome assembly GCA_026018925.1 of Tupaia tana. Taxonomy (NCBI): domain Eukaryota; kingdom Metazoa; phylum Chordata; class Mammalia; order Scandentia; family Tupaiidae; genus Tupaia; species Tupaia tana. The sequence goes on along the minus strand of JAKSZU010000013.1, from coordinate 11,255,104 downwards.
GCATGGCCATAGCCCCTGGGGAGGGGGGGGATCTCTTTCCCTCTCACAGTCTCTGTCTGTCTGTCTCTCTCCTCAGTGATCACATGCGCTCAATGGCAAAAACCTTTAAAAACTTATGAACATAATAGAAATTCCCAGAGGGAGAGAGAGAGAGACAGAGAGAGAGAAAGCACTCCCCAGTGGGGCATGGCTGGAAGAACGAGAGAGCGTGCCAGAGGAAAAGGACCACCTTGTCAGCAGCATCGCCCGCAGAATCTGATGCCTCCTTTAAAGTCACTTGCTGCCGGCCAGGCTAGAGGGGTTATCTGGCAAAGTCTTTCGGAAGCCAGGAATTGTGGTGGGAGTAGAGGCATCAGAGGGAGGCTGCTGTGAGCAGTGCTTTTAGGGGTAGGATTAAGATTGAAAATGACTTTGAGAAACTGGAAACAGCAGAGAGACAAGCACCCTGAAGGCCAGCAAGACACCCAGACACCCCCCACTGAAGCCATGCTATCGTGGCAAAGTCTTGGCTGCGAACGGCAGACTTTGCTTTCCAATAACCTTACTTTCAGTGGCTTCACATTTGTGCCCTGATCAGCAATAAGAAATACATTTTACACCCACAAACCAACACATACGTAAATAGGCATGGCCAGAACAAAGTTCTCACGGTTATTTGAATATAGGCAGAATAATCTTGATATTTTCAATTCTGTTCTATTTCATTTTGATTTTTTTTTTTTTTTGCCAGAGGGTGCATGTGCTCTCCAGAGGGAGAGAGAGAGAGACAGAGAGAGAGAAAGCACTCCCCAGTGGGGCATGGCCAGGTAGCAATTCTTTTCCTCCATTTCTTTTTCCTGTCAGGATTTTGGGCAAACACATACACGTGCCTGGTGTGTTTTTCACACCACAGTGGTTGCCCGTGCGGTACCTGACTTCCAACACACCATGTCTATGGGGTCAGCCCCTACTTCATTGTTTTTTAAATGCTGATTATGACCTTGTATGGATTTCAGGACCCAAGGTGTGAAAACCGTTAGATAACTAGAGAAAGAACAGTACCTTCATTTCATGACATTAAGTGGGGGAGAGTTTGGCGTCAAATGTGAGGTTAGTAACTAGGAGAACATTACAAGTCTCCATTACTGCTCATATAGACAGGTGAATAAAGCTTGAAGTTCTTGGTTGTTAGGAAAACACCAATCGTAATTGGTTAGATATTGTGTTTGAGGTCAGGAGTAGAGAGATGGAGACAAAGAGACAGAGACAGAGAGAGGAGAGAGAAAAAAACACAGAGTTTGGGAAGAGGAAAGGCTCTTTCAACATATCTGTGCCTTTGCCTGGGGGCTGTCCCAAGGGGAGGGGCCAGTGCATTATAAAACTTAAAAGAGGAAAGCGTGAAAGACAGGGCAGAATGTCCGAGTCTTTCTGAAAAAGGGAAATCATTCATACGCAGCTTTTTGTTAACCAGACAAAAATCAGGATTTGTTAGCCTAATTGAATTAATCTGGAGACCGGAGCACATTCTTGGACCAGAGAACTGATGGGATTATAGGTACAAGCTAAGTGGACAGCATGAACTTTTTAATAACACAGAGTTCACAAATATTTTTTCTCCCACTCTTGGGAAAGTAGAAGGAAATAAATTAGAGGCGCATGCCAGGACCTTCAACCTCCTTGCCTCCCACCAGCTTCTAGAACAACCAAACATCAAGCGGCCCTCCGTGTTTCCTCTTTGTGTGAACATGCATGAGCGATGGGAAAGAGATATACTTGGGGCCAGCACATTTTTAACTCCCTGGGAGGTATTTTTTATCTAAACATGCCTTGATTTGGGCCTTCAAAGATGAAATAATGAAGCAGCCTTCCCCCAGCGCCATATCTTATTCTATCATCAACTTTTTATAGACTTGAACACTGCGTCAATTAACGCCTTTTAACTCGGTGCAGACTCCTCCTGCAGGAGTGGTTCTACCCCAGAGGAAATGCAGATAAGGGAAGGACCCGCTGCCCTGGGGTTCCCAGTTCAGCACTGCCCTCTACACCAAACAGCAGTTTAAGATTTGGGGGAATACAGAATATGCCACTCCCAAGGACAGGTGTGCAAGACAACCTCAAAAATGAATCTTAATTTGTACATAAAACTTGATTTCTATTTGAGGATCCCATTCCACCGTATGGCAGGAGCTTGGTCAAGTCAGGATAAATTCATTTTAGTGCTTTTCCTCTTCCCATTTCTCTCCAAGGTTGTGTCTTAATATCTGGAGACTCCAGGTCATCTCCATCCTCTGAGATGAGGCTATGCCCCATGCCTCTGGCCGGACTGTCCGCACCACTGTCCCTGCTCAGCCGAACAGCGAGTTGTCAGTCCTCTTGGATACGGGAATATTCAGCTACTCTGCTCAGAAGTGGAAATTCTCATGCGATCCCAGGAAAACATAGCTGAAGATCCAAGACTCTATTCTCTATCAGCCTAGTTTTTCTTTTTTTGTTTATGTATTTGTTTCTTCCATGGGAAAGAGAGAGAAACATGGAGAGAGAGACAGAGACAGCACCCCCGAAGAGTCTTGATGCTATGATCTACTCCCAGCCTCGGCAAGCTCCAGATCACGCGCACACATGTGCTGGGTATACTCAGGGAGATTTCTAGACTCGAATCCAGAACTCCCATGTGGATCAGCCTTGCAGACCATCACAAGCACTGCCCACCAACAGGTCTCTGACATTTTTTTTAACCTAACATGTTAGACCCAGCTGTGGTGGTGGTGCATACTGTTAAGACTCTATGCTCTGCATATTGGGATAACATGGGAGGCCTGTGTTCAATTCCCAGTCCCTCCTGACAGCTAGATACTGTGATGTGCACTTATAATCCCAGCAACTCAGAGAGTGTGAGGCAAGAGGGTCATGAGCTCCGGGCATGAGCAGCGTAGTGAAACCCTGTCTGAAGAAAAGAGCTAGGCATGGTAGCACGTGCCTAGAGTCTGGGCTAGGAGGCTGAGATAGGAGGATTTATTTATTTAAAAAAATAAATAAATAACCTCTGGAGGACAAAAGTTTAGAAAATGTATTTGATGTATCTAATATTAAAATGGAGAAGAGATCTGATGTAGAAGAATTTATATTAACATTGAAATGGAGAAGAGATTTAATGTAAACAAAAACTTTTTGTATTAATTAGTTAGTTGGGTTAAATTCCCATGGTGAGAAGTATTATATTCAGTACAAACCCATGATGCTATTACAAATAAAGAAAGAAAAGGGGGACCAGCAGTTAGCGTAATGGCTATGTCGCTAGACTCCCACGTAGTCGACTACGGTTCGAGAACCGAACCCAATGGCGTAAACTCATGCTCTGTGTGTGTGTGTGTGCCCAAGATCCCGAGAGGAGAATGGAGGAGAAGGGATTGCGGCGTGGCCATCCCCCCTGGGGGGTGATTTCTATCTCTCTGTCTCTCTCTGTCTTTCTGGCAAGTGCACGCGCCCAATAAGAACAAAACTCTCCAAAAAAAGAAAAAAAAAAAAAGAAAAGGGAAAATATGAGGAAGAAACAATGGAGAAGATGCAGAAATAATCTTATATGCTGCCTTCCTTGAAAACTGCTAAAATAGACACACAAACCAAGGCTCATGCTGAGATGGCTACTGAACTTCAGCTGTGAAATATTGCTTTCAGGGACTGAAAATGAAGACTTTCTGCTGAGCCTTCTCCCTCCAGATCCATTTTGAGATCGGCAGGGCAACCTCTGTCTCCTTCTCTGCATCACTGTCTCTGTCTGTCTCTCTGTGTCTCCCTGTGTCTCTTAAGTTGTTTTTTCTTTTTTTTCTTAATACATTGTTTTTAAATTTTATTTATTATTTATTCATTTGTTCGTTTCAATTTGACCAAAGAGGGGGAGAGAGAGAGAGAGAGAGAGAGAGAGAGAGAGAGAGAGAAGCAAGCCGCCAGGTCCAGGACTTGAACCACAGTCGGCCATGTGGGAATCCAGCGCCTTTAACCACCATGCCACCTGCCAGCCCCTGATTTTTCTTTTTAAGGTAAAGTATTCTCTGAGCTCTCGAGCCTCTCTTTAAACTTGCTAATCCATGCCTTTCCCTCTCACATCTAGGAGAGACACAAACAATGCCCATTTTGAGGTGACTACTGAACTTCAGCTGTGAAATATTACTTTTGTGTGGTGTGCAAGCATGCCATGCGTTATTCACTTTTGCCTTTTAAAATTAAAATGTAAAATTATTTTATTGCCTATTTTCTCTTTTATAGGTTTTTCCCTTCTTTCCTCTTCTTCTCTTTTCTTTTCTTTTTTCTTTTAACTTCATTCCCTGGCGGCTCGGCCTCCATGAACTGAATATCTAGGCAGGGCTAAGTGAACAGTATCCAAACACCCGATTATAGTTAGGGTCAGAATATACCTCAATTCCCATGGAATCTGCTGCACAAAGAGTGAAAAACAGAACAAAAGAGAGATTGCAGATCACTTCCTCCAGCACACCTCTGAACGCTCAGAATGAACTTAAAGAATTAGGAAGAAATGCACAACCCATCTGATGACCAGGTATCAGCCCATGGGCACAAGAAATATGAGAAAGCAAGAAAATACTTCTTTTCCAAGGGAAAATAATAACTCCTCTTCATCCACAGACAGTACAATGGAACTCATGGGAATGTCAGACAAAGAATTTAGAATACTCATAGTGATGAATCCAACAAACATGCAAGAGAAGAGAGACAATGAACTCCAGAAGACACAGAAGAAAAAAACCGACGATTTCCAGGATGTAAGGTAGTTCTTGCACCATCTGAAAGAGGAAATACATATTATAAAAAAGAATCAAACAGAACTGTTAGAGATGAAGGCTGTAATACAGGAAATCAAAGCCTCCCTTGAAAGTAGTAAAAGTAGACTAGATCATACAGAAGTTCAAATTGCAGATGTAGAAAATAGAATCACTGGCCTAGAAAAATCCATCACGAAGACTGAGAAAATATCCCCCAAAATGTGAATAATATATGAGAAATACTAGATACCATTAAACATCCAAACATTCGGATAACTGTATTCCAGAAGGTGAAGAGACTAATAAGGGCATTGACAATCTGTTTCATGAAATCCTGGAAGAAAACTTTCCAAACCTAGAGAGTCATTCAAAGATCAAGTCCCGAGAAATACAAAGGACCCCCAAATAGAATCAACCCAAGAAGGTCTTCTTCAAGACACATTATAGGACAATATATATATATATATATATATATATATATACATATATACACATATACATACATACACACACACTAGGCATAAAGACAATCTTATAAAAATAAAAATAAAGAAAGAAAGAAAATCAACGGGGAATATGCCAGATTCTTAGTCACTCATCGGTGCAGCTACTCTGGGGTGGAGGTCAGTAGGTGAGCTTATGTTCTCTGCCGCTCTCCTAGGTCACTTTCCCTCTCTCCCTACTGTGCTCTGTGCCCTGGGAGGCTGTGCCACAGATGCTTCGCTCTGGTTCCCTTGCCCTCAGCTCCAGTCTGGTTTGGTCAGAGAGAGGCATTGGCAATAGATCGAAGGGCAGGAGGAGAGGTTGCGCGAGATGCTGGTCTTCAACTTCCTTCCTCCTGAGTCACAGGTGAGCAGAGGTTGCATTTCTCTGCTGAGATCTCCATGCTGTCAAGGCTGTCTTCCATGAAGATGGGATGGCTACAGCTCTCTGAGTCCAGGTCACCACACACACACATCCCCCGCCTTCTAGATCCAAGGACAACTGTGACTGGCCAGTCTTACTGGCTCCAGGATGTATTGCCATGCCTTGGTGGCTTCCCTCTATCCTGCCCCTGGATTATAACTAGCTCCTTAACTCAATTTTCTCTTGTTGTCCTGCTTCCGTGTGCCATCTGGCTTCTGCTGCGACACGATTGAATCAGTTAGTTTTATGACATTAGCCACAAGAAGGATCCTTCTGCTTTTAGTTTTAGAGTGTGATATTTCTGGCATCTGGACTAGGTCAGGGTATGATACAGAATAAGGAGACTGTTCATACCCCATGATAATATCCCCAATACATTGATCCTGATGACCGCCATATTTGTAACTCCTTTGAAACCAACTTTTCCCTTAACCCCTGATGAGGAGGATTCTTGAGTGGCAGTTTCCTTCTCCATGTGTCTCTGCCCTTTTGTCTCCATCTCTCTCTCTCCAGAATTCATACCTGAGCCAAGGATAATAAGTTCATAGGTTAGCCAGCAACTTATATCAAGCCAGCAACTTATATCTGGTTTATAAAGATGAACCAGGCCTATCAGTATTTTCCTTCCAAAAATAGGATAAGGAAAAGCAAAATAGATAAAGTGTCTAGTATCTGGGACTGAAAGGGGGAGGACACATAGATGGAGTAAATCAGGCAAGATAGGGCTCACGTGCAAGGGAGGCCACAGGGGCCCTGGGGATTCGTCATGAAGAAAACAGGAAGCACGATAAGCAGAGCTAGAGGATGAGAACCTATGGGGGGGGCACTTGGAGGCGATGGAGCAGCTGTGGAGAACGGCTGAGGGGGAGATTGCAGAGCCCTTAAGAACAGCCATCTGAGTGTTCGAATGTCCACCTCCAAGAAGCTGAGGTAGCCTCTCCACTGCTTGCCATGAAGCTTGTGTTCACCTGGCAAGGACATTGTTTTTGCTTCGATGTGATATATACTTAGGAGGACTTGGGAGGAGATGATGGGCATCAGGGTGGGTCCTTGTGGTCTCTAAGAACTCCCAGTTCCTTATACTCCCACAGCCCCGAATCCTGTCTGAACAGCTACTACCATCCCTAGGTTCTTAGGAGATTGCCAAGCAGGGTCATTAAGAGCATGATCTCTGGAGCCAGCCTGTCTGGGTGTCTATTCCAGATTTGCCACTTCTTAGATATGCGGCCTCTGAGCAGATCCCTAACCGTACCACCTCTGCTTTCTCAGGTAACATAGGGGGAATAGGCCCAGTCACAGAGGCTCAGAGGCAGCACAACCATCTGCAATGCTGGAAACCATACAGAAGATCGGGGTTCAGTTTCCGGGTAGACTTGTACATGTCAGGCATGCGTGCTTGCCAGTGTTCTCAGCTGACTGGGAAAGGTTCAGGGAATTGTGGCATGAGATTCTGTTGAGAATTCTTGTCTTTCTCTCCTTCCCTACCCTCTCCCCATATCTGTCTTATGAAAGAAAGAAACTTAAAAAAAAGAAGATAGCAATTGTATTCCCTCACAGCATCATTGTGAAGATTAAATGAGTTGATACATAGAACAATGATGGATGCATGGTAGGTGTTGCCCAGAACTGGTGTTATTACTTCAGTAACCTGCCCTACTCCACTTGTGCTAAGAGCCAGTCAAGTCATGAGGGGCAGGCAGCAGCGGACACCTGGATTCGCATCTGCCTTTCACCAGCTGTGTGACTTTGCAACATCCCTCGTTTCAGTCTTCCCACCTACAAATGGGAAGGACTATCTTCTAAACTTGTAAAGTTGTTGAAGGGTCTTCATGGACAAGGTAAGGAGAGTCTAACAGTGCCCGGTGTAGTTACATAGTTAACAGTGAGTAAAGCTGAAGCGTTATTACTACACCAACTTCTTTTCATTGAAATGTCTGTCTAAAACTGGCTTTTTTTATTGATATGAAGCTCTTCATCCTATGGTGTCATCTTTGTCTTTGCAATGGTTCTAAGAGCTAGTTTATGTTCATACCTACTTCCCAAAACTTGTAAACAATTCGTAGAGGTCTCCAAAATCTGAAATAATGAAATATATTTATCAGACCCTAAAATCCAATGCATGCATTCTTATCCTGTCATTAAGCATCTGTTGGCCTTAGTGTAGGAAGTAGTTTCATAACAATGCCTGCCCATGAGGGCTTCGCCATTTAGTGAGGGCATATGAGCAGGTGATTCCCCTGCAATACCATGCTTTCTTTGGAAGAGAAACTCACAAAGGAGGGGTAGCAGATGAGGTGATTGACTGCCTACTGGCAGAGGTGGGAGCAACCTCAAGGGAAGATTTAACATTGTACATTTGAGTTGGATCTTGAACAAGGGAGATCACCAGAAAGAAAAGGAGGGAGTTGGAGGGGAAGGAAATGCATTGTAGGAGAAGATGCAGCATGCCTGCAGATGTAGAGATGTGTGGCGAGAAGCAGAGGATGGGGAGGGAGATGGACTGGGGCCTTGAAAGGTGATCAAAGCCAAATGAAGGAGGGCCTCCCAGGCACTGCAAAAAAATCCAGAGCTCATCTGCAGTGGAGGAGTTTTTAGAGAAGATGGCCATTATTTTTTCTTTCACTTTTGTATTACAGTGGAGGAGTGATTGAAACAGAAGATAAGATATAGAAGACATTGGGTCAGCAGTTGGTATGGTGGTTAAGGCGCTGGGTCCCACAGGGGTGACTGCGTGGTTCAAGACCCAGGTCCACTGCCTTGAAAAACATGCTGGATGTGTGTGCATGCGTGTTCAAAATCCTGAGAGGAGAATGGGGGAGAAAGTATTCTGGCATGGCCCATCCCCCTGAGGGGGTGCTTCTTCACTTTCGGTCTCTGTCTGTGTCTCTTTCTTTGATGAGTGCACATGCTCTATAGCAAAAAAAAAAAAAAAATTAAGATGTTCATATAAAATACATGACATGCAAAAAACACCCAGCCTCAGCACACCTGAAATGCTTATGTGGAGAAGCAGAAAGTCAAATCACTTTCAGAGGGATATTCAGGAGCCAATCACATGTGAAATGCTGTGTCTCTTGTGAAAACAAACAAACAAACAAACAAATAAAACCACTCTTTGGAAAGAATTAAATGAGGTGTCTGTAGGAGGAGCAGTGAGAAGGATGGGGTCTATTCAGAAGCTCTGTTATTACTCAGAATTCTTAAGTACCCTCCAACCAGGTGGTAACTAACTCAACTGAATCCAAAGACACCCACCACAACAGCGGTAAGTGAGACAAAGTCTTAGACCTCCTTTCTCAGGTTTAGACTCTGGGGTACTGAAAATAAATTTTCACTGTTCTCACAAGACAGTTCTTGAGTGATTCCGGGTCAGCTGAGGTCTGAGTAGCCATGAAGAACAGGAAGGAAGAACTTCTGGGTAGCAGGGAAAGCCGGTGGCAGGGCAGGGATGTACGCCCACTGGGATCCAACGGCAGAGCCAGAAGTAAGGCTCCACACGTGTATGCACAGGAGGCGGCCTCAGCTCTGCCCACGTCCTCCGTGATGCCCAGCTCACCGGGAAACCAGTACAGAGGCATTGTGGTTGTCCTCAAGTGTCTTTGACGGTTGCATGCAATAAAACCCAAAAGGAAAAGGCAAATCCCAGAGGCTCCTTGCCAAGGCAGAGTTTGATTGAATCTCTTCCACAAGAGGGTCCCCAGATACTACCCAATGGAACCCGAACACACTCACTCCTTTTCTTCCTTACTCTTCAAATATGCCACAGCAAACGTCACATTCATTTTTCAAAGAAAACTCATGCAGCATAGTTTATTGGTAAGAAATGTCCGACACTGGGATGAGCTCGTTATGCTTCTAAGTGGACACTAGCAGTGGTGGTTACTATGACAATCTAGTTCCTGACAGATCAGGGACCCTCTGGGACTTTGTGGGTGTGTGTGCGTCTATTTATTAGTTGTCAATCTAAAGCCTATCAGGTCGTCTTCTGTTCCTGAATGGCAAACAGCGATTTCAGATGGTAACAGGCCACAGCTAGCAAAATAGACTCCACATTTAGCTTTAGACTTCCCTCCAAAAACTGTACATTGGAACCACACACACGCATCTGTGTCCCCGTATCACAGCTGCATCAACAGAGGCACATGGCAGTAAAGGGACAGGCCCGGGATCACCCAGAAAGCCCCTCTCTGAGCCAAGAATAAGATCTGGGCCTCACCGCTCTTTCTCTAGTCCCTTAATGTTCTCTACCCTTATACGGTGATTAAATGGCTCCTTTTCTCCTTCAAAAATAGGGAGGAGGGAGTGGTGGGAAGTGGGGAGGGGGAGAGTAGAAGGGGCAAAATTAATTTGAATGCAACTATTTTGCCCAAGTCTCAGAACACTGTAGTTCTTTTATTCGTTTGGAATGAGTGGGTATACAGAACAGCTTTGTTTTTCAATTCATTAACTTCCACAGAAAAAAGACCATCCTTTCTGTTTATACTAAAGGAACTGGATGTCGGAGCCATGGCCATGTGTGTGGTGTAAATAAGAAAGGCCACCAATGGAGATCCGTCCCTTTCATGATGAGAAAATAGAAGTTACTTACTTGGGTTCCAGGGGAAGTTTCTTACTTACCAGATGTCAGCTTTTATTTTTTTGTTTTTGAGAAGTAGGTAAAATAGCTGTGGTTTTAAATTTATTCCCTTTCATTTTTAGAGCCCCAGTGACTGCTAAACACTTCTCTGGACATAAAGGCTTTCATGGAAAATGAAGGCATCCAGAAAATGTTACAGAGATGAGAGACATTTAGAGAACAAAGTGCCCGGGTTATCGCAGGATAATGACATCCCCGCGGCCGAGCACAGAGCTGTGCTACCAAGATAACCAGGCCCCCAGGGAGCTCTGTTCTTGCTGTTGTAACATTTCGGGGGTGAAGGAATGTGATATTTGGGTACATCTGTTGCCAGAAGATAAATCTAGTTGAGCACATTGGCCAGAGGTGACAAAGGGACATTGATAACAGATCTGGACTTCTCCAGAAGTTCCATCTGAACATTTGCTCTAACCCACGTTCTTTCCCGTTCCTGTTTGGCACGGTTTGCAACGAAGATGATGGTGGTGTTCATTTCATCTGTTTAAAACACTCTCCAAACAAAACTCTTAACTGCAGCGTGTTTATTATTCATCTCCAGTTATACTTGCATAATTAAAATATATAGCAAAGAAAACATTTTCGTAATGTCAGCGGCGACCTTTGAACTTGTGCTTTGCTCCATCAGTGTTGTTTGATTTATAAGGAAGTGACAGTTTGTTTCTGTCTTGAGCTTGTAATTTTCGCCCGAGTCCAGTAGTGACCTCAACGGCACAGGTCAACTTCTTGGGTTCAGGGTGGATCAGCGATTCAGAGAAACAGGCTTCATTTTCAAGCGGGAGCTCAGGAGGCTTTGAGGAGCCTAAGCTTCTTCCAGATTGGAAGTTCAGAAGCCTGAGGGGTTCATAGTGATTTTGAACTGAATACCCGAGTCTCAGTGTAACACATCACCTAAGATGGGTATAGATTTGGGAAACAAATCTCTTCCTTTCACTTAGACAATTCCCATTTCCTTCATTCTCTTGTTTCCAGTTTCACCCTGGTTCTTCTTAGTCAACCAAAGTGACTGCTCAACTGACATGTGCTTTTAATCAATTTGATTAGGTAGCAAATATGTGCAGAATGGTGATGCAGCAATAAACACTACACTTCAAAACTAACCCACATGGGAAGGTGACAGGTTCGTGTCTGGAGACCTCCCTGAGTTCTCTCGGTGCCCATGATCTAGGGCTAGTTAAAGCTGGGAGTGGAAGCTGAAGCATTGATCTTGCTAGGCATGTTGAAAGAAATAAATAAATAAAACTTTTTAGGGGCCAGCAGGCGGCATGGTGGTTAGGGTGCTGGACTCAACATGGCCAACCGCAGTTTGAGTCCTGGACTTGGCAGCTTGCTTTCTCACTTTCTCTCTCTCTCACTCTCGTTCTTGCTCTCTCTCTCCGTGTGTGTATCTCTGGTGAACACATGAGCCCTATTGCAAATTTAAAAATAATAATAATAAATAAAATTAAATGAATCATTCTTTTTTAAAAAAATGGTTGCAATAATGGAAAAATCCATCTCATCATTCTGTGAGTCTTCAGTTTGATTTTAAATTGGAAGATTGATGTCTCACTGAGTCCCTTGTCTCTTATAGCTTGAAAAGGCTCCCATGGCTAACCACATCCCCCCAAAATACGGCTTCTTGGCCAGGGGTAATGTGTCAGCTGTTTGTCTGGAGTGTACCCCTCTCTTTCATCCCTTTCATCCAGTCACCTCCAAATGTGTAACTAAACAAAATTCATAGTTTTTTGGGGTTTTTTTGGAGAGGTTTTTGCTATAGGGCACGTGCGCTCGCCAGACAGACAGAGAGAGACAGAGAAATAGAAAGTGAGAAATCACCCCCCAGAGGGGATGGCCACACCACAATCCCTTCTCCTCCATTCTCCTCTCGGAATCTTGGGCACGCACGCACACGCGTCCGGCGTGAGTTTAAGCCACCGGGTCTGGGACTCGAACCGCGGTTGAGTACATGGGAGCCCAGCGACATAGCCATTACGCTAACTGCTGGTCCCCAAAATTCATAGTTTGTAATAGGACTCTGAAAGCTTCTGACAATCTGGCTTCTTCCCACCTCCTAGTCTCTCTTCTCTGCACACATTACAAACAACCAACACTGGATCATGGCAGAACCAAATCCTGAGACTAATGGTGCTGCATTTGCCGTGACCTTTGCTGGGAATGATCTTTCTCCTGTTGCTATGCCTGGATAACACCTACTCTTCAGTCAGGCACTGTGCAAGTGCATTACAAAGTATGTGTGTAGAAGCCAGCAAGTGGCATGGGGGTTAAGACATTGGACTCCCACATGGCTAACCACGTTTTGAGTCCTGAATTTGGTGGCTTACTTTTTCACTTTCTCTCTCTCTCTCTGTTGAACTCATGTGCCCTATAGCAAATTAAAATAATAATAATAATAATAAATAAAATTAAATAAATAATTCTTTAAAAAAAAAAACAAAGTATGCATGTACCTCATAACTGTCAAATTACCATACACTTCCCTCCCTTACAGTCTCTGGTATCTACAATTATCCTCCTTACTATCATGTCTTCAGCTCTTTCAATTTCTGCCACAGAGTATAGACATTTGATTTATATTGAGCAAAATGTGTGTCTCTTCCAGAGTCTGGAATACATCACTTGACATTAACTCTTCTCTATTACTCTACTTTGTATCAAATGTCAGGGTCTTATTGTTCCTTACACCTGAGTAGTATCCTATAATATATATGTGTCACAGTTTTCCAACCCAGTATCTGTTCTCGGGCGTTTAGGTTGGTTCTATGTCTTAACAATCGTGGATAATGTGGCAGTAAACATGATGTGCAGGTGTCTTTCTAACTGAGTTTTTCTATCCTTTGGGTAAATACCAAGGAGTGAAATTAGAGATTTTTATCCACTCAGGTAGTTTTTTGTTTCCCCCTTCATTTCTTTTATTTATTTGGCCTGAAGTGAGGTACAAACACAGGCATTTTTAAAAGTCTTCCAGGATACAAGACCGCTAAACTAGGAAAATCTTTGTGTTTCATGTTTTACAACCTCAGAAATTGTAACATGTTGGCTTATCCCTGGGAAACAGCTTCAAATACTATGGGAGTAATCATCTATGGGTGTGCCTACGCTTGAATATCAATCTATAATCATAGTCTTCATTTAAGCCTACTGATGATCTGTGTATGATCAAGGAGCATGATGCATTTCAGTGTGGCCTGAAAAACACTGTAAGAGTCAGAGGCATTTAAATAGCCTTTTGCGACAGTGCCTGCATTGGTCTTCAGAGACAGAGATGGATAGGTCGCATTTGGACAGTTTCCTGCAGATGTTCCAAAAGAATTCAGATGAGCATCTCTTGACCTGCTGTCATGTCTGTAAGGGGCTGTATGAAGAGCCCTGGCCAGGAGGAAAACTCCTGCCCGTGATACACTGGGCAGTAGAGAGGAGGCAGGGGCAGGAGGGCTCCTGCCTGCATGGGATACACAGGGGCTGGGACACACCTTCTGAACAGATCACGAATTCCTGACTCAGACTCACAGATGGTCAGATGGCTTTAAAGGCCCTTCTCCAGTCCTCCCTGCTGGGTCAGGGGTTGCATATAGACTACTGTCCTCACTGTGGTGTGGTTAGTCCTTGCTCCTTGTCTCTCCCAGGACCCAGGTGCTGAGCACTTGAGATAAATTCTCTCATAACTTCCAAGACATCCAAATGCTTTTAAAATCTCATGTTCTCTTATTGTAATCGGTCTCTCTCTCGCCACCCTTCCTTAAATTAGCATGCATGCTGTATGCTTTGTACCCTATTGCTAGAGTTCTAGAATCCTTAATTGGTAAGTTTAGTTCTCTTCTAATGGTGGTCATTCAAATGAACATTGATGAGATAGAAATGGGGGTTTCAGTCTGAACAGAGTCTTGCTCTGCACAGCGACACTGTAAGACCAGGAGGATGCACTCACTGTGGTTTATATGAGCTTCACTACTACAGCGTAGGGCACCCGACAGACGCTTAGCCAGCCACTTGTGTCTATTAGGTGTCCTAGGGGGCTCCTGGCAGGGGTCATCATCCATCTGACTCTGCCCTTATGCAATAACAAGTGAATATCCAATGCTTTTCATGTCCCAGGAAACTACACTCTAACCCACGTGACAGTCTGGTAGCAGGGGAGAGAAAACATGAATATACGATGTTTCTCCAGCCGTGTACATTTCTGTCCTTTGGGTAAATACCAAGGGGTGAGCTTAAAGGTTTTTACTCACTCAGATAGTAGATAGTCTTTATCTCTTTCATGGCACCACTTACAATTCATCATTATATTTTGCATGTCTTTATTGGATTGACATCGATCTCCCCCATGGGGGCTTCCTAATATTCATTATCCTTTTCTTCTTAAGATTTTTTAAAGTTTCTTTTTTTTCCCCTTCCTTCCCGTTTCTCTTTCCTGCTTTCCTTCCTTCCTTCTTTCTTCCATGAGTGAGAGAGACAGAAAAACAGAGAGAGTGGCAAAAAGACAGCACCTCCATCAGGGTCCCAGTGCCATAATCCAGCCCTAGCCTTCGGCCAGCACTGAATGAACGACACACGTGTGTGCCCCTACACAGTCAGGAAGGTCTCTGGATGTGAACTCAGAACCTTCCTATGTGGGTCAGCCCTACAGAGTGTTGTTTTACCACTGCACCACCATCTTACCCCCTCTTCTTTAACAATAAGAACCCCAAAGTTTATCTGGGCACATTGTTGTCCACCTAAAAAGTCCACATTTCCCAACCTTCCTTGGGGCTAAATGTGGCCAGGCCAATTAATTTTCACAGGCCAATGACACGTGTCCTTCCTTGCTCACCTTCCTTCCTACTGCCTAGAATAGAGACATAATGGCTGGAGCATTGGTAACCACGTTGGACCGTGAGGCGGAAGCCATAGACTTAAATGTTGCAATGGAAAGGCGCCAGGGTCCCTGGGGATACCAAATAGTTTCGGCTATAATTTAAACATGTCCCCTCAAAGTTCATGTGTTCAGTTACTGTAATGGAATCAAGAGGATGAAAACTTAATCCGGTTATGGTATCTAAGGGTAGGGCCTTTGGATATGATAATGTCATTAGGATAAGGCCTCTAGGACTAAGTTCTGGTGGCTTTATAATCAGAGGGTACGAGACCGGAATGGCAGAGAGAAAGCTCTAAGGATGCAGAGTATGCTCTGCTCTGCTGAAGTAGCCTCCTCTGAAGTTGGACTCTGAACCCTGGACCTCTAAACTGTGATTTAAATAAGTCTGCTTTTTTTTTTTTTTTTTTTTTTCCCCCAGACTGCCCAGTCTCAGGTATTTCTGTTAGCACCCAAAAACAGACTAAGACAGTTTCCAAATAGCCTTGACTTGTCAAATTGAAGTCTTCTTTTCAAGTGAAAGAAGTAAACTTTCATCTTACTTAAGCTACTTTTGTTGTTGCTGTTGATCTGTGTGGAATGAATATTTACAGAAACAATGCACTGCTATTTCACAAGAAAAACTAATACTCGAGTACATATTTCATCTTCTCCAGTGATCGGTTCTCGGTGTTCAGCATTGGGTCTTCCTTCCACATACCATGGATTTGGGATCCATGCAATGTCTTTTGGATGGTCTCACACATCTTTGGCAAAGATTTTCTTTTTTCTGTCTTTAAGAAACGGAAATTCCTCTTTGCTTCTTACCATGCTTAAC
Source organism: Tupaia tana (assembly GCA_026018925.1). Lineage (NCBI taxonomy): Eukaryota > Metazoa > Chordata > Mammalia > Scandentia > Tupaiidae > Tupaia > Tupaia tana. The sequence continues at coordinate 11,239,139 of JAKSZU010000013.1, read as the reverse complement.
TTGTAAATTAGGTCACGAAGTATATTGAACCAGCTTTTCAGAATTCCTGTGAGTTAAGATCCTCAGAGCTGTGTCACCTGTGAAAATTCTCTAAATATAACTTTCACATGTGTGCAGTGAATTTGCAGCGCTCACCTTAGGTGACGGTGGCTTAAAGAGCAAGTGTCTTGGTAAAAACCACAGATGAGGGGGGCCAGGTGGTAGAACATGGTAATGCAACTGGACTCGCATGAAAATTCCTGGGTCTGTGTCCCAGACTTCCCTGGGCATACTGGGTACGTGGCCGTGACCTGGGCTAGTTGAGGCCGGGGGTAGATTATACTATAACGACCCTGTCGGGAGTGTCTGTCTCTCTCTCATGAATAGAAATAAATAAATAAACATAAAAAAAAGGATCTCAGATGGGGAAAGTGGTGCTTGGAGAAATAATGGGCCTTTTTCAAGATGATATTTGTGTTGGCTAAAAATGACGGTTTAAGGTCAATCCTCAATAGCATCATCACCTATAGGAAGACATGCACAGAAACAATTTTAATTCATTTCTGACACCAATAAAAAGTGGGCTGGTGTTTCGGAGAGTTGCATCAAGGGTGGGTAAACCATAATCCATGACCATATCCAGCCAATGTCTTATTTTTGTAAATAGAGCTTTATTGGAACACAGATATACCCATTTGTTTACAAATTACCTGTGACTGCTTTAGGCCTTTTTTAAAATTATTATTCATTCATTTATTTTAATTTGACCAGAGAAAGGCAGAGAAAGCAAGCCACCAGGTCCAGGACTTGAACCGTGGTCAGCCATGTGGGAGTGTTCAGCACCTTAACCACCATGCCACCTGCTAGTCTCTGCTTTAGGCCTTTAATTGGAATGGTTGTGACTAAGACCATACAGCCCCAAAAGCCAAAACTAGCTCCTATCTGACACTTTGCAAAACAATGTTGTCAACCTCTGGTTTATATGAATAAACCTTTTCAGTTACTTTTTTAAAAAAAGAATTATTTATTTAATTTTATTTATTCATTCATTTATTTTAATTTTACCAGAGAGAGACAGATAAAGAGAAAGAGAGAGAAAGTGAGAAAGCAAGTCACCAGGTCTGGGACTCGAACCACGGTCAGCCATGTGAAAATGTCCAGTGCCTTAGCCACCACGCCACCTTCTGGTCCCCTTGGTTACTCTTTTATTGCCCTAATGAGGAGAGAATAGATGTTCTCCAAGAGGCATAACTCACTTTCCCAAGTGAGTGCTGGGTATTCAGCTGTGCTATGTCCCTTCTTAAGCATGTGGCTGCCCCTAGGGCTTTTGCACTCTGGCCTGCCTTTGTTGTCCTGGCCTGAGCCCAGCACTTCTCTGCCAAGACAGGAAAGTGAGCAAGGGAGCATCACCCTTCTCAGGCGGGATCCTACCACCTGCTCTCTTTGAGGAGGTAGGGACCAAAGCAGAAAGAATTTCCCTCACCTTTCCTAGACTCAGTCCATACTAGGCCCCATGAAGGTGCGAACATTTCCTTGCTGGAGGGGGAAGCTGTGTGGATTCTTCTGGAAGGTGCCATGGGAACAGGGTTCCTCGACAGCCGCCTGCTCCCTCTCTTCCCTGTAGTCTGAGTCCCCTCACCTGGTCCTAACTTGGGGATGGTTCATGTGGCGTGTTCTCCTTTTCCACATCATCCCTTCTTCTCCATCTCCGTACACATTTCCTGGAAGTTCTAGAAACCCCATAGCTGGGTCCTCTTGTCTCCAGCTTTGTGCCTTTGGCCTGGGCCATCCTTCTGTTTTCTGAGAGGAAGGGTGAGCTCTGGCCCTGGTGTCTGGAGCTGGACGTGGGGTGAGAAGAAGTCCAGTTCAGCCTGCAACTGGTCCTCTCCTCAAGTTTCTGTAATCAGACACACCTCATCACCACAAAGTTTAATTTCCTTCTGACCGTGTCCATCCAAAACACCCCTGCAAATTAGTAAGCAGTGTGTGCTTCTACCTCGCACATGTCTTTCAAGTACAAACCCTATAATCCTAGGGAAGCACTCACTCCCCTCCTCTTTGGAGTGACTTCTCGAAGTTCCTGCAGGTAACTGAAAGCAAGAGGCAGCTTCCCCCTTCCCCTGTCCCCCTCTGTCCCCTTTCTCCCCTCTTCTCTTCACCTCTCTCCTTTTTTCTCTTCCATTTTCCAGGTTACTGCCCTGTCCACAGGGACCTTATGTGAAAGTGCCTTCAAGATAACATGGCTTGGACCAGCAGTTGGTGTAATGGCTATGTCGTTGGACTCCCATGTAGTCGACCGTGGTTCGAGTCCCGGACCCGGTGGCTTAAACTCATGCCCAGCGTGTGTGCATGCGTGCCCAAGATCCCGAGAGGAGAACAGAGGAGAAGGGATTGCGGCATGACTCCTCTCTGTCTTTCTGGCAAGTGCACATGCCCTATAGCAAAAACCTCCAAAAAAAAAAAAAAAAAGATAACATGTCTTGGGGGCTGGCAGGTGGCATGAGGTGGCATGGTAATTAAGGTGACTGGACTCCCATATGACTGACCTGACAGCTTGCTTTCTCACTTTCCTTTCTTTCTCTTTCTCTCTCTGGTCAATGTCAAAAAATAAAAAATAAAATAATGACAATGAATAAAATTAAATAAAAAAAATTCTTAAAAAAAAAAAAATTTTTTTCTGGGCTAGCAGGTGGCATGTGAGGCACTGAACTCCCACATGGCAGACCCTGGTTCAAGTTCCAAACCCAGTGGCTTGAAAATCATGTTGGCTGTGTGTGTGCCCTGAGTCCCAGGAGGAGAAGAGTGGAGGAGAAGGGATTGCTGTGAGGCCATCCACCCTAGGGGCTGATCTTTCACTTTCCCTCTCACCGTCTCTCTCTGGTGAGCTCACGTGTCCATGGCGAAGCAAAAACAAAATGTCTCAATAGGATCCCAGATGAGGGGGCTGAGCAGTGGCCCGGTCTCTTAAATGGGGGGGGGGGGGGGGACAGGGGGGGATTTCATCCTCCTAGGCGGCTGGCATGAAGGAAAAGTGAGCGTTGCCATCGCTGACAGTTTTCATTTCTGCCAGGCTTTGCTGAGTTTGTTTTTCAGGAAAGGTAGCAAGCCTTCCTAGGAGAACGGCCTCGCTATACTTCCCTCTTCTAAGGTCCACTCGTCCCATGGTGTCCGCAGCCGTTGCCAGTCTTCTTGACTTCAGTGGAAGGTCCTGGCAGGAATTCAGAAGCCAGGTTTATAGGTCATTGGCATTTAAGGACCCTGGGATTACTGCTGAGCATGTAAGACAATAACAACAGCCAACATTTATTACCTGTTCAGCACACCAGGCTTGACATATATTCTGTCGCCTGACCCACAAAGCAACACAATAAAGTGTGGAGAGTAGTATCCTTTTTATACAGGCTCAGAGATGAAACAACCCGCCAGGGCTGACTTTACCTCAGGCAACCTAACTGTAAGTCCTATTTTTAACCACCTCACATTGCTTTTCTAATTTTTTTTTAAAGAATTATTTTATTTAACTTTATTTATTTACTTATTATTACTATTATTTTTACATTTGACCAGAGAGGGATGGGGCAAGTGAGTGAGTGGGCAAGAGAGGGAAGGTGAGAAAGCAAGCTGCCAGGTCCAGGACTTGAACCGCGGTCAGCCATGTGGGAGTCCAGCGACGTAAACACTGCACCATCTGCTGGCCCCACATTCCTTCTCTTTTTTAAAGAGATCTTTGTTATAGGACTCCTGGCTCACTGGAGAGACAGAAAGTAAGAAATCACCCCCCAGGGGGATTGGTCCAACCCCTTCTCCTCCATTCTCTTCTTGGGATTTTGGGTATATATATATATATATATATATATATATATATATATATATGTTCAGCACGAGTTTCAAGCTGCCAGGTCCGGGACTTGAACCAAGGTTGACTATGTGGGAGTCCAGTGCTTTAACCACTATACCTCCTGCTGGTCCCATGATACACCTATCTTAACAGAGTCCTCTTGCTTCTCTTCTTGCTGCTGCTAACCAGTTTGCAGTTTTCTCGGTGATACTTTATTGGCACATTTCAAAAGTGTTTGACCTAGCAGTTCTGTGTCTTGGAACTTTTCCAACCCAAATAATGAAAAGTGTCTGCAAACATTTATGTATAAGAATATTCATAGAGATTTTTTTTTCCCTAATGTAAAAAATTAGGAACAACTTAAATAGTCAACAATAGGGGAGTAACTCAGTATTATATGGACTATCACAAAGCCATGAAAAAGTATAGTGTAGGAAATACTGCAATAGGATATGGTGTAGTCTATATTGCTAAATTAAAGCATCAGATTACAAAATGGTATTCCAGGGGACCAGCAGGTGGCATGGTGGTTAAGGCGTTGGACACTCCCACATGGTCAACCATGGTTCGAGTTCCGGACCTGGTGGCTTGCTTTTTTACTTTCCCTCTTTCTCTCTGTCTCTCTCTGGTCAAATTAAAAAGTGAATGAATAAATTAAATTTAATTTAATTTAAAAAATGGTATTCCACAACTACAAGAAAATGCATCTATAAATACTAAAAATGACTGGAAGATCATCATAGATCCAAATTGTTGACCATGAGTTATTGACAGGTAGTGATATTTTGAAACTATTTTTAAAAATGAAATTCTGGGACCAGCAATTGGCATAATGACTGTGTCGCTGGACTCCCATGTGGCCGACAGTGGTTCGAGTCCTGGACCCGGCGTCTTGAACTCATGCCAGGCGCGTGTGCGTGCATGCCCAGGATCCTGAGAGGAGAATGGAGGAGAAGGGATTGCGGCGTGGCCATCTCCCCTGGGGGGTGATTTCTCGCTTTCTGTCACTCTGTCTCTCTCTCTCTGTCTTTCTGGCGAGTGCACATGCCCTATAGCAAAAACCTCTCCAAAAAGAAAGAAAGAAAAAAGAAATTCTGTCTTCCAAGTTTTCTGTATTAGAATTAGAAAAAAATCAATAAAAATCTTTATATTTATATTTGTAATCTATACAGAGGTCCAATCTCAAGTCTCTCATGCCAAAAGGGAATTGCTATATTCACTTACACTCATTTTCACTTACAGGGCTTTTACTCATTGGAAGTGTCTTGTGGATCTCTGATTATTCTCTCATAGGATACACACACACACACACACACACACTTAACCTTTTTTTTTTTTTTTTACTCCTGGGGAAATCTGATCCACAGTCTCAGCTCTGTGAAGTATTTCACCCTCGGCCATCATTTCTGGAGTGCCCACACCTCCTGAGTCTCAATCCATTGCTCTTTTTGCACATCTTGTGCTGAGCCCTTACATGAAGTAACAGTCACAAAGTGTGGAAAATGAGTCTCTGGATTCTACATGAGCATTTGTTTTTTTCTTCAACTCCAAAAAAAAAAAAAAATGAAAAGAAAAGAAATTTCTCAGTGGTACGAACAACCTTATAGTTAAAGCATAGAGGAATAAAGTCAAATCGCCTCCACCACCACAGACATATACTGTGACCCATCTACTCTGACCTAGCTCAGTCAGAATTAGAATTGCTCAATCTTTTTAGACAAAATGGAATACATGCAAAAGGGAGAAACTGGACAGAAAATAAACATGCCTTCGATACCTCTGGTTCTCTGATGTTTATTGCATATGTGATTATCAGTGCCACCAGGCTACATTTTAGGAGAGACGATAAAAGCAAGAGGTTGGGAAGAAATCCTTCAAGAAGACTGAGCTCCAAATAAAGCTGACAGAAAAAAGAGAGAGAGGAAAATGAGGGAGACAAGAGAGTAAAGGAAGAGGGGAAGAGAGGAAGAAGGAAGTGAGAAGAGAAAGGAGGAAGGGAGAATAATGAAGAGGAAGGAGAAGTGGAAGATAGGCTGGATTCTTGCAAGAACTCAATTAAGATGGCATGTATCTTGAGACCCTAACTCTTCCTAAACAGTCTATCCTCGACCACCACCACTGACATGACCTGGGAACTTGTCAGAAATGTAGACTTTTAGGCCCCACCCAACTGGATCAGAATCTGCACAAAACCCCCAGGTTACACACACACACACACACACACACATACACATATGTACACTATAGTGTGTGTGTGTGTATGGATAGATAGATAGGTAGATATAGATAGAAAAGCACAAAGCTGGCATGTTGTCCAAAGTCCATGGCTACTCTGGAATTATTTAGAAAAATTAAGATTGTCTCCCTTCTCTCTTTAGTGACCCCTAGTGGTAAACCCAAAGTTAACAAGATCTATGTTACAAGATGATGAACTTTGATCTTCAGCCTGAATGAACAAGTGTCTGACCTTCAGTCAGTTGAATCATCCAAGGTTCCAAGCATTGGAAAGATCAGGATCCTAGCTGACCATGCTGGTTTATAACATCTGATACAGTTCAATTCAAGCTGGAGAGTAATACTTTTCTGCACGTTGCTGTTGTTGGAATTCAAAACCAACATTCCTGGATTGGATTACTCTCTGTGAATATCTGAAAAACACTACTCAATTAGATTTGCATGTCTGGTTTGGAGTCACATCAAGATGGTCTATTATTCACATTAGAAAGAACATGTCCTATATTGTCTCTTGGACTAACCTTCAATGTGAAGACCCTATTAAAAAGAAGAAAGGATGTCCTTTACAGCCTGAGCAAGGCCTTCCAATTTACATTGGGGTTTGAGTTTAATGAGAAAAGGAAAAGATCATTGTAATGCAGAGAGGAAGGGACTATCCTGGACATATTTTAGAGCATTTCCCAAAGTGTGTTTCATCTGTAGGTTATTAACAGAAGTTATGAGAAAAGGACTTCCAAAGTCAAATTAGTTTGAGAAACACTGAATTAAATAGAGTTGGAATGTAGAGGTTACTACAGGAGTTCTTAGGGCTTTTATTAATTGGAGTTGTCTCATGGATCTCTGGATCTCTCATTATTCTCTCATAGGACACACACACACACACACACACACACACACACAAACATGTAAACACTCTTTTTTTGACTCCTGGGGAAATCTGATCTATGGTGTCTCAGATCTGTGAAGTAGTTCACCCTCAGCCAACATTTCTGGAGTGCTCATGCCTCCTGAGTCTCTGTCTGTTGCTCTATTTGCACATGTTATACTGTACCCTAAAATTGGTTCCTATTATTATCAGCTCTGACCTTGTCCATCCATCCATCCATCCATCCATCCACCATTTTGTGCTCTGTGGATAGATACAGAAATGTGGAGGGGGGAAGAGCAGGAATCAAAGAAGGTGGAAAATAAATTAGAGAAAAGAGGAAACATGCATAAGAACTTTGTATCAACTTGGGAGCAGGGACTTGGACATGAAGCAACCCCATGGAGACCTGATTCTCTATACTTTCCTTCTCGAGCAATGAGCCACTGTGAACTGGCCACAGTAATGATTCCCGTCAAACCACTAATGCACAAGTTCAAGTGATCTAGATTGCTGCCCCACATACTAGGCAGGCTGTGGACACAGCTTCCATATGTGTCCCTGCTGGGTTCGTCAAGTCTCAGTGGTGTGTACTTGGTGGTGGGGTCTGTGTTCTTTAAAAGAAGTCTACCCACTCTAAGCACTGTCAAGGAGAATTCCTGGGAACTGACATCACTATGTTGGCTGTCATACATGCCTTTGAGTTCATTTTGGATTTGCCCACTGAGAGTTGGATTATTCTGTCATTATTTCCATTTCCCTGGTTTCAACTTGGAGTTAGCCAAGACCCAGCACAAGACTTGGGAGATAGAAGTGAAACCACAGTTATTGCATTCTGACGGTCACTGCTGAGTGTGGAGTGAAAGGTACCAGAGTTCCAGTCTGTCCTCACCTTTTCTCATTCCGAACCCATCTGTCCTTCCTAACCGCCAGCCCTGCTGCCCAGTGGCAATGTTGGCTCACCATCAGAGGCCCTTCCTTAGACTCACAGCGGTAGTAGCTTCAGAGCCAAGGACCTATGGACTAATACCAACTGCTCTTCACCGTCCAATGCAAGAGCCCAATGTACTTCAAGATTTCCTGCAAACACTGACTCATTCTCCAGCTCCAAGGCTACTTAGTGGCTTTCCTCCAAATCTTCAATTCCCATTTTCAGGCCTTTGCTTCCCCATCTCTGTCATAGGGTATAAGGCCCCATCTCTATATTAAACGCTTAACTCTGAAATATTCATAATGGTTCTACCTTTCTCAGCCCTGACTGATAACACGCATGGAATCTGGCTATATGTTCTGCTCAGGTTTTGGTGCTTCCTATTGGGTGCTCTAATATCAAGTTTTGGTTGCATCTCACTATCCTTTTCTTCTAGAGACCATCTGATTTCTGCTTTCACTTTGAACCTCTTGTCTTGGAGGTAACATCTTTAGAAACTGCTTCCTGCCACAAACCCAAGAGTCACTCTATCTCTCACCCTCTCACCAGTATTTGACGGAGTTCGCTCATCAAAATAAAAGCACATAGCTGTATGCTTCATTCCCACAGTACATAATTTAGAGGCAGTATGAAGAAGGTTGGCTTTCTGGGACTGGAAACAAATTTAGGGATTTACAGTAGAAATAAAGATAATAAAGTATGGTTCAAAAAGCAGTGCTCTTCCTAGTTGAGAGCTATTTGTTATAGACTGTAGTTTAGCCTGTGTTAGGCGCTAGTTGCTAGTTCTTAATAATGCATATGAGGAGCACTTTTCTTCCATCTTGGTGTGATGGAAGAACACTAGTTTCTAAGCGTCTTCTTTGGGATGATCATACGATCATAAACTTCCTGGGAATAAGAGACTAGACAGGAGTGCAGCATTAACACAACACTCAGTGATACTAGGCCCACCTGGGGAGACTCTGGGTTTGCATCCCAGGCTTCCCTGTGCCTGTGATCTGGGCTGGCTGAGGCCAGGGACGGGTCGCTGCATGGAAACTCTGTTGGAGGTGCACTTCTCTCTCTAGGACAATATATACAAATAAACCTAGAAAAAAATTCTTTGGGAACAAATGAGTGCCCTGACCTCTTTAGAGTTAATGCACTACATAGATTATTTTTTTTTTAAAAGGAAAGGGGATAAAGGATATTTTATCAGTGCAGTGCTTCTGGGTGTGTATCTTTGACTTTCTTTTCACACTTCTGTATGGGTAGAGGTTAACTTATAGAAAGCTGATAGCAATGCGAAATAATTCTTGTTGAGAGTAATGTAAATCATTCTAGCTGCTCAATTATAAATGTAATACAATTGCAAATTGTAAGTGGCTTTTGTCTGGTAGCGATGCAATCTGTTTTCATCTAATAGAAAATACACACCAGGGCCTGTCCCACAGCACAGTGGTGGAGAAGGAGGCCAGAGTCCACGTGACCGTCTTGCTCCTGGCAGCAACAGGGTGAGAGTGTGCACGTGTGCTCAGAATCCTGACAGAATGGAGAGCCAGAGAAAGGAGGATCGCGACCAGGCCCTGTTGTGGCTGTTCTTTCTCTCTCTTTCACATGCACATGCATGTGCTCGATCATGCATAAGGAAAATAAATGATAGCACCAAATAATTTATTATTTTGGAGAATTTTAAACAGTTTTAAATATCTGAGCTAGTTTTTTTCAGCATTCCTTTGTCTGACTGGCTATATAAATCTGTTCTTCAAGTTCTCCTCTGAACTATTCTTAACATTTCACTGGTTCCCTTGTCAATTAATGAGTTACATACTATTTTTTGTTTGTTTCTGCTCTTGCTACAGGGCATGTGTACACATCAGATACACAGAGAGAGAGAGAGAGACAGAGATAGATGGGGGTGGGTGGATCCCAATCCTTTTTCCTCCTGTCTCCACTCTAGATTTGGGACACACACAGACACACACACACACACACACTTGGATTGATTTGCAAGCCACTGGGTCCAGGACTCCAACTGCACAGTTGGCCATGTGAGCTCCAGCACCTTAACCTCCATTCTACCTGCTGGCCCAAGTTTCATGCATTTTTTTTAAAAAAGAATTATTTATTCAATTTCATTTATTATTATTTGAATTTGCTGTAGGGTATGTGTGCTCACCAGAGACAGAGACAGAGAAAGAGAGACAGTGAGAAAGCAAGCTGCCAGGTCTAGGACTTGAATTGCAGTCACCCATGTGGGAGTCCAGCACCCCAACCACCATGCCACCTACTGATCCCCAGTTACATACAATTTTGACATGTATATAACCTATATTTATATAAGAGTCATGTATATAGCCTTCCAGAAGAGATTTTATATCAACAGCCAAAGCAATAGCCATCGTTTCATTCATACTTGCTTTATGGTATTTATATCATGTTAATATTAAAATAAATTTGAGGTTTCAGCTCTTTAAAACTAATTTCAAAGGGTAGCTCCCCAAGTCTAAACTTCTCTTCCTCTACACACTAAGACAGTCCGATGTCTTACCACCAAGTCCACCTCGATTCTAAGACCCTGGAGAGGGCAGAGAATCAGCTGATATAGCTTGGGCTATTAACCCAGCTGTGATTACACAGCTGAGAACAGTAGGAACTCCTGGGATCTGAAACACCAAATTCTTCAGCTCTTCCTTTAAGAGAAAAGGTTAGCGGGACCAGCAGTAGCATAATGGCTATGTCACTAGATTCCCATGTAGTCGACTGCGGTTAGAGTCCTGGACCTGGTGGCTTAAACTCATGCCAGGCGAGTGTGCGTGCGTGCCCAAGATCCCAAGAGGAGAATGGAGGAGAAGGGATTGCGGTGTGGCCGTGCCCCCCAGGGGGTGATTTCTCACTTTCTGTCTTTCTTGAGAGTGCATGCACCCTATAGCAAAAACCTCTCAAAAAAAAAAAAAAAAAAAAAAAAAAAAAAAAAAGAAAGAAAAGAAAAAAAAAAAAGATAAAAGGTTAGCAAGAGCATACCAGGCAACCACATCCATACAGTAAAGCAGAGCCAAGAGTCAAGAAGTATCAAGACATGGGGTCTCCAAAAAGTTCATGGCAAATGTGTATAAGAAACCTATGCAGGGACCAGCAGTTAGCGTAATGGCTATGTCGCTGGACTCCCACATAGTTGACCGCAGTTCGAGCCCCAGTCCTGGTGGCTTAAACTCACACCGGTCGCGTGTGCGTGCGTGCCCAAGATCCCGAGAAGAGAATGGAGGAGAAGGGATTGCGGCGTGGCCATCCCCCCTGGGGGGTTGATTTCTTGCTTTCTATCTCTCTGTCTCTCTCGGTCTTTCTAGCGAGCGCACGCGCCCTATAGCGAAAACCTCTCAAAAAAAAAAAAAAAAAAAAAAAAAAAAAAAAAAAAAAGAAACCTATGCATGAATTTCAAAATTTTTGTGTCAAAATAAGCTTGTACTTTAACTCATTCTTCCATGAACATTGTGGAGTCCCTTCATATTTATTTTATCAAAACAAAGTAAGTCAAGCATACAGTTACACAAGGGAACTAAAAACTCCAGGATTCACTCATGAACTCCCATGCGCTTTCTCTTTACCTGTCTAATGGGGCTTATTGATCACGTCTTTACTGGACTTTTCCTGACTGGGCATTAGCCACTCCTTTCTACAGCAAATCCTTTAAGGTTGGGGAACTTTTCCCATCATGCTTTGCCTCCCAGTTTTCTCCATTCTCTGTCCCTCCTTTTTTCCCACATTCCGGTCTTCTGCATTCTTGAAGAAAATATGCTCTTTCTCTATTACCTGGAAGATTCAGCATGTGGGCACGCACTTGTGTGTGTGTGTGCATGTATGTGTGTATGTGCATGTGTGCATACGCCATGACTCCTGCTCATCCTTCCTCTCTCTCTTTCTTCCCCACCCCCCCAGAGTGCCCACTCATCCTTCAGCTCAGCTTTCTCAAGGAAGCTTTTATGGCCACTGTAGACCAGAGTGGGCCCTCCTGTTTTACGCCTTCTCAGATTCTGTGTTTTTCCTCCAAGCTCTTGTATGTGGTTATTTGTCTCTCTCCCCCATTGTCAATAAAAATCCGGGATCATTGTATCACCACTGTATCCCCAGACCTGGCAGAATGCCTGGTACATAGAAGGTGTTCTTGAATGAATTAATAAGAACTCAATGCCTATTTGTTACATGGATGAATAGATGGTTGTTTGGTCTCTTAAAGTCCCTAAAAGCAAAAGAAGCTGTTAAAATAGTTGACTCTGACTTACTGCTAATGTCTGAATCAAAAGACCATTCAAATTTTGGACTGAGTTTGACAATGTACTGTGTTGGTGAACTGGGGGGAGTCATTCTCATAAATTTCTAGGGGAAACTGGTAAACCTCTTGGGAGAACAATTTAGAAAAAGCTTTAAAGACTACACATTTACAAACCTTTTGGCCCAATAATTCTGCTTTCAAAAGTATTCTATGTTTAGATGCTTGCACATTCATGAACTAATCTGTGCTGAAGGGTGTCTATATAGCATTTTATTTAAGAGAACACAATTGCAACAACCTATATGTCCAGTAGTAAGGAATTAATTAAATAATAGAAGGAAATTCCAGGCAATGGAGTACTCTGCAGCCATTAAAAAGAATAAGGTAGGTTTGTATATATTGGTGTGGAACAATCTAAAAGGGTAATATATCAAAGTGAAAGAAAGTTGCTAGTAGATATGTGCACATTCATATACACACAGGATATTCCTGAAGTATTTATAATAAACCGGTAATAATTGCTTTGGAGAGGGAGAGACATAGGGCTGAAAAGGCAGGGATAGGAAGAAGATTTATGATTCATTGCGTACACATTTTTAAACTTCTATTTATTTTTCGTTTTGCTACAGGGCATATGCAATTTCTGGGGGGAGAGACAGAGATGGAGCTAGAGAGGGAAATATCCCCCCAAGGGACGCCAGTCACGCTGCAGTCTCTTCACTGTTCTCCTCCCAGGACTTTGGGCATGCGCTCACACGCGTTCAGTGTGATTTTCAAGCCATTGAGTCTAGGACTCAGGAAGGCAGCCTTGTGGAATTCAGCCGCCCTAACCATCTTGCCATCTGCTGGCCCGCCCAAACTTTTTTAACTTTTAATTTTGTGCCACACTCATGCAATACTTATTTCAGAAATTAACAAAAGCAAGTCTAGAATATGCCTAAAAACATGAAGAGTCAACTCTGTAGTAAACTGCTCTCTATACATACTGGATTCAGTCTGGATTCAGTTTTACTGCTGTTCCTTTGACTTTTTCAGGCCCCGATTTGTACATGTGTTCTCAGGCATCATTGATGGAAGCCGTTCCTTTCGTCATTACCTCTTTCCTAATCTCCCCCAAACCTTCCAGACTTACCTAATTTGGTAACGGGGGACTCCTCCTATGGGAGGTCCAGAAACAGGATTGCATGTGGGTGAACATCAAGGCTCATGACATAAAATCTCACCACCCTTGTGAAACCTGCCCAGCACATCCTGGCGTACCGTATTGACTTTGGCAATACTTGCTGGCCTTGACGTGCCAATAACGTTATTGAGACTAAACTGAATGAGCATGTGGCCATGTCCTCCAAATGTTTGCTGATACAGTTAAATGGGAAACTGTAGATTACATTTATTTATTTTGTGATAAACCCTTTGTTTATGTTGCTGGTGATCCAGAAAAAGTGGTCTCCTACAACACGCCGTGACCTAAACAACGACAAGTTGAATTACTCGTTCATTTACCATAGGAGACTTGCCACCATGTGTTTCGCAGCAACGATTTTTGACATAGCTGAAGAAATGATAAATTACACCCAACAAAAACAAAAGAGAAACTCAGAGTTTCATTGCAGATAATTGTTAAGAAAACAGTTATTTGCATCTCTCTCTCCCACATTTTCAAAAAACAATGTACTTGAAACAAAAAAGACCCAAGAGTAGTAAAAATAATTTCATTTTCTGCTTATAATTGGAAACAGTTGCAAAAAGCACTTTGTCTACTCATGTTGTATATTTATGGCATAATTTTCATCAGGAATGTTACTGTACCTTTGCCTCTTATTTCAGTGTTATTTCAATTTTCACAAATGACCGGTATTATGTTATAGAAATAAATGTAGCAAGGACAATAGCATTCCCATACAGCCACACAGGAATATAGCTGTCCTTTGTACTCAGGCATTCTTTGAAGTGTTAACCTTGTCTGCAAATGCATACAAAAGTGGGAGGCAGGGATAGAAGCACTTTCCACACCCCTTTCAGGAATACCAATTGTAGCCAAGTTGCTGGAGGACAACACGCACTTCTGGTCATTGGTGCCCACACAAAACCATCAGGAAAACCAAGATGGGGGGTTGTGGAATATGGGTAGGGCGGTGACACTGGAAGGCGATCCCTCACAGGAAGGTTCTCAGTGTGAGTCTAGAGACCTTCCTGAGTATACTGAACATGCATTTGCCCGTGACCCAAGACGGGCTGAGGAACCGGGGTGGACTGCAGCACTGAGACCCTGTTGGGGTGCTTTCTCTGTCTCTCTGTCTCTGTCTCTCTCTTTTCCTAGCAGATCATTATCTTTTTCTATCTCTCTTCATCATGAAATAAAGAAACTTTTTTTAAAAAGTCAAGATCCGTATGAAGACACTTGGAATATCTGTACATCAAATCACAACTCTAATTGATTTTAAGCAGGTTAGGGGTATTCTGCCTCCTCCTTTTCCTCTGAGTTCTCTCTTAATGATTTAAAACCACTTTGTGTAGGTTTTAGAAATTATTTTTATTATTGCTAGAGAGCAAGCACATCAGAGAGAGAGAGGTACTCCCCTAGGGCCTGGTCAAGCAGCAATTGTTTTCCCTCCACTCTCCATCCCACCAGGTTCCTGGCTCACAACCACGTGGTTTAGCCTTCCATGTCTTGAAGACTGGGATATGAGCTATGGTCGGCCATGTGGTATCTGGCTTCCTAGGCTCAGCAGTTAACTACTGTGCTATGGGGCAGGCCCTGAAACGGTTTTGAAAAGAGCAAATGCATGCTACCTCATTGATGAGACAGATACTTGCATTAAGAATCAGTACCTTGGGACCAGCAGTTAGCGTAATGGCTATGTCGCTGAATTCCCATGTAGTCGACCGTGGTTCGAGTCCCGGACTGGGTGGCTTCAACTCACGCTGGGCGCGTGTGTATGTGTGTCCAAGATCCCAAGAGGAGAATGGAGGAGAAGGGATTGCGGTGTGGCCATCCTCCCTGGGGGATCTTGGATCTCTGCCTCTCTGGCAAGTACACACGCCCTATAGCAAAAACCTCTCCAAAAAAAAAAAAAAAGAATCAGTACCAATTTCTATTTTTCAGAAATAAGAACTTTAGAATTACATTAATTTTTCTGAAAGCTCAAACCATGATTCTTAATAGTTTCCAAATTTGATTTATTTATATCATTGTTTCAATCTACTAGTCTCAAGTTGCAGTTGAATTCATTCAATAATCCAGGGAAACATTCTCTAGCTCAATTATTTCAGTAAGTTTACTGAGAAGGCATGATTTTTCAAATCAGTTGATTGAACACAGATAAACTAAGGTTTTATGTTCAATGGGTGATGATTAATTTTTGCTTTTTAGAATTTTGGGTAATCAGCATTACCGAAATCATGTTTCATGGCATCATACAAGGGGTAGTGTGTGTTAGGGGTGGGGAGTATTCAAAAAGTTCATGGAAAATGTGTATAATAAAAATTATGCCTAGATTTTGTGATTTCTTTGTACCAAAATAAACTTGTACTTTAATTCCATTTTTCCAGGAACATTTAGAAGTTTTCTTATATATTGACTCCAGCAATTATTTCCATGCCATGGTTGGTTCAAGATTATTTCCTGAGGAAAATTCTGACTTTTATGCAAGTCTCATCTTGGTTCAGATCTGAGTCGGTATTCCTGCTTCTCTGCTTTTTCTTTTCCTTTTTTTCTTTTTTTTAAGAGATATTTTTGCTATAGGGCGCATGCTCCACCAGAGACAGACAGAGAGACAGAAAGTGGGAAATCACCCCCCGGGGGGGATGACCATGCCACAATCCTGTCTCCTCCATTCTTCTCTTAGGATTTTGGCCATGAGTTTTTCTTTTTTTTTTTTTTTTTTTTTTTTTTGGAGAGGTTTTTTTTGTTTGTTTGTTTTGTTTTGTTTTATTTTGCTATGGAGCACATGCTCTTGCCAGGAAGACAGACAGACAGAGAAACAGAAAGCAAGAAATCACCCCCCCAGGGGGGATGGCCATGCCACAATCCCTTCTCTTCCATTCTCCTCTCAGGATCTTGGGCATGCACACACACACACGCCCAGTGTGAGCTTAAGCCACTTAAGCCACTGGGTCCGAGACTCGAACCGCGGTCGACTACAAGGGAGTCCAACGACATAGCCATTACACTAACTACTGGTCCCCACCCAGCATGAGTTTTAAGCCACTGGGTCTGGTACTTGATCTGCAGACAGTAACATAACCATTACACCCTCTGCTGTCTCCACTTCTTTGCTTTTTTTTTTTTTTTTTTGGAGAGGTTTTGGCTATAGGGTGCGTGTGCTCACCAGACAGAGAGAAACAGAGAGACAGAAAGCGAGAAATCACCCCCCAGGGTGGATGGCCATCCCGCAATTCCTTCTTCTCCATTCTCCTCTCAGGATCTTGGGCATGCACGCACACACGACCGGCGTGAGTTTAAGCTACAGGGTCTGGGACGCGAACTGCGGTCGACTACATGGGAGTCCAGTGACATAGCCATTACACTAACTGCTGGTCCCATCCACTTCTTTGCTTTTTAAAAACAGATACATTGAGGTCACACAAAGTTAAAAGGTAAACTGTTTTCAACAGCAAGACATAGAAACCACCAGTAGCATGAATCATAAAGTCAGTTTACTGTTTATTGAGAAGAATCTGTAGTGGGCTGTCGTAAAAGTGTATCAACAGCACACAGTCAGTGAGGAACCAGACTCTCTCTCTCTTTCCTCTTGACCTTCCTTGACTAGTTGACTTTTCAGTCTTGTCTTCATTGCCTCATGACAGCCACCATTGCACCAGGCAACATGTCCATGTTCAAGACAGAGAGAAAGGAAAAGAGGCCATGCAAACACCTTTCTTCTCACATCATTTCCTTTGTCAGTAAAACAAACACTTTCCTAGGATCCCCCAGGCCAATTTTCCCTCATGTATTTTTATCCACTCCTGTCTGCAAGGAAGGTTGGAAAGGCTGACCATCAGGCTTTTACAGGAAAAGACAGGCAAGGAATGTAGGGTTGGGAGTGACTATCGATTAGTGAAGCAATGGTTGGTGGGACTCTGGAGTACTCAGAGTACTACCTGCGGCTGGTATCTGTCATTCATCTTCCCTTGAGCTTATGCAACTGTCATGCATTTTCTCTACTCTTCTAGAAACTCCAAGATCTAGCCTTGAAGCCTTCATAATCACTGCAGCTCGGACAGTTTTGCCCTTTGCAGAATTATGGTCACTTTGTTGACTATTAGTGCTGCTTCTTAAATTTTCATGGAACTGCTGCAGGACCCAAGTCCCTGAAGTCCATTACTGGGTCGTACTGTAAAAATGTTGTTGAGGATAGTTTCAATGTACTGTTCCCTATTCTCAAAGGTAGGGCCTAAGAGAAATTTTAGAATTTTGGTGCTCTAAAAATGCGTTTGCTCTAGAAACACTGGTATGCCATTTTCTTTCTGGTAACACAAATAATTTAAAACATTGTTTCTTCTGCTTAGCCTTGGGAACAAGTAAGCACAGATCCAAATTTGAACTACACCAATAACAAGTGCCAGGCCCCCATGATTTGTTTATTTCCCTTCTTGTGCTCCATGATCTGCCTTTCATTTTTTAAAAAATAATATTTATTTATCTTTATTTATTATTATTATTTTTAAAATTTGTTATAGGGCACATGCTCTCACCGGAGAGAGACAGAGAGAGGAAAATGAGAAAGCAAGCCATCAGGTTTGGGACTGAAATCACAATCAGCCATATGGGAGTCCAGTGATTTAACCACGATGTCACCTGCCAGCCCCTCTGGCTTTCATTTTGCCATTGTCTTATTGACTATGCTCTGTTGTAACACACCTAAAATTTTCTGTAGAACAAGGACACTCACCAGGTGGGAAAGAGAGAGAGAGAGAGAGAGAGAGAGAGAGAGAGAGAGAGGGAGAGAGCATTTATTTCAACACATTTTATCAAAGCAAACACTTAAGGCTGAAATAATCATAGAGGTGAATCCATGACATCATCAAAGGAGAATAGTTTGAAAAACAGCCCATTATTTTTCACTGTAAAAAATAGTCCTAGTCTGTGGACCAGCCCCTAGACTTAGTGGTTAAAGGAGCTGGATCACATGTGGCCAGCTGCATAGTTTAGGTACTGGTCCTGCTGGTTTAAAAAAATACATAGGGCAGGGCCAGCAGGTGGCATAGTGGTTAAGGTGCTGGACTCCCACACGGTAGTCCATGGTTCGAGTCCCAGAACTGGTCACTTGAAACTCACACCAGGCACACATGTATGCATGCCCAAAATCCTGAGAGGAGAATGGAGGAGAAGAGATTGTGGGGTAGCCATCTCTCCTGGGGGGAGGGGACAGGTGATTTATCACTTTTTCTCTTTCTCTGTCTCTGGCAAATGCATGCACCCTATAGCAAAATCTCTCTATTAAAAAAAATACAGAAGGCATATGTGTGTGTGTGCCCCAAATCCCAACAGGATGAAGAAAAGGAGAAGGGATTGCAGCATGACCATGCCTTATTGGGGGGGGGGGGGGGGGAGGAGTGGTGTTTTCTCCCTCTCTCTCTGTCTCTTCATCTCTTTGTCTCTTTCTAGTGAGTGCACATGCTCTCAGGCAAAAGAAACAAAAATAAAAAAACAACTCCCAGTTTAAATGAACCCTTAATAACCAAAGGTGTGTTCTAAAATT
Source organism: Tupaia tana (assembly GCA_026018925.1). Taxonomy (NCBI): domain Eukaryota; kingdom Metazoa; phylum Chordata; class Mammalia; order Scandentia; family Tupaiidae; genus Tupaia; species Tupaia tana. The sequence continues at coordinate 11,220,338 of JAKSZU010000013.1, read as the reverse complement.
TATATTTTTTGTTTTCATATTGTTTATACCTGCATTTAACTTCATGTATTTCGTTTTCCAAATATTTACTTTTTACTAATTTAATTCTTTAAAAATCAGAAAACTGGCCCATCCTGGTGGCATATTCAGTAACAAACTGATCTGCAATATTGGAAGCCACATGGCCAACCGTGGGTTTGGATCCCCAGGTAGGTTTGAAAACACACTGGGTGTGCACATGAGTGCCCAAGATCCTGGTGAGCTGGAGGGCCAGGGAAAGGAGATCTCGGTGTGACAACACCCTGCCAAGGGTTTCTGTCTCTCTCTCTCTGTCTCACTTGTGCTTTCATATGTTATCATGGATAAATAAACCTTTAAAAATCATCAGAATGTCAATATTGACCTTCATGACTAGCTAGTTACCAAATATGCATCCTTTTTTTTTCCCATATGGACAGAGCTCAATCTCGCTGAGAGTGTCAAAGTCCCCACTGAAACAGCTCATATTTTCCAATTTCTCTTGCAGCTAGAAATGAATCATGTTACCTGATTCTGACCAACAGGATTAACTGGAATTTGTTAAAAGAGGTTCCTAGGAGATCCCTTTAAAGGGGGCAGACTTAACTGAGACCTTAGTCTGAGTTCCCTCAAAAGGAAATCCTATAATAAGGAGTTGGGCACAGAAGTACATTTGAGAGGCACCCCAGGAAACAGAAATGAGGGAAGAGAGTGAGAAAAGGAGGGAAGAAAAGCATACGAAGGAGGCATTAATAAGCCAGTTGTCAGGGTGTGCCTCAGTCCTACTTGGTACCCTCTGAAGAATGTGTAGTTCTTCATGACTGTCCCCTTGGAGGACAAGGAAATTGGGACCTCTCGTTCCCCGTTGCTTGAGCTCACCCTGAGGCTGTTAACTCCCTCTGACTAGTAGCACTTGCATGTCTTAGGCAGCCTTCTGTGGTGTGCTGGTGTGTGGTTCTTATACTGTGCATGGAAATACATACATGGTTGGCTGAAATGAAAGAGGCCAAGGGAATGTGGCTAAAGCACCCCAAGTATCTGCTAGATCCAGTATGCAAACCTGCACACTCCACTCTTCCACCTCCTTTTTGCCTAGAATGTAAATGTGACAGCTGGAGCTCTAGCAGCCATGAACACAAAATGAGGCCACACTTCATAAAGGGCTGAGTAAACACTAGAAGCAGAGGTTCCTGATGTCACCATGAAGCTAATAGAGCCTTGGACTACATAACTCTGAACTTGAGAGAAAATTAAACCCTCGTGTATTTTCAGCCTCAGCCACTAGGTTTTCTTTTACATAGAATTGAACTCAGTCTTAACTGATGACACATTCCTACTATCAGTCACATTCACCAGAATCAGGCTTCACAGGTACCATTAATAGGTCAATGTTTTTTCATTGTGGCTAACTCCCTCTGACTCAGTTCAGGGTAAGCTCTTCTCAGTGAAAGTTACCCAGAGGAAATCTCTTTGAATTTTTCTAAGCTTCATGAAAACTAATCATTTTTCCTCCCCAGTGCATGAGATCAAAAGCATCACTAAACAGCTGAGTTTTCTTAAATTTCTTTTTCTTTTCAAGATGTTTTGTATTAGTCAGAGTAGGTTAAGTTCTGTAACAAGCAATCCCCAAGTGACATACTGTGATAAAGGTTGATTTCTTGATCATATTATAATCTAAAGCAGGTTGGAGTAGGCTCTGCTCCATGCAGTCATTCGGGGACCCAAGCACCTTCTATCCAATGGGTATGTCATTTGCCAAGGCCTTGAAGATTTGTATGGGATCATCTACATCCAGTCGGCAGGAGAAAGAAGAGCAAGAACATGGAGGATTCTGTTGTAGTTTGATGGTCTAAGCTCGCATTTGGTGTGCATCACTTCTGACATGTTCTCTGAATCTCAGTGCTCAATTACATGGCCCCACTGTAAGCTTTCAAGCAAATAAAAGTGTATTTTCAGGGGAATCTGGAAAACAAGATTTAGCTGGCACCCAGGAGGAAAAGAAAGTAGAACTTACTGAACATTGAACACACCTCTTCCACAATCATGAAAGATTAAAAAAGTCCGAAAGGAATCTCTCCAACAGTGACCAGAGCCAGGAGAGTACTACTACTGCCAGTCTCAAGAGATGTTTGTTTACAACCCTCTAAAACTGCTTTTACAAATTGTATTTGAAAGTTTACACCTGAAAATTTTCATGATAAGCTTAAGCTGCTGGGAAAGGATGTCATTTCTGGCATACTATGGACATTGACATTTGTGGTGGTCATGACGATGCGCTGCCCAGATTCCCCTTCAAGGAGGGACTTGCTCTCATCCCCTGTTCCTGGCAGCCCCAGGTTGGAGCAGATTGGCCTCAGATACAGACCTGTCTCACCAGGCTCATGCTCTTCCCCAAGAAGCCCACCTCCAATGGCTGGTCATGGTGGGGGTCTACAGGCACAAAGCAGGGTGAGTCTTACCAACCGTTTTAATGGCAGAGCTCCTGTGAGGTTAGCCAAGATTGCACGGATCTCTCTCCCTTTCTCAACTCCTGTTTCCTTTCACTCTCTTCCATAGGGGTTCCTCCCCAAAACACCATATAAACATTCTACATGTTTGTTATACATGTCACAAAACTCCTGCTCAGACCCCCTTTCCTGGAGACACAAACTTCAACAGAATTTCAGAATTAAATGATCATACTATTCCTCTGCAGACAAAATACAGAATAAATTTAAGTTAATTTTTAAAAATCCTTAGAAAGGGGCCGGGTGATGATGCAGTGATAATGCAGCTGAGCATACATGGGAAAGGTCGTGGGTTCATGTCTCAGACCTTCCTGAGTACTGACTGACACTGGGGGTAGAGTATGTGAAGACCCTATTGGCGGTGCCTGTCCATCTCTGCCCATCTCTCTCTGTTTGTCTTTACCTCATGGAAGAGAGAAGAAGCTTTAAAAAAAGATCCTCAGTTATATAAGCTTTCAAGCAATTAAAAATGTATTCTGGAGTTGTCACCTCATATCAATATTGAACATTATTAAATTAAAAGTAACTTGAGGAGGACGTGCACCTCTCATTGTGATGTAAGGGGATGTTTTATGATCCTCAGAATAAAAGATCAGCATTGAAGAACTCCAGTATTTGAATTATGCCCTTGTGAGGCACTTTGAAGTCTTCATACCTTGAAGCAATTTCCTTAAGACTATTTCGGGAAAGATAAAGGCAGGCTTTACTTTTGAAAAGTGGGATATGGCCAGTTTTAAAAAGAAACCCACATAATAGCTCCTGATCAATTTTAGGAAAGAGTATAAGTGCCAGTTGATTTTCTAACAACCATCCAAGTCTGGACCAAAGATAACAGACTTAGTAGGACATGCGTACCCCAAGTTGAAGATTTTCACCTACTGCACAAAATTCTCCTACCATTTGTTCTTCCTTTCGCTTCTATTCTAGATCTGTCCATCATGCCAATCAACTCCAAAGCACCTTCCGCTGCACCTTCTAAAACGGCACCCCTCTGCCATTGGGCATTGACTTCCAGCATCTGTCACAACCACTTGGGTCAGGGGTGCTGTCTGATTTGACAACAGTCAAATGAGGCCCACCAGCAATCCACAGCCCAACACAAAATGATGGACTGACCCATTCAGAGGTGCTTTTTCCAAAGAATTTGAACGGAGGACATAAAGAAAGCCATGCAGTTAGAAGAGAGCAGGAGGTAAGAGGATCCAAAGACTGGAGAACAGCCAGGCAGGGCTGCGGCAAGCCAGAGGCACGTGGGATGGGAGGGCCCATGTGGGAGAAGCCCTGAGGCCTCATGGAGGAGACAGGGGAGAGGAGCACTGTCCCAGCAGGGAATGCTGTGCTCTCCCTGAGCTCTAAGCTCCTGACTGTCTGTAGTCATCATAAGCATTCTGGTTACCTATTGCTGTGTAACAAACCACCCAAAAACTTGGTCATTGAACAAGAGTCATTTATCTTGCTTTTGAACCTGCAATTTAAACAGGACTTGGTGGGGACAACTGGTCTTGCTCCATAATGCCTACGGCAGTCCTCATAAGCATTTTTTTTAAACCTATTAAATGTCTTGAGGCCCAGATTAATGCTTACTGGGTGGAGGGTTGACATCATCAGCGGATGCAAATTGTTGTCACTCTTTTGTTCTTCCTGCAGCCACGGTTACCTGTGACTTCACCTTCATGGCCAGCACAGAACTCTCCAAGGTATGGAAGTTGTAGAGTAGCCACTGTAGTTAAAAGTCCAATTGCCTGCAATTTTACCAGAATGCTACTGAGTAGGCGCATGGATGGAGAATACATCCCATGGTGGCGAGGAGCAAAACCAAGAATCATTCATGGAAATGTTTGGAGTACCAAAAAAATAGAGAAAGTTCTATAGAATATAGTGTTCTTTTTTTTTTTTTTTTTTTTTTTTTGGAAGAGGTTTTTTTCTATAGGGCACGTGCGCTTGCCAGACAGACAGAGAGTCAGAGAGACAGAAAGCGAGAAATCACCCCCCAGGGGGAATGGCCACGCCGCAATCCCTTCTCCTCCATTCTCCTCTCGGGATCTTGGGCACACACACATACATGCCTGGTGTGAGTTTTAAGCCACTGGGTCTAGGACGCGAACTGCAGTTGACTACGTGGGAGTCCAGCGACATAGCCATTACGCTAACTGCTGGTCCTAGAATATAGTGTTCTATAAAGATGTCCCAATTGTCTTCTCATCCAGAGAACTCAAAACCTAGAGAAAAAATTCAGTGCATACATGCATTTATCTTGTTTGGCCCATATTGTGCTAAAAACAAAACAAAACAAAGATCAACTTTTTTTCTTTTTCTAGAGAGATTTTTGCTATAGAGTGTGTGTGCTCACCAGCGAGTCAGAAAACAAGAAATCATCCCCAGTGGGATGGCCATGCCTCAATCCATTCTCTTCCATTCTCCTCTTGGGATCTGGGTATGCATGCACATGCAACCAGCATGCGTTTGAAGTCACCGGGTATGGGACTTGAACTGTGGTCGACTACGTAGATGTCAACCAACATAACCATTATACCATCTGCTGGTCCTAAAGTAGAATTTGCTTTTTAAAAATGACTTCCAGGGCCAGCGTAGTGGCATGGCGGTTACACGGCCAAGTACACAGTTAAAGTCCTGGACCTGGCTGCTTGGAAAACATGCAGGGTTCAGGTGTATGCATACCAAAAAGCTTGAGAGGAGATTGGCGGAAAAGGAATTGTACATGGCCATGCCCCCAGGGACACCCTATAGCAAAAACTGATTTTTAAAAAATGGCTTCTGACTTCACTTGAAAAGGCCGAAAGCTGCAGAAACACCAGTCTCATGTCTCACATGGCATGTGTTAGGTGGAGCTGCAAGGACTCAAGTCCCTACGTAGCCTGGTTTCATGTAGACCTCCTGCCCTTCTCCTGAGGCTCTGAATTTGTGATCCCTGTAGCTTTCGAAGGAAATAAGAATGGCTGGAAGTCACTGACTGGAAGGCGTGTGTGTACTGACATGTTAGTTTCACGTTTCACCAAATGCCTTCCCACCTCCCTATTAATTATTTATTTATTTATTTATTTTTTTGGAGAAGTTTTTGCTATAGGGCGTGTGTGCTTGCCAGAAAGACAGAGAGACAGAAAGCAAGGAATCACCCCCTATGGGGATGGCCATGTTGCAATCCCTTCTCCTCCATTCTCCTCTCGGGATCTTGGGCACACACACACACACACACACGCGCGCGCGCCCAGCTGAGTTTAAGCCACTAGGTCCAGGACTCAAACCGTGGTCGACTACATCAGTGTCCAGCGAAATAGCCGTTATGCCAACTGCTGGTCCCGCTCCCTATTAATTTTAATTGTAATTTTTAAAAATTTTTAATTTTTGGTTTTTAGAGAGATTTTTGCTATAGGGTGCGTGTACTTGCCATAGAGACAGAGAGACAGAAAGAAAGCAAGAAATAACCCCCCAGTGGGGATGACTACTCCACAATCTCTTCTCCTCCATTCTCCTTTCTAGATTTTGGGTATGCACGCACACATGCCCAGTGTGTTTTAAGCCACCAGGTCTGGGACTCAAACCAGTCAACTACATAGGAGTCCAGTGACCTAACCATTACCCCATCTGCCGGTACCACTCCCTATTAATTTTAATACTTTTGTTCCAAGGGCTTGAGCTATACAAATGAGACTGGGTCAATGCCTAACAAGATGTGCACTGGCCTGGGAGATCATTGAGAAGCTCCTCTCTCTGTGCAGCAAGGAACAAGTCTTCCCTTTAAAACGAGCCCTTATGCACTTACTAGCAGGTTAGTCATGGCAGATGTCCTGGGGAAATAGGTCCACGTGGATCACAGTTTAGCTTAAACGCTGAGCCTGGGGGTTCTGCAGGAAGGAATGAAGTGCATTTGCCATGTGATACTAGCTTCCCCCTCCACCCTCACACTGTTCTTACTGCATTCCTCGTAATCATTTTATTACCTATTAAATGCAAATTCCCAGGTCCCAGTCTCTTGCCCTGTGACACAGCATTGCTGCCTGCTGGAGGCGAGTCGGCGTTGAGAGGCAAAGCTTGCCTTCACTCTAACACAGTGCCAGGCCTGGGAAGCCAGGAGGCTTTGGGATGGGGCTGGAAGCACCGTGTGCTCACTGGGGCGTGGCTCCCATTTGGGATTGCCAGTGTTTCTTCAGGACACTCCAGCTGGGGTGGAAGTTACACCATAGTATCTCTGCTCTTCCAGCCTCGTCAGAAGAACAGAAGACTGAGTCAGTCTCAGAATGCCCTTCAAGCCTTCTCAGACGTGCTCAAGACATGACCCTTTCAGTGCCAGCTGGAATTTGCCATCTTCCTCCTCCAGTGCTGTGCTTCCCTGGTGGCACCTGCATCTGAGACCACCCATGCTCTGGAGAGCCTGTCCTGTCCATACTGGGACATCTGCACCTCTGGCATGTGGGCCAAGTGAGGCTTCCAGCAGGGGGTCCAGGAGAAGGGCCTGTCCTCTCCTCCAGCCCCACGGCCGCACCTGGTCACACAGAGCAGTGGTGCCCTAGGCCTGTGCCTCGGAGCTCTGGGCGTCACTGTCTCTGAGTCAGCTTCATCGAGGACTCAACAATGGCTCATGGGCTGGGGCAGAGGAGGGCCTGCGTGACTGATGAGGTGACACTCAGAGCCACCCTCCCTCTAACTTGTCCATTGTTCTAGAGACAAATCCGAACCCTGGATGTGTCTGCCATGAGGAGCTCCTCAAGCTCTCCCAGCCCCTTAGCTGGTCTGGATCCCAGGATCCCAGGCCTGAGCATAGCTCAGACTCCCACTGGGCCCCTGGACCTGAGACCACAAGCCTGGGGCAACCTGGAACACCCATGACGTGGGACGTTTTCCTGGCCCCTCAGAAAACAGCCGTCTCCACCCATCGCAGCAACCCTCTCATCCTTGCTCCCTCGCGCTTGCCTGTCCTTGCTTCCTGTCGTACTTTATCCTTGTTTGTCACCTGCCTCCTGGCACTGGGATGTAAGTGTCTTGAGAGCAGGCACCCTGACGCTGCCAAATGCTCTTTCTAACACCCAGAACAGCACCGGGCACACAGTGGGTGCAGAATGAATATACTGGCAGAAAAATGAGGGCTTTATTTTCCATTCTATAAATATGATTTCTTTCATTTATCAGCCACAATTAAGACACTGAAGACATGGGAAGTGGAAGATAGGCTAGGAGCAACGTGTGGGCTTCGTCTGACTCTTGTAATCTGCGCTTAATGCAGACATCCAACAGAAAGAGATAAGATGCTAATGTATTTCCCTCGGTTGACCTGGGCTTGACCAGGTTGCAGCCAAATGCCCTATGACTGGTCTGTCCCCAAGACGTGAATGATCACCTTGAATGCCATGCCATTCCTGTGGGCTCCTGGCACAAGTTATGTGGGCAACTCTGTGTCAGGTGGCACCTCCTCTGGGCGTGGACACCACATCTCGCTGACAGAGTCGGATCTCAATCCATATATAAAATTGAAGGATGGTGTACCTGGCACCATGTTGGACCCTGGGTACAGAGAGGCAGGTGACATTTGGGAGCAAGACAAGTAATCAAACAGGTAAACAAGATCATTTCAGACAGTGACAAGTTCTTTGAAGACAATGCCAGCAGGTGACATTATGGGGGGAGGAAGTGGCACCTCGTGAGTGTGGTTAAACCCACTGTGGAAGGATACGTCTAAGACACCTGACTCAGTTCTCGGAAGACAGATGTGATTTAGACGATAGCACTGAGCCCTTGAAGGGCCAGCTTGGTCCAGCAGAAACTCACCGCTCAAGTGATGCTGGATCCATGTGGAATGACGGGTTCAGTTTTCTCATTGAGCTGTGCATTCTGGGAAGACGAGAAGACGGGGTGGGGGGGGAAACACAGTGCAAAACCCTGATGATGGTGCTTGTCTTTCCCTCTCTCTTTTCCTCTCTCTCTCACTGTCATGAAAGAAACAGACTTTACGTAAATAAATTGCATTTAAAAATATCTAAACTTGGGACCAGCAGTTGGTATAGTGGCTATGTTGCTGGACTCCCATGTAGTCAACAGCAGTTCGAGTCCCGGACCCGGTGGCTTACAATTCACACCAGGCGTGTGTGCGTGTGTGCCCAAGATCCCAAGAGGAGAATGGAGGAGAAGGGATTGCGGCGTGGGTGGCCATCCCCACTGGGGGGTGATTTCTCGCTTTCTGTCTCGATGTCTCTGTCTTTCTGGTGAGCACACACGCCCGATAGCAAAAAACTCTCAAAAAAATATATATATCTAAACCAGGAGACAAAGTTTGTTCAGGAAGACTTCACAACACTCACAAATGCATTGAAAATTCACTGGCATTTTTTGTTGGGGATGATTTTTAGATCAAATCTGGGCCCATCATTCTATCTCACTGAATCTCCTTAGTCATTTCCAATTTTTCTGCCTCGGTCTGGTAAGTATTTATGAAGGGTCTGCACTGTGTCATATTCAGGAGCAAGAGACACTAAAAGGGAGTGAGTCTTCTTGGTGGAGAGAAGCAGAGGATTTAGAATCAGGCCGATTATGGCTGGAGTCCTGGCTCCTCCCCTTTCCCAGCAGCTTAGTCTTGCGCATTTGAGGTCCTTTCCTTTTTTATAAAATTGAACGGACTACGTGGAACTTGCAAAGCTTCTGGGATATTTGTTTATTTATTTTAAGGGAGATTTTTGCTATAGGGCGTGTGCACTTGCTAGTGACACAGAGAAAAAGAAAGTGAGAAATCACCCCCAGGGGGAATGGCCATGACATTATCCCTTCTCCATTCTCCTCTTGGAATTTTGGGCATGCACGCACACATGCCTGGCACGAGTTTGAAGCCACCCAATCCAGGACTCGAACCGTGGTCGGCCATGTGGTAGTCCAGTGACATAATCGCTACACCATCTGCTGGTTCCCTACTGGCATAGTTAAATGAGCTAAATGGTGTAAAGTGTCTACCCCTGTGGCTACACATCAAGGATATTCAATAAAAGGAAGCTATTTCCTCCCTGAAACACCATTTCCAGAAGCCAACAGAAGTCTGAAGTAACTCAATAGCGTATTCTCCTGAATGGGAACCTAATGTTTAAGGAGTGTACAGCCAGAGGTTTAAACTATAATCTAGCTTTCTAGAGTGATGAGGAAAAGGGAGATATGGCTGTGGCCAGTGGTGGCCCATTTTCTGTGCTTGGGACATAGGCATATTACCTGGGGCCAGTTGATTCTCTGGAGGCTAAGACTCCTTTCCGTCACAGCTAGAAGATCTAATGATAGCATTAGATCTAATGATAGCATTTATTTTACCACCAAACAAAAGCAGGGGGCAGCTTTGCATTTTTTGCTTCCTTTGTAGAGTCCTAAATCATTTGGTAATGTGAAACATGTCTACGGAGAGCCTTCGTGCTGTTTATTCTTATGGTTTCATGCAAAGATTGAGCAAGAGGAATTTGTTAGAAACAGCTTGCAATTATTTAGTGAAAAATATAAAAATAAAGTTGTGTGGGCATCAGTCAGGCTTCGGGACAACTCCAAGCTCCCTTAGTAAAAACGGTCAAGTGGAACAGCACACCATGGATTCTGGCTATGTCTTACATTCATCCTAGATTATTGCTGGGGAACATCTGCTTCTAGGGCCCTGATCTGTAAGCAAGTGGCTTGAAACCCTGGATGAGTAAAAGCACCTCCCCCAAAGTGCACCCACTGGGACGCATTCACCACACAGAGGACCACCTTTAAAAAGACTTGGAAGAATAATTCTCAGCTTCAGGAGGCCGGAGATGGGGCAATTAAGAAATGCTATAAAAGGGATAGTGTGTGACTTAACCATGTATTTTTTTTTCTCTCTAATTTTCTGGTTCAAATTTTCATGATTAGAACTTGAAAGCCTAATGTGGTTTAAGAAAAACCATCTACTCCTTTTGCCACTTACTTCATCACCAGAAATTTACTGCTGGAATGGACAAGCAGTGCATGTGTGTGTGTGTGTGTGTGTGTGTGTGTGTGCTCACGCATGCATGTGTGGGCACGTGTGCATGTGCACACACTTGTGTGATGGAGAACGTTCTCTAGTGGTTGCATTTCTGTGGTGTTTCTGGAGAGTAACTGCTGTAGCAGAAAAAGGCTTGATGTGTGTGTTCAGGAAGCAGCTGTGATGGAAGAGTCACCTGGGGAGTTGCTCTTTCCAAGGCCATTCGGCAGCCTAAATGCAGGGACACTTTGCTAATTGTGTCCCTACCATTTTTTAAAAATTAATTAATTAATTTATTTTTGGGAGAGGTTTGTGCTATAGGGCATGTGTGCTCGCCAGAAAGACAGAGAGAGACAGAGAGACACAAAGCGAGAACTCACCCTCCAGGGGGATGGGCACACCACAATCCCTTCTCCATTCTCCTCTCAGGATCTTGGGCACGCATGCACATACGCCTGGTGTGAGTTTAAGCCACCGGGTCCGGGACTCAAACCGCGGTCGACTACATGGGAGTTCAGCGACATAACCATTATGCTAACTGTTGGTCCCCCTACCATTTTTGATAAGGGTTCTATTCTCTCACATAGTTACTGCAACTTGGCATATGGCATTTGCCTGGTTGTGCTGAACTCATTAACTGCAATCTCCATCTTTATAACCTTTGTAAAGTACTTTATAAATCAGTGTCTACACTAAGAGTGAGCTCTGTTTCCATTCTCGCTGTCTCACTTGTCTGGTCTCCACTGGGAATGTGTCATGAACCTCTGATACTTCCACGAGACGTACTCAAGAAGAATAGCATGTCCTGCTGTAGATGAAGTTGAACATTTTTCTTTCCACAGATGGAACCTGAGAGGAGCGATTTCCCCTACATTCTTTCTCAAATGGAGCCTCTAATGCAGACGATCTCAATGACATAATTGTATGTACGCCGTGTGTGTATGTATATTTTGACTAACCATGGGAATACTGTTTTGGTATTCCTTAGATTGATTACTTCTACCCCAAGACTTTGCTGTCAGCTCGGAGCCTTTTGTCAGAGGCCTTTCTGGTTGACTGAGAAAAGCAAGGCAGCAATGCACTGTGTGGAAAGAACATGCGCCTGGTGTGCACCGACGGGGAAAGGCTCCGCCACCCCAAAATGACAATGTGAAGACAAAGCAAACACAGTCTCCACTCCGCTGACATGCACATTAGCTTTGGCAAATGTGACTTCTGAAATTCCACCCCCCCCACCCTGCCAGCTACATGAAGGTCCTTTCCAAGAAAAACATCAGAGTTCCAGTTCTGCTTCTCTTATCTTGCATGTGAAGTTTAATAGAGGTGCTGCTGGGTGCCTTTCAGTGTTTCCAAGAGTAGAATAAAGCAGTGTGCAGGCCATCAACCTGATTGGTACTTGATGACAAGTGTGTGCGACCCACAGAGAAATACATAAAGACGGAGGAGACCAAGCCAGTTCCTGTGAGATTTTAGATCACCCACCGCCCCAACACCACTTGCACATAGACTGAGTTAGTCATCTCCTCCTCCGCTCCTAGAGTTCTACATCCCTGTTGCAACTCTGGAACTCATATTTTCACATGACTTCCTAGGCCAATCACTTAGCTTGAGTTCCTTAAGCTTAAAGATATGACTTGCTGATTCTTGATTCTTAACCTTTAGAACAACTTCTAGGATGTAAAATAGATGCCTACTAATTGAGTGATTGAACGGAGCTTCAACTGCTTTATCTTTTTATACTTTTTTTTTTTTTGGAGAGGTTTTTGCTATAGGGCACGTGCACTCACCAGACAGACAGAGAGAGACATAGAGACAGAAAGCGGGAAATCACCCCCCAGGGGGGATGGCCACGCCGCAATCCCTTCTCCTCCATTCTCCTCTCAGGATCTTGGGCACACACGCACATGCGCCCAGCGTGAGTTTTAAGTCACCAGGTCCAGGACACGAACCACAGTCGACTACATGGAAGTACAATGACATAGCCATTATGCTAACTGCTGTTCCCCAACTGCTTTACCTTTAACAAGACTTTCACATACACTAGTATATTTGAAGATTCCAGACACCTGTTCCTTCAAGCCCTCTTTAGACTCTGACTGCAACAGCTCTTGAGGTCGGCCATGTGTTGGCCAAAAACATATGGCGGGCACAGGGTTCAGCACAGTGGACACCAAACAATAATCAGCTAACTGAATTTTCTACTATTTAGCCAGTTGATTCTAAATTTTAAAACCAGTTATTGTTGGGACCAGCAGCTGGCGTAATGGCTATGTCCCTGTACTCCCATGTAGTCAACTGCAGTTTGAGTCCTGGACCCGGTGGCTTAAACTGGTGCCGGATGCGTGTGCGTGAGTGCCCAAGATCCCGAGAGGAGAATGGAGGAGAAGGGATTGCGGCGTGGCCATCTCCCCTGGCGGGTGATTTCTCGCTTTCTGTCTCTCTGTCTCTCTCTGTCTGTCTGGCGAGTGCACGTGCCCTAAAGCAAAAACCTCTCAAAAACAAAATGATGATGATGACAATAAATAAAATTAAATAAATATTTTTTAAATTCAGCTTTTTAATTTTTTTATTTTTTAATTAATTAATTAATTAATTTTACATTCATCTAGTGAGCATCATCACAGCATACAAAATGTGATTTCCCATCTAGAATACACTGCGTAGTGGCTTAATCATACATGTTATCATCAATAATTTTCCATTTCTAGTTTCATATATATATATGTATATATATATAAAAATATACATATATATATGTGTGTGTATATATATATATATATAAAAATATACAAACTTATATTTTCCCCCTATTTCTCATCCTTTGCCATTTCCCACCCCTTCCCACACTATCTCTGGTGTCTACAGTTGCTTTCCATTCCTCCTCCCTCGTCCACATTTTATTAATTCACAACATATCTTAAGTAATCTAATTACTTTCAATAGCAAGCTCAGCTGATATATACATATCTATGAACACATGTCTGACGTTAGGTGTGAAACTCTGAGTAGAATGAATACACTATAAAGTAGCACCTAGCTGATGCTATATAGCCTACTGGGTCATTAAATAGGTATTTTTAAATATATTTTTTTAATTTCAAGAGAAGGAATTTTAGCTTTAATAAATCAAAATCAAAGAAATGCTAAGAGAGCTTTGCTTAAAACTTAAAGCCAGGAGACAGGTTGGGATTCTGTTCAAAAAGTAGGTACATGAACCTATCAGCAGCTCAAGACAAGACAAAAACTCACCTGTTTTGACAGACATAAAACAAAGAAAAGTTTGAAAGGAAAATTCGGAGTTAGTTTACATAAGTGATTCTCAAACTTTGGCAAATTTCAGAAGAACCTGACGTCATACAGGTTTCTGAGTAGGTTCTGAGAACTTCCATTTCTAGCAAGTTTCCAGGTGATGGTGGTGATGGTGGTGGTGGTCATGTGATGTGATGTAATGTGATGTGATATGATAGTGGTGGTGATGGTGGTGGTGGTAATGGTGATGGTGGTGTTCATGATGGTGGTGGTGATGATGGTGGTGGTAATGGTGATGGTGGTGTTCATGGTGGTGGTGGTGATGGTGGTGGTGATGGTGGTGGTGGTAATGGTGATGGTGGTGCTCATGATGGTGGTGATGTGATGGTGGTGGTAATGGTGATGGTGGTATTCATGATGGTGGTGGTGATGGTGGTGGTGATGTGATGGCGGTGGTAATGGTGATGGTGGTATTGTGATGGTGGTGGTGATGGTGGTGGTGATGTGATGGCGGTGGTAATAGTGATGGTGGTGTTCATGATGGTGGTGGTGATGGTGGTGGTGATGTGATGGCGGTGGTAATTGTGATAGTGGTGTTCATGGTGGTGGTGGTGATGGTGGTGGTGATGTGATGGTGGTGGTAATAGTGATGGTGGTGTTCATGGTGGTGGTGGTGGTGATGGTGATATGATGTGATGGTGGTTGTGGTAGTGGTGGTGGTGGTGGTGGTGGTTGTGGTGGTGTGATGATGATAGTGGTAGTGATGGCAATACTGCCAGTGTCAAGACCACACTCTCAGAACCCTGAATTGAATCAGAAAGTTATATTAATGATTCAGAATAAAATTTATTAGTTGTTTTATTTGATGAATTAGGCTCATGTCTTATCATTGGATAGACATAGTATCTATTTCTATTTATCTTATTGGTTTCCTTCATTTAAAAAAAGATGCATTTATTTGATGGAGACATCAAATCGAAAGGATGGCAGAACAATCTAGTAATGAACGGCCAGCTTTTGACTACAGCGAATGCCCTGGTTTGGAATATTTTCTTCCCTGGTATAAACTCCTTACCTGCGGCCACGTTCAAGCTGCCAGCATTAATTCACTGGGCTTGGAGTTGGGAAGAGCCAGCAACACACGCTTTGAACTGGACACAGGCCCACCCCTATTGCTCCCTAGCTTAATATTACCTTTTCGGCAAGCTGCCTAATCTCTTGCCTCCATTTTCTTATCTGTAAAACAGAGAGAATAAAACTTCTTCAGATTGCCCAGAGGAGTCAGCAAGCCAGACTGCAGAGTGCGAGACTCTGGGACCCTCAGCACAGGTAGATGTGATGTCAGGGAACTGGCTACCCGACCGCAGGTTCCAGCTCCCTGTGCTTCTGCAGAGGAAGACTGCTTGAGACCCCGTCTTCTGTGAGAACGCTACTAAGAGCCCCATAACGGCGTCTTTCTGTAGTTTGAAGCTTCACATGGGATATTCCCTAGGTCTGTGCTTGCAGGTGCTTCCTCACTTTGCTCTCAGATCTGCTGGGCTTCCACTCTCAGATCTCACTGGCTCAGTGTTCACTGCGTGTCAGAGTTTGCACCGATTGCCCTCTCCATGCTCCTTATTTCTTTTTGCATCACAAACTTGGTTCTTGGTTCTAGCACCTAGAAGATTTCATCTTCTGGGGCAACCACCCTACAGATGTTTGGGGTTTTTCAAGCCATTTATTTCCTTGCTTGGGGAGATTTATAATCTGAACTGATTGGGTGCTTGAATTATAAATTATCCTGCATTCCTTCTACACAACAGCATGCTGAGACTGGCAACCTAGGAGCAGTTAAAAGTAGGCATGGGATTTATAATTGTGAAAAAAACTGGAAGCTACTCAAAGGGGGCCCACAGTAGGGGATCGGTTAAGTAAAGTCTGTATAGCCACAGGGTGCCCATTATGCAGTCATTAAAAATGCCATTTGCGAAGTGTTGCGAAGAATATGAGCAAACACCCTGACTTGTTCTTTTTTTTTTTTTTTGGAGAGGTTTTCACTATAGGGCGCGTGCACTCACCAGACAGACAGAGAGAGACATAGAGACAGAAAGCAAGAAATCACCCCCCAGAGGGGATGGTCACGCCACAATCCCTTCTCCTCCATTCTCCTCTCGGGATCTTGGGCACGCACGCACACGCGTCCGGCGTGAGTTTTAAGCCACCGGGTCAGGGACGTGAACCGCGGTAGACTACGTGGGAGTCCAGCGACATAGCCATTACGCTAACTGCTGGTTCCCAACCCTGACTTGTTCTGTGACTCTCTCTCTACATCTATACACACACAGACCCACAACGTGCTCTCAACTAAACACATGCAAGAGTAAGATAATCCTTGCTTTCCACAGCCTCCATCTTTTTCTTACTATTTCCAGATTTTATGTAATTATAGCTCTTGTGTTTTGAGCACATGCATGCAAGGCATAATAGTCAACTCTTCTCAGGAAAAAATTCAAAGCACGTTTTATTTCTGCTTTACAGGTAAGAAAACTGAGATAGAGATTAGCCAATTTGCCCAGGATATGAAATTAGTGAATGAGAGAACCAAGATTTGAAATAATGTCTAATCAATCCCAAAACCTGAGTTCTTTTTACCACATTATGCTTGGAAGATTATGCATAGCTTTGTGATGTTGAAGTCTTGCAACAAACATTGTTTCTAAAAAGCCTGACATAAAAAATATATATATATATTTAAAAAAATCAAGTAACAGGATCTAATTATTTTTGATGGCTGAGTAGTATTCCATAGTGTATATGTGCCACAGTTTTTCAATCCAGTCATCCATTTTTGAGCACTTATGTTAGTTCCATCTGTTAGCAGTTGTGAATAATGCAGCAATAAACAATATGCAAGTGTCTTTCTGACCGAGTGCTTTTCTATCCAATAGGTAAGTACACAGAAGTGGTATTACTAGGTAATTCAGGAATTCTATTTAAAGGTTTTTGAGGAATCTCCATATTGTTCTCCACAGTGGTTGTACATATTTACATTCCCAGCAACAGTATAGGAGGGTTCCTCTTTCATCAAAGCCTCTCCAGCACTTGGTTCTTTATTTTTTAGATCTGAACCATTCTGACTGGGGTTAAATGGAATCTCGTTGTGGTTTTGATTTGCATTTCCCTTATGGTAAGAGATGTTGAACATTTTTTCATATGCCTTTTGACCATTCATATGTCTTCCTCAGAGAGTTGTCTGTTCAGCTATTTGCCCATTTTTTAACTTGATTGTTTTTCTGTGGGTACGCTGCTTGAGTTCCCTATATATTCTGGCTATCAATCTTGTATCTGAAGCATAGTTTGCAAATATTCTCTCTCGTTCTGAGGCTCGTGTCTTCATTCCGATCATTGCTTCCTTTGCTGTGCAGAAACTTTTTAGCCTGATGTCATATCGCTTGTCTGTTTTAGGGATTGTTGCCTGTGCTTCAGGGGTCTTGTTTATTTATTTATTTATTTATTTATTTATTTATTTATTTATTTTATTATTAGGTGTTTTTTTTGGGGGGGAAAGGTTTTTGCTATAGGGCACATGCACTTGCCAGAAAGACAGAGAGAGACAAAGAGACAGAAAGCAAGAAATCAGCCCCCAGGTGGGATAGCCATGCCACAATCCCTTCTCCTCCATTCTCCTCCCGGGATCTTTTTTTTTTTTTTTTTTTGGAGAGATTTTTCACTATAGGGCGCGTGCGCTCGCCAGACAGACAGAGACAGACAGAGAGACAGAAAGCGAGAAATCACCCCCCAGGGGGGATGGTCACACCGCAATCCCTTCTCCTCCATTCTCCTCTCGGGATCTTGGGCACACACGCACACGCGCCCGGCATGAGTTTTAAGCCACCGGGTCTGGGACGCGAACCGCGGTCGACTACGTGGGAGTCCAGCGACATAGCCATTACGCTAACTGCTGGTTTCCTCCTCTCGGGATC
This sequence comes from Tupaia tana, assembly GCA_026018925.1. NCBI lineage: Eukaryota > Metazoa > Chordata > Mammalia > Scandentia > Tupaiidae > Tupaia > Tupaia tana. Next base: position 11,202,660 of record JAKSZU010000013.1, on the reverse strand, counting down.
TTGAGGGCACGCACACACATGCGCCCAGCGTGTTTAAGCCACCGCATCCAGGACTCAAACTGGTCAACTACATGAGAGTCCAGCGACATAGCCATTATGCCAACTGTTGGTCCCCCATCCTGATATCCTCAAGAGTTTCCCGTATGTTTTAAAAAGGTTATACACCAGGACCGGCAGATACTGTAATAGTTACGTCACTGGACTCCTATGTAGTCCACTCTGTTTGAGTCCTGGACGTGGCAACTTGAAACTCACATTGGGGGAGTGTGTGTGTGTGCCCAAAATCTTGAGAGGAGAATGGAGGAGAAGGGATTGTGGCCTGACCATCCCCCCAGGGAGTTATTTTCCACTTTTTATATCTCTCTCTGTCTCTGATATAAAAATGGATGAATATTGAAGATTTAATGCTAAGCAAAAACAAGCCAGACTATAAAAGGCAGACATTGTATGTCTGAATATATATATATATATATATATATATATATATATATATATATATATATAATATATACTGAATGTCTGCACCTTATGGCAGAAACTGAAAGTTTGGAAGAAATAATAGTAAAGACAGCAAGTGTAGATACAAGTGACTGTATAAGAAGGCATGGACAGTGAAGGGTGGGAGTGAGGGGCTCAGAAGAAAAACTTAACAGACACAGAAATGGAAATTTATTGTTTATGCTAATACCTTTGACTTGCCTGACATGCAATGCATTTATCCTTTCAGAACCCATATCATAATTATGTAAGGACATACAATAATTAAATGTAAATTAAATAAATTTTAAAAACTATATTTAATGATGAGGGCCAAGGCTACAGATCATTTAAAAACAGAAATGGAGGTCAGATGGTGGCACAACAGTAAAATATAACACACTGTGAGGCAATTCCACAGGGAAGGTTTTTTTGTTCAAGTCTGGAACCTTCGTGAGTGTGGCAAGGAACACACTGGCCATGATACAGGGTTGGCTAAAGGCTGGGGGTAGATCTTGTCATATCCCATTAAGGCTATTTTTTTTCTCTCTCTCTTCCTCTCTCTCAATCATGGATGAAATAAATAAACTTTTAGAAAATAAACTAAAATTAAAAACAGAAATGTGTGGGTGGTGACTGTTGTATTCATGGTCATTGCTTTCATGTAATAATGCTTTTCTGTAATTTATAATAAAACATGGCCGCCTTTCCTGCCAGCAGTCCCCTCACACCAAGATGCATAGCTCAGAAAGCTGAATGCAGGCCTGAGTCCCTCCTCTCCCTGCCGGCAGAGTGAATGCAGTGAACGGCCTGTGCCACTCACCCGGCCACTGTGGCTATGCATCTCTTTCATTTGTTTTCTCGCTCTCCTTCCCCATCATCACCGTCTCCAAGCTTTGTTCCCCTCAGTTTTACTCCTGACTTCACTCTAGTCTAAGGCCTTGCGCGCGGATAGGAGTATGTGCTCACTAGATCATGCCCTTCCATGCCGTTTCTGTGGTGGTAGCATCTTCACCTCATGTCTTGACAACAGGTCCACGAGCAGAACTTTGTGGCATTCAAAGCCATAGTTACTTACTGTGAGGATGGAGGACTCAAGAGTGGAGTGCTTCTTTTTATTTAAAATTTTTTAAGAATTATTTTATTCAACTTTATTTATTTATTTAAATTTGACCAGAGAGGGTCAGAGTGAGAGTGAGAGAGAGAGAGAGGGAAAGTGAGAAAGCAAGCCGCAGGTCCAGGACGCAAACCGTGGTCGACCAGGTGGGAGCCCAGCACCTTGGCCACTGTGCCACCTACCGGCCCTAGGAATAGAGTGTTTCATCAGTGTTCCCCAAGAGCTATGGGGCTCTCTACATTTAGCATGTAGGCTTTGGTACTTCTCTTAGCCTCCCTTATAACCCCATAAGTCTTTGTTTGTTTGTTTGTTTGTTTTTGTTTGTTTGTTTTTGGAGAGGTTTTGTTTTTGCTATAGGGTGCATGCACTTGCCGGAAAGACAGAGAAAGACAGAGAGACAGAAAGAGAGAAATCACCCCCCAGGGGGGATGGCCACGCCGCAATCCCTTCTCCTCCATTCTCCTCTCCGGATCTTGGGCACGTACACACACTCCTGGCATGAGTTTAAGCCATCAGGTCCTGGGACTCTAACCACAGTCAACTACATGGGAGTTCAGTGACATAACCATTATGCCAACTGGTGGTCCCAACCCCACAAGTTTTTACATACCTTTGTTATTGTACTCACAATTTGTCATGTATCTGTTTCAGCTCTTAAATCGGAAGTTCTTTGAGGGCAGGACTGTGCCTTCTTTTTTGTACCTCTGATCAATGGATTTGGTCAGAAAATGTATGAGTGATTTCATCTTAGAAAACTGAGAAGCTGGGACCAGCAGATGGAGTAATGATTATGTAGTCCACCACAATTCGAGTCCCAGACCCACAGGTTAAAACTCACGCCAGGCGTGTGTGTGTGTGTGTGTGTGTGTGTGTGTGTGCCCAAAATCCCAAGAGGAGAATGGAGGAGAAGGGATTGCAGCATGGCCATCTTTTCTGGGGGGTGATTTCTTGCTTTCTGTCTCTCTGTCTCCCTTCTGTTTCTCCAGCAAATGCATACACCCTATAGCAAAAATCTCTCTTAAAAAAAAAAAAAAAAAAAGAAAGAAAGAAAAAGAAACCTGAGAAGCCACATGTGACCTTGTGCAATTACACATGAGTCTAGAGAAGAGAGTCATGAAACATTCAGGACACAGTATTCTTAGAGTTCCTTGTGAGCTTAAAATCTCAGAGAGGGGGGACCAGCAGTTGGCATAATGGCAATGTCACTGGACTCCATGTAGTCGACTGCAGTTGAAGTCCCAGACCTGGTGGCTTAAACTCACGCCAGGAGCGTGTGCGTGCATGCCCAAGATCCCGAGAGGAGGATGGAGGAGAAGGGAATGTGGTGTGGCCATCCCCCCAGGGAATGACTTCTTGCTTTCTGTGTCTGTCTCTCTGTCTTTTTGGCGAGGGCACACGCCCTATAGCAAAAATATCTCCAAAAAAATATAAAGAAGAAGAAGAAAAGAAAAGAAAAGAAAATCCCAGAGAGGGGCCAGCAGATGGCAAAACAGTTACATGGCTGGACTCCCACATGGCAGATCACGGTTTGAGTCCTGGACACAATGACTTGAAAGTCATGCCAGATGTATGTGCATGTGTGCCCAAGATCCCAGGGGGAGAATGGAGAAGGGATTGAGGTGTGGCCATCCTCCCAGGGGATGATTTCTTACTTTCCCTCTCAATGCCTCTGTCTCTGTCTCTCTGGCAAGCACATATACCTTAAAACAAAAAGCTCTTAAAAAAAATCGGAGAGCACCAAGTTCTTTCTTATATCTTACCCAGTCTTCCCAGCTTGAACTTAAATACTCCCCTCTCTTTCAGTCCTGAAGAATACAAAGAATATTGATTGGTATTTGCTTCACAAAAATACTCACATACATATGTGTGTGTTTATACTTGTCTTGCAACAAAAAGAACTTCAGCTTGTCTTATTAGAACCACAAATAAAATGGAATGAAAACAGGAGCAAAGAGGAACAATAAAGAGGAATGAGGGTGGAGACATTCAGACATTGAAAGGCAAAAATCAAGGTCTTAGAAATGGGATGGCAACTCCGTAGCCATGGGAAACTGTGGAGTGTTCTTTGACTCAACTGCACTGAATTAATCCACCTCTACCTGCAGTTGAGCATGTTGTGTTGCAGAACCTTCAGGCACCAGGGTCCCACAGTACAAACTGAAGTTCACCCCTGTTATGGGTTGACTGTATACCCCAGATTCGTGTGTCGGAATTTGGTTATTTATTGTAAGGTATCAAGAGGAGAATTTACCCAATTATGACATCGAAAGATAGAACTTTTAGGAAGTTATTAGGCATTAGGTTGACAACTTTTCTTGTCTTCGATGAGTTTATAAAGAGAGGGAAAAGGCCCAGGGCAGAGACTCGTAGACTAAAACATGCTCTGCTCTACCCTGCCCTGCCATGTGATCCACAGCAAGAAGACCCTCTCCAGGCCCAGCCTAGTGGTGCAGTCAAGAGCAAACTGAACTGCAGTGCTGTAAAGCCATATGGATGGTCACCAGTTCAGATCCCCAGGTTGGCTGGAAAACACATGCTGAAGATCCTGAGGAGCTGGAGGGCTTGGGAAAGATCTCAATGTGATGAGACCCTGCTGAGGGTGTTTTTTTTTCCCTCCCCTCTCTTTCTATATATGTATGTGATGTGTGTGTATGAGTGTGTGTGTGTAATTTTCTTGCTCATGTATTCACGTGCACTATCATAAATAAAATAAATATTTTTTTAACAAAAGACCCTCACTAGATGCTGCCCCTGGCCCGTAAACCACCAAACCATGAGCTGGATAAACTTCTGTCCTTATAACTCACTCAGTTCCAGGCATTTTCTATTATTAACAACAGAATTGACCTAGGCAACTTCCATGACCAATTCCCACCAAAACCTGCTCGAAGAAGGAGATAGCCAGCTTTCTCTCAGTCCCGGTGCTCATTTGTCCCCTGCAGCCTTGTCCATGTCAGTGAGTGTGATAGAAAGACGAGCACGTTAATCCCAGTCTCCATGACCTCTGCATGTTTACCCGAGGGAAGAACGGATGCACCAGTATATTTGACAAGAGCTTTCTAAAAACCCTCAAGAGACAGGGATTTCTTAAGTGTTTGATAATCAGGAAGGAACCCAGAAGTGATCATAGAGTGTACAATATTATCCTATGAGCTATCACCAATTCCAAAATTATAATTTTTTAAAGCTCTTGAACATAAAAACAGCTATTCCCCAGGGAAAGGGAACACAAATTCTTGGATGCCAGCTATGTACACATTGCAAAAATAAAGATATGGTGGAATCACAAGTTTGTCATATGCTCCTCTCCTTTTGAGAAGGAAGAGTATCTTCTTTTTTTTTTAAGGATTATTTAACTTTATTTATTATTATTATTGTTATTATTATTATTTTGCAGTTTGATGAGAGAGGGGGTGGAGGGGAGTGAGGAAGCAAGCCACCAGGTCCAGAACTTGAACCGTGGTCGACCGTGTAGGAGTCAAGCGCCGTTAACCATCACACCACCTGCCAACCTCAAGAAAGGGTGTCTTAAGTAACTCTGGATTCCATGAGCAACAAAGGAGGGAGGGAAGGAAGATTGATCTACTCACCACAATCAGGCTCTTTCCACAATGATTTCATTCACAATTCTTTTATGATATGTTTTGGAGATTAACAATTTTATTTTGAAACCTGTAAATTCTCAAATACTTTTGCTCACATGCATAGAGAAAGGGAATCAGTGGGGATGGGGGGAAGCCAAGATCACTGGGTTGGTCAGGCCTAGAGTCATAAGAATCCAATGAGCTGAGGAAAAATGGAGGAGTGGGGATGTTTAGCTCATAGACTCTACAAGAGACCTAAACAAATCATGCCATGAGTGGGATAAAGAAGCAACTGGATCTCAAAAAATCAGAATGTAGGGACCAGCAGTTAGCATAATGGCTATGTCACTGGACTCCCATGTAGTCAACCACGGTTTGAGACCCAGACCTGGTGGCTTAAACTCACGCCGGGTGCGTGTGCATGTGTGCTCAAGATCCCAGGAGGAGAATGGAGGAGAAGGGATTGTGGCATGGCCATTCCCCCTGGGTGGTAATTTCTTGCTTTCTATCTCTCTGTCTCTCTCTCTGTCTTTCTGGCAAGTGCATGTGCCCTATAGGAAAAAAACTCTTAAAAAAAATCAGAATGTAGGGCTCAACCCTCTTGTGATTTATCTATCTTTCTGTATTTCAGCTCCATTCACCCATATTGGCCTTTTCCAATGGCACTAAATATTCCCTCCAGGCTCTAGTGTATATCTCATCTTCCAGCAGCATCATCATCTGAGAGTGATTGAATCTTTTTCTCCAGTTGCATTCTTTAGAAATTCCAGGAAATATCTAGCACTGTGTCTGTCTATGAGTTCTTAACCCCTCAGTGATCACATACATGCGGATACAGTGGAGTAGACAGAAATGGGAGGTGCAATACCATACAGCAAGTTATTTACTAATAAGATGCTTCCTCCCCTGTCCCCCAGCAAGAGAGAGAATCTTTCAGAATTAAGGGAATGACAGAGGCTGGGGAGTCTGAAGCCTAAACTTCACTCAATATAGTTGACTCTCTGTATCTGCAGGTTCTGCATCTGTAAGGCCAACTCTGATACTCCATTTTATATAAGGGACTTGAGCATACACAAAGATGGGTATTCACAGAGGGTCCTGGAACTGATCCCCTGTGAATACTTAGGGACAACTGTTTAGAGCTCTGAGCAGAACCCAGGAAGGGCATAGGCAAGTCTTCTTTCTCAATATTTCTCAGGAAATAACAAATATAGGGTTGACATAAGAACATAAATGAATTTTCATATGATTTTCTATATGCTACAGAAGCAGCATGGATCTATACAGACCATGCAATAAAATTGTGGTAGTAAAATCACTTTTCAAGATAGCTTTACAATAAATGCATTTTTGAGTGTCTAATAAAAACAATAGTATTTAAGAGTTCTCAGTCCTTCTTGATTTCATGGTTTCTTTATGACTTCTTGAAACATTGCCAGGTTTCATAAGAACTTGGTGCTAAAAAGATGGTTTTACGGGGCTGACAGTTGGTGTGGGGGTTAAAGGTGCTGGACTGTCACATGGCTGACCACAGTTCAAGTCCTGGACCTGGCAGCTTGCTTTCTCAGTTTCTCTCTTTCTCTCATCAAATAAATTAAATAAATAAAGCTAAATTTAAAAAAAATTCTTTAAAAAAGGATGGTTTTTGTCATCCATTTGACAATAATGTAGTGCATGTATGTTGTTCTGGGCCAGGCATTGTACTCGGTGCTATGTACTCACTACTGAGCAAAACAAAAACTACCCTTGCCCTCACAGAGTTTACATTCTAATGGGAGATACAATGGGAAAAAAGTATTCTAGATGTGGTCTTAATGAGATAAAGTTCAGGGAACCATGAAAACATTGAATGAACCTATGGCCACCCATAAAAAAGAACTTGTTACTGTAGAACCAAATCCCAGGCCCATTGCTACCCACATTATATAGCCATACACTTTCCCTCCTCTGAGAAGAGTAAAGCTTCAAGTAACTACAGACTAATTAAAATAGGAATTGGGAGAGCAGGCAGTGTCACAGCAATAACAATAGTGGATACACATGTGAAAGGTTCTGAGTTCATATCCTGGGACCTCCTAGAGACGTGCGTCCATGATCTGGGTTGGCTGAGATGGGGGATGAATCTTTACATGAAGATTCCATTGGGGATCTCTCTGTCTCTCTCAGAAGAAATAAATGAATAAACTTAAAAAGGGGATAGTCGTGGAAGGGCAAGATGAGGATAAAATTTTTTATCCCTTAGTTCCCCAAAACTAAAATAAAACCATATGTTGGATAGTTATTATCCACTTACAATCAAGTGTCTTATAAATGGTAGCTGGGTTTAATTTATTGACAAACTGCAAGAGAAACTAAAGAAAGCTCTTCTCTTTTGGAATCAGGGGAGTGAGTTTTTGTTTCCTTTTAAATTCAAGATTTACAACAAAAACCTAGGCTCGTTATAAATAAAGAAATAAAAACTAATTTACCTAGAGCACTAGTTTAGAAAACAGACTGCATCTGGGGCCGGCTGGAGGCATGGTGGTTAAGGCAGCTAGATCCCATGTAGCTAACTGCACAGTTTGAGTCCTGAACCTGGCGCCTTGAAAAAGCACACCAAGTGCTTGTGTGTGTATGCTCAAAATCCCAAGAGGAGAGTGGAGGAGAGGGAATGTGGCGTGGGCATTCCTACAGAATAGGCTTTCTCACTTTCTCTCTGTATCTTTCTCTGTCTCTTTCTCCTGTAAACACACATACCCAATAGCAAATTAAAAAAAAAAACGGGGGGGGGGACCAGCAGTTGGCATAATGGCTATGTTGCTGGACTCTCACGTAGTTGACTGCAGTTCGAGTCCTGGACCCAGTGGCTTAAACTCACGCCAGGAAGATCCCGAGAGGAGAATGGAGAAGAAGGGATTGTGGTGCGGCCATCTCCCCTAGGGGATGATTTCTCTCTTTCTATCTCTCTGTCTCTCTCTGTCTTTCTGGCAAGCGCATGCGCCCTATAGCAAAAACCACTCAAAAAAAAAAAAGAAAGAAAGGAAACTGATTGCATTGAAAATGTCATATGTTTTCATAATACCAGATTTAAATCTTAAAGAAAATGAATGCTGGGACCAGCAGTTAGCGTAATGGCTATGTCGTTGGACTCCCACGTAGTCGACCGAGGTTCACGTCCCGGACCCGGTGACTTAAACTCACATCGGGCGTGTGTGTGTGCATGCCCAAGATCTCGAGAGGAGAATGGATTGCGGCGTGGCCATCCCCTCTGGGGAGTGATTTCTCGCTTTCTGTCTCTCTGTCTCTCTCTGTCTGGCAAGTGCACGCGCCCTATAGCAAAAACCTCTCCAAAAAAAATAAAAATAAATAAATAGATAAATAATAATAAAAAGAAGATGAATGCTTTTGAAAGATTGTTAGATTTTAAAGAATAACTTTATCAGTCAGAGTCGGTCTAGGTTACGCTGCAGTCATGATGACCCTGAAAATCTTGGTGGCTTAAACAACAGCTTGGGCTCCATCTGTATCACAAGTTGGCTGGGGTGCTTGGCAATTGTTGTCCCTCAGGGACCCAGGTTGTTGGAGTCTTTGTTTTGCATACATTTCCACAATAGTGGGGGTAGAAAAGAAACATGGTGAATCATGCATTGGCTCCTAAATCTTCCTCCCAGAAATGAGATGTTTGCTTACATTTTATTGGCCAAAGCAGGTCACGTGCTTTTAAGTAATACCTAACTTAAGTTGATAAGAGAGTGCAGTCTTACCACAATGGCTGATTTCATCAAAAATTATAATCATTCAGAATTTTTTTTTTTTTTTAGGTTTTTGCTTTAGTGCACTTGTGCTGCTGGAAAGAGATAGAGAGAGAGAAAGTGAGAAATCACCCCCACAGGGGTGGCCAAGCCTCAATCCCTTCTCTTCCACTCTCTTCTTGGATTATTTGGTACATGTACACACAGGTCCACCATGATTTTCAAACTACCAGGTCCAGGACTTGAACCATGGTTGACCATGTGGGGGTCCAGAACCTTAACCACCATGCCACCTGCTAGCTCTCAGAATGTTATTTTAAGTATTTGAAACCTAATTCAGCTACTGTTACTGTTCCATATGTCTAGTTAATGATCTTACTAGACACTTGATGAATGAACAGAGGAATGAAGCCTAAGTACTTTCCTCTTAAACCTGAGTTGATGTTAAGTAAATTGCTTCACCCATAGGATGTGGTAGAAGTAATGTTCTGGAAATTCTGAGGCTAAGTCATAAGAAGTCTTCCACCTAGTCCCCGGGACCTACTGCAGGCAAAGCTCCCCGTCCCCGCCCCTTGGGACATGCATGTAGCGTGAGGCACTTGCTGGGAACCCAGAGCTGCCATATGGCCAGTCCAAATACTCTGATGCCACCATGCTGGAGAGGCCACATGGAGAGGCCCAAAGACCACATGAGGAGAGAAAAATCCCAGCTGGAGGTGAATTTTTTTCTTTACTTTAAATCTTTTAATTAAATGCACTTCTGCCTTCTGAATGTTGTGTGAAGATAGAAGCATTCCAGGGAGTAATCACATACCCAATTAATTTCTTCAAACTCTAATTCCTTAGTGTAAATTAATGGATCAGAGGTGGCTTTTCCTGGAAGCTTGGAAAGTCCTCAAGAGTGTTAGGAAGAAGAGGAGCCTTGCCTCTCATAGGAAGAAGAAGCTAGAGATGATTTTTTTTAATTTTATTGATCTTTATTTATGAGAGAAAGTGATGCACATAGAAAGAATGAGAGAGAGAGACACCCTCAACAGGGTCTGATCACACCATGATTCCTCTCCTCCAGGCCTCCTGCTCCTCAGGACACACACGTATACACCCAACATGTCTCAGGTTGACCAGACCAGGGGTCCAGACCCACAGTCAGCCATGTGGTTTCCAGTACTGCAGTCCAGTACACCACTGACCACACAATGAGACTTGTCTAAGAGAAATAATTTTGAGGCTTGAGTTATTGCATAGGATGGGGAATACTTCTATGGTGGGAAATATACGGGGTAACCCAGTAATCAGCATAAAAATGAAGCACACCCAAGAATGAGGTTCCTGGAGGGCTCCTTATCTTCACCTGATCCTATTTTGCCAGGATCCTGTCACCTTGAGCGGATAGCAGTGTGAGCGCTGAACAGATTAGGGATGGATCGTGAATTCAGTCTTACTCCTGGAGACCCTCAGCCACCTGTGGAATCTAGCTCTTTTGATGGGAAACTAGTAGCTCTCGTCCCTAGTCAAGTTGTTTAAAATTTTGAGAAAAAAGGTCCCCCAAAAGATATGTGAACTGGGAACTGGAACGCCATGTTTTTCTGATAAGGTGACAATAGAGAACCCTCTTCAGGTTGTGTAGCCATGTAACTTAGCCAGAATCAGACAGACTTCATAACCTGGTCATGAACAGCACCAGGAGGCCACAAGACTGCCAATGTGGTCAACACTTAGGACATGGAGGCGTGTCAGAAACACCTTCCCTAAAAGGAACTAGACAGGCCTTGAAATGAGCAAGTCCCACATATTCCTCCCAAATTTTTCAGAAAGATAAGTCGCCATATTCTTGGGATGAAGTAAATGAAAGGACAAAGAAAGACCAAGAGTATTGCACTGAGCTCCCTCTGCATGGAAGAAAACAGTGCCAACAGGACATGACCATCTCCCCTGATGGTGGGGTTGAAGGAACCGTGCAGGCTGCGCGGGGGCCCTCACCCCTAGCCACACAGGGCTGGAGCAATCCCATGGGTCATGAGACCTGAAGCACAGGTTCCCCAGATCTTGTTCTTGCTTTACATTTCCTATCAGCCAGATTAGCTGTCTGCTATTAGGTGGGTGCAAAAGTGATTGTGGTTTTGCATTGCTGAAACTTGCTGTTTGATATTGGATACATTCTTAAATAAACGTATTTATGTTATACAACATTTTAATACATATTTCTTGCTTTACTTTTTTTTACTTTTTATGTATTTTAGACTACAGATATTATGCTTAATAAAAAGCAGATTCAAGTGATTTTCTTATGTGAGTTCAAAATGGGTCGTAAAGAAGCACATTGGCTCAGAACTGTGAATGAACTTACGGTAAAGTGGTGGTTCAAGAAGGAGATGAGAGCCTTGAAGATGAGCAGCATAGTGGCCAGCCATTGGAAGTTGACAGTGGCTAATTGAGAGCAATCATCGAAGCCGATCCTCTTAACAACTACACGAGAAGTTGCCAAAGAAATCAATGGTGACCATTTTACCGTTGGGCATTTGAAACAAACTGGAAATGTGAAAAAGCTCATGTATATATTAAAAAAGAAAAGAAAAGAAATATGTATTGAAATGTTGTATAACATAACTACATTTATTTAAGAATGTATTCAATATCATAAGTAGGTGCCTCATGAGCTGACCAAAAAAAAAGAAAATCATCGTTTTGAAGTGTTGTCTTATTCTACATGACAAGAAAACATTTCTCTATCAAATTGTGGCGTGGATTTTACGTAACAACTAGTGATGTCCAGTTCAGTGGTTGGACTGAGAAAAAGTGCCAAAGCACCTTCTAAAGCCAACTTGCATCAAAAAAGGTCATGGTCATTGTTTGGTGGGGTCTGAGCCACTACAGCGGTCTGAATTGCAATGAAACCATTAAATCTGAGGAGGATGCTCAGCAAATCGATGAGATGCACTGAGAACTGCAAAGCCGGCATTGGTCAGCAGAGCGGGCCCAATTCTTCTCCATGACAATGCCTGACCTTACATTGCACAACCAAGACTTCAAAACTGGGCTAAGAAGTTTTGCCGCATGGCCATATTCACCTGATTTCTCACCAGCCAACTACCGCTTCCTCAAGTATCTTGAAAACTTTTTGCAGAGAAAACACTTCCACAACCAGCAGAATGCAGAAGATGCTTTCCTTCCAAGAGTTTGTCAAATCCTCAAGCGCAGATTTTTATGCTACAGGAAGAAACAAACTTATTTCTCATTGACAAAAATGTGTTGATTATAAGCGTTCCTATTTTGATAAATAAAGATGTATTTGAGCCTATACATCTATGTAATGCTTTAAAATTCATGATCTGACACTACAATCCCTTTCGCACCAACCTAATAGTAACGTCATTCTTGGTTGTATGATTTTTATTTTTTTTTTTAAATTTGCTATAGGGTACATGTGCTCACTAGAGAGAATGCAAAAGCACTTTCTGGGGGGTTGGCCACACTGAAGTCCCTTCTCCCTCTTTATCCTTTCAGGATTTGGGGCACACACCACACACACCTAGCGTATTTTTCAAGGCCTTGAGTCCATGACTCCAACTGTGCAGTTAGCCACGTGGGATCCAGCTGCCGAAACCACCATGCCACCAGCTGGGCCAGTTGTGTGATCTTAGCTCTAAGCATATGTAGTAATGAGAGCATAAGGAAACGGTTACAACCAAAATGCCCTCAACACGGAGGCTCTATGCCAGGCACTTAACCAGGTTCTGGAATAAGGAAATGAGTAAGTCAACTATTCCATCATTAAGGAGCTGTGTATTTAGTGAATGAAAGAGAATAACGTGCCCCCAGTGCTTTATTTTTAACTATCATAGTTCTTAATATTGTGAGTCATTTAGTCTTTCATTGTTAGTCATTACACTTGGCTTTTGGATAACAAAGACAAAATATAGAGTCTTTGCTTTCAAAAAGCTCCTGATAGGGTGGGTGAGATTGGTGCATGAAGGCTGTGTGATTTGTGGTACGAGGAAGATAAACAAAGAGTAGTTGCACCAAATGAGAGGAAGTAGGGAGCCTCTCAGAGGAGATTTGGGTATCAGCTGTGCTAGCTATTGGATATATTTAGACTAATTAAGTTCATTAGCAAATCAATTAAATGGGGGAGGGAAGGCATAGAAAGCAACCATGGATACCAGAGACAATGTGGGAGGAGAGTGGGACATGGCAGAGGGTGAGGGATAGGGAATCAAGGATGGCAAAACAAAAAACAAAGTATACAAGACATAAGAATTGGAAAATTATTTGCTGATAACATGTATGTTGATGTGCTTGATTGAGCCAATAGCCAATACACAGCGTATTTCGGATGGAAAATTCATCTGTATGGTGTAATGATGTATAGTGAATTAATGTAAAAAATAAATAAATTTAAAAAGAAAAAAAAAAAAGATTCCCAACTCACTTTCCATTGACTGCTCAATTCTTCCCAGGTCGCATTGCTCTCCTTCTCCATTTCCAAAATTCTACCTGATCCATCTGGTCCAATGACCCATTCTTCAATAACTTTCCTGCATGACCTTTTATGAGAAGCATGAACATTAGTGACAAATGTCAACCCCACCATACTTAACTATGGATGGTGTCCTCAAAACCATAGCAGACAGACAACTACATGTCTTCGCCCTTGTTACCTATAGATTGGCAATTCTTGGTCGATCAATTATTATAGCCAGTGTGAACAGTTATACTTCAAAGAAAAACACAGTGAAGCTCAGTTTTCAAAATAACTATTTAAGGATGATTAAAAAGTTATCACTATTGATGACGAACCAAAGGTTTGTTTAATTTAAGATGGCTTACACACAAGGTTCTCCACCTGTGTGGCAGGTGGAGTTGCTGCGGTGAATATCCAAGGACATGACAGATCATTTTCATTTTTCTTGAGGAAAACACAGAACTACTTAAGACCTCTCAGACACTGAATGAACTAATAGCTGAAGGGAGTTCACAGTTTCAACACCAAATTGTACTACATTCCTTCTGCTGATGTCATATCTCTGCAAAACTAGATTTTCAGTAATTTCTGTGATAAAAAGCCAGTACTGCAGGAAAACCAGAGTGGAAGAGAAAATGACGGGGCGGTGGCCAATCTGAATCCAAGATAAGAGAAGTCACACAGTGCCAACAGGCACGTACTCCCCATTAGTAAATGTGATTATTAAAGAATAAAGTAAAACACATTTTCATTTCTACTTATTGGTTTCATAGTTTCAAACAGCTACTAAGGTTTTGGACCATAAATATGATTAAGGTGTTTGGACTTTATTCATAAATACTGGGTATTTCTTTTGGCCTAGAGTACAAGAAAAAAAAAAATTACTGAGAAGGGAGTTGTGAACTGAGAAAGTTTGAGAACCTCTGATCTTCACTATTATTGAAAGTCATGCTACTCTTTTTTATAAAACTGCTTCAGCTGGAGGCCTCTGAATTAGGATACAAGGACTTTGTGAGTCTTCAAGTATGAAGAAAGAAGCATAAAGGCCAAACGGAAGAAACTTTTTGTTTAATTAAAGGATCTGTTTCATTAGTTTGGGCTTTACTGGTGGGTTCTCCAAACCAAACATAAATTGCAACACAAAATGTGCCCATTCTACAGACTCAGACGCCACCACAAGGCTCATCAGGAGGATATGACAGTAGATCCGAACTGTTTTGCTGCAACACAACAGACTTACCAGTTGAGTAACCAAGTTCGGGGTTTCTTTCTGAGACTGATTATGAAACAGTGATTTTTTTTTTTCTTATTTTTCTTTTGATGAAACAACTTACCCTGTTCAGGTTTAAACTCACCACCTTGATCTCAGTGGCACTGTGTTAGCTGTGATCTTATCCAGATGGGCTAGCCAGCTTTTCTCTGAAGACACCACTGCTGTGCAAGTCTAAGTGAACACCATCAGCTACAGGAGAGAATCCATTTGGGGCTGGGGTAGGAGAAGAAGATTCTAAATGCATTTGTTTTGCCAAGGATGGGTGAAGAGCATTACCTTCTATGAAAAAGAAAATAAGCAAAATTATTATTTCACTTAAAAAGTTGATTAATAAAAATACCTGGTGCATTTGAAAGCTTTTTTTAATAATAGACAAAATAATTTTTTTAATGGAAGAAAGAGCCTGTGTTAGACCTTTAATTCTTTTAAAGCTAAACAAATATTAATAATATACCATTTGATATTTATTTAATATTATTTAATATTTAATGATAATATTTTACAATGCCCCTAGGTATTTTTTTAGAGATTTTTGCTATTGGGCTCATGCACTTTCTGGAGAGACAGAGGGAGACAGGGAGCCAGAAAGTGAGAAATTACCCCTCAGGGGGGATGGCCACGCCACAATCCTTATTTCTCTATTTTCCTCTCAGGATTCGGCATGCACACATATGCACCTAGTGTGAGTTTCAAACCACCGGGTCTGAGACTTGAGTTGCGGTAGACCACATGAAAGTCCAGTGCCTTAACCACTATTCCAAGTACATTACTTTTGCATTCCCACTTCATAATATCGGGCAACTTATTTATTTATTAGAACCATCTTTCTTGTCAGTCATCCATTCAATATGGTTATTGACGTTTATCGAGGACCTTGCATGCTCCAAGCATTGCACAAGGCCACACTACATGCCGGCAGATCTGGAAGATGGGAAAGGGCATGGGTCCAAGTGGATTAGCCTCATCTTTCTTGCCCAATAATGATAATGTAGGGAATTACACTGTGGTTAGTAACACAGTGTCCTCTGTAGATCAAAGAAGGGCGTTTTCCCTATGGGGCTCAATGACACATGGATTTAGGCAATAGCAGAAACCTTATGCTCTTCCTTGGCTTAGAGGGATCTGTTCGGCTCTCATAAGAGTGATTGTTATAAGTGGCCACCACTGATGAAGTGTAGGATAGTCCAAATATTCTTTCTTAGAATCACATCCTATTGCTGAAGACTAAGACAGTAAAATAAATGATTTACTGATTATAATTTAAGTTTCTCTAGGCTCTTTTTCATTGTGTTCAAATTAGGAGTAGTAGGTATATATGAATAAATAATATTTTAAAAGAATAACCTTTAGTTTCTTATAAAATGGGTAAAGTAGACTATGTATTTCCAGATTATGAAAACCTGGAGTTGATTTTCTTATATTAACGGCACGGCTAATATATCACTCTATGACATCAGGAAAAAAGTTACTAGGAAAATGCCCAGTTATACCAAAGAAGGTTCTTTGGATTATAGTGATAGAAAATCCAGCAAAAAATAACATAAAAAATAAGAAATATATTGGATCGCATAACTGGGTGGTCAGTGAGAAGTGTGGGCCAGATATCAAGAGCAGGACAATGCCACCAGGACCCAGTTCTGTCCCTCTATCTCCCCATTCCACTTCCTCTGAGCAGCTTCATTTCTCAGCACTGTACTCTTCTGGTAATGAGTTGGAAGTAGCAACTCCAATCTTACATCTTTGTAACTCAAAAAGAGCAAAGATCTCTCTTCCAGAAGTTGTAGCAAAAATCTCAGGAGTTTCATCATGTCTGTGCCTGCACCAACTGCTCTAACCAGAGGCTATGATGTTCTGATGGACATTGGTTTAAGTAACATACTTCATCCCTGAGCCAGGAGCAGACCCTGCCCAAAGCTCTAGGCTGCTGATGAGCGAGAGCCTGACGTGCAAACAGAGGTCAGAGGTTGGGATACAGTTATCCAATGAAGGATAAATGGAGGCAGGAAGTCAAATATTCATTGGAAATAAGACTCATCTCCCTTTCCAAAAAAGTCCATGACAGAGAAGTCATCCTCATGAATTGTAGAGTCCAAGAGAGAGGTCTTCAAACAGCAGCCCAGCCTGAATTGTTCAAGTATTTAAAAATAGCAATATGAGGCAGAGGTAAGCAAGTGTATGTTGACGAACTCTCTAAGAGGATGATGTGTAATATCTATTAATTCTTATAATGTATATGCTCCCAAGCTTCCAACATGGCAACAGTGACCATGGGTTGAGATGCACAGTTAGCTCTCAAGAACTGGTAGGAGCCAGTACAAGCCAGCTCCAGCATACCTCTAGCAATAAGTGATGATCATAGAGCTTTTGCACACTTAATATTTCACTTAGGCCACCAAAGTAGTCAACCAAATCCCTCAAAACTTTCCAAATTAAGACAGATGTGAAGGTCAAGGGAAAGGGTTTAGTGGCAGTTATAAGAAACAGCTTTGTCACCAGTCAAAAGTATACATATTTTAGATGCCTTTGACAGAAATCATGCAGCTAAATCCATCATTCGACTGGTCATGTAGCCACATTAAAATAGTCTTCCTCACTCTATATGAAATGTTGGAGAAAAACAGCAATTATATGGCCACAATCGCTTCTGTCCCCATGAATTGCTTCACAGTCAAGCATTTCTGCACACATGTCCCCCGAGATGCCCCTTACTGCTCAGGGTGTCTCCCAGGCTCACAACTTGCTGGCCACAGAAGACACATCTGTTTGTTGATATTTTTCTAAGCTGCTAATAACACAAACCCTATGATTTTTCCACTCTGATGAATGAACGAAAACAAGGCTCACAGTCAACCCTGCAGCTCAGAACACTGATGACTTGTTACCAGTGAGGAAATAACCACAATGGCCAAGGCTACGGTAAAACTCTCACTGAGAAAACACATCTTACATGTTTAGGTTCGCCTTTCAGTCAGCTCCTCACACAGCACAGCGACTGGCAAGGGCATGGCATGTCCTCAGGTTTATTTTGGGAATGAGAATAAATTCCCATTTGAAATTCTTTTGGAAACTCAGCTTTTCATGAAAAGATGCAAGTCCAGGTCCAGCTACTAGAGTTCTGGGTATGATGGACCTTGGGGAAAAAGCAACTTTCCTTGGTCTGCTTCCCCTCTGTCATGTTGGGGCCTGTTGAGGGGATATCTGGTCATAAACCCCAGTCCAGAAATGATAGACAGGAAAATGCATATTAGGAAAGAAAAAAAAAAAGAGAGAAAACAGAGCTTTCCACAATTTCCTTTATCTCCTTTCAGAGAAGTTGCTAGTTTAGGATGTTGCCCAATCTAACAGCACAGTTCCAAATGTGTGCCTTTGCATTTCAAATGCCAGAGTGCCAAAAAACAAACAATCAAACACACAAACGGAAAGATATCAGTGTTTATCAGCATGCCATCTGGGAAAACCTACCACTGAAATCCTCTTCCCCTTCTACTAAGGGCAGGAGACTAGTAAGCGTCTCAGTAAGGCACACTGTTTAATACACTTAGCCCATCTCTCCCAAAGGATTCTGGGTCAATCTCCAAAAGTAGCGGCAGTAGTAACCAACACTTATTTCAGGCATCTTTTGTGCCTGACATGAATTTATGCTTTTTCCAAGTATGCTTTAAAAGATGGTCAAAATGTCTTCACCCTCACAATGACCTTAGGTGGTAAATTCCATTGTCCCTATTTTAAAAATGAAAGAAGTGAGGCTTAAAAATGTTCAGTAATTAGACCTAAAATTACAAAACTAATATATAGTTAATGTTACTATTTATAGCAGAGCCAAAGGTTAAAATCTGAACCCTTAATTATACTGAATTTCTAAGTCAATTTCCAAAATTGGCAAAGTACATAAAAAGAGAATGAAGAAAAGATCATTGGAGGGATTGCAGCTATATACATGCAGACAAATTCAACCTTTGGATTTGGAATAATAATGATTATTAATTTTACAATATTTGCATAACATGTTAGAATTTGTAAGACATTTCCATGTATATTTGATCTTCATAGCAATTATGGAATGCAGGTAGAAAAATCTGTACTTTCTTTACAAAGGCAAAGGCTAAGGCTGAGTCAATGTTTATGAAAGCAGATAATAGATCTACAACCTAGGTCACTGAAAAAGATGAAGCACTTCTCTAGGCCAGCAGATGGTATAGTGGTTAAGGCACTGGACTCCATGTCATTGACTGTGGTTCAAGTCTCAGACCTGACAATTTGAAAATCACACTGGGCACATATGTGTGCATCCCCCAAATCCTAGGAAGAGAATTGAAGAAAAGGGATTACGGTGTGGCCATGCCCTCTGGAGGATGATTTCTCACTTTCCCGTCCACTGTCTCTCTCTGGCAGTGCTCGTGCCCTATGGCAAAATCTAAAAACAGAAAAAAAGATGGAGCATTCTCAGTTCATTTTCACATCTAAGATAGCCACTAGCCACAATACCCAACTCATGTAAAGACTGAGACAATAACTTCACTTGTAAATACAATTCTAAGTAAATAATTTCAAATTAGTGTAAATACAAAAATCCCAAATAAAATATTTGTAAATAGAATCTAGCGTACGTAAGGAATGACATAACTTGGTCATTAAGGTATATCCCAAGAATTCAAGAATGGTTCAATAAAAGCAACTATTTCAATATATTAGGTAGTCAGAAAACTCATGATGCATTTTTGTATAGAAAAACATAAAAATATATGTCATGACTTTTCTGATGACCCAATACTATACCAACAAATTAGAGCAGAAAACAATTACATGTCAGCTTTGTAGACGAACATTTGATAAAACTCAATAGCCATTTCCTTTTTTTGTCTTTTGTTTGTTTGTTTGTTTTTGCCATAGGCCAGAGAGAGTGAAAGAGGGAAGAAGTGAGAAATCACCCCCTGGGGGATGGTCACATCACAGTCTCTTCTCCTCCATTCTCCTCTTTAGATTTTGGGCACACTTGCACACACAGTTGGTGTGATTTTCTAGCTGCTAGTCCAGGGCTCGAACTGTAGTGTTGGCTATGTGGGATACAGCCACTTAACTACCATTTTAGCCTCCATGCCACCTGCTGGCCCTCATTAGCCATTTCTAGTAAGTTAAGAAGAAAAACATTTGAAGCTGCTAGGCAGCTTATAATCATTACTTATAATGCATAGCAAGTTCTCAGTATTTGTTGAATTTTGTACATATGCTTCAAAAAAAGAAAAGAAAGCAAGCTATTTAGCCCATTTTCAATTTGATA
The DNA here is from genome assembly GCA_026018925.1 of Tupaia tana. Lineage (NCBI taxonomy): Eukaryota > Metazoa > Chordata > Mammalia > Scandentia > Tupaiidae > Tupaia > Tupaia tana. The sequence continues at coordinate 11,182,738 of JAKSZU010000013.1, read as the reverse complement.
TAGAGGGGCAAATATCCTATGAATCGGACATGTACACATAATTGATCTATATGGAAAGCCTATAAACAAAGCCACAAAATCTCTTCCCTTCACAACCACCTGGTGGTACCTCTGACTCTGTTGATGGACCATGACTGGGGCAAACCAAAAGCCAATAGCCATGATAATAGGGAGCTCTTCTCAGTTTCATGTGTTGATGAAACCCTAATTTGCCCATGGGGAAATGATTTGGGGCATCTCTTCTTGGAGGACACACCATAATAGCTTCACCTGGTCACAGAAGAAGTGCAGGCAGTCCCTCATCAGAATCACAACTGCCACGGAGCAACCAGACACACCTCAGGGGCCAATGAACACTAGCAGTTTTAACGACAGTCATGCCCATCTATATTTAGGCCGACATGAGAGAACATGGTCTTGAACACAGATGTGTTACACTAAAGTTTGTAGATGAAATGAATGAGTCTGCCATCTTTCCTGTACAGGAAATGGGCTGGGTGGTGGGTCTTAAAGTATCTTGAGCCAAGCCTGAGCTTCCTTTTGAAATCTTGCTAGCTCATCAGAATGTTGAAGGAATGGAAATGTGGAGGAGTGGGGCCTAATGAAGGACATTTAAAGAAGGGATACGGAGGTAGAACATTGACGGGATGGGGAAGTGTGGTGTTATCAGTTGAAGATATTTTGATCAACGGGACTGGGGAGAAATGTTCACATATTGAAATGAGATTGAATGTATATACAAAAAGAAATAAATTAAATTAAAAAAATCTATCTAAAATAAAAAAAGAAAAATTCCTAAATAAAAAAATAAACAAGATAAGTGGTATTTTCTATCCTTCTTCCTCCCCAAGTCACAGATGAAATACAGTCAACCAGAAGGCTCTACCGGACTGACCAATTTTATTTCAAAATGGTGAATAAGAAAATTGTCCATTTTTTTTTTCTGAGACTCCCCAGAAAGGAAAATCCCAGAAAATTAGCAGCTGCTGTTGTTTCACTAATAGTCAAACTCTAGCAAAAATACATTCTTTGGTTTTTAAACACAGTGGACTTCTCGAATATTAAAACTGAACAAAACAACTTTAGCCTGATAGTTAGAAAATATCTTTTCTTTGGATTCAAGCTCAAATACAAACCTTACCTCACCTTATGCTTTGTTTATATTTTCTTCTATAGAAAAATAAGGGTTCTTTAGTGGGTTTTGAGCAGTATGCAGAATCTTGTACCTCTTCTGAATGGTAGCATGCCTGTCTAGTTGGTGTGCTTTATTTTGCTAATTTCTGTCTCCTCAGAAATTTGGCTAAGTGGGCTAACACTGCAGAAGCCATGCACAAATGCATCACCCAAGTGTTTTTTGTTTAGCAGCGTGATATATCAAAAAAGATCATACTAACGACTGGACTTAAATGAATGTATAAAAATGAATACTTAAACTCATAGTGCTTTTATTTACCTAAATAAATGAAAAGAAGTTACATGTCTAAAGATTTTGTTTTAATTTTGAAAATTAAAGCTTTTTAATTTTGCGAATTGTGGTATTATAGAAAAATGAAATAACTACTTATCAATTATTTGTAGTCTAATTTGGAATAATGTTATTCTGCTTTTCTCAGCTAGAAAACCAATTAGTTCACTTTGTTTCCACTAGCTAATTTGCTCCCTAGAAGATTTACCGCATCTGAAATATAAATTTATATTTATTTTTAAATTATCTCAAAGACACAAAGTTTTAATAAAATTCTATTTAGTAGTCCTTTGTAGGGAGCCAATGTTTTCTATGCTAGAGGGAAAGCATTATGTTTGTTGTGGAATTTGGAATTCTAACTAAAGAAAGGATTGATATTAATTATTTAAGTCTTTTTTTTTAGTTTTTTTTTTTTTCCCCCAAGAGCAAGAGAGACAGAGAGAAACAGGCATCCTCAACAAGGTCCTGATACTGCAGCTCCCCCTCCGTGTTTCAGCCAGCCCCTGATGACGGATATGCTTTTGGCCAGCGTGAGGTCTCAGGATGCAAATGCAGAACCCCCTTCCCCGATGTGAGTCAGCCTCCCAGGGCATGGCATTTTACCATTGCACCATCTGACCTGTGAGACTGTTCTTGGTTCATATTTTTCAAGTTCCTCTCTACATGCACTCTACCATATGAGCATTTACACAATACTTACACGGTTTAAACATCAAGAAGAGTACAGGGAAAGAGTTGAATGACAACATGAAGATAACAAAGTGGAAAAAAATCCAACTTTGATTAAGTGTTTTTATCAACTGTCATGAACTGGAAAGCAGAACTGCCCAGTCTTAGATGTTCTCAGGATGGAAAAATAAGCCAAAATTCCATGAATGACAACAGTGAAATCTTACAAAAGTATAAAAACCATCCTGAAAGCTTGAAAACCCCAGTAAGAAGCTTTCAGTTTGATCTTGGGACATTGAGAAGTTACAAGTCATCGGAGGGGGGAGGGGAAATTAAGGATTATGGTCACTATATAATATGAGGAATCTTCAAAAAGTTCATGAGATGCATATTGTGACAAATCTATGCATGAATTTCAAACATTTTTTCCGTCAAAATAAACTAATACTAATTTTCTGAACAAGATCAAGTTTGAGGCACTAAAAAGGATAATACTTTAGTTTGAAAAGAACATCTATTAGAGCAATGTGAATTTTACTAGAATGGAAGCAAAAACAAAAATCAGATTTTGAAAGCTTGGATGGAAGAATGGTGACATCATTGGTGCTTTACAAAAATTCTATGATGATGATCCCCAAAGAAATCAGCAATTACAAATGAATAACTTATTTTAAGATGGAACATTACAAGGCTGAACATGACACCTGCAGTGGCAGGTCATCCTCATCAATTCTTGAGGAAAATAATTAATCTTGTTCAGGCAAGTGGTGAGGTGGTGGTTAAGGCAGCAGGATCGCACATGGCCAACTACACAGTTTGAGTCCCTGACTTGCAGCTTGAAGACCATGCCAGATGTGTATATATGAGTGTCCAAAATCCCAGTAGGACAATGGAGGAGCAGAAGGAATTGTGGCATGGCCATCCCCCCTCGAGGTGCTTTCTCATTTTTCCTCTTTCTGACTCCATACCCTATAGCAAACTTTTAAAAAAATCTAATCTCGTTTATGCCTCAGTTGGAGAGAAACAATGATTAACAGCAGAAACAATAACCAACACCATAGACATCTCAATTGGTCCAGTTTACACAGTGCTGGTTAAAAAATTAAAGTTGAATACACTTTCTGCTCAACAGGTGCCAAAACAATTATATCTAGATCAGGTACAGAAAAAAGCAGAACTTTTAATGAAATTTTAAACAACTGGGATCAAGATTGTGAAGCATTCCTTTAAAGAATTGTTAACAGAAGATAGCATGTGGCTTTACCAGTATGATCCTGAAAACAAAACACGATCAAAGCAATGGTTACCAAAAGAAGGAAGTGGTCCAGTCAGAAAAATCAGCTAAAAGCAAAGTCATGGCAACAGCTTCTTGGAATGCTCAAGGTATTTTGCTTGTTGAATTTTTGGATGGCAAAAGAATGATAACATCTTCTTGTTTTGAGAGTGTTTTGAGAAAGGTAACTGAAGCTTTAGCAGAAAAATGCCCAGAAAAATTTACCACAGAGTCCTTCATCCTAACAATACGCTTGCTCATTCTGCTCACAAAACAAGGACAATTTTGTGAGAGTTTCCATGGGAAATCTTTTTTTTTTTTTTTTTTTTCTTGGAGAGGTTTTTTGCTATAGGGTACATGTGCTCGCCAGAAAGGCAGAGAGAGAGAGATAGAAGGCGTGAAATCACCCCCCAGGGGGGATGGTCACGCTGCAATCCCTTCTCCTCCATTCTCCTCTCAGGATCTTGGGCATACACACACACGCGCCCGGCATGAGTTTAAGCCACCAGGTCCGGGACTTGAACCGCAATTGGCTACATGGGCGTTCAGCGACATAGCCATTACTCTAACTGCTGGTCCCTCCATGGGAAATCTTTAGACATCCACCTTACAGTTCTGATTTGGCTCCTTCTGAATTTCCTAATCTTTTTTTAAAAAAAGAATTATTGTATTTAACTTTACTTATTTATTTATTTAAATTTGATCAGAGAAGGACAGATCAAGAGAGAAAGAGAGAAAGTAAGAAAGCAAGCTGCCAGGTCCAGGATCAAACGGTGGTAAGCTATGTGGGGTCCAGTGCCCCTAACACCACACCACCTGCCAGCCCCTGAATTTCCTAATCTTAAAAAATATCTTCAAAGGGCATCCATTTTCTCTAGTTCATAATGTACAGAAGACTGTACTGACTTGTTAAATCCCTAGAATCTTCTGTTCTTTAAGGGTGGATTAAATGACTGAGATCATCCCTTCCAAAAATGTCTTGAACTTGATGGAGCTCATGTTAAAAAGTAAAGTTTATGGGCCAGTGCCATAGTGCAGCAGTTAAGCCCTGTGCACAGAGAGCCAGATCCCACATGGCTGACCATGGTTCGAGCCCCAGCCCTGTTGGCTTATAAAATCTTGCTGGCCACATGTGAAGGCGTGCCCCAAATTCTAATTCTGAAGGATTGATAAATGGAGGAAAAAGGATTACAGTAAGACCACTCCTCATTGAGAGGTTCTTTCTCTCTCTCCAGTGAGCACATTCCCTCTGGGGGAGGGAGGTCAAAGTTTATGGTTTTAATTTTTATCTTTTAATTCCATTTTTCTATAGACTTTTTGAAACACTCATGATCTTTCATTTACTTACACAGTCTCTTTCCCCTTTAAGTATTCTATAAGTTGTCCACAAAAAAGGTCATAAGTAAAGCTTAGCATGCATTCATATCTTTAGCAAATATTTGGGTATTTGGTATCACACACACCCTGGCAGTCTCTGTGCAGACAGAGGGAGAACAGGGATAAACAAGAAATCTGTAATGCAAGTCTGTAATTACTGGCTGATAAACTAATGACCACCACATGACATGAGAATTTTCTATACAAAGAGAAATTAGAGAATAAAACAATTACTAACCCTATGGAGAAGAGATGGTGTCATAGAACAAGTGAACTGAGTGAGGTGTGAGAATGTAGGGGCCGGCAGTGGCATAGTGGTTAAGGCACTGGGCACTCCCACACAGTTGACCATGGTTCAAGTCCCAGACCTGGTGGCTTGTTTTCTCACTTACCCTCTTTCTCTTTATGTCTCTCTCTGGTCTAACTAAAATAAATAAATGAATAAATAAAAATTTAAAAATAATAATTCTTAAAAAAAAATGAGGATGAGGGGCTGGCAAGTGGCGTGGTAGTTAAGGGTGCTGGACTTCCACATGGCTGACCACAGTTTGAGTCCTGGACTTGGCAGCTTGGTTTCTCACTTTCCTTCTCTCTCTCTCTTTTTGTCCCTCTCTTTCTCTCTGTCCCTCTCTGGTCAAATTAAAAATAAATAAAGTTAAATAAAATAATTCTTTAAAAAAAAAAAAGAATGGGAATGCATTAAAGGCTGGAAGTAAAGATTCTCTTCCTGGGGGCATCTTAGAGTGAAGAGCAGAGGCTCCTAATGACCACAGGGAATAAGGAGCCCTGTTTCTCCCTCCCAAGCAAGAGCAAATGCAATGCTTAGAAATGGCAGTGACAAACAGATTTGTAGGCACGAGAAAGGAGCAATGGCTTGGGATTTGGATGACAGAGTTATGGCTGTGGGTCGGATCATTCAAGACCAGGAAAAGCTGAGCAGGACACGCTTTTGCTTTCAGGCAAGTGCATCGCTATTGAGACATAGTGGTCTTTGGGCTTGGTTAGAATGTAGAAACCTCGCTCATCCTGCACTTACTGTACTCTCCAGGCTTTGGCATCAATAACATATTTAGGATGAAGAGTCCACCTGTCAGCTGTTGTAACAATGATATAAGCTACTAAAGAAAGAAGAAATTGAAGAGGCCCTTAACATAAGTCCAGAATGAAAAGATAATGAAATCTCTTGAAAGTCTGTAAAATTTCCTTTAGTTTAGTTTTGAGAGGTTACCTTCATCTTCTTGTAAACGTCTGTCCAATCACAGAGCGCTATAATTTGACCTACCAATTCCACTTGTATAAGGGACCTGAGTGATGATGGAACACTGTTAACGATCATAAAATATTTGAAACATACAGGACAAATGGGTCGTGTTCAAATAAATTATGGCTAGCCACCTAATGGGATGGTACACTGTCATTTGTTTTTAAGAATTATGTATTTTATTTTATTTATTATTGTTACGTTTTAAAAAATTTCTATAGGGCATATGTGCTCACCAGAGAGAGACAGAAAAAGAGAAAGGGAACGTGAGAAAGCAAGCCATCAGGTCCATGACTTCAAGTGTGAGTCAGCCATGTGGGAGTCGAGCGCCCTAACCACCATGCCACCTGCTGGTCCTACACTGTCATTTAAAAATTATCTTCCCTTTAGAGAAACTATCCATAATGGAAAGAGAACAAAAGCTACAAACTTTATACCACTTTCACAATATTAAGAGGAAAAAAAGACTAGGAAGTTCAGTGGCTAACAGTGATTCTCTCTAATCAATGCAGTTATGAATGAATTTTATTTGCTTCCTATAATTTTCAAACTTTGCTGTTTAGTGCATATGCGCAAAACTACTTGCAAACTAAGCTGCGAAACCCTAGAGATGAAGTTCATTCCCTGTGTCTTCACACGAAGTCCTGACAATAGCATTGATTAGGGCATGGGGTGTGCTGTTGGGATAAAGAGCCTCCCCTTCGTCCCCACGTGCTGAGGAAACTCAATATAGTTGTGGTGATTAATGACTGTCGTATAATGTCCCTGGAGCAGTGGGGGGGGGGGGGGGCGTTGGCAATCAGAAAAAGTAACATGAATCCCATGTGCAAATTGAACTTGAGCGGGGGCTGGGCAGTGGGTGGCACAGCAGTAAAACGTGACCCTCTGCAAACCTTCCCAGATGGGAAGGTTCTAGGTTCACATCCAAAGACATCCCTGAGTACTAGGCACGTGTGTGCCCATAATCCAGGGCTGGCAGAGGCTGGGGGTAGATCACGGTATCAAGACCCTGTTAAGGGCGCTGCCTGTCTCACTCTTTCTAGCTCTCTTTTTCTCTTTGTGTCTCACTTGCTCATGGAAGAAATAAGTCAACTTAGGAAAAAAAAAAAAAAAAAAGACTAAGCTTACTCCTTAAAATGCTTCAGCTCATTGGACTAAAAACAGTCATGTAAAACTCAGGGGGTGACTCAGAACACCTGTAGGTCTCTACATGCAATGTCAAAAGTGGAAAGGCCAGGGAACCAGCAGTTAGCGTAATGGCTATGTCGCTGGACTCCCACGTAGTCGACCACGGTTTGCGTCCCGGACCTGGTGGCTTAAAACTCACGCTGGGCACGTGTGCGTGCGTGCCCAAGATCCCGAGAGGAGAATGGAGGAGAAGGGATTGCGGCATGACCATCCCCCCTGGGGGGTGATTTTTCGCTTTCTGTCTCTATGTCTCTCTCTGTCTGTCTGGCGAGTGCACACGCCCTATAGCGAAAACCTCTCAAAAAAAAAAAAAAAAAAAAAAAAAGTGGAAAGGCCACAGGGCATCCTAAGTCAACAAGGACAGCCTTGAATAGGAAGCTAAGACAGAGGTGGGAGTTGTTCAGGAAAGGGAATTAGAAAATTGAAAGAAGGATGGGGGGGGGAGAGAAAAAAAGATTATAAACATTGAGCATTGGGAAAGTCATGACACAATTTTGCATAGAAAAAACATTTTTTAAAAAGTCATGATTTTTCAATGACCCAATATTATCTACCATATTACATTATATGGTGAAAAAAATCAGGGGGAAAAAATTAAAAAGTCAGACCTAGTAGTGAAAAGGACAGAAATAGACACCAAGGGCCAGGGAATTCAGGCCACTATATAAGGTATGAATCAAGGTAGAATTTTTTTTCAGAAATATGCAAAAATTTTACAAAATTTCATTCATTCAACTCTATTGAAATTGCTTAATCCAAAATGAAATTTTCAACACTTGCTAACATTTAAGGGTGTTCCCTAAGCCAAGTGTAATGGCCTTCTCCTGGTATCTGGGGGCCAAAACAGGGTTTGGAGAATGACACCGAAATCTAAAAGCCTCCAGGCAAAAGAAGTGACCCTGGCTCTCTCCCAAGAGAGATCATACATCGGAAGGCCACAGCTGACCTGAGACAGGTGACAGAAGGCAGTTCTTTAGCTATGGATTCTTTTTCTTTCTTCTACATGAATATTTATAGCAGTATTAGTTATTAGTGGACAAACAATAGAATCTAAATGTCCATCGAATGACAGATAAAGAGTGGTAGATACACACAATGTGATATTATTTAGTAATGAGAATGGAGAATTTTGTGGTAGTGAATTATATTTCAATAAAGCTATTATATCAGTTACACAAATGTTTACAAATTCAATTTATCAATAATGAACGTTTTAGGCCAATATTAAAGGATGTGTGCATGAAACATAATTTGTACATGGCATATTTTTACTTCAAACTCATAATCATATTGCAGATAAATTAGGTTGAGTTTTTAAAGTTCTTTTACAGTTCAATGGTTTACTAGCATCTGTTTCTAAATTTCATTTTAATTTATTTTATATGTTCAATCACTATACATTACTTAGCTTGTAAAGTGAATTTACCCAACATGAATACATTTCTTTTTTTTTTTCTTTCTTTTTAAAAAAATTTGTATTGGGACCAGCAGTTAGCGTAGTGGCTATGTCGCTGGACTCCTATGTAGTCGACTGCAGTTCGAGTCCCAGACCTGGTGTCTTAAACTCACACTGGGTGCAAGTGCGTGCATGCCCAAGATCCCGAGAGGAGAACTGAGAAGGAGGGATTGTGGCATGGCCATCCCCCCGAGGGGTGATTTCTTGCTTTCTGTCTCTCTGTCTCTTTCTGCCTTTCTGGCAAGCACACGCACCCTATAGCAAAAATCTCTCCAAAAAAAGAAAACAAAAATTTTTTATTTAAATTTATTTATTTATATTTATTCATTGTATATCATTACAGCATACAAAATGAGGTTTTCCATCCAGAATACACTGTATATTGGCTTAATCAAGCACATCAACATACGTGTTATCGTCAACAAATAATTCTCCATTTCTTGTTTCCTGTATATTTTGCTTTTTTTTTCATCCTTGATTCCCTATCTCTCACCCTCTGCCGACTCCCACCCTTCTCCACACTGTCTCTGGTATCCATGGTTGCTTTCTGTGCCACCCAACATGAATATATTTCACATCACTCCAGCTGAGGATCCAATACACATTATCACCAACAGATAATCATCCATCTTTGGGTCCCATAAATGACTTTCTTCTCCATTTTTCTCCTTGATTTCCTTCCTCACACTCTCCGCCTTCTCCCACCCTCTTCCCATACTGTCTCCAGTATCCATAACCATTTTCTATGCTTCTATATCCTCTAATTTTTCAGTTTCCACCAGAAAGTGTGGATAGTTGGCATATATTAAGTGGAGACATACAATGTCTCTCATAGCCTGGCTTTCTTCACTCAGCTGTAAATCTTCCATATCCCTCCACTTCCTGTCAAATGCTAGGGTCTTGTTTTTTATGGTTGAACAGTATTTCATAATGTATATGTGCCATACTTTTTCAATCCATTCATCTGTTCGTGGACATTTGGGTTGGTTCCATGACTTAGCAATTGTGAATGATGCCACAATGAACATAGATGTGCAAGTACTTTTCAGACTGAGTGTTCTCCTATTTTGGGTAGGTGCCCAGGAGTGGAATTGCTGGATCATATGGTAGTTCTATTTCTAGATCATTGAGGAACCTGCATATTGTTCTCCACAGTGGCTGGACCAATTTTATGTTCCCATCGACAGTGTAGGAAAGTTCCCCTTTCACCACAGACCCACCAGGACTTATCTTCTTTTAAAAAATCTTTGCCATTCTGACTGGGTTTAGGTGGTGTCTCATTGTGGTTTTGATCTGCATCTCCCTTATGACAAGGGATATTGAGCATTTTTTCATATGCCATTTGGCTATTTGTATGTCTTTCTTAGAGAGTTGTTTGTTCAGTTCATTTTCCTATCTTTTAACTGGGTTAATTATTTTGGGGGGGGGGGGTAAGCTGCTTGAGTTCCCTGTGTATTCTGGTTATCAATCCCTTATCTAAGGCATAGCTTACAAAAATATTCTCCCATTCTGGGGATTGTCAATTCACATGAATTACTGTGTCTTTTGCTGTGCAGAAACTTCTTAATCTGATGTACTCCCACTTGTCTATTTTTGGGATTGTCGTCTGTACTTTAGGGGTCTTATTTAAGAAATCTTTGCTCTCTCTGACGTCTCCCAGAGTTTCCCTAGTGTTTTCCACTAGTAGTTTTATAGTTTGCGGTCTTAGATTTTTATCTTTGATCCACTTTGAGTTGATTTTTGATGATGGTGAGAGGTAGAGGTCCAGATTCATCTTTCTGCAAGTGGATACTCAGTTTTTCCAGCACCATTTGCTAAAGAGGTTTTCCTTTTCCCAGTGGATTGACTGGTACCCTTTGTTAAAAATCAGTTGCTGTATGTTTGGGGGTTTATTTGTGGAGTCTCTATTCTGTTCCATTGGTCCACATGCTTGTTTTCATGCCAAAACCATGCTGTGTTGATTATCACAACTTTGTAATATATTTTGGGGTCAGGGAGTGAGATGCCTCCTACTCCACTCTTCTTGCCCAGGATTGTTTGGGCAATCCAGTGTCTTTTATCATTCAAAACAAATTATATGATTGTTTTTTCTAAATCTGTGAAAAATGTCTCTGGTAATTTGATTAGGTTGTGTTAAATATGTAGATTAATTTGGGTAGAATTGCCATTTTTATTCTTTTTACTCTTCTAATTCAGGAACATGGGATGTCCCTCCACTTTTTTGGAGGGGAGGTTTTTGCCATAGGGCACGTGCACTCGCCAGAAAGACAGAGAAAGACAGAGAAACAGAAAGCAAGAAATCACCCCCCCCCCCCTCCCCCAGGGATGATGGCCAAGCCACAATCCCCTCTCCTCCATTCTCTTCTCAGGATCTTTGGCACACATGCACATGCACCTGGTTTGAGTTTAAGCCACCGGGTCCAGGACTCAAACCACAGTCGACTACATGAGAGTCCAGCAACATAGCCATTATGCCAACTGCTGGTCCCGTCCTTCCACTTTTTTGTGTCATTTTCAATTTATTTTTTTAGATTTTTATAGTTTTCCCTGTAGAGGTCTTTGACTTCTTTGGTTAGATTTGTTTCTAGGTATCTTATATTTTTGGTGGCTATTGTACATGGGATTACTTTCTTCAGTTCTGCCTCTTTCTGCTTCTTCTTAATTAGTGTTGCTAATGGTGTCTCAATTTTGCTTATCTTTTCAAAGAACTAGCTTTTGCTTTCATTTATTTTCTGTACAGTTTGTTTATTTTCTATTTCATTTATTTCTGCTTGAAGCTTTATTAGTTCTTTTCTCCTGGCATTTTTTTTGTTCTTGTTTTTTTCCAGTTCTCTGAGCCATGATGTTAAGTTGTTTATTTGTCATCTTTCCATCTTTTACTTATGTGCACTAATTGCTATGAACTTCTCTCTTATGACTGCTTTTGCTGTGTCTCATATATTACGGGAACTCATGTACTCATTAACATTGGTTTCCATGAATCTTTTGGTTTCAGTTTTAGTTTCTTCAGTAGTTGTGAAGTCATTCAAAAGTAGATTATTTCATTTCCATATGATTGTGTATTTTCATGGGCTTTCTAAAATTAATATCACATTTAATTCTATCATATTCAGAGATGCTGGGTATAGTTCCTATGCCTTTGAAAATGTGGTCAATCTTCTAAAAGTTGCCATGTAGGGGGTGAGAAAAGTGTATATTTCATGGTTTCTGGGTGGAAGTTTCTAAAGATGTTTGTCGAGTCCAGTTGTTTTATGGTATCATTTAGATCCTGTATCTCTTTGCTTATTTTTTGTCTAAATGATCTGTCCAAAGGAGATAGTGGGGTGTTGAGATCTCCAACAATTAGTGTGTTGCAGTCTCTCTCTCCTTTTAGCTCTAGCAGTCTTTCCTTCACATATTTGTCTGCTCTTGAGTTGAGTGCATAGACATTTATATGTGCTATATCTTCCTGATGAATTAGCCCTTTTACTACTACAAAATGATCTTCTTTGTCTCTTCCTGCAGTTTTTGTCTTAAAGCCTATTTTGTCTTTTGTCTGAAATCAGTATCATGACTCCAACTTTTTTTTTTTTTTTTGGTTTCTGTTTGCATGGAATACTTTTTTCCAGCCCTTCACTTTTTTTTTTTTTCCTAAGAATTATTTTATTGGGACAAGCAGTTAGCATAATGGCTATGTTGCTGGACTCCCATGTAGTCGACCACAGTTTGTCTTCTGGACCTGGTGGCTTAAACTCACGCCGGGTGCATGTGCATGCATGCCCAAGATCCCGAGAGGAGAATGGAGGAGAAGAGATTGTGGCGTGGCCATCCCCCTGGGGGCTGATTTCTCACTTTCTGTCTCTCTGTCTCTCTCTGTCTGTCTGGTGAGTGCACGTGCCCTATAGCAAAAACCTCTCCAAAAAATAAAAAAATATATTTTATTGAACTTTATTTTTTTTTTTATTTTTATTTGACAAGAGAGTGACAGAGTGAGAGAGAGAGAGAGGGAAAGCAAGAAAGCAAGCCACCAGGTCCAGGACTTGAACCAGGGTCGACCATGTGCTAGTCTAGTGCCCTTAACCACCACACTACCTGCTAGCCCCTCACCCTTCACTTTTAATCAATGTATGTCTTTATCCATGAGGTGCATTTCTTGTAGGCAACAGATAGAGGGTGTCTGTTTTTTTCTTTAATCCATTAAGCCAGTCTGTGTTTTTTGATTGGATAATTTAATCCATTAACATTCAACATTATTATCTACATTTCCAGACTTGTTCCTACTATTAAGTTGGCCATTTGCTTGGTTGTTTTTTGTTCTCTTATTTCTGTCTGTCTCTTTTTAGTTTTCCTTGTATAGTACTCCCTTCACAATTTCTTGAAGAACTGGTCTGGTGTTGGTAAATTCATTCAGATATTGTTCACCCGAGAATGCTTCTTATCTTTACTTCCCATTTGAAGGATAGTCTTGCCAGTTATAGCGATCTAGGTTGAAATTGTTTCTCTCTTAACACTTTGAATATATCTTTCCATTCTTTCCTGGCTTGTTTCCAGTCAGAGGTCCGATGTTAGCCTGGTGGGATAACCTTTGTAAGTAACTTGACATTTCTCCCTTGCCAATTTTAGTATCTTGTCTTTATCTATGGTTTTGGCCAGTCCAGCTATGATGTGCCATGGAGAGAATCTTCTTGGGTTGATTCTATTTGGGGTCCTTTTTATTTCCTGGGTCTGGATGTTTGAGTGCTTCTCTAGACTTGGAAAGTTTTCTTCCAGGATTTCTTGGAATAGATTATCAATGCCCTTAATAGTTTCTGCACCTTCTGAGATACTAATTATTTGGATGTTTGGGCGTTTAATGGTATCTAGTATTTCTCATATATTGTCCTCATTTTTTTTTTTCAGTATTTTTGGTGATTTTTTTCAGAGGTTTTGTTTTCTACAATTGAGATTCAACCTTCTGCATGATCCAATCTGCTTTTAATACTTTCTAAGGAGATTTTTATTTCTTGTATTACAGCCTTCATCTGTAACAGTTACATTTGATTCTTTTTTATGTTGTCTAATTTTTTCACATCATGGAAGGACTTCCTCACTTCCTGGAGCTCATTGTCTCTTTTCTCTTGCATCTTCTGGAATTCGTTGTCTCTTTTCTCTTGCATCTCATTTAGTTTTGTCACTATGACTATTCTGAATTATTTATCTGACATTTCCATGAGTTCCATTGTATTTTTTGTGGATGATGAAGAAATGTTCTTTACCCTTGAGGGAGAGATATTTTCTTGGCTTCTGAAATTTCTTGTGCCTCTGTGCTGGTTTCTGGTCATCTGATGAATTATATGTCTCTTCTTAAATTTTTGGAGTTAATTCTTTTTTTTTTTTTTTTTTGGAGAGGTTTTTGTTATAGGGCACGTGCGCTCGCCAGAGAGAGAGACAGAGAGACAGAAAGCAAGAAATCACCCCCCCATGGGGGATGGCCACGCCGTAATCCCTTCTCCTCCATTCTCCTCTCGGAATTTTGGGCACGCACGCACACACACCCGGCGTGAGTTTAAGCCACTGGGTCCAGGACTCGAACCGCGGTCGACTACGTGGGAGTCCAGCGACCTAGCCATTACGCTAACTGCTGGTCCCAATTAATTCTAAGAGTTTAAGGTGTGTGGAAGGAAGTGAGCTGTAATCTCTCTGTAACTCTGTCCGCCTAACACTCACCTTACAACCTGCACTATTGTTTCTGGAGCTGGATAGTCCAGTGGCTGCCCAGACTCTTGAGAACAGGTGTACCTGGGGCTGAACTACAAGGTTACAGCTGAGGAAGAAAGTAGGGGTTGCAGGGCATGCTTCAGGAAACTATGAAGTTGAAAGTATTCCTGAGTGGGCAAAAGGCAGCTAGAAATCTAAAGCAGTTTCCTAAAAGCAGTCGGGAAACAGTGGAGTTTCCAAGGCAATCTCTGGCCTCAATCTGCTCACTGGCTGCTGTTGCTGCCACACTTGGGCTGGGAAAGACGGTGGCAGAAGGAACTGAAAGAGGGAGGCTCTGGTCACCTAGAAGAGGTCGGGAGGCAGTGAAGTTCCCAAGGCAATTTTCAACCTCAGTTGTTCTCACTAGCTGCCACCATGCTGGGTCCAGAAAAGATGGCAGAAGAGGGAGCCAAAAGCAGGAGGCTCTGGACACCTGGAAGTGATCAGGAGACAGTGGAATTCCCAAGACAACCTCTTGCCTCAGTCATTCCCACTGGCTGCCACCTCTGCCACATTGGGGCCAAGAAAGATCCCTTGCCAAGAAAGATCCCTTTAGTTATTGACTCTAATTGTAAGTGGATGTGGTAAATGATGAACATTAATGACATACTTTGTTTCCCATTCCAGCTCTATGAAAAATCAATTGAATCCAAAAAATACTCGCCAATTATCTACTGCACTGAAACTAATATGCTAGAAGATAATGGGCACACAATCAACACCAGAATAACCAGTTAATGATTAAACAACATGGCCTCAGCAAGCTGAGGCCACATGGAAGTCCTGGGTGCAATTCCCGGCTCACTCTGCAAAGCCAGGACCCATGGCACATGCCTATAGTCCCAGCTACTTGGAAGGTTAAGGCAAAAAGACGACACTGTGAGACTTTATCTAAAATAATACCACACATGCACACATTTGCACACACAGAGAGAGAGAAAGAGAGAGAGAGAGAAAAACTCAGGTCCTCAGCAAGGGCCTACACATTACTGATTGATTTAAAAATTAGATTTACTGAATCAATACATTCTTCTGGAATCTTGCAAACAAAGCCATACCAACATAATAGGCACACCATCTTCCACACAAGATTAAAATTAATCACAAGGATAAAACTGTCTTGCAGGCATTTCTTTGAATCTACAAACCCATGTAGATATATTAATCGCCTGTATAAGAGAAAGCTTCCTGTTCCCACTCTCTTCTGCCTCCAATGAAGTCACCTATGGACATGTTTTATACTGGTCAGCCAACACTTCATCATTCATAAACAGAGCTTCCCACTACATTTATGTTAAACTTTTAGAACTTGGAGCCAGTCCAGTGGTAATGCAACTGGATCCACATGGGACAATCTTGGGTTCTCATCCCAGAACCTCCCTGTGCACACAGGGCATGTAAAGTTTGTCCAAGATCTGGGCTGGCTGAGAAGGAGGTATACAGCAGTGTGACGACCCTGTGGGGGTGCTTGACTCTCTCTCTTGGAAAAAATAAACTTTAAAAAAATCTTGGAACTTGATTTTAGAGTCAAATGGTTGTATTTTTGTGAAGAAAAAGTTACATTTGCATAAAAGCCCTAGTATTTTTGAATGACCACAGAAAGATTTGGCAGCATTCACTATATGAATTTCATTAGAGATATTGATGCATCTAATGGAAAAATGTCCAATTCCACCAATTTGCTTTCTCAATGCCACTGAAGCTGATTTTGCTGCTGGCGAACACTTGTTTTCTGTTCCTCATTTAATTAAATAAGATTTTCTGAATGTTTTCTATGCCCAGGACTGTGCAACACTGGGAAGGCTCGAGAGCTGGAACTTATGATGCAGAATGACAAAGATACTTACATTTTGAGTGACAGGAACAGATCCTATTCTTTATTATTATTAATTTACTAGAATAAAAAATGCTGAATAATTCATTGCTTCATGATTTTCAATGACATCTCTAGAACAACAGAAAAAAAAAGATGCAAAATATATAAAGAATAAAGAAAATGAAAAAGGTATACCAAACACTGCTTTGAAAAAAAGCTGATATAGCAAAACTAGTACAGGACAAAAAGGAACAATTCCTTCTGATGGTACGCCAAGAAGAAATAACCATGATGTCCCTAAATAACACAGCCTAGAAAATATAAAGAAGAGCCAACAACAATAAGGACAAATGGAAAAACCCATAAGCACCTCACACCCACCCTTGTCTACCCACCTACTATTACCCACAGTCTTTAGCATTTACAGCCATCCTCTCCACCATCACATTTCCGAGTCTCTCAATCTCCACCATAGCACTCAATACAAACCGAGTGGGGATACACAATGTGTATCTTTTGAAGTCTGGCTCACTTCACTCAACATTACGTCTTCTATATTCATCCATTTTTGAGTCAAATAATAGGGTCTCATTGCTTCTTATGACTATATAATATCTCATAGTTTACATGTGCCATAGTTTTTTAACCTAATTATCAGTTTTGGGACACTTAGGTTAATTCCAAGCTTTTCACTATAACCTTGCCAGCAGTTATTGTTTTTCATTTTGTTTTGTTTTGCCCTTTTTATGCTTTCCCTTCTAACTGGGTTCTCATCCCCCAGCCTGAGACTAAGCTGGGACCTGTCAGGTACCCTATAACTCTGAGAAGCAGCTCACTGAGGACACAGACAGAGGTCACCACATTTTTCTTGTGTTCCTTATGATTTCAGGAGAGAATAGGTTAAACTTGAGCCCTGGAGGAAACATTTCAGAAGAGGCCTGCTGATCTCTATTAATCGCAATGTAAACAGTTATTTCCACAGAACTAGGGCCTGAGCTGGCATTATACTGAGTATGTACATTCACTCTAGTTTCTAGGATAAATATAAAGAGGAGAGTAAAATTTGAAGTAGTCCCAGAAAAAGCCTTCTGGCACAGTTTAAGTTGAAACACACACACGTACACATGACATGGGAATTTTCAAAAAGTATTGTTATTTTTGTTTGTAAAAGCAAATTCCAAAGTTTATTTATTTATTTACATATTTATTGAGAGATTTATGCCATAGGGCACATGTGCTCATTAGAGGGACAGAGAGACAGAAGGTGAGAAATCACTCCTCAAGGGGGGCGGCTATGCTGAGATTTATAGTGAAAGAAGGTCTGCAGATGAAAAGAAAGCAATGAAGCACTTCACAAAAAATGCATTTGTCAGGTGAGGCCAGAAAACAAGTGCCAATATGTTTAAGCAAATTAAAATCTGACCACAATAGAACTGAATTAGAAATCAGTAACAACAAGATGATTTTGACTAGTTGTCTGGGTGCAGTGATACTACATGCTTTGAGGTATGGAAGCTATATGGGATAGCTTGTGTTCGCATCCCAAGGTCTCCCTGTGCATGCTGGGTACACACTTATGTGCCTATAATCCCAGCTAGTAGGGAAGTGGTGGATCATGGCATGAAGATCCTGTTGGGGGACCAGCAGTTAGTGTAATGGCTATGTCGCTGGACTCCCATGTAGTCGACCACGGTTCACGTCCCGGACCCAGTGGCTTAAAACTCACGTCAGGCGCGTGTGCGTGCGTGCCCAAGATCCTGAGAGGAGAATGGAGGAGAAGGGATTGCGGCGTGGCCATCCCCCCTGGGGGGTGATTTCTCGCTTTCTGTCTCTCTGTTTCTCTCTGTCTGTCTGGTGAGCGCACACGCCCTATAGCAAAAACCTCTCCAAAAAAAAAAAAAAAAAAAAAGATCCTGTTGGGAGTCTCCCTCGCCCCCAATTTCTGTCACTCTCTCTTGGACAAAATAGATGAATAAACTTTTAAAAAACATGTTTGTAGAACGATATCTAGAAAATACCTAACTACTTAGAAGTTAAGGACGTATTCTAAATAACACACAGAGGTTTGGGGTTTTTTTGTTGTTGTTTGTTTGCTTGTTTTAAAGGAAGAAATCAAATGGAATGACATTAAAACTCAGTACATCAAAATGGGGAGGATGCAACTTTCACAATCCTTAGAGAAAGATTTCTTAAACCTGTATTTAAAAAAAAAAAAGTTTTAAAATGAGTTATCTAAGCTTCCATCTTAACAAAACATAGTAAGAAGAGTAAATTAAACACAAAGAAAGGAAATAATGTAAATACAAGGGGTCTTCAAAGGGTTCATGGAAAAAGAGTGAAAAAAAGTATACATGAATTTAGAAATTATTTTATACAAAAATCAACTTATATGTTAACCTCATTTTACTAAGTATCCTCTTACAGAGAAATCAAAGAAATAGAAAACAAACAATACAGAAAATCAACAAAGACAGATGCTGGTTCTTTGAAAAGTTTACTTTTAAAAACAAAAAGCATCAACACACATATATGTAACACATTCCACTCCTATACTTTGTTAGGAAAAAAACGTATTACTTTAGGAAGCCACTAGTACTCATCCCATTCAAAAGTAAGAAAAGAGAATATTTACACATAAAATAGCCTTGTTATGGCTTCATATGTCTAGTTAAATAGAGTAGTCCCAGAAGAAGCCTTATGGCACAATTTAAGTTGAAACACACAGACACAGAGACACGACATGGGAATTTTCAAAAATATTGCTATTCTTGGGACCAGCAGTTAGTGTAATGACTATGTCACTGGACTCCCACGTAGTCGACTGCGGTTCGCGTCCCAGACCCGATGGCTTAAACTCACGCCGGGCACATGTGCGTGCGTGCCCAAGATCCTGAGAGGAGAATGGAGGAGAAGGGATTGCGGCGTGACCATCCCCCCTGGGGGGTGATTTCTCGCTTTCTGTCTCTCTGTCTCTCTCTGTCTTTCTGGCGAGCGCACGCGCCCTATAGCGAAAACCTCTCCAAAAGAAAGAAAAGAGAAAAGAAAAAAAAATTGCTATTCTTATTTGTAAAAGTAAATTCAAAAGTTTATTTATTTATTGAGAGATTTTTGCTATAGGGCACATGTCCTCACTGGAGAGACAGAGAGACAGAAGGCGAGATATCACTCCTCAGGGGGATGGCTACACTGCAGTTCCTTCTCTTCCATTCTCTTCTGGGATTTTGGGCCCTCATACACAAGCACCTCACATGCATTTCAAGCCACCATGTCTGGGATTCAAACCACGGCTGGCCATGCAGAAGTCTAGCAACATAATTATTATGCCATCTGGTTTTCCCCAAAAGTTGTTTTTATAAAATAAGAGAGGACTTTGGGGCCTGACATTAAGGCAGGCAGATCCTACATGACTGACTGCATGATTTGAGTCCTGGACCTGGAGGCTTGAGAAGCACATTGGATGCATGTGTGTGCATGCTCGAAATCCTAAAACGAGGGAGAGATGGAGGAGAGGGGACTGCAGCATAACCAATGTCCAAAGGGGGTTCTTTCTCCTCTCTCTCTCTCTCTCTCTCTCTCTCTCTCTCTCTCTCTCAGAACATGCACTACCTTGCAAAATTAAAAAATAAAAATAAAGAATTGCTAGGTTGCCCCCATAGTTCTGAAGTTAAGCATGGTGCAGAGGAAGCCAGATTCCACAGGGCAGACCAGGGTTTGAGTCCTGGCTCCTCTTGCAGCTTGAAAAACACACCTGGTACATGGGAGTATGCCTGGAATCCTGACAGGATGGAGAATTAGAGGAAAAGAATTGAAGCATGACCAGGTTCCACTGGGGCAGGTGCCTTCTCTCTTTTCTTTCTCTCTCTGTTGTGCATATGCACATGCCTTCTAATATGAAAATACAAAATCAGGGACTGTTATTTCACTTCTGTGTTTCTTTGTCCAATCTTTTCAGTAGAGCTGGTTGAAATCATTTGCAGCTACATTCAGGTACTTCCTTCTCCATCCTATTACGGATCTCACATTGTGTTATTTTTTAGTGCAAAACTTCTGCATAACTAAAAAAGCTTCCCTCACTTTGTTAATGGCCTACTTGTTATAAAAAATATATTTGATATATATTTTAAAACCTAGACTATGTGAACTCCTTAGACTCCAGCCTGATGGGATACTGCCCACATCCATTCCTGTGAACATGAGATCTTGGTACACGAGGTTGAAAAGTTGAGTCTCATTGCAGGCTAGTGGCAGTTGTTCAGCTCGGTGGGAGGTCAGTGTCACCACAATCACTGGGTGGATGCCCAGGCAAGAAGGTCCTGGCCTGTGTGCAGAAAGACCAAGAGGGGAGAGACATGAGTTCCAAGACATTCAGCTGTGGTGTTGATGAAATATAAGAAAACAGGTCTCTTTGGAGATCTGGCTCACACTGACTCTCACCTCTAAGTCATGGTGCAGGGTGACATAGGCCAGCAGGAAGCAGGCAAATAAAACACCCAGGGTCTGGAGCCACTCAGGAGCAAGTTTCCAGGCAAAGATAAGCCTAGAGCTAGCCCTCTGATGGCCTTGTCATGAGCAAAAATGCCCAGGCTGTGGACAGTAAGCTTTGTCATGTGGCTGGTTTGCATGGGTTAGGATAAACAGCAAGTTTGCTTAAAGCTATGCACAATAAACTTCCTTTTACATTTGCTTATTTAAGTAACAAATATTTTTGCAGGTCTATATAGTACCAGTTCCTGCACTAGGCATGGAGATAATTAGGACAGTATTTCAAGAAATCAAAGTTTGGGACTGGCAGTTAGCGTAATGGCTATGTCGCTGGACTCCCACGTAGTCAACCGCGGTTCAAGTCCCGGATCCGGTGGCTTAAACTCACGCCGGGCGCGTGTGCGTGCATGCCCAAGATCCTGAGAGGAGAATGGAGGAGAAGGGATTGCGGCGTGGCCATCCCCCCTGGGGGGTGATTTCTCGCTTTCTATCTCTCTGTCTCTCTCTGTCTGTCTGGCGAGTGCACACGCCCTATAGCAAAAACCTCTCCCCCCCCCCAAAAAAAAAGAAATCAAAGTTCTATAGACATGAGGTAGAGGAAGACAAAGCAGAAAACAGGTTAAAGGAGCCATTTGAGAACATAGTTTTGCTCTGTGTGGCATAAACCGAGGTGATGTGAAGGGTTGTGACCGTGCAATATGACAGGATGGGGTTGTTTTGGATAAGAGAATCAAAGCAGGTCTCTGAGACAGGGCTGGCTTCATGAGTTTGTGATTGACAGTCAGGCAAGGCTCTAAGGTACAAAAGAGACCCCATACTTAGAGACTGATGTATACTGTTAGTATATTGAAATTCTTAAGAATGGTACCCGTGAATTTGTGTAGGGAAGTGACATCTCATAGGACTACGGAGCCTGCTCCAGAAGTGCCCCAGGCAGGTGCTCAGCTCCCCACTCCTCGTCCATACCGCTGTTGTCTTTCGCTCCAGGCAGGGGTGGAGCACTAGTGTAGGAAGGGTCATGGTTGAGTATGAGCCTCAGCAGCCTGGGAGAGTCTACACTTGACCTGGAACTATCCCATGCCCAAGGGACATGACATTCCATAGCAAATGAAAACCGTCATGACAGTCAAGAGACTGAAGAAGAAAGAACGAACCTCTTTGCTGCTTTTTAAATAAGGTGATTTGCATTTTTGTTTTACAAATTACGTAGCAGGTCCTGCTCTCTGTGAAGGTGGCATTTGGAGTCAAGGCCAGAGCGTTCCTGGCAGAGAGAACAGCAAGTACAAAGGCCCTGCGCTGGGAACAGGCGTAGAGTGTAAGGAGAACAGAAAGAAGACAGTGGCAGGAAGCCGCAGGGCAGGCCAAGCCTACAGCAAGAGGCAGGAAGGAGAGTGCAGCCCCTGAGACAGTACCCCAGGAAGCCCAGGCCGAGCTGTGAGCCCATTGTGATTTAGGTGTGGGTGCGAAGGAGGAAGGCAGAGACGCAGGCCCTGGAGAGAGGAGGAACTGGAAGGGAAGAGTTGCTGAACACCATCACTGAGGACTCTGCCGCCTGCACTTGCCACCTTTGCCTTCAAAGTCCTGCAGGACCCGAACATCTGAGACCTGCTGCCTTTCAGCACAGCTCCTGAACCGGGAACTCCTTATGCTACTTCCAAGTCCGTCTTGAGCTACGGGTGTCACTGGTATTGCACATTTGTCACCTATAAGCTCCACATTATATGGTATGCCCTGTGTCCCTGTGTTGGGGTCTGTGCTCCAAGTGCAGCTCACCCCCAATTTGCATCCCAGGCTCACAAGCCCTCTTTCTTTTTTCAAACAGGCCACTCTCCACATTGTCCTAGGCTGGCTTCTGCCTGGCAACTTCTCTTCCTGGCCGTACACCACACACTCTGCTAGCCTCTCCAGACTCTGCGTATGTGTCCCTTCCTCAAAGCCCTTGCCCAACCCCAGACCACCTTAGATCTCTCCATCAAGGTCCACCTCTTTTACAGCTGTGGTATATTCCTGTGTGGTTGTTCATTGGGTTCTGTTTCTCCAAGTGGACAGTGAGGTCACTGAGGATAGGGAACACGTCTTGTTACTTTCAGGCATGTCCTTAGCCTCTGCCCAGAACCTGCTCCCAGCCAAGAACGGTTAGGGGAGTTCAAGCGAGAAAAGAACAAGCCCTGGCAGGGAAGCCATAATGTTAGAGCTGGGCCTTCAAAAATGCAAGGGGTAGTCTAAGAAAGAGGAGGTCTTGTCTAAGTGTAAAATTTACCCAAGTGTGAAGGCAGAGAGGAGGGAAGAAATGAACAGGGAAGGTCTTTCTATGGCAGCCAAGATCCTAGAGTATGGGAGGCGGCCTGCAAGCCAGGGACAGCCCCTCATTTCACCCCTATTCCTATAGGTCTCCTCAACAGGGTTTCTGGTATTGAGACCACCACAATACACTCTACTCTGAACACTGGGGTAAAGTTTAATGCACTGTGCTACTTTGAGAAAGGTTCATAGGACAATAATCTTTAAGTATCATATATCTCAGAGCAGAGATGAAGAAGAAAATAACTCTGTGTGGTAGGAAACCCTAGAGTGGACCTCACAATTCCCAACTCTAAGTATTCACACCCATGTGTAGCTCCCTGCCTTGAATGCGAGCTGACTTATTGACTTGCTTCTGAAAAACAGAGTATGTGAGAGAAGTGATGAGATTGCAGTGACAAGTCCGATATTGGGTTATAAAAAGCCTGTGGCTCATGCCTTAAGCATCCTCCTTCAGTTTCTCTTGGCATGTTCACCCTGGGGTAAACCAGCTGCCATGTCATGAGGTAGCAGCCTAATGGAGAAGCCCACATACCAAATGGCTGAGGCCACACACGTGAGCTTAGAAGCACACTGAGTCCCAAGTTGAGCCTTTGAATGAGATCACATCCATGGCCAATAGCATAACAGTGACCTCATGAATACCTGTCAGGGTTAGATGAGTCAAACCCAGATTCTTGACTCCCAGGAAATATGAGACAAGAAATGCCTGTTGTGTTAAGCCATTAAAGTGGAGGAAATTTGTTACCCAAAACTAAATAATAGGTACTCTTATGTGCAGTTTCCCTACTCCATACCTTTGCTGAGATTTGATTAGTTGAGTACCTATAATATGCTAGAAACACTGGCATACAGTAACAGTATTAACTGTAATTTCTGTCCAGTGGGGCTTAATATATACAAAATGCGTTAACATGTACAAATACATATATACATATATATCTTTAATATTGTATGTATTTATATATTACAGTTTTTATAGCACTGGTTTTGTTGAGCAACATTTAGAAATCTATGATCATAACCAATATCCCTTCCTTAAGAAGAAACTCATGTGAGGAAAAGTAATTGGGGAGTTTTTATTCCCTTTTTAAGAGTATATTGAAGCATATGTCCACAATATGTAATGCCAAGTTAACTTGGTCAGTTCTTTCTCAACCCATGTTCACAAACTATGAGTAATCCATTACATACACGGCCTTCAAAGGGTTTCTTGCTTTTTTCTTCTTTCTCTCTCTCCTTCTTTCTTTCCTTTCTTTTTTCTCCCCTCTTTCCTCCTCTACCCTCCCTTCTTATCTCCTTTCTTTCCTCTCTCCCTTCCTCCCTTATTTAATATTGTGAGACAGTAGTAGTCCTTTGCCCGTTAAATAAAGTATCCCTAAATAATGGCAACCCTCAACTTACCTTTTTAACTCAAGCATCTTAACTCTTAACCCATGTGTTGAGGAAGTGTGTGATTCAAACAAGAAAACATATTTCAAGTAATATTTTTAACTTAGTCCTAACCCAGATTGTTCAATGTATTCAGTTCCTGAGCACCGTGCTTTCAAGCTTCACTTACACAGATCACGTGGGACTTTGTTAGAATGGATGTTCTGATTCGGTAGGACTGTGAGGGCCTGAAGTTTTGCATTTCTAACAAACTTCTGTATGACCAGGAGCAAGGCCTTAGAGGAAATTATTTCTTTGTTCTGGGTCTGAATATCTGCAACTGTGACATCAAGGGGCTGGGTTTGCTGTTTTACGAAATGCTATGATCTCATGACCTTCCCGCTGAGTCTGCCTTTCTTCATCATCCCCTATGTTCCCCATTGGTAGGGCACCACCATTCACCCCATTTTCTGTGAAAATTTGCCAGTTGTCCTCTTCCAGCCTCTTCCTCAGCAGCACCCCCACATCAGATCCATTTTCAGATCCTGTCGATCGTACTTCCAGCATTGCAGGTCTCCATCCACCTCGCTTCGCCTCGACTTCCAGCTCGATGGCTCCAGGTCAAGACATCATGACTTCCTTGCTGTTCTTCCACCAACCTCCAGGGCCTTCTGACAAGGCAAGTCTAACTGACTAGTTTTTCTGCCGGGACTTTACAGAAATCTTAGTGCAGTCTGCGTGTGGTTCTTTCCACTTTTTAAAAAGCAGAAGGTTTTTCCAGCTTTAAAAGCCTTCACATGGGGCCAGCCAGATGGCATGGTGGTTAAAGCGCTGAATTCCACATGCCTGACTGCATGTGGTTTGAGTCCCGGACCCCAGCAGCTTGAAAACATGTTGGGCATGTGTACGTGCATGCCCAAAATCCCATGAGGAGAATGGAGGAGAAAGGTTTGCGGCATGGCCATCCCCCCTGGGAGTGATTTCCCACTTTCTCTCTTTCTTTCTCTTTCTCTCTCTCTCTCTCTCTCCAGCAATCACATGTACCCCTTAGGGGAAAAAAAAAAAAAAAAAAAAAAAGCCTTCTCATGGGTCATCTGTACAGTCTGAAAACGGCATACTCTCACCTTGTCACCCTCTAAATGTGGCTTGCTTCAGAGAAGCTTGGCCCACCCTAGATGGAGTAGGCAACTTTATTATGCAGTCTTTCAGGAGGCTGCGTTTTTGGTTTTTTTTTTTCCTCATAGCATTAATTACAATTAACTAATTAATTCTTGTAACAGTGTCGGCTTTATGCCCTGGTCAGTATCTGTATTTGTTCTCAGCAGCCAATGCATCCTCAGTGTTCAGCAGAGGACTGGGACATTCAGGCACATAATTACAATTTTTGAGGGGCCAGCAGATGGCATGGTGCTTAAGGCACTGGACTCTCATATGGTGGACCCCGGTGCAAGTCCCAGACTCAGTGGCTTACTTTCTTTCTCTCTCTCTCTCTCTCTCTCTCTCTCTCTCTCTTTCTCTCTTTTTCTCCCTCTTTGGTCAAATTTAAAATAATAATAATAAATTAAATTAATTCTTTAAAAAATATTTTTGAATGAATAATTTTTAACCCACATTCAGAATTTCCAGATTTCTCTACATAGTATCTACAAAGTTTTTTCTAACTAAATTAAGGTCTTATTTAAATGCTTGACATTGATTTCTTTGAAGTGCCCAACATTGCTATGTTGTCTTGTAACTATTGTAGCAAACTTATTGCTAGGAAGACAGTGCATTTTGTGACTAAGTGTGATAATAATTAGTGGATGGATGGATGCAAGGGGCTTATGGTTCGTGTATTGAGGTTCCAAATAATTGACATTGGAATTCTAAATATTGACACGAACAACACATAGAAAACACGTGGTCTCCAGGCCTTCTCCCTCAGAACTTTAATTTGCTTCTGCATTTTTTAAAACAATGAATTCTAAAAAGTAAATTTGTGTCTGTCAAAACTTGGACCAGTCCCAGGAACAGATAAAATTCATGACTAAGGAGTATCTATTCAGGAGGAGTACAAGGAGGCCCGGGAGACCCACATCCACAGTGCTTCCCAGTCACTTGCATTCACCCAGTGACATGTGTTTCCTTAGAACTGGGAGAGCTTTGTTCAAATACAAATGCCTTTTGCAAATGCAAGCTTAGAGAAAAACCCTCTCCTCAAATCAGGGCATGTGTGCAGTCACAGAATAAGTGGGGGTATTTTCCTAATGCATCTGTTTTCTGTTGTTTTGTTTTTCTACAATAAGTATCCATTTTCTATTTTATTTTATTTATTTTATTTATTTTTTATTTTCAGTCTGAAAACAGCCACTGTTTATTACCTGACCAGATTACAGAAATAATCATGGTGGACACCTTAGTTCATAATTCTAATAAGTCTGTTGATCTGGTCTTCCCTGTTTCCAGCATCTCCACCTTCTATGACATGGGTGGTCTTTTTCTTCATTCCACCTCTTGGGAAAGATCATTTGAAGGGCCACAAGAAGTTATTTGCTTCTTTGAAGTGTTTTCCAACAGTATAGATTTCATGAATCAGATCCTCCATACAGATGATGCCAAATTTACCAAGAGATCGAGCAATCAAATAGTTATCTGTCAAAGCAATTTACTTACTGATTTTGCCATAACCACGCTTGTAGATCAGCTCATTTACTGACTTCAGGTTCGGGTACCCCCATGCAATATATGGTTCCACAATTCTCAGCATGTTAATCAAGACCTGGTTGAGCTTAACAAAGGTGCCATTCAAGAGTTGGCGAAGGTGAAGAAGCTGCAAGCAACACCTTCCAGACCTTGGGACTCACATCATCGGTAACTCATCCTGATGACAAACACCCATTTGGGTTCTGCAGGTATGTAGGACCTGCCAGGTTTTCTCGCCGTCCCAATCATGCAGATCTCAGGTCTGTACACCTACCTGTACTATTTATGATAGTGCTTAACTTTTCCATAGATAAGCTTCCTCCCTGCCTTTCTCATCTCCTGAGAAAACTTCTTTCTCGGGTGCTTGATTTTCAGATCCATAAAATTTATTTGCTTTTCCGTAAGGGTTTCTGGAACAGCAAGAATCTTTTTCTTGGTTTCTGCCTCAGTAGGAACCTTCTTTTTCTTCTCTTCAACAGTCTCCATGTTTCCATCCAGAAAAGAGAAAATGATTATGTTAAAGATACTGTCTTTAACATAATCTATGTTTAAACAAAATATTAAAATATCATAGAATAGTTCCAAGATTTGCACAGATCAATAAATGAAAAGAAAGATCCAAGAAACAGTTGTGATTCCAGAAGGTGTTCCCTGGGGTACTATTAAACAATTCAGTACTATGGTATTAAGCATTCCTGTTTGAAACATTTAAAAAATCACAGGTAAAGTATGTTTTATAACCTCACCAGACACCCTGTGGGGCTGTTGAGGGTAGTGTGTGCTTGTAGGGTGATGTGTGGCAGGGACTGCAATTCTGTACTTTCCTTGTTTCAGATTAGTAGAAGCCTTCATTTTAAACTTGGTCCATCACTAACCATGACAAAGTCTATATATCCTAGCCTCCCTTGCAGCTAAGTGTAGCCCTGTAACTAAATGTTGGCCAGAGTAAAGTAAACTAAAATGTGATGAGGTCATTTCTGGAAATTTCCTTAAAAGACGACTGGACATCAAATGACTCTATCAATGGATGCAGGAGATTTTGACCACTCAAGACCCTCTTCACCCTCCTGCTCCCAGTCTAACCAGGAGCCAGGTAGAGCACCCTACTTATTCTCTCTGTCTCGTTCCATCTCTCTATATATATTTTTAAGGGTTTTTTAAACTTTTAAACTTAGCTCTCTGTTGCTCTTTGTCTTTCTAATTCTTAACTTCCCCTCTGCAGTTTTCATTTTTTGACCAAAAATTTTTTTTCTTCTCTTTTTCTTATTGTTTTTGTCCTATAATTTCTCTTCTTTTTCTTTTTTTTTCTTTTTCTTTTCCTTTTCTTTTCACCTTTCCCATTTTTCTGCTCAGCCTCCATACACTGATTTTCTAATCAGGTCTAGGTGCTTAGCAGCCAAAATCTGAATACTTTTATGGTCAGATTAATCCTCAATTTTTATTGAATCAGTTGTGCAAAAGGAGAACTACAGTATTGTTTATAGACTGCAGGTCGCCTCCTTCCGCATTCTTCTAATTGCTCAGATTTAACTCCAAAAAATAGGAGAAAATGTATAATCCATCAGATGACCAGAAACCACCTCAGAGGCACAAGAAATATGAGAAACAAAGAAAATATCTCTCTTCTAATGGAAAAGAATAACTCCTCTTCCCCCACAAAAATTACAAGGGGACTATGGAAATGTCAGATGAAGAATTTAAAATATTCATAGTGACAAAACTAACAAAGACACAAGAGAATAGAGACAAGGAACTCCAGAAGATGCAGGAGAAAAGAGACACTAATTCCGGGAGTTGAGAACGTATTTGCATGATCCTGAAAGAAGAGATACACATCACAAAAAAAATCAAACGGAATTGTTAGAGATGAAGGCTGTAATTCAGGAAATCAAAACTCCCATTAAAATATCAAAAGCAGGGAACCAGCAGTTAGCGTAATGGCTATGTCTCTGGACTCCCACGTAGTCGACCGTGGTTCGCGTCCCGGACCCGGTGACTTAAAACTCACGCTGGGCGCGTGTGCGTGCGTGCCCAAGGTCCTGAGAGGAGAATGGAGGAGAAGGGATTGCGGTGTGACCATCCCCCCCTGGGGGGTGATTTCTCGCTTTCTGTCTCTATGTCTCTCTCTGTCTGTCTGGCGAGCGCACGCGCCCTATAGCGAAAAACCTCTCCAAAAAAAAAAAAAAAAAAAAAATCAAAAGCAGATTCAATCATGTAGAAGATCGAATCACAGATGTAGAAGATAGAACCTTTGACTTAGAGAAATGCACCAAAAAGACTGAGAAAATAACCCCAAAAGATGAGAATAACATAAAAGTAATATTAGATACCATTAAACGCCCAAACATCTGGATCATCAGTACCCCAGAAGGTGAAACAACTAATAAGGGTATCGATAATCTATTCCATGAAATCCTGGAAGAAAACTTTCCAAACCTAGAGAGGCACTCAAGTATTCAGAATCAACAAATACAAAGGACCTCAAATAGAAAATTGGCAAGAGAGAAACATCAAATTACTTTCAAAGGATATCCCATAAGGTTAATACCAGACCTCTCATCAGAAACAATGCAAGCAAGGAAATAATGACAAAATATATTCAAAGTATTAAGTGAAAAAACAATTTCAACCAAGAATACTAAACCCAGTAGATTATCTTTCATATGTAAAAAAAAGACAAAAACATCCTCAGATAAACAAAACCTGAAAGAATTTATCAACAACAGACCTGCTCTCTAAGAAGTGCTGGAGGGAGTGCTATACCAGGAAAACTAAAGTCGGACACACAGAAATAAGAGTACAAGAAACAACTGAGAGAATGACCAGCCTAATGGTAAAGTCAAGTCTGAAGTTGAATGTTAACTTCCAGACTTTAAATGGAAAGATCAGACCACAGCAACACTGCACATTCAGTAGAAGAGTGATAAATTACATGATTTTGAACTAGTGAAATAGAACTTTTTTACTTTAGACTAAAACATTGCTGATTTTCTTCGATGCTTTGATTTCCATATTTAAGGATTTTTGTCTTCTCTTGAACTATTGATAGGTTCATCTACCTACTATTTGAACTGAATCCTAACCTTTTTTCTGGCTTTAAGTTTTAAACAAATTTCTCTGAACATTTTTTTTATTTTGATCTAGTAAAACTAAAACTTTTCTTTTGAAATTAAAAAATACCTATTAATACCTATTTAATGACTGCAGTAAGCTATATAGCCCCAGCGAGGTGCTACTTTATAGTATGTCTACTTTACTCACTGAAGTTTACGTCTAAGTCAGACATGCATTCATAAATATGTATATAGCAGCTGTGCTTGCTATTGAAAGTCTTTAAATTATTTAAGATCTTTAGTGTATCAGTAAAATGTGAAAAAAAAGGTATGGGGAACAAATGTACATACCAGAGATAGTGTGGGAGAAGGGGGGAGTTGGCAGAGGGTGAAAGGTAGGAAATCAAGGAGAGTAAAAAAAGGCAAAATATATAAGAAACAAGAAATAGAAGATTATTTGTCGATGATAACATGTATGGGAATCTCCTTGATTGAGCCAATATTCAATGCATGCTGGATGGAAAACCTCATATTGTATACTGTATTGATGTACAGTGAATGACTGCAAATTAATTAATTAAGAAAAAAATGAAAAAAAAATAGATGCAGGAAAAGCATTTGATGAAATCCAACACCCGTTTATGATTTTAAAAACAAAAAGTAAAGGGAACCAGCAGTTAGCGTAATGACTATGTCGCTGGACTCCCACGTAGTCGACCGCGGTTCACGTCCTGGACCCGGTGGCTTAAAACTCACGCCGGGCGCGTGTGCATGTGTGCCCAAGATCCCGAGAGGAGAATGGAGGAGAAGGGATTGCGGCATGACCATCCCCCCTGGGGGGTGATTTCTCGCTTTCTGTCTCTATGTCTCTCTCTGTCTGTCTGGCGAGCGCATGCGCCCTATAGTGAAAAACCTCTCAAAAAAAAAGCAAAAAGTAAAAACTTCTCAATAAAGTTAGAATAGAGAGGGGAACTACTCCAACTTGATAAAGAATCTACAAAAAAACTACCTCTAGCATTTCTGGTAGAAATGCAAAATAGTGCAGCCACTTTGGAGGACAGTTTAGTAGTTTCTTACAAAGCTAAATACAGTCACTCTTCACTGAATGACCTACCTGCTTAAATGGACTAAGGCCAGTTCTCAAGCACAGGGACTCCCCCCTCTCAGGAGGTGTTAATCTCAGGAATCCCCTTTCTCAGCCTTTGTCTCATCCCACAAATGTTAGTATTGACTACAAGAAACATTTGCAAGCATGCCACATTATGTTTAGCATTTCACTTATAAATCTATACCTTATCCTGCACCCATAGTAGTATTCAGAATAAATAAAAACCATTACACCAGATTATATTGATATTATTGTGTTGTGCTATGTCTTGTCATTTTCTGGCACTTACCTAATGTATGCTTTTGTATGGATAGAATCACATTATTTTAATATGGTGTCAAGTGATATCTTTTGAAAAATACACACCCTATGGTACCACAACACATCACAGGATTTCCACCTTTAGCTCCTCACTTATCAACCAATTCGCTTAATGACCTAGTCATAAGAATGCACCTCAGTTGTTAAGTGAGGAGTGACTGTGTCTTTTTACCATATGATCCAGCTACTACACTCCTTGATATTTACCCAAAGGAGCTGAAAATATGTCCACCTGAAAATCTTCAGTGGATGTGTATAGCAGTGTTACTCATAACTGTCCAAACTTAGAAGTAATCAAATGTCCTTCTGTGGGGGAATTAATCTTTTTAAATGGTACATCCAGATACTGGAATATTATGCAGAGCTAAAAAGAAATGAACTCTCAAGCCATCGAAAGATATGGAAGAGAAGCAGATGGTGGTGCAGCAGTAACATAACTGGACCCGCATGAGAAGGTCTTGGGTTGGCATCCCTAGGCCTCCTCGATCACACCAAGCACAAGCGTACCCATGAT
The DNA here is from genome assembly GCA_026018925.1 of Tupaia tana. Lineage (NCBI taxonomy): Eukaryota > Metazoa > Chordata > Mammalia > Scandentia > Tupaiidae > Tupaia > Tupaia tana. Next base: position 11,150,686 of record JAKSZU010000013.1, on the reverse strand, counting down.
CCAGACTGGCAGTGGCTGGGTTGAAACACAGCATGAAGACCTGTTGAGGTGTCCTCCTTGTTATAGGGCATGTGTGCTCGCCAGAAAGAGAAAGAGAAACAGAGAGACAGAAAGTGAGAAATCATCCCCCGGGGGGATGGCCACTCCACCATCCTTTCTCATCCATTCTTCTCTTGGGATCTTGGGCACGCACGCACACACGCCCAGCATGAGTTTAAGTCACCAGGTCTGGGACTCCAACTGCAGTCGACTACATAGGAGTCCAGGGACATAGCCATTACTCCAACTGCTGATCCAAATAAATGAACTTTCTAAAAATATAAGTAACATATGCTTATGTAGTATAAACTAAAATTGAATTAATATAAACTTAATCAATATAAAGAAGTTTATATTGATTATCTGAATGCCATAAAAATAACATAAACAGAATTATTCTTCGTGTATATTCACGTTTTGCTCAGTTTCTTAGCTATAACTATCTCAAATGTATGACACTAAAGTGTTTTATTTTCTGAAAACTGTATGTTCTTCAAGTTGGTTTAGTATCTTTTTTTATTTTTATAAAATTGCCAGAAATCTTCTTCAAAGTTAGTAAATTTTAAATTATTGACACTGTCACCCTATCTGAGTAGATGATAATATTCTTACTTGAGAAGTTTTCTCTCCAGGAGCAGAAGAACAAAAATTCTGCTAACTGGAGGTATTCTCAATTCTAACTTTTCAATTAAAAATAGAAATTGGGGCCAGCTTCATAGTGTGGTAGTAAAGTGCTGCTCAAGAAAAGCCAGATCTCTCATTGCCACCATGTTCAAATCCCCAACCTGATCAAACTGAAGAACAAGCCAAGAGAGTGGCCGAGATCTGAAGGGCTGGAGAACTGGAGGAAGGGTAGCTGTGTGGCCAGATGCAGTGGAGGCTACCTTCTCTCTGTCTTACGCTTCCATGTTTGTGGACTTATACTCTATCATAAATAGAGGGAAAAATATAGAAACTTCTTCAAAACGGTCTTTCCTCAACCTAAGATTTTTGAAATGAACTAGAACAATTCCAAAATTAAATCATATACCTGGGGGCCAGCAGCTGGTATGGTGGTTGGGTCATTGGACTCCCACATGGCCAACAGCATTTCGAGTCCTAGACCTGGTGGCTTGCTTTTTCTTTCTCTCTCTGATGAGTGTACGTGCCCTATATCAAATTTAAGTAATAATAATAAATAGAATTAAATAATTATTTTTTAAAGAATTATTTTATTTAACTTAATTTATTTGCTTATTTTAATTTGACCAGAGAGGGACAGAGAGAACGAGAGAGACAGAAAGTGAGAAAGCAAGCTGCCGGATTTGAACCGCAGTTGGTCATGTGGGATTCCAGTACCCTTAACCACCACACCACCTGCTAGGTTCTAAATAATTCTTTAAAAAAAAAAATCATATACCTCATGTTGATCCCTCATTGTCTAATTTATTCAGTTCCTTGCTCTGGTGGGTGTAAGTTACAGAATCTTCCTGTTTTCAGCTTTGTTATCAACACCAGTAGTTTGCAATGTTTGTAATTCCAATACATGTAATAGCTAAGGGATTTTGCACTCCATTAAAAATAAAAACTGAAATTACACATTTCCAACAAATTTTAAATAAAATGCAATGAAAATATATCAGGTCATTGTAAAAGTCATAATGAATTTTTGCATAGAAAATCAGAAAAAATATGTCATGACTTCAGCAGAAGACTCACAAAAATATTCACTATCATTTTAAGACATTTAAGTTTACTTACAAAGCAGCGCAAAAAAAAGAAAGAAAGAAAGAAAGAAAGAAAGAAAGAAAGAAAGAAAGAAAACTCAACCATTTCTAAAATCTGATCAATGTTTGGCAGCCCAAGGAGAATGTTCATACTGCCATATTTTCTGTGTGTTTTTGTTTTTTTTTTTAATTTAATATCAAATTGGTAAAGCAATGCTGTAGCTTACTTAATTGGCACATGTATTTTTCATTGTAAATTCTGAACACAAAACCTTTTCTCTAGATGTGTAGAACATCACAGTTTTGTTTGAATGTAATACGGGTGCACCACAATCATTCTTAGTACTTTTCTGTTCTGTAGGTATCTTTACTTAGAAAAAACATTGTTTCAACCACAGTGCTACCAAAGCTTGTGTTCATATTATTATTGTAAGAAGAATACTTTTCTCTTCTCTGTAGACATGTTGAACAGAATGTACAATTGCATTTGTACTAGTGTTGAATGGTTCATGTACAACAGATTCAACTTCAAAAGTTTTACTTTGATTCCCTAAATGGGATGGAAAATGATCATTAACTTGTTTCTTCTTTTCATTCTTTCTACAGTACTCTATTGAGGTATAATTTACACATAGTGAAATGTATAAATCTTCATGAGTGTTGCATGTTTTTATATGCTTTGCCTATGTGGTTATTACCCAGAAAAAGACAGATACCCAGAGAATTCCTTCTACACACATGCACAAAGACAGACTCCACTGTCAACGTTAGTTTGAACTTCTATCACCATAAATTAGTATTTTTAATAATTATTTATTTAATTTTATTTATTCATTCATTTATTTATTTTAATTTGACCAGAGAGAGACAGAGAGAGAGAGGGAAGTGAGAAAGCAAGCCACCAGGTCCAGGACTTGAACTGTGGTCGGCCATGTGGGAGTGTCCAGAGACTTAACCACACACCACCCGCTGGTCCCCACCATAAGTTAGTTTTATCTATTCTTGACCTTCATCTAAATAACTAAATAACATATACTCGTTTTCTTTTCTTTTTCTTTTCTTTCTTTTCTTTTTTTTTTTTTTTTTTTTTTTTTGGAGAGTTTTTTGCCATAGGGTGCGTGCGCTCGCCAGAAAGACAGAGACAGACAGAAAGTGAGAAATCACCCCCCGGGGATGTGGCCACGCCGCAATTCCTTCTCCTCCATTCTCCTCTTGGGATCTTGGGCACGCACGCACACGTGCCTGGCATGAGTTTTAAGTCACTGAGTCCGGGATTCAGACCGTGGTCAGCTACATGGGAGTCCAGCGACATAGCCATTACGCTAACTGCTGGTCCCAATAACATATACTCTTATGGCTGGTATTTTTAACTAACTTAGTAAGCTTTTCATTCATTCCTGTTGTTGCATGTACTTGAAGTTTTTAAATTGTAGAGTATTATTTTATTGTGCAAATATGCCAGTTAATTTATGCTGTCGAGGTTCAAAAATGAATACCCCCAAAGCCTGGCTTTGAAAGAAAGAGCCAGCCTCAGAACCAAGCTCTCTCTGACCTTCCCCTGCCTCTTGTCTCCAGATCATTTTTCTTCCTTTCTCTCCCAAAACTCAGGGAGGGGCTTTATTCTGATATTCCATTACCTGCCTAAAGACTAGACCAACAGAGGGAAACAATTGCCTTGGGCCTCCTCCCTGAGACTTAATTAAACTAAACTCATACCCCAGGAAGGAAGACAGGAATGTCAACACACCTGGACAGATTTTGTCACTAGCCATTGTTTGTCTCCCAGGCCCATTGAACTCCCCAAAGACAATCCTTTACTCCCCTTTGCCTGAGTTTTGGACCCATTCTTTCCCCTTTAAAAGTCATGTATTCTAAAAATTAACTGCCCCTCCATTTTTTTCCTCCTCTATGAAGAAGGCATCTAAGTCTCTACAATATGGCCCCTCTTCAAATTCATATTTTATATGATCCCTGTGTACGTATGTATATACTAAATAAAATTTGTATGGCTTTTCTCTTGTTAGCCTGCCCACTGTTAGCAATTTTCAGAAACCATTTAGAGGGTGAGGAAAAAAATGCCTTTACCACTACAACGCATTCTCTTTTGACAGACATGTGGGTTGTTTTCATTTGGGCTATTATGACTAAAACTGGTATGACCATTTACGTCCAAGGATATTGTCAACACACGCATTCACTTCTCTTGAGTGTATGCATAGAAGTAAAATTGATGGATCGTGAGTTTCTTTCTAAAGAATCTAAAGACACTGATAGAAAATGGATATCCCCTTTCACCACTCTCTTACACTGCTGGTGGGAATGTAAATTAGTCCAACCACTGTGGAGAACAATGTGGAGATTCCTCAAAAGTCTACAAATAGAACTACCATATGATCCAGCAATCCCATTCCTTGGCATCTACCCAAAGGACAGAATAATTCTTCATTGGAGAAGTGCTTGCACATTGATGTCTATTGTGGCACTTTTCACGATTGCTAAGACATGGAACCAACCCAAATTCCCCCGTACGGATGAATGGATTGAAAAACTGCAGCACATATATTCTATGGAATACTATTCAGCCATAAAAAACAACAAAACCCTGACTTTTGACAGAAAGTGGAAGAATATAGAAGATTTACTGCTGAGTGAAGCAAGCCAGGCTATGAAGGAGAGACACTGTATGTCCCCACTTAATATATACTGAGTGTCTGCACTCTATAATTGAAGCTGACGGGCTAACAGATATACAAACACAAGAGATGGGTGTGAATGCCAGATGTGGTGTGTGTGGAGGAGTGGGGCCTGGGGAAGGACATTTGGAGTAGGGATACAGAGACAGCATTGTTGAGACAGGGAGGTAGTATTGTTATATTTTGATCCACTGGACCAGGGAGAAATGTTCACATATTGAAATGATCACCTTGTAAGCTAAATAATGTGATTGAATGTATTAAAAAATGTAAAAAAAATAAAATAAAATAATAATAAAAAAAGAAAACGATATTATTTAACTAGTTGAGGTCATGTTTATGAAGAAAAACCCTCACAGCCATCGTTTCATTGTTCATAGATCCACAAGTGAACACAGTAAAAAGTGAGCGAAAGTAATTTTGAATATTTGAAGAACAAATGGCCTTTTTTTCACCAATTATTTTATTCATGATAGAGAGTGCACGCATGCCTACAAGTGTGTGTGGTGAGAGATTCTCTATACGTCGGGCTCTCCTCCCTGCCCCCTTCACCCTATCTCTCCGAGACCTGGCTGAGGGTCCACCTGTGCCTCATGAACATCCTGTGGCCATGACCTTCACCTCACAGAACTGGCCTACAGCAGGGACCATACCAAAGTACCTCACACCTCCTGTATTAACATCACAAGATTGGGGCAGTAAACCCTGAATATGCTCTGCTGATTCTGTTTATCAATAAGCTAAACTTTAAAAAAAAAAAAAAAAAGAATTATTTTATTTAACTTTATTTTTATTATAATTTTCCGGTTTGATCAGAGAGAGACAGAGAAAGAGAGAGAGGGAAAGTGAGAAAGCAAGCCACCAGGTCCAGAACTCGAACCACGGTCACTCATGTGGGTATTCAGGGCCTTTAATCACCTGGCAGCCCCCAAAAAGCTAATCTTTACTGTAAATGTCAAGTAATGTATGTACAAACCAGACCCTTGTCTTGCTGACAGGGAGTCTGCCTTGATCTTTTATCAATTTAATTGATTTACAAATGCTTTGTTTTTATATAAAAACTTGAACCTATCCTCATGACAGTATGGACCCCATCTGTCTCCACTCAGACATCAGTGGAGCAACCCATCCTATCCAAGTAAACTAACGTCTTCCTCTGCTGGGCCTCCAGGTGTGTTCCTTAGGATCAATAAATACTATGGGCAAGCCCTCTCAGATTTGGAGCTCCCCCAGTGCAGTGAGAGAGAACGAGAGAAGCTATCTCAACAGGGTGTTGCCACACTCCCACACTCTTCCCACAACTCTCCAGCTTGTCACTGTCTTGAGCACGCATGTGCATGCCAGGTTTTCTGGGTGAGGGACCTGCAACCCTGGTCAGCCCTGTGGCTTCCAGTACTGCGGTTAAGTATGCTCCTGACTGTGCCACTGAGGCTGGGCTTTTTCAAACAACTTCCAAAGTAGGTGCTGATGCTTTTTCAGCAGGTTTGCTTCTGGTTTCTTGTGACCAGTGAGATCATGACAGTCCCTAGGGAGGAGGGTAAGTGCTGACATTTTGTGAAATTATACATTCATCAATTTTCTTGAGAAATAGAAATTTAGTACATTTTTTTAGAGGTTTTTTGCTATAGAGCGCACGCACTCACCAGAAAGACAGAGAGAGACAGAGAGACAGAACGCGAGAAATCACCCCCAAGGGGGAATGGCCACGCCGCAATCCCTTCTCCTTCCATTCTCCTCTCAGGATCTTGGGCACGCACGCACATGCGCCTGGTGTCAGTTTAAGCCACCCGGTCCGGGACTCAAACCACGGTCGACTACATGGGAGTCCAGCGACATAGCTATTATGCTAACTGCTGGTCCTGGAAATTTAGTACTTTTAAAAATTAAATATACACTTTTAAAAGAATTACTGCTGTGAGGTTTAATTGTTAAAATAAATTAGTGTTACCTGTGGGGAACTAAAAGATACTAATTCAAGATATGCTTTTTTGGTATATTTCAAAATGCTTCCTAAGGAAAACTACAGATACAGGAAATAGCTCTGAAAGCTGTTCTTTCTTCACAGAAGTATACCTGTTCTTCTGGGGTAGCCCTCAGATTATTTGAGAAACTTTACTTGCATAATAAAACCTTTTATTCATCATGCGTTCTTCCCTTCCCACTCCTATAACTCGATGACCACAACCACCTCAGCCCCCAACCCATATTCTTCCCCCTTAGCCTCAGAATGATATAAAAACTTCAGTTATCGGGACCAGCAGTTGGTGTAATGGTTATGTTGCTGGACTCCCATGTAGTCGACTGTAGTTCAAGTCCCAGACCGATGGCTTAAACTCACAACAAGCACATGTGTGTGTGTGCCCAAGATCCCAAGAGGAGAATGGAGGAGAAGGGATTGTGGCGTGGCCATCCCCCCTGGGGGGTGATTTCTCACTTTCTGTCTCTCTGTCTCTGTCTGTCTGGTGAGCACACGTGCCCTATAGGAAAAACCTCTCAAAAAAAAAATGGATATAAGTACAAGTTTACTTGGTGCAAGAATTTTTTAAAATTCATCATAAAAAAATGTATTTTTCACAATATGTTTTTCCAAGAACTTTTAGAGAGCTCTCTCATATTGTTTTTGGATTTAATCCCAGAAAATATTGCATGTTTCAAGAATTGGGATGTTCTGGGCCAGCAGGTGGCATGGAGGTTAAGGCACTGGATCCCACATGACCACCTGTGTGATTCAAGTCCCAAACCCAGTGACTTGAAAATCATGCTGGGCATGTGTATATGCATGCCCAAAATCCCAAGAGGAGAATGAGAAGATGGGATTGTGGCATGGCCATCCCCTCTCGAGGGGGTGGGGGGGGCTGATTCCTCACTTTCCCTCTCTTTCTCTGTCAAGCATACATACCCTATAGTAAAATCTAAAAATAAAAAAAATTTATAAAAATGAAAAAGAATGACCATGTTCTGTAAATAGATTCCTACAGTTACAATAATATAAATACTTTAAATTTCACTATCAATTTATCCTGTAATTTTTTCTTCTCTGAATTTGAACCAATAATACCAAGTAAATGTTTCATGTTACAATGGTCATAACACCAAGAAGACAAACACATTATAGAAAGCTGCTTCCTCAGAAGAGATTAGGAATAGATCTAATTGAAAATCAAGGATAGCCTGGAAGGTGAAGCTATTTCTGAAAAACTGTTGAGCAAGATGCAGGTTTAACTGACTCACATTGTAGTAGGGTCAGTAGCAACTGAAGACCTAGTCGAGTAAATTTTGCTGCTTCACAGGGACCATTAAAAAAACTTTTTTTTCGGGAACCAGCAGTTAGTATAATGGCTATGTTGCTGGACTCCCACATAGTCGACCATGGTTCGCATCCCGGAAGCGGTGGCTTAGAACTCACACCAGGCGCATGTGCGTGCATGCCCAAGATCCCGAGAAGAGAATGGAGGAGAAGGGATTGCGGCGTGACCATCCCCCTGGGGGGTGATTTCTCACTTTCTGTCTCTCTGTCTCTCTCTGTCTCTCTGGCGAGCGCATGCATCCTATAGCGAAAACCTCTTAAAAAAAAAAAAAAAAAAAAAAACTTTTTTTTTTCTAGGAACACATCTTCACTTGTGTTGCTTACTTCAGAAGAATTAACCAGTTAAGAATTAACCAGTTGAACGGCTTTGATCGTTTTTGAATAATGAGTTCAGGTTGCCTTGACTGACTTATTTTTGCATCATATGAACTCTCTGTACTCTGTGCAGTAAGAATATGAATTAACTTACACCATTCATGTGCTTCAACTTTGTTAGTACCTTTGCATTTTCTACAGAGAAGAAATGTTAAAACTCCATAAGCTGGCTCTTCACAAGGAAGCCTCTCCTATCTTTCACCCTCTTCTTTCAGCCACAAAATACCACAAGCCTGCTTCTCTCTTCCACACCTAAGAGTTTTGCATACACTTTCCCTCTCTCCAAATGCCCATCCTTACTTGTGCCCACATGGCTAACTTCTCCTTGCCTATTGGGTTCTATCCATGCCTTATTTCACCTCAAAAACAGCTTCTACCACCTTTTGTCTACTGTGTCCTTAACCTGTAGAGTCCAACCCCTCCCCAGGCTCTCTATACATCCCCCACCTACTTGTGATGGTCTTTTCTCATGTCCCTCAGCACATAGTATTAAGTGATTATCTCGCCTGTCACCCTGGACTGGGAGCTTCTTAAGGGCTGGCCACCAGGACTGTGTCCCTAGAAATAAGCACAGGCCTTGGCCCAAGGTGGAAACATTCAGGAAGTGTTGGTGGATGAAATAATTTAATCATGACCTTTACCAGTTTGGGACATATTCAAGTTCAATGAACTGAACTTATTTCATTATAAGAATCACTTCTTGGGATTTATACAATTCATATGGAATCATAATAGACCTCACATCACCAAGTAAGTACTGTGCAAAAAAATAAAGTAGGATGCATCTCACTACCCAACCTCAAAATATATTATAAAGCTACGAAAACCAAAACAGCATGGTACTGGCTAAAACAGAATGTATGGTACTGGCACTTAAACTTTTAATGTATCTATATAGACCAATGGAACGAAATAGAAAACCCAGAAATAAACTCCTAAACACACAGCCTACTACTATTTTTACAAAGGACACAAGACAATCCAGTAGAGAAAAGAAAGTTTTTTGAGTAAATGATTCTGAAAGAACTGGATATTTATCTGTAGAAAAATAAAACGTGAGGGGCCAGCAAGTTGCACGGTGGTTAAGGCAGTAGATTCCCACATAGCCAACTGCAGTTCGAGACCCGGAACTTATAGCTTACTTTCTCACTTATCCTCTCTTTCTCTCTCTCTCTCTCTCATCAAATTAAAAAATAATGACAAATGGAAATAAATAAATAAATAAATATTTTTTAAAAAGAAACATGAAACTGGACCCCATCACTCACCATTAACAAAAAAAAAAAAAAAAAAAAGAAAAAAAAAACCTCAAAATGGATCAAAGATCTAAATGTAAAGCCTCAAATTATAAAACTACTTGTGAGAAAACATAGGGTAAATGCTCGAAGACATTGGAGTAGGCAAAGATTTCTTTAGAAGACCCCTAAAGCACAGGCAACAATTCTAAAAGTAGGCAAGTGTGATCACATCAAGCTAAAAAACTTTCACACAGGAAAGGAAAAAATAAACACAGTGAAGGGACAACCCACAGAATGAGAAAATATTTACAAACTATGCTTCAGATAAAGAATTGATAACCAGAATACAGAGGGGGCTTAAGCAGCTCACCTACTAAAAAATATTATTAATAATCTAGCTTAAAAATGGGTAAGTGAGCTGAATGAACAACTCTCAAAGTAAGATATACAATGGCCAAAAAAGTGTATAAAAATGTAATGTCTCTTATCATAAGGGAAATGCAAATCAAAACCACATTAAGGTAGCACTTATGCCCAGTCAGAGTGGCTATGATTCAAAAAATCAATAGGTGCTGACAAGGCTGTGAAAAGGGAACCCTCTACAGTCTTGGTGGGAATGTAAATTAGTAGAGCCACTGTGAAAAACAGTACAGATGTTCCCCAAAAATTTACAAATAGAACTACAATACGACTCAGTGATGCCACTCCTTGGTATGTATCCCAATGACAGGAAAATAGTCAGTAGGAAAGACACTTGCACACCCGTGTTTATTACAGCACTATTCCCAATTGCTAAGACATGGAATCAACCTGAGTGTCCAACAACTGATGACTGAATTTTTTAAATGGGGCACATATACACTATGGAATACTACTCCACCATAAATAAAAGTGAAACTCTATCATTCAATACAAAGTGGGTGAATATACAAGATTTAATACTAAGTAAGTAAGCCAGATGATGAAAGACAAACATTGTAGATCTCTGATCAATATATACCTAACATACGAATTTTATAGCAGAAATTGAAAGATTTGAAGACATAAGTGTAGAGAAAGTAAGTATAGGTATCAGAGATCATATGAGAGAAAGGTGGAGAGTGGGAAGTGGGTTGGAGGTGTTCAAGAAAAAAGAAAAGAAAAGAAGAGAATCACCTCTTAGAGACTAGACATTGGTGGTACCACAGTAATGCAATGCTCTGTGAGGCTGACCCATGTAGTAGAGGTTCTGGACTTGTGTCCAGACACTTCACGGAATGTGCCAGATACATGCATGCCCACAATCCGGAGTGGCTGAAGCTGGAGGTAGATCACAGTGTCAGGACCCTGCTGAGGGTACTGTCTCTCTTTCTCTCTCCGTCTCTATTACTCATAGAAGAAAGAAAGAAACTTAAAAAAAAAAAAAAATCACCTCTCATTTAACATTCAGGATCAGATTTCATTTAATGCCTGAAGCTGTAGCATGTTTTCTAGTTTAAATTATGGTTTTACAAATAGTGCCCAAATCTCTAATTGATTAATATCATCCAGAAACTAAGGATCCCCTTACCCAGACATCTTTTATCTGTTTACCTTTGAATGTATCTATTTTTGAATAGAGAGGCTTGGGGAACAAGGATGAAAGAGATTTCTTCCCTTCTCAGTGTACCTTCTAAGCTTCTGTGTATTATTGTAACCAGAGACACTGAGAGATGAGACCGCAAACCAGAAGTTACACCCTCTGGTCTGAAAGTTTTGGACAGACAGTAGTGTTTCTGGAAGACAAAGAATCCACGAACATGAGAATGTGGAAATGGATGTGCGCAAAGAAAGGCATGTTTTGAAAGAGCACCAGGGTGTAAAATAAAAACTGTAAAACACCAGTAAGAACACATATTTGCTGTGGGGGGGTTGATTATAATGAAGAAATCCAAGACCTCTCAGAAGAAAACTAGAAAATGCATACTTCTATGGTAAGCCAAACAAAGCACAGAAACCAAACTCTAACAGTCATTTTCCCCATATGTCATATCCTGGTAGAATCTCCATCCACCTCATAAGGGGGAACCTCTATGACCACATAAGAAAAAAAAAAGTTTTTTCTTTTTTTAAATTTCATTCCAGTTTTTAAATGAATCTAAAGTAAAACAAAGATTTTACGACTCTCTCAGTCTGCCATGCGGATTTCCGCCTCTAACAGATGCCAGGAATCCTTGTGGCTACTTTAGATGTTCAAACCATTTGTGAAGAAGAATGAGAGAGTGCCGTGTCAGAAACCAGACTCCAGAAAGGTAGAGGTGGCCACCATCTTGGGTACCAGCCATTTCTTGGCAATGAAGCAGGAAGTTTTAGGAATTTCACAATTGTTTAAAGCCCCCTGCACATTTTAAGAAAAGCATTTTCAATGGCAAAGAGGTGCCATAGGGCTGCAAATACAGATGAAACCATCCTCTCCAGACAACAGTACTATGTTGAAAGTGAAAACTAATAAAATGTGCCATTACCCACCGGAGGCTTAGAGAGGAACCAATTTCATTCCACGGGTTATCAGGAAAACAGAAAGGAGACAAGTAAGCTGAATGTGAATTTTGAAGAACACGGACATATAAATTTCCCGTCGAAGTGATATCAGACTTTTGGTAGGAGAAAAAGGTGTATACTCTGCATCAGATGCAATTGTCTTTAAACCAAGTAGTGACTGAATACTGAGCAGAGTATTTCCCCTGAGTATGTATGAGTCAATGATTGAATATGCTAGGATGCATTTGGGTGAAGAAATAAAGTGAGAGGAACAGAAGTGAGATCATCTGAGTAGCTGTCAGCCAGATGGAGAAGTACTTACCCGTGATGGGGTCTTATTTCATTAAAGGCAAGGCATATTTTTAAAAATGTGTGTCAATCTGGTGAAAGCCAAATAAGGTCTGTACATGGGTTAAGAGTATCGTACCAAGGTCCATTTCCAGGTTTTGACAATGTGCTATGGTTACGTAAGATATTACATTGGGGAGAGTAGGACACTGTACTATTTCTAGGAATGTGTTGTGAATCTTAAAGTTTTAAAGTATTTCAAAATAAAAAGCTATAATAACGATAACTTTAAAAGAGGAAGTTGTAGGTTACATTCATGACTTGTCACATGTTGAAGGTGACGGAGTCTCCATCAGCATGAGCCAAGATGGCCCAGTGCAGATGGGCTGCCCCACTGACACACTGGCCAGCCCAATGCCATCATGTATGTGTGTAATACATTTCCATATTTTTGCCATTACTTGTTTGGGTATCTTTGTTCCCATTGTCTCGTCTACCCAAAATGATAGCATCTCATTCCTACCCCACTAGTTCATGAGGAAGCTCCACTAAGTAGTTTAAAACTTGCTCTAGTAAAACCATGAGAGATATATAAGGAAAGAAGAAGGCCAAACTTTCAAACAAGCAAAGCTTGCAAAGAAACACCAGAGGCAACTTCAAGGACTACCTTTAGTTATGTTCGAGTAGCAGGTGTTGCATAGGCCGAACTGTGGCTACTGAAATCACAATGAGAAAGTTTCTTGTCGGTAGAGATAAGCAGACCCCTTAGAGCAGGGCAGAGACACTTGGTCATGCAAATATTAGAAGCCCAAGTCCTCTTTACCCTGTGACGAGGCGTAACAGGGCCTTTGTGGCCTGGCAGAGCTGCGTTCTCTCCTATGGTTCGCAGAACAAGGAAAATCAGAGAGCTTGAACTGGAGACCAAGAAACCTGCTAGCGGGGAAGAAACAAGGGGCTCTATCTACTCTTCCCTTTAGCATTTCAGCATGGTGGGGACCAATTTCCTAGATTCGGCATGATCTCTGTTCTCAGAAATAGCACAAAGAGCCTCAAGGGAGAACTTACTACAAGAGAAGGGACAGTGTGGCTGGTGACCTGATCTTACTTCAGGATCTGCATGATCTTGGAGGAGGGACTTTGTGTGTGTGTGTGTGTGTGTGTGTGTGTGTGTCGTGCGTGCATGCTAAGTGTGGCTAAGCCTAGACAGCCCTTCTGACTCAGCTACCCTGGTATTCACAGACTACGCATGCCTGGCTTGGGCACTAACTTTAGAGGACCGAGAATGGAGCACACACATCAGGAACTAGAGTTACCCTCCATCCTGGGAGCAATGGTCTAGCAAAAGCACCAGCATAGCCATTAAAAAGGCAATAACCTAGTGCAGGAATAAGTGGCATCAGTGGGTAAGACAGATTCTCCAACAGTCTCTACAGCAAACAAGAGTAACACCCTTGAAATGTGCAAGACCCTGGGAATCTTGAGACACTGACATGGGGAAGGAAAAAGGGTGGACAGGTGTTTCAGAGGAACTAGATGCACTGTTAATTTAATGTTGGACTCCAAAGTAGCCAAGGGCATTTTTGTGCCTCCAAGTGTAGAGCAGATCGCACCAGCTTCACTTGGAAAATGCATTCAGGGGTAGGCATACTATCGAAACCCATAGTGTAAAATTGCCAGGTAGCAAAAAGCAAGTAGGGAGTCTGCATTTTCTTTTTCAAAGATGTTGATATTTAGGTGACAATCAATATTGGTAAAAGAGAATGGACCCAATGTAGATAGAGTTTTAAAAAGCAACAATTATTCTAAATTAATTCTAATCACCTGACCTAGAAAAAGAACACCTGAGGATGATGGCTCTATTGGCCACTATAAGCAATCTTGAAGGATAATGAAGACCAGAAGCAAGACCCAAAAACAAGAGATGGGAAAACGTTATTTCAATTTCCAGAAAGAGGAAAAGAGCAGATTCTGAAACCCATATGATTTTAATCTCAAGCAAGTTATAAGAATAGATTATTTAAAGCCCAGGGTGATTGCTATGAGCTTTGATAGACTTGCTGAGCACAAGCTATCACAGATTAACCTCATTTCCTTTCTTGAAGTGGCTGTTAAACTAGTAGCTCGGAGAAATGTGGCTGCTGTCGAAAATGTTGGCATCAGAAAAACATTTGAGAAAATCATGATAAAATGTGGGCAAGATGGACAAAAAGGTACTGGGCATTGTCCCATTTGACTTTTCAAAAATTATGCAAATAAAAATATAACTTGTGTATTTACTAAAAGTGTTGAAGTTGGTCTGAATATCAGAATCTAAAATTGTCTCCAGATCAACCAAACCAACTAACAATGTGAAGATGAAAAAAAATGATGCACTCCTCTTAACAGCTAGGTTTGTTTTGTTTTGTTTTTTTGGGGGGGGTTTTTTTGAGAGAGAGATTTTCGCTATAGGGCGCTTGCACTCGCCAGACAGACAGAGAGAGACATAGAGACAGAAAGCGAGAAATCACCCCCCCCAGGGGGGATGGTCACACCGCAATCCCTTCTCCTCCATTCTCCTCTCGGGATCCTGGGCATGAGTTTTAAGCCACTGGGTCCGGGACGCGAACCACAGTCGACTACGTGGGAGTCCAGCGACATAGCCATTACACTAACTGCTGGTTCCCCAGCTAGGTTTTCATTATTACTTTTAGTGCCAACTTTTTTCTAATAATAGCCAAAGCCAAGGCTAGAACTCTTGAATTATTTTTTAAATTTAGTAAATTGTGGGACCAGCAGCTGGCATAATGGCTAAGTCGCTGGACTCCCATGTAGTTGACCGTGGTTTGAGTCCCAGACCCAGTGACTTAAACTCACACCGGGCGCATGTGCGTGCATGCCTAGGATCCCAAGAGGAGAATGGAAGAGAAGAGATTGTGGTGTGGCCATCTCCCCGGAGGGTGATTTCTTGCTTTCTTTCTCTCTGTCTCTGTCTGGTGAGCACACATGTCCTATAGCAAAAACCTCTCCAAAAAAAAGAAAAGTTAGTAAATTGTTTGCAAGCTTTTATGATAAAAATGTACTGCTCATGGCACAACTAAGCAAAATATGAAATTGCCTTATTTTAAAAAGGCAAATTTGAACACAGGCACTATGGAGCTCTCATCAGCCTCCTCCTGCTCTTGACTCACTGAGGAACAAGTTGGTCAGGAAGCCGCACTACAGCCATGGTTTTTAATTTTTTTTTAAAAGACTTATTTATTTGGGCGTGGTGGTGCCTGCCCTATGGCAAAAAGGAATTATTTGTTTAATTTTATTTATCATTATTATCTTTCATTTGACCAGACAGAGGCAGAGAAGGAAAGTGAGAGAGCAAGCCACCAGGTCTGGGACCTGAACCACGGTTAAGCATGTAAGAGTCCATTGCCTCAACCACACACCACCAGCTGCCCCACCATGGCTTTTTTTAAAAAAAGATTTATTTATTTTTAACTTTATTCATTATCATTATTCCTCAATTTTGACCAGAGAGAGACAGGGAAAAAGGGAGAGTGAGAAAGCTAGCCGCCAGGTCTGGAATTTGAACCATGGTTGACCATGTAGGAATACCCGCCGTTCAACCACTATGCCGCCTGCCAGCTCTCACCTCCCCCCTTATATGGCTTTTAAAGATACCGGGAAAACACCTGTGGAGCCGGAGGTGGTCATTCACCAAATTAGAATTATTTTAACCAGCTACAAGGTAAAGTCCGTGGAGAAAGTGTGTGCAGACTTAATCAGAGGTGCAATGGAAAAGAATCTCAAGGTGAAAGGGCCAGTTGGGATGCCTACTGAGATTTTGAGAACCACAGCAAGAAAACCTCCTTGTGGTGAAGGTTCCAAGACTTGGGATCGTTTCCAGATGAGAACTCGCAAGCGACTCACTGATTTGCACAGTCCTTCTGAGATGGTTAAACGGATTACTTCCATCAGTACTGAACCAGGAGTTGAGGTTGAAGTCACTGTTGCAGATGCTAAAGAAAACCATTTTAACAAATTATCAGCTGTTAAAAATAAATACATACATAAATAAATAAATAAAAAGGCAAATTCATTCTTCAATCGCTTCAAATTCAGTGTACTTCAATGTTCAGTAGCTTGAAAGCTCAAAGAATCTTGTGTTTTCTTTTTCTTAATCCCCTCAGCAAAAAATCCTTTCAGGAAAAGGATCCTTTTCCTTTTAGCACAATCCTTTTGTGCTAAACCACCATTTCCAAAATGGATAATGCATAGACTCCTTTTCCATAGAAGCTAACGGTTCAGCATGAAGAAGGTGATGGTCAAATAGACTGGGAGACCCGAGTCAAACTTGACTGACAGGAATTCATTTCTGCAAGGTTTCCAGGTCTTCAAGTATGTTTACAAAGGAAAAAAAAATGCTAATGTGAAAAGGAAAGATCAAAGATGAGGATATAGCAAGGGCCCAATCTGTGATTCCCAACCCTCAGGTGAAGTAGGACTCAATGCCTGTTTTTATGGGAAGGCGACCACACCCATTCATTTACATATTGACTTACTGACTCTGGTGTAAAGTACACTTAGGTGGGCGCTACAGAGATGCCTTGACTCTTGAAGCCTAGACTTTGACTATTATCTAGCTCTTGACAGAAAAAGTTTGCTGATCCCTGGGCTATAGCATGCATTGTTCTGGAAATATGTCTGACCACAGAAAAACTGGGGGGGCGGGGGGGGATCGTGTCTATTGTGATGTTTTCTTGGGGTTTTTTTTGAGAGGTTTTTGCTATAGGACATGTGCCCTCACCAGAAAGACAGAGAGAGACAGAGAGATACAAAGTAAGAAGTCACCCCCCCCAGGGGGTATAGCCGCACCACAATCCCTTCTCCTTCATTCTCCTCTTGGGATCCTGGGCACGCATGCACACGTGCCTGGCATGAGTTTAAGCCACTGGGTCCGGGACTTGAACCTGGGAGTCCAGCAACATAGCCATCCCGCCATCTGCTGTTCCCAGTGATGGTTTATTTTGTGTCAATTTGACTGAGCCACAGAGTGCCCAGATATTTGGTTAAGTATTATTCTGGCTGTGTCTATGAGGGTATTTTCTAATGAGATTTGCATTTGCATTGCTAGACTGAGTAAAGCAGTTTGCTCTCCCAAATGCAAGTGGGTCTGGATAGAACGCAAGGCTCAGTAAGGGAGAATTCACTCTCTCTGCCCGCCTGACTTTGAGTTGGGGCATTGGTCTTCTGTCTGCAGACTTGGGCTTGGACTGGAACTTATACCATCAACTCGTCTGTTTCTCAGACCTCTGGTTCACTGACTACAGATCTTGTGACTTGACAGCCTCCACTAATCACTAGTGAGCAAATATGTATATATGTGTGTGCGTACACGTGTATTTATATATGTACATTTTTTATTGGTTCTGTTTCTCTAGAAAGTCTTGACTAATACAGATTTTTGATACTGAGAGTAGTTCTAGAGTAACAGAATGTTCAGGAAGATTTTCCAAATTGCTTCTGTGGTTTTTGAAATTGGCTCTCTAATCTGATTAGATAGACTTAAAGATTTCTGGTAGTAAAGAGACGGTGGTTTAAGTCCCAGACCCAGTGGCTTGAAATCATACCCATGCATGTGCGTACCCAAAATCCTGAGAGGAGAATGGAGGAGAAGAGATTGTGGTATGGCCATCCCCCAGGAGGTGATTTCTCGCCTTCTGTCTCTTTGTCTCTGTCTCTCCAGCAAGCGCTTGCACTCTATAGCAAAAACCTTTAAAAAAAGAAAAAGATAATGTCCAAAACCCTTAATGAGGTTTTCTGCCATCCGACACCAATCACTATTCCATTCTCTCTTCACTCCAACTCTTCTTGACAGCGATACTGGCTAACTATATGTGTATCTATTGGCCTTCAAGTGAGCCATTCTCCTCTCCTCTGCCTGGTGAATTACTGTTACGTCATAGAGGAATCTCTCTGGATTTCATTTCTTCAGAGAAGCCTTCTCTAAGTATCTATTATACATTTCTATGCCTTTCTGTCTTCCCCACGTGTAGCATTCCTTGCACTTGTTAATATTTGCATGCCTGACCACACCGTAGGTTCTAAGAGGAGAGAGTTCTTTCTCTCTGATTCACGACTATCTCCATAATCACTAGTATGGTGTCTGACAAGGAGAAGGTAATCAGTGAGTATTTACTGAGTGTATGAATGAACGAACCGATACTGTTAGAATAAACTGTAGTGTCCCCGTTTAGGGAGACTCATGGGAAATGTCACTCATGCTGCTGGAATTCCTAACAATTTGTCAAAATCCCATAAGCCATGTTATTCTTACACTATCATATTTCTCTTTTTGCTTTTGCCCATAGAAAACGCACAACAGAATGATAGCCTAGCTTTAAGAACTGCACAAGGCCCCAGAGCATGCCTTTCAGGGTCATTCCTTGATCTAACCCCAGGTAATTACCCAGTCTTTCCCCTTTTGTCATCCTGAGTTTATTATTCTTTATGGTCCAGTTGTGAAAGCACTGTCGTGGACATCGCAAATGCTTTTCTGTATAGAGTGACATGCAAACGTTTTTAAAGTTTCATGCCTCATGAGAAGATCAACCTATAATCTCTCCATGTTTATACTAATTTGGTAATAGTTAAACATTTATCTCTCTTTTTACATTGCTTGTAATTGTTAAATCCTTCCTGATACAACTTAACATAGAGCTGCTTAGAATAGATTTAAGCTATATCATTTATGACAAAGGTCACAATGACAGAAGACAAATGTTAAAAAATATTCCTTATCAAAATCAGAACATTTAAAGGTGATAGAGCTAAAGAGAGTCTTAGGGAGTCGTTAGTCTAATTCCCTCACATCACAAGTAAGAAAAGATAAACACCAGAGAGATAAAATGACTCTCTCAAGACCAAGCATGTAGTTACTGTTCAAACCCGGCCCCCACTCAAGAGAGCTTTCTTCTAAATCAATGTTCTCTTTATATCAACCCCTTACCCTTTAGTTACTTTATAACACAATGTGGCAGGATGAATAATGGCCCTCTGGATATACATTCTATCCCTGGAACTTGTAAATGTTACCGTATACAGCAAAGGGGTCTTTGCAGACGTGATTAAGTTAAAGTCCTGGAGAAGGGGAGATTAACCTCCGGTATCCGGATGACCAATAAATGCAATCCTTAGTGTCCTTCTTGGAGGGAGGTAGAAGGATGTTTGATTACACAAGAGGAGAAGGAAGGCTGCTTCGTGGCACACTGATAATGCACTGCTCAAAAGGGGCAGGATCCCACTTGGCAAGCACAGTTCGAATCCCACTCTCCGTGTGAGTGCCCAGGAGCTGATGGGTTAGAGGACTGCAGGAGGAGGTATATGACCAGCCCCTGTGGAGGGTGCTCATATTTCTCTCTCTCTCATTCTCATGTACTCATACATGCACTCTATCATGAATAAAGAAAACAATTTACAAAGGAGAAGGCGGTATGATGACCGAAACAGAAATTGGAGTGATGCAGCTACAAGTCAAAGAGTGGCTGCAGCCTTGGAAACTGGAAGAGACAAAGAGCAGGCTCTTTCCAGGAGCTTCCAGAGGGAGCACAGCCTGCCGATAACTTGTTTGTCACCCAGGGATAGTGATTTCAGGCTCTGCCCTCCCGGGCTGTAAGAGAATAAACCTGTGTTGTTATAAACCACCAATTTGTGGCAATTTGTTACAGTGATGACAAGAAACTAATGCACCAAGGCTGGCAAACTATGGCCCATGACCAAATCTGGCCCACTGCCTGTTTTTGTAAATAAAGATTTATTGGAACACAGCCATGCCCATTCCACTATGCAATATCTCCGACTGCTTTCATGCTCCACTTGCAGAGTTGAGTAATTGTGCAGAGACCATATGGCCTCAAAGCCATAACTATTTACAGTCTGGCCCTTGACAAAAAGTGTTTGTTGACCTGCTATAAGCTATGAACTAATTCCACCTTTTCTCATATTTTTCTTGTGCTTTTTCACTCAAAATGATCCATGTTCATTTTATAAAATTCAAACATTAATAAACTACCTTATCTAGTAAACAATGTCTACAACTATTTTAAGTTTCAGTTACATTCCCCCATTTGTTCCTTTTCTTTATACAGAGGATAACACTTATTACTACTGTTGCTATTATCCGTATTTATTACGTCTTTAGACATTGAGAAATTATTATTATTATTACTTTGGAGAGGTTTTCACTATAGGGAGCATGTGTTCACCAGAAAGACAGAGACAGAGGGACAGAAAGCAAAAAATCACCCCCTGGGGGGTGGCCACGCCGCAATCCCTTCTCCTCCATTCTCCTCTTGGGATCTTGGGCACGCACGCACATGTGCCCGGCATGAGTTTAAGCCACCGGGTCCAGGACTCAAACCGCAGTCAACTACATAGGAATCCAGTGACATAGCCGTTATGCCAACTGCTGATCCCAGATATTGATAAATTATGAAAGTTGAAATATTTCTGAAAGATGATATGATTGGGACACTTTTCAATAAGTGAGTCCAAAGGCAAAGAGAAGAGCATGAAACCGACAGGGCCCCAAGGGGCACAGTAGCGATCTCCAGGGAAGGTAGGGGCCGAGCAGGGGGAGCGGTTACAGCCTGAGCCTCAGCATCTGCCACACCAAGTCCAGACCCCCTCTTCCGGTAAAGGTCCCTGCACCTTTCTGGGTATCAATTTCCCCCGCCTGTAAACCGTGACAAAAGGACACACAGCAGGGCTGGATGACAGAGTGAGACACTCTGTGAGGCTGACCCACATAGGACGATTCTGAGTTCATGTCTAAAAACCTCTCTGAGTACAGAGGCACATGAATGCCCATGATCTGGGGCTGGATGAAGTTGCGGGTAGATCATGGTATCAAAACCTGTCAGGGGTTTTCCCTCTCTTTCTCAGAAGAAGAAATAAATAAATAAACTTAAAAATCAAGACAAGGGGAACCAGCAGTTAGCGTAATGGCTATGTCGCTGGACTCCCACGTAGTCGACCGCGGTTCGCGTCTCGGACCCGGTAGCTTACAACTCTCGCCGGGCGCGTGTGCGTGCGTGCCCAAGATCCCGAGAGGAGAATGGAGGAGAAGGGATTGCGGCGTGGCCATCCCCCCTGGGGGGTGATTTCTCGCTCTCTGTCTCTATGTCTCTCTCTGTCTGTCTGGCGAGTGCACGCACCCTATAGCAAAAACCTCTCCAAAAAAAAGAAAAACAAAAAATCAAGACAAGGTCATTAAGTAATAATTATAAAACATAATAATGGAAAGTATTTCACATAGTACCTGATACAGACAGAATGAAAATGGTGGCCATCACTTAGATACTAGAGACAGAATAGGAGGGTATGGGTCCTATGGGATAGGAGGAAGGGGATTAGGGAAAAAAATCAAACAAAACATTTCATAGACACAATAATAAAAAGTTATCTGTTGATGATAATATATATGATAATGTCTTTCACTTGACTAATATGCACCATAAGACTTAAATTTTTTAAAATGATGGCCATCGTTTTTAATAAACATAACTGTGTCTTAAGTTTAAAATATCTAAGGGAAAAAATTTTTAAAAACTAGACAAAAATTTTAAAGTTCTTTTTTCCTAATTTAAAAGTAGTGCATGGTGATTGTTGATCATTTCTATGTTGCTGAACCATAAACTTAAAAAATTAAAATGATCTTTTTAATCTCACCACCCTGAAATCACCTCCTCTACATTTTTTAATATTTTCTTACAGCATTTTTTCTATGTGCACATATTTGTGCTCATTTATAACAAAAGTTGTATCCTATTAGATGTAATTTATGCCTTGCTTTTTTTCATTAAAACCATATTTTCTTATGCTGTTAAATATTTTTGGAAAACATTTTTAATACCCACTCACGTGTTTTCCATAGATACATTTCAAGCATTTTAATTTCACAAATATATCCCAGGCACCCATCACAGGTCAGACACTCTGGCTGATGTCAAATTGTTAAAGAAATTAGATATTTCTCTCACCTCCTAGGATCTTATAACTTCGTAAGAAAAAAATGGCAAGCACATTTGCAGTTTATGATACATAATAGACTCAAATAAGCATACTTTTAAAAAATAATATGAGCTTAAGGATGAGTACAAAGTGGAGTTTTCCACCTTCTCCTTTTAATTTTCTGCTGCCTATTTTCTCAATAAGATTGGCAAATAAGTTACAAGCATCTAAAGAGTCACGGAGCTAGCAAGAACATCCTTGCCAAGAATGGAGAATTTTCCTCCCAGGGAGCACTCTCTGGGCGGCATTTGGAAAAATGCAGCAAATCCCTGTAAAGAGAAGGGAAACGAGGAGATTGTCATGTCTGTATCACCTTAGATAATGAAAGCTAGGTCGGCGTCAGAAATTGGGAACAAATTCTAGGAAAACCTCTCTGAAGTTTCCACAAGGTGATCCAATTAAGATATGACTGGCAGCCATGAAAAGCTTCGGTACTGCCAAACCACAGAGAAATTGTAGATGTAGAAACACAAGAAATATCTTGCTGGATAACCAAATATTTTTTAAAAGGGTCTTATAGTAAAGTCTTAAACTTCCAAGACATCATTGACTATTTTTCTTGCTCTCCAGCCAAAGATAACCTAAAACAAGGGAAAACACTGGCTATCCCACGAAAGCCAGACAAGTAAACAGAACTCCGCAATGAATCTTTCTTAGCCTCAGCAAAGGCCAAGCGAAAATCCATCTTCAGCAGTTTGGAATGGAATCTCTTAGGGCAAGACCTAACTAACAAGATCACCCTCTCAAGGATGCTGACACTGAACCAGTCCGAGTCTCCAGCAACATGTGCCCATCTGCCATCCTAAAATGCTTTGCAAACTGAACCCCAGGTGTTCTGGGTGTCTCTAGAAGTTTCCAGGTCCCTTGACTCCAGGGAAGAACCAGCTCCTGCTCGCATTAGCAGTTTCACCCTATATAAGGTGAAACTGTCATGGAGGGATTCTTTGAGTGGTCCCTTCCTACATATCATGTGATGGTACTAATGGAAGTCAAGAGAATTAGGCATCGGATCGCTCCACTAACCTCTTTCTTTTTCTTTTCCTTCAAGTTTATTATTAAGAGCAAGAGAGACAGAGAAAGAAAGAGACAGAGAGATAGCACCCCCAACAGAGTCTTGATACTCTCATCCACTCGCAGTCCCAGTCAACTCCAGATCATGGGTTCATCATATCTGAGAGGTCTTCGGACGTGAACCCAGAACTTTTCCATGTGGGCCAGCCTCTCAGTGTTTCACTACTATGCCACCATCTGGTCTGCCTTGGTCACTTTTTAAGCAAGGACCTCCATCTCAGAGGAGTAGCCTTAAAAAGTCTGACTTGTTCTGTCTCCTCCTAATTCTTGAATGATCACAACTGATGACCAAGATAAGCAGGATAACATAGGAACCTGGGAAAATTCACCAAAATAGGCTGTTCAAATGGATTGTGTAATAAAACCTCATCATTCTTCTTCAAAGACATTGTTTTATACATCTCTTCTATTCTATTTCTGAATTTGTCCCATAATTTAGAACACTTTCAGATAATGGGACATTGGTTGAATGCTGTCTGAGCAGAATTAAATCTTTCCAGGGATGAGACTGACCTGCCAATCAATCAGGCATCAGTATGAAGGGCTTCTTTAATACTTCAAGGTATTGACCCTTTCCATTTCAGCCATTTGGGTCAGTATAGAGTAGTGTCTTGTGACTAGTTTGCATTTCCCTGATGGCTAATGATGTCAAACACATTTTCAAGTCATTAGTGGCCACTTGCATATAAATTGTCCATTATCTCTTTAGTTCATTTTTTAAATATTGGACTGCTTGCCTTTTTTATTGAGTTAGAGGAATTTTAATATATTATTGATAGAATTTCTTTGTCAGATCAATATGTTGTGAATATTTCTCTCCTTCTGGGGCTTCACTATATTTTTTAATGTTTTTTCTAAAAGTAAAATGAACACAAACCTAGAACCTTCCCATGTGGGTCAACCTTACAGAGCGTGGCATTCTACTACTGTGCCATTGGCCCTCACAGCCACCTTGAGTTGACTTTTATGTATGGTATAATGTACTGGCTGGGTTTATACACACTCACGAGGATTTGCACATGTGAACATCCATTCATTCTAGTACCACATATTGAAGAGAGTTTCCTTTCTCCATTAAATAATTTTGACACATTTAAAAAATTTTATTTATTAATTTCTTATATGAGCTAGAGAGAGAGCATGCCTCCCAAAAAGGTTCTTGACACCTTGATCCACCCTCAGGGTCAGTCAGCCCAGATCATGGACATACTCATGACCAAGTGACTCATAGAGGTCTCTAGGCACAATCCAGAACTTCCCATGTGGGTCAGCCTCATAGAGCATCAATTTTTACCACTGCACCACCATCCCACTTTAGCAATTTTATCAAAACTTATTTAACCATACATTGATGAGTTTATTTCCGGACATTCTGTTCTGCCCATTGACCTAATGACCTTTTATCAATACCACTCTGACTTGATTAGTAATCTCGAAGTCAAATTCTTTGAGTTTAACAACCTTGCTCTTCTTTTTTCAAGATTGTTTAGGCTACTCTTGACCTTTTGCTTTTTCAAATAAAATTTTAAATTATATTATCAAGACTGACAAGTGACATGGCGGTTGGGGTACTGGATTCCTACATGGCCGACCATGGTTCAAGTCCTGGACCTGGTGACTTGCTTTCTCACTCTCCCTTTCTCTCTCTCTGTTTCTCTCTTTAAAATTGAACAACAATAATAATAAAAAATTAAATTAATTTTTTTAAATTGTATTATCAATTTCTGGGTGAAATCCTGCAATATATGTTACAGCAAACCAGGTTTTGCTATAACAATCATGCAGGAAACTTTGAAGTGACAACTCTGGTGGCAAGCATATAGGAGAGTTGAACAAATGATAAAACAAACAAGATGAGCCAGTGTGGAGACTGCCATAGACTTATTTTTAACCCCCCAAAATTCACAGGTTACATCTGTAACCCCTAACTCCTAATGTCATGAAGATGGAGCCTTTGGGAGATAACTAGGCTTAGATAAGGTCATGAGGGTGGGCCTCTCAATATGAAATTAGTGCCCTTACAAGAAGAAACAGCATAGAGGTTGCTTTCTTTCTCTTCTCTCCACCCTATGAGGACACAGTGAAAAGGCAGCCATCAGTAAGCCAGGAAAAACTCTCACCAGATAACTGAGTAGGCCACCACCTTGACCTTGGACTTTCGAGCCTCCAGAACTGTCTTGGTTACTTTGTTATGGCAACCCAAGCTGACTAATACAGAGACTGCAAGCATAAAAGGGACTACTATGGCTTTGATAATGGTTTGTTCCCCAAAGGTTCATGTTCTAAAAGCCTGGTCCCCAGTATAATGGCTTTGGAAGATGGTGATACCTTAAAGGGGTGGGGTCTATGGGAGGACATCATCCAATTGGCTGGGAGTGGTAGGGACAAACAGAGGAAATGAAAAATCTGATTCCTCCTCCTCTTTCTCTCTGGTTTTTTTTTTTTTGTTTTGTTTTTTTTTTTTTTTTTTTTTTTTTTTGTATATGCCTGGCTTCCTCTCTGCTTCTGTCAGTCACTTAATGAAACTGACCTGATGTTATTCCCATGTCTTTGGACTTTCTAGCCACCAGAATCTTGAACCAAATAAATTTCTATTCTTCACAGATCATCCAGTTTCAGGTATTTCTGTTAGCAAAACAATGACCAACTAAGACAGGGACATTATCATAGACCTTAAAGCTAACAATTTAATTTTATTCAAGGACTGATTAGAACTGACAATGGGCAGATTGATCACATGCATTTATCTCTATTTCTTTTCAAAATCCTACCAACATGGCAGTAGGAGGGGACCAGCAGATGGTATAAGGATAATGGCGCTGGACTCCCACATGATCGACCGTGGTTGGAGTCCCAGATGCCTGAAACTCATGCTGGGTGCATGTGCATGCATACCCAAAATCCTGAGAGGAGAATGGAGAAGGGATTGCAGCGTGGCTATCCCCCCTGGGGAGAGGGTGATTTGTCTATTTCTGTCTCTGTCTCTCTGGCAACTGCATGCACTCTATAGTGAAAATCTCTCTTTAAAAAAATGGCAGTAGAGGAAATATTAGGCCCATAAATACTGAGAGAATGGGGGAGGAGATACATTGATTAACTTTTTTAAAGGGATAGCAGGTGGAGCGATTATAACTGACCAAAACAGAGCACAGGACGTTGAAGCCAAAGGCTGTAGAGGACACCAAAGAGAAGCAAGTAATTTGTCCTGCTGAACTCTGGTAAGATCAGGAACTAGAGACAATGGCTCCCATAAATTCCTGAGGCAGAAATGGGAGCTGTAAGATCACTGGGTTTCCATCCCTACAATCACAGGGAGCAGCACTATGAAATAGAAATGGAATGCAAGCCATAGATGCAATTTTAATATTTCTAGTAACCCCATTAATTAAACTTAATTTTAATTATACAAATTTTACTTAACTCTATATAGTTCATATATTATCATTTTCATGTGCAATCAATATTTTAAAATAGTAATGAGATATTTTACATTATCTTGCATTATCTTTAATATCTGGTGTGTAGTTTACACTTACAGAAGGTTTCCATTCTGATCAGCCACATTGTGTGTGCTCCATGGTCATCAATAGCACTAAGTTATGGTACTGAGTAGCATGAATCTAGTGTAACAGAACCAAAAAGATCCTGGACACAAAGACTCAGTCATGAGGAGAAGCAGGGGTCTGGAACTAAACTGAAATCAGGAGTTTTAAATAAAAATCTGCATTCTGAACAGTGAAATCTCCAGTCTTCTTGCACCCAAAAACCAGAACACAAGCAATTTATCTCTTCTTTCCCAGTCCCTAGTTCAAAAGATCGGGTCTTTTGCAGGACTCAGAGCAAAGTAAAAACTACAGGAATAAATCACTCAAAGAACAAATAGAGGATATTACATTCATAAAGCAATACCAGCATAACCTAAGAAATGAATGAGAGGAACCAGCAGGGGGCATAGTGGTTAGGGCCCTGAACTCCCATGTGGTTGACTGTGGTTCAAGTCCCAGACCCAGTGACTAGACACTCACACCAGGCACATGTGTGTGCATGCCCAAAATCCTGAGAGGAGAATGGAGAAGAAGCAATTGTGATGAGGCCATCCCCCACAGGGAGGGATTTCTCTCTTTTTGTCTCCATCTCTCTCTATCTCTTTGGCGAGCACACACATACCCTATGGCAAAAAATATATATATATTAAAAAATGAGACATTTTGAAAATTAAAAATACCACAGTTAAGTAGAAAGGTCAATGGAAGACTAGATAATAAAGACAAAATAATCCTCCAGACAAAGGAAAAACAAGGAATTGTGAATAGAGGAGAAAGAATAAATAATTAGGGTCCTGGAGATTTTATATGCAAAGAGTTCAAGAAAAAGAGTCTAGAGAAGACACTGGATGAAAATTCATAGGGAAATACAATGTATAATACAAGCCTTCTGTGCTATTTGACTTTCAAAAGAACAAAAGGGTCTTCAAAAGGAAAACGCACATTATAAAAAATGATGCATGGCTCTCAAGATGTTTTGCACCAAAATAAACTTATACTATAATTCTACCTTTCCACAAACGTTTTGAGAGCTATATTACTTTGAAAAAATTAACATTTATCAAAAACTAAAAACTGTTATAAAAAGAAGCCAATGGATTTGGCTTAGGTATCTGAGATTGTGGGTGATGGCGTTACTGACTCCTTCTCAGCAACAATCCTGTTCCTAGTGCTTGGTGAACGGTACAGGATCAGAAGCAGCGAAGCCATCAGAGACAGCCTCCCTGACCCCCACCCCACATTTTGCTTTATGGCACAGTTTTAATGCAACAATAACAATGCAAAGCCTCTGGGCATCAAATTGCAGAAAATCTTGCTTGCACTTCAAGGCATTTTGGTTTAAATTCAGAATATGTGGTCTAGACATTTCTTTGACACTTGTCATCATCATCCCAGAGAAATGAAACTCAAATGAAAGGAAGGGTGGGAACTTCTTTAGAGTAATCCCCCGGCAGACTGCAGCGCATGCTCTCCCTGGCAGGAGGGCCTGTCTCCAATGCTGACTGGGCAGGGTGCAGATCAGGAAGGACAAAATGACAGCAAAGCTCTAGGGAGCTCAGGTGGCCTTACAATCACTGGCACATGGGAGAGAGGCAGGTTCTGAGTCCACAAGTGCCCATAATGGGTCCCTGTCTTCTAAACCCCACCACATCAGAATTGGTAGAGTGAGGCCCAGCCTTGTGGTCCAGGCAGTAGCAAGCTGAACTGCAGTGTTGGAAGCACATGGCCAACTAACAGTTCAGATCGCCATGTCCACCTGAAAACGCCTGAGACACATGCATGTGTGCCCACAATCCTGACTAGCTAGAGAGCTGGGGAAAGGGGGTCATGGTGTGATGAGACTCTGTCAATCTCTCTCTCTCTTTCTCTCTCTCATGGGTGCACACCCTCTCATAAATGAATGAGTGAATAAAACAAATGTGTAGAATGGGTTTAAATACAGACTCCTAGGCCTCACCCAGACCAACTGGATTGACAGCTCTGGAGGTGAGGCCCAGACATCCATCTTTTAATGGGAACATCACCCTCCTACTGTTGCTCCCGTTCATTCCTGTGCACATCAACCAATATTAGAGAACTTGATTGGAATCACTTTTTCCAAATATAGATGGTAGAGATTCACTCCCAAATATATTGAACTGAAATCAACAGAAGATGGTTTTGAGGGTGATTCTGGTTTGTCCTCAAACTTATTTGTATTTTAGAACCTCCTGAGAAGCACTATAAAAATGCAAGTTTAGGGGTCAGCAGGTAGCATAGTGGTTAAGGTGCTGGATTGCCACGAGGCCGACCACAGTTCAAGCCCCAAACCGGACAGCTTGAAATAACACCAGGTACAAGTACGTGCATGCCCAAAATCCTGAGAGAAGAACAGAAGAAAAAGATTGCAGCATGACCATCCCCCCCGGGAAGTGATTTGTCACTTTCCCTCTCTCTGTCTCTCTCCAGTGAGCGCGTTCACCGGATGGGGGAAAAGAAAAAAGAGGAGAAGAAGAGGAGGAGGAGGAGGAGGAGGAGAAGGAGAAGAGGAGGAGGAGGAAGAAGGAGAAGAAAAAGAAGAAGGAGGAGGAGAAGGAGAAGAGAAGGAGAAGAAGAAGGAGAGGAGGAGGAGGAGGAGAAGGAGAAGGAGAAGAGGAGGAGGAGGAGAAGGAGAGGAAGAGGAGGAGGGAGAGGAGGAGGGAGAGGAGGAGGAGAAGAGAAGGAGAAGAAGAAGGAGAGGAGGAGGAGAAGGAGAGGAAGAGGAGGAGAAGGAGAAGGAAAAGAGGAGGAGGAGGAGAAGGAGAGGAAGAGGAGGAGGGAGAGGAGGAGGAGGAGGAGGAGGAGGAGGAGGAGGAGGAAGAAGAAGAAGAAGAAGAAGAAGAAGAAGAAGAAGAAGAAGAAGAAGAAGAAGAAGAAGAAGAAGAGAGCAAGTCTCTCTGCTTGCTGAATTATAAAGTTGGGAGGAAGGCCCAGGCATCTATATTTTTACCAACTCCCCAAGTAATTTGGGAGCTGGTAGTCCTGAGAATTCACCATTGAAAAGCATAGTTTCGAAATCTGAAGTTTAGATTAACTTCTAAGAATATCTCCATGGGATCCCTTTGGCCTACAACCATCCTAATGGGCTGAAAGAACATAACGTGGGATCTCAGTTCAGATATCCACATACTTCCTAAGCAAACACTCACCTCATTGCATCTACACTCACAAGGTTAAAAAAGGGAGGTAAAAAAAGGCAGGTTCGAGATGGGGTTTGCTTTGGACTTAAGTCTCAACTCAGGACCTTTCACTCCATTTCCTTCTTGTGGAACATGTACTGCTGAGAGAGGAAGTATTTATTTTATCCATTTACTAAACCATCTCTGCCGAAAAAATAGTCTCATCATGAACTTGGGCCCTTTCTGCTATGATGGTGGGTGGTATGGCCATATGTGTGAGTTTATGCATGTGTCATACAAATGTCTCTCATACATAGCACTCAAGAATTGGAGCTGGGCCAAGGGCAAATATTAATGAGACACTTGATTAAGATCAAGCCTTGTCCACTCACTTGAACTGTGTTAACAAAGAGTCAAGAAAAGAGGTCCAAGTGCCAGGTCCCCGGGAACATGTGGGGGCAGCCCCAGTCTGTGTGTGTACCGGCTGGGAGGCAAACAACGCTCACATTTCCAACTGCTGGAAACCAGATGAGAGAGTGGCCTATGTCACACCACCGCTGTGGGTGAAGGAATGGGCCTCTTGAAGAAAACATTTTGGATAAGATTTAGAGGCCAGAGAATGCGCCAAGGAGGTTCAAAGGCTCTGGAGAGAATGCAGCTCTCCCTAAAGGCAAGTACTTCCCTGGGGACACTCTCATTGAGGCCAACACAGCTCTTCATAGAGAACCAAGACCAACAGGAATTTAAAAAATGACCAGAACGAGGCTATCCACAGCTCTCCCAAAGAAGACAAAGCTGCCTGTGTCTAGCAGGTCTGACTGCTCTCTTTCCTCCAGGAAGGAGGCTGCACCACAGGCTCTCAAACTTGGGCCCTTACTTAATCCTCCCATGTCTACAATGCTTTGAGTGTGAACAGCAGGACAGGATGCACAGAGAAGCTCTTACGCCTAGAACATACATGGACTCTAATCATTCTTAGGAACGCCTGGGGCACTAAATGTGATACAAATTCAGCATTTGCCTGGATTGTTCATGAGCTGGGAGGACTTCTCTTTGGGAAAGGTAGGTCATATAACTAGAGGAAAAAGCCTTGAAGCTAACGTCATCTGGCATTAGGCAAGGGTTGGTGGGGGATTTTTTAAGATACAAAGAGGGAATGCAGCAATACTGCAAACTCAGTCAGCCAAACGGAACCCCCCAGAATTTACAATTGCAGTCTGGCTGCAATTAGAATTTGTAGTGCACCAAGGACTTTACCAATATGGCAAGATGAGGTTGCTGATGATGGGGATAATGAGACCAGTACCATTTTCTGGACATTTACTAAGGTCAAGTTCTAAACACTTTGCATGTATTTACTCGGTTTATCCTCACAACAGTCCTGGTATCACCCCCACTTCATCAATGAGGCCCAGAGAGGTTACGTTACTAATTGAAGAATACAGCCAAGAATTAGAACTGAAGGCCAGCTACACACGACTCAGAAGTAACACAACCCTCCATAATGCTGAAGCCATTCGGGAAGGTCCTGAACGTGAGTCCTAAGGTCTTCCTGTTCACACCAGGTGTACACATGCCTGTGTTTCTGGCTGGCTGAGGCTGAGGGTGGGTAGCTGTGTAAAGACCTTGTTGGGAGTGCCTGTGTCTATTTTACTTTCTGTTTCTTTTTTTCCTCTCTGTTTCATGGAAAAAATAAGTAATAAACTAAAAAAATAATAAAATAAAATAAAATAAAATAAAATAAAATAAAATAAAATAAAATAAAATAAAAAGAACTCAAGTCAGCCTTTCATCGGCACCCATGGCTTTCACTAGCATTCAATCCACATGATAGACTGGCCACCATTTTTCAGTTTTGCTCTTTCTTGAAGAAAAGAATGTAAATGAAAAGAATTATAATGATTCTCAGGAAGCTCTGGGAAGAGAGTTTAAAGCCTAAAGGAAATTTGATGAAAGAACTCTTGGATAGTTCTAAGAAGCAAGAATGTGGGAGGGAATCTTACAGGCCCTGTCTTCCTGGTGAAGGAAAATATTGAGTCAGATTGCTCCAGGGCAAACCTCATTCTTGGAAATAAGTAAACCTTAGAGTACTCAGATTTTCCCTGTGGACCTACTGCCTGAGACATCACAATAGAACTCCTAGAGGGGTTTTCCATGCAGAAGCCTCATAGACAAACATAGTGGACTGAATCCCTCCTCTCCAAATGCACAGACACATTGCAGCCCCGTTATGTACCATTAAAGAGTAGGCATGCTGCTTTTTTTCAGTGCCATTTTGTGATGCTGGACAACTCTTCCCTATGCAGATTCTCCTGCATTACTTATTGATTTTTTTTTTTTGAGAGGTTTTTCACTATAGGGCGCGTGCGCTCGCCAGACAGACAGAGAGACACATAGAGACAGAAAGCGAGAAATCACCCCCCGGGGGGATGGTCACGCCGCAATCCCTTCTCCTCCATTCTCCTCTTGGGATTTTGGGCATGCACGCACATGCGCCCAGCGTGAGTTTAAGCCACCGGGTCCGGGACGCAAACCGCGGTCGACTACGTGGGAGTCCAGCGACATAGCCATTACGCTAACTGCTGGTTCCCATTATTTATTGATTTTTGATAGCTTTCTTTTCATAGACCATCTATTTAATTATTAGTGAAGTGTTCCATGGACCATAGCAGGGGAAACCACACACTGGCGTAGGTACTGTTAGTGATAACAGATGTAAGACAGCCTCTTCCTTCAGGGATCTCACTTCCTTCAGGGTCCTCCTGTTTCTGACATAAGATTAAGTCACATTAGATAACAAAACAAGGAATGTCCCTTCTAGCCTATAAGGAGATTGGTATAAACTGGGGGGGAAAAAGGGGGAGAGAGGTGCCTTATAATCCAAGGAGATTTACCTCCACATCTGTTTATGAGCAGAGGGCATGGACTTGATTTTAGTCTGTTCATCCTCTTGGCCAGGTGGCCTTGTGTAGTGAACAACTCACGCAACCCTATGTAAGACCCAAAAAGTTGCTGGAAGCCACATGCTAACTGGGTTCAGATCCCTGTAGTGTCCTGAAAACACACCAGGCATAGGTACAGGATTCCAAGATCCTAGAGGGTGGGAGTAAGAGGATTGCAGTGTGCTGAGACCCTGTTAAGGGTATTTTTCTCTTTCTCTCACTATTTTTCATGTGCACACACATGCTCTGTATCATAAAAATACAGTTTGAAAAAAAGAAGCACAAGTTATTTGTCATCCCTAGTCCTTCATTGTCTTCAATACTTTTCTGTAATATTTAAAACAAGAAGTCCCCTGGTCAGGGCTTGCAAACTGAAATACCTACAGAGCCTGGGGAGCCAGGGAGAATGAGGGGACTCCCCAGAAATAAGACGAGGGTAATAGGTAAAGAGAAGTGACTCTGGGATTAGTGTTGAGGGCAGAATAGGGACAGGTGGGGCCACGGTCAATGAGAAGAAAACAACCACTATCTTGTCTTGAAAGAGAAACCACTACCCAGTTCAGACCAATTATTGCTTTGCCAGAATATGGGCTTAATGTAGCTCCAAATTCTGATTTCCCCAGATATTTACAGGTTGGCTATTAATTTATATTTTCTTCAAATGCTATGTGGACCAACAAACCAGAAGCCAATCAAAATACCTGCGGGCACTGGAGCTGACCTTGGGGCCTTCGGTTTGCAGATGTTTTCATCCCGAGTTCAACCTCCCTTTGATGATTTCTCCCAAGATCCCCACATCTTTATTATTTCCTCCTCATTCTCTCCAGCTCTTTTCTTGGATATTGGAACCAGGAGATGGATGGACAGAGAGCAATGTTTGTTCCCACACACTGAACCTGGAGTTTCATTACTGAGTCACATTATGCTTGTGAGTCAAGAAGATTTTTTTCCCAATCTTCTTTCTTTAGTTTTTTTTGCCCTAAATCAGAGTACAAAGAAGAAAGTTCC
The DNA here is from genome assembly GCA_026018925.1 of Tupaia tana. Classification (NCBI taxonomy): domain Eukaryota; kingdom Metazoa; phylum Chordata; class Mammalia; order Scandentia; family Tupaiidae; genus Tupaia; species Tupaia tana. The sequence goes on along the minus strand of JAKSZU010000013.1, from coordinate 11,116,797 downwards.
AGGCTCACCCACCAGATGACAGAACCACCCAATGGAAATCACCCACATTGTTTTGTGAGCTAAAAAGCCCCAAGCGTAAGTCTGACCAGAAAATTAAAAGGCAAATGGGACACGCACTGGGCCAAAAGGAACCAAGGCCAAATAGTTCTCTCCTCACTCAACATGAGGATCACCAGTGAAAACTTCCAACTTTGCTACTTTGAAGAGTGATGGCTGCTGAGGCAGAGAGAACCTGAGGACTGTGTGTAGCGCTAAGCCAGAGTTTAGCAGGACCATGTTCACATACATTGCCTAACCTCAGGGCCCCCAGAATGAGCAAAACTCCAATGTTTCCCAACTGAAGCTTAACCTCCTGTTTGAAAGTGGCTAAAGGAGCTTGCTTCTTTTAGGTTAAGATGTTTCACCTTTCTAAAATAGTATATTCCTGAGGAGGCAAACACGGATTTCATTTATGCTTCCTTTTTACCTTTGTATTAAGTAAATTTCAACTATTTCCTTAAAGAATGCTTGTAGAAAAGAAGTTTGGGGACCAGAAGATGGTATAATGTTTATGTCACTGGACTCCCATGTGGTCAGTTACGATTTGAGTCTCGGACCAAGCAACTTAAAACTCATGCTGGGGGTGGGGGACAGCAGATGATGTAGCGGTTATGTCGCTGGACTCCCACATGGCCAACTGCACTTCTAGTCCTCGACCTAGTGACTTGAAACTCACATTGGGTGCTCATGCATGCATGCCCAAGATTCCAGAAGAAGAAGGGATTGTGGCATGGCCATCCACCCTGGAGGGTGATTTCTCACTTTTCCTCTTATTCTCTCTCTCTCTCTCCCTCTCTCTCTCTCTCTCTCTCTCTCTCTCTTCCTGGCAAGCAAAACCTTTACCAAAACAAACAAACAAACAAAAAACAAACAAAGTCATGGTGGATGCGTGTTCATGTGTGTCCAAAATCCTGAGAGGAGAATGGAAGAGAAAGGACTACTGCGTGGCCATCCCCCCTAGGTGGTGATTTCTTGCTTTCTGTCTCTCTGGCAAGCACACGTACCTGTAGCAAAAATCTTTCTCTTTCAAAAAACGTTTCACCAGCAATTGAAGGGAACCTTGGTTGTAGAACATAGATATTAAGACATTGCACAATATGCTGTGCTTCTCGGTATCCACATGCTCTTCATATATACTAGATTCCTTTGCAATTAACTTGACCACATAACTAGTTTTAGCCAAGGGAATCACGCTTCCACTTGAAGTGGTTAAATATCTGATGCTCTTTTTACTCTTCTGCCTGCATGTCTTGCAGCATTTGGTTTAGCCAGCAAAGACATACAATGATCCCAGAGTCACTGCTCGGAGGAGAAACACCATGGGAGCCACTTAACCCACAGTAGACTTTGCACGAATAAGAAATACACTTGTATTTCAGTCACTGGAATTTAGAGGATATTTTTTACAACAGTTAATACGTTGGAGGATATTTGTGATAGCATGAATACTATGACCAATACAAAAGACAAACTGAAAAGACTAATGACAATGTTTCCATAGACCTTTCAGCAGCCACTAGGCTGAGCTACAGGAAATAATAGAAGATATTGCTATTCCTGGGACCAGCAGGTAGCGTAATGGCTACGTCGCTGGACTCCCACATAGTCGACCGCAGTTCACGTCCTGGACCCAGTGGCTTAAAACTCACGCCAGGCACATATGCGTGCATGCCCAAGATCCCAAGAGGAGAATGGAGGAGAAGGGATTGCGGTGTGGCCAACCCCCCTGGGGGGTGATTTCTCGCTTTCTGTCTCTCTGCCTCTCTCTGTCTGTCTGGCGAGCGCACACGCCCTATAGCAAAAACCTCTCCAAAAAAAAAAAAAAAAAGATATTGCTATTCCGTTCCTATGAGGAAAGTCAACTATAACTGCTATTCCTAGATACTGACATACAAGGGAATTTCATAAAGTTTATAAGAAAATGGCATTAAAGATTGAGCTTATCTTGGTGAAAAACATTTTTAAATCCATGCATAGTTTTTCATAATACGTGTTTTCCATGAATTTGTAAAGACCTCCATCATAACGTCTACCCGTTCTCTGAGATTGTGTGACCTGGCCTTCCAGGTCTTAAGACCCATCTGGAATGTATCTTCCTCCACTGAAGACCTCACATACTGGTTTCCTTTCATTGTACTGGGAAGCCCAATACAATTCTGCTGTGGAAACTGCAACTCACCTTCAGCTTGCCTGTGAGCTTGGGCAGTGAAATATTATCATGAAAAAAAAAATTGTCCCATTCATCTATCTTCAGAATTATTGCCTGTGCTTTGGGGGTCCTATTTAAAAAGTCTTTGCTCACTCAAGTGTCTCCCAAGTGTTTCCCCTGTGTTTTCCACCAGTAGGTGTTTTTTCTAAGAATTATTTTATTTAACTTTATTTATTTTAATTTGACCAGAGAGGGACAGAGTGAGACAGAGAGAGAAAGGAAAAGTGAGAAAGCAAGTCACCAGGTCTGGAACGTGAATGGTGATTGGCCATGTGGGAATCCGGCTCCCTTAATCACCGTGCCACCTGCAAGCCCCTCCACCAGTAGTTTTATAGTTTGAGGATTTATGTTTAGATCTTTGATCCATTTTGAGCTGATTTTTGTTAGTGTTGAGAGACTGGGGTCCATTTCTTTTTTCATTTTTCCTTTTTTTTTTTTTTTTCATCAGGTTAAAAAGCTTCCACACAGCAAAAGAAGTAATAATTAGTGTAAAGAGACAACCCTCGGAATGGGAGGATATATTTGCAAACTATGCCCCTAGATAAGAGACTATAATCAGAATATTCCTCTCCCCAGAAAAAAAAAATTAATCTAATTAAAAGATTGCCAAGTGAACTGAACAGAAAACTCTTCAAGGAAGACATACAAACAGCCAAAAAGCATATGAGAATGTGATCAACATCCCTTATCATAAGGGAGATGCAAATCAAATCTGCAATGAGATACCACCTAACCCCAGTCCGAATGGCTGAGATTAAAAACATGGGAACCAGCAGTTAGTGTAATGGCTATGTCGCTAGACTCCCACGTAGTCGACCGTGGTTCGCATCCCAGACCGGTGGCTTGAAACTCACGCCGGGCGCGTGTGCGTGCGTGCCCAAGATCCTGAGAGGAGAATGGAGGAGAAGGGATTGCGGCGTGACCATCCCCCCTGGGGGGTGATTTCTCGCTTTCTGTCTCTATGTCTCTCTCTGTCTGTCTGGCAAGCGCACGCGCCCTATAGTGAAAATCTCTCCCCCCCAAAAAAAAAACAAAACATAAAGCATGGGAACCAGCAGATGGCATAATGGTTACATCTCTGGACTCCAAATAGTTGACAACAATTCAAGTCCCAGACCCAGTGACTTAAAACTCATGCCAGGCGTGTGTGTGTGTGTGTGTGTGTCCAAAATCCCAAGAGGAGACTAGAAGAGAAGGGATTATGGTGTGGCCATCCCCCCGGAGGGGGTGACTTCTCACTTTCTGTCGCTCTGGTGAGCACACGGGCCCTGTAGCAAAAATCTCTCAAAAAAAATTTAGAAAAATTATGATTAAGTGCTGGCAAGGCTGTGGTGAAAAGGAAACTCTCCTACACTGTTGGTGGGAATGTAAATTAGTGCAACCACTGTAGAGAACAATATGGAAGTTCCTGTAAAACCTACAAATAAGGACCAACAGGGGGTACAATGGTTATGTTGCTGGACTCCCACATAGTTGACCATGGTTCGAGTCCCAGGCCCAGCGACTTAAAACTCACACCAGGCGCATGTGCATGCGAACCTAAGATCCTGAGAGGAGAATGTAGAGGGGATTGTGACGTGGCCATTCCTTCTGGGAGTGATTTCTCACTTTCTGTCTCTATTTCTCCAGCAAGCACCTGCACCCTATAGTAAAAAATCTCTCTTAAAACAAAACAAAACAAAACAAAACAAATAAACCTACAAATAGAACTATCATACAATCCAGCAATTCTACTCCTGGGTATCTATGCAAAGTATAGGAAAATATTCAGCTGAAAAAACACTTGCACATGCTTATTACAGCATTATTCATAATTGCTAAGACATGGAATCAACCCAAATGTCTGGATAAATAGATTGAAAACGTGTGGCACATACACACTATAAAATATTACTCAGCCATAAAAAAAAGATGAGATCCCATAATGTGATAGAAAATGGGTGAATATGGAAGATTTAATGCTGAATGAAGCAAGCCAGCCTAAAGAAGAGAGGCACTGTATGTCCCCTGTTAATATATACCGAATGTCTGCACTCTATGGCAGAAATTGAAAGATTAGGAGATAAAAAATTATGGAGCGCAAATGCAGATACTAGAGACAGTGTGGGAGGAGAGTGGACAGTGGGGGGGGGGGGGCACAGACAGAAGGGAATCAAGGGAGAAAAAGCCAAATATTTAATGGACACAAAAATGGAAAATTATCTGCTGGTGATAATGTGTTTAGTAATATTTTTGAAATAATATACAGTATTCATGCTGGGAAAATTCATTTTGTATACTGAAAAGATATACAATGACTAAGTGTATAATATATATAGAGAGAGAGAAAGAAAGAAAGAAAATACAGTATTTATGCTGGGAAAATTCATTTTTATACTATAAAGAAGTAGAGTAACTAGATGTAAAATATATATGGTATAGTATATAATATATAATAGAACATATTATATTTTATATTATAATTTATTTATATAATATGTTATATAATTTTATAATATAATTTTTTATATAAAGAAAGAAAAAGTGTTTGGCTAAAGACCAAAGAAACAACAGAAAGACTCGTGCCTGGTTGCAGAAAAATCACCCTGTCTGCCCCAGGTGAGGAGGAGGAAAGAGACACAAGTAAGGACTTCAGCCCTTCAGCTTGTTTGGTAAACTGGTTTGACAATGTCAGCACAGCTTCAATTCTAGGAAAGTTGCTCCAGAATGACAAATTTGAGTTTTAGATTTTAGTTATGGATACAGAGCCCCAGATCATCCACACAGAAAGAAAGGTCCTTAACTTAGCTAACCAGGTACACTCGGAGATATAGATTGAATTGACTTCCATCTTTTGGGCCAGCTTCTGTAACACAGTGGCTAAGAATTATGCATGGGGAGCCAGATCTCACGTGGCCGACTACAGTTCCAGTCCTGGCCCTGGCAGCTTCAAAAACAGACTGTACATGCATGCCCCAGATCCTGATAGGATGGAGAAATGGAGAAGGGAGGATCGTGGCATGACCACACCCCATTAGAAGCATTCTCTCTCTCTCTCTCTCTCTCTCTCTCTCTCTCTCTCTCTCTCTCTCTTTCTCTTTCTCTGCTGAGCACATACACTCTGTGGCAATAATTAAATAAATAAATAAGTAATTTTTTTAAGGTCCATCTTCTTTTCCCACTAAAAGAAACAAAAATTAAAAGAGAAGACAAAGAAGGAGGAAGCAAGGACAAAGAAGAGATGTATGTCATTCCTTATTTGACACAAATGTAGAAAGACATACAAGGGTCCTCTTCAAAAAAAAGTCATGGACAAAGTGCACCATGAAAAAAATTAATGCATCGATCTCAATTTTTTTGGCACCAATAAACTCATACCTTAATTCTATTTTTCCATGAGACTTTTCTTTCTTTTAAGGCTTTTGCCATAGGGCACATGTCCTCATCAGAGAGGAGAGAGACAGAGAAAGACAGTGAGAGGGAAAGTGAGAAATCACCCCTAAGGGGAGGATGGCCATGCTGTAATCCCTTCTCCATTCTCTTCCCAAGGTCTTGGGCATGCATGCACACACACACACCCAGGGTGATTTTCAGGCCACCAGGTCCAGGACTGGAACAGTGGTCAGCCATGTGGGAGCCCAGTGCCTTAGCCACCATACCATCTTCTGGCCCTTCCACAATCTTTCTGAAGTACTTTTATACTTGCTCCACAATCCTGGAGTCCAATATTGCAATGGAAAGAGTTTTTCACCACTTCAGCATCCCATTCTCCTTTGTCCAGTTGGTATCTGTGGATTAACCTCCTATCCCCAACATGATGCTAGATACCCTATAGTCTGACCCCTGAATTCACAAGTTCAGGTAGGTAAGAACTTCATTTTCTGTTCACTGAGCACCAGGCTGGTAGGAAACACTAACTTCAGTCTTTCTGCAGCCACCACTGCTCCAGACTGAATGAACAGACCAAGGTCTCTCTGGGGGTCCCTGAAGCAGGCTGTGGATTAGGAAGCACTCAGGCATGGATCGGCACCAACGTGTGTCCTGACCCATGGCACTGCTCAGATTTGATGTCTAAAAGGGAGCATCCAAGTGGCTGTGCTTTGGTAACGTGCCACCACTTAGTGGTGGAGAGTGGGGCGCCTTGATGGACAGTCTACCATGCCGGTGAGCTAATTCCTTGGAATGCGCAGAACGAGGATGAGGTCATTTCCTGGAAAGGAAGTAGGGTGCTGTTAGCATGGATGGGGAGCCGCAAGAACAGCAAATGTCCTCTCCACCTCTTTCCTAAGTTCATACGTTTGATTTTAACCCCATACTTCTGGAGACAGAAGTTCAGAGGATTAATATCCAAGGAATGGCCAAAAAAGTATTCCTTGGTCTAGTCATAAAGAGAGACCATCAATCCCTAAAAAGAAAAAAAAACAAAACCCTAACACTGGGAACTTACCACATGCCTTATGTACATTTCCTCCTGGGCAATTATTTTTTCTCCTATTTCAGAAATGAGGAGAAGAGGCCGGGAAGATGCAAAACCTGTTCATGATCGTCAGCTGGGTCAGGCACCAAGAAACTCTGTCTTCAGGTTTGGTCTCCCAGTCCTAGGCGACTCTCAGTCGCCTTCTCTTGCTAACAGGGACTTCTCGGGAGCCTCCGCAGAGCCCCTCACTACCATTGGAGTCATTTCTCAAGCACACACCCTCCTGGGGGCGGGGTGGGTGGCTGTGGGACAGGGGCCTTCAGGCTGACTGTTTCTGCCAGGGCTTGGGTAGGAGGGGACCTGGCTCAGGGAGGGGGAAGGGAAGAAACCCAAAGTGACAAATCTCAAAGGTGAAAATACTTTCCTGAAAATACAGTGTCTGTGTGCAGTAGGTGTGGATATAACTGACCTTCTGTCTTGAGTTGGAGCTGGGAATGGATTTTTTTACAGGAAAAAGGAAATGCATGGGTGTGAAGCTGCTAGCAGCAAAGGAAGTTCCCAGGCGACTTGTCATGGCGCAATTTATAGACCTGAGTCTCCGAAGGGCCATAGCAGGCTGCGGAGAGGGTGTGATTTGTTGATCGTGGGGCCTGGCACCTGGCTCGGGGCCATGCTGACTTAGCTCAGCGCACACGTGTGCTGCCGGCACTCACAGCCATAGCTGAGCAGTTGGAATGAAGGGAGCAGAGAGCGAATGCGCTCATCTGAAGAGGAAATACAAACCACTAGAAAGGAACAAAAATCATGATTGTGAGGAAGGAGCTGAGTAAAGGGCCAGGTAGTGAGGGGCCTCCTGTGCCCCCTGAGTGACCTGACTTGCAGCGCATAATCCCTCCATGCCATCAAGGTCCTCCTCCTGAAGGACATTCTGGTTCCTCTACACTGATAGGCTGATCCACCAGGAATTGGACATTAAGGAACAGAACGAAATAACAGGACTCCCACGGCTGTCCCCGAGGCTCCCTCCAGAAGAGAGACCAGAAAGAAGCAGCCTGTAGCCCCGGCAGCCTGAGAGAGCCAATTAGGCAGAAAGGCCTGACAGTCCGCTCGGCGTCCCGGGGACCCGGACCACAGCAGTGTTTACAGAGCCCAGCAGCTGCCGCCAGAGCCAACAACCCACACCCAACCCATCTGGGCAAGCTGGAAAAAGTAAACTATTTTCCTCTGGATCTTGATGGCTGCAGCTCAAAACATTCTGTACAGCCACATTTGCTTCCCTCCCCAGATCCCTTCCAGAAAACCCACACATCTGTATACACACTTTAAAATAAATACGCATAGAAGCAGAATCCACACCAAGGGTGGAGGTGACCTGGCCTCTGAGGTTCTCCTCTGGGTGGACCTGCCTCCGAGCTGCTCCCCGCCCAGACAGGCTCCAACTGTGGCATTTTCTAGTACGTGAGGCCTCCTCAGAACATCGTACCCACTTTGTGCTTCTTCGTTTAACACAAACACAATATTGCAGTCTGCAGCTTACATTTTCTTCCCCAAAAGATATCTACAAATTTCTCAACTTGGCTCTGAGGGTGAAAAGGCCTAAGTTTCTCTCTAAGTTCATTGGAAACCCTCCAACTCAGACCTGACTTTAGCAAAGATTTTTCTTTTTGGTAAGACAGCAAAGACTGGGACCAGCAGTTGGCGTGGCTATGTCACTGAACTCCCATGTACTTGACCGTGGTTTGAGTCCCAGACTTGGTAGCTTAAACTCATGCCGGACACGTGTGCATGCATGCCCAAGATCCTGAGAGGAGAATGGAGGAGAAGGGATTGGGGCGTGGCCATCCCGCCTGGGGGGTGATTTCTCGCTTTCTGTCTCTCTGTCTCTCTCTGTCTTTCTGGCAAGCACACACACCCTGTAGCAAAAACCTCTCAAAAATAATAATAATTAATTTAAAAAAAAAAAAGACAGCAAAGACTAAGAATCAGCTTTGCTCTGTGCAAGCTTATTTTTTTTTTGGAGAGGTTTTTGGTATAGAGCATGTGCACTGGCCAGAAAGACACAGAGAGACAGAGAGACAGAAAGAGAGAAATTACCCCCCCCCCCCAGGAAGTATGGCCACACTGCAATCCCTTCTCCTCCATTCTTCTCTCAGGATCTTGGGCAAGCATGCACGCACATGCACCCGGTGTGAGTTTAAGCCCCTGTGTCCGGGACTCAAACCGCGGTCGACTATGTGGGAGTCCAGTGACATAGACATTATTCCAACTGCTGGTCCCAGTGCAAGCTTATTCTTTTTTTTTTTAACATTCCCTTTTAATTTTTCTTCATTTTTTTTTTTACTTTTAATCATTGCACCTCTTTATAGTGTACAACATGGTTTTTCCCAGCATGAATACAGTGCACATTAGTCAAGACAATGATATTACCATATACATTATCATCAACAGACAACTTTTCATTTTTGTGTCTATTAAGTGTGATGTTTGTTCCCTGAATCCCTCCCTTCCACCCTCAATTACTCATTCTCATTACCTCTCCCATACTGTCTCTAGTATCTGCAGTTGCCATCCCTGCTATTATACCTTCCAGTTCTTTCAGTTTCTTTCTTTTTTTTTTTTTTTTCAATTATCAGCTCATATAGTTTTTAACAATAGGGAGCATAGATTCTTTTCAGGGTTGGATTAAGGGTGGGTCTTGTGCAGTTCCACAATTGTAGGTGAATCTACATGGAATACAGTTTCAGGAAAGCGGTTCTGGTGAGCAGAGGTGATTATCAGTTGATGTGGCACAGCATCCATCTTGTGATTACCGGGAATGGTGTTGTGGGGATCTGCAGCGTGAGTCATCCTCGGGTATCTGGCTTCCTTAAGAATGGTAGAGTAGTTCTTGTTTATCCCTGTGGTAATGCAGGGCGGGTAACCATCATCTTCTCACTGTCCATAGGCAGGGAATATCCTCCTATACAATATATTTCTCAATTGGTTTAAGACAGCTAAAGTTTCTTTCTGCTGCTTGTAGTTGCAAGTTCTTAATCCTAGTTTTTGGCTTCAGTTTGCCGCCTGTAGCCGGCGGCCACGCGCAGGCCCGGGGGCAGCGCGCAGGCCCGGAGGCCACGCACAGGCCCGGAGGGCCACGCGCAGGCCCAGCGGCCACGCACAGGCCCAGCGGCCACGCGCAGGTGCAGGCCTGGTGGCCACGCACAGGCCTGGCGGCCACGCACTGGCCCGAGCGTGCAAATGTGCGCGGGATCCAGCGCCACCTTCTGCTCGCTCGCCTGGCCCAAGAAAGGAAGGACGGCGAGCTCGGCTGGTCCGCACCGCCGGCCCGCGTCGGCGCCGAGCGCAGGACACACCCAGCACCGGAGAGGCAGCGGGGGCCGCACAGGCCTGGCCGTGCAGGGGCACGCGAGGCAGAGCCCTGGCCCGCCGCGCCTGCAAGCTTATTCTTGTCTATTTCCTAATCTGGTCTCATTCTATGGACCTCCATGGGTCACAGGGGTGGGAAATGCCGGTCTGATTTTGAGAGCCTGGGGACAAACAGGCTACCCTGGCCTCTTGGCACATGTGAGCTCTGAAATTGCACTTGGGGGCAAGAGAAGGGAGTCAGGATTTGAAATCAAGTTAATTCAGAATGCAGCTGAACAACAGAGGTGCTACAATTTGGCCAACAGGAAGAGGGAACAGAGTCAGATAGAGCACATTGTCAGGGAGTCAGCAAATGGCCATGTCACGGGGAAGCTAAACTGCTAGCCCATCACTCAGCCTCTCTCCCTCAGGGCTCTATTAGACGGCCAAAGTTGTAAATGCCAGTTCATGAGACTCACCATTACAGCGTAACAGGCATACCTTATGTAGGAGCTGGCCTTGTGCACCTACGACATCAAACTTCCCAGGCTGGCAGCTGGCCAGGACCCTCCTCCACCTGGCTGACACTTTTCCCCCTTGATCAAGGTGCAGCCTGCCCATTGCCTTCTCTGGAGACATTTGCCCACTTCAGCAGATCCAATCATCACTCCTCCAGCCCCAAGAGTAGCAGTCTCCAACATTTCCAGTTTACATGCCCTCTAAAAGTGGCTCAAAAACCAAGTGGAAAGGTAGTCAAGGTGTTGGACTTCTACATGGTTGACCACAGTTCAAGTCCCTGACCTGGCAGCTTGCTTTCTCATTTTCTCTCTCTTTTGCTAGCACTCTCTAGCGAGCATGTGCTCCCTGTAGGAAATTAAAAAGTGATAATAGTAATGATAAATAAAATGAAATAAATAATTCTTTAAAAAGAAATCATCTCCCTTCTCTCACACTTTTAAGGTGACATAAAAAATACTTTTATTGTAAGCTTAGATAGTTGCAAAAGATATAAAGTCCTTAGTATTGTTACTATGAGCATTTTAAAACAAAACCATTACATCACTCTTTTAAATGTTCCCAATGACATCTAGGTACTGGGGCAATTCTAGACTCACTATCATCAATTTTTAAATACATGAAAAATCTTGTTTATCAACTAATGCTTTCTTTTCTCTTTGGACTCATATTTCCATCCCATTTATTCTTTTTAAAAAGAATTATTTATTTTATTTATTTTTAAAAAGAATTATTTTAAAAAATAAAATTAGGATAAAATAACTAATTGTTATTTATTATTATCATTCTTTAAGCTGGCCAGAAAAAGACAGAGAGAGAGAGGGAAATTGAGAAAGCAAGCTTCCAGGCCCAGGACTCAAACTGCAGTTGGCCATGTGGGAGTCCAGCACCCCAACCACATCACCTGCTGGCCCCTATTACTATTTTTTTAACTTGCTATAGAGCCTATGTGCTCACAATAGAGAGATAGGTGAGAGAGAAAATAAGAAAGCAAGCCACCAGGTCCGGGATTCAAACCACGGTCAGTCATGTGGGACTGACCACCACATCACCTGCTGGCTCCCCATTTATCCTTCTTTCTTTTACACAATTATCATATATTTTCATGTCCAAAAGCTTTCTTCATTAAGTGATCATCATTATCATTCTTTTCTGCTGTAAGAAATGTAAATGCACTGAAATGTCAATTTTTTTCAATTGTAGTTCAGTAAGTCTTAAACAGCTTTTTCTAGACCGAGTTATAAATTCAATAATCATCAGTATACAATTCATTAAAACAACATTAATGTATTATATATTTTAATTAAAAAATCAAAAAAGCACTTTTTAAGTTATCTGTATATCAATGGGTGAAAATTATTTACTGCTAGACTAAGACAAGGTCCAAAATCAATTATATTTTGATTTTGTATTTTACAGAGAAAACTTGATCTCTACCAAAATAAAATGTGAATGAAAGGAATTTTATGATGCCAAAAATTACTTAACAATCTAGTATCAAAAATTAGTTAGGACTTATCACTTGACAAATCAATTTGGTCCTCCTTCAATTGTAGAAAGAAAAGAATTTGAAATCATGAGATGTGAAAACATTTCTTACCCGGTCATTAGTCATTCACTGTCCTAATTCTGGGAAATATACCAAAAAGACTGTACCAAAATTTCTCAGATGACTTCTAATTATTCCTGTGATTCATTTAGTTAGAGGTTCCCTGTTTAAACTGAAAAGTTAAGAAAATGGAAATACTTGTTATTTTAATACAGCCTTGTTCACATGCCATAAAACTCACCCTTTTAAACCTTAGTTTAAATGTGGTGGATTTTAGTATTTGTGCAAAGTTGAGCAACCATCATCACTACCTAACTCCAGAACATTTCTTTACCCCAGTAAGGAACCCTGCACTCATTAGCAGCGACTCTTCATTCCCCCCTCCAGCTAATATGCTTTTTAATAAAATTGTTTTTAATCTCATCACATACTTTAAATATATTTTCATCAAAGCCTTGGCATTTCAAATATAGCTCATTCTATCTGTGGAAATATCTGTCGTATAACCTATTTGGCAAAGCAGTACACATCGCCAAACTAAGAAAGCCAAACCAGATCTAGTTTCAGTTTAAAAAAAATAATAATTTCAGGCTCAAACTATGCACTAGTATTCATCCATTCCCAACCATCTTACTCCTGAAATTTAATTTAGAGATGAGAGATTGGGACCAGCAGGTGGCATAGTGGTTGGGGTGCTGGACTTGCTCATGGCCAACTGCAGTTTGAGTCCAAGACACAGTGGCTTAAAAATCATTGCAGGGGGACCAGCAGATGGCATAATGGTTATGTTGGTGGACTCCCCAGACTTGGCAGCTTAAAACTCACAGTGGGCTAGTTGAGTTTCTCCTAAGAGGAGAATGGAGGAGAAGAGATTGTATCATGGCCATCCCCTTTTGGGGGGGGGGAATTTCTCACTTTCTGTCTCTCTGTTTCCCATTGTCTCTCTGGTGAGTGCATGCACCCTATAGAAAAAAATCTCTCTTTAAAAAAAAAAAAAAAAAAAAAAGAACAAGAAAAATCATGTCAGCTACATGTGTCTGTGCGCCCAAAGTCTCAAGAGGAGAATGGAGGAGGTTTGCAGCATGGCTACCTCCTTCTCTCTGTCTGTGTCTCTTTTTCTCCAGTGAGCGTATATATCCTGTGGGGGAAAAAAAATCCTCAAAAATTAATAAATTAATTAATTAAAAATGAATTTAAAAATAGAGGTGAGAGATCAAATGTATAGGCAAATGATTGGTAGACCAGTTGTCCATCTTAAAGCACTCAAGAAAGTAGATTATCATGCTGTGAATTAATTAATTGGTTACCTCAAGGAAGTGAAACCTTATATGTATGTCATCTCATTTTTATGCAATCCTTCTTTAGGAGACACACATTCTTCGACATTATTTAAAAGATAGACGTGAAGTTGCTGACTTATTCTACAAAACATCTGAATTCAGAACACTGTAACACAGGCCAAAATACCCCTTTTCTGAACACTACATTCCCCACTTAGCAGATACATATATAGTATAGATATGGAGATGGACCACACAGACCCCCTCTGAGGAAATCCTTGCTGAAGAACTGTGGGAATGGGACCAGCAGTTAGCGTAATGGCTATGTCACTGAACTCCCATGTAGCCAACTGCAGTTCAAGTTCTGGACCTAGTGGCTTAAACTCACGCCGGGCGCGTGTGCATGCGTGCCCAAGATTCCAAGAGGAGAATTGTGGAGAAGGGATTGTGGTGTGGCCATCCCCCCAGGGGGTGATTTCTTGCTTTCTATCTCTCTGTCTCTCTCTTTGTTTCTGAAGAGCGTAAACTCCCTATAGCAAAAATCTCTCCAAAACAAAAAGAAACAGAACTATGGGAATAAGGCTGGCAGATGGCATCCAACTGTCAGCCTCTTCAGGGTCAGCCTCAGTAGCAAGGAGGCCAGCCTGCTCTGCCTTTCTGCCCAGCGAAGGCCCCCTATTGGGCAATGCTTACAACTGCACTCCCCAGGGGCTGGATACATTTTTGTCAATCTACATCTCTGCTAACCTCTTTTACCCAACCCTGCTTCCTCCCCTTTCCTTGGCAGGTGTTGATCTTTAATAAATATCTGGCACCCTAAATTTTGTCTCAGCTTCTGCTTCTGGAGAACCCAGCCTGGAACAAAAAGACACTCATTTCCCTGCAAGGCAGTGGTGTCCAGTTACAGAAGGTTTGCCAACACCAATATTCTGTATCATAACTTTATTGCCCTAAAGATTTTTACGCTCCAGAGCAGGGCCCCATGGTGAGACGCTTTAACTCAGACTGAGTAAGAGAGGTGCAGTGACTCTCTAGGCCAGGTAAAAGAACAGTAAAAGGGAAGTTGGGGAAGGTGAACGGGCCAATGCTCCATCAAAGCCTTGTAATTCAGGGCTTCTTAGGAGAGAGTCAATGTGGAATGTGAGTATTTGAAGTTTACTCTGCTAAAACCAACTTAGTCCATGTGCTGCTCACAATATCTTTGAGAATGTTGTGGAGAACCTATGCCCTGATTCAAAATTCCAATCTATAGCAACTTGTCTGTTAATAATAACACACTGTATTTTAATTGATCTGTGTGAACACCTGCTTTCTCTACCCCAGAGGGTGATTCTTAGAGAGAAGGACTGAACTTTATTCATTCATTAGCTCCCTCAATGTGTCAGGCATTCACCTGTAACTTTTAATTTTTTTTTTAATAAACATGCCCTAGATTTTTTACTGCATACTAAGGGGACACAGATGAGTGAGATCTGGCCCCTGTCTTCAAGGAACTCATAGCTTTGTAAAAGAAACAGGAAAGAGCAGAAGGAGTGGGGGAAAAAGCCAAATAATTCCAAAGACAATGAGCTCTAAGACAAATATAACTAAATTGCATTGAAAAAGAAAACTGCTTTTGCTACTTAAACTCTTTGTTTCTTAAGTTTATTCCTTTATAAAATTCCATGAGGAAAGAGACAAAGAGACAGAGACCTTCATGGGAACTAGACATTTCAATCCACTTTCAGCCTCAACCAGCCCTGGATCATGGATACACACAAGCTTGGCATACTCAGGGAGGTCCCCAGACTTGAACCCGAAACCTTTCCATGTAGGTCACGTATTGTTGTTGTACCACTATCCACGCCCTCCCCCCTACTGTTTTGAAATCTAAATTCTCCTTTCAATGGACTAACAATTGTGAGTTGGTAATCAAATTGACTTTTATTTAATCGAAGTAAATGATGGATAAATATTGGAACACCCAAGATTTCACCCTAATATAGATATTTTCAAGTGCAGACTTTAGAAAGTAACTTATTCACCTGAGCACTCAGGAGCTTTTTTTTTTTCCTTTTAGAATTATTTATTTTATTTTATCTTTTTTTAAAAAACTTGCTATAGGGTACATACGCTCGCTAGAGAAAGACAGAGAGAGAGAGGAAAAGTAAGAAAGCAAGTCACCAGGTCCAGGACTTGAACCACAGTTGGCCATGTGGGAGTCCAGCACCTTAACCAACATACCACCTGCTGGCCCAAACTCAGAAGCTTTAGTCTTTATTTTAATTGTTAGAGGGACCAGCAGTTAGTGTAATGGCTATGTTACTGAACTCCCATGTAGTCAACCGCGGTTCAAGTCCCGGACCCAGTGGCTTAAACTCACACTGGGCGCGTGTGCGTGCATGCCCAAGATCCTGAGAGGAGAATGGAGGAGAAGAGATTGCGACATGGCCATCCCCCCGGGGAGTGATTTCTCACTTTCTCTCTCTCAGTCTCTGTCTGTCTTTCTGACGAACACAGGCACCCTATGGGAAAAAACCTCTACACAAAAAAAGAGTTAGCAAAATATATCCCAATGTAAATGCATTTATTTTTCACCTTACATCTCAAAATACTCTAAAAATAATATTGAATGGCAACAGCAGTAATAACCTGGTCTTTATTGAGAGCTTGCTGTTTATGCACTCTGCTAAGTGATTTTAGCTTACCTGATTATTTGCAACTTGAAATAATCCTGTGACCCTTATACTATTATTGCCTCAACTTTACAGACAAAGAACATGCAAGCTTAGAGAGTTCAAGAAACAGCGCAAGAGGGATACTGCCAGCTGGTGAGAGGAATGAAACCCAGATCTGCAGAGGCACTGACAGAACCCCCTCTTCTCCACGATACTGCCTGCAGACTCAGGTGCCTAGAGTCCCTTCTGGGCTCTTCAAAATGACACAGGTGCACACTGCCCCCAACAGAATTAAAAGACATGGGCTAGCATTACCTGCAAAATCCCAGGTCAAAACGGAATCTCATCTGTGAATGAGTGGTTAGTAATTTTTCAGTGGCTGTGTGTTTTAGTCTGTTCTGTTGCTAATATCAGAAAATATCTGAGTTTGGGTAATGTGTAAAAATAAAAGTATATTCAGCTCACAATGTGGAGGTCCAAGGGCCAGGAGCCACATCCAGTGAGGGTCTTCTGACTGAATTGTCACACTGTAGAGGGCAGGAGGGCACACACCTTTGCCTGTGTGTCTCTGTTCTGGCCTTATTCCCTCTCTTTAGAAACCCACCAGGACTCAGGGCCAGCAGGTGGCGTGGTGGTTAAAAGCGCTGGATTCCCACATGGCCAACCGTGGTTCCAGTCCTAGACCTGGCGGCTTGCTTTCTCACCTTCCCTCTCTCTCTCTCACTCTGTCCCTCTCTGGTCAAATTAAAATAAATAAATAAAGTTAAATAAAATAATTCTTTAAAAAATAAATAAAATAAATAAATAAATAAACCCACCAGGACTTGAATTAGGACTGATGACCTTAGTCCTAATTCCAAAGACTCCTCTTTTCAACACCATAGTTGGATTAACTTTTCACCTTCTCAGTTCCATCCGAAGGAAACTTCAACACATGAATTTGAGAATTGGGTGGGTGATGAGGATTCCAAGCCACATCACCATGTAAGCTGCAGCTTTCTCTAGACAAAGTCATTTCCAGAATAATAGAAAATGTTTCCAGCTATTTGCTCTGTTCTGTGACCTCTTAATTTCTCTTTCTCTCTCTCTCTGTTTTTTGTTTTTGTTTTTGTCTTTGTTTTTGTTTTTTGTTTTGTTTTGTTTTGTTTTGTTTTGTTTCATAGGGCACCTGTGCTTAACAGAGATAGTGAGAGGAAAAGTGAGAAATTATCTTCCAAGAGTAGAGGATGGCCACACCACAATCCCTTCTCTTCCCTTCTCCTCCTGGGATTTTGGGCACACGTACACATGCGCCTGGTGTGATTTTCAAGTCACTGGGTCCAGGACTCAGACCATGGTTGGCCATATGGGAGCCCAGCGCCTTCCCTACCATGCTACCTGCTGGCCCTTGTGACCTCTTGATACTAAGCCCAGGGCACTCATGTTAGTCAGTGTTTCTCTCAGGAATATCCCTTTGCCAAGGGCTGAAACCGCTACATCTCTGGTCTGGACCTTGCCCCTGAATTTCAGTTGTGCACATCTAGTTGTGAGTATCCACTTTCTTTTTTCGTTCCTCTTTTTTTATTAGCATGTGATCATTGTACATGTTTATAGGGTACAGTGTTATTTTTCAGTGATTTATTCAGGCTAATCAGCATGCCCATCATCAAGCACTTGTCATTATTTGTGTGGAAATATTCGCATGCCTCCCTTTTAGTTACTCTGAGATACACAGCAAGTTGTCACCATCTGTATTCTCCCCGCTGTGTTTATAAAACTAGACATTGTTCCTCTTCTCAGCAATTTTACAGCCCTCTGTTCCACGCCCCCACACATGACTCCCAGCCACTAGCAGTCCCTCTTCATCTCTCTACCTCTATGGAATACCAACTTTCTACACTTCCACTTGGAGGTGTAAAGGACTTCTCACACTTACTGTGTCCAAAGAGGGGTTCCTGAGCACTACCCCTTCAAACAATCTCTCCCACATCAGTTAGTGGTAATTTCATCCTTCTAGTTACTTAGAAAATACATTTAAAGGCCATCTCGGATCCACCCTTTTTCTTTTTTTTTTTTTTTTTTGGAGAGGTTTTTTTTTTCGCTATAGGGCGCGTGCGCTCGCCAGACAGACAGAGAGAGACAGAGAGACAGAAAGTGAGAAATCACCCCCCAGGGGGGATGGTCACGCCGCAATCCCTTCTCCTCCATTCTCCTCTCGGGATCTTGGGCACGCACGCACACGCGCCCGGCGTGAGTTGTAAGCCACCGGGTCCGAGACGCGAACCGCGGTCGACTACGTGGGAGTCCAGCGACACAGCCATTACGCTAACTGCTGGTTCCCCTCCACCCTTTTTCTCATACTCTATGCACAGTCTATCAGACACATCATAATCCACATGCTGCCTCTTCCCTTTCTGCCTGCTCCCGCCCTAGTCCAAGCCACCACCATGTCTCCGTTGGATTATCGCAATGACTTCCTGTTTCTTTCCTTGACTCCCTTCTATTTATTCTCAACACCCAGCCAGAGTGACCATGTTAAACCATGAGTCAGAATGTATGATTCTACTGCTCAAACCCTTAACAGCTCCCCAATTCAACCATAGAAAAAGCCAGACTCCTCACAGATGGCAGCTGGGCCCTGAACTATGAGCATCGCTGTCCCATTGGGACTCAGGAACTCCCTCTGGCCCAGTCAAGTGGCCTCCTTGCTGTGACTGAATATACCAGAACACCTGCACTTGCTGTTTGCTCTGCCTCTAACATCCTGGCTCTACTCTCTCTGTTTGCACATCTTTCTCACCCACCACCTCCTTCGTGACGAGCTTTCCAGCTACCCATCCAAAATAATGACTCCCACAACTCCCTCTTCCTTACTCTGTTTTTTCCCACAGCACTTGCCATAAACCATCCAACCACCCACACTTTTTACTGAACCATCTTGTGTCCTGTGACATTCGATGTACGTTCCAAGAGGATGGAGAGTTTGGGTCTTTTAGGAGCACAGCTCTCTCCCCAGTGCCTGGGACACAGTAGATTTTCAGAATGTTGTGGTTGAATGAATAAGTAAAGTTGCAGGAGAGCTAAGTAGCAGCCACCTCATTCCAGAAAGAAAGTCCTACTCATGGTCCAAGGTGTGGGGCTTGTTCCCCTAAAGCCAGCACACCTTGAATGAAGTTTGTTGTGTTTGTTGACTGTATCCTTCCTGGAGAGCTGCTCAACTCAAGTCCTTGCCTTTGGGATGGGTCCTTTGGAATCACAACTCAAGATAAGATGATGTCTTTCAAAGGGCCACCGTAACCTGACAAAGCTGTTTCATGGGTTTATAAGCCATAAAGAAGTTGAGAACAGGATGCTGCCAAGGGTAGGTCAGACACTTGGTTAAAGACCCAACATCTCTGCATTTTGGTCTACCTATTCACAAAATGAAAAAAAAAAAAAAAAAAAAAAAAAAAAACCAGAAAACACAAAAAACCAGAAAACACACTTTCTTTGTCTGCCCTGGGAGGTCTATGAGATGCTGAATACCATGCTCCCCTTGATGTCATGATAAATGTGCTGTTCCCTGGGCCTTCAGGGGTCTTTCTCCAACTATACATCCTGGAGTCCAAAGTCCAGTTTACCACGGCAACTCACCGAGGACTTTAGGGACTTTAGGAAGCTATCTTGATGTTTTACTATTCCAGTGTCTGTCCCCATAAGTGAAGTAGGGAAAATCACAGTTTGTCCTCTACATGAAGAGAACCCCCATGCAACTCTCTCTCTCTCTCTCTCACACACTCTCTCTCATACATGCATGTGCACACACACACACACACACACAGAGAGAGAGAGAGCTAAATAGAATTGGTATCCTATACTTATTCTTTTTTTCCTTTCAATTTTAGAGAGATTTTTGAGATAGGGAATGTATGCTCTCTGGAGAGATAGAGAGAGACCAAGAGACAGAACACGAGAAATCACCCCTAGGTGGGATGGCCATGCCGCAATCCCTTCTCCTCCATTCTCCTTTCGGGATTTGGGGCATGCATGCACACGTGCCCAGTGTGAGTTTAAGCAGCTGGGTCTGGGACTTGAACTGCGATCAACTATGTGAGAGTATAGCGACACAATGATTACGCCATCTGCTAGTCTTAATCATTCACTTTTAATTGTCAGAGAGCACTATGCTTTGCAGAAAGGTAAAGAAAGAAGGAGAGAGGGACCAGCAGTTAGCGTAATGGCTATGTCGCTGGACTCCCACGTAGTAGACTGCGGTTCGAGTCCCGGACCCAGTGGCTTAAACTCACGCTGAGCACGTGTGCATGTGTGCCCAAGATCCCGAGAAGAGAATGGAGGAGAAAGGATTGCAGCGTGGCCATCCCCCCTGGGGGATGATTTCTCACTTTCTGTCTCTCTGTCTCTGTCTGGCGAGCGCAAGCGCCCTATAGCAAAAATCTCTCCAATAAAAAAGAAAGAAAGAAGGAGAGAGAAAGTACTCCCCATAAGGCATGGTCACACTGCAATACCTCCTCCATTTCCCCATCCTGTTGGGATTTCGGGTATATGCACATACACCTGGTATGTTTTTTAAGCTGCCAGGGCCATTATTTGAGTCACAGTTGGCCATGTGAGAAATACAGTGCTCAACCATTGTGCTTTGGGGCTGGCCCTGGCATTCTATGCTCTTAATTTCCCTCCTGATATTCTATCCTCCTAACAATCTTCCAGGGAGCCCATCCCCAACTGTCTGCTTATAGGTGGGCCTTGATGAAGCACCAAGGACCAGCTAGTCCATACTGATTTTCCATCCTTGAGAGTTCCCATCAGCCTTTCCTCTTACAGCCCAACCCAAACTCTGCCAAGAGGAAAGGTAAAGAGAAGCCAGACAAGGATATTTATTTCAGACTCCCCACTCATCTAGACAGGACCTCTCTGATAACTAACTTCCTCCTTCCAGCTAACAATTTCCCCAACCAGGCTGTGGACACAGATATTTTCCTCTTCCCAGTTTTAATCCTCTCACCCTGACACCTTTTGGTGTCTACAGCTCTCAGAGGCCCACACCCACTGAACGTACTGCTTTCACTTTTCTCTTTTAAAAATACATCCAAATATCAGGAGGTCTCTAATCTTTCTCATTTAGGCTGATGACTTTAACAGGTAGAATGTTTTGGGTTTCTATTTGAAGTGTATTTAGATTGGCATAGTCACAAATGGCATGCCAACAATTTTAATTCTAAAATCAGATCTCCCATTTTTGGTGGCAGCATGGTCCATGATTCAGAGACACTGCCTTTATGTGCCAGACAACCCCTCCTGCTCCCTTCCCACTCAATGTAGATGAGGAGCAATAAACACCTGTCACCTCAAGTGAGTATCTCCTCCACAGCAAACACTGGCAGGGAAGCACTTCTCAGAGCCAAGGCTCAGCTAATAAAGAAGGAAAGAGACTTGATGGATTCAGAGCAGAACCATTTTTAAATTTAATTTGTTTATTATTATTATTATTATTATTATTATTCAATTTGACCAGAGAGAGTGGGAGAGTGAAAAAAACAAGCCACCAGGTCCAAGAGTCAAACCATGGTCTGCCATCAGGGAATCCAGCACCTTAACCACTACATCACTTGCTGACCCAAGAACCTTTTTTAACCTAGATAATTTGGGTCTTTGTGTGAGTTGTTTGAATTATTTAATATAATTTAGTTATTAGATGTTCAGTTTGCAAATATTTTGTCACATTCTGTAGGTTGTCTCTTCACTACTGTGATAAACAGTTTGGAGGGTCCTCAAAAAACTAAAAATAGCACTACCTTGCAATCCAATTATCTCATGCCTGTCATCCCACAGGAAAGGAAATTCATATTTTGAATATATAACTGCATTCTCATGTTTACTACAGCACTATTCACAATCGCTAAAATGTAGAGTCAAACTAAGTGCACAACAGCTGATGAAAGGATGAAAGAGAAGTAGTATATCTATATATGATGAAATTCTATTCAGTCATAAAGTAAGGATGAATTTCTGTCATTTGAGGCAAAATGGATAAACCTGGAAGAAATAATGCCAAGGGAAATAAGCCAGGCTCTGAAAGAGAAATACTATAAGTCCTCACTCATTAGTGGGAGCTAATAGATTCAATTACATAGAAGTAGACACTGAAATGATAGACACCAGGAGATGGGAAGAAAGTGGGGAAATGCGGAGAACTTGGTTAACAGATACAGAAATGCATGTAAATAAGTGAAATAGATTATAGAATAGTATAGCACAGTAGAGTAAGGAAAGTTGGTGACAACTCAGCATGTACTTCAAAATAACCAGAAGAGCAGACTTCAAATACACAATACAAAGTAATGATAAATACTGGAGATGGAGAATATGTTTATTACCCTAACTGATCATTACACATGGTATACAAGTTTCAAAAAACCACACTATACACTACAAAGATGTACAATTATCATACGTAAATTTGAAGATTACTATTTTTTAAAGACTGACACAGGGAAGACAATGAAGAGGCATTGGGGAGATATTGGCCAAAGGATACAATACTTCAGTTAGTCAAAAAGGGTAAGTTCAAGAAATCTATTGTATGGGACCAGCAGCTGGCGTAATGGCTATGTCACTGGACTCCCATGTAGTCGACCGCAGTTCGAGTCCTGGACCCGGTGGCTTAAACTCACGCCGGGCGCGTGTGCGTGCATGCCCAAGATCCCGAGAGGAGAAAGGAGGAGAAGGGATTGCAGCGTGGCCATCCCCCCTGGGGGGGGGGGGTGATTTCTCACTTTCTATCTCTCTCTCTCTGTCTGTCTGGTAAGCGCACGTGCCCTATAGTAAAAACCTCCCCCCGCCAAAAAAAAAAAAAATGAAATCTATTGTACAACATGGTAGCTATAGTCAATAACAAAGTATTGAATACTTGTGTATCACTAAGAAAGTAGTTCTTATGCTTAAGTATTCTCATTACAAACAACGACAACAAAAAGTGAAGGAATACATATGCTCATTAGCTCAATTTAGCCATTCCACAATGAATACAGATGAGGGAACTTCAAAATGTTTGTAGAAAATGGAATAAAACATGGGTTAATTTGGGTGCAAAAAATTTTTTAAATCTATGCATAGTTTATTTTTCTCATTAGGTATTAATGTAATCTATGATTTACGTATAATCATTACACATCTTTGTAGGGTACAGAATGGTTTCTTAAACCATGTGTAGAGTGTATAATAAACAAATTGAGGATATAAACATCTTTTTTAAAAATTTTTTTGATTAATTTTTTTGGAGAAGTTTTTGCTATAGGGCACGAGCGCTTGCCACGGAGACAGAAAGAGAAAGAGAGACAGAAAGCGAGAAATCACCCCCCAGGGGGGATGGCCATGCTGCAATCCCTTCTCCTCCATTCTCTTCTCTGGATCTTGGACACACATGCACATGCACCCAGCGTGAGTTTAAGTCACCAGGTCCAGGACTCAAACTGTGGTCGACTACATGGGAGTCCAGTGACATAGCCATTACACCAATTGCTGGTCCCAAACATGTTTTATTTTTAGACTTTTGCTATAGGGTGTGTGCACTTGCCAGAGAGACAAGAGGGACAGAGAGACAGAAAGAGAGAAATAATCCCTCGGGAGGATGGCCATGGCACAATCCCTTCTCCTCTACTGGGCACACATGCTACATGCCATGCATGAGTTTCAAGATGCCGGGTCCAGGACTCAAACTGTGGTCGGCCATGTGGAAGTCCAGCAACATCACTACACTATCTGCTGATCCCAAATTGAGGATATAAACATCTTAATATGCATTTTCTTTTTCTTTTTCTTTTTTTTTTTTAAGAGAGATTTTTGCTACTGGCCATGTGTGTTCACTGGAGAAACAGAGAGAGAGACAGAGAGAAAGACAGAAAGCAATAAATCACCCCCCTACACACCCCAGAGGAGATGGCCACACCACAATCCCTTCTCCTCCATTCTCCTCTAAGGATCATGGACACTCTTGCACACATACCCAGCATGAGTTTTAAGTTGCCAGGTTCAGGACTCAAACCCCATTCAACTATGTGGGAGTCCAGCAACGCAAACATTACGCCGTCTGCTGGTCCCCTTAATACTCGTTTTTTATAATCTTTTTGAAAACCTTTATATTTCAAAACATTGTGTTGTACATCATAAACACAAACATTTTTATTTGTCAATTTTTAAAATGAATCGAATAATTTTTAAATGATCGATGTCTATACATAATCCATAGGGAAGACTCCCTGAATTATCAATTCACATGGTGAGGATTTATCTTTTTCTCTCTTCTGAAATTAATCCTTGCGAGCACTCAAGATGCATGAATCATATGTGGGGTCTTTGAAAAAGGAATTGAGAACAGAAAAATGTCTCTGTCCATTGGGAATGGGCAGCCATGCCATGGCAGAAATCTAGAACTAGGACACTCAGAACCTGGTTCCAAGCTCAGGTCTTGAGAACACACCACTTTCTGACTGCTTTTCTTTTTCTTTTCCTCTTCCTTCTTCTTCTTCTCTTTATTTTCTTTTATCTTTTTTTTGCCAGAAAGTACATGCTTTTTTGCTAGAAAGGGAAAGAGACAGAAAGTGAGTGGAGCCTGATCATGCTGCAATCTTTTTCCTCCATTTTTCTATCCCAACAGTTTCCTGGGCACATGCATACATGTACCCAATGTGTTTTTTTAAGCTTCTGTGACAGAGATTCAAACCGTAGTTGGTCATGAGGGATCCAACTCCCTATGTGCTGTGTTTAACTCTGTGTTACAGGGAAGGTCTTGGGTTGGCTTTTCAATCAGTTTTAACACAGAGTAAGAGTAGAATAAAATTCAAGAAAAAAATTAAGCTTAAAAAGATTTTTCAAGGTACATGAATTGATTAAAAAATGGGTCATGGTACAAGTGTGTGGAACGAAGAAAGTGATCAAAGAAACTGGTGAAAACTTCAACCTGTGTGATTCTTAGAGAGCTATCATTCAGACAGAGCCTTACTACATACTGAGTGCCCATCAGTTTAGGAGAGAAAGAAGTCTTATCTTTCTTGCATTTTGCCAGTGAATTATAATCCATTTATATGTAATGTTAAAGTTTCTAGGGGTAGTAGGATTCTGCCACTTGAAATATCGCAGTGGTCCAACTCCCAGGTCAAACCAAATTCTACCATGCATAGTTCAAGGAATACTGAGGAGAGAGAAGGTATTTGTTACAAGGAAGATGACACCTCTGAACCAGAGCCTCAAAGCAGAAGCAAGCAGTTGAGGAGTGGCTCTCTACTGGCTGAGAGAAGCTTTGTTCTCTGACCCATAGAAAATGCTCATCAGAGCACTTTGTGTGCTCAGAAAACATGCAATGAAATTCAGTTGTACTCATTTTGGAGCTGTGAAAGGAGAAATCCTTTGGCTGACTTGAACCTTCCAAGACATCTGCCCAGGTTCATCCTGCCAAGAAGAGCTTCTAGCAACATAACATAACCAAAGTTCATCTCATTGTATTTCCTTTCATGTAGGGGTTTTCAAGCTCCCAAAATGTTAATTATCCTTTTCTGAATCCCCAAAACTCTTTTTATATTTTCCATAACATCCACATCTGTCTGGTATCAGTTATTTGTGCATATATTGCACTCTTGGAGTAAAGATTTTTTTTTTTCCCTCTACATTGTCAAATTATCCTGCTTGGTCAGTCATTGTTGAATTGAGGTAAAGCAAACCCAGCGTTTTCTGATGTCAAGAGAATCTTCTAGTATTTTAGAAACTTCCACTTCCAAAAGTGTCCGATTAATAAATAACAAGTAGAAAATGTCCTGGGAAGATATGAGTGAAGTAGCTGGGCGTAGGGGATGTCTACTACATGACTCCACAATGATCCTAAGAGCTGAAAACATTTTCTAGAATTCCATCCCGATCTTTGTTCTTTGCATTCATGGTAGAGCACATGCACACACACTTGAAAGAGAAAGAAAGAAAAAGATGAGCATCCTCCACAGGGTCTGGTCTTGGGGCAATCCTCTTCCTCTAGTCCAACATTGTTTCAGATCTTGGGCCCTTGCATCTGTTCCCAGTGTGTTTCAAGCTAACTAGGCTGGAGATTTCAACCAAGCCTGCCCATGGGATCTGGCTCCTCTTGATCACTCCCTTATCTCTGCACCACAGAGCTGGCCTCCAATTACTTTTAAAACCCTTTGGAGGCTGAATCATGATGTCACACACTGGCCACTCCCTTTTGGCAGGCTGAGGCCACATAGGAGGCCTGTGTTCAATTCTCAGACCACTCTAAAAGCTGGGTGCAGTGACATGCGTGTGATCCCAGCCACGCAGGAGACTGAGTTAGGAGGATTATGACATAGCAAGACCCTGTCTAAAAAACACCACGCAGACACGTGCACACACAGACACACTTTTAAAAAGATCTTGATTACACCCATAGACATACAGTACAACGAACAATTTCAAATGATATACTTGCATACCCATTAAGAAGTACTTAGTGGGCTGGCTTCACAGTGCAGTAGTTAAATGCTGCACAGAGGGAGTGAGATCCCACACGGTCAACAAAATTTTGAATCCCATCCCTGGCAGCTTGAAAAACACATCAGGCATGCACATATGTACCTAGGATCCTGACAGGAGAAATGAAGGAAGAAGGATTGTTGTATGACCAGGCCTCATTGGCAGGTGTGTTCTCTCTCTCTCTCTCTCTATCTCTCTGTCTCTCTGTCTCTCTCTCTTTCTTCTCTTTCCCACACACATCCTCTGGGGAGAGAAAAAAGAAAAGTACTTGTCAATTCAGTCTCTCATGTGCATTTCTGAAAACTCAGAAAATCAGAAAACTTACAAGCAGCTAAGGAAATTAATAATGACCCTCTACTGGATAATAACCTTCCAAAGTTGACTAAATCTTGCAATCAGAGAGTCTACTAAAAACAGGCCATGGTAGTGAGGGTTTATTGTCTTTGCTTGTCTAGCATCTGTTATTTCTTTTCTAATAATAACTCCTTTATCCAATTTTCCTTAGAATTCCCCCTGAGACCCTCCCTCTGGTCCATGTAGGGTTTGCCCTAGTCTCTAGTTGCAAGATAGGACACAGGACCAACACATGACCCACTATTTAACCCTCTGGATACAATGATTAAGGTTGAACAGATCGAGGTTGGGTAGATTATCCACCACAACCATTCATGAGCATAATCTAGTAATTTGCTTAAACTATTGGGGAAAAAGTGTCTTTTCTTTTAGTTTTGCTCAACTGGTAGAAAATAAATCTAAACCTACTGATGTCATCTTTGCCATCACCTGGATGATGCCAGCTCAGAGGAAATAGCCTGATTCCTCGCGGCTGTTTGAGCATCTAAATTAAGCCATTCTGAGGCTCCCAGACTCTTCAGTTAGATAAGCAATGAGCTCCTTTTTTGTGTGTATGCCTTATTGTGACTGGATTTATGTTGTAGCATGAGTCCTGACTGATGTGATTTAAATGATAATAAAATAGCAGCTACCATTTATTGAGCACCTAGTCAATGCTCAGAAGATCACATATATTATTTTTAAGCATCACAACCATGGAAGACAATTATTATAGACTGATTTTCTTGGTAAAGAAACTGAGGTTCAAAGAGGTGATTTTTGGGAACAGCAGGTGGTATGGTAGTTAAAGTGCTAGATATTCCCACATGGCTGACAATGGTTCAAGTCCCAGACCTGGTGGTTTGTTTTCTCACTTCCTCTCTCTCTCTCTCTCTCTCTCTCTCTCTCTCTCTCTATCAAATAATAAATGAATGAATAAATAAAATTTAAAAAAAATTTTTTAAAAAAGAGGTGATTGTTTTGTCCAAGATCACACTGCTGGGGAGTTGGGAAGTGACAGTACTAGGACTCAAACTCAGATCTTTCTGCCTCCAGAATCTACATTCTTATCTCCACACCAGGCTGCCTCATCAAGCAAAGGGCATCAGTTCCATATTTACACCAGGGAATAAAGTCTTCCCACG
Organism: Tupaia tana; assembly: GCA_026018925.1. Classification (NCBI taxonomy): domain Eukaryota; kingdom Metazoa; phylum Chordata; class Mammalia; order Scandentia; family Tupaiidae; genus Tupaia; species Tupaia tana. The sequence goes on along the minus strand of JAKSZU010000013.1, from coordinate 11,088,837 downwards.
CATGCCTGGCTTATCAACTATATCAAAACAAATGTAATTATTTCCGTTCGAACCATCTCCTTGACCTTCCAAATCCTCTCAAACTCACCCATCATGTCCGTTTATCCCCGAGTCCTTTGCTGCATTGTGTGGCTTCAATACCCAACAAGGGCATCTGGCTTTTCCTGCCCCTCTGGTAGGAGGTGAAGAAGGAAAGGCTCCCAAGACTGGGCTCTGACACCCCCACGAGGCTGTGTGGTTGGCGCTTCTGGAACCAAAGGACCAAGTCTCTTTTATGTCATCAAGACTGTGCTCCAGCGTCAGGACAACTTGCCAACTCCAAGAATATGTCCAGACGCTGAGGTGGAGTCAGTCTATGTTTTAGCGGCACCTGGCTGCTCTGACCTCAGGGACGTGTGAGTCAACCCCATTGAGGACTTTGTCATCTGCAGTGGGGAGATTATTTGGGATCATTGGAGATTAAAGTAAAGGGGAAACACAGTCTGTTTAATCCCATGTCTAATGAATGAGGAGGGATTCCCTGTTAGGAAGCTCTGCCTGCTTTGCAGGACAGAAGAGAACTTACTGACTTGTCTTCTGAAGTCCCAAAGCCTGAGGCAGCGCCAGGCTCACAGGTGTGCTTTGGAAGCATCGGCATAAATCCTGGATGTCCGCAGCCGAAGACCATAGTCATCCCTCCCTCTAGAACATCCTCTCTGTACTCCCTGGGAAAATTCAGATGGGTCTGGAAAGAAAGATCCTTTTACCCTTTTTCATTGTTTCAACAAAGCAATGGGTTGGTTAGAGACTTAAAAGAGGAGGTGGGGTAAGCAAAAGTTCTGTGAGGAAGAGAGGACTCCCACTTTGGAAGAAGAATCCCCAACTTCACTGAGGCTACTGCCTCACCCAAACCCAGGGAAGGTGAGGAATCAGCAGAGCCTCTGCCCCTTTGCTTCTGACTCAAGACTGAAGTTATGGGACCAGCAGGCAGCGTAGTGATTAAGGCGGGCTACCACTGGAGTCCTGGACCAGGAGGCTTAAAACTTAGGCCAAGTGCATGTGCATGCATGCCCAAAATCCCAAGAGGAGAATGGAGAAGAAATGATTGTGGTGTGGCCATCCCTCTGAGAGTGATTTCTCAGTTTTTCTCTGTCTCTGGCGAGCACATGTACCCTACAGCAAAAATCTCTCTTTAAAAAAAAAAAAAAAGAAAGAAAGAAAGAAAGAAAAAACAAACAAATAAAAAACTGAATTTACAGACCTGCCCAGAAACTCTAAGCTCGGTGACTCAGTGGATGGGCAAAGTGAAGTTTGTCTAATGGCAGCCCTCAGGTAGCAGTCACAGAAATGGGAAGCTTTTTCTTTTTTTACTCTCATGTTAAAGTTAGCATGTCATTGCAAAAATAATAAACTCTGCTTTTCTTTTCCTTTCCTTTTCTTTTCTTTCGTTTTTTTTGTTTGTTTGTTTTTTTTTGTTGTTTTTTTTTAGAGAGAGATTTTTGCTATAGGGTGCTTCCACTCACCAGAGAAAGCAAGAAATCACCCCCAAGGGAGATGACCATGCTGTAATCCCTTCTCCTCCATATTCTCCATACTCCTCTCAGGATTTTAGGTATGCACACAAACACACCTGGTATGAGTTTTAAGCCACTAAGTCTGGGACTTGAACCATGGTCAACTATGTGGGAGTCCCGCGATGGAACCATTACATCATCTGGTCCCTCCACTCTGTTTTTTAAAATTAATATATTTGGTGGCCCAGGCTAGCTGTGTAGTCAGTGGCATGCTGAATCACAGTGCTTGGAGCAAGTGGCTGACTGAGAGTTCGGATCCCCAGCCTGGCAACCTGAAACTTGTCTAACACCGGTGTACACCTGAGATCTTGATGAGTGAAGGGCTTGGCGAAGGGCATCATGGAGTGACCACAATCTGTTGGGAGTGCTTCTCTCACATGCATGTGCACTTGCTCTCTCTCATGCACTTGCATGTGCTCTCTATCATAAATAAAATACATAAATCTTTTAAGAAAGAAATTTCGAATATTGGTCTCGCTGTGTCAGTCATGGTAACACAGCAGTAGTACCATTTGCTGATGCTGGGCCTATGGGAAAGATCAGAGTTCTGTTCTCTGGTTGACCTGTGCATGCTAAATGCACACACAAGTGTACATGATCCTGGTCAACTGGAAAAGCTGGGAAGGACTGTAGTCTGGGACCCTGTTGAGTGTACTTGTTTCTCTCTCTGTGTGTCATGAAAGATATAAATAAGGGCCAGCCAGTGGCATGGTGGTAAGGTGGTTGGACTCCACATGACTGACTGCATGGTTCGGGTCCAGAATCAGTGGCTTGAAAAAGATGTCTGGCATGTGCATGCATGCCCAAAAGTCAGAGGAGAATGGAGAGGGGTCATAGCATGGCCATCCTCCCTCTAAGGTGCTTCCTCACGTTCCCTCTTTCTCTCCTAGTCTCTCTCCAGTGAGTGCACATGCCCTACAACAAATTTAAAAGTAATAATAATAAATATAATTAATTAATTAAAACAAAGAAAATACATAAATAATAAGCTTTTTAAAAATCAAATATTTGGATAAGTCTAAAAGTCCTGGATCCCCACTCCAAGCCTATCCTCTGTGATAGCCCGGGTGATGAGTAACTTCTCGCAGACACGTGTGTGTGTGTACGTACACACACATGCAAGTGTGTACATAGATGCCTCTTGGAACTTTAAAGTATTCCTGTGTGAATATGCATCTTCACATAGCGGTATGCTATCCAACGCTAGTTTGTCTTTTTCATCCAATAAAGATAGATGTCCTGGGGATTCGTCCATGCTGAGAACCACTTATACCTCCCACCTGGAGTTTCTGAGGCAGAGCCAAGTACAGTAAAATCGAGCTACAGTGAATACGTGCTCCACCCACCCACCCACCATTACTGCTCGTTCTTTTTCTCTCAAGCTGGATCCATATTACTTCATCGAGTATTGCTTGGGCCACAAGAAGGTGCCAGCCAGATTTCCCACTTAGGCTGAGATAAGAAGGCAGACCTGTTGTGGCCCATGGGTATCCTTCAGCACCTGGGAAAATCCTCCAGTCTCTCTGCCAGGTGACCTGGGGTGAAGGTGGGCTCAAAGTGACCACGGTCACACCATGAGTGTCCTCTCTCCCAAGGGCCCCTTGCTAATGTGGAAGATTCCCCGGGCTGGCCAGCCTAGCTCTCTCCCAGGAAAGGAAGCACAGGATGGTGGAAGGGACACGAATCTTAGAGCTGGCAGAGAGGTGAGCATTGCTGTAGCCCAAACCCTTTACTCACTAGCTGTGTGCTCTCAGGCAACCTTCTTAACTCTTCCAAGCCTAAGTTTTCATGTCTGGAAAATATAGCTAATTACAACAACCTTGCAGAGTGCCTACTTAAAAGAATAACTTTTTGCAATGATGTCACAACCTGATGCAAGAGCTGAGAGGTTCAAGTGATGCAGCCTATTAATCCCACCCCGCCCCCCCGGGAATTACTCAGGCTTCGGAGCAGAGGGGATATGCAGGCACTGAAGCAGATCCTCCGAGAGCACAGCAGGCTGGAGAGTTCACCTCATCTGCACAGGGATGGCCCAACAAGTGCCAGGCTGCCACCAGCGAACTCCCAAGCGCATGCATCGCACTCCCGCCATGGCCCTCTAGCCAGCCACACAAGAAACTCACGGGGACCCTTTCCTGAAGCATCCGTGGCTTGGCCCCTTTACCTGTTTCCCTTTTGTCTTGAGCGTCCCTTGCCTCTCCCCTACTCTCTCCTTCCCCCACTCTTTAAATATGTCAAACTACTGGGCTTTGGGAGGTAGGAAACATGAAAGGAAATGAGACATGCCCCTGAACTTCCCTGTTTAGAAAAGAGTTAAAGCTTGGCTCTAAAATAAAAGGAGAAGATTCTCTTCCCAATGTATGCTACATTTGGTTTTTGATAGAGGGATATGGCATATATTGGAGTGGTTAAGGAAGTTGGCTTTGGAGACAGTCACTGGGTCCAGATACGAGCTTGGACAGGAAACCTGAGCTTTGATTTCCCCCTCACAGGAAAGGCCTGATAAGTAGATGCTATTATCGTTTTTCTCGTGCGAGCCTTGTCCTTTGCTAACATGCCTGCACACCAGTTGGCTGGACGTCCAGTTTTGTAAATCTCTTCTCCTATCTTTCCATTTCAGTCAGAAGAAAAGACACAAATGACCCACCACTGTGGATTTCCACGTTCCAAAATGAAAAGAACTGCCTTAGAATGGAGATTTAATTCCATCTAAAATGACACCCTGCAAATACTATAAGCATTTCAGAGGTTTTGTTTTGGTTGGTTTGGTTTGGTTTTTTTTAACTCGTGAACGTTGACCTTTGACTTGAACATCTGCAGTCACCGTGGGCAGTAGCCTTGTCAACCTGGTACCACGAGGATCTCCCCTTAATCACCGCAAACATGGTAACAGCTCTCTTCAGGACCAATCGTATTTTTTTAGAGGCTTTTGCCTTAAGGTGTGCGTGCTCACTGGAGAGAGAGAAACAGAGACAGTGAGAGGGAAAGTGAGAAATCATCCCCCAGGGGATAGCCACACCATGATTTCTTCTCCTCCATTCTCTTCCTGGGACCTCGAGCACACTCACACATGTGCCCAGCATGAGTTTCAAGCCACCAGGTCCGGGACGCAAGCTGTAGTCGGCCACGTGTGAGTCCAGTGATGTAACTACTACACTGTCTACCCCAGCACAAACCTTTGATGTACACCCAATCCTCTGCACGAACCTGAGAGTGAAATACTATTACTGAATTCAGCAGATGAAAAATGGGGTTCTGACTCAGTGCACCGCACTGAAGCACTCAGCCTGTTTTAGGGTTCTGTTCCTCACCCCGGCCCCGTCTCCATTTTCCCTGTAGAGCATGCGCTCTCCTCCCAAGAGCATGGAGGCAACCGCTCCGTGATGGAGGATTCAGGTGTGCAGGGATGGTGGACTAACTCAGCCTCCAAAGGTCTGGCTTGGGGCCTGTGACCCGTCCTTTGGACACAGTTAAGTCATCATCTCAGCTTCTATTCTCTAATTCTTAAAAAGAGCAAAACCAGGGAACCAGCAGTTAGCGTAATGGCTATGTCGTTGGACTCCCATGTAGTTGACCGCGGTTTGTGTCCCGGACCCGGTGGCTTAAAACTCACGCCAGGCACGTGTGCGTGCATGCCCAAGATCCTGAGAGGAGAATGGAAGAGAAGGGATTGCGGCGTGACCATCCCCCCTGGGGGGTGATTTCTCGCTTTCTGTCTCTCTGTCTCTCTGTCTGTCTGCGAGCCCACGCGCCCTATAGCAAAAACCTCTCCAAAAAATAAATAAATTTTTTTAAATGAGCAAAACCATATGCCCAGCGAGCCAAATAGCATGATCCATGTAAATTATAAGCCACTCCCTGAAGTAACATAATGCACGTCAATTGCAAACACTCCACAAATGCAAGGTTTGCCAAGTTCTTGGAAAGGAGTGAAACAGCAATAGGGAGTAACGTGAGTGTCTCATCAAACATTTACTGAACCCATACAAAATCCCATGCTTCCCATCTTCAGACTAGGGGCCAGGCTAAAATGCTAAGAACTGTGAAGCTCACAGCAGGACCTGGGGGATCCACAGCGCCATCTGGAGTCTTCGTACAAATATAAACCACTGGGTTTCACCCTAGACCTGCTCAATCAGATCCTCTGAGGGCGAGGCTCAGACATTTGCATGTTAACAAGGGTTCTGGGTGATTCTCACTCACATTCAAGGCTGAGAAGGGCTAGTCCCCAAACTCCACATCAAGCACAGCATACTTTAAGGTAGTCAAAAGCACCACCTTAACCCCAGTGTTGTCAAGTAGATTATTAGCACACCTGATACAGATGCATACAAAACTCCCCCCAGGATGAGGACAGACTACTGCTAGACCCATCACTGGGGCACTTGGGGGCCACTCACTATGAGAAACTGAGCTGAGTGGAGCTTGGGAGAACAACAGAAAAATGAGTGACAGAGCTAGTAGCTGGTAGGCGAGACATTGATCGGGCGGTCCGCACTGCTAGGGCAGCCATGACAGTCCCCAGTTGACGTAACATGGCTAAGTGTTCTTACCAGAACCGGACAAGATAATATGCAGGAAGGCATCCTGAGAGTTCAGTTAGCCGCACTCACCACCTCGTCATTCTCACCCTGGTCTCCACGCCTCCGGCTCGGATGGTGCCATGCGCATCTTGGGAGTCAACCTCTCTTCCCCATGATGTGTACCCACATTGAGAAAGAGGTCAGGAAAGGGCATTTGCATGTTTTAAAACAGACCCTTTGATCATTGGTAGAAACGCCTATAGTCAATAGGGAACCTCAGAGGAAAATTGGGGTCCTATTTGTGCCCTCCAGGCCTCTGCTGACACTGACCCTGTCATCAAAGGGATCGTGGTAAACCAACTGCAAACCAAATGAAACTGGTTTCTAAGATGGGAAGTGATTCAGAGTGTATAGCAGCTCATTAAATAAAAAAAATAAAAAAAAAAAAAAAAAAGGCATTTGCTAATGAGTACAGAAAATGCCAGTAAATGGGAGACCCACTCCATTAGGACGGTCCCAGATTTGCTCAAACCTAATTTTGCAACAGTAAGAAGAGATTAAAAACGTCCAGAGCTGGTCATCCCACACTCAGAGACAGGATAATCTTAGAAAAACATTTTACGGTGTATCGCTTGAAGAAAAGTGCATTAGTCTTTCCTGAAAAAAACATTTGGTTGACCTTGAAAATAAAAGCGTTCATGAGAAGTATGGGCAGAAGTTTTCATTATTCCTTAAGCCCTCGCTTCAGAGAGACAAAAAACTCCACCCTCCACTGCAGCGCCACAATGCCTAGTTGCCAAGCAACTGATCTTTTATGGTGTATCGCCACGGAGACTGATGTAAACAAAATCATAAATCCCATTACCCTGCTAAATACTGGGTCTGGGTTAGAAAGGGAGCAAAAGAGCTGCTTTTCAGGTTAAAAGAGATCATATGAAGCGGTGAGTGGCAAGAGTGTAGTCAGAGTAAATTGTCATGGGTGAGACTGTAATTAATGTAGCTCTTTTTTTTCTTTCAATGGACAACAGCTTCTGAATTTCCTGCATCAAGAAAAGCCATCATAGGAGGAAGAGTCATTTCCAGCTGAAAAATTAACTCCAGCACCCCCGGGGCCCAGCCTCAGCCACCAAGAACCATTGTGGTTCTTCCCAGCCAGCCCTCCGGTGAACTTTAACCAACACTCACTCAGTCAAAGATCATTCACAAAAAAGGTCCCCGGAAAGAGGCTCTTGGGAACAGCATTACAGAGTCTCTGTTCCACTCAGACAGAGGGAAAGAGAAAGGACATTTACAGATCACATGTCTACGGTAGACACCACGGCAGATGATTATCATGTGTCATCCCATTTCACTCTAACAGCTCTCCTGTGGGGTGAATGCTGCCATTCCTACTGAACAGACAGGAAGCCGCAGGCCTGGGATGAGGAGGTTATCCAGGATCACACAGGAAATCAGGGGAGGAAGTGAGAGTCCACCTGCAAAGCTGAAGTAAAGGGCCAGCCCCATAGCTCAGCAGTTAAGGGAGCTAGATCACCCATGCCCTCTGCAGTTCAAATTCTAGCCCTGCTGACTTGAAAAACCATTCCTGGTATGTGTTCATGCCCCAAATCCTGACGTGATGGAGAAATGGAGGAAAAAGGATTGCAACCTGACCATGCCCCATTAGCAGGTGTTTCTCTCTCTCCCTCTCTCTTTGGTGAGTGCGTATACCCTCTGGCAATAATAATAAGTTGAATTAAAGACTCAGCATGCCCATGCTAGCTTTGGCCCAAGGCTCTCTGCCTTGAGTCCCCTATCCCAAAGAGGAGCCACATCAGAGACAGTACCCCTGCTGAGGGGACAGCCATGCCGTGGTTTCCACCAGAATGAGGCAGAGCTCTTCAGTGGTGTGCTGGGAAGTGTTTAATAACAGACTCTTCGGGGAGAGGATGAGCTCTGGTTTCCATGGTGCAAACGTTCCTCCTGTGGTCAGTTTCAAACAATCAGCAGAGACAGAAGGCCTATATGCTCTCCAGAGCTTTGAGCAGCTCTGGCACATGCTAACTTGCACCCCTCAAATATCAGCAACCAGCTACAGTGGCACACACTAAGAAGCTATGTTCCATAGGCTAGAGCACATAGGTGGCCTGGGTTCAATTCCCAGTCCATCCTTAAGCTGGCCACAGTGAGATGTGCTGTAGTTTCAATGCTGGGGAAGCTGAGGAAGGACTGAGAACTCAAGCCTGGCCTAGGAAAGACTCTTGCTGAAACAGATCCAGCATGGACGTGCACAGCTGTAGTCCTAGCTGGGTGCAGAGGCAGGAGGATCAGGATATGGCCAGATCCTGCCTTTAAAAATAGATGACAGGGGCCGGCAGGTGGTGTGGTGGTTAAGGTTTTGGGTTCCCACATAACCAACCATGGTTCAAGTCCCAGACCTGGTGGCTTACTTTCTCACATTTTCTCTCTCTGTGTTTCTCTGTTTCTCTCTAGTCAAACTAAATAATAATAATTAATTAATTAAATTTTAAAATTTTTTTTTAAAATTTATTTAATTCCATTTGTTCTTATTATTTTTCTTTTTCTTAATTCAGACAAAGATAGACAGAGAGGGTGAGAAAGGGAAAGCAAGAAAGCAAGAAGCTAGGTCCGAGACTTGAACTGTGGTTAGCCATGTGGGAATCCAGCGCCCTTAGCCACCATGCCACCTGCCGGTCCCTAAAATTCGTTTTTAAAAATAAATGATAGATAGATAATCGGCACCCTGGGCAACCCCAGACCAGTCCAACCAGAATTTATGGAAGTGAGTCCCAAATCTTGATACTTTTATAAAGTAGAGCCAGGGGTTAAAAACCAGTGAGCTTAAACTTCATATTCAGGCTTGACCCTGGTAAAAAGGTGCTGGACTCAAGAATTCAGCATCAAACATCAAACCCATGCTGGAAAAACACTTCCACCCCCTTCCACTCCAAGTGTGGCCTGCACACAACATCCAGCCCCAGCCTCTGCAGCACCGCTGCCCGCATGCTGTCACTGTTCCCTCTAGGTGATTTATCACACACACACATGCCCTTGCCCCAGGTCCAGGGTCCCAGAAGCACCAGCACAGGTCCCAAACCCACACACCTGCAGAGTCCCATCAATCCAAAGAAACAAGCAAGGCTGGCTGGGTGGAGCCAGGAGAGACCTGGGACACATATGCCCCAGCTTAATGGACCAGCCATTGCCAATGTGAGCAAATCATGGGCTTGAGGAAGGGATATTGCAAGCTGCATCTTTTAGTTCATCCAGACAGATTCCAATGTGGATTTTCATTTGAATTTCTCTCATTTTGGCAACTAATTCAAATTCTAGAAATTGTAGGTCAAACAAAATAATCCTCTGCAGCACCCACATCTAAATCCCTAGACTGAGTTCCTGCCTCATGACCACCAAAGAAATAGAGCTCCTTCTCAGGAGTCTGTAGGAATACAGAATTAGCAGTGGTTTGAGTGCAACAGTACACTAAGACTCAGCAACTACACTAAGACCCAGAGCACTGTCCTGTGTTCCCTCTCCCAGCCCTACCCCAAGAGTTCTAACTAGCCAAAGATTTCATCCAGAGCCACAGTGAACAAGAGGAGCTAGCTTGCTCTGGTTCCTTAAAGCAGAATTTAAGATACACATTCGGGGACCAGCTCCATGGCCTGGTGGTTAAGGTAACTATGGATCCCACATGACTGACCACGTGGTTTGAGTCTCAGATCCAGTGGCTTGAAATAGACACCAAGCACATGTGCACACATGCCCAAATCCCGAAAGAAGAGAGAAATGGAGAAGGGACTGTGGCATGTCCATGACCTTTCCCCATGGCAGGTGCCTTCTTCTCTCCCACTCTCTCTGTCTCTGGCAAGTACCAGCGCTCTCTAGCAAAAATAAAATTAAACATTTTTAAAAAGCATTCCGGGCACCAGTTGGTAGCACAGGGATAACAACACCTGCCCCTCTCCTCAACAGTGCTCAGAAATATTGGGGAGGCACCAATTTCCCACAACTTGGGTGGATAAAGACTTAAGTTACTTTAATTAAGCTAAAGGAAAGAGGAAGGGACAATTAAGCATATAATTATAAATGATTATTATCTCTACATGTTGGAGTTCTTTCCTTAACCTTTCTTGTAGCTGGGAATGTTCTTCTAAGGGGCATTGGCTGCTGTTATAGCTGCTGGTGGGAAGGGTAGCAACTGCTGCTGCCTCCCAGTTACCTGTCAGTGCCTCTCCCTGCAGCCCTGCTGTCAGCAGCTTGCAGTCTTCCTCTCCCTTCCCTGAATCCACATCCACCTCCCCAGTGACTGTCTGATGCACGAGTAGAAATGGGGTCCCCTGTCTCAAGGAAGACCTAGCATGTGCAAGTTCCAGAGCTGTCCACAGGGTCAGACAGAGACTGCATCCTTCTTCCCTCCTTCCTCTTCCTCTCTGCCTTCTGAGAACACCTTCTCAATAAATAACTTGCTCAAGAATCCCTGGCTTAGTGGGAAGGTGGTGCTGCAGTGGAATGTAACTGGACTCACAGGGGAAGGTCCCAGGCTCATGCCCCAAGGCCTCCCTGTGCATACCAGGCAGGCATGTACTTACGGTGACCCAGGCTGCTGAGGCAGGGGGTGGATCACAGCATGAAGACCCTGTTGGGGGTCTCGCTCTTTCCCTCTCCTGCTCTCTCTCCCTCTCTGTATGTCTCTTCCTCATGAGAGGGAGAGACTTTAAAGAAAAAAAAAGAATCTCTAGCTTAGGCTCAGTTTTCAGGACACCCAACTTAGGAGAGGGAACTTTTTTTTTTTTTAATTCCTGCATAGACTGTCTTGCAGTAACATTCTCAGGTTTATAGCCCTTGGCCTACTGTACAATTCACTTGTGCTGTGAAGCAACTGATCTCATTTTCAAATTCCTGCACTTACTTCTTCTTGGAATAAAAGATCACTTGATCAGACTGGCCCTGTGGCATGCACTGCCCTAACGGCAATGCACTGCTCGAGAAAGGACAAGTCACACATGGTGAGAGCACCTGGAATCCTCATGTGGTCAGCCTGAAGCACAAAGGGCACACACCCGAGTGTCCAAGGCCCCGCAGACTGGAGAACTGGAAGAAGGGCTCTCTCATACGTGTGCACGTACACACTATCATGAATAAGGGGGAAAGGATTCTGCCCCCTCTGTGGTACATTTGTTAAAACCAATGAGCCTATACAGACACATTAAAAAGAATAATAATAGGGGCCTGGCAGGTGGCATAGTGATTAAGACGCTGGACTCCCAGGTGGCTGACCATGGTTTGAGTCCTGGACTTGGCAGCTTGCTTTCTCACTCTTTGTCCCCACTCCCCTCACCGCCTCACCTCCGTCTCACTCGTCAAATTAAAAAATTATAATAGTCATTTTAAAAATAAATGAATAATTCTTAAAGAAAATATATAGGGACCAGTTAAGGGGCTGAATTCTACATGGCTAATTCTATAGTTTGAGTCCCAGACCCAGTGACTTGAAAAGCATGCTAGGTTTGTGAGCCTGACTAACCAAAATCCTAAAAGGAGAATGGAAGAGGAAGGATTGAAGCATGGCCAGCCCCCTGGGGGATGATTTCTCACTTTGCCTCTCTCTCTGTCTCTCTCCACTTAGTGCTTACACCCTATGGCAAAAATCTAAAATAATAATAATAAATAAAAAACACTTTGAAAGATCACTTTCTTTCAGGAGTAGCACATTTGAATTCTCCTGGGACTGGCTGGAGTGAGCTGGGAACAGCCTGACCTCAGGACAGCACCAGCTGCTGCCGCATTGGAGTTGCAATTACTACACCTTCTGGATTTTTAGGACATTCTCCAAATTAAGATATTTATATGAGGGACCAGCAGTTATCGTAATGGCTATGTCACTGGACTCCCACGTAATCGACCGCAGTTCGCGTCCCGGACCCGGTGGCTTAAACTCACACTGGGCGCGTGTGTGTGCATGCCCAAGATCCCGAGAGGAGAATGGAGGAGAAGGGATTGCGGCGTGGCCATCGCCCCGGGGGGTGATTTTTCGCTTTCTGTCTCTCTGTCTCTCTCTGTCTGTCTGGCGAGCGCACGCACTTTATAGCAAAAACCTCTCAAAAAAAAAAAGATATTTATATGAAACCTCCCCATTTTTTCTTTTTCTTTTTTCTTTTTTTTTTTTTTTAGTTTTTGCCATAGGGAAAGTGAGAGATCACCCCCCTGGGGGAATGGCCACACCACAATCCCTTCTCCATTCTCTTCCTGGGATTGTGAGCATGCACACACACATGCCCAGCGTGAGTTTCAAGCAGCCAGGTCCAGGACATGAACCATTGTTGGCCATGCAGGACTCCAGTGCCTTAACCACTATGCCACCTGCTGGCCCCACCCCCCAATTTTTAAATGCTGACTTGGATTTTCCCTCAAACCCTGGAAAGGCCTAGCAAAACACCTCTGTGCCTGAATTTGAAAACCACCTCACCGCTGATTCTCAAATGCACACTGACAGTAGACTTTTTTTTTTTTTTTTTTTTTTTTTTGCCATTGTCTCCTTCTCTTACCCCAAACCTGACAAAGAATCCAGTGGGACCCCGTTCCATACAAGGGGGAAATCAAAATACAAACTCTGAGTTTCCAAAGTGGACGTGGAGATCTGCTGGCTGTTTTTTAATGTTTATGTATTTCTCCCATGAGAGAGAAGCGAGTACCTAACAGGGTCTTCGCGCTGTGATCCTCCTCAGTCTCAGCCAGCCAGAGCCACAGCACATCCACATGCGCCCAGCATGCACAGGGCAACCTCGGGAAGCGAGACGAGGACCTTCCCCTGTGACTGCGTGGTGGAGCACTGCGCTACCTCTGTGCCACTGCAGCCGGCCTGGAAGGCACGCTATCTTTTAAGTACCGTATGTGTCTGCATAATGAAATGTTTCTGCACGGTTCTTGTGAGCACAGGACCCCACCTTCATGCTGCGGGTGGTGCTAGTGTGGGAGGATTGGACTCATGCCTGGGGGCATTGTGCAGTGCTCTGGCAGAAATAAACAGGTTAAGAGGCAGCGAACCAGGAGGGAAATAAACAGAAGGCCCTTCCCCTGAGCAATCCAGTTTGTGTGTTCATTTGACAAGTATTCGTGGTACACCTTCCTCACTGGTAATACAATTTTCAGGTAACTATCCAAACGAAGAGAATGAGCCATGCTGACCCACTGGAGGAAAAAAACGACATTCCAGGCAGCAGGTCCAGCAAGCGGAAGAACACAGAGGCAAGAACAAGCTTGACGGACCAGCAGTTAGCGTCATGGCTATGTCGCTGGACTCCCATGTAGTCGACCGCGGTTTGAGTCTCAGACCCAGTGGCTTAAACTCACGCTGGGTGCATGTGCGAGCATGCCCAAGATCCCAAGAGGAGAATGAAGAAGAGATTGTGGCGTGGCATCCCCCCTGGGGGGTGATTTCTCACTTTCTGTCTCTCTGTCTCTCTCTGTTTTTCTGGCAAGCGTGCGCGCCCTGTAGCAAAAACTTCTCCAAAAAAAAAAAGAAAGAAAAAAAAGTAAAAATGAACAAGCTTGGCATGCTCCTGAGAAATGAGGACACCGGGGCTGCCCATAGCCTTGTTGTTAAGGGAGTTAGAGTCCTCATGGCCAACTGTGGCTTGAACTGCAGTCCCAGCGGCTTGAAAGACATTCCAGGTGCATGTCCATGAGCATGCCTCGTTGAGTGCAGTCTTTCTCACTCTTTTTCTCTCACTCTCTCTAGCGAGTGCACGCGCCCTCTGGCAATTAAAAAAATAACAATAAAATGAGGCAACCAGGGGACTGAGGGAAGCGAACAGGGAGGAGCAGAGAGCACCTGGGTGCCTTGTACTCGTCAGAGTCAGAATTTTGTCTCTGTGAGTGAAATGGAGAGCAGAGGTGTACACTTGCATTTGAACATCATCGTTCTGAGAGTAGAAGGAGAGTTAAAAGGACTGAGACTAAGCAGGACGATCTGTTAGGAAGTTGCTGGAAAATCCAGGGCACATACGGGGGTCTGGGCTCACCAAGTGGCCGTGGTGGCTGAATTCTGAGCACAAAGCAGATAGAGACCACTTGTGTGGCTGACAGACTGAACATAGGAAGTGGGAGAATGGGAGACGTGAGAGTGATTCCATGGCGTTAGGCCTGAGCGATGGGAAGGAGGAAGTTTCTATTGATTATGATGGAAAGAGGGGAGGAACTATTGGGAGATGGGGTAAATACCAGTTCGATCTCGGATGTCTGTAGTAGGTGATAAACTGTCCTAACCTCAGTGCAGTCCTTGAGTTCACATTGAATATAAGAGACCGGAGCTCGGGAGAAGCCTTGGCTGGAGAGAGGTATAACGTATGTTTGATTCATACGGATCAAGATAGGCGCTGCAGCCACGGCGTGGCTGGAGCCACCTAGAGAATAAAAGCAGAAAGAGATGGCGAACGGTCTGAGACAGAGGCCTCACAGCGTCGCAGAGTGCCTTCGGGAGGTCACTCGAGCACCAGTTTACAACAGCAGTAACCATTTCTAACACACCCACAGCCAGGAAGCCCAAGAGAATCAATGAAGAAAACAGCCCACCCCTATACACACACTCAAACCGTTCACTCACCTCCAAGAAAGCAGAGTCTTGAGACATTAGTCCCGAAGGATACGCACGCCATGGTCCTTTGTCCTGCTCGGTAGTTATTCGTGAGTTGACTTCAGCCATGAACTTCACAGTGCTGGTCATGACGGCTGTCCTTCACTCCATCTCCTCCCCACTAGGCAGACATCCAAAGTTGGCCACTGTTCTCCAGTCTTAGAAGTTACCCATACATTCTATGTGATCTCAGCCCAGCCTAATGGTGCAGTTGGTAACAAACAGAACTGCAGTGTAGGAAGCCACGTGACCAACCATGCTTTGGATCCCCAGGCCAGCTTGGAAACACACTGCATATGTGCACGTGTGCCCAAGATCCTTAGGATCTGGAGGGCCAGAGAAAGGAGATCGTGATGTGACAAGACCCTCATGAGTATACTCTCTCACACATTTGCACATACTCTTCCGTATTATCCTATTTCATCATTTGAGGTTCTGTAAAAAGCGCTCTATTGTGCAACAGATATACTTGGGTCAGCTGGAGGTTCCTCGCATTTTCTAGGAGAGCTCTGGTCTGGAGTGTCTGGATTCTGCTAACAGAATAAAAGATACGATTTTAACTAGCCTCTCATGGACTGTACCAGTTAGCTTTTGCAATGACACTGCTACAAAATCAAACACCCCAAATCAGTAGCTACAACCATAAAGATGTATGTCGAGCTCACACATAGCGAACCATGGCCCTTCTTGGCTGGGCTTTATGCCAAGCGTGGCTCTGGGCTGCAGGTTTGGCTCAGGTCTGCCCTTTGTATTTCCTTTCCTACAGGATGAACAGGCAACCTAGGACCTGGCCTCGTTACGGCAAAAGAAGCACAAAGGGACAGGCTCAATCGCACATGCACATTTTGGAATGCGTTTGCATCACATCCAAGCAATGGCTGGATGTTCGATATCCCACTAGCCAGAACAAGTCACATGGGAAAGCTCACCATCTCTGAGGCAGAAAATCATTCTCCACCTCTAGTCAGAAGGAAAAACGACATGAGTACAGGAGGGGGTAACAAAATTGGGAACAATTTTGCAATCCACCATATGATCTTTTCACTTTTACTCCTAGCAATGCCACTTGGCAGTAGTTATATCCCAGCTACACATATACATATATCTATATATTTTTAAGTGTATTTATTTCTTCCATGTTTTAAAGAGACAGTGAGAGAGAGACAGAGAGAGAAAGAGAGAGGGACGGGCACTCCCAACAGGTTCTTCATGCCCAAGCTTTCGCCAGCCCCAGACCACACACTTGCATCCAGTGCTTTCAAAGAGGTCTCTGGACTCAAACCTGGAACCTTCCCATATAGATCAGCCTCTCAGAGTGGTGATACCACTGCACCACCCTACAGCCCTATCTATATGTTTTCTAAGTCAGTAACAACAAGATAGAATGTGACCTGGGGACTATTCTTTGAAGGCATAGCTTTTGCCTTGAATCTGACTCCTTAAAGCAACAAGAGGGTTGGTGGAATTGAGTGAAGAGCCATGTTGGCACACAGGCAGGCCAGTTCAGAGAAGCAGGTGACTCTCCACGAGTCGAGCTGGATTTCTGCAGTGAGCTGCGCGGGAGGCTGGGATAAGAACAGGAAAGCCACTCAAGGTACCCTTTTCTTGTTATCCGTATCGTTTTTCTCACCCAGGTTTTACAAATAGAGGCCATAATGAAATTGGCCCCTGACACTTCACACCCAAGTGCCTTGCGGATCTGACCCTCTAACCACAGGATTAGCAAGATCCATTTTCTCTGGCTGGCTCTGCAGATTCTTCCAGTTTCATAATTCGATCAAAGATAATGGTAAATGGAATAGGAAGCTACTCCTGGGAAAGGCAAATGCAAAAGGGAAACAAAAATAAGGGCAACCAGAGTCTTAAATTCTTCTTGAATCAGTTTGGCAGGGAACCAACTAGAAAAAAAAAAAAAAAAAAAATCCTCCCCCCTTCAGCTGGCCCATTGCCACATCACAAAGCCATGGTGGGGTCCGAACCAGCTCTGTAGCTTCTTCTCACTGGGCCCAGTCTAAGGGAAAACCCAGATGCACGATGTAAGCATTCCAGTCAGGAAAACTAGTTGGTGGCTTCCTGAATCCAGGGATGTCCTGTACCTTCATGAAAAGTCTCCCAGGAACCCCCTGTCAGTAAGTCAGAGAAAAAAACAATGCTGTTCATATCAAGACCTCCTGTCAAGTGAGGAACTCCTGCTTTGGAGAAATCAGGTTCACATCCTGACATTTTTCCTCACTAGCTGTGTGACCTTGAGCGTATCCCTTATCCTCTCTGAGCCTGTTTTCTCATCTACATGGCACTTGCCTTTCAGAGCTGTGATGTGGACTGGAAAAAGGAGACACGAACAGTACTTACACAACGCCCAGCATATCCTGAAGGCCCAGTAAGAAGAATGCACTGTTATTAGGAGGTTCTGGAGGATGCTTTGAGCAATTACAGGTACTACCATCCAAGAATCCCTCTAATTTCCAATCTCTCCTGGAACTAAAAATAACCAAATATCTACCACCTGCACCAATGCCAAAATATACAACTGATCCGTTCAACCTGCCTGTGGGAACCTATTCAAATCTGCCCAAATAAGGCACTCCCTAGGCTGGGCAGGAGAAGCACATCTGAAGCCTGGTAATCCAGAAGACCAGAGCCAACCTGGACAAGGGATCCCCTGTCCTGAGCCTCCTACACACTTCAAAGGACTCTTACGGCCCTTCTCTGGCCACTCTGGTCCCCCATTTTGGAGTGAGGACTCCATCAGCTCAAGGAGGCAGAACCTCTGTTGTAGACCACCCACCCAGATGTCCCTGCCCACTGGGTCCCAGGCCTCCTTCCAGGAACATGGGGCCTCTTTCCCTGATCTGCCCTCCCTTGATGGCCTGTGCTTTCAGGACCCAAAAGCAGCAGAGGTGGCTGTGTGCAGAGTGTACGGGCAGAGCCCAGATGTGCTGGTGGGTGTTCACATGTGCACATTTGAAGGCCCTTGCAGCATGGAACAGAATTGGTGTGTGAAGTCAGACAAGATTTGTCCTGAGGGCTGAGAGCTGGTCTTCCCCAATCTGGAACTGCCAGGAATACAATCTCATTGAAATCTAGCTATTTTAGGTCATTAAGATGGCAGGATAAGTCACTTATTTAATAATAAGTATATTTTAAAATTATAAATATTTAGATAAATGCCAGTAGATCTCTGTGTACACTCTTGCTTCAAGGCCTGCAAAAGTTGGGGACCGACCTGTCACCTTATAAACCTCAGAAACGCGATGAACATTGCCTGGACTCTGCCATTTCCCCCACTTTTTTACTGCAAGCTTCCTGGCTTCAGCAGCTACAGCTCAGTCACCTGAACCTCAAACTCCTCCACAACACCCAAAAACTGTGGGAGCAGCCAGAAATTACCGTCTCCCTTTGGCCTGCTGATCCCAGACCCACTGATGTCAAAGGGCCCAAGAGAGGCCCTGCGTGTCCAGGATCCCAGGGCTTGTGCTGCACCCTACAGACCAAGGCCCCATCAGGAGACAGGCTACATTTTCCTAAAATGGCTGCTGTCACACGACCTCTCCCATGTACTCTTCCATCCCAGCCACTTCCCCTTTCAGAGACAGAGTCCATATCCTCTGCCCCTGAACTGGACAGGCCCCGGCTGGCAGACCACGGGAATGATGCCACGTGACCACCAAGGCTAGATCTCCAAAGATGACAGAGTGTCTGCTGGTGGTACTCCCTCCCTCCTCCTCCTGTGACTCCCCAGGACACACACCTCCTGGGAGCCCCTGAGCCACTAAGACCCACTGCTCTGAAATGGCCATGCTAGAGGAACATGCAGAGAGGCCACATGGAGACCGAGCTGCCCAAGGACGAGGACCGTCCTTCCCACCTGCTGCGTAAGCCAAGGGAGGGCCGCAAAGGCAGAGGCCAGCACCAAGACCAAAGGGCCCGAAGTCAGTTTCTATACTCAGGGAGACGAATGAGAGAGAGTGGCTCCAAAACGCTCCGGAACTGCCTGAGGGTAGCCGGTTCTCCCTGCCAGGAGGCAAGGTAGAGTCTATGAAATGACCTGTTCTCGAGCCAGTCAGTGGTTAAGGTAGGTAGATTCCACATGGCTGACTGTGAGGTTCAAGTCCTGGGCCTGGTCGCTTGAGAACCATGCCAAGTGCCAATGTCTGTGCATGCATGCCCAAAATCCTAAGAGGAGAATAGAGGAGAAGGGATTGCAGCATAACCATCCCCTCTGGGGGTGATTTCTCACTCCCTACCCTCACCCCCAGTCTCTGTCTGTCTCCAATGAGTGCACGTGCCTTATAGTGAAGCCTAAAAAAAGATCTGCTCTTAGTGCTTTTCAGCTGATTATCACGACACCCAACTGGCTACTGCCAGACAGCACTCTCCCTGAATCTGGTGCAAGGACCCTACTTGTCTCCCTCTCTGGTGAACAGGCTCCCAGGTTACACAACGTCAGCAAGTGTCTTCAGTCAGCAAATGCCACAACTTGGCACCAGACCAGGTCCAGCCCAGAGGCCTCACACAAGGGCTGGCCTGTTGAGTCCTCGAGAGGCTCAGGTTTGGTCATGCGACCCCAAGGGCCAGTCATGCACAAAGGGGCCCCAGATCAAAGCCCTGGTCCCTCCTAGATTTAGAGGGGACTAGAAGAAGCTACATCTATGGAAATATTGGCAGGCACCCTCAACTCTCTCACAAGTCAAGCATGTAAAATTATTGCTCTTTGGGGTAAAAATGAAAAAAAAAATCCATTTATATCTTGTTTTTCTTTATGTCACTTTTCACAAGGCACATCAGCCTAGCCATCACCCATGCACTCTGATGTGGGAGTTTTGTGACCTTGGGCACGAATCACGAATGCAGGTGTCCACCAGAGTCTTGTCAGAGATGTAGACCAGAGGCTACTCAGTGTCACAATAGCAAAACATGACACTCTGTGAGGCCGATCACAAGGGAAGGTTCCTGGTTCAAGTCCAGACACTTCCCTGGGTATGCCAGGCGTATGTATGCCTATGATCTTGGGCTAACTGAAAGCTGGGAGTGGATCACAGCTTCAGGACCCTGTGGGAGATCCTGTCTCTCTCTGTCTCTCTCCCTTTCTCTCTTTCTCTCCCACGGAAGAAATGAATAAACTTTACAATAAATACATACGAACATGTGCAGAAGGCTGGTGATGAGAGCAGGCCCCTTCTAAAGCAGGCACGGTCAGCTGGTTGTTGCCAAGAAGGAAAGTCAGCCAGTGTTGCCAGGTCTTCGCATTCACCCCCTCCTCCCGAGAAACCAGAAATTCACATTTTTTATGAAAGCTCCCTATTTTTAAAATATTGGCAACTGAAGAGAAACAACGTGTGCCACACCCAAACCCCTAGGGTCTTACCATTTCAGCAAGTGCAGGCTGACTTCCAGCTGCCAGAAGCTGCCTCTCCAGCCTCAGGGTTTCTCGGGAACATTGGAAGGCCTCTGCCTGCACGCTGGGGCTGGAATTGTCGAGTCATTAACACCTCCCAGGAGCAGCCTTCAGTAACTGATAAGACTCTCTCACCTCAGGTTGGAATAACTCAGACCTGGGTCCTATTGCTAGCAAGTTTGGTCATCAGCCCTCAACTGTCTTCTGTCCTTTCCTTCTCTCACATCCCTGCCGGCATTTCCCGAGATCGCCTTCCATAGAAGCTGTGTGCACCTGAATCCTTGCTTTAGAAGCCACATCCCAAACTTCGAATGCACAGAGCCACTGAATAAAGTTTAACGTGTGTCCACTTTTCTAGGGCACCCCTGAGCGGAAATGTGGCAGCTAAGATCCGGTGACGCTTTTCTTACCAAACCCTGCACCTTAGCACCAGGTCTAGTGAGAGCGGTATTAGATGCAGGCACCTCTCCAGAATCCACACATGCATGTTGGTGGTGCTGCCAGCAGCCTTAGAACATGGCTGAGGCCAGACTCGGCTCCTGGGTCACCAACCGGAGCCTACTGCTCAGTGTGCTCATCTCCCATCGAGCCAGAGCTCATCAGAACCCGCCCTGCCTCCTGCCCTGCTGAGCCCAGGCACTTTCCAGAGTTCTCTTATTCTCTCCACGGTCTCCTATCAAAATTCCATCCGAGGAACGAGTAAACTCATTCCTGTGCTCTTAGGTTTCTAGCCTGGGTATTATCCAGTTGTGTTTTCCGGAAATAAAAAACTCAAAATAACACATACCCATATTTGTTCATAAAGCAAGTATTTATTGAGGACCAGATACTGTTCTATGTGTTTTCAAATATCCTGTATGAGTAAACAAGAGAGATAAGGATCCCAGCCTTCCTGTCACTTACACTCCAGGGAGGAGAATCTGTCAACAACCAGCAAGCAAAATACACGTTAAACGGCTTTATTGGGATATAATGCACATACCAGAAATCTCAGGCTTCTAAAGTATACATTGCAATGGTATTCGTTAGACTCGGAGTTGTGTAATCAGCACTTTCATCACCCCCAGGTGATGAACCCCCATGTACACACTAGCAGTCACGCCCTACTCCCCTTCTCTCCTCAGCTGTGGCTAACCACTAAGGTGCATTCTCTCCGTGGATTTGCCTACACTGGACATTTCCTGTAAGTGGACTCGTTCAACATGAGCTCTCTTCTATCTGGCTTTTTTTCCTAGCGTAATGTATTCAAGGCTCATCTACATGTGGCACAGAGCACTCAGTTCCTTTTTCTTTTTTTAGAGAGATGTTCGCTATAGGGCATGTGCACTTGCTGGAGAGACAGAGAGGCATAAAGTGAGAAATCACCCCCTGGAGGGATGGCCACACCGCAATCCCTTCTCCTTCATTTTCTTCTTGGGATCTTGGGTATACTGCACATGCGCCTGGGGTGAATTTTTAGCCACTAGGTCCAGGACTCAAACCATGGTCGACTACATGGGAGTCCAATGACATAACCACTATGCCATCTGTTGGTCCTTCAATTCCTTTTTAATTGCCAAATAATAGTCCATCGTGTGGCTATTCAACGCTTAATTTATTTATCTATCGGTTGATGGGCGTGTGGGTTGTTTCTATCTGTCAGCTGTTGTAAGCATGCTATTAGGAACAGTTTTTGTATGAGTATTTGATTCAGTACCTATTTCTTGTCTTCTGGGGTGTATACTTAGGTATAGACTTGCTGGGTCACACTGTAACCCTGGGTTTAACTTTTAGAGGAACGGCCAAGCTGTTTTCCAAGTGACTGTACACTTACATGCCCACCAGCAATGTGTGAGTGCTCTTATTTTTTCATACCCTCACCAATACTTGGTATCCCTCCCCATTTTCTTATAGCCGTCTGACTGGATGCAAAATGGTATCTTATCAGGATTTCAGTTTCTCTAACTACCGATGACCTTGAGCGTCTTTACACGTGTTTTGTTGGCTATTCATACATCTTCGTTGGAGAAATGGATATTCAAGTCCTTTGCCCATCTTTGAATTGCGCTGTTTGTTGTGTTGCTGTTGACTTGTAAGTGTGTTTTTTATATATTGTGGATCCAGCACTGCAGGCGTTATGTTACCACTGTGCTACCATCTGGCCCTGATGAGGTTCTTTGGCAATACTTTCTTTTTTATTTTATTTTTTTTATCTTTTGCTATAGGGCACGTGAGCTCGCCAGAGAGAGAGACAGAGAGACAGAAAGTGAGAAATCAAACCCCAGGGAGGATGGCCATGCTGCAATCCCTTCTCCTCCATTCTCCTCTTGGGATCTTGGGCACACACGCACACGCACCCAGTGTGAGTTTAAGCCACCAGATCCAGGACTCGAATTGTGTTTGACTACATGGGAGTCCAGCAACACAGCCATTATGCCAACTGCTGGCCCCTATTTTTTTTTCTAAATAATTTTTTCATCCTACACATTTTCCAAAAACTATTTTTTTAAATAATTATTTTATGGAGCTGGCAAGTGGTGTGGTGATTAGGGCAGTTGGAGTCCCACATGGCTAACCATGGTTCAAGTCCCAGACCTGGCAGCTTGCTTTCTCACTTTCCTTCTCTCTCTCTCTCTGTCTCTCTCTGATGAACTTCCAAAAAAAAATAATAATAATAATGACAATGAATAAAATTAGATTAAATAATTATTTTTAAAAATAATTATTTCATTTAGCTTTATTTATTTTAATTAGACCAGAGAGGGACTGAGTGAAAGAGAGAAAAGTGAAAATGCAAGCTGCCAGGTCTGGGACTCAAACCACATTCAGCCATGTGGTAGCCCAGAGCCCTTAATCATCACGCTACTTGTTGGCCCTGACAATACTTTATTTTTTAAGCTTATTTTATGTATTTATTCCATGAGAGGAAGAGACAGAAATAAAGAGACAGATAAAAGATAAAGAGACAGAAAGAGAAATACAACACACTCAACGGGGTCTTGACTCCACAATCGCTCCCCTCCCCCCCTTTAGCCAGCCCAAGGTCACGGGGACGCACATACCCGGTGTACGCAGGGAGGTCTCTGGACTCAACCGAAAACCTTCTCACGTGGGATTGACTCAAAGAGCACCATGTTTTACTGATGTCCCACTGTCTGGCCCCACCAATACTTCTTAAAATGTAAATCCTTAATATGTAAAACAAAGCAAAACCTTACCAGAAATCAACTCTACTTTGTTAGTGGTTTGATTGAACATGGAGCACTGACGTTGGTTGAAACTTGCAGTACTCACCTCTAGCACCTTGCCTTGGTTAGAGTTGGCCTACATGAATAATGTATTTTTCAATGTGATAATTCTCAAAATCTAAACAGACAAAAAAAATTTTTATAGAAAAATTAGGTTGTGTCATCTCGCGGTACAGGCCCTATGAAGTCAAATTTGGCTCTGCCTCTTAGGATTTGTTCGGTTTGGGAGAGTCACTCAACCTTTCTGTGTCTCAGTTGCTACAAACATAACAAGCAACTTTTAAAGAATTATTTATTTAAGGACCAGAGGCTGGCATAATGGTTACATTGCTGGACTCCCACGTAGTCAATCCCAATTGTGTTCCAGACCCAGCAGCTTAAAACTCATACCAGGCGTGTGTGCGTGCATGCCCAAAATCCTGAGAGGAGAATGGAGAAGGAATTGCAGCATGGCCGTCCCCCCAGGTCGGGGGGCGATTTCTAACTTTCTGTCTTTCTGTCTCTCTGTCTCTCCAATGAGCGCATGGGCCCTATAGCAAAACTCTCCCTTGGAAAAAAAAAAAAAAAAAAAAAAAAAGGAAAAGAAAAGAATTTATTTAATTTTACTTATCATTATTATATATTATTTTGCTGCAGGGCACATGAGCTCACAAGAAAGAAAGAGAGAGAGAGGAGGAAAGTGAATAAGCAAGCTGTCAGGTCTGGGACTCGAAACACAGTTGGCCATGTGGGAGTCCAGCACTTCAACCACCACGCCACCTACTGGCTCCTAAAATGCAAATATTAATGTCCACCTCCCAGACTGCCATGTTGACTACAGACATGGTACCACATGAAAAGGTGCTAAGTAAAGTCTTTGGCATCAGGCCAGTCCTAAGTGCTCGATCAATGGGGTTGTCATTATTATTGTCTTTTTTTTTTTTTTTTTTGAGAGGTTTTCGCTATAGGGCGCGTGCACTCGCCAGACAGACAGAGAGAGACAGAGAGACAGAAAGCGAGAAATCACCCCCCAGGGGGGATGGTCACGCCGCAATCCCTTCTCCTCCATTCTCCTCTCGGAATCTTGGGCATGCACGCACACACGCCCGGTGTGAGTTTTAAGCCACCGGGTCCGGGACGTGAACCGCGGTTGACTACGTGGGAGTCCAGCGACATAGCCATTATGCTAACTGCTGGCTCCCATTATTATTGTCTTTTTAAAAGTACATCCATTTATTTTTTCCATAAGAAAGAGAGAGAGAAACACACACTGGGAGAGAGAGAGAGAGATAAGCACCCCTCGCAGGGTCCTCACACCACAGTCTACCTGCTGCCTCAGCCAGTCAGGATCACAGGGAGACCTCAGGACACAAACCCAGGACCTTCTCCATGGCTTCAGCATCACAGAGCATTGTGCTACCACTGAGCCCTCACAGCGGGTCTACTGCTGCTATCTTTATAAAAATAAAGTGTAATAACCGAAGGAATTTGCATGAACTAATACACGATCATAGTATCTGGAGCACAGTAAGTATTCAATAAATGGGGATTATCATTATTATTATCAATTTGGTGTTGCAAACTATCACTACTAAAGGAACCTGTGTGCACATTCTGTTATTCTGTTAAATCCTATCTGTTCTTCCAGTCTTCAGGACACCTCCACCTGGTATCCTTCCTGGATTGGCCACATCCAGTTTCAGTGCCTCAGATAAAGCTTTAGCTGTCTTCCTGGGCAAGTAGAATTTGTCCTGCTAGGTGCCCCAGCCTGGGAAACTCTGTTCTTGGGGATTTTCTTGGCACATGCCACTTTCCCATTTGGTTAGGTACCTGGACAGTTGGGTCGCACGTTCCGTCCTTTCGCATGCCCTGAGGACCTCGCAGTATGTTCTGTAGCCCTCTGCTTGGTGCTCTTGCCATAGAGCCAGACACAAGACCTGGGGAAGCTCTGCCCTGCTAACGCTGGGCCATGACCCCAGCCGGCTGCCCAGAAGGTAACCGCAAGGTGGGCGGAAGGCTGCAGGGAGGGTGAGAGGGGGAGGGAGAAACAGAGCCTACAATGGGAAGAGCACAGGCGAGCTATGAGCTATTTCGTCCTGTTCAGTCTTACAAAGAGTGGCAGGAGCCAGGGGTAACAACCACTCCCACCCCGAGGCCACCCACATGCTCATGCAGCTGAGCAATAGAGAGTCCAACTGTGGCTCTGCCCTGGTCTGGCCACCCTGGGAGGTGTGGCCACTCCGTGGTGAGTGGAGCATTTGTAAATGAAGTTGGCCCCAAAGTGGGGAGAAGTCTTGAGGCCACCAGCGCAGCTCTGTTAGAGGCTGTGTGGCTTTGGACAATGATCTTAACTTCTCTGAGTTTCTCAGTTGTAATAACTAATAAAGAACCCATCCTGTGTACCCAGCACCATTTTGACATTCTTATGTAGTACTTAATATCACAATAACCCCAAAGGCAGATACTTTTATTTTATCTGTTTTCCAGTGACGAAACTAAGGCTCAGGGAGGTAAGAAACGTGTCCTGGTTCAATTAGCTCAGAAGGGGCACAGGCAGGATTTTCAATCCATAGCACACTTATACCCGCTATGTTCCTAACCTCACTAGGGGTGATTTGAGAATTAAATGAGATGCTATATGTAATAGTAACAGAACAAAAACAAACAAACAAAACAAAACAAAAAAGTCAAGTAGCAAGCCTGGCAAAGATGATCAGTAAATGACAGCTATAGACAAAAGAGGGGAAGATGAAGAGGAGTTCAGTTACTCGGCGTCAGTTGCTCAAATGAACTTGGGGCTCGGTAGGTTTCCATTTGATACATTCGTCGTTAGACATGCAGCTTAGGGAGCCCTCCTGGACCGGATGAATTTATGCAGGAGACATGACATTTCAGGGTCTAGTAGACGGCCATGAGAAAGGGTCGTCCCAAGGTTTATTCCGACTTTGCTGCCAGCCGGGCCATATCCTGGCTCCTCGTCTCCCCGGATCCTCGGAGTACCCCAGGAGCTGCCATTGTCATGTGTCGCACACAGACAAACCCAGGCACGGCAAGCGGCCGTGGTGTATTCAGATCTTTCAGCTGCGAGAGCTGACATTGGGATTCAGATCCATTTACTCCAAACAAGAGCCCTGCCTCCCATGTCCCAGATGTCGGCCTGGTCTCCCAGGATTTGGCAACAGCACCCAAATCAGGGCGGATGTTGCCTTGTCCCAAGAGAGCACCCACAAGCTCAATGAGATCAAGACAAAGCAAATATGCTCAGGGACAAGCTCAGGAAATGGACACTTTGGAACCTGCTCACTAGAGCAAAGAGCAAAAGCATCAGTTATTACAGTAACGACTGTGTCTCTTACACCGGCCCCACGGCAAATCTGAAATGACGGAGGCGGAAGTGCATGTTAGGTTTGATTTGGGATCAGCGGCGGACTGAGAGGCGGCAAAGTCGGAAGAACCAGAGTCAGGCTTAGGATTTAGCAAAACCAATAAAATAGATTCTGCAAAAAGCTCTCAGGTGAGGTCCCGCGGTCTGGTCAGAGGCCGGGGGATGTCACACTCAAAGGATTGCTACTCATTCTCTTATGGGGGCCCTTGACCAATGAGTGGTTGCCACAGCGTCATGGCATCCTGTCCTGGCCAATGGGAGACCATGTTTCCGTTCACCTGGTGGCGGGCACGCCAAATGCGAAGGGTGGGAAAGTCGGTTGGTGATGGCACGCCAGACGCGCAAGGCAGGAAAGTTTCCGCCATGTTTCTCTTCCCTTCCTCCCACCCTACCGTGCACCCAGGAACCGTCCATCCCCTTCTGTGTGTTCGACTTGATGGGCACTGGAGAGGCCACCCATCATGGCAGCTGTTAGTAGTGGTCACCATGATGCCTGGCCCCCACCTAAGTGCTTTCTTCAGAAGAAAAGAAAACTCGAACTCGCAACACCCTTCTAGGGAGACCCAAGGCCGGAGGGTGGTGCTGCTCTGCAGAAACTCACCCTAAGAAGGTGGAAATGGCTCGTTGCAGGGCAAAGGGGAGATGCACGGAGTTTGGGAGTGAGTGAGGGGAGTCGTAAAGCTGCAAGTCCTTTGGAAAAGATGGACCCGTGAGAGAAGGCAGTGAAGACTACAGGACCCACGAGGGCAGCCTCTTATCCGCCCCCTTTGGTGAGACAGAGCCTCTGGGCGTGATGTCTCCACCTCTGCAGGGTGCCGTAGCACCCAGGAGCACATGAAGAAGGCCTGGGTGGGTTTAAACATTTGGAAACTGAAAAAGACATAGGAGGCAAACAGCCCAACACTGTTCTCTTCTCTGGGGTGAATTCTACTTTCAATGCCCTCCTGGGCCCAGTAAATAACCTTTAAGCATCTCCAGAGAGGCCAAGCCAGAGGGCACGTGGTCTGGCAGAGGCCTGGTTGTCTCTGGTCACTTCCACACAGCACACGGGGTTACCACTCCTGTTCCCTCGGAAGGATGCTTTGAGGATAACGAGCATGCTCTGAAGCAGAGCTCCCGCCAACTGCGCTGGGAAGTGGGGAGACACGCCAAGTAGGAGGCCAGAGGCCCAGGCGTTTTCTCTCTTCTGCTCGGTTTGGAGACCTTTCCCTTCCCACTCCTTCCTTCGGTTCCAGCCACAAACTGGCAGAGCCTGCAACGCTGGTTCTCTCAGCTTTAGGAATCCAGCTTCCTAATTCTTTTCCATTCGAAATATAAAACAAATCCAAAAAGTATTAAAATAATTGGGACTTCAAAGATTCTAATTCTTAGTGGCTGCAATGAAATGACACCAGCATCAGCCTCTTTCTCTGTTCCTCTTGTTTGTCTCTGTCTCTCATTTCCCTCCTTCTTTAAGGGGAAGAAAATGAAGCGGAGGACACAGAGCTCCTGCGGCTCCAGGAAATGCATGCGCGAAGCTTATTTACCTCCTAACTAGCATTTGTAACCAAGGATTAGTGCAGCAGCCTCTTGTAATTACCCTTGTTGCCCCATTTGTGGCCGGCTATCTCCGAGAGGCCAGTAAATCTTGAAATTACAGGCTGACCACCCAGGAGAACTGAGCCGAGTCAGCCACATCTCTCAAAGGCTCTGCCCCGGGCGACTCCCTCCCCCTTGAGATAACTCTCTCCCAGGGAGAAGGCCCCCGCCTGGGAGTGGCTCCCAGACCTCACTGTGGCTTCGAGGTAAATAAAACCAGGGTGGCCCAGGAGGCCCTGCACTCCTGGTGAGTAGGGTGGGGGCAGCTGGCTTAGACAGCCCCTGTTCCCCTTCCACCGTCCCATCCAGCTTGGACTCCTAGACAAGGAGAAATGGATGAGACAGAGAAGACAGAGACTAGAGACTGAAATGGGGGAAAAGAAATGCCCTGAAACCCTTGCCTCTTGAAATACTCTCCATTCTTGGGGGAACAGAACAATTCCTGGAGAAGACTTCTAGGTTAGTGGGACATGTCCTTTTTTTAAGGTTTTTGAAATAGGGCACATGCACTTGCCAGAGAGAGACAGAGAGTGATGGAGAGAGGGAAAGTGAGAAATCACACCCCAGGGGAGGATGGTCACTCCACAGTCCCTTCTATTCCATTCTCTTGTTGGGATTTTGGGCATGCACACACATGTGCCTGGCATGAGTTTCAAGCTCCCAGATCCAGAATTTGAACCACAGTCAGCCAAGTGAGAGTCCAATGCCTTAACTACCAAGCCACCTGCTGGCCCCATGACATATCTTTTTATATATATAAAAAAAAAAATCATGATTTGACCTAAGACTTAACCATGATCTTGATCATAATTTTAGAGTGAACTTCTGCAATGGCCCTTTATAACATACACCTCTTCTTAACTTCTGAAGAATGTCTAAGTATTTAAAATCAAGTAGCAAATGTTACTCAAGCTCCATCCCGGGCTATTTTCGAAATGAGACTTTTGGTTCACCTCTCACTGACACTTTCAGAAAGACAAAGCCATCACTACGGACATTTTCCATTTTCTCTCTGAAGACTGTTTTTGCTGCTATGAGCTGAGACCTTAAACAACGGGGACCAGGAGATGTTAACCCCCCCAGCCCCACCTCGAGAGAGCTAGGACAGTCGGATGCTCAATATTCTGTACATCACGGGTGGATTTCCTAATTTTATCTCTGCATAATGCATTTATTTCATTTAGCTTTTTAAATTTGCCTGTTGGGACCTATAAATCTGCTTTATGACTTACTACTGCCTTTATCAATTCTACTATTTACAAAAGCTCCATGATATAAGGTTTTGCAGTTGTTTAGTGTAAATAACACATCTGAGCCATCTATTAACATGGTATTTCCCAAGTCATGCAGCGTCCCTCAGCGGCCTGCTGTCCAGATGCGTCCTCTCACTACTCCACCAGCCCCTACGTGATCCTTCTCTGATCACCCTCATTCTTACCCAGGTTTCTTCAACATTTCCACAGAACATTCTGGGCTCTGGGTGGCCTTCTCGTCCTCCCCCATCCCTTCCTGTTCTTGCCCTCTCTTGCATTCGCTCTCTTTCTCTGGTTCAAAGCCCTTTGCAATCCCAACCTTCATATTATAACTTGAATTTAGGGGATAAATCTTTGCCTGCTACTAAAGAGAATGACACCAAGCACTAGGTGACACCGAAAACTACAAAACAGAACAAAAACAAAATGAGTTCTTCCTTCTCTTCCTTCTGCAGGTTCTGCCCATCTCTCTTTTAAATTTTTTCTACAGATCACTCAGAACACATGAGGCTTGAGGGGCACCATCCAAATACAGATACTGTGGCATTTCCATTTTAGAGACAGCAAGAGGTAGTCATTAACCAAACAGGTTGCCACACTGGGTAAATTTTTTCTCTTCACAGAAACAAAATTACCACACAAAATTTAATAAAATCATATTTTAAAGAATTATTTTATTTAGCTTTATTTATTTTTAATTTGACCAGAGAGGGACAGAGTGAGTAAGAGAGAGAGGGGGGGTAGGGAGGGAAAGTGAGAAAGCAAATCGCCAGGTCTGGGACTCGAACCGCAGTCGGCCATGTGGGAGTCCAGTGCTCTTATCGACCATGCTACCTGCCAGCCCATTTAATAAAACCATATTTTAAAAAGAATGACAGAAAAGAGAAGGAGGAAAGAAGAGAGGCGAAGAAGTGGAAAAAGACAAAGGAAAAAAGGGGAGAAGAGTGGGTGGCAGAATCTTGGAGAGTCCATTTTGCAATGTTGCTCCATGAGCTATTGGAAAGGGAGGGGTAGAAGGCAAGGAATCTGCTCAGTCCCGGGCTGGTGGGCTGGTCCATTTGGAATCACTGAGCACTAGTGGGAGAGAGAGAGAAAGATCAGCCTTTATGCCATGCTGGCTTCAAAGGGCAGGTCAAACAGTAACGTACTGACCCCTTCACCACTTCGGCCGCCAACTGCAGCAGAGGCAAGGGGCTGGGACAGCAGTCTCCAGTGGGGAAACTGAGGAATGGCAAGAGCTGGGGCAAAGGAGGCAGTGAAACGGCTGGCATGTCCCCAGAGCTCTGGAGCTAAGACCCATGGACTTGCACACACTGGAAGGTAACGGCCTTCACTCCTTAGCCGGCTGACTTGCGTGCTGCAGTGTTTAAAGGAGACAGAATGAATTCTCTCTGG
The DNA here is from genome assembly GCA_026018925.1 of Tupaia tana. Taxonomy (NCBI): domain Eukaryota; kingdom Metazoa; phylum Chordata; class Mammalia; order Scandentia; family Tupaiidae; genus Tupaia; species Tupaia tana. The sequence continues at coordinate 11,057,911 of JAKSZU010000013.1, read as the reverse complement.
GGATAATCAAATCCAGTGAGTCCTAGGTGCCGTCTTCCGTTCAAGGTGGGCAGTATAATACTGGCTCTTGCTGAACTGCTAAAGGCTGGCAGATTCCCAGCCCGCCCTTCCACAGCCCCCACATAGTTGCATCCTTGCAATGCTCGATTCTGTCTCTCTGTCTCCTAGGGAGAAAAGACTGCTGGAAACCCAGACACCCTGTGGAGGAGATTGGTGCCAAGTCGTCTGGGGCCCCTTCCCACCCCCTCCCCCTGAGGCAGGAAGCACAGCCAGCCTTGTCACCATGCCCTAAAGTGGGATGGATGGCCTCAGTAAGCCGATCCTTGCTAATGTAACTGTAGGTGCTATTTCATATAAATACACTCACCCACACATTTCCCATCAGTGCAGGGTGACGGCTGTGCACCCCTTCTGCCCCCACCTACAGCCTCAAACCTCTGGGTTAATGACGTGCCCAGAGTAGGGGCCGGGGTGTGTTAAGTGTCTTTGCCATGGCAAATACAGGGCTCCCAAAGCCTTCCCTTTCTTCATTTATCATTTTCTATAATGTACCTATCACATCCCCTGCCTCTCTGTCTCTGCCAAACTAAACAGCCTTAGTCTTGTTAATCTCTCCTCAGATGGAGGCCGGGCCCATAAATCTAGTCAGCATAGAAAGTAGGCCTTCCCTGCCATGCCTAACCGTGCCCTGGGCGCTCCATATATACAGAGAATTACAGACCGCACAGCAGATAATCCTAGAATCGCTGTCACAAGGCTCCTTATAAAATGCAGATGTTGTTACAAGGATGTGCTGTTGTGAGGTTTAAACTGTAAATTAGCCACTCAAAGGCACTGGAATTTGCTCGTTGGCCCCACCCTCTCTCCTCTTCATCCTTTGTCTCCACTGGTACTTTATGTCTGAATGAAATTTCAGGTGGAAATTGGAAAAGAACTCAGCACTGACTTTGCCAGGAGAATGTGAAAGTAAATTTCATTAGTTTCTTGGATTGATTTAAAAAGGTAAAAAGGACTTCATGGGTTCAGTTAAACAAGTTGTCCGTGCACATGTTTTTAAGTAATAGGACACCTTCTCAGGCCCCCAGACCTGATTTAATGCCTCCTGCTACCCCCAGGACAACTTCCCATTCACCTCTTCCAACCTCTCAGTCACAAAGTTATCGTCTGTTTCAACAGATCCTAAATTTTCATGAGATTCTGCCTTCAGAAAGTGACAGGAACTGGGCCTTTACACATCTTTAAAGAATATCCTTCAAGAATAGCAATGGGTTAACCCTCTCACGGTACATATCAGGGATATTAATGAGGCCTTTCAGGAAGGCAGATGTGCTGAGAAGATCCCTCGGGCCACCAAGAAAACCAAACCTCTCTTCTCTAACCATCTTCAAAAGAAAAAAGCAGTTCCGAGCAACAGGAGACACTGGGAAGAGAAAATACGTATTAAGACTGCTGTCAGACAGTGGTACAGTAGTAAAACATGGCACCGCGAGGCTGGCCCACATGGGATGGTTCTGGGTTCGTGTCCAGAGCCCTCCCAGAGAACTCCAGGTATGCGCATACCTGTGACCCGGAACTGGCTAGGAGTGGGTGGTGGGTTACAGTGGTGAGAGCCTACTGGGTGTGCTGTCTCTCTGTCTCTGTCTCTCTTGCTCATGAAATAAATAAATAAATAAATAAATAAATTTTTAAAAATGACTATTGCCAGGGCTGGTAGGTGGCATGGTGGTTAAGGGCGCTGGACTCCCACATGGCCAACTACAGTTCAAGTCCCAGATGTGGTTGGTGGCTTTCTTTCTCTCTTGCCATCTTTCGCTTTCTCTCTCTCTCCTTCTCTCTCTCTTTCGCTTTGTCCCTCTCTGGGTCAAATTTAAATAAATAAATAAATAAAGTTAAATAAAAATAATTCTTAAAAATAAAAGATTATTGTTATTCCTTATGCTTTAAATGTCTGCCCTGGAGCAGAGAGCCATGTTGGAGTCTGGGGGAGCTCTGTTATGCTAGGTGACTGTAAGGTCTGGGGGAAGGGAAAAGAAACATGGCGGAAACATTCCCGCCGGCAGAAACTTTCCTGTTTTCCGCATCTGGCCCGCCATCACCAATGGACTTTGAGCAGGTGGAGGGACCTCACCCGAGAGCTTTTGCAGAATAAATTATATTGGTTTTATTAAACCCCAAGGCCTGACTCTGGTATTTTCATCCTTGCCCCCTCTGACTCGGCCACCGATTCCAAATCAAACCTAACAGTGACCAAGGCGCAAACCCCCGGCTCAGCTCTTTCCAGGCAGGGCCAGACTATAATTGAGAGACTCAGTTTCTAGAGCTTGTCAAATCCCTATATTGAGGTTGGGTCTTGATTAATTCTCACCTTGGGCAGTAAATAAAATGGGAAAGACCGAGGTTCCAAGTTACCTGATGTATTAGCCAGGGTTCTCTGGAGAAGCAGAGTCAATAGAAGAGAGACAGGTAGATGATGGATAGTAGGTAGTAGACAGATGATGGCTAGATAGATGATGATGATAATGATGGTAGATAGATAACAGATAGATGATAGATAGGTGATTGAATGATAGATGATAGAGAGACAGATAGGTGGTTGGGTGATAGATGATGGATAGATAAATGATAGATAATATATAGATAAATAGACAATAGATGCAAGATAGATGATGAATGAATAGATGATAGATAAATGGACAGGTGATAGATGGATAGATAGGTAGATGATAGATAGATTGATGGATAGATAGAAAAGTGGATAGGTGATAGATGGATAGATAGGTAGATGATAGATAGATTGATGGATAGATAGAAAAGTGGATAGGTGATAGATGGCTAGGTAGATAAGTAGATGATAGACAGATAGATAAATAGATGACAGATAGAGGAGGAGATTTGTTCTAGGAATTGTCTCACTCAGTTGTCCAGGTCAAGAAACCCCACAATGTGTTGTCTGCTGGCTGGAGGCCTCGGCAAGCCTGATGCATAATTCAATCTGAATCCAAAGGCCCGAGAACCAGAGGGACCACTGATGTAAGTTTAGAGTTTAAAGACCCAAAAACAGGAGCTTCAAAACCCAAGGGCAGAGGAAGATGGATGTGCAGCTCAAGTGGGGAGAACAAGTTCGCCTTTTGTCTGCTTTTTTTTTCTTCCTGGACTCTCGACAGGACTGGATGATGCCTGCCCACACTGGTGAGGGTGGGTCTCCTTTACCCAGTCCACTTATCCAAATGTTAGCCTCTCCCAGAAACACCCCCAGAGACACACCCAGAGACAATGTTTTATCAGCCATCAGGGTAACGTTAACCCAGACAAATCAGCACATAAAATCAACCACCACACCTGGTATCTAACGCTTCTCCAGTAAGTCAAGGTGAAAATCCTGGAGAATTGCACAGAACCCTCATTTCCAAGAATAAGCATGGCTGTCTTACAAAGCAGAGCCATTGGTTTTACCCCGTCATAAACAATTGAAAACATTAGCGTGTACATGAAGACAAGTCCTTTCTTTTTTAAAAGAGCACATTTATTTTGCACTAAGCACAAAATTCATACAAACATTTAGGTGGGGGAACAATGTGATGATTTTTGAGCTTGTGGCCAGCTCCTTCAGAAACCCTATGGCCCTCTGCTGGTAGATCTCCCTCCTCTGCAAGTCAAGGTTGGGAAACATCTTAGTGGGCTGCAGGGGCAGAGGGAAGTTTCTTCCTCTCTGTGAAGGTTCAATTGTCTGAGTCTCTGGAATAAATCTGACAGAAGACAGATTAACAGGAGAAAAGGCATACGAATTTATGACATGCAAAGGGGTCTTGCAAAGCATGAGACTCAAAGAAGGACCAGAGAGTTCAAGCTAACAAAGCATCTGAGCCACAGAAATGGGGGCTTGGGGCCTCTAAGGGGTACAAGGGGAGGTGATGACACCAGCTATGGGAATGTGAGGGGAGGAAATGCATGATGAAATGATGACCAGATGTCTTATTACACAGGTAAAGTCTCTCAAATGATCTTGGAGCTGCCCTCAGAAAAATTGGTAAATGTTTTTTTATGAAAGAACACATTTTTAGAGCTACTTCTTCTCTTTTCTTTCTTTTTAACATTTTATTTTCTTTCTTTATTATTACTATTCATTTGTTACAGGGCACGTGCACACCGTTGTATGCAGCTTTGTTGTCATTGTCGTTAGGATGTCAAGATAACCTGTCATCTGTGGCTCCAAGTCCCACTGATCCTTGCTAGGATAATTGGACTCGCTCCCTCTGGGGAATTTGACCTGAGTGGAACAACCTGAAAGCAGACAACATTGAGATCAGTGCTCTGGAGCGGTGGTCTGCTCTTTGCTGCTGTCTAGAGTCCTAGCGTGTCTCTTCTGAGGTCTGGACATTGGCTTCTCTTTCATTCCCTGTGCTGTCCTGCAAAAAGGCTGTTGGTGTCCTGCTCACATTCCCTGGTACTCACTGTTCCTTCACACATCATCCCAGTTATCGGGTGATGAATAATTAAGCCATCTCCAAACTTAGTGGAGTAAATTGCGATTTATTATTGCCTCTCTTGGTTCTGGAAGTTGACAAGATCAGCTGGTAGTTCTCACTTGGGGTATGTCAGTTGCAGTCACTCCCCTGTACATTTGGTGCCTGGTCTGAGATAACTGGAACAGCTTGGGGCTACTCAGGCATCTCTCTCACTCTCTCCCACTCCATGGGGCCTTTTCATATGGTTAGCTTGGGCTTCCTCACAGCATGGTGGTCTTGGAATAGTTGGACTTCTTCCTTGGCTACTGGCTTCTCCAAGGTGAGTATTCCAAGAAACTCAGGCATATGCTGTAAAGTATTTCTTTCACTATGTTCTATTTCAGATTCAAAGGGGTAGAGGAACAGCCTTCATCTCTCAGTTGGTGGGGGAGTAACTTGTGCACATGAGGAGGGAAGAGATCCATGTGTGGTAGACATCCTGGAGACAAACTACCACGTATCTTTTCTTAAAATATAAGCCACTCTGCCTGGGCACATTCTCTGGCCTGACATGTATTCTACATGACTATATCAGATCAGAGTTCAAAACTTAACACCCTTTATTTTTAAAGTTAAATTTAGTTTAAAATTCAGTTGTCTTTAACTAAAGATAAGTAGGAGTTGAATATAAAAATTCCAGCTTCCTCTTGCTAAGATGGGTTAAATTAGAGGTGGAGCCTTATACAGACTTTTTAAAAAAGAAATATGTATTTAATTTTATTTATCTATTTTTTTAATTTTACCAGAGATAGACAGAGAGACAGAGAGACAGAGAGGCAGAGAGAGGAAGCAAGCCAGATCCAAGACTTAAACAGCAGTCGGCCATGTGGGAGTTCAACACCTTAACCACCACATCACCTGTTGACCCTTCTATAGACTCTTACACAGTTTATACAGTTCCCCAGGAGCCCCCGAAGAAATCTACCCTTATCACATGCTGCAGGGGCTACCTTACTTTTCCTGATTCACTTTTCATCCTCTCTCTGTGCTTCCTGAAATCTCTGCCAAGGAAAAAATGACTTGCACTCAAATCCTTTTCTCAAAGTCTGTTTCTGAGATAATCTCCTGACACATACTCCATATTCTCCCCAAATATTTCTTTCTTGGATAAGTTAATCGGAGTTAGCATCTTTTGCTTAAAACCAAAAAGTAGTTAAGTGATAGAATGTAGGAAGGGGCCATAATAACATTGATGAACCATGGTGTCTGAGTGCCGTCCGGTGTCATGGACGGACATGACAGTAAAGCCAAGAAGGAAGTTGCTCCGTGGAAAATCACAGGGTAGTGCCTCAGAGGCCAGACTACTGGCTCTATTCCCATTCTCACTGTGAATCTCAGTCCCTATGGAATTTCTAGTCTTCCTTGTGGTTTCTAAAACCCCTTCTCCTTATAAGAACATGACTGGACCCTGCCCACGTAAGCCAGCAATTAGTAGGTGTGAAGGACCCAGTAGAGCCATGGAGACCACCAGTCTCAACAGATAGGGGACCACAGAAACTTTCTTCCTCTCTTCACTTCTTCTCTCACTCCTGGTCCCCCACAGAGACTGGCCTTACCTTGAGCTCTGTGACTAAAATAGTGTACAAGATGTTCACCAAAACATTTCCTTTAACAAAGCTCAGGAGGATTAATTAGAATGAGGGTATTAGGCTGCTAAGGGTCATGTGAGAACAAAAAATTGGGAATATTTAATATCAATGGGGTATAGTGAGAGATTTAGTAAGAGTTGATGCAAGAGTCTATGAGAAGCCAGAAAACACTCTGGGAGCATTATAATCTTGGGAACAGAAAAGTGACAGTATGTGAGGCTAAGAGAAAGACAAAGAAGGGGAAGTAAAGGGTGCTAAAGATCAGCTTCCCTCCTTGGGACTTTGGTTACAGTAAGTCCCATCACTCCTTCCCTCCTTGAACAAGATGTTTTACTTTGAAGTAGAGTACAACCTGTAGCTCTCTGGTCAGAACAAGGGGATAAGGAAGAAGTGAGCACCTGACCAATGCTTTGATCTATATTAAGTATTTATATCAGGACATCTGAAAACTCTAAAAACACAGACATTCCTCCTCGGTACAGGAAAGTATTGATTTGAAAAACTGCGAAGCACCTGGAATGGAAAGGTCCAATGACTTAATCCAAACTAAGCCAGCCAAACCTGACCCTTTTAGACTAGGTGCAGAAGAGGGTGCCCATGCAAGTTATCATCCAAACTGGGACACTTCTGAGGGTGAAACAAACACCATTAAGCCAGATCAAGAAGTATAAACCAACATATCTCAGGCAAGCAGAGATACAGAGGTCAAGAGCCCCAGGGCAAGTTCTGCTCTTGCATTGAAGGGCATGTTCAGCTAGTGAGTGAAAGTCTATGATCTGGGACCATCCCATAGGTTAAGGGAGCCACATCCCACACGGCCAACTGCAATTCGAATCCCAGCCATGGCACCTTGGAAAACATCCTGGGCACATGTGCGTGTGTGCTCAAAACCCCAACAAGATGAACAGGTGGAGGAGAAGCAATTGTAGTGTGACCATGCTCCACTGAGAGATGTTTTCTCCCTCATCTTCTCCTTCTCTCTGTCTCTCTCTATGGTAAGAGCACACATGCCCTCTGACAATATTTTTAAAAGAAAGTCTATGATCAGAACCAAAATAGGATTTACAACGATCATATTTCTCCTTGGTAGATCATGGGAAATGTCTTAGAACTTACAGATCTGATTCAAGTTCAAGTCCAGCCCTATCCGTTCCTGACTGACAGGACTTGAGCAGCTCTTGTAACCTCAATCAATCCCATATTCTCTTCTGTAAAATGAGGATGAATCCACTCCATCTGCAAGATCATTCAGCGGTGAATCTGGACAACCTCAATGTACGGAAAAGCTTAGACTTGATACTTGAGTTCTTGAAAGCTATAAAAAGAATTGTTTCATATTTCCATTCTGGCCTCGTTATGAATAAATTCTCTTTATTTCTTCTCGAGGTATGTCCTAGGACAACCCTCGAGGTCCCTCCTTGCATTCAACTGGAAGGCAGTCTTTGACCCTTGAACTTTCAGCACCTTTCTCATTAGAGAAAGCACAGCTCAACATGTAAGTAAAAAGGCATGTATATTCTTGGACTCTCCACCTGACTCCGCTCAGCTTCTCTAAAAACAGGCAACAGGGGTAGCTTATGCTCAGCACCTGGAAGTCTCTATGGCCAGCTCGAGGGGTAACATGGAAAAACTTATAGGGCATGAGCAGAATAATGCGAGGGTTTTCAACTGTGAAAGAAGACCACACACACAGTCCCATGTGTATTGCGCTCTGGACCATCTTCAAAAACATGGCCGTTGCATTCTCTTGGCCTGGTTTAATTCAATGTAGGCCACGAACGGGCTGGCAAACACGATGCTGAGGCACGGTCAATGTCTGTGGGGCCGTTTCCCACAGCGTTGTGTTCCCTGATAAGATAGTACATGGGAAGAGTACAACCTGAAAGCCTGGCAGATGGTCCCATTCGTTTTCCCATCGTTTTGAATTTAACAGGAAACCTCTAGGATGTGTTTTGACACAAGCATGCTTTTTTCCTTCTCCACATTTTGAAACGGCTGTGTTTGGAGGCTAATTAAATCCATATGCTTCTGATTCATTTACACTTAACTCATCAAAATGTTGTTTTGTAATAGCCATTTGAAGTCCAAGGCGCCTTTCTTGAGCCTTTTTTTCTAAAAACCAGGAAGTTATGATTTGCCAGCCAACAGCAGGGTTCACATACGCAAAGGTTCAAACGTGGTTCAAGACAAGATCCTAGACCCAAGAGATGGCAATGATTAAGAACTGTCCTAACACATCACTTTCAAATATGGGGTGTGACTTCGAATCTTCTGGTACTAGCTGAAGACACACACTATTCAGAATGGAAAAAAAAATTTTTATAAGAGAATAGAAATTTTGCTAAGATTTCTGGACCCAATGAGAAAATGTAATTTAAATGAAAACTGAGCGGTTCTTCCATTTGTGAACAAGAGCCCTCATTAGACATAACCAGGACTCATATCTCAAGACTTCACACCAACCCCTACCCAGAAGAGTTTCTATGCAAATATTATTGCTATCAGAATCTTATTAATGCTTTTTCTTTTTAAGGTTTTTACCATAAGGCATGTGCATTCACCAGAGAAACAGAGAGAGACAGTGAGAGGGAAAGAGAAATAACTTCCCAGGGGGATAGCCACACCATAATTCTTTCTCCTCCAGCCTCCTACTGTGATTTTGAGCATACACACATGCACCGGGTATGAGTTTCAAGGAGCTGGATCTGGGACTCAAACCATGGTCACCATGTAGGTGTCCAACACTTTACCCACCACACCACCTGCTGGCCTCCCTTATTTATGTTTTTTAAAAAATTATTCATGATTTAGGCCAGCCAATGGCATGATGGTTAAGGAGGCTGGATCCCACATGGCTGACCACATAGTTTGAGTCTCCAACTCTATAACATGAAAAACATGATGGGTGCATGTGCATACATGCCCCTAATCTCAAGAGGAGACTGGAGGAGAAGGGACTGTGGCATGTCATCCTCTCCCTTGGGATGGGGGGCGATTTCTCCTCCCCCTTCTCTGTCTCTTTCTCAGTCTTTCTCCATTGAGCACACACACACCCTATAGCCAAAAAAAAAAAAAAAAAATCCATAACTTGAACTTCAAAGCGTAATGCCTATTCTTTCACACGTCATAGTAATGTACTCTCTAAGAAGTCCAAGAGTCAGCTGACTTTCTGGGCTTGTAACCTTCGTTTGTTTGACTTAGTATTTACCACTCCTTAGGGCCTAGACTCTGTATAGTAAGGTATTAAATTGTAGAAGATGAAAATCATTTTTGTCCACTAGAGAAGCAAATTCTTTCTTTCCAGGAGAAAAGGTAACTCCAGAAGCTAGTCTTGCTGCCTCGTAGGACGTTAGCCAGTGTGAATTTAATTTAGCAATATGATATCGGCATGTTTTCTCCAATTGGCTCTGATACACCAGTTTTTCCCATCTTCCTTGAATTAGCTGTACCATCTGTTTTGTTTGCTCATCAACACATTATATAATAAATCTTTGTATTTATATACATTACATAACACATACATAACACATAACACATTATATACATCTTTAGTGAGTATTCACTAAATATGTGCTTGAAAGTTTCTTTTTTAAAAACATTTTGGAAATTATACTTTGAAACTACACAAGCCTGGCTTATCTGATTTTTTTTTTTTTCTCTCTCACTGAAGCTGCTTTAAGTTTTTAACTACGTAGAGCAAGTGAGCATTCAAAGTTAACATTTAATAAGCCAGTGCAGTGAAGCAGCAGTAATACCACATCTGCAATGCTGGACCCATATGGGAAGGTCCCAGGTTCACATCCCGGGTTCTCCCTGTACACACCAGGTGCATACATGCCCATGATCCAGGCTGGCTGAGGCTGGGGGTAGATCGTGATGTGAGGACACTATTGGGAGTGGCTCTCTCTCTCTCTCTTTCCCTATTTCTCATGTAAGAAATAAAATAATGATACTACTAATAAATTTAAATAGATACAACACTGGAAAAGACTCAAAACCAAGCCAAGAAAAGAGAAAGGAGAAATGCTTTGACTACGTAATGAGTTTACATACTTTGATTTCTTTTCATCTTTATATTAACTCTGGAAGAGAGCCGTCATCCCATTTGCTAGGTGAGAAAAATGAGGCAGAGAGTGGTTGTGCACCTTGCCCGGAGTCACACAGCATAGAAGCGGCAAGGTAAGGATTTGAACCGGTTTGGGATTGGGCAATTACCAAACCCATATGTTTCCTTCACTATATTGTTAAGCCTTGGAGGAGGGAGGCAGAAGAAAGTCCCAGAAATGGACAGAAAGAGCCCCCAACAAGGCCCTGAGGGAGGAAAAGGCAGGCTGAGCTAGTGCCACAAAGAAATCAGCCAGGGGTCCCGTACGTGGCATGGTGATTAAAGCACTGGACTCCCACAGAGCTACCCATGGTTTGAGTCCAAAACCCAGGGCTTGAAAATCACGCTGGACACATGCATGTGCGCCCATGCCAGGTCCTGAGAAGAGAATGGAGAAGGGATTGCTGCGTGGGTATCCCCCTGGAGGGGAATTTCTCACTTTCCTTGTCATTGTCTCTTTCTTTTCTCTCCTACAAGCCCATTTGTCCTATGGCAAAACCTAAAAAAAAAAAATTCAGCCACCTTCTGTCCACACTGATGTGAAGCATCCAAAACTTTCCCTGCGATAGGTCAGTGGCTCCAAATGAAAAGACTTTAAAAAATAAATAAAAGCCAACCTTAATTACTTGTATTACATGACATAAATAAGTACAAGCATAAAACCAGGGATTGACAGGGAAAACAGTTATTCCCTTTCACATGATACCAAGTGGAGGAACGTGGATCCCGTTGCTGCCGCATCGTCCCACACTCCCGTCCTTGGAAAAGCTTATCCAAATGGTGGGTGGGGAGAGGAGAACTGGGCATGCGCAGTTCCCCCTATCTGCCAGAGTCCACTGTCAGTGGGTGCTCATAGCCGCTCTGATCTCAGCCATGCGGTTCTGAAGGTGTCCCACTCCATCTGCATTCAGGTGGCCCAGTTAGGTTCTGGGGCAACAGGTAGCACTCAAAGTCACATCCTCTACTCTGCCTTTTATCAGTTCCAGAATTGACGTCCTAATCTTCATCCAACTCTTATACCTCTGCCAATGGTCCCAAACTCAGCCCCGGAATAGAGGTGTGTGTTAACCCCACTAAAACCCAAATAGGATAAACACACTTTATGCTAAAGAAGTCTAACACAAATTGATATAGTGTATGTAAGCAAAACGGCAAAAGTATTAGAGTTGGAAATGACAGCAGCCATCAATGCGATGTGACAGATGTAATCTGTCATTTCCAGACAAAATCTCTGGTGTTAGTGTGCATGGTCTCCAGCATGCCAAGCAAGGGTGCATTCCACCCACTCCCACTCCTGCCTTTCAGGCTGATGTGAAATCTTCCTTACAAGGAGCCCCGTGGTACAAGCTACCACAAATCTGTCATTGCTCATTCTTCCCCCAGTAACTCAAAACAATTACAGTATTTCTACTTGACACTAATATGATCCTTTTGGATATTTAGAAATAACTTGAGCAGAATGGGGGTTAACTCTTCTTTGAAAGTTTTGTAGAATTCAGAGGTGAAACCATCAGGGCCAGGGCTTTTCTTTGTTGGGAGGTTATTTATAACTGATTTGATCTCCTGGCTTGTTATGGACCTATTCAGACTTTCTATATCCTCCTGGCTCAATCTAGGTAGATTATACATGTCCAGGAATTTGTCATCCAAATTATCTTGTTTCTTGGCATACAGATGTTCATAGTACCCTCTAATAATGTTTTTTATTTCTACTATGTCTATTGTTATTTTCCCTGTTTCATTGCAGATCTGATTCACCTGGTTCTTTTCTCTCTTCTTCTTAATAAGTCTCGCTAGTGGAGTATCAATTTTGTTTATCTTTTCAAAGAACCAGCTTTTACTTGCATTTATTTTCTGTATAGTTCATTTATTTTCTATTTCATTTATTTCTGCTCGTATCTTTATTATTTCCTTCCTCCTGGAGTTTTTTGGATCTTTTTGCTTTTACTTTTCCAATTCTGTGAGGCATGATGTTAGATGATCCATTTGCCTTCTTTCCATGTTCCTCTTACATGCACTAATTGCTATGAACTTCCCTCTTATGACTGCTTTAGCAGTGTCCCCAAGATTATGGAAACGCGTGTCCTCATTGTCATTGGCTTCCATGAACCTTTTGATTTCAGTCTTTATTTCTTCAGTAGTTGTGGAGTCATTCAGGAGTAAGTTATTAAGTTTCCATGTATTTGAGTATTTTTGAGGATTTCTCTTGAAATTAAACTCAAGTTTAATTCCATCATGGTCGGTGAAGATGCTGGATATAGCTTCTATGCTTTTGAATCTGTAGAGGCTTGCTTTGTGCCCAATGATGTGGTCAATCTTCAAGAATGTTCCATGTGGCGGCGAGAAAAAAGTGTATCTCGAGGTTTTAGGATGGAAAGTTCTATAGATGTCTGTTAAGTCCATTTGATTTATGATATCATTTAGATCTTTTATCTCTTTACCTATTTTTGTCTAGATGATCTATCCAGGGGGGATAGTGCAGTCTTGAGGTCTCCAACAATTAGTGTGTTGCAGTCTATCTCCCTTTTTAGATCTAGCAGTCTTTCCTTCACATACTTGGGTGCTCCTGTGTTAGGCGCATAGATATTAATAAGCGTTATATCTTCTTGATCGATTGACCCTTTTACTACAATATAGTGCCCTTCTTTGTCTCTTCAAACAGTTTTTGTTTTAAAACCTATTTTGTCAGAGATTAGTATTGTGACTCCAGCTCTTTTTTGGTTCCCATTTGCATGGAAAATCTTTTTCCAACCCTTCACTTTCAGTCTATGTATATCTTTATCCATGAAGTGGGTTTCCTGTAGGCAACAGATAGAGGGTTTTTTGTTTTATAACCCATTCAGCCAGTCTGTGTCTCTTGATTGGAGAGTTTAATCCATTAACATTCAATGTTATTATTGATGTTAATGGATCTGTCCTGACATTTAAGTTGGCCATTGTGTTAGTTGCCTTTTACTCTTTTGTTTCTGGCTGTTACTTCTTTAGTTTTCCTGGAACAGTACTTTCTTCAGGGTTTCATGGAGAGCTGGCCTGGTGCTGGCAAATTCTTTCAGGTTTTGTTTGTCTGAGAAGATTTTAATCTTTTTTCCCCATATGAAGGATAATCTTGCAGGATACAATAATCTTGGTTGAAATTGTTTCTCTCTTAACACTTTCAGTACATCTTCCCATTCTTTCCTTGCTTGGGCGTGGGGCCAGCAGGAGGCATGGACTCTGGACTCTCAAATGGCTGACTGTGGTTCAAGTTCCAGATCTGGCAGCTTAATTTCTCACTTTCCCTCTCTTTCTCTCTCTTTCTCTGAAAAGTACATGCGCCCTTTGGCAAAGTTAAAAATAATAATAATAATAATAATAATAATAATAATAAATAATTCTTAAAAAGAAAGAAAAATGAAGAAAGAAAGAAAATTTAAAAAGAGAAGGAAGAAAGAAAAGCACATGAGCATGTGTGCCCAAATCCTGATTGGAGGAAAAATTTAGGAAAAGGATTGTGACACCACCACACCCCATAAAGGGGTGCTTTCTCTTTCTCTAGTTTTGTCTCCCTCTCTCTCTGTCTCTTTCTGGCAAATACATATGCCCTCTGACAATAAAAGGTGGCATGCAGGTTAAGGCTGCTGGACCCTACATAGCTAACTCCACAGTTCAAGTCCTGGACCACATGATTTGAAAATGACACCAAGCATGTGTGCGTACCTGCTCAAAATCCCAAGAGGAGAATGGAAAAGGGGCTGTGATATGGCCGTCTTCTATGGGAGGGGGGAGGTAGTGATTTCTCACATTCCATCTTTCCTTTTGTCTCTGTCTCTCTCTAACAAGTGCATACACCCTCTAGCAAATCAATTAATTAATTTAATTAAAGGAAAAACATTTCTCAAAGTAAAAAGAGGCCCAGCCATAGTGGCACAGACAGTAGGGGTACTGCTGCACAATGCTGAGGCCATGTGGGAAGGCTCCAGGTACATGTCCCAGGTCTATGTGAACATGCTGGGTGTGCCCACAAGGCCATCTGTGATCCTGGCTGGCTGCAGGACTGCAGGGAGGATCATGCTAGGAGCCCATGGCAGGAAGACACCCATCAATGGTGCCCCTCTCTCTCTCAATAAATAAATACAAATTTTTCAAAGTAAAAAGGTGCAAGCAAAATTATTTTAATACTATATTTTATTTAATCCAATAGATCCAAAATATGCTCAATTCAGCAGGCAATAAATATAAAAGTTACTAGTGGGATTGTTTCTGTTTCTTTTTTCTTATCAACTCTTCCAAATCCAGTGCGTTTTATACATACAGAACACCTCGGTTTCTACAGTCACATTTCCAGGGCCCTGTACCCACGTGTGGCCAGTGGCTGCAGTGTTTGACAGAGCGATTGCACATGATCTACAGTGTGTGCCTATACTAAGCATTTTAGCTTACCTAAAAGCCAGGCTTATCCTCAGAAAACCTACAAGCTGAAGAGAATATGTCCATGGATATGTCTGCGGACTTCCAGAGATCAGTAGGTTCCAGGTGGAGAAGTGCCGCATTAGGTATTTCACATATGATCAGATTGGTTCCTCTGAAGGAAATTTGCTGTAAGGATAACCCAGGAAGTAAGGGAGAATGAGAACCCATCTCATCAAAACTCATGAGAAATGGAATCCTGTTCCTTGCCAGTTAGCACTCACGGCAGCTGTATGGCCAAGGTGTCCTCTTCAGGGTACTGGCCATCTTTCTCGGCTCCTGTGTCCCTGCAGACTTCCCTGTTCTCTGTTCTCCATTTCTGCACCTCATGGCTTCTGTTGTCTCACTCATCTGCTCTGTTCTTTCTGGGAGTACATCTGCTTTTGCTACGCTGCTCGCTGCTTCTCTTCCTCTGTCTGCCACCTCAGCCCCGCAAGTGAAGGAATCTGACTGGGTGGTGATCTCTCCAGTTTATCGGAGCCCCAGTCCAGCCCACCTGGATTTGCAGAACTGCAGCTCTCACCAGAGCTTCACGTGAGCACACCAGCTACACCTGGAAGAGAGAAGAACAAGAACAATGACAACAAAATCTTTTCATCCTACAGCTGGAGGGTGGCACAGCAGTGGTGCAATGCTCTGTGAAGCTGAACAACAAGGGAAGGGTCTGTGTTCGTGTCTGGAGACCTCCATGAACACACCATGTAGGCATGTGTCCATGATCCAGCACTGGCTGAAGCTGGGGGTGGATTGAAGCATGGGGAGACTATGGGAGTCTCTCTCTCTCTTTTACCCTGCCCCAAGATAAAAAATCTTGCTCATAGAAGAAAGAAAGAAACTCAAAAAAAAAAAAAAAATCTTTGGAGCTTTCTAAAGTAGTGGCTCAGAACTTCATCCCCTCTGGAGTGGTCCCATTTTTTACAGTATTGATGACACTTTGTCCTTGACAAGTTTTCAGAATGCCCCTTTCTTGACCATGGATTTAGGTAAGGAGAGAAGAAAAGGGAATCTTGAGTTCTTTCTAAAACTAGGACAACTTCCAACAGCCCACCTTTCAAACACAGCTATGTTTGTTACACCTCTCTCCCCATACGTGCACATACACACACCAATCTTTGTGTTTAGGGTAACATTACAAGAAGTTTGGGGACCAGCAGTTAGCGTAATGGCTATGTCACTGGACTTCCATGTAGTCAACCGTGGTTCAAGTCCCAGACCTGGTGGCTTAAAACTCACGCCAGGCGCGTGTGCGTGCGTGCCCAAGATCCCGAGAGGAGAATGGAGGAGAAGGGATGGTGGCGTGGCCATCCTCCATGGGGGGTGATTTCTCTCATTCTATCTCTCTGTCACTCTCTGTCTGTCTGGCGAGCGCACGCGCCCTATAGCAAAAACCTCTTCAAAAAAAAAAGTTTGTCATCCTTTGGGATGGTGATTTTCAACCGGGAATGATTTGCTCCCTATCCCCAAGGGATATGAGCAACATCTGGAGACATTTTTGTCACAGCTGGAGCTAAGCTACTAGCATCTAGTGGGTGGAGGTCTGGCGTGCAACCAAATATTCTACCAAATATGCCCACCCCCCCCCACACACACACCAAGATAAGACAAAAAGTTATCTAACCAAAAATATCAATAGTGTTGTTTCCCATTATACAAGATGGTGGGTGAAAAGCTGAGAAGGAGAAGAAACCTAAAGCCCAGAAGACTGATGCCAGTGGAAAGCGTAAAAAGGATGATCCCTGTTGCAGAGAGGTCAGATCTTGAGATAGTTAATGTGTACATGTCAGAGTGAGAAAACACAGAACACCATGTTCACTCTGTCCTGAAAACAGGAATACGTGACCACATTGGCTAGATCAAGAGCCCTGCTCCCTAAACATGTCTCGCAGTCCTACTGTTATCTCAACACACGCAAAAACTTTAGCAAATGCTTACTGCCTCTCTAGCACACACTTTCTCAATAAATACACAGAGAATCAGCCAGTCTGAGCCCTACTCTTCTGAGATTGTGAGCCTTCTGGCTTCCACATTAAAGATCATTGCTTTTCTTGTGTGTTTTATCTCACTCCTATTTCTATGGGTCCTACATTTGGTGGTGCTGGACGTGGTAAGTGGCGCCCAAACAGGGACCCGAAGCTCCTGAGACCTGAAAAAGACAGGAATGGAATGAACGAGACTTGACTGGGATCTACATCTTCAACTTATTGGTGAGTCAAGTAGTCAAGTCAGGAACACAAATGGGACAAAGTATTTCACAAGAAAAACATTATGTTCAAATCTTACAGTAATTGCTTCAAGTTTCTGGTATTACAGTGAGTAAAGATCACATATGTGATCTTCTTCGTGTTGTGCTTGAAGTTTGTCTGTGGTTTCCTGAAGAAGGTACTTTAGAAACTAGTTGCTGGGTTCAGTGGGAGGTGGGAGAGGTCTTAAAAAAAAAAAAAAAAAAAAAAAAAAAAAAAAAAACTTTAGTCAACATGTGAGAAACCTGCAAGCCAGCATCACTCCAGGACCATATGATCATTCTCACTGGCTGACACAGAGGCAAGAGAGTAGTTCTCCTAATGCAGCTGAGCAGTGGCTTGCTACTTGTGACTGGACCTCTGGGTCTCAATCGAGTTCCACTGTGTAGAACACACCAGAAATTTGTCATCACTACCTCCACAAAAATTGATATTAGCAAAATAAAAATCCCCAAACTCCTCACTGATGCTAACTTCAAGGAGAAAAAAAAAAAAAGCTGCAAAAACCCAAACACCAGGAAGGTAAGCTCTTCAGTGCAGAGGAAGAGAAATACAAGATTACAGAGCAGTGCAAGGTTGATCAGAAAGCTGCGGACTCACACATTTTACCAAAACTCAAAGCTGTTCCTCAGTTCCAGGGCTACCTGCAATCTATGTTTGCCCTTACTAATGGAGTTTATCCTCACAAATTTGTGTTCTAAATTCCTTGCCAAGAGCCTAACTAAAAAACTCATACATAAAATACGTGTGTGTGTGTATGTGTGTATACAAAGTCAAGAAACTCTGGCCTTTAGGGGGAAATTACTATTTTCACTAGTTGTAGGAGAGGGAGGCCTGGAGGCAGGAGAGAGAAGAGAGAGAGTTAGGCAATCAGGGAGCTGGTCCCCCAACTCTGAGAAAAGAGCCTACAATTGAGAATATAATCTGGTACTAGATGGTGTTGCAGCAGTAACGCAACTGGACAGACATGGGAGAGGTCCTCAGTTTGAGTCCCAGGACCTCCCTAAACACACCAGGCACATGCATGGGCCAACGATGCAGAGGGACTGAGTCTAGGCTATATTGTGGCATAAAGACCCTGTTGGGGCGCGTGTCTCTCTTTTTTCCTCTCTTTGTCTCTCTATCTCACTCTTACATGAAAGGAATAAGTAAATAATAATCCTTTTTGTGTCTTTTTTTTTTTTTTTTTTTTTTTTTTTGGTCATAGGGTGCATTTACTTGCCAGGGAGAGACAGAGAGAGAGAAAGTGAGAACTCACCCCCTGGGAGAATGTGCTACAATCCCTTCTCTATTTTCCTCTTGAGATTTTGGGCAGATACACACACTCATGCATCCGGCGTGTTTTTCAAGCTGCGGAGTCTAGGATTCGAACTGCATAGTCAGCCGTGTGGGATCCGGTACATCAGCACCATACTACCTGCTAGCCCAAAGTAAACAATCTTCTTAACAGAAGCAAAATTACAGATAGGCAAGAGGAACAATGTCTAGTGCCCCCTAGAATAGTTAGCAACAACTTGCTATATACCTCGGAGCACCTAAAATAGGGAACTTTAAATGTTTCCAACATAAAGTAATGACAAATGGTTGAGATGGTGGATGTATGCACTAATTACTCTGATTTGATCATTACACATTGGATTCATGTCCTGAGAGATCACATTGTACCCTCACAAATACGTACCATTTTATATGTTAATTTAAAATTAATAAATAAAAGAAAGAAAATATAATAACAAAATGTTTGGGAGGTCTTCTTATTGTGTTATTGCCATAAGGCAAACCATGGATTGTGCGGTGACTTTAGGGCAGGAGTGAAACCTGAGCCTCTGAACGTACAGGCCCAGGCCAGGATCCCCAGCTTGTTGAAAGGTGGGAGCTTGCCCATAATATCCTGCTGTGCCATAGAAAAAGATAGAAACAAGTTCGTGGCTGAGAGGCAGTGAGGGCAAAAGGAATGAAACAGCCCTTGTCACAGTCACCACTGAAGACAGTGGGCACTCCCTCCTTCCCAGGGTAGACTGGTGCAAAACGCACGAAGAGCCTTTGCTGAGCTTCCCAATTCCTGGTCGCTCCCCAATTTGTCCTTCTGTGGGAAGGGCCCTCTTTCTTGCACTTTTCAGTATGTGATGAGACAGAGCAACTACAAATTCAGTTTACAATTGGGAAATCTAAGGTACAGAGAGGTTAAGTACGTTTCCAAGGCCTCACAGCAGGCAGAGCTACCAGCAGGACCCTAATCGGGCTGTGATTACATCTTGAGAACCCTCACAGTGGGCCATTGGACCACAGTTCAGCTCAGCCCGGAGAGCCAGATTAATGCAGCCTGACATCCTCGGATTATTAAAGCAAACACATGCAGATGTTTTAATCCACTAAGCATCTTCCTCAGCCGCAGTCTTGACCATTCACTTGGCCCAGAGAAAGCACGAGAAGAAACCAAGTCCTCCGGGCTGCTTTTCTTCTGTCCTCCCTTTTCTTTCGCTTGGCCTGTGCATGTTGACTGGGAAAGCAACACAGCACACTTCATATGCACGATCAGAAACCAGTTTAAAGGCTAAGGAGGCAGGCTCGAGCCCCAGGACTGTCTCAGTAGTTGTGAGAAGCAACTGAAAACCCGCAGTTGATCCCAACCCTCCAGAGTTGGCACTAAAGGGAACACAAGTATTTTATAAACGCTCTTCCATGAGGGGAGGTGAGCTCACTTCCTGAGGAAATTACCGCAGGGGGTGTCTGCAGGGGCCAGCCGGGCCTGGCTTTAAAACATCTGAAACAGCCACGGTGTAATCAGGCACGAATATTGATGCAGATAAATTATGCATATGTGTACATGCGTTTATTACTTTATTCACACGCTTGCTCCGTGCAGCTAGCTGGGCTACGGCCGTGGGGCTAGTCAGCTCTTAGAGGCCGTAAAAAACCGGTCGCTTTGAAATCTTTGGCAGCGAAAGAGAAATCAAAGTCATTAGTGAAAATTATAACCGAAATGACTGCAAAATGCTCTCGCTGGAAGGGCCTGGAGCCCAAGTCGTCAGTCAGACAATGTCCCCATTCCCCAATCTCGCATGCCATGTGAAGAGCAAATATGGACAGCTCTTGAGCATTCGCGCGATTATCACTTGAACAAATAGGGCTCTTTTCTAATATTCACATTCCTTTCGCATGGCCTCATGAAAACACAAACATTCACTCCATCCTCAAAAAATGCAGGCGCTCCGGGAGGGAAGAGCTACCAGCTCAGCCCCCTAGCCAGGCTTGGACAAACTGGAGCTTGAGATCCGCTCCTGGTTCCTAACGCGGATTATTTCTGGCTCGGTTTATAAACTAAACCCTACGTGTCCCAGAAGAAAACTCTGTGTAAGGCACCCATGCAGGGGACCTGGCTCACGTGAAGGTGATCATAGGGAGGACCAGCTGACTGGCCTCGCCCTTACCCCCTGGCAGGAAGTTGGGCCACCAGGGCACAGGGAAGAGTTTGGTTCTGATGGCTTCCTGTGTGAGAGACTGAGAGACGGTGAAGACCCTCCATGCAGGAAGCTGGGTTACAACGATCAGGGTCTGCCCTGCCCTTACAGCTTTCCCCTCAAGAGTTACATTTTTCAGAAGAAAGAAAGATATACCGGAAACCCCAGGGCCTTTTTAAAGCTCGTTGATGTCCTTCCATGAGCAAGAGAGACAGAGAGCGGGAGAGGGACGGCACCCCTGACAGGGTCTGCAGGCTGTGAACCACCTTCAGCCTCAGCCAACCCTGGATCGTGGGCACACACACCTGACCTGTTGAGGAAAATCTCTGGGCACACACCCGGAACCATCCCGCGTGGGTCCGCCTTGCAGAGTGTGGCGTTACTGCGGCACCACCATCGGGTTCCTGAAGACCTCTGTTTTGAGGACTAACACTGCGACTGTCCTCTCATCTTCATCTATTTTTTTGGTCTACTATTACTCAGTTACCAACCTCAAAAGGAAATAGAAGAAAGAACTTGGGGGCCAGCCAGTGGCATGGAAGTTAAGGTGACTGGATTCCATGTGGCTGACTGCGGTTTGAGTCCCAGACTTGGCAGCTTGAAAGACATGCCAGGCACATTCACTTGAATGGAGGAGAAGGGACTGTGGTGTGGCCAACCCCTCTGGGGGTGATTTCTCACTTCCCTGCTCTCTCTCTCTCTCTGATGAATACACATGCCCTATAGCAGACCAGATTTAAAAAAAAGGAATTGAGATTCTCTCAATGCATAACACATAGAAATTTATGCACATTTATACTTATGTTCAGAAAGGTTATTGAAATTAACCTCAGTGTTTATTTTCCCTTGGCAAAAGTTTCGGAAAAGTTCCTATGCCCTGGGAATGCCCACCAGCTGTTACAAATGTATAAATTAGTACACAGATTTACCTGTGTGTCCTTTGCTGGGAGGAAGGGGTCAGGCCAAAGTCAATTGATAACCTGTTATAGGTTATTTTCAAATATCATTATCTGAAAGAAATAAGAATAAGACAGATAGAGATCCAGAGACTCGTCTCTGAAAGAGATCACGAAGTCCCCCATCCCACCCCCCACCCCACCCCCCCGTGCATGGCTGATACAGTTCAAGACTCCCTGTAGATGCCCGGGCCTGGGATAGCACCGAACCCCCGTCGACAATGTTTTAAACTGTGCCCTGCAGTGTCACTCACAGGACCGTATTTGACCTGTTCCTGGTGCCTCCTTGGCATCACTGTTTGTGTGCTTTGGGGCCATCATTCAGTAACATAAGGGGTACTTAATGACAAGCACGGAGACACTGCAACGGTGTCTATGGTAACCCAGACGGCTAGTAAGCAGCTAACAGGGCATGCGGGGATATGGATATGCAGGGCAGCATATCCAGGGTGGAGACACTGAACCAAGGGATGATTCATGTCCCATTCCACATTGGACACAGTGTAATGCCACAATGCCATGAAACATCATTGCGCTACTCACAATGAAGTATGACTTGGAGCCAGCAAATGGTGTAGCAGTTGAGTCACTGGACTCCCACATGGCCGACGGCGGTTCAAGTCTTGCAACTGATGGCTTGAGGCTCACACTGGATGCATGTGTGTGCGTGCCCAGGATCCTGGGAGGAGAGTGGAAGAGAGGAGACCATGGCGTGGCCATCCCCCTGGGGGGGGGGGGGGAGTGATTTCCACGTTCCCTCTTTCTGTCCCTGTCTCTATCTCTTTCCAGCAAGCGCATGCACCCTGAGGTAAAAACCCCTAAAAAAAATCATGTATGATTTAAAACATGAATTATTGGGCCAGCCAGGCTGAGTGGTGGTTAAAGCAGCTGGATTCCACATGGCTGAGCGTGCAGTCTGAGTCCCGACCCAGTGCCTGGGAAAATACGTCAGATGTGTGTGCATATATGCCCAAAGTCCTGAGAGGAGAAGGGACTGTAGTGTGGCCATCCCCTAGGGGGTGATTTCTCTCTTTCTCTCTCTGTGGTGAGCACACATACTCTATAGCAAAACCTAAACAGAAAGAAAAGAAAAACTTGGGAATTATTGATATCTGAAAGTTTTCATTTAATATTTCCAGACTGCAGTTGACTGCAGGTAACTGAAACCACAGAAAACAAAACCATGGGTAAGGGGGATTAACGTATAGGACATTTCTACTTTCTACATGATATGTTTCTACAATTTTTTTAAACAAAGAGGTGAATTACTTACATAATAAGGAAAAAAATGTTTTTAAGGAAAAACAGCAATACATAGAAATATAAGTGTAAATACTGAAAGTCAGGAAAAAGAAACAACATAACGAATGTAGAAGAAACAGAGGAGCGGCAGGTGGTGTGGTGGTGAAGCGCCCTGGATTCCCTTAACCACATGCTGGACCACGTTTCAGTACCAGAACTGGTGGCTGGCTTTCTCACATGCCCTCGCTCTCTCCCCGTCTTGCTCTGTCCCTCTCTGGTCAAATTTTTAAAATAAATAAATGTCAGTCAATTAAATAAAATTATTTAAAAGAAAAGAAGACACAGATAATAGGAATGAAAAGAAGAAAAGAAGATTTAAAAATTATGTGAGCAGGCCCATCCCTGTGGCAATGTGGTTAACTGTTGTGCATTAGAAGCTGAATCCCACGATGGCTGATCAGGGTTCAAATCCCAGCCCCGATGGCTTGAAAAGCACATCGGCACATGTGTGCACATGCCCAAACTCCTTCCAAGAAGGAGAAACGGCCAGAAAGGATTGAAGAATTGCTGTGTGACCGTGCCAACTGGGGTGGGGGATGCTTACTCGCCCTCTCTCTCTCTCTCTCTCGCTCTCTCTCTCTCTGGTGAGAGCATATGCCCTCTGGCAATTAAAGATTGTTTTCTTAATTATGTGACCATAATCCCAAAGCACAATTCTCAATGGTTTTTCACTGAAAAGAGTGATCATTCTAAAAAGAGCGATCAGTGGACCCACTCTGGGAGCTGGTGTCTTGCAAGCCCAAGATCCAGAGCCATCTTTGAGCAGCTGCTCTGTAGCAACCATGGACTCAGGTCCAGCTGCCACACACAAAATAGTAACGGCAAAGGCATCCCTCTGGACGCCAGCGGAAAGGAATTCATGGAAAACTCAGAGTGCTATTGGAAGATCGTACCTCTCAAATAAATTAAAAGGAAAAAACATCAACGTTGAGCCATTTACACAGAGTAGATCGCACTTATGGCAGAAAACAGTGCAGCCACCAGGCCTTTGACAGTCATCAGAATCTACATGTCCAAGCAGTGAATTCCAGTGAACGCAATCTCTAAACGAGGTGTTGAGAATATTGCCCTGAAGATACCAACTAGAAAAACATTTTTCACAAGGGCCTCTGCACAAGGAAATTCTTTACTTGCAGATTCCTTGGGTGTTCATTGTCGTAAAATACTGCGCACAGAAGGGGAAATAGCTGTTCACTACGTTCTTTGTACATTCTTTTTTTCATTTGTTAGAGGGCACGTGTACTTGACAAAGAGAGACAGAGAGAGAGTGCACCTAAGCGAGAGAGCACCCCTTAGTGGGGGATGGCCACACCACAGTCCCTTCTTCTCCATTTCTCCCTCCTTTCAGGATTTTGCAGGCACACACATGCACCTGGCCTGTTTCTCAAGTGTAGAGTCTGGGACTCGAAATGTACAGTCACGTGAGATCCAGCCACCTACACCACCACACCACTGGCTAGCAGTTCTTCGTACATTCTTGACTGGCTGTAGGAATATTTGTTGCAAGAGTGATGAAATGGAAAGTCAGGGAATGGTGTCCTCCTCCTGCTTCCGGGTGAAGCTCCTTCCCCTGGACCTCACCTCCACAGTTGCGGGGCGAGGCAGAGCAGAGGAGCAGCTGGTGTCTACTCTCGGCCTACACCACACACCACACGGCAGCCCTCACACACATCCACGCCACACCATACATACTACACCACACTCACAGCACTCACACCACACACCAGCCCTCACACACATCCTCGCCACACTCACAACATACACACATCCACCACACACACCACACGTCAGCCCTCACACACATCCTCGCCATACCACACATACTACACCACACTCACAGCACTCACACCACACACCAACCCTCACACACATCCACGCCACACTCACAACATACACACATCCACCACACACATCACACGTCAGCCCTCACACACATCCTCGCCATACCACACATACTACACCACACTCACAGCACTCACACCACACACCAACCCTCACACACATCCACGCCACACTCACAACATACACACATCCACCACACACACCACACGTCAGCCCTCACACATATCCACACCACACCGTACATACTACACTACACTCACAGCACTCACACCACACACCAGTCCTCACACACATCCTCGCCACACTCTCACATAATACACCAAACCCACACATCCATCACACATCAGACCTCACACTCATTCACATCACAACACACACAACACATATATATCCACTGCACACTATACACATCAGCCTTCACACACATCCACACCAAACATCACACTACACACACCATACACATAAATACATACCACTGTGCATGCCACATACACTACACATATGCGTCCCACATATACCACATGTCACACTATACACACCTCACCAGATCTCTCACACACACACACACACACACATTTCATACTATACATACATAATACACATACATTCACACCACACATACACCACACACACGTCCACATCACATGGACCATACCAGACACACGCACAGTACAAAACCCATACCACCCCACGAACCACACATACCACACATACATATCACACACACACATGTACAGCCCACACCACACATACACACCACTTAAACACACTACATACACACTCCCCATCACTTACATACCACACACAACACACACACACACACCCATGCCACACACACCACATAAACACACTACATACACCCCCACCACACATGCAGAACACACACCACACAAATGCCCCAGTGACCCCATGGTGCCCATCTATGGCAGTATCTGATAGCAACAAGGGCTGAACGCGGCCTGGGC
Source organism: Tupaia tana (assembly GCA_026018925.1). NCBI lineage: Eukaryota > Metazoa > Chordata > Mammalia > Scandentia > Tupaiidae > Tupaia > Tupaia tana. The sequence continues at coordinate 11,032,500 of JAKSZU010000013.1, read as the reverse complement.
CTGCTCTGGGAGGCCACCGTGCAACTGGGGGCCCACATGTAAGGACGTCTGTGTGCCCAGGGCACTATAGGCGGGCCCTCAGCTGGGCATGGAGGGGGACACCGCGGGTCAGTGAGTTGCCAAGATGGAGGGCAGCACACCCCACAGGCCAGAGAGCGCCAGACGCCTGCTCTCCGGGGCGCGGGAAGGAGCAGCAACATGAAGAAACCACTCCTGCTGTGCGGGCTTGTAAAGTCAAGTGCGATTAGAGCCTTTTTCTAAAAATGGAAGAAAGCTAAGGTTTGTGATGTTTCTGAAACCTTCCCGAATTTCCATCACTGAGGGAAGAGTGGTGAAGTGGAACCTACTATGCACCAACCCTTAGACGAATGAGGCCATCTGTCTGCGAAGCGTCTGCGGAAAGGTCTTTAAGACAGAAAGTCCAGTGTGGGGAGGCGCAAGTGACAAAATGACAGAGTATATCGTGCCCATGGTCACATGTAAGTGTGTATGAAGGCCCAGCAAGAGCACGTGGAGGACCCACGGCCAGCTCCAAACGGCTGTTATCTGAGGAAGAAGTGGAAGAGCCCAAGGGGAAGAGACACTCAGCAGGCCTTTCGCGTTTTATTCTTAGATATTCTGAATGAATTTGGATCTCGGATGAAACACGCATTTTGGGGGCCAGCCCGTGGTGCAGTGGATAAGGTGACTGAGTCCCACATGGCTGACTTCGCAGTTGGGGTACCAGACCTGGTAGCTTGAAAAACACGTTGGGCACATGTACACGAGTGCTCAAAATCCCAAGAGGAGAATGGAAGAGAAGGGACCGCGGGGTGGCCATCCCTCCTGTGAAGTGATTTCTCACTTTCCCTCACTCACTTTCTGGTGAGTGCATGTGCGCTATAGCAAAACTTAAAAAAAAAAAAAAAAAAAGAGAGAGCAGGACCAGCAGTTAGCGTATGGCTATGTCGCTGGACTCCCATGTAGTAGACCATGGTTCAAGTCCTGGACCCAGTGGCTTAAACTCACGCCGGGCGCGTGTGCGTGCGTGCCCAAGGTCCTGAGAGGAGAATGGAGGAGAAGGGACTGTGGCGTGGCCATCCCCCTGGGAGGTGATTTCTCACTTTCTGTCTCTCTGTCTCTGTCTGTCTTTCTGGCGAGCACACGCGCCCTATAGCAGAAACCTCTCAAAAAAAAAAAAAAAAGAGATAGAGAGAGCAAGAAACACATTTTAGTATTAATCACATAACTTTAAAAAGCAAAAAAAATAGAAGAAGAAAAAGAAGTGGGGGGAAAACTAGGTTTATTCACATAAATAAGAATTACACTTTTTTGTAATGCATGCCTCACTTGGTAGGCCACCTTGCCTTGGGCTTTTTTGTCTCCCCAAGCTGAAGACCCTTTCAATATTACTAAGGGCCTTCAGACAAGTCATGACATGTACCTGCTTCTGACATGCATGTCATGACTTTTCCAACGACCCAATAGGAGAAGTCGAGAAGTATAAGACACTCGACAGCACTTTTTTGGTCTCCTGTGAGCCCCTAACTGAGAAGCAGAGTCCCAGGGACTTGGCGGCAGCAATTGTCACCACAGGCAGAGATGTTGCCAGTGTGGGTTTGGGGCCAGATTTCACCGCTGTCCTGGCCACTTAGTGTTGTGTGGCCTGGACGACTCAGATCCCCTCTCTAAGCTCTCATTTCCTCTGTGCAGAATGGAGTTAGGACCCAGCACAGAAGCTGTGCTGCTAAGACACTGTGCTTGCAGGTTGGGATGCACAGGAGGCCTGGGTTCAATTCCTGCTCCAACCTAAAAGGACAGGTGCAGAGCATGCACCTATGAACTGAGCTATTGGGAAAGCCAAGGTGGGAGGAGGACGAGCTCAGGGCTGAGGCAGGAAGCTTCTGACAGTGAGATGCTGTCCTAACACCAGCAGAAGAATGGAGTCAGAAATCATCTCTGCCTCACTGGTCAAAAAATGACTGAAGCAAAAGCGTGTGACAAACTCAAATACTTAATGGGACCCTGGCATACGTGTGTGTGTGCATATACAGTTTTTCTGGAACTATTGGTTCTTGTTGTTGAAGTGCCACCAGGAGTGCATACCAGGATGTATGCATACACCAGGATGTGTATTTCCCCATTTTGGAATGAAGGAGAACCAAAGGGCCAGCAGGTGGCATGGTGGTTAAGGCACTGGACTCCCACATGGCCCACCATGGTTCAAGTCCCAGAGCCGGTGGCTTGAAACTTATGCTGTGTGCATGTGTACCCAAAATTCCTTAGAGAGGAAGAGATTGCAGCATGGCCATCTCCCCTCAAGGGCAATTTCCCATTTCCTCTCTCACTGTCTCTCTGGTGAATGCCTATGCCCTAGGGCAAAACCAAAAGATTAAAAAAAAAAAAAAAAAAAAAAAAAAAAAAAAGGACCCTGCTAGCCAGATCAAGTTTCAAGCTCACACATCTGACGTTACATAATCTTTATTTTTCCAGAGGGTGCATGGACTTGCCAGAGACAGAGACAGAGAAAGACAAAAAGAGAGAAGGCATCCCCGGATGGGATGTGGTCCCTCCGCAATCCCTCCTCCATTTCCCCATCCTGACAGGATCTCAGCCCTCCTGCCCCACATGTTTCCCAAGCAGAGGCCTGGAACTGGAGCCGCGCTGCGCCACAGGGCTTCCACTCCCACGGACAGCGATTACGGTGCGTGCCACAGGGCTGGCCCTCTACACTGGGGAGCACTCTCTGGACGCCAGGTGCTGAGGGCACGGCAGGGCAGTGGGCCGGAGCTGCACCCAATGTCCTCACTCTGGGAAATAAGCCCGGATTACAGCACAGAGGTATCAGCAGCGGCAGCACTGACACCGTGAGTGGCCTCTGGCTGCCCCAGGAGGGAGTGAGTGTGGGGAGTGGGGACCCCTACCCGGTCCGGGGAAAGGGGAACCGGCTCAGGCTTCTCAGGCAGCAAGATCTAAGATGGAAAAAGGCAAATGGACAGAACACGTGCCCCAGACAGGAGCAAAAGCTCAGCGTTGACTAGGCACGGGACACGCCCGGGATGCAGGCAGCTCAGGTGGAGTTGGAGATGAGAGCTGGCCGCAGCCAGTGAGGAACGCCAACAGAAAAGACCATTCACACCTCATAATTCCCCCATCTGTCCGGTCACATGCCCCACAACAGCAGTCTCTCCCAGCAGGGCTGAACTGGGGTCTGGATTGCCGCGCCCTCAATGGAAAAAAAAAACGTGCCTAAGGTATAGAGGCCCTTACAGCAGCAGCGAGAGGGCAGGCAGGCGCTGGGGAATACTGGGCAAAAAGGCCCTCAAGGGCTCATTAACCTTGGCGCACAAACCCCAGGCAGGTGAGGGATAGCTAAAGTCTGAGCGAGGTAGAACCTTCGTCAGGCTCCCCACCTGCGGACACGTGCAGGCCAAGATTTACCCAAGCTGGTTCCTGGACTTGTCCAGTACAGCGACCTCGTCCAGCAGAGCTGCCACAGGAGAAAGCTAGGTGACGTGGAGCAGGGGACCAATAGTGCACTGGTTCGATGAGGTCATTGTTAGGCCAGAGGCCTGGGCAGCTGGAATGCGGGGGTTGGACGCCATGCCACAGTCGGCTGAAGCAACCCAGATCTAGTCTGTCATCAGGCCTGCGCTGCGCTCGGATCTCACCCGGGGATGTAGTATGTGCACTCTACTCTGCACATGGCGCTCTGCTCTGCACACAGGACTCTACCCTGCACACAGGACTCTACTCTGCACACAGGACTCTACCCTGCACACAGGACTCTACTCTGCACACAGGACTCTACCCTGCACGTGGCGCTCTACCCTGCACACAGGACTCTACCCTGCACACAGGACTCTACCCTGCACACAGGACTCTACTCTGCACACAGGACTCTACCCTGCACGTGGCGCTCTACCCTGCACACAGGACTCTACCCTGCACACAGGACTCTACCCTGCACGTGGCGCTCTACCCTGCACACAGGACTCTACCCTGCACACAGGACTCTACCCTGCACACAGGACTCTACTCTGCACACAGGACTCTACCCTGCACGTGGCGCTCTACCCTGCACACAGGACTCTACCCTGCACACAGGACTCTACCCTGCACACAGGACTCTACCCTGCACGTGGCGCTCTACCCTGCACACAGGACTCTACCCTGCACGTGGCACTCTACTCTGCACACAGGACTCTACCCTGCACGTGGCACTCTACCCTGCACACAGGACTCTACCCTGCACGTGGCACTCTACTCTGCACACAGGACTCTACCCTGCACGTGGCACTCTACCCTGCACACAGGACTCTACCCTGCACGTGGCACTCTACTCTGTACACAGGACTCTACTCTGCACATGGCGCTCTACTCTGCACACAGGACTCTACTCTGCACATGGCGCTCTGCTCTGCACACAGGACTCTACCCTGCACACAGGACTCTACTCTGCACACAGGACTCTACTCTGCACATGGCGCTCTACTCTGCACACAGGACTCTACCCTGCACGTGGCACTCTACTCTGCACACAGGACTCTACCCTGCACGTGGCACTCTACTCTGCACACACGACTCTACCCTGCACACAGGACTCTACTCTGCACACAGGACTCTACCCTGCACGTGGCACTCTACTCTGCACACAGGACTCTACCCTGCACATGGCACTCTACTCTGCACACAGGACTCTACCCTACACGTGGCACTCTACTCTGCACACAGGACTCTACCCTGCACGTGGCACTCTACTCTGCACACACGACTCTACCCTGCACACAGGACTCTACTCTGCACACAGGACTCTACTCTACACATGGCGCTCTACTCTGCACACAGGACTCTACCCTACACACATCACCACACCTTACATGGCACAGTAGTCTGTTCTCCCCCTGAACCTTTACCATACATGGTCTATTTCTACTTCTAAGACACTCTCCTTCCCTGCACCCTTATAAAAATCACTAAACCCTGCCCTAGGGCATGACTTCTCTGGCCAGTCTCCCTCCCTCTCTCTCCCTTTCTGTCAGATCAGTGCTCCCAATAAAGGCTCTATATTTCTATTTTTCTCTCACGGTCGGTCCATTCCTTACCGTCATCATCAGGAGAAAATAGACCCAGTTCTTTTTGTTACTGTTGTTATAGGGCGTGTATGCTGGCTCAAAACAGAGACCCGAATTCTGAGGCTGGCCAGGTGAACTTCTGGTACTAGAATGAAGCCTTCTGAATAGAACAGGGTTGTTGGAAAACAGATCTTATCCCCAGATCTTATTCTCTCCTGGAGTAGAGAATAAGACAATCAAGATATATGCAAGGTCTTCAAAAACTGTATGGAAGGGGGCAAGAAGGAGAGAATCAGGGGCGGGGGGAGAACCAAAACATTTACCAGATCCCAAACTGGAAAATTATCTGTTGATGATAATAGACGTGGTAATATCTTCAACTGGACTCTCATGTAGTTGACGGTTCAAGTCCCAGACCCAGTGGCTTAAAGTCACGCAGGACACATGTGAGTGCATGCCCAAGATCCCGAGAAGAGAATGGAGGAGAAGGGATTGTGGCATGGCCATCCCCCCAGGGGTGATTCCTCGCTTTCTATCTCTCTGTCTCTGTCTTTCTGGCGAGCATGTTTGCCCTATGACAGAAACCTCTCCCCCCGCAAAAAAAAAAAAAAAAAAAAAAAGGTAGATGAAACTATATTTTGGTAAAATTTAGGGACATGTGTTTAATTGTATTCTTAAGCTTAAATACTCTAAAGAAGAACAAAAATGTCGTTACATTAATATCAAGCAGTTAGTCAAGTCAGCAGGGGGTGTGGAGATTAAGGCAACTGGATCCCACTGAACCACTGGCTGACTGCATGGTTCAAGTCGCAGAACCAGCAGCTTGAAAATCACCCTGAGTGCATGTGTGTGTACCCCAAATCCTGAGGGGACAACGGAGGAAAGGGATTGAGACGTGGCCATCCCCTGGGGGTGATTTCTTACTTTCACTCTGTCTCCAGCGAACATACATGTCCTGTAACAAACATTTTTTAAAAAAATCAGAGTAAGAGTTACCAGTGGGGAGAGCTGGGCACAATAGGGTCTCTGTTGTCAATAAAGTTTTTTTTTTTTTAATTTTTAAGGCTATTCATTTATTTCTTCCATAAGAAGAGAGACACAGAGACAGCATCCCCAACGGGGTCTTGATGCTGCAATATACCCCCAGCCCCAACCCCAGCCAGCCCTGGACCATGGGCACCTGTGTGCTAAACATACTCAGGGAGGTCTCTGGATGCAAACCTAGAACCTTCCCATGTGGGTCAGCCTTGCAGAGTGTAGTGTTTTGCCACTGTGCCACCATCCAACTCCTGCTGTTGATAAAGTTCTATTCTTGGCAAGGATGATAGTGAACTGAGTATTCGCTTTCTGGTAAATATCTGTTTGCTTTTTGTTTGTTTGTTTTGTTTTGTTTCTTATTTTTTGAGAGGCTTTTGCTATAGGGTGCGTGCACTCGCCAGACAGACAGAGATAGACAGAGAGATAGAAAGCGAGAAATCACCCCCCGGAGGGATGGCCACGCCACAATCCCTTCTCCTCCATTCTCCTCTCGGGATCTTGGGCATGCATGCACATGCGCCCGGCGTGAGTTTAAGCCACCGGGTCCAAGACTCGAACCGCGGTCGACTACGTGAGAGTCCAGTGACAGCCATTACGCTAACTGCTGGTCCCCTGGTAAATATCTGTTTTTGAAAAAGCTGAATATGCATATGAACCTCATCCCAGTTAGCGTGATCCAGTGAGTAAGGATCGGCAAGCCACGTTTGCAGCAATGAGCTACAAGAAGATGTAGATCTGTATTTCTGGTACAGGCTCAGGGAAGTGATTGACAGTCTCAGAGCTAGAAAAAGCTTCAAGAGACAGCCAGAAACTTTACCTTGATTCTTAATTTACTGCTCTGGTCCGATCAGCTCAGGTTCCTCAGACTCATTCCCTCAACCCCTTCTTTGATCCAGGCAAGGCACCAGTCAGTAGAAGACAGAGATACAAAGAGCCGGATGTTTGTAACATCTCCAAGCCCAGTCGGGAGGGTTTAAATCAACTTTGAAATGGGCTGAGGGTGAAGCTCAGAATTGCCTTTTAGTGGGACCAGCAGTTAGCATAATGGTTATGTCACTGAACTCCCAGGTTGCCGACAGCAGTTCGGGTCCCAGATCCGGTGGCTTAAACTCACACCGGGCGCATGTGTGTGCGTGCCCAAGATCCTGAGAGGAGAATGGAGAAGGGATTGTGGCGTGGCCACCCCCCCCCGGGGGGGGGGGTAATTTCTCGCTTTCTGTCTCTCTGTCTCTCTGTCTCTCTGGTGAGCCCACGTGCCCTATAGCAAAAACTTCTCCAAAAAAAGAAAAAAAGAAAGAATTGCCTTTCAGTGTCTCTAAGGTCAGAGCTCTTATTTAATTGTTTCATCATTTTTCTTAGTTTTGTTTTGTTTTGGTTTAAATTTTCCAGAGGGCATGTGCACGTATTGGAGAGAGACAGAGAGATAGAGAGAACGAAAGGCCCATGGGGAATGGTCATGCTATAATATCTTCTTCATTTCTCCCTCGTGTCAGGATTTGGGGCGTGCGCACACACACACACACACACACACACGGCATGTTTGTCAAGCCATCAGGTCCAGGACTCGAACCACATGGCCAGCCATGTGGGACTCAGCTGCCTTCACTACCACACCACAGGCTGGCCCACATTTTTGTTTTTAAGATAGCAGCAAGGAGACTGAATGGCCACGCAGTAGTAAAAACACCACTCTGTGAGGCTGACCTGCATGGAGGGGTTCTTGGTTCACATCCAGAGACCTCTTTGAACACTCCAGGCATGCATGTGCCCGTAATCCAGGGCCGACTGTAGCTGGGGAGGTCGACAGCAGCAAGATCCTGCTGGATCCTGTCCCTTTCTCTCGCTCTTCCTCTCTCGTCCTTTCTCTTTCACTCATGGAAGAAGTAAATGAATAAACTTAGAGAAAAATAGATAAATAAAACTGGAAATTAAAGAAAACAAGCAGCTGTATGCCTGCCATTGGGACCGTGGCTGGTTATCTGCCCTGTGTCAAAGGGCACCGTTAGAGACATAGAAAACAAGGCCTAATCCTGAGGCGGGGTTAAATCGACACGCACTCACGTCCAGCACAACTGAGCCCCTGCTGGCGGGGTTCTGGCTTTCCGAGGACACGCACCTGCAAATCTCGCAAGGAAATGGGAGCACAGAGCCGATGTGTATTTCCTCACACCTCCAACAGTGAGCTTCGCAGAGCTTTCTGTTTGGGTGACAGTTCCTGGGCCCCACACCCAACCCCTCTTCCCTCTTCCCAGGACTCGGCTGGCTGATAAAAGGGCAGATGCCTCAGCTCTGCAGTACTCTGGGCTGAAGTCTGCATTGAAAAGCACTCAGCCAGAACTAGCCAAATATACCCATTCATCAGAACGACTTTCCGACTTTCCGTCCAAAGCCAGGGCCTGCTCCCTAATGCTACCCTCCAGAGAAGCCTACGTTGTGTGGTGCTGCGTGTGTGTGTGTGTGTGTGTGTGTGTGTATGTGTGTGTGTGTGTGTGTGGTGTTATGTGGAGCATCTGGAGACTTTTAATATTCGCAGACAGCAAGGTCTCTACTGTCTGTGCTCTTGGTCTGCTCTCCCCCTCAGATTTTACACATGTTTGAGAATTTACACTAAGGATTCCTCCAGTGTTGACTGAAACCAGACATGTTTGAAGGAACATCTGGAATCTGATCTCTCTTTTCCTGGACCCAGCAGGCAGCTCTGCCCCCAAACCTCCCACTCTGAGCGTCCACCTGTACCTGCCACCTGGCCGTCCCCACTTAGAGTCCCCAGCCCCCAACCCCAAGCCCCATTGTCTCCCACAATCACCCCCCCATCAGCAACCCTTTCAGCACAGAGGCAGAGCAGGAAGGCTCCTGGCACAGGCATTAAAACTAGGGTGGGCTTTGAGGAAAACAATCGGGGGGCACTTTTCTCCATTAGTTTATTGAATTTGGAAAGTCTGCAGAGGAAAAAGAATTATGCCTATGCAGGCATAACACTCTTTTCAAGGATCTCAGATGAAAAAACTTGAACACACAAAATGGGAAGAACAGCGACTTTGTGGGTGGTATCATGGAGAGGGCTTCGGGCTGAGAGGAGAGAGGGAAAGATTCTCATCCCATTGTCTCTGCCCGATCAATAGTTCTGGGCCTTCAGGCAAATTCCTAGGTCTCAGTTTTTCTCATTTCTTTTAGAAAGTACTTGGGTTTACTAACAATTTCTTTCAGCTCAAAAATTCTATGAATCTGCGTGTCCAAAATCCCAGGAAGAGACTGGAGGAGAAGGGATCGCAGCCCGGCCCATCCCCCCTGGAGGGGTGATTTCTCGCTTTCTGTCTCTCTGTCTCTCTGGTGAGTGCTCATGCTCTATAGCAAAAATCTCTCTAAAAAAATTCTTTGAACCTATGGATATAAATTATTATCGGTATTATCTTATGAGTGAGGTCTATGTGAGCAAAACTTGACCTCAGAACTTGATTGGGCTACTTGTTTCTACCTGTCTTTTTTCTCCCGCTATCCCAGGCGATCTTAAATGTCCAACTTTGCCTGCAGTGCTGAAGTCTCACCAGCTCGCCCTCAGTCTGCTCAGTCGGCTCAGAGTCACACCTCCGTCATACGCACAGATCCATTTGTGCCTTCACTGGCTGGCTTCTCTCCCACCTCGCCCTGGAATATGGAAAGAGCAAACCTCACGACAACACAATGTAACATGAGGCTATAACATAACATCATAACAAACCCCAACAGCAACAAACAGTTCAGATTGGGGATAAGGGCTGGCAGGTGGCATGATGGTTAAGTGCACTGGACTCCCACATGGCCATCCATGGTTTGAGTCCCAGACCTGGTGGCCTGCTTTCTCACTTTCCCTCTCTTTCTCTCTCTCTCTCTGTCTTTCACTCTCTCACTCTGTCCCTCTCTGGTCAAATATAAATAAATAAATAAATAAATAAAGTTAAATAAAATAATTCTTAAAAAAAAAAGATTAAGGATATGTAAATAAGTCGAGAAAGTCACAGCCGGAAATAAAGACACATTGTATTTCCACATAGCTGTTACAGTTTGGCCCAGTGATGGTGGCCCAGATGGTAGGGCTGCTGCTGTGATGCAGGATATCTCAGGGTGTGCACCCCGGAGTGTGTCAACCTGAACACAGTGGGGGTGTCCACAGGCATGCCTGTAATTCTGACTGGTTACAGGACATGGGGAGGAATCATGGTATGAAGATCCTGTCAAAGATGCTTGTCTTTCTCCTGTGAAAGAAAGGAAGAAATAAACTTTTTTTAAAAAGTAATTCTTTTATTTATTTAATCTTATTTATTATTATTTTATTTTAAAAATTGGTTACAGGGCATGTGCACTCATCAGAAAGAGATGAGCGAGAGAGACAGAGAGAAAGTGAGAAAGCAAGCCACCAGGTCCAGGACTCAAACCATGGTCAACCATGTGGAAGCCCAACACCTTGACCACTGTGCCACCTGCTGGCCCCAATAAATAAACTTTTTAAAGAGGGGATGGGGCCATAGCACAGTGGTTAAGCACTATGCATAGGGAGCTAAGTCACACATGGCTGCCCACAGCCTGGCCTTAGTAGCATGAGAAATATTCCAAGCATGTGCGCATGCATGCCCAAAAAAATTTTTTTAGAGGTTTTTGCTATAGGGTGCGTGTGCTCGCCAGACAGACAGAGAGACAGAGAGACAGAAAGCGAGAAATCACCCCCCAGGGGAGATGGCCACGCCGCAATCCTTTCTCCTCCATTCTCCTCTCGGGATCTTGGGCACTCATGCACACGCGCCTGGCACGAGTTTTCAGCCACCAGGTCCGGGACGCGAACCGTGGTCAACTACGTGGAAGTCCAGCGACATAGCCATTACGCTAACTGCTGGTCCCTGCCCAAAATTTTGATAGGAGGAGAAACAGAGGAAAAAGGATTGTGGACATGCCTCATTGGAGATGCTTTCTGTCCTTTTCTCTCTCTGACATGCACATGCATGCACCCTTGGCAATAAATAAAAAGGTAGGGCAGGAGCAGGCAGACGGTAGTGTGGCAGTGAGATGCAGTGCTCTATGAGGCTGACCCACATGGGAGGACCCGTGGTTCATCCAGAGACCTTCCTGAGTCCTCTGGCATGAAGCAGCCCATGATCTGGGGCTGACTGGGTCTGGGATTGCCGAGTCGGGACCATGTTGAGAGTGTTTCTCTCCGTTCTCTCTCTCTCTTCTCTCTTTCTTTTACTCATGGAGGAAATACATAAACAACCAACAGAAAAGTTATTGGGCCCGACTTGTGGCCTGGTGGTTAGGGAGAAGGATCCACACGACCGACCACAATCACACATTTCAAATCCTGGTCGCGGTGGCGTGAGAAACACTCCAGGAACGTGTGCATGAGTGCCGAATACCCCAACAGGGTGGGGAAACAGAGGAGAGGAAATCGTGACATGTCATGCCCCACTGAGTTTTCTCTCTCCCTCTCTCTACATATCTCCGTCTCTCTTTCTCTGAAGAGCACACACACCCTCTGGCAAATACTAAAGAAATACAAAAATAAATAAGCAAATAAAATTGCTATAATTCAGCTTCAAATGCGGCCCCAAACTTCCTGGATGCCAGAGAGAAGAAGAAAGTTAGGCAGATGTACAATTAGCACCCTGAAATGAAAAGTGCGCAGAGAGATGAACCAGTGCCCTGGGGATGAGCAGCTTCCGCTACCCCCGGTTACCCAGGACAGTCTGATGGGGCTCCGCACAAGAACAGCAAATGTCAGAGCAGACCGTGCGTGGCGCAGCAGCTCCTCCGTGGTGCGGTCAGTGGGAAAGCTCTGGCTGGTGTTTCTGCCAAGTCTCTCATGTCCCACTGCAGTACAGTCTGTCTTTGGCTATGAAGTCGCGTGACAGTGCTGGAAAGGAACAGGAAACAGAATAAGAGTCAGTGAGGGGTGGGTTGGCCAAGTATGCGGCGTTCTTTGGTTTTTGTCTCGGTTTTTAATTTTGCTAAAAGGCACTTGTACTCAACTGAGAGAGAAAGAGGGAAAGTGAGAAAGCACCCCTACAGGGCATGATCGCACAGCAATCCCTCTCCTCCCTCTCTCCCTCCTTTTGGGATTTGGGGACACACACTCAATACACCTGGCGTGTCTTTTTCAAGACTCAGGTCCAGGACTAGAACCACACAGTTAGCCAGGGGAGACCCAGGCACCCTAAGCATCACACCACAAGCTGGCTGGGTTTGTAGGTATCAAGGAAGTCCTCTCTACATGGTACTGAGGAAGTAAGAAAGCAAACCTCATGGCTACCTGCGGAAGAGCATCCTAGGCAGAGAGAACAAGTGCAAAGGCCCGAGACAGACGGAGCCTGATGTGTTCAAGGAAAAGGAAGGAGGTGTGACAGGTAGGGCCAGGGAAGAGAACAGTGCTGGGAGCTGGGATCAGAGAGGAGTCAGCTCAGGGTGGAATAGGGCGGACCATCTGTGGCCAGCAAGGACTTTGGCTTTCACTGTGGGTGGAATGGGAAGACATGGGAGGTTTCTGAGTGGAGCATGTCTTGATCTGAGTTTCTGGTGTCTGAACTTAGAAAAAACCACTGTGGGGGACCAGCAGTTAGCGTAATGGCTATGTCACTGGACTCCCACGTACTCGACCACGGTTCAAGTCCCGGACCCGGCGGCTTAAACTCACGCCGGGCCCATGTGCGTGCGTGCCCAAGATCCCGAGAGGAGAATGGAGGAGAAGGGATTACAGCGTGGCCATCCCCTCTGGGGGGTGATTTCTCACTTTCTGTCTCTCTGTCTCTTTCTGTCTGTCTGGCGAGCGCACGAGTCCTATAGCAAAAAAACCTCTCAAAAAAAAAAAAAAAAAAAAAGAAAGAAAGAAAAAGAAATAACCACTGTGGGAATCAGCAGATGGCATAATGGTTACATCAATAGACTTCCATGTAGTTGATCTCAGTTCGAGTTCTGAATCCAGTAGTTTAAAACACACACCAGGCACAAGTGCATGCAGGCCCAAAATCCTGAGAGGAGAATGAAGGAGAAAGGATTATGGTGTGGCCATCCCCCTGGGGGGTGATTTCTTGCTTTCTGTCTCTCTATCTCTGCATGTGTCCTATAGCAAAAATCTCTCTAAAAGAAGAAAGAAAGAGGGAAAGAAAGAAAGAAAGAAAGAAAGAAAGAAAGAAAGAAAGAAAGAAAAAAAAAAAAAAAAAAAAAAACCATGTGGCTTCTTCCTCCTTTTGAAATATCCAGAAGCCACAAAGAGGTGGAGTCACAATCCCTCTTCCACCATTATCTGGGTCTTCACCATCTAACCTGAAGATGTTCAAGGTGTACGTAGGCCTAAGAATGAGCGCCTCCTTAAGTTTTTTTTGTTTTTTTTTTTTTTTTTTTGAGAGGTTTTTGACATAGGGCGTGTGCTCTTGCCAGACAGACAGAGAGAGACAGAGAGACAGAAAGTGAGAAATCACCCCCCGGGGGGGATGGCCACGCCACAATCCCTTCTCCTCCATTCTCCTCTCGAGATCTTGGGCACGCACGCACACACACCCGGCGTGAGTTTTAAGCCACCGGGTCCGGGATGCGAATCGCAGTCGACTACGTGGGAGTCCAGCGACATAGCCATTACGCTAACTGCTGGTCCCGCGCCTCCTTAAGTTTTGCCACTCCTGCCTTGCTCTAGTTTCAGCTGTTTTGGTAGGTTTAGGCTGCTATGACAAAATTCCACAGACTGGATAATTTATAAAGAATAGAAACTTACTTCTCACAGTTCTGGAGGCTGGAAAGTCCAAATCAAAGAGCTGGCTGATCCAGTGTCAAGTAAAAGCAAGTCCCTACTTCTTTGTTACTGTGTCCTCACCTGGCAGAAGGTGGAAGAACAGAATAACCCAGCTAGTTCTCTCCAGCCCTTTTGTAAGGCACTAATCTGAGATGAACAGGCACAGCCCTGGCGCCCTCATCACCTCCTAAGGATCCTAGCACTGAAGATTGTTTCAGCATGAATTTTGGTGGGGACACAAACATTCAACCTATATTGACTCTCCAAGGCCAGAGTCCCCAGGGTGACGATAGTGGTTTTCAATCTGTGTTTGTTCCGTGAAGCCTGTGGTTTCTTCTAGAGAAGCAATCAGTGGGTCTGAGCCCCCCACCCTGGCCACTTCACACTTGCAGTTCTGTTTCTACTTGTGTCATGACTTGTATTCTTGAATGTTTGAGTAAGTTATCACTTGAAGCATGTCTGCCTGGAGAAAAGGATTAGAAGGATATTCACCAGAGTATTCTCAGGGGTTACCATGGACACAGGAAGTGGGATGGAGGAAGGCAGAAGGTAAAGGCAGAATTTATTCTTCTAAATTGTTTCAGTTTTGTACAGTAACCAAGGATAAATTTTTCTCACTTTAAAGAAAAATGATATAAAAAATTAAACCATATAAAATGACCATTCATTCTGAGGTGGTTTTTTGGTAGGAATTGTTCAGCTTAGACTAGATAAGAGAAGATTGGAAGGGAAAGGAAATGAGTTTTTGTCCTAATGCGAGCCCAAGAACTTTCTAAATGTAATAATACAGGATGAGTAACCCTAATCCAAAAATCCAAAATCTGAATGCTCTAAAATCTAAAACTTTTTTTTTTTTTTTTTTTTTTGGAGAGGTTTTTCGCTATAGGGTGCGTGCGCTCGCCAGACAGACAGAGAGAGACATAGAGACAGAAAGCGAGAAATCACCCCCCAGGGGGGGTGGTCATGCCGCAATCCCTTCTCCTCCATTCTCCTCTCGGGATCTTGGGCACACACGCACACGCGCCCGGCGTGAGTTGTAAGCCACCGGGTCCGAGACTCGAACCGCGGTCGACTACGTGGGAGTCCAGCAACATAGCCATTACGCTAACTGCTGGTTCCCTAAAATCTAAAACTTTTTGAGCACCGACATGGATGGCATAAATGGAAAATTCCACATCTGATCTCACGTGATAGATCAAGTCAAAATTCAGAAACAATATATAGTTTATTCAGCATCCCCCAGGGAAAAAAGACCTGCCGAGCCCCCTTTCCGCTGCAATAGTAATGCCTTTGCTTTGTGATGGTTCAATGTGCAGAAACTTCGGTTCATTCACTGAATTATTTAAAATGTATAAAATTACCTTCAAGCTATGTATATAAGATGTATATAAACATAAATGAATTTCATGTTTAGACTCAGGTCTCCTCCCCAAGACATGTCATTGTGTGTATATAAATATTTCAAAGCCAAGGAAAAAAAAAAAAAAAAACCCTGAAATCTGAAACATTTCTGGTTCTGAGCATTTCCGACCAGGGATATTCAACCTATAATAAGAAAAGTCAAACCTTTGCAAGTTTATTGAGTTCAAAGGAAGGGCGTTGAGCTGAAGGGCTTTCTGCCAGGTAGTCAACCTTGCCGAAAGCTGGGTAGTGAGAGAGTATCTCTATTAGCTTCCCATAGCTGCAGTAAGAAATTAACACAAACTCAGTGGACTGCAACACAGATATGCAATCTTTTACAGTTTTGGAGACCAGAAGTTCAAAACCAATGTTGGCAAGGTCATGCCCCCTCCAAAGTCTCTAGGGGAGAATCCGTCTTTACCTCATCTAGATTTGATAACTGCCAACATTCCTTGGTTTCGTGGTTCCAGTCTCCACTCCCATCTTTACATGACCTCCTACTCTCTGTGTTTCTTATAACATTGGATTTAGGGCCCACCCTAACTCCAGAGACATCTGCTATAGAGACCTTTAACTTACATCCACAAAGGTGCTCTTTGCAAATAAAGTCATTGTTATGGGCTGTTCCATTGCTAGCAAAAAGGAATACCTGTGACTGGGTGATTTTCAACAATAGAGGTTTACTCAGCTCACTCTTCGGAGGGTCAGGTTCCAGAGGCTGCATCTGGTGAGGGACTTCTGGCTGCATCTGTGTTCACATGTCTCTGTTCTGGTCTCATTTGCTCTCTTTATAAACCCACCAGGAGTTCTAATCATGGGTCCCTGTCAATGTGACCTTAATCCTGTCTCCTCCTGAAGGCCTCATAAATTTTTGCCCTTTTCAATCCCTCCACAACCAAGTCTCAACACATGAATTTTGGGGGCCATTCAAACCACAGCAGTCACATTTACAGGTTCAGGGACATGAACATAGCACTTGGGGAGCCGCCATTCAACCTCTCACAGTATCCCAAAGGACACCTCCACTGATGATAACCATCCTTGATATATGGTGGGAGTTACGACCTCTCCCAAGGGGAAGAAGCAAGGAAACAGCTGTTTGGAAGCAGGAAGATGCACCAACCCAGCCAGCCAGCAGCCATGTGGGAGCTCATGAAGACTAGGGCAGCTGTGGCATGACCAGTGGGTCAAGGATATGGCTAGGAGAGAAAGTGACAACTCTATGTAGCAATGTGGTTTGCAACCCTGCCTGCATATTGGCATTACCTTTGAACATTTTTAACTACCTGGGGCCAGCAGGTAGTGTGATGGTTAAGGTGCTGAACTCCCACATGGCTGACTACAGTTGAGTCCCAAACCTGGTAGTTTGCTTTCTCACTTTCACTCTCTCTCTCTCTGTCTGGTAAGCACATATGCCCTATAGCAAATTTTTTAGGAGGTAAAGAATAAAATATTAAATTTTACAATTTTAAAAATAGGACCAGCAGGTGATATAGTGGTTGAGGCACTGGACTCCCACATGGCCGACTGTGGTTCAGGTTCTGGACCTGATGGCTTGCTTTCTTACTCTCTCTCTCTCTCTCTCTCTCTATCTCTCTGTTTCTCTCTGATGCGCACCTGTCCTATACCAAATTAAGAAATAACAATAATAATGATGAATAAAATTAAATAATTCTTTAAAAAAAATTTTAAATAAAAACATGTGCACCCTGGCCTCTCCCCTAGAGATGCTGATTTAATTGAGCTGGTGAGTGCTAAGGCATTCATATTTCTTAAAATGCCCTTCCCCACACACACACACACCAAGCAAGGGATTTCGATGTGCAGTTAAGATGAAGAAATTTAGTCATGGAAAGAGACTGAGGGTGGGAGTGATCGCTGGTTCTCCTCCAGGCTCAGGTTCACATTGGGCAGGTCAATCTCCCTGCTGTGTGGAAGATGGGGGAAGGGAGTGAGAGGAAAAGATGGGAGCAAAGATTCCTTTGTGGGTGCTCGCTCACCATCCCCTTCATGTGCTCCTCCTAGTTTGTTTTTGTTTTTTTGTTTTGTTTTATTTTATTTTGTTCTGTTTTGCTATAGGTCTCTTGTGCTCACCAGAAAGACAGAGAGAGACAGAATGTGAGAAATCACCCCACAGGGGAATAAGCACACTGCAATCCTTTCTCCTCCATTCTCCTCTTAAGATCTTGGGCACACATACACACGCGCCTGGCGGGTCCGGGACTGGAACTGCAATCAACTACATGGGAGTCCAGCGACATAGCCATTACAACAACTGCTGGTCCCATGCCAGGCCAGTTTTGAGAGTGTCCATGAATACACAATTCCAATGTTGTTTCCCATCTCTTCTACACCGCCTGAACCACCAGGCTACACTTGGGGATCAGGACTGACTAGCTTTCCAAATTAAGATCTTGTACTAGGTCTTAACCATTGAAGCAACTTGTCCTGGAGCCTCAGCAGAGCTATGGCTATTTGATCCTCGTAGTGAAGGAGGTTGTGCTCTTTTGGAGCACCCGGCCGCAGTTATCTTCAGGAGCGTTGCTGTCAGTGCCAGTGGTGGGGGCGGTGCTACATGTCTCTACCTTCCCTCAATATTCTAGGCACCCCCTTCTCTGGAGCCTGAACTCTTTGTCTTTTCTAGTGGTTTGAAGGGAAGAAGACACAAACTCGATCACACTTGTGTTGTGTTGTGTTGTATCATGTTGTGTTGTGTTGTGTTGTGATGCAGCCCTGTGTCTTTTTTCCTTTAACATTTATTCATTTATTTCTTCTAAGACAGAGAAAGAGAATCAAAAAGACAGGCACCCGCAATAGAGTCTTCACACCACAGCCCATTCTGAGTCCCAGTCAGCCCAGACCCCAAACACCACGTACAGAGAGAACTTGGGACACGAAACCAGGACCGTCCCATGTGAGTCCATTTGTGTTGCCTGCACTAGCACTTGTGTATGTTTTGAACTTGTACTATGTACATAAAAGTGATGGGGTGGTAGGGCCAGCGGGTGGTATAGTGATTAAGATGCTAGACTCCCACATGGCTGGCTACAGTTTGAGTTTTGGGCCTGGTGGCTTGAAAATCATGCCAGGTATGTGTGCGTGCATCCCCAAAATCCTGAGAGGAAAATGGGAGAGAAGGGACTGTGGCATGACCATTCTACTCCCAGGGTAGAATGGTCATGCCACAGTCCCTCTCCGTCTCTCGCTCTCTTTCAGGTGAGCAAATATGCCCTGTGACAAAAACTTTAAAAAAAAAAAAAGTGATAGGGTGGTTGTATATCTTGAAACAGTAAATTAAGTTTTATTATTATTTTTTTTAATTTTAAAGACAGGGTGTCAATCTGTTGCAATTCCCCTGTCCCAGGTGAGTAGTTGGGACTACATGTGCATGATCCCATACCCAGCTCTGTTAGACAGGGTGTCACCATGTTCCCCAGTCCCTCAAGTCCACGATCCTCCTGCCTCAGCCTCCTAAGTAGCTGGAACTACAGGCATGCAGCTCTGCACTGGCTTTTTGGGTGGGCCAAGACAACCCAGAGCTCCCATGGGGCCTCCAGTGTTTTACCAGCACACAATACTGCAGTCGGACCTCAGTGCATTTTTTGAAATGTTCTATTTTATTTTCCCTTTGCCCTCCCTCCTAGCAGGAAGCAGTCCATATGTTCCTTGCCACAGGTATGTGCTGACTTGCTTGTGGGCATGAATGGGCAGCCATGTGGAAGCTGTATCATCCAGAGCCCCTTGGTCAAGAGCAGCCTTGTATGGGAGTGCCCAGAGGGCAGTTCAAGCAGGGCACAGTCTCCAGGGAGCCCTCCGCTCCCCAGAGGAAGCAAGACAATAAGCAATGATCAGTGTCCTCTGCTCGGGGCTGACCTTGACTGTGGTCAGGGAGGTCTTCTGTAGTGCATAGTCCTGCCATTTTGTGTAAACATTCAAAACACCAAACCTTAACAAAAAAAAAAAAAAAAAAAAAAAAAAAAAAAAAAAACTTGAGTTACTTTGGGAATGGGATAACTAATCTGTGAGGGACTGAGAAGTGACTGGAGGCAGAAAACAAAGAATAAAAGAATATTTCTTGGGATAGAGAAGTGGGAGCAGTAGAGATTTTCTGGGCTTGATATTTTCCTGAGATTTGGGTGACATATTAAACTCTCTGTTGAATATAAATTACAGAGCAAAACAAAACAAAACAAAACCTTCTAAATTACCATGATGTGGCAGAAAATCAAGGGACTGAAAATCTGAGTAGCTGGCTTTTGTTGCTGACTTCACCATTAGCTAGTCATGTGACCTTGGGCATGACAACATTTCCAGTGCCCAAGCTTTCTCACTTACAAATGAGCAAGTTGGATTCAAAACTGTTGTGACTAGGGCAGCAGGTGGCATGGCAGTTTAAGGTACTGGACTCCCACATGGCTAACAAGGGTTCAAATTCCAGACCCAGCTACTCGAAAATTACACTGGGTATGTGTGCATGTGTGCCCAAAATTTCAAGAGGAGAAGGGATTGTGGCATAGCCTAGGGGGTGAGTTCTCATTTTTCCTCTCTCTCTCTCTCTTTCTCTCTCTCTCTCTCTGACTCTGTCTCTAGTGAATGTACACACCCTATAGGAAAAAAAAAAACTTACCATGATGAATTTCTGCCTAAATCATAATCTGTATTCATGAGAGTGAGCTACAAATTGTCAAAGAACTAATTTTTATTCCTGGCAACGAACAGGGTGTTCAGTAAAAAAACAGGGTGTTGTAACAATACATTGTTACAACATATGATGGCACTAGGTAGTTTCCCTATTATCTCTACCTCCTCTACGGTTGAGAAGACTAAGGCTTCTTGGGTTAAATAAATTTGCCCAGAGTAGGGCTTGAACTCACCCAAGATTATTTGACTTCACAATTCATTAAAACATGATTCCTCTATGTTTGCCATTTCATTTATGAGTTTTCATCATTAGTTGGAACCTAGTACAATCTATAAGAAGAAGGTATAGAATACATGGTTTTTAGATGCATGAATGTTGAATCTAAAATTCATTATTAAAAATGGATTTGAGGGGACCAGCAGGTGGCATGGAGGTTAAGGTGGCTGGATTCCACAAGGCTGATTATAAAGTTCAAGTCCTGGACCCAGCAGCTTGAAAAACATACTAGCTGTGTTTGTGTGCATGCCCAGAATTCCAAGAGAAGAGTGGAGTAGAGGGAAATGCGGTGTGGCCTTACATCCTAGGGAATGATTTTTCACTTTCCCTCTCTCTATGTTTCTGTCTCCAGGGAGTAAACACACCCTATAGCAAAACTTAAAAAAATAAAAAATAGGAGTCAGTAGGTGGTATAGTGGTTAGGATGCTAGACCCCCACATGATCAACCACGGTTTGAGTTTCAGACCCGGTGGCTTGAAACTTACATCAGGGGTCCTGCCCTTTTCGGGGACTAGGGCAGCGGAAGCCTTTCTCACCTTCCAGACCCCGAAACTAGACAGGAAAGGAAAATCACAGGCCCTTTTAGAAGCCATCTACATCTGGGGCACGTCCTGCCCTTTTCAGGGACCAGGGCAGCGGAAGCCTTTCTCACCTTCTAAACCCAAAAAGCTAGACCAATAGAGAAATCTCTGTCTTCTCTCTTACTTTTTTTTAAAGTATTTTTCTGTCCTCTCTGACCTCTCCTTTCTTGTATTAATTCTCTCCTCTCCTCCTCCCACACAGGAAAGGCAAATCGATGGCCATTTCCGAAGCCATCTACATCTGAGTTGTGTCCTGCCTTTTTCGTGTGCATCACACAGTTTTCATTTTTTTTTTAAATTTTCTTCCCTTTTTTGTTGTTTTGTTCTTTGTTTTTGTTTCTTTTTTCTTTTACTTTGTTTTTGTTTTTGTTGAGAGAGATTTTTGCTATAAGGTGCATGTGCTCACCCAAGAGACAGAGAGAGACAGAGAGAAAGAAAGTGAGAAATCACCTACCACAGGGGATGGCCATGCCACAATTCCTTCTCCTCCATTCTCCTCTAGGGATTTTGGGCACACACACACACACACACACCCAGGATGAGTTTTGGTTTGTTTGTTTAAGAGTTTTTTTTCTCTACAGGGTGTGTATGCTCGCCAGAAAGACAGAGACAGAGAAACAGAAAGCAAGAAATCACCCCCCACAGGGGATGGCCAGGCCACGATCTCTTCTTCTCCATTATCCTCTCAGGATCTTGGGCATGCACACACACACGCACACACACCCAGCGTGAGTTTAAGCCACTGGGTCTGGGTCTGGGACTTGAACCGCGGTTGACTACTTGCGAGTCCAGCAACATAGCCATTACACCAACTGCTGGTCCCCCCAGAATGAGTTTTAAGTCGCCAAATCTGGGACTCAAACCACAGTCAACTGCATGGAAGCCCAATCACCTTTTTTTTCTTTTTCTTTTACCTTATTTTCTCACTATGATGCTCAGCCTCCAAACACTGAGTATCTAGACAGGCCCAGGTGCACAGTAGCTAAACATCTGAATACTGTTAGGGTCAGAGAAATCCTCAACTCCCCCGAACTTGCTGCACAAAGGGAGAGACTCCTCTTCACAAATCTGAACTCAAATCTCCTTCTGTGGATACCACATTGCAAAACACAGTAGAAGAAAGAAATGGACACAGAAATACCTCATGGTAAAGGGGAGCATATGAGCTTACAGTTACAGAAATCTTCTCCAACAATTAGCCAAAAAAGAATACATTACGAAATGAGTAAAATTCAGAGAAGAGAGACTGAAGAGTGAGTAGCAGAGAGAAGGATGGAGCTGCGAGAAAGCGTGGCTCATCCTCTCCTTCCCCCCACCCCTCAAACACCTCTGAACTCTCAGGTGTGTTTACTGGGATCTGAAGAGTCCCAACCCTCCCTTCCTCTCTGCCTTTCAAACATCCACTCCAGCCAGGATTAGCCAAAGACCACCCTAGGACCTCCACTATTCCCAATTGTTTCAGACTTCATAGTTTCCTGAAGTACACAGTCCACATTGCACACTACATGGCCTCTCTTGTCTTCCTCAGTTGAAATCCTGCAGCTCAGCCCTGGTGCACCTGTTGTCTAGAAACTGGAAGGCCTTTAGAATAGCCAGTTCCAATGATGAAAGGGTAGGTTGCTGGGTGAGCATCAGGGAAATGGAACTGCAGAGAGATTGTGGATTGCCTCCTCCCACATGCCTCAGAATTAACTCCAAGAAACTAGGAAGAAATGTACAACCCAGCAGATAACCAGAAACCACCAGAGGCACAAGAAATATGAGAAACCAAGAAAATATCTCTCCCTCAAGAGAAAAAAAAAAAACACTCTTCATCATCCACAGATAGTATAACGAAACTCATGGAAATGTCAGATAAAGCATTCAGAATAGTCATAGTGATAAAACTAAATGAACTCCAGAACATACAAAAGAAAAGAGAAAGAGAGCTCCAGGAGACCTTCCATGATTTGAAAGAAGAAATATACACCAAAAAAAAAAAAAAAAAAAAAAAAAAAAAACGGAGCTGTTAGAGATAAAGACTGTAATATAGGAAATCAAAGCCTCCCTCAAAAGTATTAAAAGCAGATTAGAAGACAAAACCTCTGACATAGAAAAAAATCACCAAAAATACTGAGAAAATAATCCCCAAAATGAGAATAATATACAAGAAATACTAGATACCATTGAACACCCAAATACCCAGATAATTGGTATCCCAGAAGGTGAAGAAACCAATAACGGCATTGATAATTTATTCCATGAAATCCTGGAAAAAAACTTTTCAAACCTCAAGAGGCATTCAAACACCCAGACCCAAGAAATACAAAGGACCTCTAATAGAATCAACCCAAGAAGATCTTCTCCATGGCACATCATAGCCAGATTGACCAAAAAACACAGATAAAAACAAAACACTAAATTGGCAAAAGAGAATGTCAAGTTACCTACAAAGGTTACCCAATCAGGCTAATTATGGACCTCTCACTGGAAATGACACAAGCAAGGAAAGAATGGGAAAATAATATACTCTGGGACCAGCATAACTGCTGGTTAGCGTGATGGCTATGTTGCTGGACTCCCACGTAGCCAACCGCGGTTCGCGTCCTGGACCCGGTGGCTTAAACTCACGCCGGGCACATGTGCATGCATGCCCAAGATCCTGAGAGGAGAATGGAGGAGAAGGGATTGCGGCGTGGCCATCCCTCTTAGGGGGTGATTTATCGCTTTCTGTCTCTCTGTCTCTCTGTCTGTCTGGCGAGCGCAAGTGCCCTATAGCAAAAACCTCTCCAAAAAAAAAAAAAAAGATAAAAAAAGAAAATAATATACTCAAAGTCTGAAATGAAAAACAATTTCAACCAAGACTACTATACTCAGCAAGATTATCAAATGGGAAGAAAAGATAAAAATATTCTCAGATAGGGGACCAGCAGGTTGTATGGTGGTTAAGGTGCTGAACACTACCACATGGCCAACCACGGTTCAAGTCCTAGATCTGGTGGCTTGCTGTCTCACTTTCTCTCTCTCTGTGTGTCTCTCTCTGGTCAAATAAAAATAAATGAACGAATAAATAAATAAAATTAAATAAATAATTCTTTTAAAAAATATTCTCAGATAAACAAAACCCGAAAGAATTTACCAACACCAGACCAATTCTCAAGAAGTTCTGAAGAGAGCACTATACCAGGAAAACTAAAGACAGACAGACAGAAATAGGGTGGGGGAACAACCAAGAAAATAGCCAACTTAATGGTAAGAACAAGTCCAGAAGTGTCAATGATATTGTTAAATGTTTTTTTGTTTGTTTAAAATTATTTATTTATATAATTCCATTTGTTATTATCTTTTAAATTTGATCAGAGACTCAGAGAGAGAGAGAGAAAGGGAAAGTGATAGAGCAAGTCGACAAGTCTGGGACTCCAATTGCGGTCTGCCATGTGGGAATCCAGCACCTTTAACCACCATGCCACCTGCCATCCCCAATAATGTTAACTGTTAATGGATTAAATTCTCCAATCAAGAGAAACAGATTGGCTAAATGGATAAAAAATAAAAAATAGAAACCCTCTATCTGCTGCCTGCAAGAAACACACCTCATAGATAAAGACATACATAGACTGAAAGTGAAGGGCTGGATAAAGGTATTCTGTGCAACTGGAAATCAAAAAAAGGGCTGGACTTGCTGTACTGATCCCAAACAAAATAGACTTTAAGACAAAAACTGTAGGAAAAGACAAAGAAGAGAATCATATAGTCGTAAAAGGGCTAATTCATAAAGAAGATAATAACGCTTACAACTATCTATGAACCCAGCTCAGGAGCACCCAAATATGTAAAGAAAAGACTATTACATCTAAAAGGAGAGATAGTCTGCAACACACTAATTGTTGGGAATAAATCCAAAAATAGATAAGTGAGATTACATCAGATTAAGACATTTCTGCACAGAAAAAAAAAAAAAAAAAAAAAACCAGTAATTAGTGTGAATCACTACCCTCAGAATGTGAGACTATTATTGTAAACTATGCCCCAGATAAGGAACTGATAACCAGAATACTCAGGGAATTCAAGCGGCTTATCTGAAAAAAAAGATAAATTTAATTAAAAGATGGGAAATGAACTGAACAAACAACTCTCTAAGAAAGACATATGAATGGCCAAAAAGCATATTAAAAAAATACTCAACACCCCTCATCATAAGGGAATGCAGATTAAAACCACAATGAAATATCACCCAACCCAATCAGAATGGCGAAGATTTAAAAAAAAAAATCCTAACGGCTGGCGAGGCTGTGGAGAAAGGGGATCTCTTTTACACTGTTGGTAGGACTGTAAATTGGTCCTGCCACTGAGGAGAACAATATGGAGGTCCCTCAGAGATCTACAAATAGAACTACCATGTGATCCAGCAATTCTACTCCTGGATATCTACCCAATGGATAGGAGAATGCTCAGTTGGAAAAGTGGTTCCACAACTATGTTTATTGCAGCATTATTCATAATTGCTAGGACATGGAATCAAACTGAATGTCCATGGACAGATGAGTGTATTGAGTGGGTGTGTCACATGTACTCTACGGAATACTACTCAGCCATCAAAAAAGAAGATCGTGGCATTTGATAGAAAGTGGAAGAATATAAAGGATTTACTGCTGAGTGAAGCAAATCAGGGTATGTAAGAGAAACATTGTATGTCTCCACTTAGCATATACCGCCTATCTGCATTCTATGACAGAAATTGAAAGAGTAGAGGATATAGAAGCTTGAAAAATGGTTAGGGATACTGAAGACAGTGTGGAAAGAGGATGAAAGAAGAAGGACAGTATGAGGGAAGAAATTAGGAGAAAAATATAGAGGCGAGACATTTATGGGACACAGAACTGGATTATTATCTGTTGATTGATAACATGTATAGTATCCTGAACTGGACTGTCCTTAAGTTCATTCATCTTGGGTAAATTCACTTTATAAGCTAAGTGGTGTATACTGATTGAATGTTTAAAATGAGTTAAAATAAAATTAAATTTAAACAAGAAAAAAAAAGAATCTCACACCTGTGTGTGTGATTTCCCAAAATCCCAAGAGGAGAATGAAGGAGAAAGGATTGTGGCAAGATCTTTCCCCCAGGGAGTGATTTCTCACTTTCTGTCTCTCTGTCTCTCTCTGTCTCTCCAGTGAGCATACATGCCCTATAGCAAAAATCTCATATAAAAAATAATATGATTAATTAATTAATTAATTAATTAAAAATAAGAGGTCTCCCTGCAAGGCAAGCCAATAAGAGTTTTTCAGTTAAATCCAAAGACCACCCTGACTACACCAGCACTCTCTTTTCTTCCTTCTCTCTCTCTCTCTCTCTCTCTCTCTCTCTCGGGAGAAATAAAGACAAAAGAAATTTTTTTAAGTATGAGTTTATTTTGGTGCAAAAAAGTTTGACAAAAGATTGGAGCTAAAGACCTTAAGCGCTTGCTTTTTGTCCATTGACCAGATAACAATAACTATCTTCTATATAGCATAAGGTTTTATTATTTTTACCTAAAAATAATTCTAAAATAATCCTCTATTTTGGTAATACAAATATGTTTGTTTTTTTTGAACTATTATTTATTTGTTTATTTTTAGGTTTTTGCCATAGGGCAAGTGTGCTAAATGGAGAGAGATAGAAACAGAGAGAGGAAAAGTAAGAAATCACCTCCTAGGGGGATAGCCACACTACAGTCACTTCTCCATTCTCCTCCTGGGATTTTAGGCATGCATGTACACATACCCGGCAAGAGTTTAAAGCCACTGGGTCTAGGACTGGAACCATGGTTAACCATGTGGGACTCCAAACACCCTAATCACCATGCCACCTGCTGGTCCCCAAACATATTTTTTTAAAGCCTTCTTTTTCTCAAGACACCTTTAAATTGTGTCATATCTGGTCAAGTTGAGATTTTTAAGAACTTCATTTTTATTCTAATTTGTAATAAAAGTCTATAATTTGATTTTTTCCAACAATTCAACAAACTGAAAGCACCAGTTAATGTAGTTTTTAAATAATTGTTTTAAAATATTTGAAATCTGGGGCTGGCAGGTGGTGTGGTGGTTGGAGATGCTGGACTCCCACATGGGTGACCACGGTTTGAGTCCCAGACCTGGCAGCTTGCTTTCTCACTCTCTCTCTCCTTGCTCACTCTGTCTCTCCCTGGTCAAATTAAAATAAATAAATAAAGTTAAATAAAATAATTCTTTAAAAAAAAATATATATATATATTTGAAATCCTGGAGCCAGAGGTGGCATAGCAGTTAAGGTACTAAACTCCCACATGGTGTATCACTGTTCAAGTCCCAGACCTAATGACTTGTTTTCTCACTTTTTCTCTATCTCTCTCTTTCTCCCCCTCTGGTGAGTACACATGCCCTATAGCAAATTGAAAATAATAATTATTTTAAAATTAAATTAAATTATTTTAAATATTTTTAAAGTTTGAAATCCATGCATAGTTTTTTCATATATGCATTTTCCATGAACTTGTTAAAGACCTCATGTATATCAAGATAAATATATCAAGACATCATGTAGTACACTTTAAATATGTGTAACTTTAAAAATATGATTAATGAATATACATGTAATAAATTTCATTATCAAACCAGTTCACAAATTCATAGCATCTAGAATAGAACTCAGTACATAGGAGGTGCTCAATAAATATTAGGTATAGTAGACTACTCTCTGAACATGTTAGTCCAATATGCTATTACAGCTAAGAAGACCATAGCCAAAGGTCTTAACTGCAAAGATATTGGAAACCAAAGCAAACATAAAATATTCTTTTTATACTACAAGATTTATCTATCTCGGCTATCAGTACCAATATGGAAATTGGAAACTGTTAAAGAAAATTCAGAGTTGAAAGTGCTTTTGTGTGTGCACAACCTTAAAACTGGGGACACGGCGGGACCAGCAGTTAGCCTAATGGCTATGTCGCTGAACTCCCATGTAGTCGACCATGGTTCAAGTCCTGGACCCAGTGGCTTAAACTCACGCCAGGCACGTGTGCGTGCATGCCCAAGATCTTGAGAGGAGAATGGAAGAGGACGGATTACGGCATGGCCATCCTCCCTAGAGGGTGATTTCTCGCTTTCTGTCTCTCTGTCTTTCTGGCAAGCGTGTGTGCCCTACAGCAAAAACCTCTAAAAAAACAAAACAAAACAAAAACCTGGGGACATGGGACTTGGGTGGCACAGCAGTGACACAATACTCTGGAAGGTCATCCACATAAAGAGGCTCCTGGTTCACGTCCAGAGATCTCTGAAAGCATGCTGGGCTTACACATGTCCAAGATCAGGGACTGACTGGGACTAGCAGTAGTAGACAGCAGTATGGTGATCGTCTTGGGAGTACCTTTCCCTTTGTCTCTCTTTCTCTGTCTCTGTCTCTCTCATGCATGGAGAAAGGGAATGAATAAGCTAAAACAATAAAACAAAACCCTGATGACCCTTCAATCTCCAGTACGCTTCTCTCAGTCCTGATCTTCTCAGCCTCTCAGCAGAGCTGACGACTCTCAATCTCTGTCCTCCTGGCCTGAAAACTACCAGATGATCTCCAAGGTTATATGTCTGTGTTTAGAAGTTCCAAAATATAAGTTGAAAAAGGCAATTATACTTGACATGACACTTAAACTCATTTAATGATATAGTAAATTACATCACCATAATCTGAATTTAGAACATTTTAAAGTCCCTGCTATTACACCTTTCAATCTTTCCATTTCTGCTATAGAGTGCAGACATTGGGTATTCATTAAGTAGGGATATAACCATGCCTGTCTTTCATACTCCGGTTTGCTTTGCTTAGCATTAAATCTTCCATATTCATCTGCTTTATATCTAATGTCAGGGTCTCATTTTATGTGGCTGAACAGTATTCCATAGAGTACATGTACTACAGTTTTTCAATCTACTCATCCATTCTTAGACATTTGGGTTGATCTTACATCCTAGTAATTGTAAATAACGCTGCAATAAACAGGGATATGCACATGTTTTCAGACTGAGTGTTTTACTATCCTTTGGGTAGATACCTAAGAGTGGAATTACTGGGCCATATGGCAGTTCTATTTGTAGGTTTCTGAGAAAATTTCATAGTCTTCACAGTTTTGTTTGTTTTTTGGTTTTTTAAATTTTTGTCATGCACCAGAGAGAGAGAGAGAGAGAGAGAGAGAAGTAAGAAATCACACACCCCCGCCCCCCCCCCCCCCCCCCCGAGGGAATAGCCATGCCACAATCCCTTCTTCTCCATTCTCCTCTGGAATTTTGGGCACTCATGCACACATGCCTGGTGAGTTTTTCAAGCCACTAGATCTACGACTTGAACTACAGTCAGCCATGTGAGATTCAGCACCTTAATCACCACACCACCTGCTGGCCCCTATAAAATCTTCTAATACACAACTAACACCATTAGTTCTTCTGGTTTTCAGGCTTTTAGACTCAAACGAGAGCTATACATCTGCTCATCTGGGTCTCTAACTTTTATTTTATTTATTTTTATTTTTGGAGAGGTTTTTGCTATAGGGCTCATGCACTCGCCAGACAGACAGAGAGAGACAGAGAGACAGAAAGCGAGAAATCACCCCCCAGGGGGAATGACCACGCCGCAATCCCTTCTCCTCCATTCTCCTCTCGGGATCTTGGGAACTCACACACACGCACCCGGCGTGAGTTTAAGCCACCGGGCCTGGGACTCGAACTGCGGTCGGCTACATGGGAGTCCAGCAACATAGCCATTACGCTAACTGCTGGTCCCATGGGTCTCTAACTTTTAGACCACAGATTATGGAACTTCTCAGCCTCCATAATCACATAAGCCAATTTCTTATTGAGCTAAACATGGATTGGATTCCTGTTGGTCTTACTGGTTCTCTTTCCCTGGAGAACTCAGACTTATACTCCAGTCTTTCCCCTAGACTGATTCATTATTGGATGTCATGTCTCAGACTGGATGTCCTAGGAAAGAAACTGGGACTCTGACTAGAGGTGGACTGAGTGCCCACGGTAGCAACAGCCGAGGGAGTGAGGCAGAGGGAGAAGAGGAACTATGGGGGACCCTGGGGGGTGGGATGGCCCTTCAGAGTTGTCCCAGATTTAGCCTAGTGACCTGGGGTTTTGTAACTATCCTCTCTTGCAAAGGACTACAGAAGGAGCAAGCTTTGTGTTAGGCAGATCTGTCCGTTGACTTCGATTCTCCAGGAGAGCCTCAGCTGAGCAGTGACCAGCCGACATTCCTGGCAACTTGTAGAAAGAGTGCCCTGGCCCTGAAGGGCTCTGGGCAGCACACTGCAGCACCCACTACGTCTTCGGTTTTTACATTTTCACCAATTCAGCTGGAAACAGGAGGAATTTTTTACTAAATCGATCAAGAAGAAAAGATATCATCCTTTTCGGTCTGTGGGGGGAGTCTGCCTTAGCTACTTAAGAGCTTCAGCAAGCAAAGCTGAATAAGAAACAAACAAACAAAAAATCACCCTTGCTAAGTGATGAAAGAATTCTATAGCAATTGGCAAGAACACTAAGAAGCTAGTGTTCAGATATGAAAACAAAACCTCTAAGGCACTTACAGAAAACACTGGCATTCAAAATGGAGAATCTCACACACATAGGCAGGCTGACAGATTGACAGAAAGACCCATGGTTCCCAAGGCAAACATCTTAGGTTACAGCAGCTCTTGGCTTATTTATTTTCCCCATTAGGTACTGGATTCAAAGGACCTTCATGTGGTACATTGAAGATCAAAGTACATTTTTCAAAGTAGAGGGGAAAAAAAAAAAAAACACAGAAAGAACTAACTATTCCAAATATACATATGTTCTGAGTTGTGAATATTTTCCATCCTTTGTTGTAGGAAAATAAGTTGAAGACAGGAAAGAACTAGGTGATAGAATCAATTGCATACATATCATTGTCAAGAGAAAGACGCCAAATTCAACACACTGTTAGACTGTCTGTAAGCTAAAGCTTTTGAAATTTAAAATAATCAGTGACCACCACACTTGGGGTATCTTTTTCTGTAATTACATTTGAGGCACTTGTAAAAGGAAATTTTCCTTTAAAGAGTTTTACATGGTCAACTCCATAGCCTGGCAGTTAAGACAGGCAGATCTCACATGGCAGCCCTGTAATTCGAGTCCCAAACCTGGGAGTTTGAGAAACACACTAAATGCATAGCCAAAATCTAAAAAAAAGGGAGAGATCGAAAAGAGATTGTAACATGACCACACCCCATGGAAAGAGGGTGCTTTCTCCCTTTTCTTCAATCTTCATCTTTCTCTGTCTCTCTCTAGTGAGCACCCGTGCCCTCTGGCAAAATTGTTTAAAGTTAAACTATAAAGGGTTTTACAGCACTGTTGAATTAACTTGTACGAGGGAGTCTTTAAAAATCTGTGGAAAATGTGTATTATAAAAAAACTACATACAGATTTCAAGGATAGCAGGTGGTATAGTGGTTAAGGCATTAGACTCCCACATGGCTGACCATGGTTCAAGTCCCTGACCCAGGACCCATCCCCAGGGGGGATGGCCACACCGCAATCCCTTCTCCTCCATTCTCCTCTCGGGATCCTGGGCACGCATGCACACGTGCCCAGCGTGAGTTTTTTTTTTTTTTTTTTTTTTTTTTTTTTTTGGAGAGTTTTTTGCTATAGGGCGCGTGCGCTCGCCAGACAGACAGAGAGACACATAGAGACAGAAAGCGAGAAATCACCCCCCAGGGGGGATGGTCACGCCGCAATCCCTTCTCCTCCATTCTCCTCTCGGGATCTTGGGCACGCACGCACACGCGCCCGGCGTGAGTTGTAAGCCACCGGGTCCGAGACGCGAACCGCGGTCGACTACGTGGGAGTCCAGCGACATAGCCATTACGCTAACTGCTGGTTCCCCCCAGCGTGAGTTTTAAGCCATCGGGTCCGGGACTCGAACCACGGTCGACTACATGGAAGTCCAGCAATATAGCCATTACACTAACTGCTGGCCCCAGAAACCTAATTTTTTAAAACTACATATAGATTTTACATTTTTGCATCAAAATAAAGTTATATTTTAATTCCGTTTTTCTGAGAATTTTTGAATACCAAAGCATTGCACAGTGAACATCACATATAATACTTTTCTTTTTTCTGTGAAATCTACTTCCAAATTGTACCTATTCAGCAAGCCAATTCAACAGGTGTTGAGTGTCGGCTTTCTGTAGGGCCAGATATTAGGGCTCACTGAGGGTACATGCACAACTGAGATGCAGTTTCTACTCTCGAAGAGTGAGGGAGACAGACGATTCTAGCATTAAGCAGGAAAATTTCAAGCCAACATATAAAAGGGATGTTCTGGCAATGCTTTGGAAACATTTGCTTACTTCCATAAAGAGACTGAGAGAATGAGGAAAGTTTTCAGAGGAGAAATGGCACCTGAGCCTGGTCTCACAGGATGAGCCGCAGTTAGATGGATGAAGAGTCCTAGGAAGGTGACTCCAGGCTCAGGGAAGGTTAACCACAGGCCAGTGTGTGGCTATTTATGATAGAAAGGGCAGATGGGAGGAGAGAAGCAGAAGAGAAGAGCAGAGAGTTGTGGAGGGCTCTGAATGGCAGTTAAGGAGTTCAGAGTCATTGAGGATAAAATGGCAGGCTTGCATTTTAGACAATTTGTCTGGCAGTTCATGGAGGAAGGACTTTAAAGAGACAACACAGAACTGGGAAGACCAGTAAGGTGGCTCTTTTCCAGACAGGAGATGATGAGACCAACCTCATTCAGCAAGGGTATTTGGGAGCTAGATGAGAGGACTTGTGAGAGAACTATTTCAAGGCAATAGTTGGTCTGGAATATTAACAGGATTTAGGAGTGAGAGAGAGGGAGAAATTAAGTATGGTCTCAGGGTCTCTGGATTAAGCAATGGAATGAATGGGCAGCTGCATAGATAGTTGGACAGATAGAAAATTTAGGACAGCAGGCTAAAATGAAAGGGTAAGGAGTTAAATGGCTTAGTTAAATGTAGATATATGAGTCTAAATCTCTGGAGAAGTCTGAGCTAAACATGGATTTGGGATCAGTTAACATACTCAGCAGTACAGAACTGTAAGGGTTTTGTTTGTTTTTGTTTTTGTTTTTGGAGAGGTTTTTGCTACAGGACGTGTGCACTCGCCAGAGAGACAGAGAGAGACAGAGAGACAGAAAGCGAGAAATCACCCCCCAAGGGGGATGGCCACGCCGCAATCCCTTCTCCTCCATTCTCCTCTTGGAATCTTGGGCACGCATGCACACGCGCCCAGCGTGAGTTTAAGCCACTGGGTCCAGGACTTGAACTGCGGTTAACTACATGGGAGTTCAGCAACATAGCCATTACGCTAACTGCTGGTCCCATGTAGGGTTTTTTTTTTTTTTTTTTAATACATTTTGTTCACTGCTATATATCTAGCATCTAGAACAGTGCATACTGGAAGTATCTGTCAGAGGAAGAATAGTTAAATTCACAGAAGTGAAAGAAATTGTCCAGGTAGATATATGAGATATAATGAGAAAGAAATGGTCAGAGGTCACACCATCACATAGAGATACATAACTTGTGCATTTTCACTTTTATCCCTGCCAGCACCAAGTACAAACCTTCTATAGTTCAAGTTTAACAAAAAAGTACCCAGAAAAAATTCCCACCTGATTACCCATCATAATTTTTGTTTGTTTGTTTGTTCTTGCCTTAGGATACATGAGCTTCCCAGAGAGAGAGAGACAGTGAGAAGTCACCCCGTGGATGGATGGCCACACCATAATCCCTTCTCCTTCATTCTTCTAGGATTTGGGGCATGCACGCACACATGCCCAACATAATTTTCAAGCCACGAGGTTCAAGGCAGGACTCAAAGTGCAGTCGGCCACATAGGACTGGTGGAAGATGACTGTGGAGTGACGAACCCTATGAAGGGTTTTCTCTCACTTTCTCCCCTCTCTCTCATACACACCTGCTTCCTATCATAAAAAAAGAAAAACGAGAAAAACACTAATCTATGTGAAAGATACTTAATCTTTTCATTGCAGCAATTCCTGGATAGTTGACTTTCTAATCCACTTTTTACATGTATTGATATATTTCCTTGCATAAATTTCAAGACAGGATCCAATGAACAGGCACAACTAAATCTAACACTTAGAATGAAAATTCTTTCCTCAAGATGATTGTCTTAACATAGGTTTTCCCCAGAAGCAGCCCTGAGGAAAGATTTGAATGCATGTTGTTTATCTGGGAGTGGCAAGTGGGAAAGGGCAATGGGGAACTGGAGAAAAGAAAAAAGGAAGGGAAAGCAGTTGGTAAAGGTCCATGACCACAGAAGTCACTGCTGTGGATAACTGGAACCCAGTCCCACTGGGGAAACTCAGACAGCTAGTGTAAAGCCCAGGAGTAAGGATTATTTTAGTCAAGAGGCAGGGGAGCTGAGGTATTTATACCCCAGTCAGTTCTTGCTTGAAGGCTGCTTTCAGAGTTAACTCCCTAGGTCATCAGCCTGCTGGGTGAGGGCCAGCAAAAGCCCTTGGGTAAAGAAATGCAGATGCTGACGGTTGGACCTGCTTGTTCCAAGGGGATGGGCCTGGATCACACAGGGGCATTGACAGCACCGGCCACAGTAATGACCTATACAGAAATTATTTCCATTTACTGAGTCACTGCTCTGAGCATACCTTTCTACATTTACTATTTCATTTTCCAACTCATAACAACCCTCTGAGGTAAATATGATTATTATTATTATTAGAATTTTACAACTGAAAAGTGAAGGTACTGCCTGGGGAGGTGGCACACCTGTAACAATGTGACATTCTATGAGTCTGGCCTAGACGGGAAAGTTCTGCGTTTGTGTCCAGAGACCTCCCTGAGTGCACAGGGCACACACGTGACCATGAGCTGGGGCTGGCGAGGGCTGGGGCTGGATTGCAGTGCTGGGAACCTGCGGGGGGTGGGGGGTGCTGCCTCTCAGTCTCTCTGTGTGTCTATCTCTCAATGTCTCCCTTGCTCATGGACTGAACGAATCCATAATACATACCAGCACATATAAATCGAGGGTGGAGAGCCCCTACAACGTCACACACTAGTGCCCAGGACAATATGTTAGACCGTCAGGAAAGTCTTCTTGTATTTTTCTATGCAAAAATGAGTCGTGACTTTCACAATGACCCAGTATCTGGCCCCAAGTCTCAATCCTAAACCAGCAGCCTGTGCTGGGAGCACTCCCTCTGCCCCTCATCAGTATAAACAGACCCCCATTCCACGCACAGTGGGGCTCACGTCAGACCAGTGTGTCCTTTCTAGCCATGGAGCACTGCACTGCGTCCTTTGCTGGCTCCTTCATGTTGGCATTGAGAGCTGTGCCAATTACTCAACAGTCAGTTGACCAAAAACAGGACAACTTTGTGCAGGCAAGCAGAGTTCTATGGGCCTTTGACTGAAACTTCCAAATGAACATTTCATGTGGCCAAGGGTTCAGAGAGAAAGGAGGTTGTAACGAATCTCCATGGTGTCTGGCGAAAGGCAGCGCCTGAACCACCCGAGCTCGAATGCCACTATAAGGAGGTCGTCCCGGTATTCCGGACACGAAGTCACTGTTATCTGAAGTCGGAAACTTTCCTGAAATAGCTCCTAATTGTACAATGTAGTACATCATAAAAGTTTACGACACCCCTCCAATCCCTGATCACAAGACAAAACTGGACCAGTCAGGGCATTCCATCAATGACTATGGCGTTATTTTTAGACTTTCCCTCCAACAGAGAAACAAGTCCATGTAGCTACAGTAACCTCCCTTTGATAGACTGCTGCAGTGTGAGGGGCTTTCTTTTCTGGAACACGCTGTGTGTATTCGGAGTGACTTTAGGCCAACCAAAGTCCTAGTCTTCTGAGAAAACATAAAAATGAGCACCTATATCTTCATACATTTAAGTCATGACATTTAAATCCTGTTTTGAAAAAACCTGAATTCTTGAAAGGCTACACTGCTAACTCCTTTGGACCCTTATTTTTTTCTTTCATAATTATTCAAAGAATTTCCCTAGGTTCTTTGATTCTACGGAAAATTCATTGCTAAAAAAAAATTTAAAATAAAAAATAAAAATACATTTTCCCTGTAAGTCTTTGTAAAACTAGAAAACAATTAAAAGAAGTTTAAGAGACAATCGTACCCAGTGCAGAATCAAATATTGAGGAGCAGATGCAGAAGCTAGAAGTGCAGCTGACACGAATCCCCCAGTGGCTGCCCGATGCTGGTTAATTCTCTCTCTGAGAGACATGATCAGCCATGGATGGCAGTCTCTGGAGGCAAAATAAATAAATAAATAAATAAATAAATAAATAAATAAATAAATAAATGCAAGCAGGCTCCAAAGTCTGCAACAATTAATTAAAAGGAGTATTGCTGTGGATATGCATCTGGAACAACTTTGAAAATTAAATTAGAGCACGAAACGTTAGGATCTTCTGCATCCCATCAGACAGAATCCCCAAATCACCCCTCCCAGAGGGAGTTAGGTTTATGTGCCTTTAACATAAACATTATAAGGATCGTTTTTTTAGTAGGATGAAAGAATATTCAAAGTACTACTGAGAGGAAACCACCAAAAGGTGGGTCTGGGAAACATGGGTCTATAAATCCAGCAACAAGGACTTCTGAGGTTTCTGCACCGTCCTTCCCCATTTATTTATTTATTTATTTATTTATTTGTGTATTTATTTATTTATTTATTTTTATTTGCTATAGGGCATGTGCACTCACTCACTCACTAGAAAGGGAAGGGAGAAATCCCCCAAGGGGAATGGTCACACCACAATCTCTTCTCATCCATTCTTCTCTCAGAATTTTAGACATGCATGCACACACACCCACTGTGCTTTCTAAGCCACTGGATCTGGGATTCAAACCACACAGTCGGCCATGTAGGAGCCAGCCACCTTAACCACTACACCGCCAACTGGCCCTCCCTATTTAAATTTGTTTTTAAGTTTGTTTTTCTTGGGATCAGCAGATGGCATAATGACTATGTTACTGGACTCCCAAGTAGTCGACCACGGTTCGAGTCCTGGACCCAGTGGCTTAAACTCACGCCGGGTGCTTGTACATGTGTGCCCAAGATCCCGAGAGGAGAATGGAGGAGAAGGGATTGTGGTGTGGCCATGCTCCTTGGGGGGTGATTTATTGCTTTCTTCTCTCTGTCTCTCTCTTTCTGGTGAGTGTACATGCCCTATAGCAAAAAAACATCTCCAAAAAAAAGGTTGTTTTTTTTTTTTGAGTAAGAGAGACAAGGAGAGTCAAAGATGGGCACCAACAACACAGTCTCAACACTGCTATCCACCCCCCTCAACCTCAAGTGACCCTGGAACATGGGCTTATTCAAGGAGGTTTCGGGACACAAACTCAGAACCTTCTCATGTGGGTCAGCCTTGCAGAGCATAGTTTTAGCCCTGTGCCACCATCCAGTCTTCCTTTCCCATTTAATCCAGAAACTACTTCCTCTCCTCAGCTGACAGTGCAGAAGTGCCTAGAGACACTTCACTGAAGACCGACTCAGACAAGTCACCATGGTTCGTGCCCTTTCTCTACTTGACAGTCTCGACAGCAAAGCAATAGGAGGCTCTCCTTGTGAGACAATTTAGATTGAGTTCATATTCAATCAGAGCCCCAGACTCACGAAGACTCAGTCACGAATATCTCAAGGTGTGTGAAGAGTTTGGGCTGTGAAGAAAAACTCAAGCTTCACCCTTGTGCCGTTGCTAGCATCCTGGTAGGATCCTGCTAATGGACTGTGCCTACCAAAGTGGGCACACGTCAGCACCGACCGGGTGACAACGGCACTTGTTAGCGGATGGGAGAGTGTCGAGTTGCGTTGTGAAGTCCTTGGTTCTTTGGGTCCGGATCACTAAAATTAGAGATCTGTCCCTAGGCGTAAAATGAAACCACAACCACGAATGAAGTAGGTAGAAAAGAAGATTTAATAGGAAAGAAAGGAAAGGAAAGAAAGGAAGTACACCCAAAAGGCTCTTGGGCGGGCAGATTGCCAGGTGGCAACCGTGCTTGGTACTAGTTAACCCTTATTTTTATTACTAGAGCTCATGAATATTCATTAGTGGGAGGCCCCTTACGCTGCCTATGTCCTTCCTTTAAATTTGAATCCACACGTTTTTTTCCCTGCACCTGCGCACCTTCGTCACAGGTAAAGAATGAAGAGCTTGATCACCTAACTGCGCATGCCCGATGCGAGTCAGGTTGCCCCAATTAGACTGCCCAGTTAGTCCATCACACTAATGGAATTAGGGCATCGACCAAAACGTTTGCTTAGGTCTTTTTGATAAGAGAAAAATCTACAAATCATCCCTGTGCACTTCCCTCAGGCCTCAAGGAAGGAAGATGGCAAATTGCCTCACCTTCCTGGCACCCAGAGCTAGATGAGCCTTTCACTTTTCTCTTAGGGCTGCCCGCTCACGCTCACAGCTAACTAACTGCCTACCACACACTAAGCTGGTTTTTTGTTTGTTTGTTTGTTGAGAGGTTTTTGCTGTAGGGCACGTGCGCTCGCCAGAAAAACAGAGAGACAGAAAGTGAGAAATCATTCCAGGGGGGATGGCCACGCCGCAACCCCTTCTCCTCCATTCTCCTCTCAGGATCTTGGGCAAGCACACACATGCACCTGGCATGAGTTTAAGCCACCGGG
Organism: Tupaia tana; assembly: GCA_026018925.1. NCBI lineage: Eukaryota > Metazoa > Chordata > Mammalia > Scandentia > Tupaiidae > Tupaia > Tupaia tana. Next base: position 10,994,056 of record JAKSZU010000013.1, on the reverse strand, counting down.
TCCAGGGTCCGAGACTTGAACAATGGTTGACTACATGGGAGTCCAGCAACATAGCTATTATGCCAACTGCTGGTCCCTGTTATTTTGTTTTTTTCGTTTGTTTGTTTTTAAAGAATTATTTTTTATTTAACTTTATTTATTTATTTATTTTTAATTTGTCCATAGAGAGACAGGGCAAGAGTGAATGAGTGAGAGAGAAAGTGAGAAAGTAAGAAAGCAAGCCGCCAGGTCCAGGACTGGAATCATGGTGGGCCATGTGGGAGTCCAGCACCCTTAGCCACCATGCCTCCTGCCGGCCCCGGCACTAGGCTGTTTCAAAAAAGATACTAGGAAATAAGTGATATGATGTCTTAAAATAAGAGATAAGGGGACTGACCCTGTGGCGTGGTGGTTAAGGTAACCAGTTCCCACATGACCAACTGTGGTTCGAATCCCAGCCTTGGAGTCTTGAAAAGCATGTGGGACATGTGTCTGCATGATTCAAAGCCTGATAGGATGGAGAAATGGAGAGTGGATTGCAGGGTGACCACGATTAGGGGCTATTTTCTCTCTGTCTCTCCTTTCTCTCTCTGGTAAGGGCATGTGTCCCATAGCTAAAAAAAAAAAAAAAAAGTATTTTCTATCTTCAATCTCAGAAGATAAGAATGATGCCAAAAATTTACATTAAAAAGTATATTTAAAATTTTGGGGGCCCGCCCGCGACGTGATGATTAAGGCAGCTGGATCCCACATCGCTCACTTCATGGTTTGAGTTCCAGACCCAACAGCTTGAAAAACAGGCTGGGTGCATGTGCATGTATGCCCGGAATCCCGAGAGGACAATGGAGGAGAATGGATTTGGCATGGCCATCCTCCCTGGGCTTGAGTGTTTGATCTCTCTCTCTCTCTCTCAGCACAAGTACTCTATAGCAAAAACTTCAAAAACATATTTTTGGTATAGCAGAAGATAAAACAGTAGCTTGACACGCTACTTTTTCTATAAAGATATATATAAGTTTAGGTACATAGAGGCCTAATTACATGTAAAATAATCTCTTTTTTTGAGATAAATCTTTTCTACTATTTTCACTAAATACTTACAAATAAAGGAATCTGGGCAAAAACCTACTAGTAGGGTCAGGATGCTGGGAACACTTTGAATACTCGCTCTCAACTCCAGCAGTGGCTTCCCCTGTCCTAGAGGGTGCCTCCTGTTTTTTGGGGGGTTTTTTGTTTGTTTGTTTTTGAATTATTTTGTTAACTTTATTTATTTTAATTTCACCAGAGGGACAGAGAGAGAGAGAGACTGAGAAAGTAAGCCACCAGACCTGGGACTCAAACCACAGTCAGCCATGTGGGAGTCCAGCACTCTTAACCACCACACCACCTGCCGGCACCCGTCCTATTTTCTGGGCACCCGTCAGACTCTCAGCCCTCATGGGAAGGGTGGGGCGTGGAGAGAGACACAGTGTGTGAATGAGAGAGCGAGAGAGAGCATGAGAGAGTGAGAGTGGAGTTAGGAAAGGCGGACCGGAGAACTCAAAAAGTCCTCTTCCAAGTAAGGGGCACCAGGCCATGAGGACGAGCCCCGGCTCTGGGGTGCTCTCGCGGTCTGCAGAGCTGCACGGCTCCACTGTCACATGGTCCTGGGGCCAGTGCGGGGAGCTGGCTCACAGGTGAAGAGAGAACCCGGTTTTCCCGAGGAGCACGACCCCCAAGGCCCTCTTCCCTAAGGGAGGTCCCTTTTGTTGCCTACAGGTAGACCCTGCAGACAGTTTCATTCTCTACAGAATCAGTCAGTGCCCATCACGATCCCGTCTTCACTGGCAGGGAAGTAGACAGCCATCCCTCCAGAGGAGTCGGGGCAGTGCTGCGTGGTCCACTCGGGACCGGAACACGCCAAAGGCCTTCGGTCCCGAGTCCCCGTCAGTCGTCGGCATCCTCTGATTCTTCTGCCGACTCTGACGCACTCTCTGGCACGTCATCTCCCACCTGCTGGAACTTTCCGGGCGTGGTCCATCTCCGTGTATTTCATGAAGCACTGGTTCACCTCCTCCTCGGTGCCGTAGTGCGGCTGGTGAGGAGACCGACTTCACCCGCAGCTTCTAGCTGACCTGGTGCAGGCTGTCTCTGTACTCATCAGCTGGGCTTCGCCCAAGGCCACCACCATCACCTTGTTCTTCCCAAAGAACATCCTGCTGTGCGCCCAGGCGCTCCGGATGTCCTTCAGCCTCTGTGCCTCATGTTGGCCACGGAGGAGATGAAGAGGTACTTGTATGTGTCCACACATTTCTGAAGCTCTTCTACAAGGTTCTGTTTTAGCTCCAAGCCTTTCTTGGCAGTTTTGGCTAGGGAAACTTACTCGTTGCGCTTGGATTTGGGCATCCGTAAAATAATCTTAAGAGATAAACGAAACACAAAATGATGTCTGCCCCTGAAGAGGGTCAGCAGGACTGAGAGTCAAGGTAGGGTGAGGACACGCCGTTCCCTCTGCGCCTTTCAGGCTTTGTCTTTGTACCGTAGACAGGTCTTTCTGCTAAGTGCTGAACATTTGGAAATGGGAGTCCATTGGTGAATTGAGAAAGCAGGAGCAGAGGAGCATGAAATCTGGAATGTTCTGTGCATGGGAGATTGAGACGACCTTGCAGGAGACTTGAGGCACCATCGGGAAATAGCAGCTTCAGGATCCACCCAGCCCAGGCTGAGGAAGCTGGGGCTTCTGGGAGTTCACCACCCGCCATGATCAGACCATGCTGAGAGCTACAGGGCAGGAAGGCGGGGGCTACTGACCCCTGAGCACACTGAGGCAGGGTGACCGTAACTGCTGAGAGGCAAAAAGATCATTGGGCCCAGAGATGCAGATTCCGGCAGCTGCAAACCCGCTGGGCACACACTGAGGCCTCTGAGGGCCTGGCAGGGCACCCACAGCTCCCCTAACACCGTGAGATAGTGACCTACTGACCACACTGAGAAAGCGCCTAGCCTTGCAGGGCCTTCCGTCTGGCTAGACTGTTGGCTATGCTGTTGTGAGACGTTGCAGGGGCTCTATGGGAAGTAAGGAGGGAAAGAGGGCCTGGACGAGCATGAGCAGTGAGCCGGCTGTGCTGTCACCCTCCCGTGCTAAACTCAACTACTCAGTCCTGTCTGTCCCCTTTGACCAGGCCTGGGTCAGAATCCTCTTCCATTTTTGAATGACTGGCAGCCATGCTCAGCCTATCAAAATCAGCTCTGAAGGCAGCCATCAGCGGCACAAGGGTGAAACACAACTGCCCTGTGAGGCTGTCCCCACGGGAGGTTTCCAGCTCAAGCCTGGAGACCTCCCTGTATATACCAGGTGCGTGTGTGCCTGTGATCCAGGGCCGGCGAGGGCTGGGGTGGGTCCTGGCATCAGGGCTCTGGTGGGCATTTTCTCTCTGTGTCATGGAAATAAATGAATACATTTTTAAAATTGTTTTGGAACCAGCAGATGGCATAATGGTTACGTTGCTGGACTCCCACATAGTCAACCAGGGTTTGAGTCCCAGATCCTGCAGCTTAAATCTCACACCAGGCACATGTGAGTGCGTGCCCAAGACCCCGAGAGGAGAATAAAGGAGAAGAGATTTAATTTTTTTTAAAAAAAGGAGAAGGGATTGCGGTATGAGGGGGTGATTTCTCATTTTCTCCTCCCTGCCTTTAGCAAAAATCACTCTTAAAAAAAAAAAAAAAAGCAAATTGGGACCCAGCAATTGGTGTAATGGCTATGTTGCTGGACTCCCATGTAGTCGACCGCAGTTCGAGTTCTGGACCCGGTGGCTTAAACTCATGCCAGGTGTGTGTGCGTGACCAAGATCCCAAGAGGAGAATGGAGGAGAAGGGATTGTGGTGTGGTCATCCCCCCTGGGGGGTGATTTCTCGCTTTCTGTCTCTCTGTCTCTCTCTGTCTTTCTGGCGAGCGCATGTGCCATATAGCAAAAATCTCTCAAAAAAAAAAAAAAAAGTAAATTGTTTTAATTAATGAAAATTGGCTCTCAAAATGCTGATTTTTTGCTGTGTCTTTACTAGAGCTTGCAAACAGTTCAGCCAGACAGGGGAATACTAATATTTTAAAAAGAAGTTTTCTTTCTGGGCTTTGGTGTGTGGCCTTGGAGAAAGGGCAAATGAGTAGGGAAAAAGAGAGAGTGCCTGCGCGAGCTCCCTGTGCTTCTTGTCACTAATTACTGTGAACTTGGTATCTCAAAGCAGCATAAACTTATTATCTTACCAGTCCTGCAGTTCAGAAAGTCAGATTCAGGTCTCGCTGAACTAACACCAAGGTGTCAGAAGGGCTGTGTCCCTTTCTGTAGACTCCAGGGAAAATCTGTGGCCTTGCTTTCTCCGGGGTCTAGAGGGTGCCAATACTCCTCAGCTTGGGGCTTCTTCCTCCATCGTGAAACCACCCGCAGTAGGCCAAGACCTTCCACAGTGAGTCACTCTGACGGCCTCTGTACCACCCCCGACTTTCACAGGCCCTTCCGATCATACTGGGCCCACCCAGATAATCCGGGATAATCTCCCCATCTCAAGATCATTGACAGTTCACTACATGGGCAAAGTAACTTTATCCAGGTAATAGAACATATTGACAGATTCCAAGGATTAGGCTGTGGCCATCTTTGGGGGATGTGTATCAGCCAGCCATGTAGCCTTGTGGTTAAGGGAGACAGATCCCACATGACCAACTGCAGTTCCAGCCCTGGCCCTGGCAGCTTGAAAAACACACCAGGCACATGTGTGTGCAAGACCAAAATCCTGACAGGATGGAGAAGGGATCGCAGCATGACCACTCCCCATTGGAGGGTGTTTTCATTCTCTGACTCTCTGGTAAGCACACACACCCTCTGGCAAATAAAGAAATAGTGTTATATTGATGCCTTAATTTTTCCTAAAATAAATTCAATTCTATGTGACCTCGCTTATTCTTTTTATTCCACGTGATTTTTGAAACTCTAACTTGGCTATATACATAGGACCCTCCGTTCATTTCTCCACATAGAGTTCCATCAGACTTATTTTTCCAACCCTAACTTTGATCATTATATTTTTAATTAGAGAGAAAGAGAAAGGCATTTCTGATGGGTTCTCATCACGTCGTGATCCTTCCATCCCAGCCCCAGTCAGCCCAGACCTCGTGCACGTGCCACTGTGTGTGCTGCATTCATTTTCCCAGCCCATTTTGCCTGAGCCCAGAACCCAATTAGAAATGCACACAATTCTCTCAGGCAGCCCCAGCCTCTGCTTGCTCTGGGTTCTGATCATTCCTTTTTGTTTTTAAGTTTCTTTCTTTCTTTTTTCTATGAGCAAGAAAGAAAAAGAGAACATCCCAGCAGGTTCTTGAACTGCAACCCACCCTCAGCCTTGGCCAGCCTCCATCAGGAGCAAGCACATGCTCAGTATACTCGAGGCGGTCTCAGGATACGCGCCCAGAGCTCTCCCGTGGGAGTTAGCCTCACGAAGCATCACGGTTTACCATTGTGCCACCATCTGGCCCTGAGCCCTGGTCAATTTTTAAAGCATGATTATGGGCCTCCACAGGAAGTGATGTGGCAAAATACTACCTTAAACAGTTGGAAAATAAGAAAAAAAGTTATAGATTTAATTTAACACTTAAAATTAAAACAAAAATAGTAACAGTGGATTTATTTATTTATGTATGTATTTACTAGAGAGATTTTTGCTATAGGGTGCATGGACTCACTGGAGAGACAGAGAGAAAGAGAGAAAGTGAGAAATCACCCTCAAGGGGGGATGACCATGCTGCAATCCCTTCTCCTCCATTCCCCTCTTAGTATTCTGGGCATGTACATACTCATGCCCAGTGTGAGTTTCAGTCCTCCAGATCTGGGATTCAAACTGCAGTTGGCCATGTGGGAGTCCAGTGCCTTAACCACTATGTCACCTGCTGATTTCTTTTTTTTAATTTTACTTTTAATTTTTAAAAATTTGCTATGGGGCATGCACATTTGCCAGAGAGAAAAACCTTGAGAAAGCACCCCTGGGGGAGAGCCACATCACAATCCCTTCTCCTCCATCCTTCTTTTGGGATTTGGGCACACACGCAACTTACTGGGTCCAGGACTCAAACCATGCTGTCAGCTATGCGGGATCCAGCGGCCTTAACCACCGTGCCACCAACTGGCCCCACTTCCATTTATAAATGAGAAAATAAAGTCTGAGAGACGTGAAGAGAACTACCCCGGTCACATAACTGGTCAATGGCAGAACCAAGATTTGATTTTGAGTTTTCAGAGATTTTTTTCTTTTAAGTTCATTACTTGATTTCTTCCATAAGAGTGAGGGAAAAAAGGAAAAGGAAAAGGAAAAGGAAAAGGAAAAGGAAAAGGAAAAGAAAGAAAGGAAGGAAGGAAGGAAGGAAGGAAGGAGAGAGAGAGGAGTCCCAATGAGACCTTCACACTGCAGTTCACCCTCAGCCCCAGCCTCGGCCGGCCTAGATCATAGGCCTCCATGTACCCATGTACCTGCTGGAGAGGGCTTCTCTCTCTCTCTTCCTCTCAATAACTAAACTTTTTTTTTTTTTTTGAGAGGTTTTTGCTATAGGGTGCATATACTCGCCAGAAAGACAGACAGAGACAGAGAGACAGAAAGCGAGAAATCACCCCCCCAGGGGGGATGGCCATGCCGCAATCCCTTCTCCTCCATTCTCCTCTCAGGATCTTGGGCACGCACACACACATGTCTGGCATGTGGGTCTGGGACTTGAACCACAGCCGACTACATGGGAGTCCAGCGACAAAGTCATTACACCACCTGCTGGTCCCAAATAAACTATTTTTTTTAAAAAAGCCCGAACTCTAAAAAAGAAATTAAAAGATAAATTATAAATTAAAAGATAATAATAATTATAAATTATTATAAATAATTTACACAATAAAAGTCAGGAACAAAACATAAAAGAGGGCCAGCACTGTGGCCTGGTGGTCAAGGCATCAGGTCCCACATGACTGAGCCCACAGTTGGAGTTCCAGACCCACTGGCTTGAGAAATGCACCAGGCATGTGTACGCGAACTCCCAGAATCCTGAAAGGAAGGCGAAATGGAGGAAAAGGGATTGGCACATCACCATTCCCCATGGGCGGGGTGCTTTTTTGCCCCCCCCCACCCCCCGCTCTCTTTCTCTCTCTCTCTCTCTCATCCATCTGGACTCCCACATGGCCGACCGCTATTTGAATCCCAGACCTGGTGCCTTGCTTTATCATTTACACTCTCTTGCTCTCTCTTGCTTTCTCTCACTCTGTCCCTCTCTGGTCAAATTATAGTAAGTAAATAAAATAATAAAATTAAGTTTTAAAAAATCTTTAAAAAAATGGTTAAAGTGGTAACATTTATATTATATGTACTTAAGTACAATTTTAAATATTAAAATTAAGATTAAAGGGGACCAACAGACGGCATAATGGTTACATTGCTGGACTCCCATGTAGTTAACAACAGTTCAAGTCCTGGACCTGTTGGCTTAAAATTCACACCAGGTACATGTGCATGGGTGCCCAAAATCCCAAGAGGAGAATGGAGGAGAAGGGACTACAGCATGGCCATCCCCTCTGGGGGGTGATTTCTCGCTTTCTGTCTCTCTGTCTCTCTCTGTCTCTCCGGCAAGCGCATGTGCCCTACAGCAAAAATCTCTCTCTCAAAAAAAAAAAATTAAGTTTAAAAAAGATGTTTAATATTTTATCTTCTTGTTAAAAGATATATTTGATATTAAGTTATTAAAGCAATAATTTAATAATGTTATTTAATATTTACTATTATTTAACATATCATTATTATTTAATAATAATATTTAAGTAACAAATTTATTTCTTCCATGAGCAAGAAAGAGAGAGATGGACACAGAGAAAGAGACAGTATCTTCATTTAGGGTCTCAATGTACAACCTATGCCTCGCTTAAGGTATCTCTGGATCCTGGGTACACAGCTGCCCAGGGTACTCAGGGAGTTCTCTGGCCTCGAACCAGGGGTTTACCTGTGTGGGACTGCCTTGCAGAGCATTGCCTTTTACCAGAGTGTAACCATGTGGCCCTGATTTTCTATTATCTCTGAGGCTAATGTTTTCAAAACTTTTTTGCAAAAACTGTTGCAGAGTTACTATACAACCTAAAGAAATTTAATTCCTATAAGGAGATACTTTGTAGCCATCCAGAAATCAGAAAGATCACATTCACTCCAGATTCTTTTTCTCTTTTTCTTTCTTTCTTTCTTTTTCTTTCCTTCTTTCTTTTTTTTAGAATTATTTAACTTTATTTATTTAGCTATCTACTTTAATTTGACCAGAGAGGGACAAAGCGAGAGAGAGAGAGAGAGAGAGAGAGAGAGAAAGAGAGAGAGAGAGAGAGAAAGTAAGAAAGCAAGCCTCCAGGTCCGGAATTCGAACTGTGGTCGGCCATGTGGGAGTCCAGTGCCCTTAAACACCATGCCACCTGCTGGCCCTCACTTCAGATCCTTAATCTGGAGAAAACCTACTATTAGCATCGCCTATACCATCTCCTTTGTCCTTTACACAAAGAAAGTCGAAGTCCTCGAAGGTGGTTTTTTCTTCGGTTTTGCTTTCACTTAGAGGCCTTGGTGCCATACCCAGACAGCAACTATTGGTTTCCGCCATATCCCTGCATAATATGTGGATTAATGCAGGTGAGACACGGTCAAGAAAAGCAGAGGAAGAAGATCTAGGAAGAGAATTCAATAGTAATTCAATTTATTAAGTGAAACAAAAGTAAATATTAGGAAGAATTTTTAGCAAGATATTTCATAATTGTCAATGTAGAGATAAACAAGATGGTCTCTATCATCAAGAAGTTTATAGATTGATAGAAGAGATGTTCTGCATTTTTTAATATATTGAAACTGCGGGACCAGCAGTAGGCGTAATGGCTATGTCACTGGACTCCCACATAGTCAACCCCGGTGGCTTAAACTCACACCAGGCACGTGTGCATGTGTGCCCAAGATCCCGAGAGAAGAATGGAGGAGAAGGGATTGCGGCATGGCCATCCCCCCTGGGGGGTGATTTCTCGCTTTCTGTCTGTCTCTCTCTGTCTTTCTGGCGAGCGCATGCGCCCTATAACAAAAACCTCTCCAAAATAAAAAAAGAGAAAAGAAAAAAGAATATATTGGAACTGTCAGAAAGACCACTTCGAACTGACTTAAACGAAAATGGGAACATACAGAGCCATGTAAATAGGAAATCATACCTGATTTGGGATACAAAACTGTAATCAGGTGGGATTTCTGTTCACTTTTCTACTTTGTCTTCCACAGTTTTGTTTTTAATTTATTATCAGTCTCCAGTGGTGTTTCAGGCTGCTTCAGACTTAATTTTTTTTTTTTTTTTTTTTTTTTTTTTGCTACAGGGTATGTGCCCTTGCCAGAGAGACAGAGACAGAAAGTGAGAAATCACCCCCCAAGGGGTATGGCTATGCCATAAGCCCTTCTCCTCCATTCTCCTCCTGGGAGTTTAGGCACACACATACACACACACGTGCCTAATGTGAGTTTCAAGCCACTGGGTCCAGGACTCGAACTGTGGTGAACATGTGGGATTCCAGCAATATCGCTATGGTATCTACTGGCTCCCAGAGTGAGTTTTAAGCTGTTGGTCCAGAATTCGAACCACTGTTGGCCATGTGGGCGTCCAGCAATGTAACCACCATGCCACCTACTGGCCTCCAGATCTAGTCTTTTTTTTTTTTTTTTTTTTTTTTTTTTTTTTTTTTTTTTTTTGAGGGGGAGAGGTTTTTGCCAGAAAGAGAGAGACAGAGAGACAGAAAGCAAGAAATCACCCCCCAGGGGGGATGGCCACGCCACAATCCCTTCTCCATTCTCCTCTCAGGATCTTGGGCACTCACACATACGCGCCCAGCGTGAGTTTAAGCCACCAGGTCCGGGACTCGAACCACTGTCAACTACATGGGAGTCCAGCGACATAGCCATTACACCAACTGTTGGTCCCAAGATCTAGTAAATTTTACAGTGGGATCTCAGTTGAAAAGAGAGTATACCATACCTCTTTCTCAATGGTCTCCATGAAAGTTGCGCCAAGTCTCACTAACTCTTTTTAAAAAATAAATAAAGAAAGAACCATTCATTTTATTTTTATTCATTCAGTCATTTTCATCTGACCAGAGGAAGACAGACACACAGAGAGAAGGGAAGTGAAAAAGCAAGCCACCAGGTCCAGGACTTGAACCATGATCGGCATGTAGGAGTGTCCAGCGCCTTAACCACCACACCACCTGCTGACCCGACTCACTAACTCTTGATTGGCTCACATGCCCATTCTGAACCAGTCATTGTGGCCAGGGTAATGAACTGGACTACTTGGCCAGCCCAGTTTCACAACCTGTGCTTGAGCGTCAAGGTCAGGCCAACTCATCCCAAAGCCATTAGATGTGTGGTCTGAATGTGCCCCCCCAAATCCATGTACTGAAATTAATCACCAATGTTATGAAGAGGTGGAGCTTTTAGGTGATCAAGTCATGAAGCAGAATTAGCACTTTATAAAAGGGCTTAAGGGAGTGAGTCTGCCTCTTCAGTCCCTTCCACGTGGGCACACGATGCTGGTTCCCTTTAGAAATCTCAGCAACAAGACGCCATCTTGGAAGCAGAGGGCAGTCCTCACTAAACACCTGACCTGCCAGTGCCTTGATCTTGGACATCCCAGCCTCCAGAACTGTGAGAAATAAATTTCTATCATTTACAAATTACCCAGTCTGTGGTATATTGTTACAGCAGCACAATCAGGCTAAGACAGACAAGGTGGGCTAGGGCCTGCCAGGAGGAAGCAGAAGTGATACAGAGTGGGAAGATGCTGGGTATCGAAAGTAACAACTGGAGGGTCCAGCAGTTAGCATAATGGCTATGTCACTGGACTACCATGTAGTCGACCATGGTTCAAGTCCCAGACCCAGTGGCTTAAACTCATGCCAGGTGCATGTACGTGCATGCCCAAGACCCCGAGAGGAGAATGAAGGAGAAGGAATTGCGGCATAGCCATCCCCCCTGGGGGGTGATTTCTCACTTTCTGTCTCTCTGTCTCTCTCTCTCTGTCTTTCTGGTGAGCTCACGTGCCCTATACCAAAAACCTCTCAAAAAATTAATTAATTAATAATAATAATAATAATAATAACAGCAGGAGCCAGCCAGTGGCATGGTGGTTAAGGCAGCTGGACTGTACCTAGCCAATTGCACAGTTCAAGTCCCAGAGCTGGCGTTATAAAAAACACGCCAGATTCGTGTGAGAGCCCAAAATCCTAAGAGGAGAATGGAGAAGGGATTGTAGTGTGGCCATGCCCCCTGAGAAGGGCTTTCTCATCCTCCTCCTTCTCTGTCTCTGTCTTGCAAGTGCATGCATCCGCTAGCAAATTAATAAATAAATCATAGCTTGTCTAGGGCCAGTAGGTGGCATGGAGGTTAATGTGCTGGACTCCCACAGGGCTGACTACAATTCAAGTCCCAGACCTGGCCACTTGCTTTTTCATTTTCCCTCTCTCTCTCTCTCTCTCTCTCTCTCTCTCTGTCTCTCTCTCTCTAGTGAGTACACATGTCTTATAACAAATTTAAAATAATAATAATAATAATAATAATAATAAATACAATTAAATAAATAATTCTTTAAAAAATAATAAGTAACAGCTGGCCCTTCCATGTGGTGTCGGCAGGAGAGTGCCACAGCATGATAGCTGAGTTCCCATGGGAGGCCTGAGTTTGTTTCCTGACCGGATTGAAACAGGCTAGGCCTGCTTAACAAGCTGGGGGAAAAAGAATCACAGCATGGCCAGGCTTTGTCAAAAATACCTGTCTCTTTCTCTCTGTCCCTCTGTCTCTCATTCTCTCTCCTTTTTCTCTCTCATTCATCCCTCTCTCATACAAAAATATAATACAACAAAATAGCAGCTGCCTACTGTATGAAACAGAACAGAGATTTACATGAGTAGTAAAGGAGTTAAGAGAGCACTACTTCAACTGAGGGACAAAGAGCTTACAGGTAGTAGGAGAAATGACTTGCACTTTTTTAATATATTGAAAATGTCGAAAAGCTCACTTCAAACGGACTTAAAACAAAAATGAAAATGTACCGGGCCAGGTAAATAAAAAAGTAGAAGTAAAAAGTAAATAAAAAGTCAACACCCGATTCAGGAAGTGAAACTAATCAGGTGGGGTTTCTGTCCATTTCTCTGTGACGTCTTCCATCGTGTTTGTTTTTGTTTCCAGTGGTGTTTCCAGCAGCTTCACCTCTAGTCATTTTTATAGTTTGGGAATCCCAGTTGAAAAGAGAGCACACCTTTTGGAGCAAAGATTGTCACCTGGGGGTAGAACTGAGAGCATGACAGCTTGGCATGTCCCAGTGCATGAAGAGCCACTGAGGCGGAGGCTGAGGACTTTGAGTGGCGAGCTGATAGGCAGGCAGAATAGGCTCTGGCCCCTCATTCAGTCCATGATGGGGACGTACAGAAAGCGCTGTGCCTCAGGAACTGGACCTGGGTGTCGTGCGTGGGGTGGGCTTGAGTGGGCAAGGTGGGATGCGGGGAACCAGTCTGGAGACCTGTGTTAGAAATCCTGAGTGCCTGGGGCTGCCGTGCCAGCGACAGTGAGGGAAGTGGAGGAACACCAGACGGGGTACAGGAGGTGGGATGGTGCAGGCAGGTGGCTGTGGCCTCGGGGGCAACTGAGCTGGCCGAGAGTAATCATGAGGGGCAGGTGCTAATGTGGGGATCGAGGGTGGGGTGGATAATATTCTGTCAAGAAGATGATAATTTCCATCTTGATATTTTGAGGAAATAGAAGCAGTTCAGTGACATAGACTTGAATTCTGGGGACGGAGCCATATGGTGCTGGTTAGTAACCACTGAATGAAAAATTAGATAAGGCAGTTAAACAAGGATTAGACCAGTAATTTGAAATAAGATAAAGCCCTAGCAGCGAGAGAAGAAAAAGAGATGAAAGGTCTGGACCATAAACATCAACTTTCTAATACCCGGGAAAGGTCCTGGGTTCATGTCCCAGCACCTCCCTGAGTACACCAGATGTGCACGCAAGCCTGTGATCCAGGCCAGCCAAGACGGAGTGGACTGCTGCACGAAGACCCTGTAGGGGCACTCTGTCTCCCTCTCTTTCCTTCTCTCTCTCTCTCTCTCTCTCTCTTCTCTCTTCTCTCTCTCTCTCTCTCTGAAGCAATAATAAATAAACAATCAGGGAAAAAAAAAAGATTTCTGGCTCCACCCCTGGAGTATCTCATCCCGTGGGCCTGGGGTGGGGCCTGAGAAGATGCATTTCTGTCTCCCAGGGGACGCTGAGGCTATTTGTCAGGGATCATACTTTGAGACCAATTCTCTAGACTTCAACACTGAAAGGACAACTAAGACCTTGAGAGATTTCAATCTGGTGCCACTCCTCCTCCGTATGTACTGATGAAGTGGCATTTGAGTTGCATCTTAACATATGTGTGGAAAGTCAAAGGTAGTATACAGTAGACCTCCCAGAAGAGCAAGCGCCTCGGCACAGAGGACTGAGAAAACTGCAGGTCGTTTTGTTTGCCTAAGAATGAGTGGCAGGAGAGATATGGCTGGAGTGGAAAGCAACAGACATACCCAATGGGGCCTTGTAGGCCACACCTCCAGATGTGGTCATGGCGGCTGCCCAGCACCTGTGGGTAACGGAGAGGGAGCCATCAATAGCACTGCTTAATTTCTGGCTGGAAAACTGGTAAAGGGAAGAGCCATACATTGAATCAGAAGAGCAGGTTTAGGGAATGAAGAGATGATAATGAATTCTGTAGGAGGAAGCAGGGCAGAATTGGGTCCAATTTCAGACATTTGCAAAGCATCCGCGTGTGTCCAGGAGGCAGCTGGGTGCAGAGGCTGAAGTTCAGGGTAGACAACCGGAAAGGAGATTTGATGCCAGTAGACTTACTGTCAGACTTACAGGAGTAGAAGAGTAAGTCCACAGGGCCAGTGGATGGCATGGTGGTTAAGGAGCTGGACTCCCGCATGGTTGACTGCGGTTCAACTCCTGGACCTGGTGGCTTGAAAATTACACCAGGCGCATGTGTGTCCAAAAATCCAGAGAGGAGAATGAAGGAAAAGGAATTGCAGCATGGCCATTCCCCTGGGGAATGATTTCTCACTTTCCCTCTCGCTGTCTCTCTGTCTCTCTCTCTCCTTAAGCCCTGTACCAAAAACCTAAAAAAAAAAAAAAAAAAAAAAAAAAAGTAAGTCTGCAGGAGGAAAAGAGGTTAGCAACAGAAAGGACAGGAACCCACAAAAAAATCCGGGAGGAATAGTCAGAGAAGGAAAAGGAGAACCGAGGTCCAGGGAAGAGAGGAATTTGCCACCAGGAGCTGCGGTAGAGAGCTAGTCATCACTGAGTGCCTTGGGGCAATTCTGCTGGCCACAGTAGACATAGCCTCCAGGCATCATCTCCAGCCACGAAGCAGCCTCTCTTGGATGTCCCTGAGTGGAGAAGTTCAGATCACTGAGGTTGCCACATGTCAAGCCTGAGAGTACTGCAGACGCCAACACCAGTAGCCATGGGGGTACCCTGGCTCCAGGACTCAGCTTGGGTGGTCATGCTGGTGCTGTAAGTGTGGCATGCTGGGGTTGGGGAGCAGAAAACAAACTTCGGCAATCTCACATCTCTGCCTTCATCTATATTGATTGTATCTCTTCCTTTGCAACTGGTATACTTTATTTATTTCTTCCATGAGTGAGGGACAAGGTGTCAGACAACCCCAATAGAGTCTTTATGACATGATCCACTCCCAGTTCCAGCCAGCCTTGGATATGGTACTGCGTGTTCCCAGTGTATTCAGGGAGGTCTCTGGATGAACACCCAGAAACTTCTCCTAGGGGTCAGCTTTAACGAGTACTATGGTACTGATGTGTCATCATCCAGACCCTGGTACACTGTTTTAGCAACGTCCAAGATGGTTCAGGATGATTCTGTGTGTGCATATGGTGCAAATTAGAGCTTCTCCATTATTTTAAATGCTTCCTTCAAAAAAGTTCCTTGGTGGGCTGGCAGGTAGCATGGTGGTTAAGACACTGGACTCCCACATGACCAACTATGGTTTGAATCCCAGACCGGAGGCTTGCTTTCTCACTTTCTCTCTTTCTCTCTTTGATCAAATTTTTAAAATAATAATAATAAATAAAATTAAATAAATACTTGTAAAAAAAAAAGAAAGAAAAGAAAATGTTCCATGAAGTTATGGGTTAAAAAATACCTCTTCCAAAAATTATAATAATAAGAAGAAGATACATGGAGAGGCCAGGAGGTGGTGTGGTGATTGAGGTGCTGGACTTCCACATGGTTGACCATGGTTTGAGTTCCAGACCTGGAGTCTTGCTTTCTCATTCTCTCTTTCTTTCTCTCTAGTAAGCATGCATGCTCTATAGCAAATTTAAAAATAATAATAATAATACATCCACTCCAGATGGCCTTTCTGCATGGTGAGCCATTCGCAGCTGGGAAGGGTGCTGCAGAGCATGTCTCATCCCCTCCCCCACACGCCTTGGAACTCTCAGGTGTGTTCACTGGGACTTGGAGACGCCCATCTTGTCCCGGTCCGCATGCCATCAGGACATCTTCCCCAGCAATGAATCTGGCTGCACTGAGCAGCAGGAACACTGAGCTACAGAGAGACTGTGGCTCATCCCCTGCCACACGCCTCCAAATTCTCAGACTTCAGCATTTCCTGAAGCACGCAGGGTGAGTGCATGCCCTGTGACGCCTTCTCTCTTCCTCAGTTGAAACTCAGGAACTCAGTTCCAGGTTCACCTGATTTCTAGAAACTGGGAGGACTTTTAATTATCCAAAGCCAGAGACAACAGTGCAGGTTGTTGGGTGAACATTAGGGAGGTAGAGTAGCAGAGTGGTCACCAATCACTTCCTCCTGCTTACCTTTGAACACTCAGAATTAACCTGAAGAATTTTGGAAGGAATTCACCTGATGACTAGAAACCATTGCAGAGGCACAAGAAATATGAGAAACCAGGAAAATATCTCTTCCAAGGGAAAACACCAATTCCTCATCATCCACAGACAATATACTATGGAACTTGTGGAAATGTCAGAAAACAATTCAGAACATTTATAGTAACAAAACTAAATCAGATGAATCTGATGCAAGAGGAAAGAGACAACAAACTCAGAAGATACAAGAGAGAAGAGACAATGAGGTCCAGAAGATGAGGAAGTCTTTTCATGACTTGAAAGAAGTAATAGATACCGTAAAAAAGAAACGGAACTGTTAGAAATTAAGACTGTGATACTGAAAATCAAAACCTCCCTTGAAAGTATTAAAAGTAGGTTAGATCACAAAGATGATCGAATTTCAAATGTAGAAGACAAGACCTCTGACCTAAAAAATATTATCAAAAAGATTGAGAAAATAAACAAGAAGAAAGAGGACAATATACAAGAAATGCTAGATACCATTAAGCATTCACACATCTGGATAATTGCTATCCCAGAAGGTGAAGAAAATAATAAGGGCATTGATAATCTATTCCATGAAATCCTGGAAAAAAACTTTCCAAACCTTGAGAGGCATTCAAAAATTCAGACCCAAGAATTACAAAGGACCCTAAATAGAATCAACTCAAGAAGATCTACTCCACATCACATCAAAGCCAGATTGGCCAAAACCACAAAGACAGGATACCAAAATGGGCAAGAGAGAAACGTTGACTTACTTACAAAGGTTATCCCACCAGGTTAACATTGGACCTTCCGTCAGAAACAATGCAGTCAAGGAAAGAATGGGGAAATATATTCAAAATATTAAATGAAAAACAATTTCAACCAAGATTACCATACCCAGCAAAATTATCCTTCATGTGGGAAGAAAAGATAAAAACGTTCTCAGATAAACAAAACCTAAAAGAATTTACCAACTCCAGGCCAGCTCTTCAAGAAGTTCTGAAGGGAGCGCTATACCAGGAAAACTAAAAAGACACAGACAGAAAAAAGAGAACAAAAAACAAACCAAGAAAATGGCTAACTCAATGATAAGATCAAGCCCAGAATTATTGATAATAACATTGAATGTTAATGGATTAAATTCTCCAAACAAGAGATGCAGACTGACTGAATGGATTAAAAAAAAAAACAAACAAACTCTCTGTTGCCTAAAAGAAATGTGTGCACCTTATAGATAAAGACATAGATAAGACTAAAAGTGAAGGGCTGGAAAAATATGTTCCATGCAAACAAAAATCAAAAAAGGACTGGAGGGACCAGCAGTTAGCGTAATGGTTATGTCACTGGACTCCCACGTAGTCGACCGCGGTTCGTGTCCTGGACCCGGTGGCTTAAAACTCACACCAGGCGCGTGTGTGTGTGTGCCCAAGATCCCAAGAGGAGAATGGAGGAGAAGGGATTGCGGCGTGGCTATCCCCCCTGGGGGGTGATTTCTCGCTTTCTGTCTCTCTGTCTCTCTCTGTCTGTCTGGCAAGCGCATGCGCCCTATAGCAAAAACCTCTCCAAAAAAAAAAAAGGACTGGAGTTGTGATACTAATTTCAGACAACATGGGTTTTAAGACATAAACTGTAAGAAGAGACAAAAAAGAGCATTATATAGTAGTAAAAGGGCTAATATATCAATAAGTCATAATGCATATAAATATCTATGCACCCAACTCAGGAGCACTCAAACACGTGAAGAAAAGACTGCTAGATCTAAAAGGAGAGATAGGTTGCAACACTATGATCATTAAAGATCTCAACACCCCATTATCTCCTTTAGACAGATCTTCTAGACAAAGAATAAGCAAAGAAATACAGGAACAAAATGACACCATAAATCAAATAGACTTGACAGACATTTATAGAACATCTATAAAACCACAAAATACACATTTTTCTCACCCACACGTGGAACCTTTTTAAAGACTGATCATACTCTAGGGCACAAATCAAGCCTTTACAGATTCAAAGGCATAGAAACTATATACGGCATCTTCTCTGACCATGATATAATTAAACTTGATATTAATTTCAGGAAAAATTCTCAAAAATACACAAACACATGGAAACTCAACAACCTACTTCTGAATGACTTCTCAACTACCAAATAAATTAAGACTGAAATCAAAATATTTATGGAAACAAATGATAATGAGTATACAAGTTTCCATAATCTATGGGACACCACAAAAGCAGTCATAAGAGGGAAATTCATAGCAATTAGTGCACATAAGAAAAAAATTGAAAAGTGGCAAATACACAGCCTAACATCATGCCTCAGGGAATTGAAAAAGCAACAACAAAAAATCCAAAAAATGCCAGGAGAAAAGAAATAATAAATATTTGAGCAGAAATAAATGAAACAAAACAAATGAACTACATAGAAAATAAATGAAAGCATTAATAAGATTGATACACCATTAGCTGATTATGAAGAAGAAAGGAACCAGATTAATCAAATTCACAATGAAACAAAAATATTACAACAGACACAATAGAAATACAAAACATCATTAAAAGACACTATGAATGACTACATGCCAACAACGAGAGAACCTGGATGAGATGGACAGATTCCTGGGCACATACAATCAACAAAGATTGAATCAAGAGGATGTGGAAAGCCTGAATAGACCCATAACAAGCAATGAGATTGAATCAGTAATTAATAATGTCTCAACAAAGAAAAACCCAGGTCCTGATGGCTTCACTTCTGAATTCTACAAAACTTTTAAAGAAGAGTTAACCCTCATTCTACACAAACTATTTCTAAAGACCCAAAAGGAAGGAATACTCCAAAGCTCATTTTATGAAGTTGTCCATCATCCTCATCCCCAAAACAGATAAAGACATGACGAAAAAAGGAAAACTACAAACCAATATCTCTGATTAATGTAGATGCAAAAATTCTCAACAAGATACTTGCAAATCGGGCCAGCAGGTAGCATGGTGGTTAAGACGCTGGACACTCTCACATGGCCAACCATGGCTCAAGTCCTGGACCTGGTGGCTTGCTTTCTCACTTCCCCCCTCTCTCTCTCTGTCTCTGTCTCTCTCTCTCGTCAAATTAAAATAAATGAATAAAAAAATTAAATAAATATATTTTTAAAAAGATACTTACAAATCATATCCAACAACATATAAAAAAAGATTATTCATCAGGATCAGGTATACTGTATTCCAGGGATACAAGGGTGGTTCAACATACCCAAAATCATAAACGTAATACACCATATTAACAGAAAGATAAAAACCATATGATCATTTTAATCAATGCAGAAAAAACATTATATAAAATACAACATCCCTTCATGATTAAGAATCAGCAATATTGACATAGAAAGGTCATTTCTCAACACAATAAAAGCTATCTATAAAAAAACCATAGCTTACATCATACTGAATGCAGAAAAGCTGACAGCTTTTCCACTAAAAACTAGTACTAGACAAGGCTGCCCACTTTCTCCACTCCTTTTCAATACAGTGCTGGAAGTCTTAGCCAATGCAATCGGAAAAGAGACTATAAAAGGCATTCAAATAAGCAAAGAAGAATTAAAAGTATCTTTATTTGCAGATGACATGATGGTATACTTAGAAGACCCAAAGGTATCCAAAAAAAAAAATCTTTTTGTAGTAATAAATGAATACAGTAAAGTGGCAGGATACAAAATCAATATCCAAAAATTGGTAACATTTTTATATATGAACAACAAGCTGACCAAAGTAGAACTGAAGAAAAAAATCCCTTTTACCATAGCCACAAAATGTATAAGATACCTAGAGATAAACCTAACCAAGGAAGTCAAAACCATTGCAAGGAAAACTATGAAAATCTTTAAAAAGATATTGAAAATTACCTAAAAAAGTGGAAGGACATCCCTCATTCCTGCATTGGAAGAATTAATATAATCAAAATGGCAATTCTACCCAAATTAATCTACATATTTAATGCAATTCCAATCAACTTACCAGAGATATTCTTCACAGATCCAGAAAAGACAATCACAGAATTTGTCTAGAATCATAAAAGACCCCGTATTGCCAAAGCAATCCTGTGCAAAAAGTGTGGAGTGGGTCGTATCTCACTCCCTAATCCTAAAATTTATTATAAAGCTGTGATGATCAAAACAACATGGTATTGATACAGAAATAGACAGATGGACCAATGAGTCAAATAGAGACCCCAGAAGTAAACCACGAAACATACAACCAACTGATTTTTGACAAAGGATATTAGTCAATATAGAGGGTAAAGAAAAACTTCTTTAGCAAATAGTGCTGGAAAAACTAGGTATCCACCCACACAAAGATGAAACAGAACCCCTATCTTTTACCATTAACAAAAACCAACTCAAAATGGATCAATGACCTAAACCTAAGACCTCAAACTATAAAACTACTGGTGGAAAACACTGGGGACACTCTGGGAGACATCGGGGCAGGCAAAGACTTCTTAAATAAGACCCCCAAAACACAGGCAATAATCCCCAAAATAGATAAGTGGAATTACGTCAGATTAAGAAGTTTCTGCACAGCGAAGAACACAGTAATTAGTGTGAACTGATAACCCAAGGAATGGGAGAATATTTTTGTAAACTATGCCTCAGATAAGGGACTGACAACCAGAATACACAAGGAATGCAAGTGGCTTACCTGAAAAATAAATGATTAACCCAACTAAAAATGAGCTGAACAAAAATCCAAGGAAGTCATATGAACAACCAAAAGCATAAGAAAAAATGCTCAACATCCCTTATCATAAGGAAGATGCAGATTAAAACAATCAGATACTACCTAAACCTTGTCAGAATGGTAAAGATTAAAAATACAAAAAATGGCACGTGTTGGCAGGGTTATGTTAAAAGGGAAACTCTCCTACACTATTAGTGGGAATGTAAATTGGTCCAGGCACTGTAGAAAACAATATGGAGGTTTTCCTGTCAACACTTTGATTTCAGATTTCTAGCCTTTGGAACTTTGCATGAGTAAATGATAAAAATTGAAAAGCAGGGTTGGCCTTGTGTAGTTGTTAAGTGCTATTCATAGAAAGCTGGGTCCCACCCATTGAGGGGTGCTTTGTCTCTCTCTTCTTCTCGCTCTCTTTTTCTGAGGAGCACATGTGCCCTCTGGCAATAAATAAATAAATAAAATAATTTTCTTTTTTTAAAAAGTATAGGCAGATCTTTTATTATTATTTATTTTTTTTTATTCATTCATTTATTTTAGTTTGACCAGAGAGAGAGAGAGAAAGTGAGAAAGCAAGCTACCAGGTCTGGGATTCGAACTGTAGTCAGCCATGTGGGAGTGTCCAGCGCCTTAACCACCACACCACCTGCTGGTCCCCAGTAAATAAAATCATTTTCTAAGCACTCACAATTTACACCTGTTGACTTCAGATTTCCAGCCTTCAGAACTGTGAGAGAATACATTTCTGATGTTTTAAGACACCTAAGGGATGGCACTTTGCTATGGCAGCACTATTTATTTATTTTTAGGTTTTTGCCATAAGGCACATGCACTCACAGAAGAGAGACAGTGAAAGGGAAAATAAGAAAATCCCTCCTGGGAGGATGGCCATGCCACAGTCTCTTCTCCTCTATTCTCCTCCTGGGATTTTGGGCACTTACTCACATGCACCTGACATGATTTTCAAGCCTCCAGGTCCAGGACTCAAACCGTAGTTGGCCATGTAGGAGTCCCGTGCCTTAACCACCATGCCACCTGCTGGTTTCTATTTTTTTAATTTTTATCACTCATACAGTTTTAAATCATGGAAGTACTATAATGCTTAAGTCCATAAAATAAAAAAAAAAAATTTAAAATAAAAACCCTGAGGGCTGGATGGTGGCACAGGAGTAAAACACAATGTTGTGCAATGCTGGCCCATATAGTAAGGTCCTGCGTTTGTGTCTGCTCCCCGACTGTGCTGGGTGCACACGAGCCCATGATCCAGGACTGGCTGAAGCTGAGGTGGATCACAGAACCAAGACCTTGTCAGGAGTGCTCTTTCTCTTTCTCCCTTCCTGTCTTTCTTCCTCATGGAAGTAATAAATACTTAAACTTTTTTTAAAAAAAAGAATTATTTCTTTATTACCATTATTTTCCAATTTTGACCAGAGAGAGACAGTGCATAAGCCACCAGGTCTGGGATTCAAACTGTGGTCGGCTATGTGGGAGTTCAGCGCCTTTAACCACCATGCCACCTGCTGGCCCACCTTTTTTAAAGATGTTGGAAATACACTAGAAACCCTAGAAGAACCGGTATGAAGAAGTGACATTGGTGCCACAGAGGCGTAATGTCTACAGACATGGGGGTAGGTGCCTCCCTGCATGGTGACGAAGGGACAAGTCACAGAAATACGTGGCTTGCTTAGTGAAGGTGGGTGGTGGGCTGTTCCAAATCATGACGCTCAAACAGAAGTGCTCACCTGTGTAAGCAAATAACGAGCTGCGATTTGTAAGTACCTTCTTCACTTCCTCCCGGCCAATGTTTGTTTGGACTGGAATTTTTCTTAAATGGCTGTCTCTTGCTGTACCCATAGCTGAGTGATCCCATCATGACACATCCCATCGACATGCAAATTAACAAAGGAAGAGAGTTCAGGTCACTAGCATATGGATTGTTACTGTTACATTTATACCTAGTAGTGTTTATAGTGAATAAATAACATCATTTTATACACAGTGGACCACAGAATCATCATAGGAAGTGATCCTTCCCCTCACCGAGGGCCCACTTATATAATGCAGTTATTTTTATGCCCAGGTTTGGGCCCATAAAGCCAAGATTTTATTTGCATGTTTCCTGGCTGTAAGCTTTATAAAACTTAAAACTGCAGACATGAGCTTTCCCCATTGCCTTGGGAAAGACTATGTGGGTTTCTAGCCCTTCCCAACGGTGTGAATCAGTACAGAGAAGGAAAGCATGAAGGAGAGGCAGAGCTTCGACAGGCTGGGGTCCCAAGGACAGGCTTTGCTCTAGGGGTTCCTGCCTCCGAGGGATGCCCACTCTCCCCCTTTGACCTGGCCAGCAGCCCCTCTTCCTCTACCCCGGCACGCCTTCTCCCAGCTCCACACCGTCTCAGCAGACAGGGCTCAGGACCCACACTCCCAGAGCCTTTTCCGTGCACCTCAGCTCCTGCACAGTTCACAGTATTCTACAGTTTCATTTCTCAACTTCCTGCCACAGCATAGGATAAGGATGGCCTCTCTCTCTCAGGTTTTAGTGTGAAACAGATCATACTAAAATGCTATTATCATCACAGCCAGACAGTGGCACAGAGGTAAAATGCAACATACCATGAGGATGACCCACAGAGGAAGGTTCTGGGTTCGCATCCAGAGACCTCCTTGAGGATGGTGGGCATGAGGGTGCCCATGATTTGGGGCTGACTGAAAGTAGGGTGGAGAGTAAGTCAAGACCCTGTCGTGGTGTCTTCATGGGAGACATAAATACATAACTTTAAAAAGTATTATCAACTTTTATATATATATATTTCAAATTTATCTATTAATATTCTTATTATTTTTTAATTTTCTTTCTTTGTTTTTTTTTTGGAGAGGTTTTTGCTATAGTGCGTGCGCTCTCCAGAAAGACAGACAGAGACAGAGAGACAAAAAGCGAGAAATCACCCCCCAGGGGGGGATACAGGCAATCCCTTCTCCTCCATTCTCCTCTTGAGGATACCCATGCCGCAATCCCTTCTCCTCTATTCTCCTCTTGGGATCTTGGGCACGCACGCACACGCGCCCGGCGTGAATTTTTTAAGCCACCGGGTCCGGGTGTGAACCACGGTTGACTACATGGGAGTCCAGCGACATAGCCTTATGCTAACTGCTGGTCCCGTCTTTTCTACTTTGATGGACATTTTGGTAATATCCAGCCTTACAGTTACAAACAGCACTGCTCTAAATTTTCATTTGTTTCTTCCTTGAGCAAGAGAGAGAGAGAGAAGCACCCTGTCGAGGTCTTAATGCTATGATCCACCCGTAGTATATACAGCGAGGGCTCCAGACACAAACCACGGGCCGTCCCAGGAGACCCAGACTGATGGAGCATGGTGTCCCCACAGCCCACCACCTGACCCCTGCTGTGAATACTCTGTATGTTCCGAACCACACAGAGAAGGGTTTCTCTTAGAGACATAACTAGGAGTGGGATTCAGTCTTTCTAGATAATGCCAAATAAATTTCCAAAAGTAATTAAACCTTTTAAAAATGATTAAACCAGGGCCAGCAGGTGGCATGGTGGTTCAGGTGCTAGACTCCTACATGCCAACCATGGTTCGAGTCCCAGACCTGGGACCTTGCTTTCTCACTTTCTCTCTCTCGTGAGTACACATGCCCTATGGCAAACGAAAAAAACAATAGTAATTATTTTTAAAATTAAATAATTCCTTTTTTTAAATTAAACCAACTATACTCCAATGAGCAGCACCCAAGAGCTTCTGTTGTAAGTCTTGCTCACACTTGCTACAGTCAGACTTTTAACTGTTGCCAATCTGATAGGTATAAAAGTGGTATTTCTGGATATTTTAAAGCAGACAGCTTTTTCATCCCCTAAATGCTCAGCCCCTAGCAGAGGACTGTGCATAAAGTAATAGCTCATAAATCTTTTATTTGATGAATGGACAGCAATAATGCACTTTGACAAATATGGTGGTAGCACACAGCAGAAAGAACACAATGACAAATTAACCAAGTGCCCCTGAGGTCTTCCGGCCTAGCTGCACAGCAGAATGATCGGGATGTCCTTTTATTTTCTCATGGACATTGTAACATAAAAAAAACTTCAAACATACAGCAACACCGGAAGAATGTTAGCGTGATTATCCACCTACCATATGCGTTTTACTATGCTTTCTTTAGGGGGATTCTTTTTTAGAATACTGATCCCCCAGGGCTGATACTCTGCTTCTGTAGCAAGGATGGGGTAAAGATTTGAGTTTTGTTTCTGGTTTGAACTCTGCAGGTGATTCCAATGAGCAGCCAGCCTTGAAACCCTTCCTTAAAGAACTCACTACAGTAAATAAAGATTTGTAATTAGCCTACAGTCCTTGTTCTTGATGGGAGAAAGATGGTCTGCTGGGTGTTTAAAGCCACGTTCTTAGACCACACACATTCCAAGGAGACGTGTCAGTCCGTCTTAGTTTGTAAGGTGTGGACAGGTTCCCAGGGGTGGTGTCTCCGTCTTCTCAGCACTAGATGCAAGGAGGGCCTGGCTCCAGTCTGCCCTGACTCCTCCCTTGAAACTCCTCAGGCATGAGAGATGAACTTGCCCTTCAGATCGGAACTAGCTCCTTTCACTCTCTGAGTGCAATTATGAGCTCACCTGTGTCCTAATCGCCGGTACTGCAGAAAGTGACTGCAGGTGGAGACAGGCCTTTAACAGGGTGGTTAAAGTTGATGGGGGCATTAGACCAGACCCTAACCTAAAGTGACCAGTGTTCTTATAAAGTAGATCGGGGGTTAGACAGGGGTGCAGTGGTAAAACACAATGCTTTGTGAGGTTGACCCACATTGGAAGATTCTGGGTTCATGTCCAGAGACTGCCCTGAATACTGCAGGCACACACGTGTCCATGGTCCAGGGCTGGCTGAAGCCGGTGGTGGATTGGTGGATCGCTTCATTGAAACCCTATTGGGGATGCTCTCCCTCTCTTTCTCTCTCTGTCTCTCTTGTTCATAGAAGAAAGAAAGAAAAAGAAGAAAGAAAGAAAGAAAGAAAGAAAGAAAGAAAGAAAGAAAGAAAGAAAGAAAGAAAGAAAGAAAGAAAGGAGGGAGGGAGGGAGGGAGGGAGGGAGGGAGGGAGGGAGGGAGGGAGGGAGGGAGGGAGGGAGGGAGGGAAGGAAGGAAGGAAGGAAGGAAAGAAAGAGAGAGAAAGAAACTTAAGGAAAAAAAAAATAGGGCCAGCCCCATAGTCTAGTGGTTAAAGATTCCACATGGCTGACCAGTTTGAATTCTAGCCCTGGCAGCTTAAAAAATAGGCTGCAGGTGGTGTGGTGGTTAGGGCACTGAACTCCCACATGATTGACTGCTGTTTGAGTCCTGCACCTGCTGGCTTGCTTGCTCACTTTCCCTCTTTCTCTTTCTCCCATTCAATTTTTTTTCAAATGATAAATAAATAAAGTTAAATAAATAATTCTTTTTTAATATTTACAGTGTTGGTTTTTTATTATTTATTTAATTTTATTTATTAATTCATTTATTTTAATTTGACCAGTGAGAGACACACAGAGAGAAGAAAAGGAAAGTGAGAAAGCAAGCCACCAGGTCCAGGACTTGAACTGCAGTTGGCCATGTAGGACTGTCTAGCACCTTAACCACCACACCACCTGCTGGTCCCAATAAATCATTCTTTTAAAAACTTTAAAAGGAAGAAAAAAAAAATATGCTAGGCACGTGTCTATGTGCCTCAAATCCTGACAGGATGGAGAAATGAAGAAGGGACTGTGACATGACCACACTCCATTGGGAATGCTTTCTCCCTCTCTCTCTGTCTCTCTCTCTCTCTCTAATGAGTACATGCATCCTCTGACAATAAATAAATAAATACTTAAGATAGATTAGGACACAGATACACAGAGAGGAAAAAACATTTGAAAATACAGGGACTTGGGACCAGCAGTTCACATAATGGCTACATCACTGGACTCCCATGTAGTTGACCACAGTTCGAGTCCCGGACCCGGTGGCTTAAACTCACGCCAGGTGTGTGTGCATGTGTGCCCAAGATTCCGAGAGGAGAATAGAGGAGAAGGGATTGTGGCATGGCCAAACCCCTGGGGGGTGATTTCTCACCTTCTGTCTCTCTGTCTATCTCTCTCTCTCTGTCTTCCTGGCAAGCACATGTGCCCTATAGCAAAAACCTCTCCAAAAAAAAAGGGAACAAGCTGGCCACCGACAAGCCAAAGAGAAGTCTCCGAAACAACCGTGAGCTCAGACTTTGGGTCTCTAAAACTATAAAAAAATGCATTACCATTGTTCAAGTCCCCCAGTCTGTGGTTCTTTTTACGACAGCCCTAGTGGACTAACACAGGTGTGGAAGGGAAGGCAGTGACCCTGGGGCCAGACTACAGGGCCAGCAACCAGATTCCAGCTCCCACCTCCTCTACTCCACAGAACAGGCCTGCTGCATCTGGACCGGTCAGAGGTGGGCCAGTTTCCTCAATACCTGGAGGCAGATCTAACCTCTCTGAGAGGGCAGGTTCTTTTACGCCCCGTTCAAATGGCAAGTCCAATAGAGAAAAGAGCCCTCCAAGCGAATTGGTTTATTGCAGAACACATGCGAGCAGAGAGTAAGCTAATAAATAGTCGCACATGTCGAAGGTAAGTGAGAAGGAAAGGAAGACGGATGAGCAAAATGGTTCTAATAACAAACCAGAATCCGCGTGTCTGTGGGAGACATCTTTCCCCTGGCCCCCAGACCAGTCTCCTCAAAGCAGCCTTTGAATACCTCAGGAATGCCATCAAGTCATCAACAATGATGTTCAAGGGCTCTTCCAGTCAGCGTCTCTGGCTGCATCGGTCTCATTAAATAGATTCTCGCAGAGTGGAGCCACAGAGAAACGTCA
Source organism: Tupaia tana (assembly GCA_026018925.1). Classification (NCBI taxonomy): domain Eukaryota; kingdom Metazoa; phylum Chordata; class Mammalia; order Scandentia; family Tupaiidae; genus Tupaia; species Tupaia tana. The sequence goes on along the minus strand of JAKSZU010000013.1, from coordinate 10,966,506 downwards.
CTAGATAGGAGCTCAGACTCTTAATTTTATAGTCCCCTAAGACATGTCCTCTCAGCTTCCAGATGTCACTTGTGAAGGGAAGGGTCCCAGGAGCCAGCCATCCGTGTGCATATTGACAAGATGGTTGTCAACGTTTTTGGCTCAGTTATAGCAGGTGTGACACAGTGAAACTCATATTCTCCAAATAAAGATATTCTATATTGCTACAGCGTTCAAAATGGAGTCAGTACCTTCAAGAGCTAACGACATGGTAAGGTACACATCATGATGAGATTAGATTTAGGACTAGTTTTCCTACTCCATGAAACGTTCCAAGGGGCCCGGGACACTCACGTCTAGTCAGTAATCGTGCTGTAACAGACTGCTTTGGTCCAGTGACTGAGGGACGTTCCCTGCACCCTGTCTCTGACATAGCACTACGGTAGACTCTTCTTATCTCTGCTACAGTTAAACTCGGGTATTCTTTTCTGTTGACTCTGAGTCTTTTGGAGACAAAGACTTAGACTTTTAACCAATCACTAACCTTCAAATTTCTTTTTCTTTTTTTTTTAGAATTATTTTATTTAAAGTTATTTATTTATTTATTTATTTTTAATTTGACCAGTGAGGGACTGAGTGAGTGAGAGAGAGAGAGAGAGAGAGAGAGAGTGAAAAAGCAAGCTGCTAGGTCCAAGACTCAACCTGCATTTGGCCATGTGAGAGTCCAGCACCCCTAACCACCATGCCACCTGCCAGCCCCCATAACCTGTGAATTTCTGAACTCACTTATAACCTATAAACCCCTGCTTCCAGATGTCCAGCTTTTGGGGCCAGGCCCATGTAAAGACTCGTATGCTGATTTATAGTTTCGTGTGTGTCTCCTGTTCTCAGGACTGGATAAAAGAAGCAGTGCATCCGTGCACCCCGAAACATTTCCTGGGCCACTAGAGATTGTGTTTCCAGGTCTCTGTCACTCATATCCATGCTTTGAATAAATCGTTTTAAGTATTTCTACAGAGTTTCCATGGAGAGTTTATGATGGCAGCCCAATGAGGACCTAGAGAGGACCTGAAGATCTTCCCGGGCGTTGCCCGAATGCAGTCCCAGGTACCTGCGTGCTGGCCCTTTGTGCCCCAACCCCTCACTTCTCCTTGGGAGAAACTAAGTTCTCTGGCCCCTGACCTCTCCCGAAGTTGGTAGATGGTAAGCTGCTTGCTCTCTCTGGGTGAAGGACAGAGCGAGGGAAACCTAACCTTTGAGGAGGGTGCATTCTGAAGGGTCTTCCTCCTCTACCTTTCTGAACTCCCTCAATTGGCTTGTTGTGCATTTGCATGGAGAAACCAAACATACAGGTGGTTTCTCTCTTACAAGAATAAACGCGGAAAATATCGGGTCATCAGGGAAGTCATTACATATGTTTCTATGTTTTTCTATGCAGAAATTCATCATGACTGGGACCAGCAGACAGCGTAATAGTTACGTTGTTGGACTACCATGTGCTCGGTCACGGTTCGAGTTCCGGACAGGCCGGCTTAAGACTCACGCCCGGCACATGTGCATGCCGTAAGTCCCAAGAGGAGAGTGGAGAAGGAATTGTGGTGTAGCCATCCCCCCAGGGGTGATTTCCTGCATTCTGTCAGTACGTATTGACTTTCCTGATGACCCAATAAGACATCTAAAGTTGAAGAAGAGCAAGCAGAATGACCCACTTTGGGCAGCCAAGCTAGCTTCTGTGTATGAATAGCACCCTAACTTACAAGTATTTATGTAAATGGGACAACCTTACAAAATTTGAAAATTTTCAAGTGGGAAACTTTTGATATCCCTCAATTAGACTTCCTGCATGCTAAATTGAAAAAAAAAAAAAAATAGGGTAGGGGCCTGCAAGTACCATGGTGATTGAGGTGTTAGACTCCCACATGGCCAACCACAGTCCAACTCCCAGTCCCGGCGGTTTACTTTCTCATTTTCCCCCTCTCTCTCTCTTTCTGTATCTCTCTCTGGTCAAGTTAAAAAATAATTTATTTATTTATTTTTTTTGCTATAGGGTACATGCGCTCGCCAGAAAGACACAGAGAGACAGAGAGACAGAAAGCGAGAAATCACCCCCCAGGAGGGATGGCCATGCCACAATCCCTTCTCCTCCGTTCTCCTCTTGGGGTCTTGAACATGCACAAACACACGCCAGGGTGAGTTTAAGCCACTGGGTCCGGGACGCGAACCGCGGTCAACTACATGGGAGTCCAGCGACATAGCCATTACACCAACTGCTGGTCCCAATAATAAATAAAATTTAATAAATACTTCTTTAATTAAAAAAATAGAATCTCATATTAAGAATAGAGAATGGGATTGCTACCTTAATTGGTATGTAGAATCATCTATAAGAGAGAATGATACACTAGACTCCCTCCAGGAAGTTAACAACAATAACAAAAATACTTGGGACTATCATGGAAAAATAAAATAACAGAAGCTACTTCTATAATTAAGAAGGCACCAGAATCTACTCGCTCTGCCCCTCTCTAAGCTTCTTTTTGCTCTTCGTGCTGCCCACCTTGAATCTGTTATTTTTTTTCTTTTTGCTCTCTTGTGGTTTTAAAGATAAGAGAAAATGATTTAAGTCTGCTTAGAAATTTTGTTTTTGTTACTTGGGTTCAGCAAGTTCTTACTAAACTGTAAATGATTCAGAGTTAAGTCCTAAATTCATTTGAAACTGAAGAAAGAAAGAAAAAATGGTTAAAGAGCTTTTTGAGAAACCAGACAGCTATAAAGCTGTAAGGTCTTTGGTTTGTGTTTGAATATATGGGGGTACTTGAAGAGTTCATCAAAATACAACATTAAAGTGTGAGTTCATGGCGCCAGCAGGTGGGGTGGTGGTTAAGGTGCTAAACCCACATGACCAGCTGTGGTTCAAGTCCCAGAACTGGTGGCTTGAACATCACACCAGGTATGTGTGTGTGCATGCCCAAAATCCAAGGAAAAGACTGGACAAGAAGGGATTGAGACATGGGCATCCCACCAGGGGGTGATTTCTTTTCTTTTCTTTTCTTTTTTTTAAACTTTTTGTCATGCATTAGTGCATGCACTAGTCAGAGACAGAGAGAAGGAAAGTGAGAATTCACTCCCCAGGATGGATGGCCATGCCACAATCCCTTTTCCTGCATTCTTCTCATGGGATTTTGGGTACATATGCATACATGCATACAGCGTGCTCCTCAAGCCACCAAGTCTGGGACTCGTACCATGTGGGAGTCCAGAGTCTTACCCACCATGCCACCTGTTGGTCCTCGGAGTGAGGAGGAGGGCAATTTATTACTTTCTCTCTCACTTCTCTCTCTCTCTCTCTCTCTCTCTCATATGACCACACATACCCTAAAATAAATAAATGATGTGAAATTTCAAGTTTCTCACTTTCAGCTTTTTAAACGTTTTTCTAAAAATTATTTTATTTAGATTTATTTATTTATTTACTTACTTGCTTACTTACTTAGACTAGAGAGGGACACATACACACACACACACAGAGAGAGAGAGAGAGAGAGAGAGAGAGAGAGAGAGAGAGAGAACGTGAGAAAGCAAGCCTCCAGGTCCAGGACTCAAACCATGGTCGGCCATGTGGGAGTCCAGCGCCCTTAAGCACCATGCCACCTGCTAGCCCCTTGGCTTTTTAAATTTTATAGAGACAAAAGATATTGGATTAATTACTAAGATTATTTTGTTTTACAATGAAAAATCTGTCAATAGGGACAAACAGATGGTATAATGGTTATATCTCTGGACTCCCACATAGCTGGCTGTGGTTCAAGTCTCAAACCTGGTGGCTTGAAACATGCCGGGCGTGTGTGCATGCGTGCCCAAAAACCCTAGAGGAGAATGAAGGAGAAGGGATTGTGGCATGGCTATCCCCCCCTGGGGGGTGATTTCTTGCTTTCTGTCTCTGTCTCTCCAGTGAGAGGATGTGCCCTATAGCAAAAATCTCTAAAAAAAAAAGAAAAGAAAAGAAAAAATCTATCAATAAAGCACAAGATTTTTAAATCTATAAATCTACCAACACATTTATAAACTGTTGGTAAATGAGAATTCAAAATTGCTTCTGAAAATTAAGCTATTAAGAGTTAAAAATTCTGGTTAATATATGAATATGTAATTCTACACACAAAGTTACAAAAAAATTAAGGTATGTTTTTAATGAGATAAATTATAAGCAAGGCATAAGAATGTGTTCTTTATGGGATCAGCAGTTGTCATAATGGCTATGTCGCTGGACTCTCATGTAGTTGACTGTGGTTCAAGTCCCAGACCCGGTGACTTAAACTCACACCAGGCGCATGTGTGTGCATGCCCAAGATCCCAAAGGAGAAGGGATTGTGGCATGGCCATCCCCCCTGGGGGAAGGGATGATTTCTTGCTTTCTGTCTCTATGTCTCTGTCTCTCTCTGTCTTTCTGGCGAGTACATGTGCCCTGTAGCAAAAACCTCTCCAAAAAAATAAATAAATAAATAATAAGAATATGTTCTTTAAAAAAACTATAATTTGGGGGAGACCAGCAGATGGCATAACAGTTATGTTGCTGGACCTCCACATAATTGACTGCGGTTGGAGTCCCGTACCCAGCGGCTTAAACTCATGCTGGGCTGGGCATGTGTGTGTGCATACCAAGAATCCCAAGAGGAGAATGGAGAAGAAGAGACTGCAGTGTGGCCATCTTCCATAGGGGGTGATTTCCTGCTCTCTAGCTCTCTGTCTTTATAGGGAGTGCACATACCCGATAACAAAAATCTCTCAAAAACAAATGATAATTTTTTTTCTTTTCCTTTTTTTTTTTTTTTTTTTTTTTTTTGGAGCGGTTTTTGTTCACCAGAAAGACAGAGAGAGACAGAGAGACAGAAAGCGAGAAATCACGCCCCAGGGGGGATGGCCATGCTGCAATCCCTTCCACTCCATTTTCCTCTCGAGATCTTGGGCACACATGCACATGCGCCTGGCATGAGTTTAAGCCACCAGGTCCGGGACTCAAACTGCGGTCGGCTACATGGGAGTTCAGCGATATAGCCATTACACTAACTGCTGGTCCCAACAAATGATAATTTTTAATCGGAGGTTATTTAAGGTTGTTTCCAAAAGTTAACTTATAAAAAGGAAAAACAATGTAGAAAGAAAACAGTAAAGAGAAAAGGAAAGATGTGAAAAGACATTATAAGGGTAAGGACATATTTTTAGTAAGAAAGGTTAAAAAAGGAAAGAAAATTTTTGCATAGAAAAAAATTTTGTGTGGTGAAATTTTTGTCCTAAGGTAAAATGACTGGATTATTTCAGAATGGAAAGACAGGAAGAAATGACACACATCGCAAGTCTGAAGCATGTTGTGGAAGATTTGAGCTATGTTTAAAATAGTCTGAGAAACTCTTGTAAAGTTTGATAAAATAATTACATGAAAGATATTCCGTATGTGACAAGTTGGCTAGAACTTTTAAAATAGAGATACTTTTAAGTTTTTCTAAAGTTAAAGAGTTAGTTTTTCCCTTGTGTTAAAACAATAAGGCTTTCTTGAGGCCAGCATGTGGTGTGGTAGTTAAGGTGCTGGATCCCACATGGCCAACTGCAATTCCAGTCCTAGACCTGGCGCTTTGCATTCTTACTTTCTCTCTCTCTCTGGTGAGCACACATGTCCTATAGCAAACTTAAGTAATAATAATAATAAATTAAATTTTAAAATAATGTTTTGTTTTTTGGACACTGTTTTTTTGGGGAGGTTGTTTTTGTAAAGTATTGATCTGCTCTTAATAAAAAGGCAACTATACTACAAGAGATTTTTTGGGTTTTTTTGTTGTTGTTGTGTTGTTTTTTGTTTATTTGTTTTTTAAGAGAGATTTTTGCTATAGGGTGCATGTGATTGCTGGAGACCCAGAGAAAGAAAGTGAGAAATCACTCCCCTCACCCCATCCCAGGGCAGATGGCCACTCTACAGTCCATTCTCCTCCATTCACCTCGGGATTTTAGGCATGCACACACATGTGCCTGGTGTGAATTTCTTTTTTTTTCTTTTTTTTTAAATAATTATTTATTTTTAAATTTTATTTATTTTAATTTGACCAGAGAGAGAGAAAGAGAGAGAGAGAGAGAAAGTCAGAAAGCAAGCCACCAGGTCTGGAACTTGAACCATAGTCGGGCTTGTGGGAGTGTCCAGTGCCTTAACCACCATACTACCTGCTGCACCTGGTGTGAATTTTAAGCTGCTGGGTCCAGGAGTTAAACCATGGTCGGACAAGTGGGAGTCCAGTGCCACAACCACTACACCACCTACTGGCCCCCAAAAGGTTTTTCTTTATGTCTTGATAACTAGCCTAAGAAACAGATCGATGTGATTCATTTTTGTGTTTATTGGGTTTTTTTGATTATTCAGGATGACTGAGCTTTAAAAAGCTTACTTTTTTAAGTATATAACTTTCTATACTTGATATCAAAACATTTATTGGTACCAGCAATTGGCATAATGGCTATGTCACTGGACTCCCATGTAGTTGACCATGGTTCAAGTCCCGGACCTGGTGGCTTAAACTCACGCTGGGCGCATGTGCGTGAGTGCCCAAGATCCCGAGAGGAGAATGGAGGAGAAGGGATTGTGGTGTGGCCATCCCCCCGGGGGGTGATTTCTCGCTTTCTGTCTCTCTGTCTCTCTCTGTCTTTCTGGTGAGCGCACGTACCCTATAGCAAAAACCTCTCCAGGAAAAAAAAAAAAAAGATTGTTTTTGTAGAGGTTTATCTAATACATTAATTTATATAGGAAGTGTTGACAATTAATAAAGTAAACTAAGTCTCCTTTATGGTTATAATTTCATAAAAAACACTTACGAACACATAAGATCGTGTAAACATTTTATAGTTCTGATAGCGTGGATGTAATGCCATCACTCAGATTGTGCTTATTTTTAAATGCACTATGCAATAGAGAAATTATAGAAATAACAGAATTGCATTCAAAGAAATCACGGAATTGTTTTATCAGTTACATCGCTACTGTAATGAGGTTATTAATTATAGCTGCTTTAAATTTTTACCATCCGCTGTTCCAGAATTGCTTCCCATGGAAAAGATTCTTAATAAATGCTCTAAAAGACAGATTCCTAACAACTTTAAGATGAATGGATTTCAGGTAGAATTGGCCTGAGAGCCACGCCCCCCATGCCTCCCTTGTTGCTCAAATGTAGCCACATGGGTTTTTTTTTTTTTTAATTATTATTTATTGTATTTCATTTATTCATTCACTTATTTTTTTTAATTTGACCAGAGAGAGACAGAGGGTGAGAGTGAGAGAGAGAGGAAGTGAGAAAGCAAGCCACCAGATTCAGGACTTGAACCCTGGTCGGCCATGTGGGAGTGTCCAGCGCCTTAACTACCATGCCACCTGCTGGTCCCCAGCCACATGGGGTTTTTGACATGGACTCCTAGTTTTTAGTTACTTCCTTCTAAGGTGGGATGACCAGATCCACAGTTACGACAAGTCCATGCTGGCATCAAGGGACAATTGAAGCCACCATAGATGACCTATTGACAATGCTTACAGTAAAAGATCTTAATCAAGAAGGGAAAATGTGGGGAGCAGCAGGTGGTGTAGTGGATAAGGTGCTAGACTTCCACATGGCTAAATGCGGTTCAAGTCCTGGACCTGATGGCTTGAAACTCACGCCGGGCACATGTGTGTGCACAGAATCCCGAGAGGAGAATGGGGGAGAAGGGATTGCAGCATGGCCACCCCCTTACTCTCTCCGTCTTTGTCTCTGTCTTTCCAGTGAGCACACATGCCCTGTAGCAAAAATACTTAAAAAAGAAAAAATAAAAGAAGAAGAAGAAGAAAGAAAAGAAAAAAAGAAAGAAAGAAAGGAGAATGTGAAAGTTTTTCAGAATGCAGTCATTTGTGTCAGCCCTGACTAAATCAAGCAGGGAAGGCCATGGAGGAGGTGTTCTCTCACACTAACATGCTTGATAACAAGAATGACTATTTGGAAAACTCTGCCCCATTTCCAGTTTTTATCTGTTAAAGATTTGAGCATGTTTGAAAATTGTACTCGTGTGGGCTGGACCCCGGTGTGGTCCTCAGCTGTTTCCAGATAAAGTCTTTTTCACATGGTTTGCCTCAGTTTAAGTTTTTAGGTTAGCCATAAGTCATGCCTGAACAGGAAGTTCATAACAATACCCATACCATTGACAATTCTCTCTAGACTCAGTGTTTGGTAAAAACATGGTCCTTTTGAGCTCACTTTGGCTTCCAAAAATTGCTGAATGTTAAGAAGCCCCAGATTGATGGGACCAGCAGTTGGCATAATGGCTACGTCACTGGACTCTCATGTAGTCGACTGTGGTTCAAGTCCCGGACCGTGACTTAAACTCACATGAGGTGCATGTGTGTGCGTGCCCAACATCCCAAGAAGAGGATGGAGGAGAAGAGATTGCGGCATGGCCATCCCTCCCCGGGGGGAGGGGGGGTATTTCTTGCTTTCTGTCTCTCTGTCTCTTTCTGTCTTTCTGGCAAGTACATGTGCTCTATAGCAAAAAGCTCTCCAAAAAAAAAAAAAAAAAAAAAAAAAAAAAAAAAAAAAAAAAAGCCCCAGATTGAACTAACAATGAAGAATCAAATAATTGACTTCGTTAGTTGATGATGAAAACCTCAATACCAAAGTAACTAAGAGTTAGCCAGGGTAATACCTGTGACAGGAGTCACCAGCTAAATGCAACTGAGGCCGTTGCTTTCATCTCGAGAGTATCATTTGGGTGACACGTCACTAAGACGTAGTTTCCTGCACATACCAGAGTGCTCAAGTCCTTCGTTGGGGCTAGATTTGCTCTGTAAACTAAATGTCCATGTGCACGCGATAGGGGCTTTATAGTAAGACTCCTTTAGCACATGGTGAACTTCTCTTCCCTCTGCCAGGAAATATATCTTCTTTGGTATATGAGGGGTTCTTATACTTATTCAGCTAATTATTGGCTATCTTTATTATTAGCATAGATTACTTTTTATAAAGAGAGCCAATCCTCCACCATGTCAAGGCCTCTCCTTCCAAGTTCACTACTGCACCCCCATTCAGCAGGAAGTAGTTACAGAAGATGGACCGTCACCCCTATTCCATAGCAATGGAATAAAGAATCAACAGTGGAGAATTGCCGCCAAGTTACAAGAAAGACCAAAGTAACTCCATATTAAACATGACAGGACCAACTAGACCTGAAAGGTGGTTTGCTTCCCTTTTGCTAAGTGACCTTGCTTTACGCTTTAACTTGTAATAGAATCCTAATCATAGCTTTGCTGAGCTTTCACAGGAGCTGAAACCACAGAGTCAGAGAGATGTGTCTAAGAAAACAAAGAGGAAAATGACGAAATAAAAAAATCTGGATTATGGTAGCATATAACATAAATTTGACTCAAGATGTTTTTCCAACTGAATTTTGAGGCCTCTTTCCTTTGCCCAGAAATAAGTGGCTATTGATCCGGATATGTCTTTCCACTAGGACTCCACTGCACAGATGACAGTACAAGCCGCTAGTGATAATGCTGAATGACTGATGAACCACTTGTAAGAATGAGTCTTCCGGGGCCACAAGGTGGTATGGTAGTTAAGGTGCTGGACTCCCACATGGCCAACTGTGGTTCAAATCCCAAACCCAGCAGCTTGAAACTCATGCCAGGTGTGTGTGTGTGTGTGTGTGTGTGTGTGTGTGTGCATGCCCCAAATCCCAGGGAGAGACTGGAGGATAAGGGACTGTGGTATGGCCATCCTCCCTAGGGAGTGATTTCTTACTTTCTCTCTCTCTGTCTCTCCAGTGACTGCATGCACCCTATAGCAAAAATCTCTTAAGAAAAAAGAATGAGCCTTCCTAGCACCATGGGGCTTCTCATTAATTTCTGGCCTACGCATGCATTCTGACAAGTGATATTTGGTCGACAGGGATAACTGAGGACAGATTTATGACTACTGATCCTATTCTAAGATACTTTCCAAGGGGCCTGGGAGACACAGCTACAGTCAGTAATCTTGCTGTAACAGACTGCTCTGGTCCAGTGACTATGGGACGCTCCCTACATCCTGTCTCTAGCATACCACCACGTGATCCATGGTAAAGCCTCTGGTCTCTGTTAAAGTAAAATTCAGGCATTCTTTTCTGTTGCCTCTGAGTCTTTTGGAAACAAAAATTTGGACTTTTTTTTAAAAGAATTATGTATTTAATTTTGTTTATCATTATTATTATCTTTTTTAATTTGCTATAAGGGATATGTGCTCACCAGAGAGAGACAGAGATAGAGGGAAAGTGAGAAAGCAAGCTACCAGGTGCAGGACTCAAACCACTGTCGGTCATGTAGTAGTCCAGTCCCGTAACCACCACGCCACCTGCTAGCCCTCAAGTCTTGGGCTTTTAACCCATCATTAACCTCAGAATTTCCAATCCCACCTGTAACGTATAAGCCCCACCCCTGCCCTGCTTCCAGATGTCCCGCCTTTTCGGGGCCAGGCCTGGGTAAGACTCCTTACGCTGATTTACAATTTTGTCTGTGTCTCCTGCTCTCAGGACTGAATAAAAGAATCACTGCATCTAAGCACCCCGAAACACTTTCTCAGGAATGCCAGAGATTGTTTCCAGACCTTGGTCACTCATATTCGTGCTTAGAATAATCCGTTTTAATTATTTCTACAGAGCTTGGTTATTTCTGTCGACAATAACAAGGCCTTACCAACAACTGGTACGGGTTGCCAGGGAAGGTGGTCACTGCTTCCAGAGCCTTCCTATAGGGGTGGGTGGGAAACAAAAACACACATCCTTTCTGTGCCCTGATTCTTCTAAGAGAGTCCGCCTCACAAACACAAGGAATGGCCCTGTCTGTATACAAGTGGGGTCTTCAGAGCCACCAACAGGTCCTACAGGGCCATCCAAGAGCACAGCATCAGAGCATAGCATAAGAAAGGGTCTCTGCGGCTTTAGCTTCTCTCCTGCTACTCAAACCTTCCCCCAAAGACCTCACACATGTAGTGTGTTTGCTTCACACAGCCTCTTCCACTAAGAGGGTAGAAATGAATTCTGGCTCACGCCTCTCAAGTTTGAATCCTGTAACTTGAGTAAATGGAAGTTTGGTTCTGCACCTTTTCCCAGAGATTTAAAAAATTGTTCTTCCATGAGAGAGAAACAGATACACACAGCACGTCAGCTGGGTCTTCACTCTGCAGTTCACTCAGTCGCAGCCAGTCTGGACCCGGGGCACACTGAGCTCGTCTGGCATGCTCAGGGAGGTGGTAGGATATGAAGGCATGACCTTTTTCCATCTGGGTCCAGTCGCATTATTGCTATATCATCCCTTGGCCCTCCCACCCGTCTTTTTATGTTATCATTTATTTTATTTTATTTTCCCCCATAAGGTGTGTATGCTCACCGGAGAGACACAGAAGGAAAGTGAGAAACAACCTCCCAGGGTGGAGGGCCGTGCCACAGTCTCTTTTCCGCCCTTCTCTCCTTGAGGTTCTGGGCACGCACACACAGGCGTGTGAGTTCAAGCCATTGAATCAGGGACTCAAACTGCAGTCAGCCATGTGGGAGTCCAGCATCCTAACCGCCATGCCACCTGCTGGGCCAACCTTTTATTTATTTATTTTTAAAATTTATTTGTTTGTTCTAAGAATGAGCAGAACAGAGAGAATACTCTTGACAGGGGCATCAGCCACATGTAGCCAGCCCCAGATCTACCCCTAGCCTTAAATCAGACCGAGACCACAGCCACATGCATGCCTGGCATTCTCAGAGAGGTCTCCAGAAGTGAACCAGCAACCTTTCTACAAGAGTCTGCCTTGCAGAGTGTGCTGTTTTACTGCTGCATCACCACTTAACCTCCTTCCCACCAATCTTTTTTTTTTTTTTTTTTTTAAAGACAGGTTTTTGCTATAAGGCACATGCACTCACCAGAGAGACAGCAAGAGAGAAAGTGAGAAATCACCGCCCAGGGGGGATGTCCACACCACAATCCCTTCTTCTCCATTCTCCTCTCAGAATTTTGGGTATACATGCACCAACACCCAGCATGAATTTCAAGCCCCAGGTCCCAACTCAAACCACTGTCAGCTATGTGGGAGTCTAGCACAGTAACCACTACGCCACCTGCTGGCCTCCACTCCCACCCACCATTATCAAAATGAATGGTGAGGGACTAGGAGTTGGCATAATGGCTATGTCACTGGACTCCCATGTAGTCGACCGCGGTTCAAGTCCCAGACCCAGTGGCTTAAACTCACGCTGGGCATGTGTGTGTGTGTGTGCCCAAGATCCCAAGAGGAGAATGAAGGAGAAGGGATTGCGGTGTGGCCAACCCCCCTGGGTGGGGGTGATTTCTCATTTTCTATCTCTCTGTCTCTCTCTGTCTTTCTGGCGAGTGCATGCGCCCTACAGGAAAAATCTCTCTAAAAACAAAACAAAACAAAACGAGTGGTAAATGCCACGTAGCAATATTGGCAATTGTGTGAAACGGCACTTTTTGGGAGATGGAGACTGTTTCTTCATATTCAGTATCTTCATCTAATCCTTTTAGATATAACTGGAACCCTTCGATAATCTCCATTTTCTTAGCACATTCTTCATTTACGAGCTGCCCCTGCAGGTCTCCTATGTATGGACATCTCATCAGTGGGTCAGTGACGGTCAGTTTCACAGTGCAGACAGCACTTGGGCGACGTGCAACTTGAGTAACTTTCATTTTTCAAGGTAGATGTTCCACGTGTATTTCTCTCTTCTTGTTTCTTCTTATTCTGAAATTGTCATCTGATCTTTCGCACACTGCAGACACCTCTGTGCCTCTTTTTATTCCTCGGTAATGGGGACACACGGAGGCCTGACTTTATGATATTCCAGGCTTCTCATCACCCTATTCATTCGTCCTACTTTGTTCATTTGTGTTAGCCAGAGGGCACAGGCACTAGCCACCCCGGACGGAGAGACAGACAGACAGCCGCAGAGGGAGGGAGAAAGTACTGAAACTGAGCCGGGAACCCCTAATGTATTTTCTAAGGTTCTTGAAATACAAGATCCATTTACATTGTAAAGGCCCAGAGTAAGAGGTAAGTCTTCAGACTTTGGTTATGATAATGAAACAAGCTTGACCATGAATAAGGGCCATTTGAACTCTAAAACTCTCACTTAAAGGAAAGATAAGGTTCCACTTCAATAGGTAAGCTGTGTTGTAGGATGGAAACTGCAAGCTGTGAGCTCAAAGACCCCAGCTGAATGGCTCCAGAAACCTAAACAAAAATTTTGTTATCTAAGGCCTCACCAATCAAGAATGCCCACAAGATGATCAGTCCTCTTCAACTAATCACTGAACTGATCATGCACCTGGGAACTTTGCCCCTAATTTTGTCCTTAAAAACGCATGTGGGGAACATCTCGGGGAGACCAGGTCTTTTCAGCACAAGCTGCCCGCTCTCCTTGCTTTGCGCTTTGCAATAAAGCTGTACTTTCTTTCACCACACCATGTGCCTATGGTTTGGTTTCACAGCGCTTGAGTGAGTGAAACTGATTTGAGTTTGGTAACAGTACTCCACAGTAGACCACGACTTGTACCCCAGTTTTCCATCCTGTTGGGATTTGGAACACGTATTCACATGTGCCTGGAATGTTTGGCATACTACCAGGGCTGGGATTTGAACTATCGTCAGCCATATGGAATCTGGCTCCCTTAACCTAGCCATGACCTGGTGTTTTCTACTCATACCATATCATTGCCTTTTCTATTCTGCAATCCTGTGTTCCTTTTTTTTTCTTTTCATTGTTTAAACAATTTCTATTATTGTTTCAATGTATCTTACCATTGTAATTCAGCCATTCATTCACTCCAATTCCTTGTTGTGACTGTAAGGTCTGGGGGAAGGGAAAAGAAACATGGCAGAAACATCCCCCATCCCCCAGAACTTTCCTGTTTTCTGCACCTGGCCGGCCATCACCAACGGACTTTCCCACCCTTCAGCATTTGGTGCACCGCCAAAGTTGAACAGAAACAGCGAACTTCATTGGCCAGACAAGGACCCATGGTGACCACCTATTGGACAGCGGCCCTTTAAGAACGAGCAGCACCCACCCTGGGTGTGACTCCCTCGGTCTCTGTCCAGGCTGAGGGACCTCACCTGAGAGCTTTTGCAGAATAAGTTATATTTCCCGGGTTTCGGCACCAGATGTTAGGTTTGATTTGGGAGTGGCGGCGAAGTCAGGGTGGCAAAGATGAAAATACAGAGTCAGGCTTTGGGGTTTAATAAAACCAATATAATTTATTCTGCAGAAGCTCTCGGGGCCCCTGCTCAGAGGCCAAGGGAGTCACGCCCAGGGTGGGTGCTGCTTGTTCTTAAAGGGCGGTTGTCCAGTAAGTGGTCACCACGGGGTCTTGTCTGGCCAGTGAAGTTCGCTGTTTCTGTTCAACTTTGGCGGCACTCCAAATGCTGAAGGGCAAGAAAGTGGGTTGGTGATGGCGGGCCAGATGCGGAAAACAGGAAAGTTCTGGGGGATGGGGGGATGTCTCCGCCATGTTTCTTTTCCCTTCCCCCAGACCTTGCAGTGACAATCAAGTATCTTCCCCCTCCAGTTTTCAAAGCCCTAATTCTACCAGTTGGTCTGGCTTGCAAATATCTTCCTGACAGGGAAGAGGCTGGGATGGGGCTGGAGGTAGTCATGGGTACATTTTTCAAGGTAGGGATTTTACACGTATTTCTCTCTACCTGGTTTTTCTTATTGTGAATTAGAATCCCTGCATTGAGTAAGATCACTTTTATAAAAGTTCGTGAGGATCTGTCTTACTCAATATTAAAGAATGACTGTGACTGAGGTGTGGCCAGTGTGGCGTGGCCACCAACCGTGTGCAAGAATGACATTTATCCTTAGTTGGAGCGCATTTCAAATGTGGGCGGATGTTTGTTCCAAGAGCCCTCAGTTATTTGTCTGAAAGCTTTCCAATGCTGGAGGTTGCTGTGAAGGAGGGGATGAGGGGAAGTGCTTCGGCATCCACATCTAGTAAAAGCCAAGGAAGAGAGGGAAGCTTAAGATGTAGAATGTAGAGACCAACAGGTGGCATGGTGGTTGGGGTGTTAAACTCCCACATGGCTGGCCACGGTTCGAATCCAGGACCTAGCAGGCTTGACAATCACATTAGGCACATGTGCATGTGTGTCCAGAATTCCAGGAGAAGAATGGAGGAGAAGTGATTGTGGCGTGGCCACCCTCCTGGGGGTGATTTTTCACTTTCCCTCTCTGTCTCCATCTCTCTCTGGCAGGTACATGTGCCCTATGGCAAAATTCAAAAAAAAAAAAAAAAAAAAAAGATGTGGAATGTGTGTGTGCACATGTATGTGTGTGTGGCAGTGGGGCTAACACTGTATCTCAAGTAGCAACCATATTCAGAAAGTTAAACCGAGCTGGGATGACCTCGCCCACCAATAGATTTCATCATGCCCATGTGGTCTGTTTTCAGACACAAAGTCTCTCTGTTATCTCCTCTTCCAGTGTCCCCCAGATCTCCATCTGGTCCTGCCCTGAAATTTCCAACCCTGGAATCATTCCTCTGGATTTGGCTCTAAAAGTCCAAGTTACCAGACAAAAGTAGAGACCAGTAGTCACATTGGCCTTTCCCACCTTGATGCCAATTGGCTTGCCAGATGGAGCAGCCCAGAGTTGTGCAGTGGCCTCCTCAGTCATTAGCACCTCCCTGCTAAGTGGCCTATTAGACTAGGCAGCTGCTGGAGCTGGTTTTGCAGGAAGGAGTGAGGCAGAAGCACCTTTAGAAGGGTGGAGGCAGCTCTTTGATGAGAGAGCCCACCCTGGTGGGCACTCTTGGAGAAACATCAAAAGGTAAGCGTGAGGGTGCTGCTTTCTACCCCTCAACAGACTTGATGATTTGATGCTTCCAGCATCCAGAGCAGAGCAAAGAAAAGCACAGCACTGACATAATTTGCAAAGATCGATTTCAAAGGAAGGAAAGATGAATGGGTGGCTCTTGGGAGAGATTGTCTCCCATTAGCTCCCCTCTTCACCGAACCTTTATGTTCCAACACCAAAGGTTTCCTTTTTCCTGTCTCACTGAGCCTCTCCTGTGCAATTCCATGTGTGTATATATATATATACACACACACACATATACATATATTTTTTTAAATATATATATATATATATATTTAAAAAACAAACACTATTTTTAAGGTTTTTGGCATAGGGTATGTGTGTTAGCCCGAGACAGAGACAGAGAGAGGCATAGTGAAAAGTCACTCCCTAGGGAGGACAGCCACCCCACAATCCCTTCTCCTTCATTCTCTTTTGGGATATTGGGGCACACACATGCCCCTAGCCTGATTTTTCACACCACAAGGTCCAGGACTCTAACTGCAGTTGGCCATGTGGGAGTCCAGCACTGTAGCCACCACGCCACCTGCTGGCCCCTATCTATGTATTATATTTACACCCAAACTAAACTTGTCTTTACTCTCCGTTTTAAAGCCTTTGACAGAAATACGATTAATACAAACACATTTAGTCCTAACAAAATGAATAGTCTATACCAATAAGACCACAAAACCTGTATAATTCTGTCATGTCCCTGGTCTGCCCTCTCTAGGGAGGTGATTTTCTGAAAGTGCATGAAACTTCTGGACCCCTCTTTGCCGGAGCCTTATCCAAAGACCCACACTTAATCCTTTTTTTTTTTTCAAGGATTTTTTTGCCTTGAGGCATGTGTACTTGCCAGAGACAGAGAAAGACAGAGAGAGGGAAAATGTGAAATCACCCCCAGCGGGGATGGCTATGCCACAGTCTCTTCTCCATTTTCCTCCCAGAATTTTGGGCACACACACACACAAGCCTGGAGTGATTTTCAAGTTGCTGGATCCAAGACTTGAACCATGGTTGACCATGTGGGAGTCCAGAGCTTTAACCATCATGCCACCTGCTGGTCCCCCTTGTACTTAACTTTGTGCTTGTAATTTTGAGTTACTAAAGAAGCCTCCCCAGTTACCCACCCAACAAATTACTTACCTTGGGCCCCACAAAACCAGTGTTCACTTGTTTAACAGCCTTGGCCACAACCCAAAAGGAGCACATAGCCGAATGTGCATGAGGGTCTTCGTTTTAATTGGGGAAAGCAAACTCCATAAGTTCCGCTGGAATTTTCCCACAAAACTGGGACACCTAGCAACTTTACCTTTTGGGCCATTTGAAAGCTCTTTGCTCCGCTGTTTCTCTTCCTTCTCAATCTCTTTTCTCTTTTATACTCAGGATCACTCTATTTGAAGATGGAGTTAAGCCTTTCTCTTCCTCCCCCCACTCACCCCACCCACATTTGTAGATGAATGGGGTCCTTTGATAAGACACCAAAAGATGGGGGGGGGGGGGGTGGTTTCTACGGGAATTATTCATGTGTTTTTGTTTATTTTTTTTAAGTTATTATTATCATTCTTGGGCTCCTCAATCACACCCATTTGAGTCTGTTTTGGAAAAAGTCAATCGATAGGAAATGACTCTAGACCAGCCCAGTTCAAAGTGCTGTGGCATTCCAATGGTTAACGACTGAATGGGTCTCAAACACAAACTTTCTGGAAACCCAAGTGACCTTTTTCCAGAATGGTATACCATCTTTGGGGGACGGAGGTCCATGGTAACTCCTAGGATGATGATTACTATTATTGAACAAGTGCGGGTGCGGGTGTGCCTCCCCATCCACAGCGTCAGCCCGAATGAGGCGAGAAAAACCTGGCTGTATTTGAAGACTCTCAATAGTCTCAGTACATTTTCTCCCTCTCCCCCTTGCATCTATAATTCATCTTTATTCATAACGTGCTTCATTTAAAGCAGCTCCTCTCAGCTGTGCGCGCGACCCAGTGGAACAGCCAGCCCTCCGAGCAGACAGAATGGGAAACGTCGTCTGCGGCAGGACGTTTGCACCGGGGTGGGGGGAGAGGCTCACGACATTGTCCACGAGACCCACCAGCGCCTCTAACCCAATCTCCCAAGCTCGGCTAGTCCGGGCAGGCAGCGTGGGTGGGAGCATTTGGGTGGCATACCCCAAAAACCACAGTAATTGGAAGGGGAAAGAAGCAAATATCAATTAGTGATTCCTCAGCCAGCTACCAATCTTGGTTTCCAAGGGACTCCACCTTGGTCTCTGCAGAAGCAGCAGCTTCCCAGGGAGGGCCCTCCGACGGCAGCGACACGCATGCACTTCCATCTCGATGTATTGAACGTTTCCCCGGGGAGCCCTTGTTATCTGCCGGCTTCCCCGGTTCTTGGCCTCCCTGTCGGCCTGTCAACTTAGAATGCTCCCAGCTTCTCAGCGCTTCCGTGGGAATGCGAGCAGGAAAAGGCTTTGAGAACCGAGGCCCTGAGCCACGGAGCTCTTCTGCAGCTCTCCGGACACCCCCTCCGCCCCCCACTTCCCCAAGTACCGAGGATGCTGAAATGAACGTCCCTGCTCCCTCATCCCTAGGGTTCTGGCAGGATGGCTACATGTTAGCAAATCATGCGTGGTGGGGAAGCACAAGGTGGGGAAGGCGGGGGACCGGCGGAGAACTCCCACACCCAGCGGCCCCCCGCAGACGCGGCGGGGGGGAGGGGCAGCCGGGGCTCGCCGGAGCTCGCTGGGCCGGGCGCCTCCCAGGAAGGCGGGGAGGGGAGCGCTGTTTACCCAGGAGGGGTGTGCTGATAGCACGTTCCTGGAGTTTACTTTGCTTTCCTTGAGTTTATTGTAAAGGGGTAAAGTTTTCGGATCCGTCACGTGACCCTGACAGGTCCTGCCTATGGCGCGGCAGACCACCCACGCCGAGGGCCATGGAACTGCTTAATAGAAACAGGCTTGTAATTGTGAGTCCGCGCTGCACTCCGCCGAAAGCCTCCGGCGGCCCAGCGCGCCGGGGTTTTTACACTTTCCGTTCCTTTTGTAAAGACGGAGGAGGAGGAGGAGGAGAAGACGAAGACGAAGAAGAAGAAAAAGACGACGACTGGGAAGACAAAGAGACCCGCAGCGACAAGGCAAGGGGGAGACGAGGGAAGACGGGGAGAAGACGAGAAGCCAGGACGAGGAAAGGGGGGCCAGGAAAAAAAAAGGAATTGATGTGAGATCCAAGCCCAGCGTCCGCGCCATCGGCACCCGCGCTCCGGGCAGGGGTTGACGGCCGGCGATGGTGAGTGCAGCCGGCGCGGCCGCTGTCGCCTCCACCTCTCCCTAGAGCGGCGTGCGGCGCGGGGACTCGGGGACGCTGGGCGCGACGCGCGGCGGACCGAGGAGCGAGCGCGGAGATCCGAGCGCAGGGCGGGAGGGGAGGGCCGCGCGCGGGGGCCGTGGGGCCGGGTGGGCTGCGCCGCCGGGGCTGGGAGCGCGGGTCTCGGGTCTCCACGCTCGCTCGCAGTCCCCGGGCCCCCGCCCCCGAGGCCGGCCCCGCGGGGCGGGGAGGGGGGTTAGCTGCGGCGGGCCCGGGCCGGGGAACGGCTCCGGGGGGAGTTCTCACGGAGGGGGTCGCCAGGGATCCCATTTTCACGCTTGAAAGGGTCGCCACCTTGGCTTCCGCTCATCAGCCTGGCGGTGGCTACTGACTCGCAAGTGGAGGCAGAGCTGGCGGTGGAAGGGCTGGTGCGGAGAGTGACAGCGCCGGGGGGAGGGTGGGGGCGCCGAGAGCGCGCGCGCACGGAAGCGAATTCTCTGCTCGGTGGGGCTGTGCCGAGAGCAGCTGGAGGGGACCGGCGCACGCTCGGCGCCCCGCATGGGCACCCGGCTGAGCTCGACCCTCGGGGCTAGCGGAGAAGCACCTTACCAAACCCCGGGGCTCCGACATGCACCCCTGCCGCCGTTGGTGGGAGAAAGGGCCAAAGGGGGCTTTTAGAGTTCACGGAAGGGCCACGGGCAGGGAAGAGGTATGTGTTGGCTCTTGCGCCCACGGATTCAGGCGCTCCGGTGCCTGCCACCCATTAAAGAGGTGGGCGGCTAACCCTGCGCGGCGAGCACTGGGTGCAGCCTCGGGGGGAGCTCTGCGGTGGGCCGGACCGATCCACACCCTTTCAGACCGAGTCCCAACAAGTCCCCTGAGATGGTGCCTCCAGGTGACATGTGCTGTCTCCACGTATTTAACTGCATGTTTTAAATGACGGCTATAGTGCGTGGATGAGCAGCACATCCGAGGTCTTCTGATCCTAATATCCATCACCTAAGAAGAACGTGTGATTGTTGTCTATGGCAGATACCCAGAGACCTGTTTTCCTGGACCTGGGAGAGAAGACCATCTTTCTCCCTCTTTATCCATCGTTCCTCCCTGGGGAGGAGAAATTCAAAAGAGCAAGACATAAATAATAAAGGCCCACAATGGGTGGCTCTAAATATTTAATAATTCAACCACTGAGGTCTTGAGCTACTACAATAGTCCTCCTTCAGCATGCTGTGTGTGTTCGGTTTTTTGTTTTTTTTTTTTTTTTTTTTTTTTTTTCCCCAGTAATTCAATATGCAATTAATTGTCTTCACAAAGAAAGACAATGCTTTTTGGTGTCATCCTTTGTTACTGTAACTTTTTATTCCTGGGTGGTACCTCAGAATAAATTGTTGCCTCAGGTGCATTGTGTACCCATGTTGTAAAACAAGAGGCTTTGAGTTGTGAGTTTGTATGTGTTCCAGTTGTCACCCAGTTTCCTTCCACAGGCTGGAAAATGCCTTTGAGTTCCTGATCTTTTTAAATTAAAATGTTACATCAAGGTGGACACCAATAGGCATCACCATCTTAATAGGCTCATTCTCAATTGGGGGTATTAGCTTCATTTCAAACGCACTGTGAGAAGTGTATCTAATTTCTGGTTATAATCTAGTCATAATCTGACAAGCTATTTGAACAGGAGTTAGCACCATTTGGAATTACTTTATGGGGGGGAGGGGAGTCTGTTTTATAAATCTTCTCCAACTTTGTCCAGACAGAAAAATGGAAGCAGTAAACCAATACAGATTAGAATATCCGTCTTCCCTTTTTTCATTCTCTTTCCTCTCCCTCTCTCTCCCTCTCTCTCTCTTTCTCTCTCACACACACACACCTTTTATTTCCCCAGCCTCTGCCACAGTGTATAATGCCCTATTGAGACGTGTAGGCGTGATGTGTAAACCGGATTAGCAGTATGAAAGAAAGACACACAATAAGCTGGAATTGTTTTACTTCCCTTTCATTTCTCATGCCGATATCTCTAATAAATTTGTTGCTCCAGCAGTGGGTCAAAGGGGTCATGTTGCTCAGCTTCTTTTTCATGCAAGACCCAATGGCAGAGATCAGTGGACTGAATGGTGTGCCTTCTGCCAGATGCAAAGCTTGATATAGATATATGACACAGAGAGAGTGCGATGAGGTGAGCGACGTGGAAGGAAAAACGTTCAAAGTCTGGGGCTCCCAAGAAGAAATCTCTAGCTGTTAGAGGAAAGCAGTGTGGCTAAGAAGATATTGGGGAGGGGGGGAATCAATGCAAGGTCATTGTTAGGTTTCCTTTCAAGTTCATGGTAGGCTCTGAAACATTCTCCATGCTATGGGCCATTTTCTTAGCAGGAGAATACCAGTAGCTCTTGGCACTACACAAAGTCGAATTTCGCTTTCAAGCTGGTATTGAAACCTGGAGTCACCAAGGTGGAGAGTTCTGGGACCTTCTCAGGAGATCTCCCCTCTGCCGCCCTCCCCACCCCCAGCTCACTGTAAGTGCTAAACATGCCAGTGCTACGAGTTTCTGCTGTAGACCTCTCATTCACTCCTTTGTGGAGTAGGGAGCAGCTTCCCATTAAAGGAGATCAGGGGTAATTAGCAGCATTATTTTGACAGGTTGGCTAGAGCGGTTCCCTTTCCTCCAGCCTGGGGAGGAGAGAAACAGGAGGAACCAGAAGGTGGAAGGGAGAAGGGGAGGAGAGTCAAGCCCAGTGGTTTCACACTTCCTCCCTCTGCCTTGAATCCTTGTAGACTCATTTTCTACCTTCACCTTTTAAGTAAATACAACAGCTGCCAATGAGAAAATAATAAGGCATTCTTAGGGAGCCAAGAAAATGTGGTGGAGGGTGGCATGCAGGTTTGAATTAAGACCCAGCTCTTACCCAGGGTACCTGCTTTGAACTGCCTAGGCCCCAGCTCATCACTCACTCCCTATATCTTTGGGCTGCCAGTCTATAAAGCAAATATTACATCAAATCCCCAATTCCTCTCCCCATCCCAGCCTCTCAGCAAGAATACTGTAATGTTTGTCATTCTTGTCATTTCTGGAAGAGGGTATTAATATTAAACTGTGTAGACAAAATTTTTAAAATGGCCCAAGGGCCAAATTACTGGAACTGGCAGACCTCTTTATTCACTTATATTCTGCAAAAATTAGCTAAATTACACTGGATTGTAAAGACCGGTTTGGTCTGCTCAGAGAGACCAGTGAGAAGTTAAATCTCTGGGGGTTTTCCCATAAGGCCAGCTCCCACAACTGCTTATCACTGGAATACCCTACCACAAAGGGCAGATGTTTTATTTCAGTGTCATCCTATCATTAGGATAATCTGCTGTCATTTTCGAGATGTGTGTGGCATCGTCATGGATATTTGAAGTTTTAGAACAGAGAAGGGAGGAGATTGTGGGGGGGAATCCAGAGAGTTTAAGGAATCTCTTTTGAAAACTAAACACTCCAATGAAAAGTCTTGGGTGGTGATGGGGAGACAAAAATGACAATTTATGCGTCGGGATGAACTTTCCTTGGAAGGAGCAATGGAACACTCAGCTCTTGCTTCATAGAGGCTGGCCACGCCTGCTGGTGGAGCAGGCCCCAAGCTCTCACTGGCAGCTCTCACGAGGTACCCTCCAGGAGGCAGAAACCCCAGTAAAGGTCCTCTTCCCAGAGTCACCTTAGCAATCCCCCCCTCCCATCTCAGGTCGGTGGAATCCTTGTGGTTGGTTGAAGT
This sequence comes from Tupaia tana, assembly GCA_026018925.1. Lineage (NCBI taxonomy): Eukaryota > Metazoa > Chordata > Mammalia > Scandentia > Tupaiidae > Tupaia > Tupaia tana. The sequence goes on along the minus strand of JAKSZU010000013.1, from coordinate 10,943,579 downwards.
TAACACACCCGGTGTGGCACAGCGGTCCCCTGCACAGGGCATGCATATTAAAGCCGACAATGCTTACAAATGTAAATAAGGGCAGATTGATTAGGAACAACATCATCGCTGGGAATGTCGCACTCGCAGGCATCAGCAATGAGGCAAATTGGGGGCAGCCTCAGCCCCGACCACCCAAGTCGAGCAGGCTTTTACACTGGCTCCTCTTCCCTTTCTTAAAACGTTACAGAAACAAGGCCAATTAGATCCTCAAAGTAATTCATCTCTGTGTATGAAAAAAGCAGACCACAGGGGAAGCGGCGGTGGGGGGTGGGGCGGGGAGCTTAAGATAGCGCTTGTTAGAGCGCAGGCTCACGATTGCGTCCTGGAACCAATGGGTAGAATTTACAGGCCGGACCATTGTCTGAGATGCTGAAAAGTTAACCTATCAAACAGCGGGCGACGAGGCTCAGGGCGCTGAAAACCTCGGGGATCAATGTTCAAAACGTTTAGGAATTAAGTCAAACTGAGGGAGGGAAATGAGCCCCAGTGGAAGAGGCTTTGCCATTGAAAGGATGCACATGTGGCTGCGGCCCGCAGAGGACTGCAGCTGCGCGAGGAGAGTCCTGTGTAGCCTCCATTTCATTCTAGAACTCCATCATCCAAAGAGCTGTACTGAAATTCCTATTGCCAACAGATTGGAGCCAACACTTGGCATTTTGATCTAAACGTCAAAATGAATGTGAAAACGCAATTGTAGCAACGTGTCTATGGCTACATGACTACCTTGCCATATGCCAAGTCTCAAATATAAGAAAGCTGACCTAGGAAAGCAGGGAGACCACCTCCGAGACTAAAACAGAAACATTTCCGGCAACAAACAAGAAATTGTTTGGCTTGAAATGTGTATAGAACCGTTCAGTAAGGAAAGCTAGAACGGTGAACCACTTTGCCATTGGTGTGATCTCTCTCAAATATGCAAAGGCTCAGGCTTTTGCTCCAAGATTAAACTGGCTGTGTTATTTACTAAGGTAGCGTCATTTTCCCTACAACGGGCTTGCTTTCCCTTCTGGATTTTAGCAGAACTTCCCAGAGGCGCTCATAAAATCACGTGCTCTTAGGAGTTAGGAGTTTTGAATTTCCGCGCTGGCTGGGTACTCGGGTCCTCCTGAGCCCGTGAACACCCCCCTACACACCTCTACTCTTTTCGTCCCTCTTTATCTTCCAGGACACCCTATCCCACCCAGGTACTGCATGTTTTGCTGGTTCGGGATTCAGGGCCTCCCAGTGAAACCAGGAAGAAGAAAGAACTAGAGGGATGGTGGATAGGCTGGGCTAGATGGGGGGAGAAGAGAAAGGGATGAAAGAGGAAGGAGAAGTGAGAGGGATACCGTCGGAAAGGAATGGGGGCGGAGGGCTGACAGACAACGCCCCCACCCCCATCCCCGGCGGGAGCCTCGTGGACCGCCGTGGTGGCCGGCGCGCCCAGCCACAGCCCTTAGCTCGCCAGGGCGGCGGACTCGGAGCTGCTGAATGGGAAGGGACCCGAGCGCGCAGCTATTGGCCGGCGGCGGGGAGGCCGCGCGGGCATTGGGCAACGTAAGGGGGCCGGTCCGCCTTCAGGAATGTACTACGGCGCGTCCGGCACGTCTGTCCGCGCCGGCGGGGAACGTTTCTCACTTGGGCTCCCGGGAGGCTGAGCTGGAGGCGAAAAGCCCGGCTAGCGCGGGCCCAGCGCACCGACCCTCTTACCTGTTCGCCCGGGGCCACGCGAGCGCGCGAAATCCCGGGGCCTGGCGCGCGCGCACGCGGACGCACCCGGACACGCGCGCGCGCGCGAACGGGCCTCCTGGCCCCGGATCACGTGATCGTGTGGGCTCCGCCTTCTCCCCCGCTTCTACCCCCCTTTCCCTCCATCTGGGTTTCTTTCTTTCCTTTCTTTCTTCTTTTTTTTTCAATGAACACACACCGTGTGCATCTTAAAGCCACACTGTCCCATTTCACGGCTTCGGTCGGCTTCTCGCTACCGCGGGTCTCTCTGTGCTTTAACCGGGCCTTAAAACAACAAAATAATAAATAAAAATAAAATCGAAGCAGAATGGAAGGTGTGTGGTTCTAGTCCCTACCGCAGGGAGGAACTTAACTTGCCAACTTGAGAAAAGCACATTCCACTTTCAAAAGAAATACAAAGTAGTGCCATGTAGACAGTTGAAGTGGCCCTGAGATGCATATTAAAGGATTGCGTGTTTTCTGTGTCAATGAGAACTGAGTCCTAAGGCTATCTTCGTGACACTGACCGCAGTGTCGGGGCAAATCCTCGCGAACCGCGCACAATTTGTTCGGAATGAAAGTAACTTCAAAGCCCTTATTCTCCCCTATGTCACACTATTATTAAATATAACAGGGTGCATACGGCTTTTTGTGAAAAATCCGTTTAAAATGGACTTTATATATAGAGATGTGGTTAATAAAAGCGGAGGGGGGGTATGCTCCACTGCAACCCAAAATGATCAAACTTTTCTTTCTCAAGGAAACCCGTTTCTCAGAGGGTTCTTATTTTCACGTTTACTTGTGTCACATTAAAAATTTCAAATAAAAACGTTTCTGCCTCCACGAGACTGCTTCGGTGTCTGGATTTCATGTTATAGAACACTGACTCCGTCAAACCAAGGCTGCGGTCGTGGGCTTTTTTTTTTTTTTTTTTTTTTTTTTTTTTTTTTTTAAGGGAACGGTCGGGGGGAGTGGGGTCCGGAGTTTTTAAAAGGGTGGCTTTTCCCAACGTCTTTGCTTTCCTCTTTAACTTTCCATTTTGTTTATCTTAATGTGAGGCGTTGTTCCCCGCGAGAGCCTAAGTCTTCCCTTTAGTTATAAAAGAAAAGAGGAGGAAAAAAAAAAAAACCTGGCACACACTGGCGCACTATCCACCACCCTGTCATTATTGGTGCAGGCCTGGGAATTCAAGCCGGACCTCCCAGTATTTTCTGCAGCTTGAGGCCAAGGTGCCTCTGAAAGGCTTTTCTTTGAGGAATTTTAGAAATTGTTTAAGCGCTTAAAAAAATATTACATTTCCCCCCATGTCTATCTCGAAGCAAATGCGTGTGTGTGTGTGTGTGTGTGTGTGAGCGCGTGTGTGTGCGCGCAAAAGTCGTCTCACAAAAAGAAGACACTGTTGAAAAGAAAAGGAGTAAGAAAGAAAGGAGGGGGGAGCATTCCTTAATGGAAGCATTGCATGCGAGAAGGTTGGCGCTCTCGGAGGCTCCCCCCGAAGACGGGGATGCACACACTGGGGTTGCCTACCTGGGTGGTCTCTCTACTTTGGTGAGCTGTTGCTAAGCAGCTAATAATAGTCATGTTTGCTGAGTAATTTCTGCCCTCCGCGAGCCAATCGCGTCGCAGAAACCCAAGCCATCTGACAGCCCCGGGGGCGGGAGCTCCAGCCTTTTTCTCTTTCGCTCGCTCTCTCCCCCTCCACCCCCTCCCCTCCTCCTCCTCTTTCTCCAAATGGAGAGAGTTCTTTTTTTTCTTCTTCCATCTCATCTATTGAATCAAGGAGCTGCTGCGGCCGCTGCCCGCTGCACACACACTGAGCGGAGTCCCCAGGTCCCGGGAGCGAGAGAAGCGCGCTGCGCAGGGGCAGAATGGTCCAGCGGGTCGGCGAGCAGCACAAGAAAGCAGAATCGGGGACCGAGCAGCCACCGCGAACCCAGCAGCCAGAGCCCGAGCAGCAGCTTCTGGAGCCGCCACCGCCAGCAGCAACAGCCGCGGCAGCAGCGGCTGCCCCGGCCCGGCAGCGCTGAGACCCGCCCGGCACTCTCGGAGCCCGCGGCGGCAGCGGTTCCGCGCTTGCCCTCCGCGGCTGCTCGGGCGACCCGGGAGGCGCCGAGGCAGCCAGCGCGGCCGGCGGGAGCGGCGGGGATTTGCTGGCGCTTTCTGCAGTGAAGGGGTCGCGGCGCGGGGTGGGGGGCGGGTAGGGGGACTTGGGGACCGCGAGGAGCGCCGCGGACTCGTCGGAAGGACAGGCTCGCTCCGCCCGCCGGCTCTCGCCCTCTCGCGAACTGGATGTGGGCAGCGGCGGCCGTAGAGACCTCGGGACCCCTGCGCAATGTGGCAATGGAAGGCGCAGGGTCTGACTCCCCGGCAGCGGCTGCGGTCGAAGCGGCAGCAGCGCCCGCGGTGTGAGCAGCAGCAGCGGCAGCAGCGGCAGCGGCAGCAGCAGCAGCGGCAGGTCTGTCAACCCGAGCCCGAGCAACCGGCGGCCAGCAGCGTCCTCGCGAGCCAAGCGCCCGGGCGCGCCGGGACCCAGCAGCTGCGGCAGCGGCGGCAGCAGCGCGCCGGGCCGCCCGGGAAGCCTCGGTCCCCGCGGCGGCGGCGGCGGCGGCAACATGGCCTCGGCTGGTAACGCCGCCGAGCTCCAGGACCGCGGCGGCTGCAGCGGGGACCCGGGCCGGCCGGTCGGCGGTGGGAGGCGCAGACGGACCGGGGGACTGCGCCGCGCCTCTGCGCCGGACCGGGACTATCTGCACCGGCCCAGCTATTGCGACGCCGCCTTCGCTCTGGAGCAGATTTCCAAGGTGCATTTCAGACTCTTTCCTCTCCTCCCACTCTCTTTTCCCTCCTCTTCCTCTTTGGGATCGCCCTCGCGCCACACACATACACACACACACACACACACACACACACACACCACCCCTCTCCAGGAAAAGAAGCAGACAAGTGGGGATTGAAAATTCAAACCCTCCCTCCGGTCCTGGGAGGAAAGGGCTGTCTGAGGTCCGCAGGGGGTGGAGGTGTGTGTGTGTGTGTGTGTGTGTGTGTACGTACACACGCCTCCCCGGCGTGCTTTTTCCGGAGCACTGGAAAGCAGCCCACAGTGGACCACCTCGAGGGCGGTCGCCGCACTGCCCTGGCCCGCGCCCCCTGCCCGGGAGCTCTCTCTTCCCGCGCCCCTGCCCCTATTAGCAGCCTAAACCCCTGTAAGACTGCCACATTTCTTAACTTCTTGGAGGGGGAGGCGGAGTGGAGAGAGGCGGAGAGAGGAAGGGGGGAGGGAGCCGAAATAAAGGTGGTTTCCTTTTTTGGCAGCCGGTTTTGCTTTTGTTGAGCATGAAATCTCTACTCCCTTAAAAATGATCTTCGGAAGAAGTCATCCCCCCTTTTCTACAGTTTTAGAGCCGGCCCTCTTCACAGCCTTGGGTGGGGAGGGCGCGTTGTAAACAAATTGCCACCTTAAATCTGCTCTGCGGGTCTGTGGAGCGGCCGGGTTCATTGTGTTTACGAGGCTTGCTGAAATGTGTGGAATCCGGGAAAGGCGAGCACCTAGACCCGGGCCCGCCGGGGCCATGGCCAGCGCTGGGGAAACGCCGCCGCCGGGAGCAGCCTTGCGCCCAGCCTAGACCCCCGCCTGCGCCGGCCTGGGCCCTTTCCCTGTGCACTTGGCTGTTTTTTACGTTTAACCAGAAGGGAAGGGAGAGGAGGGAATGATCCTTGTGGCTGCCCTCTTCCGATCACAAATATTGTCGTAAGTTGCAGATGGCTGCCCCACTCCCTAATTCAGCTCACACGGCATCTCCCAGCGCTATGGAAATGCGACCGGAGTGAGCCCGGCGGCCGCGCTCACCACGTGGAGCCCGGTTTACTACCTACCACTCCGGGCTGAGGTCCGGGTGGGGGGGCCTGCAATACATTGTTAGCAAAGGGCGCTGGGGACCTTAGCACGCATTCCCGCTGGGGTGCCCCGAGACGGGTGAGGGATGGGGCAGGACTGACGGGAAAGGAGGAGGTGGTTTTCTGGTTCTTAAATGTTAGGCTCCGTTGCTGTGGGTGATACAGCCCCTTCCTTCCCAGGTCTGGGCTTCGCTCTGCCTCGGTTTCTCCTGTATTGCAGCCCTTCTCCCCAGAATCCCAAATCTCTCACATACCCACACACAGGCCAAGCGTGGGTGTCCCCGGTATGTCCCCAAGATGCAGCTCCCACGCTGCACCTCGACTTTGCTTTCTGACCCAGCCCCCCCACGCCGTTCGCAACTCTCCGGTCCGCCAGGGTTCCAACTGGGAGGGCGAATCCCAGCACCGCGGCCGCCTGCGCCCCCACCGCTGATGGGGGGATCCCCGGGCGGGTGCGCGCGAGCAGGCGTGGGCGCGCGGGCCACGACTCCCCGGCGCTCAACTCCTCCCTTCTGCTTCGTCCCCAGGGGAAGGCTACTGGCCGGAAAGCGCCGCTGTGGCTGAGAGCGAAGTTTCAGAGACTCTTATTTAAACTGGGTTGTTACATTCAAAAAAACTGCGGCAAGTTCTTGGTTGTGGGCCTCCTCATATTTGGGGCCTTCGCTGTAGGATTAAAGGCAGCTAATCTCGAGACCAACGTGGAGGAGCTGTGGGTGGAAGGTAAGAGACCCTGCGCCCGCCGCTGCGCCCGCTCACCCCACCTCGGGCCCCCTCCCTTCCTTTCCCTCCCCTCCCAATTGATAAAGATATTTGCCAGCATACACCTAGATCCTTGCTGTGGCCGGCGAAAACCCCCTGCCCGCACCAAGGGGAATTGTTTATTGTTTGGGCGCCTGGCCGGGAGCCAGGCCCGCCCGACAAAGGCCGCGCTGTAATCTACTCGGGCGCTGTGCTTTGCTAGGTGGTGTGGGAGAGAGTGGCGAGGGCGGGCCGCCGGGGGCGCGGGGCCCCTCCGCGGGACGGACCACTCCGCGCGGCCGGGGGCACCCGGGGTTGCCGCCGCAGCTGCTCGCCTCGGCCGCGCCCCGAGACTCGGCCAGCAGAAGCCCGCTCGGGTTCTGCTAGCTCTGCCCGGCCTTATTCCCTCCTCCACCCCCACCCACCCACCGCGTCCAAAGAGAAAGAAGCGGGTGGGGGGAGCAAGGCCACCCCTCCGGCTGGAGGGAGTGTGCGCGCCCCGGCGGCCGCCGCGCTGGGGAGGGCGGGGGGCGGGCGCAGCGCGGGCCTGCGGAGGCGGCGGCGTGTGTGGTCCTGTTTTTGGACAGCTTTCAACTCTGGGGGAAAAAAACATTTGTCTCAAGGTACAAAAAAAAGGGGGTGGGGGGGAAGGAGTTGAAAAAAATCGTAAAGCTCAGACTGGAACGCATGTTTGCAAAGTAGATTAATGTTTCCTCGCGGGTGGGGGCTTTTTAAATGGAATTATTCGGGGGGTGTGGGGGAAGACTGCATTTTACAGACAGATAAAAGAAATGTGTTATAAGAGCGCGGTTTGAAGGGCGGGGCCACGGGGGGTTCGCCAAGGGGTTCTGAAATCCACGCTCCTCAGTTTGGGGGTTCTTGAGGCCTTTCTTAGAGAAGCAGTTGTAAATTTAAAGTATTTTTTTCCTGAAGACGGAAACATTTTACATTCTTTCGGCGACGCGGATTCTTTATTTTTCCCCTTTTCCTTTTTTTCCCCTCCTTTCCTGTTGGTTGTGTTTTAATGATCTTTTTGGAAAGCCATGAATCATGCCGTTTGGAAGCATTTTAACCCCTAAACATTACTTGGGTTTCTCTACAAGGGTTGAGATAATTATGTGGATAATCTACAATAAATCAAAATATCTGGAACATTCCTAGTAAACATTATCTAAAAATTTAGAAGGAGAAGCGTAATATGCATAATTGCATAATTACTTCAGTGATTCCTTTCCGAATACTTCTGGAGCCTAACTTTGAGAGTATTTCCTTAATCTGGCCTTGTTTGTGAAGATTCCAGCTTTCAGCTTGTAGTGTTTTGCAAGCCTATAGTGGAGTATTTAGTTGAGAAGTGACAATTAAAATAATTAACACCAGAAAACATTCCTGCTTTAAGTACCTTGGTAATTAATACAAAAGTGTTCTTTGGATTGAATCCACAGGGTAATTTACCTCAGTTCAGTGCTTCAATATGTTGGTAGATAAAAGAAGGGTTTTCTTGAGCACCTATTATGCCCCTAAGGAGTAAGTTTTACTGAGCTCTTAAAATGTCCCTAGCACCGTGCTAGGCACTGTGAGAAGCTCTGAGGTGTGTAAGACACTTTGTGCACAAATGTGCTCAAAACTGCTAGAATTCAATGCACTTTCACTAGATTTGCAGCCATGGAAGTTGAATAAAAATGCTTTCATGGAGGTGGGGAGATAGACTGGACCTGGAGGTTGAGGGGGAAGAAGGGCTTTCTGGTAAGGAGTCCCAACCAGAGCAGGGACTGAGCTGCCTGGGGTGGGGTGGGGGCCTCTAGTACCTCCCTGCAGTGGGGAGTAAGGGACAGCAGCCCTGGGCAGCAGCACTGTGGTCTGGAAATGGACTGCCTGGCCTGTAGAAAGCTGCTGTTCATTGTTGGACCAAGCAATGAATGAGCACTCGGTGCTCCCAACTCCTCCAAGTGTTCCCTTTCCTCCCTTTGGGCTGTTTAATGATGACAAAGATGATTTTGTGTTATTTTGAGCAAAAGTTTTCAGTAGCTCTTAAGTTAAGAGGCAACATTTATTTTCTCAATGTCGCATATTTCTAGAAGTAGCTATATTTCTGCATTATACAGCTCATATATTTTTTAAAAGAATTATTTTATTTTAACTTCATTCATTCATTCATTTATTCTTTTTTAAATTTGACCAAAGAGGGACAGACAGAGAGAGAGAGGGAAAGTGAGAAAGCAAGCCACGAGATCCGGGACTCAAACCGCAGTCAGCCATGTAGAAGTCCAGCACCATTAACCACCATGCCACCTGCCGGCCCCTACACAGCTCATTTTAAGCAAGTCCCTGACCTAGCAGTCTTTTTTCTTAAAAAATAATAAGTTAAATTAATTATTTTAATTCACCTGCGAGAGAAAAAGAGAGGGAAAAGTGAGAAAGCATGCCTCTAGGTCCAGGACTCAAACAGTGGTTGGCTGTGTGGGAGTCCAGTGCTTTAACCACTATGCCACCTGCTGGCTCCACCTAACAGTCTTATGTGTGCTCCAACTGGCTTATGATAGGTCTCAGAGCATGGAGGGTTTTGTTTTGTTTGAGAGAGACTTTTGCTAGGCATGTTTGCTCACTGGGGAGACTGAGAGACAGAAAGTGAGAAATCACCCCTGCTGGGGGATGGCCATGCTGTAGTCCCTTTTTCTCCATTCTTCTCTCTGGATTTTGGGCATGCATGCAGATGCGTCTGGCATGAGTTTCAAGCCGCCAGGGTCCAGGACTTGAACTCTGGTCTACTACAGGGGAATTCAGTGCCTTAACTACCACCCACCTGCTGTCCCTTTGTTTGTTTGTTTGAAGTAGACAGAATGGGACACACCTGAGATGGAGACGGTCTACTTTTGACCTCTCGAGCTCTCCTCCTTTCAGTTTGGCAGCATCACATGACTCACAGGTTCTTGAGCCAATTTTTTTTTTAACTCAGCACAAATACTATCACTTATTGGCAACTGCCAGGCGTTTATGGTATATCATCATATATATGCCTTACAACTTAATGAAGTAGCTATCTCTTATTATCTTTACTTTTTTATAGCACAACAATTTATGTATTGCTTTTATGGATAATAATTATTGTCCCGTTGTACAAATGAGAAACTGTGGGTTGTCTGTGTCTGTTCTAGTCTGCCAGTGACTTAAGGCACTTAGTCTCCTAGTTCCGGTCTTCACCTGTCATTCATTCATTCATTCGTTGCTAGATTCTTCCTCTGAAAAAGCAACAACCGTTTGTAAATGTAGGTAAACCCAACCAGGGAGGAGTCCTACACTGTTTTATAGTTTTGAGAGGGGAAGTGATTACGTAGCGATCTTGTGTGATAAGAGCTGGATATTATCTGTGTTCATGTCAGCAATAAGTGTTGTGAGCATTTGCTTTCAGGAGTACCAATTCCCCGCTGTCCTGAACTTCATAGAGGTCATGAATCAAACAGAGCTGCAGCTTCACGTTTAGATTCATTGTGCGCAGATTCTTGTAGATAAATTCGTCACCACTATCAGCAACAGTCTGCTCAGTGCATGCTTTCTTAGTGGAGAACGTAAAGGTTCTGGGCTTGAAATTTTACTCGAGAGATTGCACATTTCCGTAATTAAAAAGCAATAGGAGAGGGCCAGCAGGTGACATGGAGGTGAAGGCGGCTGAGTCCCACGTAGCTGACTCCCTGGTAGGAGATCCTGACCCGTCAAATTGAAAATCACATAGGACGCCTGTGTGTTTGTTCCCAAAATGCCAAGAGGAGAATGGAGGAGAAGGGACTGTGGTGTGGCCATTCCCCTGGGGGGATGATTTGTCACTTCCCTCTCTGTCTGTGTCTCTCTCCCGGGTGCATGCACGCACTGTATAACAAAAACTGTTTTAAAAAAATAGAAGACAACAGAGATGGAGGTACATGGTGGCACAGCAGTGACACAGCTGGACAAACATGGGAAAGGTCCTGAGTTCCTGTCCCAGGACCTCCCTGAGCGTGCCAGGTGGGTGTGTGCCCATGTCACGGCCCCTGAGATTGGGGGTGACATCATGGCGTGAAGATTCTGTCGGCGGAGGGGTGTGTGCCCCCACTCAAGAAATAAAATTGGAAAAGGCAACAGGAGAGAGGAAAGTGTAAGATTTGAAGAGGAGAGGAGTGTTGAGAGAGAGCTTAGGAAAAAGGAAAAATGCTATTTCTCCTGTGATTAAAAAAGTACATATATTTATATGACATAAATGTATCTCCAGTGCCTTTGTGTGTGGGCACTTTTGTTTGCATATGGACTTACTATGGGTATCCTCTTATCTGCCAAAATGTTATTTTAAGACAGCAAATTAAAGGCATCCACTTGATAGACTATATCTTTGGATTTGACTTTAATGCTTTCACAGGAAAGGTGTTTTTATAAATGTTGTTTGAATACACTAGCCATAGTATGCAAATCAACATATGCTAGATTAAAAAAAAAGATGACATATTTCTGTGCCAGGGGGTGTGAGCATGAGAGAGGAGAAGGCACCCCCCACAGAACATAGCTACACCACAGTCCTTAGCCTCCATCTCTCCCTCCTTTCCAGATTTTGGGCATGCACACGTGTGCACTCATGTATGTACACACACATGGCCAGCATGGTTTTCAAGTGGCCAGGTCTGAGATTCACACTGCACAGTCAGCCATGTGGAATGTGGCTGTCCTAGCTGCCGGGCAGGCCATGGGCTTGCCCAGATGGTGTAGTTGTGCATACGTGCATAGGCAGGCCCGGACTTCAGAAAGTTCATGGAAAATGGAATGAAGTACAGGTTAATGTGGTGCAAAAATCTTTGAAATCACATAGGTTTTTGTTTGTGTTTTTTTTTTTAAATTGTTTTATTTAACTTTTTATTTATTTTAATTTGACCAGCAAGGGATAAAGAAAGAGAAAGAGGGAAAGTGAAACAGCAAGCTGTCAGGTCTGGGACTCGAACTGCAATCGGCTACATGGGAGTCCAGCGCCCTTAACTGGCATGCCACCTGCCGGCCCCAAAATCACATAGATGGTTTTTAGCATGCATTTTCCAACTCCAGCTGACATGTGCATGGAGTACTGAGGTGTAACAGAGTATGGGGATGACGCAGTAGACACCTCTTACAGATGCACATGACACAGTGCTCCGAAACGTTGGAGAAGAGCCACAGCCCCTGCCCTTGGGACCTCCATCCAGCAAGTGCATAGACCTGTGTGCAGGTGTTTAACGTGCAGGGTGGAGTGCCAAGGTGGCAGGGAAATCAGGGACCCTCTTCCAAGATGGCTCCAAGGGAGGAGCCTTGAGTCAGGCGTGGGCCAGAGGGATGAGATTCGGGGAGCCAGCATTTCAGGCAGAAAGAACTGCGTGGGCAAACTCAGAGAATTGGAGCGAGGGCTGCTAGAGGGCAGCTTGCGCCACCCCTTGGTGAGGCCATTGAGGTCGAGGTGGGAGCCTTGAGGCTTGAGAGATTCACAGGACTGCGCCATGGAGGCCCCTGCGTGTAGGAGGGGGACTGCCTGCTCGTCACATGAGCTGTTCTTGCTCGTTTCCTGATTTGTGTTAATGTATCTGGTCTCTATCGTTTCCCTAGTGGGTGTCCACTGGGGTCTCACCCTTCCCAGCACAGAAGAGAACTGGTTGACCCATTGATATGATTGGTTGCTGCTTAAATTTATTTTATGCTCATTCTTCCATAAAAGAGACAGACAGGTACCACTACCAGGGTCCTCACTCTGCCACCAACCCCTGGTCCCCAATGGCCAGGATCATGGGCACATACATGCTTGGTGTGTTTAGGGAGGTCTTGGGACTCGAACCCAGGACCTTTCCCATGTGGCCCCAGTTGTATTACCACTGCACCACCATCTGGCCCTGATTTGTTTTTAATTTTGTCCTTTTTTTTTTCCCTAAGAATTATTTATTTCCATTTGTTATTATTTTTTAATTTGACTAGACAGAAAGAGAAAGGGAAAATGATAAAGCAAGTCGTAGTCAGCCATGTGGAAATCCAGTACCTTTAACCACCACGCCACCTGCCAGGCCTCTCATTTTGCCCATTTCTTTGTTGGTATTTCCTATTCCTTTATCAGTTTTATCCTCTTAACTCTGATTATTTTTTTTTCATACCAACTGCCACGCCAACCCTTACTCAGACACAAGATTGGCAGGGTTCTCCAGTGACACATACACACTTACCTCCTTGAGCTAGATGTTTTTTTCTAAAAGCTCACCTAGCCTTTTCTGCAAAAGATGACATCCTTGAAATGGACCTACATTGCTTCAATGTTTGCCTGTTTATATCTCTGAGGGCCAGGTAGAAGGAAGGAGGATGCAAGTTGTGACTTTAAAAAACAAAACAAAACATTTTTTAAAGGTTTTTCGCACAAGGTATGTGTGCTTGCCAAAGAGAGACAGAGACAGTGAGAGGGAAAGTGAGAAATTACCCCCAGGGGATGGCCATGGCTGCAATCCCTCCTCCTCCATTCTCCTGGGATTCTGGGCACACACCCAGCATGTTTTTCAGGCCACCAGGTCTAGGAATTGAACTGTGGTCAAGCCATGTGCAAGTCCACTGCCTTAACCACCATGCCACCTGTTGGCCCCATATTCTGATTTTTTTTTTTTTTAAGAGAAACAAAAGGATTACTTTTCTAATGCATGCTCTCAAATTTGAATCTCGTTCACCTTATGCCTTCATTCTTGAGTAGAATGCAGGTGGTCAGTTGTGGGACACCTGGAGGTTCATCACCCCTGGTCTCGAGCAAGGTTTCTCAGCCTTCACACCGGAGATAGCTAGCTCTCTGCCAATTGTCCTTGGAAGGAGCTAGTATAAAATCTCTCCCTGTGAGACCCACTGGTTTAGGTGATAGAAATTCCGAGGGGAAGATCCAGGCCAGCAGGAAGATTAATGATAGAGTCGGCGGCTATAGGCATTGCTTTAGATGCCCCCTGGTTGGTCTACTTCAAGATAACTCTCCTTCCTTATGTTTGCTGACTCTGAGAACTAAGTATTTTTATGCCACTTATTTAAAAATTTGAGTTGTCTTTACTTGGATGACATGATAGAAACAGTAGGGTTAAGGCGATTGGATCCCACATGGCCAGTTGTGTGGTTTGAGACCTGGACCTGGAAGCCTGAAAAATCATGACAAGCATATGTATGCATGTACCTGAAATCCCAAGAGGAGAAATGGAGGCAGGATTGTGGTGTGACCATGCACCATGAGGGCTGATTTTTTTTTTTTTCACTTTCTCTGGTGAGCACACGTGCCCTCTGGGAAAATTAAATATTTTTTAAAAGGATTTTCGTTCCATTTAATTTTATTTATTATTATGGTTTTTAATTTTATTATAGGGCACATGTGCTTGCCAGAGAGGGAGAGTGAGAAAGCAAGCCACCAGGTCTAGGACTAGAACCATGTTTGGCCATGTGGGAATCCAGTACCTTCACCACCACGCCACCTGCTGGCCTCCAAAGTAAATTATTTTTTTAAAAAGGATGACATTATAGGGAGACCGGTAGATCGCATCATGGTTATGTCATGAACTCCCAATTGATCAGCTGCAGTTTGAACCCTGGACCTGGTGCTTGAAACTCACGCCAGGAGTGTGTCTGTGCGTGCCCAAAATCCTCAGAGGAGAATGGAGGAGAAGGGATTGCTGTGTGGCCATCCCCTCAGGGATTGGGGGGGTGATTTCTTGTTTTCTGTCTATCTCACGGGTGAGCTCATATCCCTATAGTAAAAAAATAAAAATAAAAAGGGAATGACATATATATGAAATAAAAAATGCAAAAATGCATGACTTGTCAAGAGAGGAAAAGGGCCAAGGAAGAAAGAGAGCGCATTATGCCCAGTGTATCTGGGGAGGGAGTGGTAACTAATTTTGCAGAAAGACCTGCTTACACAGCAGCCACAGTAGGCTGGAGGTCTTTTAGCATGAGGGGACATTCTTTTTAAAAAAGCTGTAGTAGGAGATACCACTGGACGTTTTTGCATATTGAAATAATGAGTCTTTTCAGAAGTCCAGGTAGGATACTAGTTCGGTGGTCTCCTTCCCCTCCAGATGTCTGCCTCACTCCACTTCTCCTGAGCTGCCTTTATGGAGCAGAACCAACAGGCCAAAGGGACTGCAGTGTCAGCCCGAAGGCAGAATGGGTGTGCTTTTACCGCCTTCTCAGGGTCATCACCAGACTCCACTCCCTGGGGCTGTCCGTTCCAGGGCAGCACACAAGGGATAGAAAGAATGAAATTGTGCTCCCTGGACCGCATAGTTTTGTTTTGTTTTTTAGTTTGTGCTATAGGGTCTGCATGCATGCGTGTTTGCTTGCTTGGGAGACAGAGAGAGAGGGAAAGTGAGAACTCACCTCCGGGGGGGCTGGCCATACCACAATCCCTTCTCCTCTATTCCCCCTCAGCATTTTGGGCATGCACATACACAACACACTTGGTGTGCTTTTCAATCCTGAGGTCTGGGACTCCAATCACAGTCCACCATATGGGAATCCAGTGCCTTAACCACCACACCACCTGCTGGCCACTCCAATAAATTTGTTCATTTCCTTTTTTTTTTTTTTTTAAAAAAAAAAAGGTCTTTGCTATAGGGTGTATGCTCACCAGGGAGCAACAGTGAGAGGGAAAGTAAGAAATCATCTCCCAGGAGATATGGCCATGCCAAAATCCCTTTTCCTCCATTCTCCTTCTGAGATTTTCATGCATATATGCCTGGCATGATTTTCAAGACCCTGGGTTCAGTACTTGAACCACGGTTGGCCATGTGAGAGTCTAGTGTCTTAACCACCCACCACCTGCTGTCTCCAACCCCCATACATTTTTTTCTTCTTTTTTTTGGGAGAGGATTTTTTGCTATAGGGCGCGTGCGCTCGCCAGACAGACAGAGAGAGACAGAGAGACAGAAAGCAGGAAATCACCCCCCAGAGGGGATGGCCACGCCACAATCCCTTCTCCTCCATTCTCCTCTTGGGATCTTGGGCACGCACGCACACGCGCCCGGCGTGAGTTTAAGCCACCGGGTCCGGGACTTGAATCACGGTCGACTACGTGGGAGTCCAGTGACATAGCCATTACGCTAACTGCTGGTCCCTAACCCCCATACATTTTTCAAGTGAAAAATACAAGGGTAATGTAAAATGTCATGGAAAAATGGAATTATGTTAAGAGTTTATCTTGGTGCAAATTTTTAAAAAAATTTAAGAGAAATTTTTGTTACAGGGCACGTGCTCTTGCTGTAGAGACAGAAAGTAAGAAATCACACCCCCCTCCCCACACAGTGTGGTGGGGGATGGCCTACATCGCAGTCCCTTCTCCTTCATTCTCCTCTCAGGATTTTGGGCATGTACACACATGTGCCCAGCATGAGTTTTATTTATTTATTTATTATTTTTTTTATTTTTTGGAGAGGTTTATGCTTTAGGACACCTGCGCTCGGGTGCAGGAAGACAGAGACAGAAAGCAAGAAATCACCCCCCAGGAGGGTGGCCTCACCGTAATCCCTTCTCCTCCATTATCTTCTCGGGATCTTGGGCACGCTCGCACATGCACCTGGCGTGAGTTTAAGCCACCGGGTCCGGATTCGAACCACGGTCGACTACATGGGAGTCCAGCAACATAGCCAATTATGCCAACTGCTGGTCCCGACATGAGTTTTAAGCCACCAGGTCTGGGACTTGAACTGTAATCGACTACGTGGGAGTCCAGTGACATAACCATTATGCCATTTGCGGGTCCCCAGTGCAAATTTTGTTTCTAAATCCATGATTTTTTTTTACATTATGGGCATTTCCCATGAACTTTGTGAAGGTCCCCTGTATGATTATTTAGGTAGATACTCATTAGATTCCAGTAGTGGGCACAGAGTACTTGGAGAAAAAGCATTAGAAAATGAGAAGCCACCAGTAAGTGCTCTAAAATAACAAGTAGCCTCGAGCGCCTTCTACACAGAGCATTGGACCCAGCAAATCCTCCGTACCTCTGCACTGCCTGCCACCAGTGGCCCTTCAAGTTGAGAAGCCAAGGTAGGCAGTGGGGTGTTTCAGATGCGTGAAGCGTCACTGGGGGTTCCAGAAGGTGACGGCTTCCAGATGTGTGAGCCTCCTGATGTATTTGTTTAGCTTATGTGCCGCAGCTGACGCTGAGGAACGCTGGTCGGACAAGCGATGGGAGATTGGTCTGCTTTCCACAATGTCATGTTTATGTTTCGTTTGGATTTCTCCTTCAAAGCTGACCTGCCTGTGACCCCTGGAGCCCTGTCCACTTGGGGCGAGCTAGATCTTGTCTGCCTCTGCTGGCCTCATGGGGGAGAGAGGGGGCGCGGTTCTGCAGAGGAAGGGGCTGCTCTCCTAGTGGTGTCCCTCTTCCTCCCAGTCAGCTGTCTGCCCAGCTGGGACCCCTAAAGAGTGTTCCGTGAGGGATCTTCAGAAAGTTCATGGGAAGGGTGTGAAAAATGAAAAGGGGGGGAGTAAAGTAAGAATTTACCATAGGTTTTGGACCAAAATAAGCTCATACTTTAATTCTATTTTTCCATGAACTTTTTGAAGTGCCCCATTTCCTTTGCATTCTTCTTAAGGGAATGTGTTTGACTTTTCAAGGTTTTTGGTTTTTAAAGCACATTTGGAAATACTTAAAAATTATTTTAAAGGAGACTAGATTTAATAGAAGCTATTTGCATAAAAAGAGCATCATAACTCTTGACACTATTTTCTTTTCCAAAGTGTGTTTGCTTCCTCAGAGTGGGGGTGGGGTGGGTGGAGCCCCATCAGGGACCTGACAGCACGGTCACTTCCAGCCAGCCCTGAACCATGGGTATGTGCGAGTCTCAGTTTCTCAGGGAGGTCGCTGGGCATGAACCCGGAACCTTCCCCGTGTGGGTGAGCCTTGCAGAACTTCACATTTTACTGCTGTGT
The DNA here is from genome assembly GCA_026018925.1 of Tupaia tana. Taxonomy (NCBI): domain Eukaryota; kingdom Metazoa; phylum Chordata; class Mammalia; order Scandentia; family Tupaiidae; genus Tupaia; species Tupaia tana. The sequence goes on along the minus strand of JAKSZU010000013.1, from coordinate 10,926,278 downwards.
CTTTGTCCTGCATCTCTTGGCACTGTTTTGATGCTACTTGAAGGGGGGAAAGAAGTTGCGGGAATTCCAGATGTGGCAAACATCCCTAACCACCACGCCCGTAAGTTTCTATTCTAATACTGTTTCCTTGTCCTCTCGCTGACTCCCAGGACCTTTTCTGCTTCCTCTCCTCCCTTCTTCCCACTTACTGTTCTTCCTTCCTGCCCGTCTTTTCTCCCACTCATCCCTAAACTACCCAAGCCATTCCTCCTGGTGGATGTCTGGACCGAAATGGTAATAAATCTGACTCGTCACAAACGGAGAGGAAGGAATTAGAAAAGTTAACGGTAATAAATCTGACTCATCACAAACGGAGAGGAGGGAATCAGAAAAAGTTATTATTTGAGACGGGTTGTGGGAGATGTGCAGAAGTGACCGTTTACTTGCCTGGGGTTCTTATCTTCGTTTGGGTTGGTTCCCAGTCTTTGCACCTTGATGGTTTCTTGTCAGCAGGAGATGTGTTTCCCTGTTAATGAATGACAAGTTTGTTGTTGGAGAGATTTATAACAGAGAGGCAGGACCTTCTTTTTAATCCAGAAACCCAGGTGTGGGTTGGCCCAAAGAGTCCACACCGCATGTGGGTTTTATAATGCCACTGGCTGGAAAGGCCAGGCTAGTGAGAAATTAGTCCCCTTTTGGTACAACAAGCCTTATTTATTATTGTTACAATCAATGAAAAGAAGCAGTAGACTAACCCATTTAGCAATCAAGAGAGTTTTCAGTTATTGATGAAACATGTACAAAAAGTAAGCAAAAGGAACTGGAAATGGGCTTTGTTAGGTCGATGTGCATGATTTTTTTCCACTTAAATCATTGCTTAAGGGCTTCTGGCCCCTAGCTCAGGGATCCTGCCCAAAAATGCCAGATGTATTACACAGTCAAGTATTGCAATGTAAACACTGCTCTGTGCCACGAGGCAGGGTGGTCCCTCTCCCGTTTAAGAGGAGTGAGCGACTGAGAGGGAGAGAGAGAGAGCGAGAGAGGTAAACCCTCTGCTCTTCAGTGAGTGCAGCCGTGGGCACGTCGCTTGAGTGACCGCGCAGTCAAGATTCTGAACTCCCAACCCCAGATAAATTCCCATTTGGGCATCACAGAGAATAGCAGCTTGAACTGGGATTCCCGAGGGCAAGGATGTGACTTGGATGCTGTTTTGTTGGGACAGAGAAGTTGACAAACTGTTGAACAGAGCCGGGCAGGTGGGGAACGCAGCAGAAGGAGCCTCTCTGGTCCTCACACCAGCATCATCCTTTTCATCTGCTGTTAGTCCCATTGAAAGGTGAGGCCTGCAGGGCTAGGAGAGGCCTAGCCTCCTCCCTGGGCTCCTCCTGCGTCAGAGAAAGCCTGCCAGTTGGTGCAGCTTCTGTGTATAAACCTAAGATTGATCGCAAGGCTGGGCTGAGGCTTTGTAGCTGGGGGGCGGTTGGAGGGGGGGAGGTGGACAAGATGTGCTGCTTCCAGTTTCCTCCATCTTTGTGAATGTGGGTAAGGAGGCTGCTGATAGGAGGTGAGCATGTCACTGGGCCCCTTAGGCCACCCTGCAGTGCAGTGTGTTTTTATAATGCTGCAGGCAGCATAAGGACCGTGGCATGCTCAGATGTTATCTGTCAGTTTGAAGCACCTGATATCCAGCGGTCCTTAGCCTAAGGTGTTAAAAAATAAGAATACAAACCTATTTTGTGATTTGGGAGGACAGGGGATTTTGTTTGAAATATTAGAAATTGCTTTAATCCTGATTTTAAAAATCCATTCTGTAGCATGTTCTGAGAAACTGCTGTAAGAAATGGTGATGATAAAAACAAGAATTTTGAGAGGAGGAAAATGTGGGCTTCTTGATTTCTGTCCCTCCCCCACTGCTTTTTTTTTTTCTTTTTGAATTTCCCCATCTTCCCCACCCCCATTCCCTGATTTCCTCTGCTCCTTTAGTAGGAAACCAGAAACCTTTACAAAATAGACTTAGATATTCAACAGCCTCTTTTTAAATAAAGGCTTTCTAAGGCAAAAATAACAAAATACTTCTTCCTGGCTGCCCAATGAATTATTTCTTTCCTCTTACCTGATTTCGGTACCATGAGACGCACACATTGTAAGAAATAAGAAATGATAAGTATGATACCATGGTATTAGTCCACTCAGGGTCCAGGGGTAAAAATTGCACGTTTAATACCTTGCTTAATTGCAAACAAAGCTTGTAATTTGAGAGAATCAGGATTAGGGCTAAATATCTATTAACTGCTCTTTCTAGAGATTTGGGGAATAGGATGACCCTTTTTTTTTCTTTTCCTTTTCTCTCTCTCTCTCTCTCTTTCTCTCTCTCTCTCTCTTTTTTTTTTTTTTAAATAGGCTACAGTTTCACATGGCTCCCAAAAGAAATCTCTCTCCCTTTTTGTTTCCCACACCAATTGATTTATCATTTTGCTTGCAAGCAGATCCAGAATGTTAGGGCAAGAACACACTCACTTTTTTCTCGTAACTTTTTTGTTGCGGACCGAAACCAGTTGACTTGAATAAATTTTTCTGAGGCCTGAATGTAGCCAGCAACGTGGAAAAATCTTACCATTCAGGGCCGTCTGAATGTACATTTCAGCCACACAGTAAGCTGCATTGGCAAGCACTGGACTGCTAAATACAACCATTTTTCGAAGCAGCGAGTTAGACAGGTGATTAGCATAATTAGCACCGAGCAGCTATACATATGGTAATGCTGAGTGTGTAAATGCCAGCTGCGGTGTAAAATTTATGTCAGGGGTCGGCAGGGCTGTGCGAAAGTATTGTGTTCCAGCTGCAGGTCAGGGCCGCCAAAGCTCACCTCCTTTTCTCTTGTTGGTGAATACGCCAAACAGAAGAGAAAGACAGAAATATAACAGATACGGGCTCTGATGAAACAGCCCATTTCTGTGCAAGAGGGACTGTTCTATAAAACACACACACATGCACACTCACACACTCTTGCAGAAGTCTCATTACTTTTTCTGCAAATTGTGTTTTCTTCATGCATGGCCCAGATGCGTGGGGGCCGGCGCCGGCATGGGAGTTTGGGTAGGTAAATGGGCCACAGGATTTTCTGGGAAGGAAAACTTGCAATCACTGAGGTTTTGAAAGGAGTTAGAAGTTTGGTTTTTGTTTTTCTTCCCATCCTTAACACCCCTCCTACCCCGACACACACACACACACACACACACACTCACACTCACACTCACCATTCCCTCCTCCTCTCCTACCCACATTGTTTTCCTTCACATTAAGTGGGGAGTGAAAGCCCCTCTGGATGTAATAGTGTTTGTCATTTATGTTAAAAAAAGAAAAACCTACTATCTTGGAAGTATTAGCCTTGAACGAAAATGTTCAGTGGTGTAACTCTTCCTAAACAGTGCTGGCTGGTTTTAGAAAAGGGCTAGAAGTGTTTTTTGGTGGACTTTTTTTAAAACCCTGTGGGTAGTTATACATATTACCCTTTCTATTTACTGGTACTATCAGACCCACTAAATTCTTAATAGATTAAAAAAAGAAGCGGCACATAAATTTTTTGTTTGAAAGGGCCGTCCTGAGTGGCTAGCACACTTCAAAGTACATGATGGGGGGAGGTCAGTTGCCATGAGCAGTTCATACTTCTTGTACAGAAGCATTTTATTCTGCCACACTCCCATCCCTTTTTTAAGCTTTTTTTTTTTTTTGGTTGGTGGCTATAAGGAGTGGTGGTGTTGACAGAATATAGTTCACACCACGCTGACCCGGTGATGAAACTTCCTCAGGGCACCAGGGGGTCCTTATGTACTGGTCCCTAATCCAGCTAATCCTGATGGCAACAAAATCATGAAAGTGGCCCCCAGTGACGCATGGCTCCCCGCACAGATGCAGTGCGAAGGAACAGTGCTGCAGGAGATGCTTCATGCCAGCGTGGTGTTCCACGGGCCGGGGAGCCTGTGTGCAAAGGTGGGGACTCGCATTGTCTCCTCCCCCGGGCGTGCTCAAGTAGGGGGCCAATGAAAAGAGGCCCAGGCAGCATAAAGCAAGAAGACTTGTTCAGAGCTGAAAGGTGATGTCAGCCCCACAGAAGCTGGGCAAGAGGAACTGGGGTTAAGTTATGCAACAGCCTGAATGCTCAAAGGAGGGATGGAGAGCCAGCCCAGCGAGCACTTGGGTTTTGTTGTTGGGTGCCTTTCTGGTTTTATTTTTTTCTAACGAAGACTTGAGGTCTCAACTGCAAATTTAGAGCTGTTACAAAGATTGTCTTGGTCCCGGGGTTCTGTTGCCTGGTGGAGCGTGGCCTTTGAGCCAGCCACCGCCTGTCCCCCTGGGGGCTGACTTGCTGGTAAAGGATGAGATGTATATGTGCGTCTGCTCGCTTGTAGAGCCGGAACACTTGGGAGGTGGGTCATGGTAGAGCCGGGAACGGTTCCCCGCTTGGAAAGGATGCAGTTTGGAGAAGACATTGCTGGCTGTAAATTGCAGGAAGCACCCTTGTCCCTAGGCCTGCCTAGGTGTAGTCCCTTGCAGCCCTTACTTGGCACTGCGGCGAGCGACTGATGCCGAAGGGTCTTCCCCACTGCAGTATCGTCTTGGGAGCTGGTGGCCCTGGGAACTGCGACAGGCAGCAAATCCATTGCGGGCAGGGTGCTGGGCTGACCTGATTGCATCTGACAGGGCGATCGGGTCGGCTTCAGGGAAAGCAATTCAGAGGAAGCAGCCCTGGCGAGTGTGATAACAGATGGCACCGCCAGCCGCTGTTGGGGGAGGGGGTGGGCCTTGCCTTTGCGCGTGCGCAGCATGGAACCCTACGTGGTACCTGCGCACCGCCTAGCTCAGCTCTTCATATGCTCTGGTGTGGCGGGTGGGCAGGGAGTAACGGATGTGTCCTGCTTTCCTCTTGCTTTTGTGATTGTCATCTCACTGAGCTCACTTCATGGGGGCAAATTCTCTCTGGGCCATCCGATTCTAGCATTTTCCCATGGCAACACCCAAGGGCACAATCTCACAAGGAGAAAAACAGCCCAGAAGCTTAAGCGGCAGTTGGCTCGTCATGAATAAAAGAGATGGGTGGAAGAGTGAGCAAAACTCACAGCCCCTGAGTTTGCAGCCAATTGCCCAAATTACTGAATCTTCATTTTATTCCATTTAGAAAATGAGCCGGTGCTAATAATTTTGCAGTTACACCCTTTTAGAGATTTGTACTTTTTTGCCTTCACAGTAACTACTCTCTACATTGAAAGAAAGACCTGAAGCAACTAAAAGGGGGGGGGGGGGGACCAATCTCTCTAGAGGCTGTTAGATAATTCATGGGATTAATCAAATGCAAATGCTACACTTGCATATACACAGACTCCATTTTCCTAATTGGACTCTGAGTGAGTACTTTTCATGCTGAAAGGGTCATTTGTTTTGACTGATTGACTTTTTGAGTCTTTGAGGGGAATTAATATCTTGTACAGATGACTGCCTGCTCCCAAGGCTCTGTATTGAGACCATTCATTCATTCATTCAGCACACTTCAGTGTGTGCCATGTCTTTGGTGGGCCTGTGAGTGCCTGCACACAGAGGTGAGTGGACAGGAGACAGGACCTCCCTTAAAGGACTTGGAATTTCATGGGAAAAAAAAAACTTCAGTAGGTCCCTCAGATTATCTTTATGTAGATCACAATGAGCTTTTGCTAAAAGGTTTTTGCGTGAAAGCCACAGACATTTCTTAAGCTCTGTGTGAAAAGCTGTGCTAAGGAATGGTACAGCAGGCAGATGTCAGGGAAGCCTCTCTCGCCTTCAGTGGATTGGAGCAGTCCTGGCCCAGAGAAAAGGACTCCTGGGTTGAATGGTTTCCCACCTCTGCTGGCCCCTCTTCTCTTTGGAAAGCCATGCCCGGACTGAGTTGGGGAGGAGAGGATCAGCAGAACTTGATCAAGAAGTTCTTTGTAGAAGTGATGCTTTGTACCCGTCTCTTCCAAAGAATCCATTTAAGTCTCAGATTTCTGGAGAACAAGCGTTTACAAGTGAAGAGACTTGGGGCGGGGTGTTCTCTGTGACCTGGTCCGCCAAGATAGGCTCCCCTGGAGACTAGAAGGAGAATGGGGCCTGTCCACTGTGGCTCTCTTGGAAACAATTATCTGTCCTCAAGTGGCAGTGAAAAATCTCAGGAGCAGAATTGTTGACCTCGAAATAAGATGACCATTCTTATCATGTGTTATACCTTCATGCATTCCGAAAGTTTTGGCTATGAACTTAATGTCACCTAGTGTATGAAATTTGGCACTTTCAGACTACTTCCTCCTGCTGTACTTGGTTCTCAGCTGGCACTCAAAAGCCATGAGACAGACACTCCGGGTAGTTCAAAGGGTCACTTCTGCCTTGGGTAAGTCACCCAAACTCTACAGCTGCATTTCCTCCTGCAAAGAGTGATGGTGCATGCTCTGCGGGTAGGGGTTTAGGAACCTTTACATACAGTATGGGTTAATCCTCATCCCACATAGAAAAAAAACTTTTTAGAGGTTTTTGTCATAGGTCACACGCATTCACCAGCGGGAGAAGGAGAGGGGGATGGTGAAAGAGAAAATGAGAAATTGTCACCCGGGGGATGACCATACCGCAATCTCTTCTCCTACATTCTCTTCCTGGCATCTCAGGCACGCACGCACACGCACCTGGCATTGTTTTCAAACCAACAGGTCCGGAACTCAAACCGTGGTCAGCCATGTGGGAGTCCAGTGACTTAACTACTGCAACGTCTACTGGTCTCCCCAATGGCATTCTTTTAAAATAATGATTTAGTTTTATTTATTCATCCAATAGCATTTTTATCTTCATTTTACAGGGGTTAAGTTATGCAACATTTTACATTTACATTTTATCTTCATTACTAAAGCTCAACTGTTTTAGGAATTTGTTACAAATCTCCCCTCCGTAAGTGGCAGTGCAAGACACCTGGGTCCTCTGAGCCCCATTCTCATTCCTTGTCCAGTACAGCTGTCCCAAACCCTCAGTGATGATCAAAGTACTCTAAAAAAGTAAAGTATTAAAGGACTTTGTAGTTGGGAAGCACCACGCAAGTATAAAAAAAGATTACCTTGTTTTTGAGGATCCTGCTTTCCTAGTCTTGTTCAAAGTGGTAGATCTGACTTTGTTAAAGGTGTTTTGTTTGGGGGACGAAGAGGGAGAAGACCACAGAAGATTTCAGGATATGATGGAAATGCATAATATTTTTGCAGTGAGTTTGATTTGAATTCAGATCCCTGCTAAGTAGCTTTCACTTTCTTTTTGTTACATAGACATCTTGAATTATACATGTTCATTGCAGAAAAATTAAGAAATAAACACACAATAATGGAGGCAAATAAATACTATACATAGACCAATACACAGCAATCAGAGCGTTAGCCTGATTTTCTTTCTACGTAGCAATACTGGATTTTTTTTTTTTTTTTTTTTTTTTTTTAGTTCATTCTGTTCAGTAGTTATTTTTCTCTACAGTATGTCATGAACATTGGATTATTTTTAAAATATGTAAGAAGGACTTTGACCTTGTGGAAAAGGGAGAAAGTCATGTTCTCCCAGACCATGACTGTAATTTTAATCATCTGAAATGAGTTCTGTGGGACTTCCTGAGCGCAAAGCTTCACACCCCCGGCTGATAAGGAAGACAGCTTTGGGCTGTCATTCAGTGGTGATTTAGGATAGACATTGGCTAGGGTAGCCAAAGTCAGGCACGTCCATAAAATTGCTCTGTCTGGAGGGCTGTTTCTGGCAGCTTGTTCCAGAGCCGGTGGGTGAAGCCCGATGTAGGAGCACGTGAGTGTTGTGCACCGTGATGACACAGGTATACCGGAGTAGCTGAGCCCACCAGTGCACGCAGGCGAAGCACACCGTTCATCGTGGTCTCAGCCCAGCACCAGCCATACTTGCCTCCTTCCTCTCCCTGCAGCAAGACAAACCTTGGGGCTTTGCACTTAGTGACCCCTCTGTGCAGAACTCTGCTCCCCCACCCCCGGCCTCCCAGGTCATAAAATTACCTTACTGGCTCACTGGCCCATTGCAAAATGGATGGCAGCTAAACTTAATTGAAGTTATTGAATCCTTTTGCAAAGATATCCATACTTGGCTAGTAGAAGATGAGATGTTAGGTAAAATATGACCCATATAATATGTAAGAACAAAATGGATCTAAGAGTGCTTATGAGCAGGGTAATAGCATAGGAGGCTGAGGAAATTCTAGTCACTTGGTCAACTGTGAACCATAGTCTTGGTTGAAATTGTTGTCACATCGGTGGAATATTTGCATTTATGACTAGAGCAGAGATGGAAAGAACAAAAAGATCCAATTCCAAAGACATGATAAATATAGTTATTAAAATACATGTATTTATTTAAATGTGCTGAATGACATTATGAAGATTTTGAAGTACTTTTTTAAAAAAGTTACTTAATTTTGTTATTATTACTGTTGTTATTTTTAATTTGCTATAAGGAACATCCACTCAGCAAAGGGAAAGAGAGAGGGAGAGGGAGAAAGCAAGCCACCTGGCCTGTGACTCAAACTGCGGTTGTGTAAGTGGGAGTCCAGTGCCTTAGCCACTGTGCCACCGGCTGGCCCCGCTCCTGGAGTACTTTTGTATCTTGTAGTAAATAGCATCATCTGTGAAAATGCCAGTGATAAAATAATCCATTATGAGCTTGGTCTGAAAGAGTTGCATGTTTTGTGTGCACCATCTCTTGTGGTGTAGTCTCATGGGTTACATAGTTCTAGGCTGTTGCTTTGAGAGTGTCTGGGCGGGGTTGGGGGTGGAGTCCTGCAGAGCAAAGGCTATCTATGCTTGGGCAGTTCCAGCGAAAGTGGAAGAGGTGCGTGCTTTCTTGTTGTTAGTGTTTATCTTATGTTCTAAATCACCTGACTTTTTGGACACATGCACTTGATGGGGCATGGTCATACCCAGTCCCTTGTCTTCCATCTCTCCCTCTCAACAGACTTTGGACAGGCGCACACGAGTGTTTCAAACGATGCGGTTGACCCTATGGAACCCAGCTCCCATAACCACCGGGCTGAAGGGCCAACCCAAACTTTGAGGCATCAATAAGTGCAAAAGGATTTGCAACTTTGAAAGCAGAAGGAAAAAATTGTGTGCCATGCCAGGGTTTCAGGAGGCAGGTAGAAAAGGTTCATGGAAAATGCATTTAAAAAAAAAAATTGCCAGAGGGTACATGTGCTTGCTAGAGCGAGAAAGAATGAGACAGTTTATGAGAGGGAAAGTGAGAAAGCACCTCCCAAAGGGGATAACCATGCAGCAGTTCCATTCTCCTCGTGGGATTTTGGGGCACGCATACACGTGCGTGGTGTGCTTTTCTTTTTCTTTTTAGATATATTTTTGCACTATAGGGTGCGCGTGCTTGCCAGAGATAGAGACTGATAAATTGCCCCCCCCACACACACACCCACAATCCCTTCTCCATTCTTCTCTTGGGATTTTGGGTGCACAACATGTCTGGCAGTGAGTTTTAAGCCGCGGGTCTGGGACTTGAACCGGCATGACTGCGTGAGAGTCCAGTGAAATAACCATTATACCATCTGCTGGCCCCTCAGCATGCTTTTTAAGCCACAGGTCCCAGGACTCCAAGAAGTCAGCATTTGGGATCCAGCTGCTTTAACACCACCATGCCACCAGCTGCCCCTGAGAGTACATATTATCAAAAACCTGCTTGGATTTAAAAAAAAATTTTTTTCTTGCACCAGAGAAACTCATATTTTGAGCCAGCAGGTGCCATATTGGTTAAAGCATTGGCTGACCATGGTTTGATTCCCAGATCCAGTGGCTTGAAGATCACACCAGGGGTCTGTGTGTGTGTGTGTGTATGTGTGTGTGTGTGCCAAAAATCCCAGGAGGAGAATGGAGAAGAGATTGTGGCATGGACATCCCCCTAGGGAGGGTGATGTCTCACTTTCTCTCGCTGTCTCTGGGAGCACTCACCCTATAGCACAAACCTTAGGGGAAAAAAAAGAAAAAGGAAAAAACTCATACTTTAATTCTACTTCTCCATGAACTTATAAAGTCCCCTTGCAAAAATGATTTCTAGGTTTAGCGCTTTGGATGTGAGATCATAAAGAAGGAGGGGTTGTGCTCCTTGATGTGCAGTTCGGTCACTTTTTGGAAGTGACCTCTAGACTCATAAAACGACCTGCCTTTTGGCCTCCAACAGCTTCTCCACCTCTGGAGGACATTGATAGAACTAAATTCAGACCCGAGTTAATTGGTTGAAAGTTCACATTTCAGACAAGACCCTGCCTGCAGGCAGCTTTAGTTCAGCCTCCAGAAAAGTGAATGCATTATGTAAATATTTCTCTGTTGCAAGTACTTCTCCTGTGTTTTCCTGTGGTCTCTCTTTCACTTCAAATTGATTGCAAGGCCCTCCGCAATTCCCGGTGGCATTTGGCCCTCCGCAGTTCCCGGTGGCATCTGGCCCTCTGCAGTTCCCGGTGGCATTTGTGAAAGTGTTCTGCACACAGGCGTCCTTATTAACTAACTGTTGCGGGCCTCCCTGCCTCCCTTACCCACACACAGCGTTAGGGCTCACCTCACAGAGCTTCCCGGTGGCCTTGGCGTCTGCGTGAACCTGCACAGAAGGTCCTGCCAGTCTGTGAATCTGCACTAGTTTTCCTAATGAGGGCATTATTTGCTTTTTAGCATGCCCCCTTGTTTATAAAATATGCCAAGAGAACTAAACAACCCGCTGTTCTCAGTCCTTATTTACTTGCCCAAACCAAATGTTTATGTCCTTGAATACTAAACTGGAAGAAAAAGGATTCCTCCTCGTGGGAAAGCTGCGATCACTGAGTTCTTTCTAAACTATAGCTGGAAGCCTGCTTTTCTGTAAAATTCAGCTTATCAGTAATTTTAGGAACCCTTCCTTTGCCCTGGAGTTGGGAGCTGGGGGCTGGATGTAGGGCTCTTTCTGTCACTGCAGTCTGGAGAGATACCACCCAGCTCAGGTGCAGTTTTCTGACCTTGGCTTGCTCTAAAACCAGAATTGCATCTAACCGTTGAGCCTGAGGAAGAGCAAAAACACAGTTTGTAACAATGTCCTGGCTTCCAGCTTGCCCGGCTTTGGCCGTCCTACTGGACAGCTGCTTTGGTGCTTGGTCCAGCACTGCTCAGCCACTGCAGCAGGTTCAGGGGCACCTGGGGAGTTTCCAGGACACAGGCTGCCCGCCCCCAGGTGACTCAGAACCTGGCACCTGTGTTTTCTGGAAGCTGACCAGGCGAGTTGATGGAACCAGGTTCTAGGCACTGTGGGTGATGGCCCTAGTTGATAACGTTTTATTCTCCCCACTGGGGTTTCCCCCGTGCATCTGACTTGAATCATAGTATTTATCTTCTGGCAAGCTTTGTGTTGAACACACACTTGCCACCTTTCCTTGTTTCTTTTCGCAGGAAGGAGAAACATTTCCTTTTTACCTTTGCCAGATGACTTAGGAGAAGAGTGTAAATTGAAGCCATTTATCTTGAAATGTGCTGCAAGGGGCACATTGTTTATACAAGTGAAAGAAATTGTAACTGGGTTATTTGGTCTGGTCTGCAAGGAAAAGGTGTCTCAAGTTTTCCTTTTCCTCCCCCATTCGTACACATGGCATGTTGGCTAGAAAGTGCACAGAGCACCCATCCATTTGGTGGGCACACGTGACCTGCAGGACAGCGTGAAACAGCTTAGCGGGTGTTTTTTGTACATTCATTGTTGAAGTTCGCATTGCTGTTAAGAACGAGGGAAAGTCACCCTTGAAACTTCAGTTTCATGACCACAGTCCCTTCACTACATTCCCCTTGGCCTACTTGCAGTTAGAACGGAGGTAGGCAGTGATTTTGCTCTTCTAATTGAAACCTGTACATGTTTGTCAGTTGGTGGACGAGTAAGTCGTGAATTAAATTATACTCGCCAGAAGATTGGAGAGGAGGCTATGTTTAATCCTCAACTCATGATACAGACTCCGAAAGAAGAAGATGCTAATGTCCTGACCACTGAAGCCCTCCTCCAACACCTGGACTCGGCGCTCCAGGCCAGCCGTGTGCATGTATACATGTACAACAGGTAAGCCAGACACACCCACGTGCCCCTGTGCAGCAGATCAGGTCTGTCCCGAACCAGAGAAATGGGTAGCCCTAGCAGGGTCCTGCCACCCTGATCTACCCTCAGCCTCAACCAGCCCCAGAGCATGGGTACACACCAGTGCCCAACGTACTTGGGGAGGTCTCCGGATAGGAACCCACAACCATTCCAGGTGGGTTAACATCATGGCATCACTGTGCTTCACCACTACACATATGTCTGGCCCACCAGGCCCCCTTTCTTTCAGTAAATACAAAGGGCCTTCACAAATTTCATGGAAAAATAGAATTAAAGTACAGGTTTATTTTGGTGCAAAGAAGATTTCGGAATCCATGCAGTTTTTCATAATGCATTCTTTCCGTGGAGTTTCCGAAGAGCCCTCATAAGGTCGTCTTGGAAACGCACCTGGAGGTATTAGTTCAAATACGTGTTTGGGCTTTCCGCGCCCCCCCCCCCCCCCCGCCTTTATCCAGGGGTGGGTGTGAGGGGAGACAGAGATAGTTTTGACAGGGTCTCAGTATGTCTGAATTCTCCTACTGTAGCCTCCCAATTAACTAGGATTACAGGTGTGCTCAGGAACCAAACCCAGGCCTCCCATGTAGCTTCCAGCCTCCCAAGCAGCCTCTCTGCCTCTGCACCATCCCAGCTGGGCCTCACATAGCTTTTGAATGAGATCATGCATTCTCATCTTGATTTGTTTCTCGAGTTTGGTAACAAAACTAGTAGCTTACTCTGTAATGCATTTTCAGTAAGGATCTTGGCACTGTCCCCAAATGAGTGTGATCCTGATCCATGTGGGTGGCTCCACATCCAGGCCATGTGATGTTTCATCGCTTGCTGTGTTTTTATTCCCCAGTTCACATCCACAGACTTCCCTGAGTCCGCAGGGTCTGTGCATGCCCAGGATCTTCAGCTGGTTGGGGGTGGGGGTGGGGGTGGGGGGTGGATGGGGTGGCAAGACCCAAATAGAATCCTTTGTTAACATTGTTAGTTATGTTTACTGCTTAAGATATTTTCGGAGCAGTAACATTTTGTATTTATTATTTCTTTGTACAGTTTTTTTGTTGTTTTTACTATAGGGCATGTGCACTCACTAGAGAGACAAACAGAAAGTGAGAAATCAACTCCCAGGAAGGATGGCCACACTGCAGTCTTCTCCTCTGTTCTCCTCTTGGGTTCTTAGGCACATATATGCACACACGCTCGGTAGCATTTTAAGCCCCTGGGTCCAGGACTTGAACTGTGGTCTACTATGTGGTAGTCATATAACCTTTACACCATCTGCTGATTCCAGCGGTTACATTTTGAATAGCCTTTAGTCAACTTCAGACAATGCAAAAAAGAGATAAAAAAGGAGTTCGTTCTTTCTTTGTATTCACAATTCATTGTTTTTATCTTAAATACTGTAGGGGTTGAATCACTATGGGACTTCTTCCTGAAGGCTGCCTAAAGTGGATTCAGACACTTTTTTTTTTTTTAGGTTTTTGCCATAGGGCACGAGGGAGGGAGGGAGGGGGAGAGAGAGAGAGAGAGAGAGAAATCACTCCCAAGGGGATGGCCACACTGCAGTCCCTTCTCTGTTCTCCTGTCAGGATTTTGGGCATGCATGCACACGTTTCTGGCATGATTTTCAAGCTGCGTGTCTGGGACTCAAACTATGGTCAGCCATGTGGCAGTCCAGTGAGCGCTGCTGTGGGTAGAGGAAATGACTAGGAAGACGTCTGAACCAAAACTCATGGTCCTTTTTCTTTCTTTTTTATTTTTTAAAGTGTAATTTTATTCATCATCATTATTCACTTTTCAATTGGACCACAGAGCAACAGAGAGAGAGAGAGAGAGAAAGCCACCAAGTCCAGGACTTGAACCATGGTCGGCCATGTGGGAGTCCAGGGCCTTAACTACTATGCCACTTGCCCTCCTTTACTTAGTATCTAAACAGTAATTTCAGGGCAGGGACCACATCTCCCATGGTTCCCCTGTCATTTAGGACAATTGACTGACTAAATGTCTGTTGGAGGTTGCCGTCACTGAACCCCATCTCCGGGCCTCCACTGAGTTGCACTCACTTAGCCCCGCCCTCTCCCCTAGAAAGGCTGAGAAGCCAATATATTTTTCTCTATTGAGGTGAGGCAATAAGAGAGCGTGGACATTTTCAGTAGCCAGGGAGAATCAGAGAAGAGAATAAAATTAAGATCTGTACTGGTCCTTGATGAACCTCTTCTCCACGTGGACTTAACCTGAGTTGGCTCAGGACCCCTCCAAGCCCAAGACCGTAGCTTTGGCTTGCTCTGTGTCCTGGTCTGCAGATGAGCTTTGTGATCATGTGTGTTCTCGTCTCTTAGGAGGTTCCCAGAGCAAGATCAGATGCATATAAAAGGGGTTTAAAAAATATAAGATGTTTTGGGGACCAGGAGGTTGCATGGTGGTTAAGGTGCTGGACACGCCCACATGGCCAACCATGGTTCAAGTCCCAGACCTGGTGACTTGCTTTCTCGCTTTCCCCTTCTCTCTGTCTCTCTCTGGTCCAATGAAAATATGCAAATGAATAAATAAAATTAAATAATTCTTTTAGAAAGATCAGATGTTGTAATTACCTTCTTCAGCCTCCCAACATTTTTCTTGCATTCCTGGTCTGTAAAGAGTACTGAGGAAGATTCGTAAGTGAAAGCCTTATGAGAATTCTGAAAGTGAGTGTCCCAGGACCACCATAAGCACGCCTGACCTGCTTAACATAGGGGGGGTCCCTACTTCGAGGACATATGAGGGGTTTGTACAAGGATTTCATACTCTTTTTAAACTGAGGGAGATTCAGAGGAAATGTAGGCATCAGAATGAACTTGAAAGAACGTGTCGTTCAACCCTTCCCATTCTTTTCAGGAGAGAAAGGTGGGAATTGGGCTGATGAGATGAGTTGTGCAAGTTCCTGCTGTTAGTAAGGATGGAGCCAGGTAACCTGCAGTCAGTGCCCTTCTCAAGCAAGTATTCCGAGCTAGTTAACGGAGTGATAGTAACAGAACCTACCTATGCTGGCCAATGCATAAATAGTGATGTTCTGTGGAATTAAAGTACGTGGATGGGTGAGCCCGTGGGCGGATCTGTGGAAAGGAGGATGGATGGGTAACTTAGGCCCCATTCTCAGAGAGAGGAGAACCATCAGTACGCATAGGATGTCACCATGGCAGGTGTCCAAGGAGATCTGACCGACCAGTTCCCAGAGTCGGGAGAAGGAGGTCACTTTCAACAGCACTGGTCAGAGACAGCTTAGTGAGAGGGTGGCATTTCAACAGGATGCTGAGAGGCAGATGAGAAGGCTGTGGGAAGAGATACAGAGACGGGGGCAAAGTCCAGAAAACTGGGTGAAAACAGGCCTCCGTAGGAGACCAATGAAATAAAGTAGTGCGGGGAAAGTTTTTATGTTTTCATTTTTTTCTCTTGGATTTCCCTTCCCCATTCTTTCCATATTGCCTCTTTTTTCTTTTTCTCTTTTCTTTCTTCCTGAGTCAGACTTAATCTCCTTAATACACACTTGGGAAAGCATGGGCTTACTATAGCATTCTTCTACAGATAGTAAAACGCTGAATGAATTCCTGATCTGTAGACTCTGATACCCTTTCCATGAGACAAGAATAGAAGAGATTATAAGGGTTGTTTGTAACATTCATGGTTAAGAGCAAGAACGTTCGTTTTGAAAATCACCTATTAATAAGTACATTTACTTGCCAGTCAGAAAGGTCATATTATTTCCCTACCAGAATGTAGGTCAATACATTATAAACCTAATTTAGTCTCTGCTTATTTTGAATTTGTGATAATTCAGCTGGACTGCCCTGAAGTTGTTTAATGTATGTAGAAAAGCAGATTAATGGTGTAAACAAGATTATTGGGAGAACACTTAAGAAAACAAGACTTTTCAAGTACTTTGGTAGCATTCATTTACATAAACACCCCACATGTTAATTACAATGGAGTATTATCTATTCATGAAAGCCAGCTTGCTGGGTCTCTGCTTGGCAAAAGCACCACTCGTTTTGACAGATGCTTTTAAAAGTGATCAAAATCAGGGTTCTATTTATATGTTCTGTCATTCTGATTTTGTACTAATTTCCTTAACTCAGATGAGAAATTTTTGTCTCTGCTTTTTATTTTAATAGGCAGTGGAAATTGGAACATTTGTGTTACAAATCAGGAGAACTTATCACAGAAACAGGTTACATGGATCAGGTATATTTTTTTTCTTGTTTGCAAAAATGTCCCCCAAATTTCCCCAAACGCCCCAGTGGCATGTGTTCTGAGCCTAATGCACGGCCTCTTCTTTTTCACTTTTGCAGATTATAGAATATCTTTACCCTTGTCTAATTATTACACCTTTGGACTGCTTCTGGGAAGGAGCGAAGTTGCAATCCGGGACCGCATACCTCCTGTAAGTGTGTGTTTTCAGGTATCTGTGATTGCTAAACTCCAGGACTGATGTTGCTTGGCATTGTTTATTCTGTTTCAACTTGGAACAAGAAATAAAACCAGGGAAATTCCATGTGCACTTTTGAGTGAATAGTGGGGCAGAGGGGATTTGAGTAGCATGTTTTTCCTCTTTTCCAAAAAAAAAAAAAAAAAAAAAGTTCTGTAGGCATCATTAAATTTCATTCACTTTTACCCACCTATTTATATGCAAATAAAATGCAAATTAGCACAGGGTATGTGTGATTTTTTAACTCTTTAAAATGTTTGTAGTTGTGCAGATCGGGCATTTACACCTTTAACTTATTGTTTTAAGGAGAGAGTTTATTAATGGGTGCATGTCAGAAGGAAATCTTTTGAAGTTAAAGTTCAAGATCTTCCTGTGAAGCAAAAATGCTAACACTTCTTTGGATCACGTTAATGATATGTAAGAGGGAAATCTGCTATCTCTGAATGCCATGGTAGGGATGTTTCACAGTTTAACAGTTGGATATTAAATATGCTGCATCATTGAGACCATAATTGTTAATCAGTGTAGACATTTTCAGTTAATTATGCGAGAGGTAGTGCTCGGGTTATTCTTTCTGTCCTGGCTTGCACATCTCTGCGAAAGCAATTTGCAGTGGCCACGGCCTGACCCTCAGTGTACAGTTTTAGATGGGAAATAAGGGGTTTTGTGTTTTCTGGTTGGGAGATTCTGAATAATGACTTCAGCCTGGTTAAGCAGCTACAGTGTGGTTTGAACCACATAACAGGCAGCCAAAAGCCTTTCTGGTCTGTCAACAGCACAAATTCAAAAGTGAGTGTGGGGGAAGTGGCAGTGACGGTGGTGATGGCAGAGGCTGCAGGGGGCTTGCCCACTCGATTGTCAGGCTGTCAGAGAGGGCTCATAAGCATGGGTTGTTAAAGGTAACAGAGATCAAATATTTTGATTGATGGCATTTGCAAAGCATTTATCGGGCTGGCAAGTGCTAATTTGATCTTGTGATTTCCTCTTTTTTTGTTGTTTTGTTTTAAATTTGAGATCTCAGTCTTGTGCTTAGAAGCCTCTATTGGCTGATTATGTTTTTAGATATTAAATAATAGGGGCCATTCAAGGTACTTTGGTGCCTGCAATCTTTGGCCATGAGTTATTTTTCTGACTTGAATTTGCATATCGATATACTAGAAACAAGCATTTCTTTTTTTACCCCCCCTTTTTTTTCAATATACTGGAAAATAACATTTGCTCCCCCCCCCGCCTTTTTTTTTTTTTTTTTTGAGAGGTTTTTCACTATAGGGCGTGTGCGCTTGCCAGACAGACAGAGAGAGACATAGAGACAGAAAGCGAGAAATCACCCCCCAAGGGGGATGGTCACGCCGCAATCCCTTCTCCTCCATTCTCCTCTCGGGATCTTGGGCACGCACGCACACGCGCCCGGCGTGAGTTCTAAGCCACCGGGTTGGGGACGCGAACCGCGGTCGACTACATGGGAGTCCAGCAACATAGCCATTACGCTAACTGCTGGTTCCCATCCTCCCCGCCTTTTCATGCCAGGGTCCTAGAATTGCAGCATTACCAAAAATCCCCTGCAATACAAACGCGATATATGCAAGCTTGTTTTCTTGCTGAGTTTGGAAGCCTCTCTTCATGATCTCGTTTGCTAATTTCTTTCGCAGAGGTAAACCTCCTTTGCGGTGGACAAACTTTGACCCTTTGGAATTCCTAGAAGAGTTAAAGAAAATAAACTATCAAGTGGACAGCTGGGAGGAGATGCTGAACAAGGCTGAAGTTGGTCATGGTTACATGGATCGTCCCTGCCTCAACCCGGCTGATCCAGACTGCCCTGCCACAGCCCCCAACAAAAATTCAACCAAAGTGAGCATGGTCACTGAGTCTTCAAGGAAGGGGCCTAGAGAAAAGTTATTTGTTTCGGTTTCTGGTTCTCTTGATTATTTTCATTTTGAAGATTTCACTCTCCACCACCTTTTCTGTCTATAGAGCTGAGTTTGTTTATTGAGCTAAATTTTGCTGTAAGATTTGCCATTTGCCTCTCATTAGCCTTGTATATTAATGTTCCCTCTGAAACAAACAAGCCCTTAATGTACTGGATGTTAACAAGGCATGTGACCTGCCTACTAATTCCCGTAATTATGTGGCTGTCTTTTTATTTTAGCCTCTTGATATGGCCCTTGTTTTGAATGGTGGATGTCATGGATTATCCAGAAAGTATATGCACTGGCAGGAGGAACTGATTGTGGGTGGCACAGTGAAGAACAGCACTGGAAAACTTGTCAGGTAATCCAGCACACAGAGTAAAATTCAAGCCGTCTATTTTGCCTCTTTTCCTCAAAAACCACTTCCCTTCTGACATCTGCAAGTGTATTTGTATTACTACTTAACTGTTATCCTAGCTAGCCGTCTGGTGTAATCGAATATTAGGAAATATTAGCAGACCAGATGGGCTTGAAAAAGCACCTTGTGGGGAATTTCTCCCAAGAATGGATTTGTAGTTTTCATCAAGACTGTAGTGGTTAACTTCAGGATTTTAGAAGATCTGCCTCTTCTGTGTACAGTAGGCCAGGGACACTGGTCACAGTTGATGGCATTGAAATGATGTGAGCGAAACAGCATCACACGCTGTTAAAAAGACCGAGAACCCGAAGGCTAAATGAGAGTTAACCTTTGTGTACTTGAGTCTCTGGTCACTCAAGTGTCAGGCATTTCATCCAAGAGTTCTCCCCCAGAAACACGGTTGTCTGGGCTTTCTGCACAGCAAGTGTGTACTACCCAGCCTGGAATATATTTGGTCAGGCTGTCTACTCTTCTACCCTTCCTGTTCTACGGACCAGAAACTGAGAAAGGAAATTGCCTATTAATTTAATTTGGGGGGTATCTGTTAAAGGTTTGTAAGGTTACACCTTTAATATGGTACATCAATCTATTAAATAAAATAACTGTCCTGGTCCTGTTTGAGTGGAAACATGTGCTCACATAGAAGGAGGGAATTGTCACGAGTGAGTTGGGGCCCCCCTTGGGACTTGCTGTGGTGAAAACTGCTTGCTGGGGATACTGATATGCCTTCCCACTCCCTTCAACCCGTCCCAGCGCCCATGCCCTGCAGACCATGTTCCAGTTAATGACTCCCAAGCAGATGTACGAGCACTTCAAGGGGTATGAGTATGTCTCTCATATCAACTGGAATGAGGACAAAGCAGCGGCCATCTTGGAGGCGTGGCAGAGGACCTACGTGGAGGTAACCCACCTTTGAATCTGGGTACAGACCCTCCAGTTACTCCACCCTTCCTTTTCACCATGATCAAAAACCTTTTTCCCATTCGATGTATTTTCAAAATCGTCATTCTGAGATCTCGATGGGTTGAACACGGGTTTTCTTTTCCTTGATATTGCAGATCTGAGGATAATATTGACAAGAAGCTCATTCTAGTTGGGATGCCCTAAAACATGTTTAGTAACCAATTGGGAAACCCAGAGCTAAGTCATAAGCGTGTTTAAAAAAACACTTGCTTAGCCTTAGAGAAGGTGTCTGGAAAACATTAGCAAAGCATAGAATCTGTTCACAGCTGCAGGCCCCTTGGTCAGGCCATGTGACAAGAGCTGGCCTTTGTTTCCCAAGCAGTGACCTCTCCTGAGCTGCATGTGACCTTTGAAAAGTGGCCAGCAAATGGGGGGGTGGGGGGGGAAAGGGGGGGTGGAGTGCCTGTAAGAATGAGCTGTTTTGGACTGGGGAGAACTGATGGGACTGCAAATCAGTTGTAGAATAATCGACAGGAATGTAGCAGCCTGAGACTTGGAGCAAATGAGGTCTCAGAGTGAACTCATTACATTCGTACACCGAAGTGCCCGTTCTTCGTGATTAGCCCTCGTTGTCCTAAACCCAGGGCTGTTTCATGGTAGCTAATCCCCTCCCGCCACCTGAATTGTGTAGAATTTTTTTTCCCTAGTGCATCAAAAAAAAAAAGTAGAGGTGGGGAGAGGTGTGACTTGGGCCTGTGCTGTCAGAACTTGGTGTAGCTTTGATTCCACTGGGGAGCTGAGCCTTACGTTGTGCCTGCAGGTGGTTCATCAAAGTGTTGCCCAGAACTCCACCCAGAAGGTGCTCTCCTTCACCACGACCACCCTGGATGACATCCTGAAATCCTTCTCTGATGTCAGCGTCATCCGGGTGGCCAGCGGCTACTTACTGATGGTGAGGGTCTACCGGGGCTCCTGGTGGGCTGGGTTGAATTGGGATTTTCAGACTGACCTCTCCATGACGGCTCCTGCTTTGTAACTGCTCTTAACCTCCACTGCATCTGAGGCAGAGAGAGCTCCGCTTCATTACGGTTGGAAAGTTGGTCGTGTAGAGGGTTTTTCCCCATTCGCAGTTGGTCCATCTCAGACACGTATCATTTTGTGTGATGGCTGTAATGTGGTTTGGTGGTTGTTGAATTTCATAAGTTGAGCCTTTTGATTTGGGGTGATGGGTGGGGGAAAACATTAGAATCATTCCACATTCTAATGTTTGGCTTTTGATTTGTGTCTCCCCTCAAACCCCCACTTTTTTCTCTTCTCCAATGCCCCTTCCTCCCTCACCCTCCACCTCCCCCATTGTTCTGCTTGCAGCTTGCCTATGCCTGTTTAACCATGCTGCGCTGGGACTGCTCCAAGTCCCAGGGTGCCGTGGGGCTGGCTGGCGTCCTGTTGGTTGCACTGTCAGTGGCTGCAGGATTGGGCCTGTGTTCATTGATCGGGATTTCCTTTAACGCTGCAACAACTCAGGTACTAAAGAAGCCATTCATCTGCTGCCCGTTGTCGAACACCCCTCCCCAGGCTCGGCCCAGCCCGTCTCCTGTGCGTCCACCTCACCAAAGGGTCTTCCAGCTGTTCCCCTAGGCTGCCATGTGTCTCTGGGGGGTGCTCTGTGGGCAGAAAGTTGATGGGCTACTGACCACTAGAGACACTTAAAGGAACTTCTATTCTAATGGGTTTGCTTTGAAAACTCAGGTTGCTGGACCCCCAGAGTTTTTAATTCTGGGTTGGGCTGGAAGGTTGAGAATTTGCCTTTCTAACCAGTTCATAGAGATGCTGAGACATGGATGACATACTCAGAACAGTGCTTCAGCGGAGTTGGGTCCATTGTCCGTTACGGACTTTAAACCATGATCATGCATGGACCTCAGAAGCACAGGGGGTCCACTGTGCGCCGAATCTGCCAGCCTGGGGTATACAGACCATCCAGTAAAACAAATGCTTCACCGGGAGTTCGCGTGAGCGCTCCTCTAGGTTTCTGTCAGGTTACCAGTGGCAGTGTTGTCGTTAGCTTCAGAACGATCCGGCGGGACCTCACATGTCTAATGTGCCGCCCTCTGTTTTTGCCGCAGGTTTTGCCATTTCTCGCTCTCGGCGTCGGTGTGGATGATGTTTTCCTTCTGGCGCACGCATTTAGTGAGACAGGACAGAATAAAAGAATTCCTTTCGAGGTAACAGAAAAATCAATTGAGAAAGCTTGGGAGACATCTGAAACCCTCTCTGTTCCCCAGCGTTGGTCCTTTAATGTTCCTCAGCCTGGCCCAGGAAGTTTTCATTCCCACGTCTGATGACATTTTACTGGCTCTAGATAAATAAAGTCAATTGGAAGACTCTCAGGACACGTATTGGCTGTGGGAAGTCCCAAGAGCTGAATTTGGGGTGCCTTTATAAACATGGCCGTTCGATTTAGTGGGGCACTTCACACCGAATTGCCAGGCCTTTTCCACAGCCGACATTTGGGTCTGTGGTGTTTTCTGTCACTTGGCCACCACCCACACCCCCTTTTTAAATAACGCTGAAACTGTACTGAGATCGCTACCTTGCAGCTTGCTGTTTTGGATGGTAGCGACCACGAGAAACACAGGGTGATGTAGATAGGACTAACGCTGCGTTTGGGGCGAGGCGGCGATGGCTCTTTCTTGCCCCCCACGCCAGTGCTGTCCATCACAGTCCACCTGTGTTTCCCTGCCGTGTATCTGAGTTGCACAGTCTGCAGCCCGCTTACTGCTGTGGTTTTCCTCCCTCAGGACAGGACTGGGGAGTGCCTCAAGCGCACTGGAGCCAGCGTGGCCCTCACGTCCATCAGCAACGTCACGGCCTTCTTCATGGCGGCGCTCATCCCAATTCCCGCTCTGCGGGCCTTCTCCCTCCAGGTGAGTTTCCGGTGATGGAATCGAGTGTGAGCAGTGCACTGGCAGGCAGCATCACAGGTCTGCTTTTTCCCCATGACACACATACCTTACGACATCCATGAGCCAAAGGAGCACAGCAGCGTCAGGGCTCTGTCCAGCGGGGGGACATTTCTTCAGCTATGATCCTGACAACCCTCCAGAAAAAAAAGCGCTACCCTTCCTCCCAAACCCTAACAGAGTTACCCTCTCCTTACCGTTACAGTGAAACGGTACTGGGGGCCCCACTATGTCTCCTGGGTTCACCCGTGCAGCAGCCAGCTTCTCGGCTGTCCCCTGCTTCTAAACTCTTAGAGTGTCTGTGATTCTGCTCCTCGCATGGAGGCCACATCAGCCCAGACCCATGCAGCCCCAGCCCTGGGCAGTTGTGCAGAACAGACGTCATTGCCGTGTGAGAATGAGGCTATGGGTAGCCCAGGCTGGGCAGTGACTTAACACTGAAGGTCAGGTCTCACAGCGTGGCACGCAACGGCTTCTCCCCCTTGGAGAATTTCCTGCAGGGAGTGTTCCTCTGGGGGCCCGGCTGCCCACCATCTCTCCCATGTCCTGTTCACTTTCTCTTGGTCCCTGCTCCCTTCTCATCTCCTCATGCAAACGTAAAATTCCTCCCCCTTCCTTAGGTAGAACACGCTGGCCTCATCATTATTCAACCCTCTCTTACACACCAGGCCTCTCTGACCCACCACAGTGATTTTCTAAAGCCAGGCGCCACTTTACGTGACTTGTAAGCATGGAGAGCCCCCACGAATGGGTGCGCAGCAAAGCTCGTACTGTGCTGGGAGTGAATCACTGACAGTCTTCAGGCTACTTGGAACTCAGAAATCTCGAAAGTGGCCCACACAGAGGATGACGCCCACCTGTCTATGACTTTTGTAAGCCCTGAGTGATCTCGAGATGCCGTTGAAGTTTTGCAAATAACTGGGTTGTTGGGAAAGTCATGACACGTGTTTCCACAGAAAAACAGAGAAATATGTCGTGACTTTCCTGACAACCTAATAATTTCAAGTTATAAAGCTTTGACTGTTTTCAAAGAAAAATCAAAGGAAGATTGGTATCCCCCTTTCTATTTCTAGGATAATTGAATGATTAATTCTTTTTTAAAAAAATTTTTTTAAGAATTATTTTTATCCATTTATTTGTTTGTTTGTTTGTTTGTTTATTTATTTATTTATTTATTTTAATTTGACCAGGGAGGGACACAGTGAGAGAAAGAAAGTGAGAAAGCAAGCCGCCAGGGCTGGAACTAGAACCACAGCTGGCCATGTGTGAGTCCAGTGCCCTTCGCCACCACGCCACTTGCCAGCCCCATGATAAGTCGTTCTTGACATGGCCAGGTTCTTAAAGGAAACTACTTTTGCTGTCTTTCTAATTTTTGCTGTAGGGTGTATGTACTCACCAGAGAGATACAGGGTTGGGGGAACTGAGAAATCAGCCCCCGGGAGGATGGCCACGCCATAAATAGTCCCTTCTCCATTCTTCTGGGATTTTGGACATGCACACACACATGCTCAGTGTGAATTTCAAGCCAGCAGGTCTTGGACTCAGGACTCAAACCATGGTTGGCCATGTGAGAGTCTAGCACCTTATCCACCACGCCTCCTGCTGGTCCTTTGGTGTCACTTTTTAAAATCAGTTTTGATATCTCACTTGTTCATACTGCTTTACTCTCTCTATTCACCAAAAGGTGATGGGAATTGTGACCAGGCAACGAAATTGATAAGTCATGAATTAGGTTTCTGGTCCTACTTTCGTCAGCATATCGAGCTGTTCCTTAATTTCAGTTATGTCATAGGAGAACAACCAATGCTTAATGTATTTTTAAAGTTTTATTTGACTAACTACCCGTAGAGTCCTGAGCAATGAGTGACCTTACTGTGTTTGATGACAGGGGTTTTTAATGTTTAGCATAAGATACAATGTTTAAAAAAAGATTTTGTTCCGGTCACCATAACCCTTAACCTTCGAGGAAAAGTATTGAAAAGAGAGTTTATTTTATATATAAATCTTTATAGAAACAGTGACTGAGTCAGTGAATAAAAGCTATATCTGAAATTGAGACCAAAGCATAAGAACACTGAGAATATAGCTAATTGCTTAGTAATAATTAGGAAGGACACAATGCTCACTTAACTTTGGGTACAGCTATTCAATGTTAGTGCGTCTTTGCACCGGCATGTACCTGCTCAACCCTGTTTTGAATGGATCCTGTTCTTGTTTCGTGTATAGCAAACTCTGGTCATGAGAAATTATTCTGGAGTCTCAAAGACTGAAAGGTCCTCTCCTGACTCACTCTTCTATTCCCCTTCTTTTCCACCTGCCTTTTCCCTCAGTGTCTTTTATCAGCTCATGCTGCTTCTCTTCTTCTTTCTCCTCTCTCTCATTGTCTCTCTCTCAGTACATACTGATGATTCATCAAGGCAGATTCTCCTTTCATGCTATCCTATGGTGTGGTGGTCTGAAAAGCTACATGAGTTGGCCTTATGAGGAGTAGCCTTATAGAAAATCCAGTACTAAGTGCTCCCAAGGTAAGCCCCTCAGAGACAAGGTGTTATGTTTCTGTTCCAAGCCACTGGAGTATCACTTGAAAATACCACAGCTACCGTTTCCAAGAATCCTCATTTATTAAAGAATACCTTCCCGTGACATTCTGGCTCATGGTCAACAAACAAAAACCTTTTCCCTTTTTTTAAAGAAGGAAAGACTATGTAAGAGAAAAGGGAGAGAATGAAGAGTGAATTTTGCAGTGGCTTTTAAATATATTGGCTTTCAAAATTGACCACTTTGTCATCTCTAGTGAACTGTGTGAACTTGGTACTCCAGGTTTCCGTTTGCATTTATATTTGCAAGTTGCTACTGGTGAAGCATCAACGGGAAGAGAGACCCAAAGTGGTTCTGTTCAGTAATAAACTCATGTTGTCTTCAGACGTTTTTTTTCCCTGTGGGACTTTTCTAATTTTGTAGCCTGACAAAAATAAATAGATTTTAAAAAATATATTCAATTCATAAATAAATATTTTTCCCAAAGAATTTGTTCTTTTTTTAAAAAAAATTGCCAAAGGGTATGTGATACTGGCCAGAGAGAGATAAAAGCCTTCTCTGCAGGTGCCTTAGCAGGGCCACCATGGGGGCTTTGCGGAGATGGGACATTTCCTCTTTTTTTTGGAGAGGTTTTTGCTATGGGGCGTGTGCGCTCGCCAGACAGAGAGACAGAAAGCGAGAAATCACCCCCCCAGGGGGGATGGCCACACTGCAATCCCTTCTCCTCCATTCTCCTCTTGGGATCTTGGGCACGCATGCACATGCGCCCGGCATGAGTTTTAAGCCACCGGGTCCGGGACGCGAACCGCGGTTGACTACGTGGAAGTCCAGCGACATAGCCATTATGCTAACTGCTGGTCCCGGGACATTTTCTTTTAATACATTGTAACTAGAATTGATTCAGAGTGCAAGACTGGGCTAGCACTGTAACCTAGTAGTTAAGGGAGCTGTATCCCACATGGCTGACTGCAGTTCAAATCCCAGCCTGGTGCTTGAAAAGCACGCTGGAGTTTGTATGCACCTGTGTTTCAAATCCTGACAGGATGGAGGAATGGAGAAGAGAGGGCAGTGTGACCATGCCCCATTAAGGGTTATTTCTCCCACTGTCTCTTATCTCTGATAGGTGCATGCACCCTCTGGCAGTTAGAAGAAAAAGGAGAAAAATACAAGATTATCTCTTGTTTTGTTTTGTTTTGTTTTTCTCATTTACTTAAGCTTTTAGAAGGAGAGAAAGATTTTTGACAAGGCTTGCTCCCTAGACAGAGATAGAGCGGGAGAAAGTGAGAAAGTAAGCCGCTGGGTTTGGGATTTGAACCATGATCAGCCATGTGGGAGTCCAGCACCTTAACCACCACACCACCCTCTGGCCCAGGAGACCATCCTTCAACAGTCACCCTCTCCACCCCACACCCATGTCTTCTCCCTCGGAGCTACTCTGGAACCTGGCACCTGCTTTTATTGTTATTAACACGTTTATCAGCCTCAGTTACCATTTCTTTATAGGCTGTCTCCTGGAGACAGAATTCGGTCTTACTTCTTTTCATATCTCTAGCATCCAATACTGATTTTTTTTTAACATCTGTTAAAGACTTTATGTATGTGCGTATTTATGTAGGACTGTCTGTCACAGGCTGGATGGTGGTGCGTTGTTGAAGTGTGTGCTCCACAAGACCAACCAACATGGGAAGGTTGGGTTCATGTCTGTAGATCTCTCTCAGTACAGCAGGCCTGTAGGTGCCGCCCTCTGGGGCTGGCTGAGGGATGTTTACGTGGAGAGCCTTGGTTCTTTTGTTGCTTCATAGACTTGACAGGGAATTAATTATTGAAAGGCAGCTCTCCAGAACTCCAGCTTGCTATTTCACCTGGAGCATAAATTCACAATTATACTCAAAAGCCCTTTGTCAAGTTCTTCCCTGATTGTGTTGGGCCCCAGTTACAGTCAGTTTCTCCTCTTGCCCTGAGACGTTTACCCAGCTTGAGGAGGTTTCTGAACTAAGCAGTTCTTGGGAAAACCTTGTAAGAGTTTATTAATTTTCAAAACATGGTGCAGTCGCATTGTGGCGCCTACGTATTCCAGTCGCTTATTTCCAGGGTGCGTCTTCCTGCCATGCTTTTCTGAACGGATCACCCTTTCGCCGTCCCGTTGACTTTTCCCCATTAACAGCCCAATTTTGTAATTTTTACTAGATCAGCAGGAGATCTGCCAGACCACGGCAGCATCTAGCCCTGCGCCGACTCGAGGTTACGAAGTGACTTTTGAATCTGTACTTATTTATTCTGCCTGCTATAATCACACACAGGAATTTCTCTCTGCTTAACTCTCCTGACCTTTTATGTTACTCGCTCGCACACCCCACCGGCTACTCCAGAGGCTATTTGGAATGTGCCTATTAAAAACCTCAGGGGACATGTGTGAAATTTTATTTCATGTTTTAAAGGTGACATTTTGATATACTCGATCCACTTTATACACAAAGTTTGCAGTGTAAAATCAGGGCTGGCTGTGTGAATTCTTAGCAATGTTCTGGGAAGAAAATGTTTCTTTTTGTTTTAAATTAAACCAACTCAAGTACTAGGGGTCTTTGGAAAGTTCGAAGGCTTTTTTAGTACCAAAGTAAACTCGTCCTTCCATTCCATCGTTCCACAAGTGTTTGGAGGTCCCTGCGTATTCTGTGTTCCACCTTTGCAGATTTAGTTTGGTGCCTAGTAAGACATTTAGAGTCTGGTTTGTAGGTTTGTCCCTTATAGGATTGTTGAATTAGCAAGACAGGATAGTCTGTAAATGATGGAAGAGTGGCCAAATGAAGAGAAACTCGACATTCATCTCAGCTTTAAATACCTACATAGGCCCCAGCCTAGGGGGCACAGCTGGTAGCTTACTGGACTATGGTGTTGGACGTGGCATAGTCAACGGCTGGTTCGGATCCCTGGCCCAGTTGACCTAAAACACTAGAGGTGTGTGCAGGCATTCGAGATTCTAATGAGTGCGGGGGCGCAGGGGTCGTGGAGGTAGGGGATCATGGCATGATGAAATCTCTCTGTCCTCTCTTTATCTCTCTCACATGTGTGCACACATGCTTTCTATCATGAATAAGAAGTAAATTTAAGTTTGTTTTGTTTTGTTTCTAGTTTTTGCTAGAGGATGCATATGCTTACTAGAGAGGGTCAGAGGTGCAGAAGTGAGAAATCATCCTAGGGGCGAGGTGACCATGCCACAATCCCTTTTCCTCTCAGGAGGAGGCACACATGCCCGGCTGTATTCTTCAACTTGCTGGGTCCAGGACTCGAACCACATAGCCACGTGGGATTCAGCTACCTTAACCTCTGTACCACCTGGTAGCCTCAGATTTAAGAGATTTTTAAAAATTAAAATAGAAATAGCATACTTCCATCAGAAAGCCAAAAAAAAAAAAAAAACTATCTTAAAGCATGTTTATTTTCAAAGCAGTCCTCTGGCAGGCGGCGTACTGATGACCTCTGTGTTTGTTTTTTTTTTCCCCTGTTCACAGGCAGCAGTAGTAGTGGTGTTCAATTTTGCCATGGTTCTGCTCATTTTTCCTGCAATTCTCAGCATGGATTTATACCGACGTGAGGACAGGAGACTGGATATCTTCTGCTGTTTTACGAGGTACGTTTCCGGCTGCTGTGGCCTTTTTTGGATGGTCCAGAATGGTACCGTTTAGAGAGTCTGTGGGCTTAGATGGGAACACAGTCAGCGGAGCTTGTCGGTGATGTTGGTCAGGGAGATGTGGGACAGACAGCCCTAGCAGGACGTCTGAGTTCCCTCTCCCACAACCAACGGCGCAGTCTCACAACCCTTTGGGTGCTGATCGTCATTTTTTCCATCATCAACTCATTGCCAACTATTGGTGGTGCTTCCTATCTCTGGATTAGAGCAGAACAAGGTTGCAAACCACCCACAGAGAAAGAATATAGTCTTTTGGGTAAGGACTAAGTTTCTGTTTTTTGTTTGTTGGGGTTTCTTTGAGAAGGGGCTTATCCTTACATAACTCGCTTTTGTAAGCCAAATTTCAGATCAACCTTCCACTTGGCCTCCTTGAATTTACTCCTGTCTGTGTCCAGATGCACCAGGCGCTGTGCGCAGAGTTCAGTGATAGGGCGTTTCCCTCCGAAGTCAGAGCTGTGTGAAATGCCGGCAGGGATGAGCACGGCCTGCTGACTTGTCTGCCCTTCTTTCAGCCCCTGTGTCAGCAGAGTGATCCAGGTGGAGCCGCAGGCCTACACGGAGACACACGACAACACCCGCTACAGCCCCCCGCCGCCCTACAGCAGCCACAGCTTCGCCCACGAAACGCAGATCACCATGCAGTCCACTGTCCAGCTGCGGACGGAGTACGACCCCCACACGCACGTGTACTACACCACGGCTGAGCCGCGCTCCGAGATCTCCGTGCAGCCTGTCACCGTGACCCAGGACACCCTCAGCTGCCAGAGCCCCGAGAGCACAAGCTCCACCAGGGACCTGCTCTCCCAATTCTCTGACTCCAGCCTCCACTGCCTCGAGCCCCCCTGTACCAAGTGGACACTTTCCTCTTTTGCTGAGAAGCACTATGCGCCTTTCCTCTTAAAACCAAAAGCCAAGGTAATCCACCACAACACAGGACTTCCTGTCTTCAAAAATAAGCAGAACTGGGACCAGCAGTTAGCGTAATGGCTATGTCACTGGACTCCCATGTAGTCGACGACAGTTCAAGTCCCAAACCCGGTGGCTTAAACTCACGCCGGGTGCATGCGTGCCCAAGATCCCGAGAGGAGAATGGAGGAGAAGGATTGTGGCGTGGCCATCCCCCCTGGGGGGTGATTTCTCGCTTTCTATCTCTCTCTCTCTCTCTCTCTCTCTCTCTCTGTCTTTCTGACGAGCACATGCGCCCTATAGCAAAAACCTCTCCAAAAACAAAAAAAAAAATGAACAGAACTCAGCTGGCCCCATAGATTAGTGCTGAAGGGATCCCACATAGCTGGTTGTTACCATTTGAATCCTGGTCCTGGCAGTTTGAAAAACACACTGTGTGTGTGTGTGTGTGTGTTTTTGTGTGCACTCCAAATCCTGACAGGATGGAGAAGAGATTGTGGCAAGACCACACTCCATTGAAGGGGTACTTTCTCACCCTTCTTTGTCTCTCTGTCTCCATCTCTCAGTCAAAGACACACACCCTATGGCAATATAAAAACAAAACAAAACAAACAAACAAAAAAAAAAAAACAGGACTAGCTAGTGGCACAGCAATAATATAAAACTGTGCGATGCTGGACCTGGGTGGGAATGAACCAGGTTCATAGCTCAAGTCCTCCCTGCTCACTACAGTCACAGGTGTGCCCGTGATCCAGGCTGCCTGAGGCTGGTGGTAGATGGGAGTGAAGACTCTGTTGGAGGTATCTCTCTCCCTCTCCCCCTGTGCCCTCATGGAAAAGTAATTTTTTTTCCTAAGAAAAAGGAAAAAAATTACAGAACAGCCTTTGGAATTCATCAGATGCTTCCGTTCTTCTGTTAAAAATAATGGTGGAGGTATGATCTCAGTCAGTCTCTTTAGAGTTGGGGACATTGTATTGAGCTCATCTTCTTTAGGTGCAAATCTCTATGTAACAATGTCTCTATGAATTTGAAATAATTCCTTACACGTTCAGCCCTTTTATTCTTCATGAGGCTGTTTAAAAATGTAATCACGGTGATTTCCCCTTTTCCTGTATGCTCAGTCAGGGCCAGTGTAGTGGTTAAGCAAGGTATAATCTGAACAGCTTATCTTCATCAAGGAAGACCCAGGGTATTCCTTCGGGTCTAACCGTACGCCTCTTACTCTGTTGCAGGTCGTGGTGATCTTCCTCTTCCTGGGCTTGCTGGGGGTCAGCCTTTATGGGACCACCCGGGTGAGAGACGGGCTGGACCTTACCGACATCGTACCTCGGGAAACCAGAGAGTATGACTTTATTGCTGCACAGTTCAAATACTTCTCTTTCTATAACATGTACATAGTCACCCAGAAAGCAGACTACCCGAATATCCAGCACTTACTCTATGACCTTCACAAGAGTTTCAGTAACGTGAAGTATGTCATGTTGGAAGAAAACAAACAGCTTCCCAAAATGTGGCTGCACTATTTCCGAGACTGGCTTCAAGGTAAGATGGTGCCGGAGAAAGTCCCCTTTTCCTCGTGTGTGAGCTTATACGCGTTCCCTTTGTTCAAACGTGTTCCATCGCAGTGTAACGGGTCGGTTTCATCATCTGCCGAATGTGGCTTAAAATTCCTGTGGGGACTGTTTCCCCAGTAGTCCCCACCCCGCTTGTCTTTTCCCTATAAAATCATGCAAATTGTGGCTTAGGAGAGCTGGCGTAAGAATTTATCAGTGTATATTAGAAACAGAAAGTATATTCTAGAATATGGAACCCGATGCTTCCATTGCTCTTTCCTTTTGGGGAGCAGTTCATTTGATGAGCAAGTGAGATCTAACTGTGGGATTTCTAGGCTGACTTTGTGTTCAGTTCCAGCTTCATTGCATCAGTAAAGTTTTGGATCAGCAGTGGATATAATTCAAAACTGCTTGTTTTGACCACATTTTTAAAACTATTTACTTTTGGTTTTAAGACTTCCTTTATTTAACTTAATTTATTAGTATTGTTTTTTCTTATTTATTTTAATTTGACTAGAGAGAGAGAGAGGAAAAGTGAGAAAGCAAGCTGCCAGGTCTGGAACTTGAACCATGGTCAGCCATGTGGGAGTCCATTGCCTTTAACCACCACACCACCTGCTGGCCCATACTTTTATTTTCATTTATTTATGTATTTGGGGTTTTTTTGGGTTACCTGCCCTCGCCAGAGAGACAGAGAAAAGACTGAGAGACAGAAAGCGAGAAATTACCTCCTAGTAGGGATAGCCATACCACAGTCCCCTCTTCTCTATTCTCTGGGGATTTGGGGCACGCACACACATGTGCTCAGTTTAAGTTTCAAGCTGCCAGGTCCAGGACTCAAACCACGGTTGACCATGTGGAATCCAGCACCTTAACCAGTATGCCACCTGCTGGCTCCTAATTATTTATTTTTAATAGACTTTATCTTCAGTGTAGTTTAGGTCTACAGAAAAATTGAGCAGGGGGTACAGAGATTTTTCCATGCCCCACCCCGCAACACGCACTCATATCTTTTCCTACTGTAAACTCTTCCCACCAGGGTGCATTTATTAGAGTTGATGAGCCTACAAGGACACATTGTTAACACCCAAAGTCTATGGTTTGCCTTTGGGTTCCTTTTGACCATCTTTGATTTGGCCCGTGAAATACACTAATTAAGTACTTAATCACATTCCACATTATTTCATGAATTATCAATTCCTGCTTTAAAATGCTTTTCTTGGCTTCTTACCTTGCTCTTAGAAACATTTCTAGGAAATTTTAGTCAACTGGAGAAAACAAAATTGTCTAAATTTGCTTCTAACTGCTAAAACCAACTGAATATAAATGCATGCAGTGATTCCAAGAACATCTGTTCATTTATTCTGTGTTGACACATGCAAAGCGAAGTGGAGAATCAGGATCATTATCCATACAATTCAAGCACAAATACTTGTACTGGAATACCCAAATAATTATGGCCCCAACATTTTTTGGCTTAGAGTCTCCAAATGATTGTCTTAATTTCCCACTTCATTAGGCTTGTTTGAACACAGATTTAAGTGCCTTTTTTGGTCTCAAGTCAGGAAGGTTAGATGTACAAATTCAGCAGCCAACAGCCAGTGTGTTTGCAGCTTGAGTTGAGGGAAAGTCGCTGAATATAGTTTCTGACTGGTGTTCCCAGAATTTTGTGCACGTGTGTATGTAAATGCCAGGTTTGACTTTTATTTTGAAGAAAGGCGGAGAGAACAATGTGACATGATTAATTTTTTGACATGCTCATGAGATTAACTTCCATGTGTTCCAAGTCTTGTTTTTTACCTTCAGTTTTGAAAGCAGGAGTTTTGGGATAAGGAGTTGCCAGGGAATCAGACAGGAGATTCTCTGCTTTCCATTTCTCCCCCTTTGACCAAAGACATGCAAATAACTTGCCCCAAATGACAAAGAGCTGTGCTGTGTACTGCCAGGGTCTGAGCAGAACAGAGTTACTGTGGAATGTATCTCAGTGTCTTTAGCGGATCCTTTGGGTCCTCAGTATGGCGCCTTAGCAGAGGTTGGGAAAGGGGCAAAGAGATATTGTGTCTCCGCAGTGCAGAGGGCTAACCTTTCTAATGGAGTATTATAGGTTATCTTTGCACTCGCATCCCTTTAAAGACTTAAAGCAGTTAGACTTGAGGATCTTTTTTGTAAATGCTGCATTTGATTCTTGTTTGGATTGCTGAGTGAACAGCATGCACCTAGACCAGGTTAGATTCATTTGTGCTAGCCATCAGGGCCCCAGGCAGCCCTCCAACTCTATATCTGACTCCTAGGCCCATCTTAGTGCTCTACAGACTGACCAGATGTTGGGGCCCTTTGCTGCTTAGTTTTTCAGGCCTGTTGGGTCTCTGAACATTTCCTCAAAGGAAGCAGTTACCCTGAGTCAGCGTTCCTTCCCATCATTTTCGTGTGGTTAGTTGATAGGATCGCCATTGGATTTTTAATGGCCATACCATTCAAACAGCGTCACCCCTTGGTCTCTCTACCAACATTCCAACAATCTGCTTTTGTTCTTGTGTTTTTATTTTTGTTTTTTAATTAAAAAAATGTAATAGGAAGATTATCTCATCCGTGCAAATGAGGTGAAGTAAGAGGTAAAAATTGTGGTGTGTGTCATGTACAAACGGTGGTCATTTTCATTTCACACTGAATTATGCAAATAGGATTGAGATGAATATTTTCTTTTTTGGGTCCCATATCAAGAAAAAAAGGCAATCAGGACACTTAGCTCAGAACTTTACACCAGAAAATAATTTTTAGAACAAAGTATTTATAATGAGAGAGGTTTCTAGTTAAAATGTAGTTTTTCTTTTTTTGTTTGGAGAGGTTTTTTTTGCTACTCCAGACAGACAGAGAGAGACATAGAGACAGAAAGCGAGAAATCACCCCCCAGGGGGGA
The DNA here is from genome assembly GCA_026018925.1 of Tupaia tana. NCBI lineage: Eukaryota > Metazoa > Chordata > Mammalia > Scandentia > Tupaiidae > Tupaia > Tupaia tana. The sequence goes on along the minus strand of JAKSZU010000013.1, from coordinate 10,891,909 downwards.
TGGCCACACCGCAATCCCTTCTCCTCCATTCTCCTCTTGGGATCTTGGGCACACACGCACACGCGCCTGGTGTGAGTTTTAAGCCACCGGGTCCGGGACGCGAACCGCGGTCAACTACGTGGGAGTCCAGCAACATAGCCATTACACTAACTGCTGGTCCCCCAAAATGTTAGTTTTTCTATAACATAAGTAAAATGGTATAATACTGTTCTATGACGTGCATGTGTCGGGATAGAAGACGCTGGCCTAGGGGTGATGGAAACAAAGCCTTCTCCTTGATGTTCACCCAGCATCATGCTAGATTGTCTTTAGGCCAGCCCATGGTTGCTTGAGCTTGTTGGTAATTAGAAAGGAAAACTTAGTATTGAGTATAAAAGGATGTACTGTTTTCTAGAGCCAGTGACCGTTTTCTTTCTGTTCATCTTGGAACTCCCAGTAGAGTGAATAGCACTTGTGGGATCAGCAGTGTAAATAGTGAGTCTGAGTGGCCAGCAGGGCTGACCTCTCCAAATCAGGCCTTTCTTCTTTGTTCCACTCCAGGGTAACCCCAAAGTTCTGTTTCATTTTGTTTTGAGTTTTTTTTTTTTTTCTTCTTCCACCAGCCAGAGTTGACAGAAAGAGACAGAGACAGCAACCCCAACAGGGTGCTCATGCCATGATCCATGCCCAGCCTCAGCTAGCCCCAGTTCAGAGGCACACGTGTGCCCAGTATGTACAGGGAGGTCTCCAGACACCAACCCAGAACCTGCCTATCTGGCCAGCCTTGCAGCACATGTTACTGCCGTCCTACACTGTCCAGCTCCTCCTCGAGGTTTTGTGTGTCCTAGATACCTTAAAACTGCCCTCAGGGCCAGCCACAGAGATGTAGCAGAAACATAATGCTCCGGTGCTGCTAAAAGCCACACACAAGGCCACAGGTTCACATCCTGAGGCCTCCTGGTTCTTGCCAGACATGCACATACCTACCGTCCTGGCTGGAGGCTGAACAGTCTGAAGACTGTTGGGGGTGCCTACCTCTCCCTCCGAGTCTCCCACTTCTTTCTCAGTTTCTTTCATGGAAGAAAGAAGCTTTTAAAAAACGGCACTCAAATTTTTTGGATTCCCCTGTTTGTCACCAGATGTTGGTGCCAGAGTTAACTGCCAATTGTATTCATGCTGTTGACCAATACTTCTTGGGTATCGGTGTACTCAGGCAGTTTGGAACAATGAATGGTTCCAACCGACTTTGGAATCAGACTGCCTGTGTTCAGAGCTTAGCCCTGACACCTACCTGCCAGATGGCCTTTGGCAAGTCCTCCACTCCCCACCCGAGCCTCAGTTTGCTGGTCCGTGAAGTGGGAAGGATGGTGCTGGTGGGGCCGTCTCACTCTGGCATGAGGTCATGGTTAGCATCACACAAGAAGAGCTGGCGGTGGTGGTAACAATGCTTCATGGTGTTGGACCCACACGGAAAGGTCCTTGGTTCACACCTTGAGGCCTCCTTGCACATGCCAGGTGCGCACGCATCCCCGAACCAGGCTTGCTGAGGCCGGGGGCAGACTGCGGTGTGAGGACCCTGTGGGAGTCTCTCTCTGTCTGTCTCTCTTGCTCTGTCTTTCTCTCTCTGAATTTCTCTGGGAAGAAATAAGATAAACTTTTAAAAACAAGTTGCACAAGGGCAACGGGCGTGGCATGCCGCACGCAGCAGGGCGCTCACTGAGCTGAGCTGCTCTTCAGGACTAGCAACTCCAGAGGGCGAGGGTTAGAGCACCCGAGGCATCGAGTGTGGAGAACTCAGCTGTGGCGAGGAAAACAGACTGGGCCTCCCTTTGGGGGGGCAGGGGAGGAGCGGTTGTTTTTCCTCTCCTGTTTATTTTTTTCAAAAGCAGAAAAAAAGAAAGCCTTTAGGTAATAAAATCACATCTGTTCACTAGGGCTTGTGTGCATGCCTCACGATGAAAAACAGGCTGGGAGTGGGGAGCGCGGCCGCCCTGGTGGTCTGTCCCTCCCCCTCCTTCATAATGCCCCGCAGTAGGGGCCCCTTTCACCACCGGGCCTGTCCGCCATCCTCGTCCCCTGACCGTGTAAAAGCAATGCTCACAGCAATGTCAGAAGGAAAAGGGGCCTGTGCTCCCCCTCCCCCACTCCACTTCAGACCCCCAGAGCTTAACCATTCTGAGCACTAACCAGATTTTGTGGGTTGTTTTTTTTTTTCTTTGAAGTCACCCAAGGCATGTCCTGAAATGAAATAAACCCTTCTCCTCACTAGCCATGTCTAACCCATGCACGGACAGCTTGTTCAAAGGCTGTGGTTTCCTGAGCTGCCCAGGCTTGAGAGTTCGACTTGGGAGGTGGCTGGGGAGGAGCAGGGGTGGGAGGGGGCGGGTGTCGCATCGAGCGTGCGCGCCAGCCAGCACTCGGACCCTCAGGCCGGGTCACCAGGGCCCTGTTTTCTCTTCCAACACGCTTATCTCTTTACAGCTGTAGCCAAACCGTCAGGTCTGTAATGATGGTTTTGATTACAGAGGCCAGGCGCAGCTGTGTGTGGTGGGCCGGTGGGCTCGCCCCTCCCCCGGCCCCGAGAACCCGACTTCCCCCTCCTGGGCTTGCGGTTTGTCATCTGTTCGCACAGAGCCTCCTGGATTGGCCTGTGGCTTCCTGTTCTCGGGCTGAGCCAGGCTGACCCTGGGAGGTATTTCCCCCGCGCACACGCACAGCTCAGTCCTTGCCCTGTCTCCACACCCCCTGCACCAGGCCAGGGTGGCAGGGAGGAAGAGAGCAGCCGAGAGTGAATAGGTGTTGGCTGTGATCTTTACACAACCTGGCAGCGGATCCCACAGCTTGTATTAGCTCCACAAGTCGAACAGATGGAACAAATTGACAGCATCGTGTTCGCTCACCCTGGGCTCCAGAAGCAGCTGAGTTGCTGTTTGAAGTTGGAGTTCGAATGTGTTTTCCCCCTCCGAGGAGAAGTTCTGGTGTGGGAAGAAGCCCAGGCTCAGCACCCTCCGTATCTCCCTCTCATTCTCTGGCTTTTGCAATAGACTCAGGGGAAGAAAAGGGGAAATTTTTTTTTTTTTTTAAGATAAAATATGTGGGAACCAGCAGTTAGCGTAATGGCTATGTCGCTGGACTCCCACGTAGTCGACCGCGGTTCGCGTCTCGGACCCGGTGGCTTACAACTCACGCCGGGCGCGTGTGCATGCGTGCCCAAGATCCCGAGAGGAGAATGGAGGAGAAGGGATTGCGGCGTGACCATCCCCCCTGGGGGGTGATTTCTCGCTTTCTGTCTCTCTGTCTCTCTCTGTCTGTCTGGCGAGCGCACGCGCCCTATAGCGAAAAACTTCTCAAACAAAAAAAAAAAAAGATAAAATATGTGCATTTGTTCCCTAGGAACTATTACCCAGCCCTCTTTGAGCAGTGGTGGTTAGCATCCCACAGGTCATTCATAAAAAGCCTAATAGAGTCAGCTGAGGTGGAGGTGAATACAGAGCCTGTGTGACTGTCCCTGGTCCCTGGCCTGCCATCTGCCCACTCCACTAGGACCAGGTTGTGCTGGCGAAGAGTTGTGATGTGTGGGGACCGTGGGTGGCTCCTCGGGATGCTCTGTGAGGCTGGCCCGCGTGGGAAGGTTCCAGGTTTGTGGTTGTAGACCTCCCTGTGCCTGCTGGGCATGTGCACGCCCGTGATCTGGGTGGATGGCGGCATCAGGGCCTCTGTGGGGGTGCTGTCTCTCGCTCATTTGCAGCAGGAATAAATCATTGCTAACATAGTATTGTGCATATTTGTCTCCCTAGGACTTCAGGATGCATTTGATAGTGACTGGGAAACTGGGAAAATCATGCCAAACAATTACAAAAATGGATCAGACGATGGGGTCCTTGCCTACAAACTTCTGGTGCAAACTGGCAGCCGCGACAAGCCCATCGACATCAGCCAGGTACGCTCTCCGCTCTGCCGCGGGAGTTGCCGGGCACCGCCTTGAAAGCTCTGGGAGCAGCGGCCCTCCAAAGGACTGGTGGACAGTGTGAGCTCCCACCCTGTGTCCCCTGGAGTCCTGGGGCAGTGGCGCTGGTAGAGAGGGGTTGGCGCTAATAGTGCGACCTCAGGCCAGCCCTGAGCCTCATTGCCCCATCAGTGAAGTGGGACAGGCGTGTACCTACCTACAGAGGAGTGGTCAGAAAATGAAAGTTCATATGAGCCAGTGGGTGCTCTTTAGGGTGTTACAAACACTGGGTCCTATTGTTTCTTCTAAATTCCAGTACTTGCTACCACGTTGGGCTTGACTGTATTCTAACTTGGAGTAGTAGCAGTCAGGAAGGAGTCTGAGCAGAATTTGGAGTGAGTGGTTGGGTGTAGGAGACGGGAGCAGTTACTAGGAGGAGGATGGGAGGGTTCAGTACATTTGATTCCTTTAAGCCCACGACCCACTGGGTAGAGAGCGAGTAGAGACAGACGGCTCTGGCCCTAGCGGAGCATTTGGACGTGTGATCCTTGATACCTGCTGGCCCCACCATCCCGCTTGCTCCCCTGGGGACTGGGAGCCGTGTCTGGTAATCACATTCTCCTACTGCGTTTGCATCTTCCGTGGGACCCTGGGATTCCAGCACATGCCATTTGATTCTTCAGGGGTTCGGGATTGCAGATGGGTGCCGCGCGACTCTGGGCTTCCGCGGGTCTCTTCCCTCTCCCGCTGTGGCTTGCTTGCTTCACCTTCGGGCAGAACGTCGTCGTGCAGTTCTGTTTACTGTCTCCTTTTTGCTGGCATTAAAGGTGACAGATTTACAAAGTCCATTGTTCCAGTTGTTATAGAGTGTGACACTCGGGCTGTCAGGTTTGACAAAGGTGGGCAGAGAAGCCTGCCCTAGAGAGAGCCCGAGATGCCCAGGGTTGGGATTGGGGACCAGGGACACCAAGGGGCCAGTGTGATCGGGCCAGGAGGCCCCCGATACATTTCCTCTGCCTGGGAGGGAGAAGGCGAGCCGCGTGCTTGGGGGCCACGCACGGTGCTCTAATCCCAGGACAGTTTGAAGACATCCAGTTGTTACGTAGCCGGTGGATTAATTGGATCCAGATCCCTGAAATCGAGTTCTCTTGCTCTCCTCCATGCGTTCTTCCTTCGCTCTTTCTGTACTAACTGCTGTCACTGGTGGTTTTCATTTTGTTAAAAAAAGACCAAAAGTGTTGGAACGAGGCCTCAATCTAAAGTAAACAGGAAAAAAAATTTTCTATGTATATAAAACATACATACACACATTCAAATCTCATGGCGTTTTTTGACCTAAGCAAAGCCCACAAGACCTACCGTAGAAGGAGCATGTCCCTGGCCTCACCGAGGTCCCCCACACATGCATGTTCGCGTGCCCAAATCCCGACAGGATGGAGCAAGGAGAAGGGATGGTGGCATCACCATGTCCCTTTAGGGGATGCCTTCTCCCCCCTTCTCCTTCCCTCTTTCTGTGCGACCACCTCTCAGAAATAAGATTGCCCCAGAAGGCCCCGACTGTGCACAGGTTTCTTCCACTTTCTGGCAGTGGGCATTTTTGAGATACACGGGTCATAGGTGTCTAGTGTTAGCAAAATTTATACAGATGTTGTTTTATTTTTATAGCTCTCCTCCATTTACTGGGTGGCATTTCCTTCAGTGTTAACAACAGAGGTTAACTGCACACAGACGTGGATGGGGATTCTTGCCAGGTCCCCCCCCCCTTCCCCTCCTATAAATATGTTTCTCCAGATTGTTCATTCTGCGTCTTGGCTGCAGACTGTCTTTTAGCATTCAGATTTAATTGGTTCAGCCAATTCCTGGGCCATCTGCAGAGCTGTGTGTTTGTTATAAACACGCTGGCGATTGCATCCTCCGCTAAGTGCATTTTGAAAGAAATCAGAGGTGCTCTGATGGGATCGTTGACGCTTTCAAACAGGGCATTTTCGTCTTGGTTGTAAATGTTGGTGCAAACTCAGGCATCTTTTCTCTCCAGGCAAGAGGGTGTTTACCCTAACCCCCATTCTCAAGGGCCTCTGTTCTTCCCATTTTGTAGTTGACTAAACAGCGTCTGGTGGACGCAGATGGCATCATTAATCCCAGCGCCTTCTACATCTACCTGACGGCCTGGGTCAGCAACGACCCTGTCGCCTACGCCGCCTCCCAGGCCAACATCCGGCCCCACCGACCCGAGTGGGTGCATGACAAAGCTGACTACATGCCAGAAACCAGGCTGCGGAGTAAGTAGCACGCCTTCCAAGGACCAGAGAGCTCATGGAGGCGCCTCATCCTCTTCTTCAAAGCTTAGCAACAGGCCTGCTCCATCGACGCTGCCCAGGGTTCAAAAGTGTAAACAGAATGATATATTTCTCTTCGTTTAAAACTCTGGGAGACAGAAGAGGCTGTGTAATGGAATATAACCCCTCGCTCTGTCACACAGAGCTCGGAACGTCCCTGATCTCCGTTCGTAACTCTCAGGCGTCTGTCAGGCATTGCTGTTGCATGCCAGCTGTCCCATGTGAAAGTCGGGGACACCTCCAGGTTGAGTGTTATTTTACTGTGGCAGAGTTTTATCGCTGGGGATTATATGTTTATCTTAACTTTGTCAACTCTGGTGTGGAAGGGATTTTTGGCACGTTGGGTCATTCCTATAAGCCACCAAGCACCTGTACTCTGTCAAAGCTGTTTAAACCAGAGCAGAAAAAGCCCATACAACAGTGTGCTCTTCCTTTCCCCCCTCAGCCCAGAGTTTGAAAGGTGGTTCTGTGTGGATTTCATTTGCATTTATGTTAGAGATATTAGTAGCTTGTGCTTAGGAGATCGGGCCAAGGGAGGACGTGAGAAAGAAGACGGGTGCCTTTGCAAACCTGGCTGGAGAGTGAGCGAGCCGTGCTTCCCTGTATCTAAACCCCAGAGCCTGTGGCAAGCAGCCAAGGCTTGTCTTAATGAAAATTTATAGTTGAGATTATAATAGGGCAAATCATGTTTAGCAAGTCAACTGAATGACCCCAAAGGGTCTGGAACACACAACGGCAGAAACTAAATGCTTGTTGTGTCAGGATTTCTTCCCCTGTTGCTGAAGACTTGGCATTGCATTAGGAAAGAAGCATGGACGGTTTAAGTTGGTCAGATCCCTAAAAGGGTAAGAAAGTTACGAGTTTCTCTCAGTAAGGCATGACTCAAGTAGTTTGCCCTCGTCTGCAATCGAGGGGAACAGTCTGAACTTACTATATCCACGTGTGTCAGTGGAACAAAATATGTTCCTGACATGTTAAGCCTGACGTGGTTTCGACCCCTCACTAGGAGCATCTGCTTCTAGAAGATTAAAACGCAAGGTTACAAGATTAACACAGGTCACAGGCTGCACCCTACCCCCACACCACCTTTTAAAATGAAAGATGGATCACTGTTTAAAAACCTTTAGGGCCTGTCTCATGGCCTCGTGATTAAGGGAGCCAGAGCCCACATGGCCAACTACGCAGTTCAAATCCTGGCCCCGGTGACTTGAAAACACTCTGGGCACGTGTGCATGCCCAAATACCAACAGGATGGAGCAAGGAAAAGGGATGGTGGCATCACCATGTCCCTTTAGAGGATGCCTTCTCCTTCTCCCTCTTTCTCTCTCTCTGTCTCATCTCTATCTCTGACAAGCATACACACCCTATGGCAGAGAGAGAAAGAAATACAAAAATGAAAAAGACCTAGAGCCTACCATTGGTATTGTTTCTTTATAAAAATTATTTTATTTAATTTTATTCATCATCATTGTTATTATTTTTTAATTTGAACAAAACCAGAGGGAAGGTGAGAAAGCAAGCCACCAGGTTCGGTATTTGAACCTTGGTCTGCCATTTGGGAGACTGGCACCGTAGCCACCATGCCACCTGCCAGTCCCGGTATTGTTTCTTGTTTGGGATGAACAAGTGCTATCAGGGAGCTTCTGTGTTAAGTCTTCTCATTGCAAGTGTGGAGCCCTCCATCCCAGGAATTCTCCTAACCTGTGGCCTTCTCTGCCCAGTCCCAGCAGCAGAGCCCATTGAATACGCCCAGTTCCCTTTCTACCTCAATGGCTTGCGAGACACCTCAGACTTTGTGGAAGCGATCGAGAAGGTCAGAACCATCTGCAACAACTACACGAGTCTGGGCCTCTCCAGCTACCCCAACGGCTACCCCTTCCTCTTCTGGGAGCAGTACATCGGCCTCCGCCACTGGCTGCTGCTCTCCATCAGCGTGGTCTTGGCCTGCACGTTCCTCGTGTGCGCCGTCTTCCTCCTGAACCCCTGGACGGCTGGGATCATTGTGAGTTTGTTACAAGGGTCTTTGTGGAAGTCAAATTCCTTTCAGCATAGCTTTTTCTGCAGCCGGGAAGTCTTGTTTATGTCTGGGCCTCTGGGGGAGGGTATAGATTGCATCATCCATTATATATTTATTCTTCTGGAAGTGGGGAGGTTCACAGCTAAGGGAGAGCCTCTCGTGGCCCTCCTCCTGTGTCCCCTCCTACAGCTTTATGCTTTTTGTGTAAAGATAGGGGACTTTCTAAGCACACTGCCCATAACAGCACCAAGCATTTATTAAATAAAAACACTTCAAGCATAACTTTTTTTTTTCTTTTTTTTAATTCAAGTAGTGTTTCGTGACCTCATCCAAGACCTAATAATACATAGACTTTATTACTCTCCTTAACGTGGAGGGATCTCCAGAGCAGTCAGGATGATGGTATACGGAGAAAGGGGTTTCCAAGGCAGTTGCGTGGGGCGGGGGTGCCGACAAAGTACTACTACTGGCCTATTTTTGGCCTCTTTTCTCCATAATACTCTCTGATTGGAAGTTTTATGTAGAGTCTAATAAAATCCTGGCAGTGTTTAAATTCCATGCTCTATGGTACAGCCTTTAAAACGCCACAATTATAAAAACAGAGACCAGGTTTTCTTTCAGCTCCACGCATCTGCGCACAGGTACGTTCAGAGGTAAATGTTTAGTCTGCAGGACTGTTCGTGGCATTTAAGCAATTGCTCTTGTTCGTCTTTCACTATAACCCCCCACCACGCCCCTCTCCCCACCTCCCAGAAAGAAAGAGCATTTTCTCCTTCATTTCCACCTGCGTCAAGATTGTTGTTTCATTTGTGTTTTCTTGCCATTCCCCCCACAGTTTTACAAGAAAGATGAAAGGCAGATGGGGCTTTTTCTTGCATTTAACTGTGTGCTTTGTCTACACAGTTGCTCCACATCTCTGCCAAGCACAGGGGTCCTGTAAGCTGACACGGGTCAGCTGATGGTAGCCTCCCGGTTTCGCTCGCCCCCGTCATCCTCACTTAGCCTGTGGGCTTCCGGCGAAGCACACCGCCTTCTGCCCACCAGGACTTGTCTTTTCCCCATCCTTGAGGCTGAGGAGGGTGCAGTGACCAAAAACCTCTCAACGGAGTTAGGAGTCCAAGGAGGGTCCCTGATGGTTATGAGCAAAACAGAAGGAAACACCTTGTTGTCGGCTCCCTGAGATTGATAGCTACGTAATGAGTCCACGATTGCATGCAGGCGCGTCAAAAAAGTTCGTGGACGGACCAGCAGTTAGTAATGGCTATGTCGCTGGACTCCCATGTAGTTGACAGCAGTTCACGTCCTGGACCCGGTGGCTTAAACTCACGCCGGGCGCATGTGCGTGCTTGCCCAAGATCCTGAGAGGAGAATGGCGGAGAAGGGATTGCGGCGTGGCCATCCCCCCTAGGGGGATTTCTCACTTTGTCTGTCTCTCTGTCTCTGTCTGGTGAGCGAACGTGCCCTATAGCAAAAATCTCCCCCCAAAAAAAGAAAAAAAAAGTTCGTGGAAAGGGGGGAGTTGCAGCATGAATTTATTTGGGTACAAAAGACATGTGAAGCCCACGCACTTCTTCCTGCGAACTTTTTAAAGACCTGCCCCCACTGTACAATTTTTTTGTTAAGTTCTCTGGTGGAGTAGTTTTGAAAGTCTTTTGTTTCTTAGAGCAGGTGTGTTGGAGAAACAATTTGCATTAGAATACTGAGCTCCTTTTTTCTGTCCCTGTCTCCCCTCCCCCGTTCCTGGCAGGAAGTAGAATTAGGAAGTGATGACAGTTGTCCAGAGTTAAAGCCAGTCAGTACTTCCCCTGGACTTGGGTCGCAGAGGTTGCGCTGCTCGCGGTCCACGATCTGAATGAGGCTGCTCTAGTTCCTTCGACCGAGCTCTGTATACCACCCCGAGCACGGGCTGTGCCCTCACTGGTCACTGTGTGCTTTCTTGAAGGTGATGGTCCTGGCGTTGATGACGGTCGAGCTCTTCGGCATGATGGGCCTCATTGGAATCAAGCTCAGCGCCGTGCCCGTGGTCATCCTGATCGCTTCTGTCGGCATCGGGGTGGAATTCACCGTCCACGTTGCTTTGGTACGGGAGACACTGCGTTTCCCCTTGCACCACAGTAGACAGCTTCAGAGCACCCTAGTCTGGTCCCTAGGGGTGGCTGGGATTTCTCTGGATTCCTTTCCCTCCTGATGAGTCCGAAGAGAAGGGCATGGAAGGTACATGGCAGCTGGGCCTTGCAGCTGTAACGTCGTTGTGTTAGAGCGAGCGAGAGGGATCCCATCCTGCTCCTCTGCCCTCACCACATCCCCGCACAGCCTGAAGCTGTCGCCTTTATTCCCAAGACAGATGGCGTGTGGGTATGTGGGGTAGGGGGCGTGCTTACACGCAATTTTAAAAACTACTGTAATAAAGTCAGGATTCAATGAAACCACACTTGCAGGCATGGTGGGATGACATAATTGCAGGTGAGGTGAGCTGGCCGCCAAGGAAATGCCTTCAGGCCTGTGAGGGAAGGTGCAGGTGCTCAGCCCTGAAGACTGACTCTTCCACCCAAGCCCACCCAGTTCTTGGACCGGCTCGTTGGACCTCCCCGCCTCTAAAGTCATAACAGCAGCAAGGAATAACTCCTCTTGCCTTCAGTAGGGATTTGCTTTCTATGGCCTGTTGTGTGCATGCTTTGCTGGAAGATAGCCACCTTCAGGAGAAGCGCCCACAAGCCATGAGATAAGCCCATTGAATGCATTTATCAAAATCAGAAAGCCTCATTGCAGTGTGTAAATCATGTTCCATCTGCAGGTGTGCTTACAACCGAAGGACTGAGGTTATTGGTGGGCATTCACAAAGTAATTTTTTTTTGAGAGAGAGAGAGGTTTTTGCACACGTGCGCGTGCCAGAACACAGAGAGAGACAGAGACAGAAAGCGAGAAATCACCCCCGGGGGGGATGGCCACACGGCAATCCCTTCTCCTCCATTCTCTTCTCAGGATCTTGGGCACGCACGCACACGCGCCCAGCATGAGTTTAAGTCACCAGGTCCAGGACTCGAACCATGGTCGACTACATGGGGGTCCAGCAACATAGCCATTACACCAACTGTTGGTCCCCACAAAGTAATTGACTAAATAAATACTGATGTTTTCAGTGCTCTAGCTAGGACACCTAGAATTGGAGCTGGACCAAACGACCTTGAGCTCGGCCTTTCTAGACTCGGTTTTCTCTGGGCTCACCCTGGCATGTGCCTGTCTACACATCCACTTCTGCCTGGAGCCTTCTGTAATCTCAGGGCCATGATGGTGCAACCTAGAGATCATAAACTTGAAGTTTTCTCATTTTCTTCCCAGCGTATAATAAAAAGCTGATAATATAGAAACGGTATTCTCTAAATGTTGAGCCTGCTCAGAATCTTTTCTTCCACTGAGCTGAGAGATGGGAGGTGGTATTTAAAAGAAGAAGAAGAAGAAGAAGAAGAAGAAAAAGAGCCCACCAGCAGAGAGCTTAGAAGCATATCATTCTAATATCATTTCTTCAGAAAGTTTACGTGTGAGTTAAGAATTCACAAGTCTGGGCCAGCAGCTGGATCCCATATGGACAACCACACAGTTCAAGTCCTGGACCAGGCAGTTTGAGAAACACCAGGCGTGTGCATGTGTGTGCCCAAAATCCCAAAAGGAGAAAGAGATGGAGAAGGGATTGCAGCATGCATAGTCTCCTTAGGCGATGCTTTCTCACTTTCTCTCTCCCACAGTCTGTCTCTCTCTCTCTTGCAAGTACATGAACCCTCTTAAAAGTAAGAATTCACTTGTTATCTTACTCTGGTGAAAAGAGATGGCACTTTTTTCTTTTTTCGGGTAGATAGCATTGCAAAGGTACCCTAGACCTGGTTTTCACAGTGGGATGCCAATCACTGTCTTAAGCAGGTGCCTCTCGTCGGTCATTTTCCAGAACATTATCCACATGCAGGGCAGTATGTCCTTGCCCTTTATGTGGATTTCTATTTGAAGTAGCCAATTACTGCTCTTCAAGGTTTGACAATTATGGGATAAGGTTGATGAGGAGGACTCCTCTCCCAGGAAAGAGAACAGTGGAGTCCCGTTCACGTGCTGTGTTTCAGTGACAGCTCAGTTGTGTGTGACAGGCTGAACACAGCTTGACCGTCATCGTCTCATGATCCGAACAGGACACTGTAAAACATGGCTTTAAACCGGCTTTGTTTTCCCTCCCAAGACTCTGATGCCTTTCCCAACTCCGATAGACTAGAATCCATTTTAGAGAAAATGATGACAATTCAGCACACCTTTTATTTCTTCATCTGGTAAGGAGAGAGACCCTTCCTGTCCTCCCGTGGAAGGACAAATAAGGGATAGGAATACACCTTGCAGAGGCTCCCCATCCTCTCCTCCCAGCAGAAGCCTGACAGCCTGAACTTTGGAGCAGAGAGAACACTCGGGCAGGCTCACCCCTCCCACGGGGTCCCACTGCAGGACTGGGCAGGGTATAACGGCAGCTGACCCACATTCCCGAACCTGCATCACTCTCAAACCAACTGTCCAATGTGCCAGAACTTACTCTGCTCACTTCCTAATGGTGTCAAACTTCATTCTTGACCAGGAAAAACATCAGGAACGCAGAGGAGCCAGGGATATGTCCACGTATAGTTAGAATGGGCTGGGTTGGAATTTACAGTCCTCTGTGTTTCTTGTGACACCTTCATGGTGCTTAGATGTGGTACAAACACATTCTCACCTCTGCGTAATCATGAGGCAGTCATTCCCTGGACACCAAGCTGAGCTCTATCGGAAGCAAGGTCCTCCCCATCTAGAATGCTAGCCAGAACACTGTCACCTCCACTGCTGGAGGTCTCCTGAGTGAATGGTATGAGAGGATTTAAGATGGCGTCAGGGCCAGTGGGGAAAAAAGGGAACATTTTTTGCTCATTTTTATATAGTTCTAGTTTTGTTTTGTTCAAGATTTACATCAGCACCAAATAGGACCCAGTTTGAGGACAACGTCGTTTCAGTTGAAGCCTAGAGTGTAGCCGGCCAAGCCACCCTGATTGCACATGCCAGTAGTTAACCAGTAAAAACTAACGTTCTGGAGACGCAGGGTCCAGCCGCCTGTCGTAGCTAGGATAGAGCTGGCCATGCGCTGTCCACAGTCCAAGAGTGTGATCGCGTGAACTCTCCTCATCACACAGGCCTTTCTGACAGCCATCGGCGATAAGAACCGCAGAGCGGTGCTGGCCCTCGAGCACATGTTCACGCCTGTCCTGGACGGTGCCGTGTCCACACTGCTGGGGGTGCTGATGCTGGCCGGGTCTGAGTTTGACTTCATCGTCAGGTACGTGGGAGAGGAGCTCGGTCCAGACATCGCCCTGGCGAGTTTCCGTGATCTTTGTCGCGTATTTCCTTCTGCATCTGCGGCTGCAGCATCTGCCTTGTGGCTCGACTTTGTTTTGAATTTATGAACTCGGGGATATGCTAAGAGGTGCCAAGACAAGCTCTTTTCTAGAACCATCTTGGAGACTATCTTGAAGACTATAGACCAGGGAGAGAGGGTGCTGGGAACGGCAGCCACGAGACGCCACAGCTCAAGGCCAGAGGATCAGCTGATACCTCGGGTGTTGGCATTCCCGGGAAACAGCAGCGGACAGAGATGCCCACGGTTCCCATTAGCTTCATCTCCGAAACTGCAGGAAGGAAAACGTACAAATACCTGAAACTATTGTCTGGAATGTATTCTCTGAGGAAGTACAGGCCCAGGTTCACATTCCAGCCCCTGCCCTGGTAGCACTTGACCTTGGTACCAGATTTTGGATAGACTTCTTTTTTTATTTTTTTTTAAGAATTATTTTTAATTTAATTTAATTAATTTATTTATTTTAATTTGACCAGAGACACAAAGAGAAAGAGGGAAAGTGAGAAAGCCAGCCACCAGGTTTGGGACTCAAACCATGGTCAGCCATGTGGGAGTGTCTAGCGCCTTGGCCACCACGCCACCTTTGGTCCCCTGGATAGGCTTCTTTGGATTTCAGGGCAGGCAGTTCTAATTGATTTAATTAGATTGTGACTTTGCAACCTTTAAAAGGAGAGTGAGATTTCTTATTTGTTTGTAAAGAATTGGAGAACGGTAGGGAAAGAAAGCATTTTGAGTTTTCCTTTAGAAAAGAATTTCGAGAACTGTAGAGAGAGATCATTCTTTCCCTCTGGACCATGTGGATGTCTTTGTGAATGAGCTCCTCTTGGATGGAAAACTGCTGCTTTGTGGATAAGTGAGGCCAGAATCGCCAAAAAGTGAAAGACAGCCCAGAATTAGAACCACGATAGGGTAGAACCAAATGCAGTAAATGTTTGATTCCTGTGGGGTGCTTCAGTCTGTAGCCATAACATAGAAAAGGCTTATCATGGGGTGAGCAGGTGGTATAGGGTTAAGGTGCTGGAGTTCCACACGGCTGACCCAGATGCTTGAAAGTCGTACCTGGTGTGTGTGCATGCGTGCCCAAAATCCCAGGAAGAGAATGGAGAAGGAATTGTAGCGCAGCCATCCCCTGTAGGGGTGATTTCTCACTTTCTCTCTGTGTGTGTATATCTCTCTTGGGTGAGTGCATGTTAAAAAAAGCAGTTTATGGGCCAGCAGATGGTATGGTAAGGCATTGGAAGCCACATGGCCAATTCGAGCCCCAGACCCAGCCACTTAAAAATCATGCCTGGCGTGTGTGTATGCATACCCAAAATCCCAGGAAGGAGAATGGGGAAGGGATTACAGTTGGCCATACCCCTAGGAGGGTAGTTCCTCAGTTTTCCCTGTCTCTCTCCAGCAAATGCATGTGCCCTATGTAAAAAAAAAAAAAAAAATCTCAAAAAAAAAAAAAAAAAAAAAACAGTAAAAAGCTTGTCACGTGCATACTGTGGGGGGGAGAAGAAAGGTAGATGGAGATAGGGGTTCCTCTTCGAGTTTTAACTAGAAGTTTTAGCTAAAGTTTATTTTTTAAAAAAAAAAAAAAAAAAAGATAATCCAGGGCCAGCCATTGGCGTAGTAGTTAAAGCAGCAGCGGGATCCCATACAATCAAGTCCCAGACCCACCTAGAGAGGGAAGCCAGGCATATGCACCTGCCTAAAATCCCCAGAAGAGATTGGAAGAGGAGGGGTTTCTCACTCCCTCTCTCGCCCCTGTAAGCATATGTGCCCTATCCCAAAACAAAGCGCCCATCGGTCCATCGGAAGTAGTCGTTGGACAGTTCCACGTCACAGCGATTGAGCCTGCCCGGAACAAGTGCCAGAGTTTGCTCGCTGCGCTTTTGGTGCAGGGAGAGCGAAGAGGTGAGAGAGTGGATATGGTGTAGACCCGTATTGTGGTCACGAATCATCCGAGACTGGCAGGGGGTGGGCAGAATCTGTACTTCCAGCCAGCTCCCAGACCTTGCCAGACAGGCTATTGATAAGTTAACAAGCCAATTAGTAAATGCTTGTTTGCCAATACCCACTAGATAGTTGCCTAACTTAGATAAAGGTTTCGGTCTGTGTTTTGTTTTAAGCTCTTAATTTGACTTTGTCTTCCTTTATTTCCTCAATACAGACCTGGGCATTAGTATGGTCTCTTCATAGCCGCAAAGCCCAAAGTCAGATAGTGGCTTTGGCATAATTACTTGATCATTCAGCACAGATGCAGTGAGCGCTTCGTCAGTGCCATTTTGCCCAGCAGCCAGCGTAACATGGACCCTGTGTCCCCTTGCATAGTGTGGTCTGTAAGGGGAAAGACCGTTCCCAGACAATTCAAAACCAGGGACAGGCAGGAGGGTGTGATGGAAACTCATGAGTTAGATGGGCTTTGCTCTGCAGCGTCCGGGAGGAAGTGTAGCTTGAATGCGAGCCTCGGCGGGCAGAACCCCAGTTCTCTCATCTAACCCAGGGCAGCTGGTTTGCTCCCAGAGATATCAGGGTTTCTGTTTCAAGCACTTAGAAGGGCTTCCCATTCTCTAGACTGGACGGATGGACCTGATAAAGCCCTCACTGAGGTCGAATAAATGAGCAGACGTTGTATACACTGAGCCGTCAGAAATCTAATTGGTCTGTTTATGCTATAGGGAGATGGATGGGATGCAAATGTCTTAATGTCTGCCGCTGATAAATGCTTCAGCCGAAAGTTCCAGCAGTTTACATTAGAGCAAGACACGGGCTGCTTGGTTTTTACTAATACAGCTCAGAAGTTTCTAGTGTTTACAATAGCGGCGAGGTATTTGTGTTTTTATAGAGATCCTCTCTCCTTTCATCTGATGTCGAAACATATCTAGACATGGCAGAGTTGGGTGCCTATTCCATTGTAAGATCCAGAGGACCATTAGCTGAAAGACATCCTGCCCTCCCTCTTCCCAGAACACCCCGAGCCTCTCCCCCCACCCCGCCCACTTCCATCCAAGTTGCCCTAGAAATCGTTAGTTCCAGAAATGCATCCTTGCGTGGAGGCCCCACCCTCCAGCTGTGTGCAGAGTCCGCCAGAGGCTGGCCTCGGCTGACAGGTTTACCTTGGTATTTGTGAAGGATCCCAGACCTCAGCGCTCAATGGTGGGAAAGCAGAGCTACTTGTGCACTCTCCTCCTCTGCCTTGGTGCTGCGGCCTTTATGTCTGAATTGGCTGACGCAAAACAAGAGTATTCAGAGATGCTAAATTGTTCAACAAAAGCTTGGCCCGCAGAGCAGCCCCGCCATTGTGGAGGGCCCTCACCCAGCACAATGCCCCAGCTCCCACAGAATGGGCAGCATTTTCTTTGCAGAAAGCTGGTTCCTGTATTCTTAAAAAGGTTGCAATTGGAGCTATTTGGTAAAACTGGAACTCACAGAATTCTAGGCAGAAAGTTGTGCTTAATGAAAGCCCGGGGAAAGCCTCACCTGATACGCTGGAGACTTAATTAGAGATTCTGCCGTAAGATGCAGAAGCATTTCACAGTGGATTAGCTGCCTGCAGAAGTGGGCTGCTTTTCCTCCTGGGCTAAATTGTTTAAATTCTACACCCTTCACTTCATTTGTTTGCTTCTGCTGGGTTTTCATGAACGGGGCCCCTTGGCATTGTATTTGTGCTTTCAGTCCGCTCGGCCATTCAGTCCGCATTCCATATTTTTGTGTTTGTGTAACACATTCATAAATAACATTACATGCCATGAGAGTTCAGCAGATTAACAAACTCATTTTTTTTCTCTTCCCTTCATGAACTAACACTTTGGGTTGTGGAATGTAGTCCTCAAAGTCATAAGGTAACACAAAAACAAAAACAAAACTCGTCTTGTTCTGAGGTGACCTCGTTTGGTAGCAGCCTTTTGGATGGGTGGGTTGTTTTGATTCAGGGTGTTGACTTGCTGTAATATTCGGGTGGTGTGACCACTTCTGCCATAGTTAATGTTCCTGTATCCCTTTTCTCTTCAAGGTACTTCTTTGCTGTCCTGGCCATACTGACCATCCTGGGTGTTCTCAACGGGCTGGTTTTGCTTCCAGTCCTCTTGTCTTTCTTTGGACCCTATCCTGAGGTCAGTAACTACACTGACCCTGATGTCCCGACCCCGGGCCACCTGACGATGCCACTCTTGATTTAGATATTTAGGTGTATGTTCACATGTCCTGATCCTTTTCTAGTAACCGTATGACGGCTCTGTAGTGTTTGGGGGTGATGTGGGCTGGTGTTTGTCTCTGTAAATGAAGACTCTGCACTCATAGGTGAAATTTGGGCTCCTACAAGAGTAGAAATGCATGGCCCCCCTTTCCAGTGCATGGAAGCAGAGGGCAGCTCTTGCTCCAGCTATGGAGACAGAGGTCCAGGTTGGGGGGCCCCAAGGCAGGGCCTGAGGCCCTTAGAGAACACCGTGTTGCACTGTGTCTGGCTGGTATGGGGCCAGTAAAACTTTGAATGTGGAATCCTCTTCAACAGGTGTCTCCAGCCAATGGCCTGAACCGACTGCCCACTCCCTCCCCTGAGCCACCCCCCAGCGTTGTCCGATTTGCTGTGCCCCCCGGTCACACGAACGCCGGGTCTGATTCTTCTGACTCAGAGTACAGTTCTCAGACAACGGTGTCAGGCATCAGCGAGGAGCTTCGGCACTATGAGGCTCAGCGTGGCCCAGGGGGCTCTGCCCACCAGGTGATCGTGGAAGCCACGGAAAACCCTGTCTTCGCCCGTTCCACCGTAAGTCAGGCTGGGTGGTGACGGGAGGGCCCTTTCCATGGCAGTGAGCAGGGTGGCCTGGGGACACCCCTGCCTGCTCTGACCAGCAAATCACAGAAGCAGGACCCAGAGATAAAGTGTGTGTGTGCCACATCGAATTGTATGAAATTGCCAAGAGTTGGGCAAACATGTCATCTTATGGTTTAATGTTATAGATCAAAACGAGCAGGGTGGGGCCAGTGGTTAAGGTGCTGGACTCCCACGTGACCTACTGACACTTCAAGTCCCAGACCTGGCAGCTTGCATTCTCACTTTCCCCCTCTCTCTCTGGTGAGCACATGTGCCCTGTAGCAAATTTTAAAAAAATAAATAAATAATGAATAAAATGTAAAATAAATTATTCTTTTTTGAAAAGAAGAACAGAGTCAGTAAAATCGTTCCACAAAGCGTCAGCAATGTCTTGTTCAGCATACTGCCCACTGTAGTTTTTAGTTGCATGTGATTTTAGAATGCTATAGGTTGAGTATCCTTTTTTCTCAATGTTTAGGATTGGAAGTATTTTGGATTTTGGATATTTTTTTTAATATTCACGTACATACTGAGAGATCTTGGGGATGGGACCTTAACTGTAAGCAGGAAATTCATTTTGTGTTTCATATACACCTTGCGCACGTAGCCCAAAGGTAACGTTCTATGTCATATTTTTGTGCCATAGCACTTTGACCGCCTGTCCACCTGAAGGCGGGTGTGGAACTCCCCACAGGGCATCGTGTTGGTGCTCAGAAAGTTTTAGATTGGGAGAGTTTCAGATTCTCAGATTAGGCGTGTGCTTAATGTGTACTTTTAAAAATTGGAGTGATATTTTTATTGTCACTATAGTTATTTTTCTTGTCTTTGGTACAGAATGATTGTACGAATTACTGCCTGTGACTGTCCCCTAAGCTCTCGCGGCTCCGAGGTCCCGTTCTAGGTAGCCACAAGGAGCGGAGACTGAGAGCCTCCCTGAATTCTTCACCTTCAGCCATTTGGGCAGGTCATGGCGAGCCTGGGAGCCCCTTCTCAGAGGCCCTTTCCTCCCCACCGTGCTCCCCACGATGGTCTGTCCCCACCCCCAGGCCAGGAGCTGAGCATCAGAAACCCAAGGAAGGTTCTGAGGCTCATGTTGCCCCACCGAGGGCCCCCTGCCGTCCCTCCAGGAAATGGGTATTCCAGTCCCAGGCCGGAGCAGCCCTTCGATGAAAGAGAGAGGGGCCGACCAAATAACCTGACTTGTCCCCCTCCGGCCCCCGTGACGCTGCTTGCTGAGCTGCAGTGTGATCTGGCTTTGTTCAGCAGGAGCCTAAAAATAGGTACAAGCTGGACGACTTTGAAGTTGGTCACGGTCCTTTTGATTGATGTGGCCACTGTGTCGCGCCATGCTTTGTATGGAGACCCAGAAACCAGACTCCGAACAGTCGGGCAGAGCGGCGCTGCCTCATAGAACTTTCTGCGGGGCTAGAAATGCTGTCTGCTCTGTGGTGTGGGGGCCACTGAGCCCACAAAACAGCGCTGGTGCCGCTGAGGAACCAAATTTTGAGTTTTTGTTCATTTAAACTTAAACAGCCGCATATCTTTCGTGGCTACTGTACGCGACAGCATCAGGGTACTGTCCGGCACTTGGACCAGGACCAGACACTGCACTTTTTCAGAGAAGAGGCTTGGGGGCTGACCAGACTGAGCGAGGTGGGGGCAGCTCATGGGAGGGGGGCAGGCTAGCCGCTCTCCAGCCACAGCCCTGGGTTTGCAGGCTGCGTGTGTCCGGCTGGCTGTGCTAGAGAAAGCCTGGAAGGATCCAGACAAGGCCCCCCTGCCATGTCCTGAGGTTGGGTGGCTAAGTTAGTTAGTTATAAGAATTATTTTATTTAACTTTATTTACTTATCTATTTTAATTTGACCAGCAAGGGACAGAGTGAGAGAGAGAGAGAGAGAATGAGAAAGCAAGCCACCTGGTCCAGGATTCGAACCACAATCAGCCATGTGGGAAGTCCTGCGCTCTTAATCACCATGCCACCTGCTGGCCCCGCCTGAGGTTTTTTTAAAGAACGGGTTTCCTGGGGTGGACTGAGTCCTTGGTTAGGGCACAAAGGAGAGAGGGTTTTAGGCACAGGGGCCATGCCCACCCGGGGGAGCCCTCCCCGCCTGCCTGTTCTAACCTATCCTCACCCTCTGCAGGTGGTTCATCCTGAATCAAGGCATCACCCACCCTCGAATCCTCGACAGCAGCCCCACCTGGACTCAGGGTTCCTGCCCTCTGGGCGGCAAGGCCAGCAGCCCCGCAGGGAACTCCCCAGAGAAGGCTTGCGGCCGCCTCCCTACAAACCGCGCAGAGACGCTTTCGAAATTTCTACTGAAGGGCTTTCTGGCCCTAGCAATAGTCGGGAGCGCTCAGCCCCCCGCGGGGCTCGTTCTCACCACCCTCGGAGCCCAGCGGCCACTACCACGGGCAGCTCTGTGCCTGGCTATTGCCAGCCCATCACCACTGTGACGGCTTCCGCTTCTGTGACTGTTGCCGTGCATCCTCCACCCGTCCCCGGGCCTGGACGGATCCCCCGAGGGGGACTCTGCCCAGGCTACGAGGGCTACCCCGAGACTGACCACGGGCTGTTTGAGGACCCCCACGTGCCTTTTCACGTCCGGTGCGAGAGGAGGAATTCAAAGGTGGAAATCATAGAGCTGCAGGACGTGGAGTGCGAGGAGAGGCTGCGGGGAAGCAGCTCTAACTGAGGTGTGTGGTGCTGGCAGGAGGGCTTGGTGGGCAGGCGGTCGGCCAGAGGACCTTCAGCAGGCGCCGAGGGGCCTGGAGGGACGCACAGAGATGCTCCTGCCAGTTCCAGGGGCCACTGGGGCTGGGCACATCCCAAGCTGCACCCCAGCAGGGGCAGTTTTTCCCAAGCTTTTTCATCCTTGGGGACCAGTCCAATTCCAGTTGGGGTCTTTTCCTCCCAACTATTAACCTGTGGAGGGTGAGCGCAGCTTAACAAGCATTTATCAGCAATAGTGCATTCGTTCATTAGTTACTGAAGGCCTGTACGGTAAATAAATGCAGAGCTCAGCGAACGCTCACAAAGTGAAGGCACCCCTGCCCAAAGGAAGGGCACCCCCCGGGCCTTTGTGTCCCCATCCTGACTCCCACCCCCTTGGCCTGTTTTTGTACTGTAAACAGGGACGGATACACCTGTTACACACTTGGACTCCTTCTCTGTTTTCTTTTATAGGGTGATTAAAATCTGAAGCAAAGAGGCCAAAGATCAGAACCCCCGCCCCCACCTCTTCCCAGGACTGCTTGAAGAGAACTGCTTGGCGTTTGGGAAGGAGGTGTGCTGCCGCCCGCACACAGCAGCAGTTCGTTGTTACTGTAACCGTCTGTATCATTTGTAAAATAGTGCTATAAATATTTAAGAGGTGTACACATGTGTAATATACGAAGGAAGAAGCGATGTAAAGTAGTGTGATCTGGGGGTCTCTCCATCCCTGCCAGAGTGGGGGCCGCCGTGGGGCCCCTCCGTTTTGTACATGGGTCTCTGTGCCACAACCACGCTTAACGTAGTCTTACATTTCAGCATATGTGGCTGCTGCTTAAATATTGTATAATTTACCTGTATAATTCTATGCAAATATTGCTTATGTAATAGGATTATTTTGTAAAGGTTCCTGTTTAAAATATTTTAAATTTGCATATCACAACCCTGTGGTAGTATGAAATGTTACTGTTAACTTTCAAACACGCTATGCGTGATAATTTTCGTTGTTGTTTAATGAGCAGATATGAAGAAAGCACATTCATCCCGGTGGCTTCTCTAGACATTGTCAGATGCGGTTCTCCCTTTTGGCTGTGCGTGTGGACACGTGTGCACGTGTGTGGTTTTCCCAATGTACTGTACTGTGATTTGGGGGGGGTTGCCTGTTTTTTTTTTTTTTTACTGTCTGTTACCCTTGGCGGGATCTGACCCAGTCTAGAAAGGCCAGGGTACCGCTTTGTGCAGGTGGAAGGCCGACCCCAACATCCGCCTCATCTTTTTGAAATGGCCCAGGAAGAAGCCCGGCTCGCTTCGCATCCATGGTGTCTCCTACAATCCTTGGTTGCTCTGGGCACTCTGACTTGAGCTTCAGAGGAAGCAGATCCCTTCTCAAGGATCTTGGTGGTGGATGTGGGAACCCCAGGGGGCAGTGCTCAGACCTGCTCGTTTTCTGAGCCTTAGCCGGGCCGGGACAGTACTAAATAATTCAGTATTGTGCCCTTCTCTTGACCAGCGCATACACGTGCACACACACACACCACACATACTCTTTCTCTACATGTAAGAGTGGATTACAAATCTTTCAGAGACCATGGCCCTGCTATAGGTAGAAAAACCTATTCATCCTGGGCAAGAGGTGACATTTTGAGTCCCTACAGCTTAAGCTCTCTCTTCCTAAATTAAGTAGCTGATTGAGGCTTTCTGGATCTGTTTGAGTTTTAAAAAGTGAGCCTTCAGTGTGGTGCTGCAGAGTTTGGCGTGTTGCAGGCAGTGGGCGTCAGGGGTCTTCTCCGTGTGTCTGTGTCATGGGTGCACACATCCTAACATCAGAGCCGGACTTTCCTCCCTCACCATTATTAATGTTCTTACCATGTGAGGTTTCCTGAAGAGCAGGAAGATGCTAAGTGTACACTTGCATGCACGCATGCGTGCACATACACACACCACCACTAACAAATGCCTCGGGGTCCAATCACTCCACCAGGTGTGGCTTTTGTTAAAGGTTTGCTTCTTTACTGATTGGGTTCTCTTGCTCTGAGGATTGGCCTCACTCACCTCTTAGCCCAAGGCCAGCCAAGGTCCAGGAGGCTCCCTTTCCAATCTATGCCAACACCATGTTTACAGACAAGAAGGCACAGGACAGCCAGGACCCACATGGCTGAAGCCTGGACTGTGAGAAGTATGCAAGCGTCAGCGCCCCTATTCCCTCCTGTTCTATAGGAGAAACCTTCGTAGGAAGGCAGTGGGGCCCCAGTTAAGTAGCAGCAGTGTAGTGACCGCAGGTCCTGAAACTTGCTGCAAGACTAAAATAAGGATTAAAAGCCACCAGTGGCTGGCAGTTGTGTGTGCGTATGTCCACAGGAATCCCAGCCACCCCACTGCCTCATCTTGGTGCCTCTGTCAGCCTCACTGTCTGCCTACCCAACACCCAGCTCTGCTCAGAAAATGTAAGTCCTGTGTCGAGGAGAGAGAGGATACAAAATTCTGAAGTCGGCTTCCCTCCGGCTCTTGGCGTGCCTTCGCTCCTTTTCTGAGCCCAGCTCGTGTGGTGCATGAGAGCCTGTGCAGCCCCCACTTCAGCACCGCCTAGAACTTTCTCCAATAGTCACATTGGCAAGGGAGAACTCCGGGGCCACAGGCAACTAGAATTTCTCTCTCTCTCCTTTGATAATTTTTTTATTTTGTCTGTCTTGTTTGTTCATTTGGACGTTTTAATTTTTTTTTTAAATCTTTGCTGATATTTATAATTTTGTATCATAAGAATGTTTTCCTACAGTATTTGTCATGCCAGTTTATAACAAAAAAAAAAAAAAAAAAAAGATCCAGGGAATTTATTTCTATTGGAAACACTATTACAGCTATGTTTGACTTTTGACCAGAATTTTTATTTGTATAGAGTGCTTACTAATGTTAAATAGTTCAGAGTATATAACATTTACATTAAGGACTCATGGTAGGTTTAGTGTAAGAAGTTTAAAGGAAATAAATATTCAAACTGGGTCTCATTGTCTGCCAATTTAGGTGGAGATGAGTTTGTGTCATTTCAGTTACAAAGATAAAAGTATGCCATATAATTTATTTATATGAAAATTTATTTTTGTAGTGTACATAGTAGTCATCAAGTCTTTTGACAGAAGTATATTTTTAAAGAATTTATATGTGATAAAACCATAATGTCTGGAATTTTGCTGAGACATGAATGCGGCACACTTTTCATTGTAAATTACAGCAAGGGGAGGAAAATGCTTAACAGTGTTAAGAGAGTGAGAGCGAGTGGATTTTCCTACGGTTGTGACCCGTGGATTAGTTACCATTTGTGACCTAGCGTGGTTCTCGTTCTAAACCTTGGGAGGTGAAAATGTACAAACTCTCTAAATATTAATGTTCAAACACTGATAGAAATTCTAACATGAATAAAAAATAATATAACTTGTTGGTTATGGCTTTGTTTAGAGAGTTTTTTTTTTCCTTGAAAAGACTACAGAAATGGTGTTTCGGGCCATCGTCAACTTTGTTGTAACTTCACCCTGCTTACGCAAGAGGTCAGATACTCATTTTTTTGGTTTTACTCTGTGGAGGCAGTCCTGTTTTCATTTTCTGACACCAAGAAAATTCCTGAATTTCCCTTCCAAAGGATTGCTCTGACATCTGTTAGCGTACCTGTTCTTCTGATGTTACGCCTTATAATTAGAGGGAGCAAACGGCAGACTGAATGGTGGTTATAACCAGTGACCGTTTCTACTTCAAGACAGCATGAGAGGTCTTCCAGAAGCTCACGGGGAATGTGTATTGTGAAAACACTGATGGACTTCTCTCTCTTTTTTTTGCACCAAAATAAACCCATACTTTGTTTTTCCAGGAACTTGTTGAAGTAACCTCAGTAGCTGATAAGGTTAATTAAGCCAAAAAGGGTGTTTATTGATAGGATTTCATCCTAGTCGTGGAGAAAATAATAACCAGTAATACCATTCCTGTTTTATAGCTGCAAGCAGGCAGGTAGGGAATAACTCGGGACTCAGATGTGAGTATAGAACGGGGCCTAGAGGAATCCAAACTGCAGCCCTTGGGGCCGCCGCTCTCCATGTCCAGATTATCAGGGGACAGCCATGCCCGCTCCCGTGGCACAGCAGAACTGAGTAGCTGCAGCACAGACCGTGGCACCTGCAGGGCCTAAAATGTTTAAATCTGCCGGTTCTCCTGGGAAGGTTGTCAGTTCCCTTCCAGAGACTTCCCTGAGTACGCTGGGCAGACATATACCCGTGATCTGGTCAGGCTGTGGGGTGATCACAGCATCAAGACCCTGTCAGGGATGCTGTACCTGTATCTGTCTTGGGGATGACCACGCCACAATCCGTTCTCCTTGGGATCTTGGGCACGCACACACATGTGCCCGGTGTGAGTTTAAGGTGCCAACTCTGGGGTTCAAACCACAGTAGGCTACGTGGGAGTCCAGCAACGTGACCATTACACCATCTGCTGGTTCCTTGTCTTAAATGAATAAAATGATCCGCTGTCTCCAACCCAGCTTAAACCAAGTAGTGTGGGTGAGTGCTCCTCAGGTGTCTTTGGGGCTTGCTAGAAAAGACGATTCTTCAGTGGCCCCCCCCAAGTCTGCTCAATCAATCCCTGAATGAGGCCCAGGAATCCGTCCTCTCAGTCCCTGAATGAGGCCCAGGAATCCTCTCAGGAGCAGATTCTGATGCGCCAGTAGAGGCGAGCTCTAAATTCCTTCCAGCTGAATGTGGCCATGGTTCTGTAATTTGGCGCAGGCTACAAGGCCAGTGCAGATCTGGAAACAGCACAGATCCTGGCTCCTCTGTGTGGTCTTTCCACAAAAACACATGTTCCTCTGTGGGAAAGAGTCGAGACCTGTGAACTTTGCATTTGTGTCTGGAAGTCCAGAGGCAGGAATTCCCTTTTGAATGCCTGGCCTCAGCTATGAGGAAGGACTCTAGAGGGTGTGGGCTCCTGACCCAACAGGCAGGCGAGGGACAGCCATGTCGGGTCAGGCTGCTGCGGCCCTGCCTGCTGAGAGGGTTTCCTTGCCATCCAGTTGACTCACCCCGGAGCCTGTGTGTCCTCATCTGGAAAGTAAAGATGATGAATGTCCCTCGTAGATGACTGAAGGTTGAAAGCAATGGTGGTTGTGATGCGTTCTGGACCACAGGGCCTAACAAGGTTCAACTCGGTGAGAATCTGAACAACGTGGTGTAGCTCCCACCCTGAGTTCTGGTTTCATCGCCTACCTTTTCAGTTCCCAGCCTCTAATGATTGCCCTTGTACAGAAACGGGTGCTAAGGGAAGATGTTACACGTATTAAGCCCCTCTTTGGAGACATTTGGAGTAATACAGTAAACTGTCCAGGAGGGACCAGCAGTTAGCGTAATGGCTATGTTGCTGTACTCCCATGTAGTCAACCATGGTTCGAGTCCCAGACCCGGTGGCTTAAACTCACGCTGGGTGCATGTGCATGCATGTGCATACCCAAGATCCCAAGAGGAGAATGGAAGAGAAGGGATTGCGGTGTGGCCATCCCCCCTGGGGGGTGATTTTTGGCTTTCTGTCTGTCTTTCTGGCAAGCACACGCGCCCTATAACATAAACCTCTCCAAAAAGAAAAAAAAAAGCAAACTCTGTCCAGGAATAAGATATTCAGGTAATACAAGGGATCCTCAAAAAGGTCATGGAAAATGCATACTATGAAAACTACATGGATTTCATTTTTGTATACATCAAAATAAACTCATATGTCAATGTCACTTTCCACAAATTTTTTGAAGTCCTCTTACACAATGTCCTTTTTACTGACTACATTTACCTGGAAGAAGAAAATAAAGTGTTTAGCAGGGTTTTAGGTTTTTAACTTTATCTTCCTACCTCCGCTGAGCGATCAGGTCCCAAACCCTTGGGTGGTGAATTTCCTACATACTACCTTGGTTCATGGGGAATAATGTGTACTCCCTGAATCGGATTATGGAGAATACTAATTGCATTAATTGGAATTCACATTGGGAGAGCCTTTCTTTGAGATGTACTTTATGCCACTAACATGACGATTCGTGACCATGCTAGTTTTATGTTTTTAAATGACATAGAACTGAGGAAGCTAACCCCACTTTAGTCACCTTAGCCTAGGGAGACATATTTCATCAGATTTGTGTCCCAAGACCCACCATATTTATTCAGAACTTAAGTAGACATAGGGCCCCCTTTTTTTGGCACAACAGATGTATTTAACAGCTTCAGGAAGGTTGCATGCTGCGAAATTTCGGGCAGCAGCCACATTGATATAAAAGCAGGTGTTTCATTTTTGTTAACTGGCAGCTGACCTCCCAAAAGGAGAAGTGGAGATGGTCTATTAATCATCCCAAAAGAAGATTAGCCAAGTTATAATTACTTCTAATGAAGGCTGCACCTAATGAGAACATGCCTCGAACACGAATCTGTTTAATCATTCACGTGGTGATGGAGGGCATGTTGGACGCCATTTTCTCTGTATGTTTCCTGCCAGGACATTCCAACAACTGCTGTAAGGATCTTGAAGGGATATTCTGGGCTGTTAGGAACACAGCGGGCCCAAGAAAGCAGAGACCCAAAGCTCTCAGTTTCAAAATGAAGTGTGAGCATAGAGATGACCCAAATTAGACTTGGCATGGTCAAAGCATGTACTTTCTTTGTACACAGCAGGGTGTTTTCATATTATTGCTTCATGCCTACTCTGTAGGAATTCCCTCTCCTGAGGCAAGGAGAATAGGGCCCTTTAGCTGAAAGACTGTGGAGGTGGTAGAGCTAGTATGTGCCCCCAAAACGAGTCAGGCTGGAGGGCAATATCACCCAAAAGAGGCCACGATAGCCAGATCATGAGCACCATAATTCAAGCCCCTTTTATATTCCATTTTCCTGGAAAGTGTTATCTCCACTCCTCTGTTTGTTCTCCTCAGCCTGAGGGATAGGAGTATGATGTAAGCTCCCAACAAGGCAAAAACTTAGTCAAAAAACAGCTCATAAGAAAACAAGCACCAGGACGACCTCTGTCAACAGCACCGTCTTAATACGCAGTGGACAGCAGCATCTGTTCTCATGGAAAAGGAGGTGGGGGTTGATAACTTGTTATATTTTTATAAAGAATCCTGTGGATGGAAGAGAAATCAATGAGCAAGTTCTGACTGGCAAGTTATTATATAATAATGAGGATTGCAGCATGAAGCCCAAGTCCAGGTGCCAAAAGAATAATCTTCATAATTACAAAGTTCAATCAGCAGTAGTAGGTGGGATTGTGTTGGAGCCTCTTTTGTAGCAAGGGAAGAGGCAAGATGAGGCAGGAGTGGAGAAGACAGAGGCTCTCTGCTGTGGGTTTAGGGAGAACAACTATTCATCAAAGGGGCCTAGGCCAGATGTCCAAAAAGTAAGGGCAATACCTGAAGAAGACCAAAGACCACCAAAGCCAGGAAGAGGCCACTAAAGTGATGGAGGTCATGGTAAAGTGGTGGAGTGGAATAGTACCAGCAGATCTGATTAAAGGCTTTGTCCTTCAGATATCCCTGGGCAGTAAGAGCGGTCGCCAGCCCGTAATACTGGCACTGTGACAGTGCCGAGATGTCAAGGCATACTGGGCCCTTCATCCACTCCTGCTTTCCTCACACAGCTCCCACCCGTGGCGTCATGGAAAGTGGTCGTGAATCACGGAGGAGGGAAGCTGTAAGAGGCTTTAGCTGTCTCATAACCAGGAAATCTGGAGAAGCGACAGGACTGCCCAAGGCTAGCCAACACCCTCAGCAGCCAAGGCAACGTCAGAACCTACCTCTGGCCCGTTCTGGTGTTCTTGCTCTTTCGTGGTCCTCATTTCATCCTGTTTTGTTTTTAGGTCACCCAGGACCAGTTCCGTGGCTGGTGGCTGACGGAACAGCCAGCTGCACCGTTCGATCTGAGATCCTGTGGCTTGTGAGAAACACGTCAGGCGCATGTGTGTGCCCACAACCCCAAAAGAAGAGAGAGGTGGAGAGAGGGTTGTGGTATAACCATTCCCCATGAGGAATGCTTTCTCCTCTCCCTCTCTCTGTCTCTCTTTGGCAAGTGCACATGCCCTGTACCATCTTCCATGAGTGAGAGAGACACAGAGAGAGGGAGATAAGAGAAACAGAGAGACAGCACCTTCCGATAGGGTCTTGATGCTATGATCCACTCCCAGCCTCTGCCAGCCCAGACTAGGGACATACACAGGCCCTATGTACTCAGGGAGGTCTCTGGACACGAACCTGGGACCTTCCCATGTGGGCCAGCCTCACAGAGCAACATGTCTCACCGCTGTGCCGCCATTGCCCCGTCCCTTGTGTTTTGCATGTTAGTTCTGAAGTTAGGGGCAACCACTGTCCACACAGAAAACCTTCAGAGCCTCTCAGCTGCCCATGTGTATACGCGGCATCCGAGGTGTCTATGCTGACAGCCCACAGCTGCGGTGGGGGAAGCAATTAGCAAATCTCCGAATTCTCCTTCTGAGGACACGTAAATTCCAAAAGCTAATTGGCTAAAATGTTCCTCCTTAATTAGAAGCAATTAATATGTGAAACTCGGTTTGCATTTCACGATTGAAATCTCGTAGTTCATTTGCTAATGGCCTCTAATGGCCTGTGATCGTGAGGCACACACAATTAAGGTGAGGTTTTTCAAAGTGGAAGGAAGGAAGGATGCCTGAATTATGAATTATTTTTCCTCTACTGAGAACATGGCCAGTATGCACCTTAGGCCGTGAAGCACGCAGCATGCCTGTGTGTGCTTACCCAAACACACCCACATGGGAAGAAGTCCTGACCTGTCAACTTTGACCCCTTCTGAATTTCCCACTTGCTACTCTCATCCTCTCTCCCCTCAGCAGGTTCGTCTTCTCCCCCTTACCTGGTCAACTTGGATGCTCAGCACCAATGCCAATAGAAAGCTCTCCATGATGAAGAGGCCGATGAGCCCCATCCTGGGTAGCAGGAGCATTAGTCATAAACCTGAGGATGGGCCCGTGTGCCTCCCTGGACAGACCCAACAGATAAGTCATCCGCAGAGACTCAAAGCCAGCAGGAAACAATACTCACATGCAGGAGGAAAGAGAAAAGAGGAGGGAGAGATGGGGACAGGGCAGTGAGAACTAGAATGAAGCAGCAGAGAAATAAGGCACTACGGAGGTGAAATTGGGGACGGAAACGGCAGAACTTGTTAAAAGGAGGCACTGGCAGAGGCGAGCCAGAAATTCCTGACTATGCACCGAAGCAATTGTGTGAGAATGGTGCTGCTCTAAACATATTTTATTTGTTGCCAGAGGGTTCGTGTGCTCACGAGAGAGAGTGAAGGAGAAAGTAACCCCCCTCCCCCGTGGGGCATGGTCTCACCAATTCTTCTCCTCCGTTCCTGCATCTCATCGAGATTTGGGCATGCACGCACACATGCCAAGCCAAGCTGCTAGGGCCAGGATGCACGCCACAGTCGGCCATGTGGGATCCAGGTCCCCACACGTAGGGCTTAACCACTGCGCTAAGGGGTGGGCCAGCAAACAGTGGCATTATACGATGAAAGAGGGAAGATAGATGATTAAAAAGCAGTGTAGGCAGCTGGACAGCCACAGAGCTGTAATTCCATGCTCTGTGAGGCTGACCCACATGGGAGTTTCAAGTCTGTGTTTGGAGACATCTCTTAATACGTGCCCATAAGCCAGGGCCTGCTGGGGCTGGGGATGAATTGCAGCATCAGGAACTTTCTGTCTCTGTCTCCCTTGCTCATGGAAGAGATAAAGGAATCCATCTCTTTGTGCTTTTGTTTTATCTGCTAATTTTCCACCGTCTTCCTTTAATTTTCCAAAACCATAACCTGATAGTTGTTCTTTAGAGCTGAACTCTAAAAACTACGGCCCACAGGCCAAATCTAGACAGTGACTTTTTCTGTAAATACACTTTACATGGCACAGCTGTGCCTCTTCGTTTATCCTTGTCTATGGCTGCTTTTGTGCTGTAAGGGCAGGGTTAAGTAGTTGCCACAGAAACCACACGGCCTACAAAGCCTAAACATTGACTCTACGGTCCTTTCCTGAAAATGTCTGCCAGTCCAGATTCAGAGCATGACACCTTCATGCCAAACCCAGCACCCATCCTTAGCAACTGCATGTGTAAGTAATGCTATTTCCTGCTCTTCCTCAACTCCACCAGGCCCTGTTCTGCCTCAGGACATTTGCGCTTATTCTTTACTCCACCTGCAGCATTTAACCTCCGAATGGACACATGGGCTTCTTCCCTCTTCAAATTCAGGTCTCTCTCGAAATGTCATTTTCTCGGTGTGTCCCTACCTGACCCCCAGTTTAAAACTGCAAATCCAACCCCCACTCCCACCCAACACATCCTGTTTCCATTTTCTACTTCATTTTCTTTCCAGCCTTTAGAGTTCACTAACATCCTCTATATTTTTCTAGTTGATTGGCTTACTGTCTTTCTCACCTGACTGAAATAATACCAGTTCTTTAGAGAGAGGTGTTTGTTTCACTCTTGCACTCACTTCTGTATCCTGAAGGGTAGATTGGTGTCTGGAACCTTGTGCTCAATTAAATGTAGTATCTTTAAAAAGATACAGATGAGAAAGCTAAGACTCCATGCAGTTAAATGACTTGCTAGCTATTGAAGTGTCAGCAAGGGGGAGGACTAGTAATGGCTTCTGGAGTGTGCAGGCTCCGCAATGACTCATGGGAATGGTTTTTGTTGCAATGGGCTGTTTCTAGTGTTCATCCTTTCAACAGCTAGATATGAAGCATACCATACTCTCTAGGTCCAGGCACTGTCTAGGTTCTGGGTAGGACAAAAAGATAGAGCATGGCAATTGTGCAGAGATTGTGCAGCCATAATCCTTCTTCCTCCATCTTTCCCTCCCACTGGATTTTGGTCACCTGTGCACACTCAGTGTATTTTTCAAGCCATCTAGACCTACTAGGATTTGAACTGTGGTTGGCTATGCGGAATCTGGCTTCACAGTGCACAGCAGTCAACCGCCGCACCATCGGGCTAGTCCAAGACGTATTTTTTCCATAGGTCTTGAACTGGGAAACCTGTAGCTGTCTTGAAATTCCCAGGACAATTCTCAAGAACTCTTCTGAAAAAGAGCCAATATAGCAGAAAGCAGAATCAAAGAAGGAAAGGTGAGAAATTAAGTCTGCATACCTCATTTGATTCCTGGACCAAGTTATCCCTAAAGCGAAATCTATTCTGAAATTTTCAGTTCTAAGAGGCTTTTGTGCTCAAGCCAATTGGAATCAGGATTTGGGGTGGGGGTGAAGGGTGGTTAAATAGATTTATTTTTCCTTTATTTATCAGAGAAGAGAGAGAGAGAAATGACTCCCATCCCCACTGAGCCTGATCATGGCGAAATCCTTCTTCCTCAATTCTCCATCCTCTGAGGATCTGGGACCTGTGCATTCATATCTGGCATATTGCCACGGACCCCGCGATTTGAATGCCCATCAGCCAGATGGGATCCAGCTTCCTCCTCGCAGCGCACTGTGGAGCCAGACCTAGGTTTTGTGTCTTGATTTGCCTGAACTCAGCCACAGTACTGGACTTGATAAGGGAGTTCCAGACTCACACAACATTGGCAGGCTGTGGCCTGTCGCTGAGAGGAGACGAGTCTGGCGAAGTCACAGATCATTGACAGTGTCTCAGGTGATTCCCTGAGAAGTGGACTCGAAGGAAGATATTTTGTGCAGGAAGTTTTCGGAGGAGGGGTTCCAGGAGCCACACCACGGGAGAGCAGGAGAAGCGGCACTGGGCCAATCCCATGGGGAGCCCAGACACCCTTCAGATTCGGCAGGGCCGGAGCACCACACCTTCACCTTGATCAGCATTGGATGCAGGCTGCCGCCAGGAGGAGGCACGATCTTGGGCCCAGTGCCTCTCTTTCCTCCAGCCCCACTCCCAAAGAAGGATGTCATTGAGCTGTTAGTCCCCAGTTTGGGGGGATGGTGCTGCGTCAGGGCTGGGTAGAGGCACAGCTCCCAGGATAGTGGGTTCCAGCTTGGTGAGTGTCTGCAAGGAAAAGGAGGCCTGCAGTTGACATGAGAGAACGGAGGAGCCACTGGCAGCAGGGAGAGGACAGATCCACTTTTTTTTTTTTTTTTTAGTTCATTTCTTCTAGAGAGAAAAGCAACTCCTATGGGGTCTTCATGCCCTACCCCCACAAGCTCGGCCAGCTTAGATTATGGGCCTTCAGGTGCACCCAGAAAGTATAAAAAGACCTCAGGTTACAGGCCCAGGACCTTCCCACCTTACCTCATCATTCTGGGTCCACATTCGGAGCCCTTCCCGAGCACACCGGGCATGTGCATGTCCTTGACCTGGAGCTAACCAAAGCTGGGAGTAGATCGTGATGCAAAACCCTGTTGGGGATGCCTCTCCCCAGCCCATCTGCATCACTAATGGCAAAAAAAGGAAAGAAAGAGAAAAGAAGAAAAAAAAAGAGAGAGAAAGAACCCCCATATTCTTTAGCATTCACTCTTTTTTTTTTTTTAAGTATTCTGCTGTATGTTGTGTCTGCTCACCAGAGCCCGGGGGTGGGGGTGAGAAATCACCCCACAGAGGGATGGCCGTGCTGTAGTCCCTTCTCCACTCCCCTCCTGGGACTTTGGGCACGCGTACACACAACACCCAGCGTGATTTTCAAGTCACCGGATTCAGGACTCAAACATACAATCGGCCACTCAGGAGTCTAGTGCCTTAAGTACCATGCCACCAACTGGCCCTAGCATTTGCCTTTCTACCTTCTCCCTCCCCACATCCTTTTTGTGCCCCGTTCTGGAAATTTCATATGGACGGGATCATATAGTGTGTGGTCTTTCACATCTGGCTTCTTTCACTGAGCGTGTGTTTTTCATTTCATCCATGTTGCGGCATGAATCAGCACTTCATTCCTTCTCACGGTCACCCAACACTCCGTGGTATGACTCTGCCGCGCTTCGTCATCATTCGTCAGCTGGTGGACGTGGGGACTGCTCCCACCTTCCGACTACTCTGGATAATGCTGCCGTGAACGTTTGTGCGCGCGTGCTGGAACACCTGTTTACAGCGTTCCTGGGTATTCACCTGGGGCTAGAATTAGTGGGCCGTCTTGTTACTCTGCTGAACGGGTTGAGGAACTGCCGCACTGGGTTCCACAGTGGCCACAGCGTGTTCCATTGCCTCCAGCAGCACGTGAGGGCCCTGCTTTCCCCAGGTCCTCACCGACATCTGTTATCATCTGACTTTTTATTCTAGCCATCCTAATGGATCTGAAGTAGTAACTCACAGTGGGTTTGGGGTTCCTTTTAAATTACGTCAAATTTCTTGACCATATTAGTATTAAACTCTCATGCAGGGCTGATTGTGTAGCTGAGTGGTTAAGGGAACCAGATCCCATATGACTGACCACAGTTCAAATCCTGGCTCCTACAGCTTGAAAAACACACCTGGTGCATTGCATGCATGTCCCAAATCCCAAGAGGATGGAGAAATGGAGACGAAGGTACTGGGTGTGACCACAACCCATCAAAGGGTGCTTTCTCCTTCCCCCTCTCTGTCTCTCTGTCTCATGCACACAGCCTCTGGTGATTAAAAAAGGAAAACCTCATGTACACACACACACACACACACACACACACACACGCCTCATGAAAAGGGAGGAATGCCAAGGTAGTGGGAATGGGTCGTACTGAAAAAGAGAAGCACATAGGCAGATGGGCATACTCAGAATCTGAAAATATAGGGTAACAATAAACCCAACGAATGGCCACCCTGAGGATTGACCTACCCCTTGAGATTCTAGTTTTCACTACCAAAGAGATGTTCCATTTGGTTTTCAGAGTGCCTATGGATTTAATTGACTGCATTTCCCCAACTCTTCCCATCACCAGCTGTTCTCGCGGGTGGGAAGAAGAAGGGTACAATGGGATGGGCCCTTTGGTCCCAATAACATACAAGGGGACTTCAACAAGTTGCTGAAAAAATGGAATTAAAGTACAAATTTATTTTGATGCAAATATTTTTTGAAATCTACACATGATTTATTCATAATACACATTTTCCATGAACTTTTTGAAGACCCCCCACCTACACATTTTGCTTACAAAACCCATTATGCAACTTATGATAGAGTCTGAGTGGGGTTCAAGTTGACTGGTCTATGCTAACATCTTTTGGGGATATTAATGGAAACTGAGCCAGAACAATGATACAAAATGCTGTGTAGCAGTTGATTCAATAATATTGCAAGAAAAATTAGAGTTAAGCTGCAAGAAGAGGTGAGTGGAATTCAGAAATTCAGAGGCAGCAAGGATCACTGTGAGCTGGTAGAGTCATTTGGTATCGCTGTGGAAATGTAAGGGACATTTGAAACAAACAAAAACATCTGACAATAATAATAATGACCATCAGGCCAGCAGGTGGCGTGGAGGTTAAGGCAGCTGGATCTCTTTTTTTTTTTGGAGAGGTTTTCGCTATAGGGCGCGTGCGCTCTCCAGACAGACAGAGAGAGACATAGAGACAGAAAGCGAGAAATCACCCCCCAGGGGAGATGGTCATGCCGCAATCCCTTCTCCTCCATTCTCCTCTCGGGATCTTGGGCATGCACGCACATGCTCCCGGTGTGAGTTTTAAGCCACCGGGTCCGGAACGTGAACCGCGGTCGACCACGTGGGAGTCCAGCGACACAGCCATGGTTCTCAAGGCAGCTGGATCTCACATGGCCAACTGCAGTTTGAGTCCTGAACCCGGTGGCTTGAAAAACATGCCGGGCACATGTGTGTGCATTTCCAAAATCCCAAGAAGAGGATGAAAGAGAAAGGATTGCAGCCTGGCCCTCCCCCTGGGGGGGCGATTTCTCTATCCCTCTCTTTCTCTTTTCAGCAAGCACACGTGCCCTGTAGCAAAAAACAAACAAACAAACAAAAACCATGATCTATCACTCTATTAGAAAACAGGTGTGTGTGTGTGTGTGTGTGTGTGTGTGAGAGAGAGAGGAAGGTGGCGTAGTGATTGAGGGCTCTGGGCTCCCACATGACCGACTATGGTTTGAGTCCCACACCTGGTGGCTTGCTTTCTCACTTTCCCTCTCTCTACATCTCTCTCTCACTTTGTCCCTCTCTGGTCAAATTAAAATAAAGAAATAAAGTTAAATAAAATAATTCTTAGAAAAAAATTTAAAAAAAAATACACAAAGAGCAGGTGTGGAGCAGTCAGTGGCCCAGTGGTAAAGCAATGCTCTCAGACGCTGACCACAGAGGGCTCCAGGTTCATGTCCAGAGACCTTGGACACACTGAGCGTGAGCGTGTGCACGTGCTCGTGGTCTGGAGCTGGCTAAAGTGCAATGTGAGGACCTTGTCGTGTTTCTCTGTCTCTCCTGCCCCTGGAAGAAGAAAATAAATGAACTTAAAAAAAGAGAAAATAGGGGCCAGGTGGTGACACGCAGCAATGGACCCACACAGGAAAGGTCCCGCATTTATGTCCCAGGTCCTTCCTGAGTGTGCTGGGCATGTGTACCAGTCCCTGTGACCTGGGCCAGCCGAGACTGGGGTGGGGAGCAGAGTGAAGACCCTGTTGGGAACGCCTCTCTCACTCTCTCACGTGCACGAGTGACCTGTCTCTCTCTGTCTTTCTCTCTCATGGAAGAAACAAAGAAATAAGCTTTCTTTTACTTTTTATTTTTATTTATTTATTTATTTATTTATTTATTTATTTATTTATTTGCTACAGGGTGCACGTGCTCACAGGAGTGAGACAGGGAAAGTGAGAAATCACCCCCTGGGGAAATGGCCATGCTGTAATCTATTCTCACCCATTCTCCTCTTGGGATTTTGGGCATGCACACATAAATGCCTGGTGTGATTTTCAAGCTGCTGGGTTCAGGACCAGAACCATAGTTGACCATGTGGGAGTTCTGCACTGTAACTATTACATTACCTTCTGGTCCCACAAATAAATAAACTTTTGAAAAAAAAAATTAAAGGAGCCAACTGGTGATGTGGTAGTTGGGGCAGCTGGGTCCCACTTGGCCAACTCCACAGTTTGAGTCCTGGGCCCACTAGCTTGAGAGACTCCCTAGCACATGCACGTGCGTGCCCAAAATCCCAAGAGGAGAATGGAGGAGAAGGGACTGTGGGGTGGCTAGCCCCCCGGAGGGCCGATTTCTCACTCGTATTCTATCTCTGTGCGCACATGTGCCCTATAGCAAAACTAAATTAATAATAATAATTTTAAAATGTTTGTAAAAATAATGAGAAAAAGCCGATTAGCTGGTGGCACAGGGGGCAGGCTGCTCCTGTCCCATACTGGAGCAGTGTGGATGGCCTTGGGCAGGATCCAATGTTGACCTGAACACGCCAGCTGCGCCATGACCCTGGTTCCCAGGGGAGAGTCACAGCCTGACAAGACCTCATTAGGGGGAAGGGTCTCTCTCTCTCTAATGAAAGGATAAATAAATAAGCAGGTTACTAAAAATAGTAAGTACATCCTAAACCCATTGCATAAAAAGCAGTTTCTTTTTTTTTTTTTCTTTTTTTTTTTTTTTTGGAGAGGTTTTTGCTATAGGGTGCGTACGCTTGCCAGACAGACAGAGAGACAGAAAGCGAGAAATCACCCCCCAGGGGGGATGGCCATGCCGCAATCCCTTCTCCTTCATTCTCTTCTCGGGATCTTGGGCACGCACGCACACACGCCCGGTGTGAGTTTAAGCCACCGGGTCCGGGACTCAAACCGCGGTCGACTACATGGGAGTC
Source organism: Tupaia tana (assembly GCA_026018925.1). NCBI lineage: Eukaryota > Metazoa > Chordata > Mammalia > Scandentia > Tupaiidae > Tupaia > Tupaia tana. Next base: position 10,853,947 of record JAKSZU010000013.1, on the reverse strand, counting down.
CAGCAACATAGCCATTACGCTAACTGCTGGTCCCAGCAGTTTCTTTTTATTAAGAGCAGAGGCAAAAGTCAGAGAGGGTGTACAAGTTCATTATATGATAACTAAAGAGAGTACTTCATAGTGTTCTGGGCGTGAACATAATACCATTGAATCATTATGACATGCTATTAATGGTTGTGTGTTACATTATTTCTTCATATTCTATTGAATCATTATGACATGCTATTAATGGTTGTGTGTTACATTATTTCTTCATATTCTTGCTTTCCGTGATTTATTTTTTGTGCATGTCCGTATTTTTAAATTTCTCTGCCCCAAATAATCTTTATTTACATGAGGCACTTTGGAAAAAAAGAGACTTGGTGATTTTCATTCCTGTCTTTCTTCCCCCCACCCATACCCTCTCTCTTCTTTCTTTTTTATACTCCTCAAAGCAGCGTTTTAGAAACCAGCCTTTCTTCAGGGATTTCTTCCAACCAGCCTGGAGTCATCGGAGAGGCCAAGGCCCCCGTGGACGTCGTGCACCTTTCCGGGAAGATCCAGCGTGCTCTGTGAGAACCCGGGGCAGCCCAGCCCTGCGAGAGGCGGCGAGGCAGGGCTGGGCTCGAATCCGCCGTCATACAAAGGGGCCGCTGCACATGGCAGGCGAGCAGATGCCAACAGACAGCTTTTGTGAGTCCCTTCATGTTAATTAACTTTTGTGAGAACCTTCATGTTAATTAACTTTGCTTGAGCTTTCCCTAGACTTGAAAGCTTTGGAGTGGTTTGTTTTTGTAAAATGCTTTGACTCCAGGGAGAGCCGCTTCAAGGGGGAAAAAAGGAGAAACAAAAAGAAAGAAAGGGAAAATTTTTAAGTGGGGCTTTGCTTACCAGGAAATTTCTTCCCTGGGCTCCGGCCCTCCCCTCCCCCGACAAGTCCTGACTCAACCCTCAGACAGAACATTAATGGCCTTTTTCTTACCCTAAAAAATAAACCAGAAGCAGACCTCCACAGCAGTGGGGGCCAGCCTCGCCTCACCTAGTGGAGACAGGTGTGTGTGTGTGTGTGTGTGTGTGTGTGTATGTGTACACAGGCATGGACACATACGCTTTTTTAAAAAAATTGGCAGAGGCTGTGAATGCTCAGAGGAGGAGGAGAAAGCACCGCTCAATGGGGCATGGCCACCCTGCAGTCCCTTTTCCAGTTCTCCATTCTGTCAGGATTTGGGGCACATGCACACACACACACACACACACACACACACACAAACACACCAGTCATGTTTTTCAAGCTAAGCTGAAATTCAAACCATGGTCGACCATGTAGGATCCGAGTCCCTATGCACTGCATTTAACTGCTGTTGTCACGTGCATGTTAAAGTACACAGATTCATGTATGAAGAGCCTGGCCTAATTCATCCCAAGTTAGAGAAAAAGGGAAATGGAGCTAGACTGTGGGGATCAGGTCTTTCAGTTAACAAATGTGCTCATTCATAAGGTCCCAGGATCCAAGGGGGAAAGAAAGTGGTGTTTCTGGGTGTTCCCAAGATTCGATGTGGCTGGATCAGGTGTTAAAACTTAGCTGGGGCTGGGACCAGCAGGTGGCGTGGTGGGTAAGATGGCTGGATTCCCACATGGCTGACTACGGTTGGACCCAGTGGCTTGAAAAATCACGCTGAACACATGTGCATAAGTGCCCCAAAAATCCCAAGAGAAGAATGGAAGACAAGGATTGTGTGGCCATCCCCCCCCCCGGGGGGGGTGATTTCTCACTTTCCCTCTCTCTGTCTCTGTCTCTCTCCTGCTGGCACACACAGCCAATGGCAAAAACCAAGAGAGTGGAATTGAGAAATCTACTTAGCCCTCTGTTACTTAACAAGTTTATGTGGCATCAAACCCTGGTCGTTTACCTTTTCTTCTCCAATATTTTATTATGAACATTTACAAATGCACAGAAAAAGTTAAAAGAATTATACTTTTAACGCCCATATACCCACTCCCTAGGGTCTTTAATTAATACTTGGTTGTATTTTGTTGTTGTTGTTGTTGTTTGTTTGTTTTGAGAGGTTTTTGCTATAGGGCGCGTACACTCTCCAGAGAGACAATGAGACAGAAAGCAAGAAATCACCCCCCAGGAGAGGTGGCCATGCCGCAATCCCTTCTCCTCCATTCTCCTCTCGGGATCTTGGGCACGCACACACACGTGCCCAGTGTGAGGTTAAGAACCACGGTCAACTACATGCGAGTCCAGCGACATAGCCATTACGCCAACTGCTGACCCCAAGTTGTATTTGTTTTCATCACACATGGAACCATCTGGCTATCCCTCTTCCCTGCCCATCAAGTCACCTTATTTTTAAGCATTTTGAAGTTGCTGACATATGTAAACTTCACTCTGAAACACCAGCATGAAGGTACTTATTAATAAGGGTTTAATATTTGTTTATGGTTTGTGAAGGGTTTTTTTTGTTTATTTTTATTTCTTTCATGAGAGAGCATATGAGAGAGAGAAAGAGAGAGAAGTGAGCATTCTTCACAGGGTCTGGTCACACTGGGACCCCCTTCACCCAGTTCCTTAGCCATTGTGTCCTCCTGAGCACACCCAGTGTATTCCAGGATGACCGGGCTGGGGGTTTGAACTATGGTCTCGCCATAATTTCTGCTTGCCTTGAGCAGGACATTGCCTCTGTGCCAGGGAGCGTTTTCAAGGTAAAATTTACGCACAATAAAATGCACAGATCTTAAGTGGACCTTGGATGAGTTTGAACAAATGTCTGCAATTTGCTTTATTTTATTCTTACTTTCTATTTTGAAATGATTTGAAATTTATCAAAGAGTTGCACTATTGGGGCCATCAGGTAGCATAGTGGTTAAGACGCTAGATTCCCACATGGTCAATCGCAGTTCAAGTCCTGAACCCAGCTGCTTGAAAATCACATCATGTGTGTGCATACCCAAAACGCCAGGATGAGAATGGAAGACAAAGAGATTGAGATGTGGCTGTGCCCCAGAGGGGTGATTTCTTACTTTCTTTCTGTCTCTCTCCAGTGAGTGCACACACTCAATAGCAAAAACAGAAAAAAAAAAAAAGAAAGAAAGAAAAACAAATTAGAATAATACATAGACTCTCATTTACATTTTACACAGATTTATCCGTTTTTTGTTAACCAGTTGTAAGTTGCACACATCACATACCTTTATTTCTTAATAATTTTGTGTGTATTTTCTTTCTTTTCTTTTCTTTTTTTTTTTTTTTTTTAAATGGTCACACTCATTTATTCAAGACAATAAACAGACAGGTAAATTCAATTCTAATATGTGGTATACAACATCCAAGCAACTCAGGAATTAACAGGACATTAACATATTCCTCCATTGCAGTAACTCTTCAATTTCTGCAAAAAATTTTAAAGTTTTATATTTCAATTTGAACATGTAGATCACTTATAATTGGGTGTCTTAAAAACACTTTCCATAAAGTTTCAGTATCAAGTTTAAACTCTTATTTCCATCCATGTGAAGATCCACTTTCAAATGTGTGATTACCAAGTGTGATTTCTTGCTAAAGATTTTCTAACATTCTTTTAAATGAATACTTCTAAGATTCTTTTTTAAGTTAGTTAGTTTTTTTTGTTTTTTGTGTTTGTTTGTTTGTTTGGTTTTTTTTGCCATAGAACATGTGAGCTCACAGGAGAGAGACAGAAAGAAAGAAATCACCCCCCTCCCCCCCCCCCCCCCCCCCCCCCCAGCGAGGATGGCCATATTGCAGTCCCTTCTCCTCCTGAGATCTTGGGCACACACACACACCTGTGCCCAGCATGACCTTCGAGCCACAAGGCCCACCACTTGAACCGTGGTTAGTCATATGGGAGTCCAGCATTTTTTTTTTTTTTTTTTGAAAGACAATTTTGCTGTAGGGTGCATACGCTCACTGAAGACAGAGATAAAGAAAGCAAGAAATCATCCTCCAGGAATGATGACCACATCACAATCCCTTCTCCTCCATTTTCATCCGTTTGGATACGCATGTATACAAGCCCGACGTGAGTTTAAGCCACAGGGTCTGGGACTTGAACCTTAGTCAACTACATGGGAGTCAGCAACATAACCATTATGTCATCTGCTAGTCGCATTTTTGTGTGTATTTTCTAAGAACAAGACTTCTTTTATACAGGAAATTTTAGTTTGATACGACACTTTTATTTAAACTACACTCCATATTTCAATTTTGACAGCTATTCCAATAATTTTCATAACATTTTCTCCTCCAAATGTAAGTTTCAGTTCATTGTGATTTATAATTTCAGTTTTATTTAGTATCTTTCTTTATCTTGTTTAATGCTTTTTGGCTTAAATCTTACTTTGTTTTATGTCACACTAACAATCTCTCAATTCTTTTCTTTATTATTATTATTATTATCATCATTTTAGTTTTTCTACAGGGCATGTACACTCACAGGAGAAAGACAGAGAGAGAGAGGAATCACCCCCGAGAGGGGATGGCTACTTCACAACTCCTTCTCTATTCTTCTCCCAGAATTTTGGGCACACGTGTACACTTGCCCTCATGTTTCTCAGGCTGCTGGGTCTGGGACTCAAACCACTTACTTGGCCAAGTGGGATCCAGCTGCCTTCACCACCACACCACTGACTGGCCTCCACAGTTTCTGAATTCTTATTGCTCTCATTGACCTGGCAAATTATTGTTCATCTTTTTATATTTACTCTTTTTGAATCACTGTGTTAGGTGCTTTTTTGTTGTTGATTTTTCGTTCTTTTTATTTTTTTTTTTCAGAGAGGTTTTTGCTACAGGGTGCATGTGCTTGCCAGAAAGACAGAGAGAGACAGAGAGACAGAAAGCGAGAAATCACCCCCCAGGGGGGATGGCCACACCGCAGTCCCTTCTCCTCCATTCTCCTCTTGGGATCTTGGGCACGCACACACACGTGCCCAGTGTGAGTTTAAGCCACCGGGTCTGGGATTCAAACTGTGGTCGACTACATGGGAGTCCAGCGACATAGTCATTATACTAACTGCTGGTCCCATGTATTAGGTATTATTTGATCACCGTATAGATTTTGCTGTATCAGCCAATTTGGATCTGTTTGTCTGAAGATTCTGAGGATTTCTTCACTTTGCCTTTTTTTTTTTTTGTAAATGGTGCATGTGCTTGCCAGAGAGAAAAAAAAGAGAGAAGAAAAGTGAGAAAGCACTTCCCATGGGGGGTGGCCATGCTCCAGTCCTTTCTTCATCTCTCCTTCTGGAATTCTGAGCATGCATGCACACTCACCTGGCTTGTTTTCAAGTTGCTGGCTGGGTTCAGCACTCAAGCTATGCAGTCAGCCCTGTGGGGTCCAGCTGCCTTAACTACCATGCTCCCACTGACCCCTTTCCTTTGTGTTTAAAGTCTAATACTTTTCCAGGACATATCAGGGAGATGATTGTATCTGGTCAATTTTCCCAGTTACATCATAGGCCTACTCTATACGTGGATTAAAATTTTGTTGTACTTCCAGAAAGTTCTCTTGGAATGTAAATTTAAATATTAGTTCTGTCCCAGTATTTTGTTTGCTTCCTCAGGGAACTCAATTATTCATATATTGGACCTTCTCTATCTGCCTTTCTCTTCAACCATTTCCTGTCTGACCCTTTTAGCTTCTTTATTTATCTCATTTTAAGGTTGCTTGCCTACGTTTCTTCAGTGTCCCTTATTTTTGTTGAATTCTCTTCTCCAATGGGACTTGCAATTTCTTAATTTTTGAATTAATTATGTCTTTATCTTCAATATCTTTCTTAAGTACAATTAATTTGTTTCATTTCTTCCTATTTTGAATCCACTTGTATTCTTAGTTTTTGTTTTGTTTTGTTTTGTTTTGCTATAGGGCATGTGCATTCACCAAGAGACACAGAGACAGAAAGCAAAAAATCACCCCCCAGGGAGGATAGCCACGCTGCAATCCCTTCTCCTCCATTTCCCCCACCAGGTCTGGGACTCAAATTGTGGTCAGCCATGTGGGAGTCCAGTGCCTTAATCACTACACCACCTGCTGGCCCTGTGTTCTTAGATTTTTTAATTATAATTTTAGAATTTTTTTAAGAGAGATTTTTGCTATAGGGTGCGTGTGTTCAGTGGAGAGACAGAGAAATACAAAGAAACAGTGAGAAATCACCCTCCAGGGGGAATGGCCACACTGCAATTCCTTCTCCATTCTTCTCTCTGGATCTTGGTCAGGCACGCACATACGCTGGACATGAGTTTTATTTAATACTATTTTTTAAAAATATTTATTTATTTTTTCATTTATTTTAATTTGACAGAGAGAGACAGAGAGAGAGAAAGTGAAAAGCAAGCCACTAGGTCTGGGACTTGAACCATGGTTGGCCATATGGGAATGTCTAGCATCTTAACTACCACACCACCTGCTGGTCCCCTAATTCTTTTTTTTTTTTTTTTTTTTTTTTTTTGAGAGGTTTTTGCTTTAGAGTGCATGCACTCTCCAGAAAGACAGAGAGACAGAGATACAGAAAGTGAGAAATCACCCCTCAGGGAGGATGGCCACACCATAACCCCTTCTCCTCCATTCTCCTCTCGGGATCTTGGGCAGGCATGCATAAGTGCCCGGCACGTGGATGTGAGTTTTTTAAGCCGACAGGTCCAGGACTCAAACTGCAGTCAACTACGTGGGAGTCCAGCAATGTAACCATTATGCCATGTGCTGGTCCCTGAATTTAGAAATTTTTTTTTAATTATGTTTATGTATTTGTTTTAGGATACTTAATTCAGTTTAGAAGGTTGTGCTACATTTTTTTCTGCTTTGTGAAAGATTTTTTTTTTGAAGGAATTTTCATCAGTCAAATGTTATCATTAACATTCTGTTTCCTTCTTACAACTGCTTTATAAGTCGGTTTGATTTTTCCCCCTGGGTATTTTGTGGGCAGAGTTCATAGTTAAAGAGGAACTCCACATGCCACCTTATTAAAAAGCAACTTCTTTAGTGACTGATATTATTGACAGTTGTAGTGGCTGTGGTGGTGGAGAAAAGGATTTATCAATGCATTGATTGCTGGTTTTTAATAACAAGATCTTCATGAAGAAAAAAGTAGCCTCATCTGTTATATTTGCAAGTTTCTGTGTCATATATGTTCTCACCATGGTATATACGTACATCCCCATCATGACTGAGCTTCTAAAAACTATTTATTTAATTTTATTTATTATCATTATTATTATTAAATTTGCTATTTGGCACATGCACTTATTAGAGAGAGAGAGAGAAGAAAGAAGGCCACCAGGTCCAGGACCCAAACCACGGTCACTCATGTGGGAGTCCAGTGCCTTAACCACCACGCCACCTGCTGCCCCCCATCATGATGATTTTTAAGCTACCAGTGGGATGTCACTGAACAGAGTCGGAATGAGATACTAATAACCCGTTTTTCTGAGCTATGTATCTTCCCTTTGCCCGCCTTCCAGCGCCTCACGATCCTGGGAAGTTCGGGCTGACCTGGGGAACCAAACCTATGGTCAGCTGTATGATTTCCAGCCTTGCAAGGCATTTACATTTCCTCTGTGCCACAGCACCTGGGCCAGTGCTGCTCATTTTAAGCCCTACCCCTACCCCTACCCCTAACCCCTGCACTGTAGCTGGTGATTTAATTGCTAAGCGCACCACTTTGCCGGGACTAGTTTAGTATGAATATGTTTTTTTGAGTGGGAAAGGCTGTGGATTAGAAATAGACACAATAATAAAACACATAAAGATATATAAGTATAGAAAAGTGAGGATTGGGTGGGCATAGCTTGTCTGATGAAGTTGTGACTGGAACTAGTTTTAGGTTTCTTTTTTTATAGGGTAGAAAATGGGGGAAGGAGAAAATGGGACGTAAAAGGAATGGGGAAGAAGGCAGTGAAATGTAAAGAGAATAAGGGAGGAGGAATTAGAATGTAAACTTAGTTGTTTGGGGATGTAAATTGAGGATGTGAAAATGATTGGCGCTATATAATTTTTTTGATTTTTTTGGGGGGACAATTTGATAAATGCATGTGACTTTTTAAAGCTTGATACTGGGTAGTATTGGGGTATTGAGTATTAATAATAATAGGAAAATAATTATTGACAATAGGCAGATATTGTTTTTGTATGTAGATTTTTTTTTTTTTTTTGGAGATGTAGATTTTTTTTTTTTTTTGGAGAGGTTTTTGCTATAGGGCGCGTGCGCTCGCCAGACAGACAGAGAGAGACAGAGAGATAGAAAGTGAGAAATCACCCCCCAGGGGGGATGGCCACGCTGCAATCCCTTCTCCTCCATTCTCCTCTCGGGATCTTGGGCATGTGCGCACACGCACCCGGCGTGAGTTTTAAGCCACCGGGTCCAGGACATGAACCGCCGTTGACTACATGGGAGTCCAGCGATATAGCCATTATGCTAACTGCTGATCCCCCCTGGCGTGAGTTTAAGCCACCAGGTCTGGGATGCAAACCGCGGTCGACTGCATGGGAGTCCAGCGACATAGCCATTACGGTAACTGCTGGTCCCCCTAGCATGATTTTCAGCCACCAGGTCTGGGACTCGAATGTACAGTTGACCACATAGGATCTAGCACCTTAACCTCCATGCCAGGTGTTGGCCCTGTGTGTAGACTTTTGGACTGTTGGACTTTTCTGGGGTAAGTTTTTCTTTGCTCCATTTGACTCTTTCACTTTTCTTGCTATTTTTTGTGGCTGTTGGAAGGCTCCATCTCTCCACTCTCAACATGCACAGGCCGGCCGTGACGGTGGCACTCCCCTGAGACTCTCTTTCTCTATTTCCAGGGCATCTGGAGTCCCTGACATTCTGTATTAGCAATGCTGAAGGCATGCATTGTGTGTGCTTTCAGTGGCACTCCGCGGTGACTTCACGTTTGGGGAAGGTGGGTGTAGAGGCTGCATGGAGAGATTTGGATCCAGGCAGCCGTACTGTCTCCCAGTTGTGAAGCTCCTTCAGGGTTTACTTTCCCGCCGAGTCTGTTGGTCGTGGCAATGGCTCGTTGACATAAGATGAAGCTTTGCTCTTTACTTCACTTCAAGTGAGACTTAGCCCCTTAGGCTAAGTCTGTGCAGCCCTGAAAGTAAAGCATGGTTTTAATATCCAGTCAGACTGATTAATATGGTGAGTGGTAAATGTCATACCTATAATTCTGGGTCAGTGGGGTTGGTGAATTGATCCAACCAGAATGTCAGGCCAAGTCTCATCCAGCTGTTTGTATCAGCTTGACCTCGATGCACCCTAATTAGGCAGCAATGCTTGGCCTTTGGTGGCCGTGGTGGTGGGGAAGGGAGGGGAACATGACAAAATAATAGCAATTTGAAGCTGTTTTTAATTTTGGTGCACAATAGAGTAGGGTAAGTCCTCAATGAAAAGTTATCCAATGTTCCTATGGCTCTAGGTATATACAAATGCATTTAAGGTTCAATTGTTATTTAATCTCATCTTAATATGTCCCACATGTGAAGATGTATCCATCTTTGTGTTTACCACAATGCCTAGCACAGATACGGGAGTGAAGTTGCCAATTTATTTTACTTTCTATGGCAAAACTTTTTTTCTTTTTGCAATTCAACATAGTCCAAAAATTATTAACTCCACAAAGCACATATGCTACTACATACGATCTCCAGTTCAGGCTTCAACTCCATGTGCTCCTACACTCATTCACCCACATATTCAATCAGTCAACAAAAATATGTTGACTGTAAGCTCCAAAGTCTGTTCTAGAATTACGGGAAGAAGAAAATGAATCCAGTGCAGAACCTGCTCAGAAGTAGTGGAATCTCAGTGCCTCACTGCCAGGCTCCAATTTCCATTTTAATTCTGGGCACTACTGTGTGCATGTAACTACTCAAGCAATTGAATGAAAAGTTGAAAATCCAGTTTATTGTTTGCATCTGTATCTTTTATCTCACCTTTAGATTTTTGATTTAGACATTAAAACAACTCACAGTTTTTATGTGTCTCTATCATTGGGATGGTAAAGCACCCAAATTTGATTTCATTTTCACTTTTCATTTCTCTGTTTTGATGCATCATGGACACAACCATAGTTTCATAGACCTGGAGACATTTTTCATTTCCCTTCTCTTCCTTCCTTCCTTCCTTCCTTCCTTCCCTTCCTTCCTTCCTTCCTTCCTTTCTTCCTTTCTTTCTTTCTCTTTCTTTCTTCTCTTTCTTCTTTCTTTCTTTCTTTCTTTCTTTTCTCTTTCTTTCTTTCTTTTCTTCCTTCCTTCCTTTCCTTCCTTCCTTCCTTCCCTTCCTTCCTTCCTTCCTTCTTTCCTTCCTTCCTTCCTTCTTTCCTTCCTTCCTTCCTTCCTTCTTTCTTTCTTTCTTTCTTTCTTTCTTTCTTTCTTTCTTTCTTTCTTCTTTCTTTCTTTTTCTTTCTTTCTTTCTCTCTCTCTCTTCCTTTTTTTCTTCTTTCTCTCTCTCTCTTTCTTTTTCTTTCTTTCTTTCTATTTATTTATTTCATGTTTTTGCTATAGGACACATGCTCTCACTGGAGATAGACCAACAAAGAGACTGGGAAAGTGAAAAATCACCACTAGGAGGGTGGTCGTGCTGCAATCCCATCTCCATTCTCCTCTTGGGACTATGGGCATGTGTGCACACATGCCTGGGGTGTTTTTTAAGCCACTGGGTCCAGGACTCAAACCACACAGTCAGCCATGTAGGATCCAGCCACCTCAACCACCAACGCCACTTGGTCAGTCCGAAAAATTCCATTTTTCTATGAAACATAAAATGAAACATTTTCAGTCAAGTTACATAAACACTAATAGAATTTTGAATTTCATCTTCTTAAACAATTTGTTGTAAACCTTAGTGTATTGCTTTGTTAGAAAGAGATAAATGTGTCTGCAGAAAGACTGCAATATTTTAAAAGATTTTAGTCCAAAATTGCCTTCTGGTAGTAGAAAAAGAAAGTTAGATTTCAATCTAACTAGACCTAGGATAGTTTGGTTTGGTGAGATGACCTTCCAGATGGAAAGTCTGAAACTGAAAGAGGGTAGCACAAATCAAATGTTCATCCAAGGGATTTTATTTTATTTTTTAAATTTTTATTATTATTAATTTTTTTTGGAGAGGTTTGTCGCTATAGGGCGTGTGCGCTCGCCAGACAGACAGAGAGAGACAGAAAGACAGAAAGCTAGAAACCACCCCTCAGGGGGGATGGTCACACCGCAATCCCTTCTCCTCCATTCTTCCCTCGGGATCTTGGGCACGCACACACACACGCGTGAGTTTTAAGCCACCGGGTCCGGGACGCGAACCGCGGTCAGCTACGTGGGAGTCCAGCGACATAGCCATTACGCTAACTGCTGGTTCCCAGTCCAAAGGATTTTAAATGCACATCTGCCTGTGAGTTCATCCTTTGGATTGTCAACAATATGACTTTTCTTGCAGAGGTCCTCTTATGCATGATATAGGCCGCTTTTAGCATGCTGCCTGCTTTGAAGCTGTGTAGATCCACCATGCCTGGCTCTTTAGATCGTGTCATTTTTCTTTGCTCGTGATCCATTTACCAACATACCACCTTAATTATACATGGCACTGCAGACCTTTATTACACGGCTCCAACTTCCTTAGCCGACTGGATGAGGGAAGCCCTGTTTGATTTCCTAGCTTCACTGAAGTGGAGGAATGCTTCACTACTCCTCATTTTATATGCTCAGCTACAAAGCTGCCTTGCTGGGTTGTTTACAGTTTATAAAGAAGCGAGATGATTAAAGCTAGAAGAGCTCCATTGGTTTTTGAGATTATGGATGACTTTTTTCTCTGTATTTCCTAAGTTGTTGTAGTGACTGTGTGTTACTTTGTTCAAAAACCACGCAATCAAAGCAGTTGGCGTAATGGCTATGTTGCTGGGACCCCAGTAGTCAGGTACCCGGTGGCTTACAACGCCGGGCGCGTTGAAAGGAAAATGGAGGAGAAGGGATTGCGGCGTGACCATCCCCCCTGGGGGGTGATTTCTCGCTTTCTATCTCTCTGTCTCTCTCTGTCTGTCTGGCGAGCGCACGCGCCCTGGATCTCCAAAAAAAAAAAAAAAAAACCACGCAATCAAAATTTAAACACCAGGCAGGTATAAAGGAAATATAAAATCATTTTTATAGTTTTCATATTTTGATGCATTTTCCAAATACTGCTTTTTCTTTTTTAAGAATTATTATTTAATTACATTTATTATTATTTTTTTCATTTGACAAGAGAGAAGGAAAGTGAGAAAGTAAGCTGCCAAGTCTGGGACTCGAAACACAGTCAGCCATGTGGGAGTCCAGCACCTTAACCACCATGCCACTTGCCAGCCCCAAATACTGGTTTTTCTAATAAAAACAAATTATTTGTAAAAGTCAATCATAAACTAGCAAAAGAAAAAAAAGTATTTTCTTTATGGAAGTTAATAAACATGACAAAGCAGTATTTAAAATTCTGATCTGGAGGCACAGCAGTAAATGGCAGTGATCTGCAAGACCCACCCATACAGGAGAGTTCCTAGTGTGTGTCTGTAGTCCTCCCTGAATGCCAGAGCACACAGGTGCCTATGACCCAGGGCTGGCTGAAGCTGGGGGTGGATTGTGATGTCAGATGCTACTAGGGTGCGGTCTCTCTCTGTTTCTCACTCATGAGAAAAATAAATAAATAAACATTGAAAAGAAAATCCTGGGACCAACCCAGCCTAGTAGTTAAGGGAGCTGGATACCAAATGGCCAACCATGGTTCAAATCTCAACCCTGGCAGGCTGAAAAATATGTCATGTGCATGCCTGCCACAAATTCTGACAGGATGGAGAGAAGGAGAAGAAGGAATTGCAGTGTAACTATATGCCATTGGGTGTAGTTTCTCCCTCTCTCTCTCTCTGTATGTATCTCATGAGGCCTTATCTCCTCTGACAATTAAAAATTATATATAAAATATAAAGAAAGAAGAAAGAAAAGAAAATTCTGATGTCCTAGCATCTAGATTCCCATTGTTTTCATAATCTATTTCAGATAACACTTCTTTTTATAAAAACAAGAATTATTTAATTTAATTAATTTATTGTTATTATTCAATTTTACGAGCGAGAGAATGAGAAAGCAGGCCACTAGGTCCAGGAACTACAGTTGGCCAGTGGGAGTTCAGCACCTTAGCCACCCTTAACCACCATGCTACCTGCCAGTCCTAACACTTCTTTTAATTTTTTAAAATTTTAAAAAAATTTTTTTTGAGAGGTTTTTGCTATAGAGCGCGTGCGCTCACCAGACAGACAGAGAGAGACAGAGAGACAGAAATCACCCCCCAGGGAGGATGGCCATGCCGCAATCCCTTCTCCTCCAGTCTCCTCTCGCAGGAGCTTGGCACACATGCAACGCGCCCGGCATGAGTTTAAGCCACCTGGTCCGGGACTCGAACCACGGTCGACTACATGGGAGTCCAGCGACATAGCCATTACGCTAACTGCTGGTCCCAACACTTCTTAATAAATATGAAACTTTAATATAAGACCCTTCAGCCTTCTTCTTTCTTTCTTTCTTTTTTTTTTTTTTTTTTTTTTTTTAAGAGCGATTTTTGCTATGGGTCACATGTGCTTGCCAGAGAGACAGAAAGTGAGAAATCACCCCCAGGGGAGATGGCCACACTGCAATCCCTTCTCCTTCATCCTTCTCTCGGGATCTTGGGCATGCACACACTCACGCATCTGGTGTGAGTTTTAAGTCACCGTATCCATGACTCAAACCACAGTCTACTATGTGAGAGTGCAGTGAGTAACCATTACGCCATCTGTTGGTTCCCCTTTCATCCTTCTTGATTGTTTTAATATTCCCAACACTTGCAACTATTCACTCTGTATCTCTGAGGCTTCTGGAAGCTAAACCCATCCTTCCTCTCCAAAGCACTCACCATGAAATGTACGCAGACACACATACACCCACATCACTATGGTAATCTCTGTGTGGTACAAGTATAATTTTGTTTTCTATTGTTTCACTTTGCTTTTGCTTGTCTATAGTTTCTAATCTTCTTCAGTACACCAGTGTTATTTCTGTAATAATGAACAGTCTGTTTAACAATAAACTGAACATCTAATAACATCTAATAACAGGCAAATGAAAAAAACATTGTTCTATATTCATACTGACACTTATCGGAAGTTTCAAATTCTGGAAATGTGGGTTTCTAGTGTCATCCAGAGTAATGTTAATTTCTACTTTCTAGTTGTGTGTTGTTTTTTGTTTGTTTGTTTGTTTGTTTTTTGGTTTTTTGTTTTGTTTTGTTTTGTTTTTTTTTTTGAGAGGTTTCTGCTACAGGGCTCGTGAGCTTACCAGGAAGACAGAAAACAACAGAGAGACAGAAAACGAGAAATTACCCCCAGGGGGGAAAGCAATCCCTTCTCCTCCATTCTCCTCTTGGGATCTTGGGCACACACACACATGCACTCGGCGTAAGTTTAAGCCACCAGGTCTGGGACACAAACCCCGGTTGACTACATGGGAGTTCAGTGACATAGCCATTACGCTAACTGCTGGTCCCAGCTCTTCCTAGTTATTAATGAGACATCTATCAATGTATTTTGTCTAGGTCTGTCAAAAATCTCACTGTCCTAATTACCACATTTTTATAAATAATACATCTTGGTATTTGGTAGAGCAGCATCTCCAATCTTGGTTTATATCTGCATTGTCCAATTCAGTAGTTACTTGCTACCTGTGTTTATTTGAGCCCTACAATTGTGGCTCAAATTGAGATGTACTGTACATATGAAGAACATACCAGATATTGAAGACTTAGTACCAAAAAAATGTAAAACATTTCATGTATTTTTACATTTATATTAGATGTTGAAATGATATGTTGAGTCTATTGAGTTAAATAAAATATATGTTTTCAAATTAATTACACTTGTTTCTTTTTTACTTTTTTCTTTAATTTGCTAGAAGGCACATGCACTCACTAGCAACAGAGAAAAAAGAGACAGGAAAAGTGAGAAAGCAGTGTCATGGAGAATGATCATGCCACAATCCCTTCTTCTCTATCTCCCCTTTATCTTGGGACTTTGGGCATGCACACGAGCCCTGTGTATTTCTTTTTTTCTTTTTTTATTGTTAGTTTTTATATTACATTTAATCATATATATCTTTACAGTGTATAACATTTATTTTTCCAGTATGATTACCATGCATATCAGTCAAGACAAAGGCAGTACTATCCACATCATCATCATCAAATAGTTTTTCATTTTTTTCATATTATTATTATTTTTAAAATTTTCATTACTTTTTTTATTTAAAAATGCTTTTATTTTGCTTAAAGTCATATTTTTATATTCAAATATAATGATGCATGATTTTGACTTGCACAGTTTTACATGTTTTCATATGTATATGGATTCTCAAACACTTTCATCCACTTAAATATTTTTTTGTCTTTTATTTTTCTTTCTCAGATTAATTAAATTCATTTTACATAAAGTTCCCATTATGATGTATACAATATACATATACGTATATAGTTTTCAACAGGGAACTCTACATTTTTGGTGTTAAATGATTCTTCCCTTTGCCCCTCACGCCTACTCTCTACCACCCACTCCTGACCACCCACTCCCCTCCCTTACAGCCTCTGGTATCTACATTTATCCTTTCCACTATCATATCATCATATCTTTCTCCTTCTGCCAGAGTGCTGATATTATTATTTTTTTTTTAATTGCACATCTTTACAGTGTACAGCATGGTTTTTTCCAGCATGAGTACAGTTCACATTAATCAAGACAATGATACCCCCACATACATCATCATCAACAGACCACCCTTCACCCCTGTGTCCATCAAACATGATGATCGTTCCCTGAATCCTTCCTCTCCGCCCTCCATCACTCATTCCCATTACCTCTCCCATACTGTCTCCAGCATCCGCAGTTGCCATCCCTGCGACCATACCCTCCAGATCTTTCACCCTTTTTTTTTTTTTCCCCTTTTTCAATTATGAGCTCATAAAGTTTTCCACAATAGGAAATATAGATTCTATTCAGGGTTGGGTCAAGGGTGGGTCTCGTGCAGTTCCACAGTTGTAGGTGAGTCTCTATGGAATACAGTTTCAGGAACGCGGTTCTGGTAGGCAGAGATGGTTATCACTTGATGCGGCTCAGCATCCATCCTGAGATTACCGAGAATGGTGTTGTGGGGATCTGCAGCGTGAGTCATCCTCGGGTATCTGGCTTCCTTAAGAATGGTAGAATAGTTCTTGTTTTTCCCTGAGGTAATGCAGGGCTGGTAACCATCATCTTCTCACTGCCCATAGGCAGCGAAAATCCTCCTATACAATATATTTCTCAATTGGTTTAAGACATCTAAAGTTTCTTTCTGTTGCTTATATTTGCAAGATCTTAATCCTTGTTTTCGGCTTCAGTTTGCCGCTCGCGACCGGCGGCCACGCGCAGGCCCGGCGGCCACGCGCAGGCTCGTCAGCCACGCCCGGGCGCAGGCCCAGCGGCCACGGGCAGGCCCAGTGGCCACGCACAGACCTGGTGGCCACGCACAGGCGCAGGCCCAGCGGCCATGCCCCAGTCGCAGGCCTGGCAGCCACGCGCAGGCCCGGCAGCCACGCGTGGACGCATGCCCGGCAGCTACGCACAGGCCCGGTGGCCACGCATGGGCGCAGGGACAGCAGCCACGCGCAGGCCCGGTGGCCACACGCAGGCCCGGCGGCCACACGCAGACCCGGTGGCCACACGCAGGCCCAGCGGCCACACACGGGCGCAGGCCCGGCGGCCACACGCAGGCCATCGGCCACGCACGGGTGCAGGCCCGGTGGCCACACGCAGGCCCGGTGGCCACGCACAGGCCCGGCGGCCACGCGCAAGCGCAAGCCCAGCGGCCATGCTCAGACCCGGTGGCCACGCACAGGCGCAGGCCCAGCAGCCACGCGCAGGCCCGACAGCCACGCGCAGGCCCGGCGGCCACGCTCAGGCCCGGCGGCCACACGCAGGTCCAGCGACCATGCTCAGGCCCAGCGACCACTCGCCGGCCCGGGGGCCATGCGCATGCCTGGCGGCCACGCACAGGCACAGGCCCAATGGCCACGCGCAGGCCCGGTGGCAACGTGCAGGCCCGGCGGCCACGCGCAGGCCCGGGAGCCACACGCAGGCCCGGCAGCCACACACCGGCCCGGCGACCACGCTCCGGCCCGGCAGCTGTGCGCAGGCGCAGTCCCAGCAGCCACGCGCAGGCCCGGCGGCCACGCGCAGGCCCGGCGGCCACGCGTAGGCGCAGACCCGGCAGCCACACTCAGACCCGGCGGCCACTCGCAAGTCCGGGGGCCACGTGTATTCCCAGCGGCCACTCGCAGGCCCGGCTGCCATGCGCCGGCCCGGTGGCCACGTGCAGGCCCAACAGCCACACGCCAGCCCCGAGTGCGCGAATGTGCCCGGGACCCATTGCCACCTCCCACTCGCCCGCCCGGCCAGAGACAGGAAGGACAGCGACCTCAGCCGTTTCGCGCCACCGGCCCGCGTCGGTGCCGAGCACGGGACACACCCTGCGCCAGAGAGGCAGCGGGGGCTGGGCGGTCCGGGCCGCGGCACGCGGAGCAGAGGAGAGCCCTTGCGCCCGGGAGGCCCCGCCGCGGCGGCGCAGGCGTGCCCCTAGCGGGGGCGGCCCCCGCAGTGGCGGCACAATTCTCATTACTTTTTATAACATTCAATCACTATACTTCATTTGGCTTGTAAAGAGAATTTACCTAACATGAGATACATCTCAGACTAGTCCAGTAGAGAATACAATACATGTTATCCTCAACAGGTGATACATCATTTCTGTGTCCCACAAATGTTATGCCTCTCTATTTGTTCTCTTGCTATCCTTCTCTATACTCTTCCCTTCTCTCCCCACCCCCTATTCCACACTGTCTTCAGTGTTCATAACTATTTTCACTGCTTTTATGCCCTCTAATATTTCGATCTCTACCATATAGTGCAGATAGTCAGTATATAGTAAGTGGGTACATACAATATCTTTGTATCATAGCCTGGCTTGCTTCACTCAGCAATAAATCTTCCATTTTAGGCCACTTTCTATCAAATGCCAGGGTCTTACTGTTTTTGTTTTGTTTTGTTTTGTTTTGTTTTGTTTTTTTTAATGGCTGAAAAGTATTCCATAGAGTATATGTGCCACGTTTTTTCATTCCATTCATCTGTGTGCAGACATTTGTGTTGGTTCCATTTCTTAGCAACTGTGAATAATGTGGCAATAAAGCATTGATGTGCACACGCTCTTTTGATTAAGCATTCTCCTGTCCTTTGGGTAGATACCCAGAAGTGGGACTGCTGGATCAAATGGTAGTTCTATTTGTAGATCTTCTTCTTCTTCTTCTTCTTCTTCTTCTTCTTCTTTTTTTTTTTTTTTTGACAGGTTTTTGCCTTAGGGTGTTTGTGCTCACCAGAAAGACAGAGACAGAGAGACAGAAAGCGAGAAATCACCCCCCAGGGGGAGATGGCCACACCACAATCCCTTCTCCTCCATTATGCTCTCGGGATTTAGGCACACATGCACATGTGCCCGGCATGAATTTAAACCACTGGGGCCAGGACTTGAACTGTGGTCGACTACATGGTAGTTCAACGACGTAGCCATTATGCCAACTGCTGGTCCCTCTATTTGTAAATCTTTGAGGAACCTCTATATTATTTTCCACAGTGGCCGAACCAATTTACATTCCCACCAACACTGTAGGAGGGTTCACCTTTCACCACAACCCCACCAACACTTACTACTTTTGTATTTTTAATCTTTGCCATTCTGACAGGGGTTAGGTGGTATCTCAGTGGTTTTAATCTACATTTCCCTTTTGATGAGGGATGCTGAACATTTCCTCATATGCTTTTTGGCTGTTCATATATCTTCATTAGAGAGGTTTTTATTAAGCTCGTTTTTGCATCTTTTAATTGGGTTAATATATATATTTTTTTCAGGTAAGCCATTTGAGTTCCCTGTGTATTCTGGTTGTCAGTCTCTTATATGAGGCATGTTTTCCAAAAATATCCTCCCATTCTGAGGGTTGTCAATTCACACTAACTACTGTGTTCTTTGTGTGAAGAAACGTCTTAATCTTATATAGTCCCACTTGTCTATTTTAGGGATTATTGCTTGTGCTTTGGGAATCTTATTTAAGAAATATTTGCCTACCCCAGTGTCTCCCAGAGTTTCCCCACTGTTTTCCACCAGTAGTTTTATAGTATGAGGTCTTAGGTTCAGATCTTTGATCTATTTTGAGTTGATTTTTGTTAGTGGTGAAAGATGGGGATTCAGTTTCATCTTTCTAGTTGGATACCTAGTTTTTCCAGAACGATTTGCTAAAGAGATTTTCCTCTTCTCACTGGTTTGACTGGTATTCTTTGTCAAAAATCAGTTGACTGTAAGCTTTGGGTTTATTTCTGGGGTCTCTAATCTATTCCATTGGTTCACCTGTCTGTTTTTATGCCAATACCATGCTGTTTTGATTATCACAACTTTATAGTATATTTTGGGGTCAGGGAGTAAGATGCCGCCCATTCCACTCTTCTCATGTAGAATTGCTTTGGCAATATGAGGTCTTTTATGATTCCAGACAAATTCTATTATTGTCTTTTCTAGATCTGTGAAGAATGCCTCTGGTATTTTGATTGGAATTGCATTGTAAATACGTAGATTGATTTGGGTAGAATTGTCATTTTGATTATATTAATTCTTCCAATCCAGTACATGGGAGGCTCTTCCAATTTTTTGTGTCCTTTTCAATATCTTTTTTGAGATTTTCATAGTTTTCTTTGTAGAAGTCTTTGACTTCCTTAATTAGGTTTATCCCTTGGTATCTTATACATTTTGTGGCTATGGTAAAAGGGATTCTTTTCTTCAAATCTACTTCATCCACCTTGTTGTTCATATATAGAAATGCTATAGATTTTTGGATGTTGATTTTGTATCCTGACACTTTATTGTATTCATTTATTACTTCAAGAAGTTTTTTTCTTGAAAATCTTTGGATCTTCTAAGTATACCATCATGTCATGTGCAAATAAAGATATTTTCAATCTTCTTTGCCTATTTGAATGCCGTTTATATTATTCTCTTTTCCAATTACATTGGATAAGACTTCCAGCACTATATTAAAAAGCAGTGGAGAAAGTGGGCAGCCTTGTCTAATACTAGTTTTTAGTGGGAAAGCTTTTATCTTTTCCCCATTTGGTATAATCTTAGCTACAGATTTTCATATATGGGTTTTATGTGTTGAGAAATGACCCTTCTATACCAATCTTGCTGAGAGTTGTAATCATGAAGGAATGTTGTATTTTATCAAATACTTTCTCTGCATCAATTGAAATGATCACATGGTTATTTTTCTTTCTGTTAACATGGTGTATTATATTTATGATCTTGCTTATGTTGAATCACCCTTGCATCCCTGGAATAAAGTCTACCTAGTTGTGATGAATAATTTTTTTATATGTTGTTGGATACGATTTGCAAGTATCTTGTTGAGAATTTTTGCATCTATATTCATCAGAGATATTAATATGTAATTTTCCTTTTTTACATGTCTTTATCTATTTTGGAAAATCTCCTTCCTTTTTTTAAAAAGCTTCTTTTTTTATAATTATGTATCTTATTTTATTTATTCATTCATTTTTTAAAATTTGACCAGAGAGAGACAGAGGGTGAGAGTGAGAGAGAGAGGAAGTGAGAAAGCAAGTCACCAGATTCAGGACTTGAACCCTGGTCAGCCATGTGGGAGTGTCCAGTGCCTTAACCACCATGCCACCTGATGGTCTCCAAGTTTCCTTCCTTTTGGATCTTTAGAAATAATTGGAGTAAAATGGGTTTAACTCTTTCTCAAAAGTTTTGTAGAATCCAGAAGTGAAGCCATCAGGACCTGGGCTTTTCTTTGTCGGGAGGTTATTTATTACTGATTCAGTCTCATGACTTGTTATGGGTCTATTCAGGTTTTCCATGTCCTCCTGATTCAATCTTGGTAGAGTATATGCATCCAGGAATTTGTCCATCTCCTCCATGTTCTCTTTGTTTGTTGGCATACAGTAGCTCATAGTATCCTCTAATGATGTTTTGTATTTCTATTTCTGTTGCAATGTTGCCTGTTTCATTACATATTTGATTTATTTGGTTACTTTCTTTTACTTTTTTTTTATTCAAAGATATATTTATTTATTCATTCATTCATTCTTTCATGTTAATTTGACCAGAGAGAGACACACAGAGAGAGGAAAGTGAGAAAGCAAGACACCAGGTCCAGGACTCGAATCATGGTTGGCCATGTGGGAGTGTCCAGTGCCTTAACCACCATGTCACCTGCTGGTCCGACTTTCTTTTTCTTTATAAGCCTAGGTAATGGTGTATTGATCTTGTTAATCTTTTCAAAGAAGCAACTTTTGCTTTCATTTATTTTCTGTATAGTTTGTTTGTTTTCTATTTCATTTATTTCTGCTCAAATCTTTATTATTTCTTTTCATCTGGCATTTTTGTTGTTGTCATTATTTTTTCAATTTCTTGAGGCATGATGTTAGGTTGTCTATTTGCCACCCTTCCATTGTTTTATTTATTTAGTTAGTTTTATTTATTTTACATACTTTCACTGGACATCACCACAGCATACAAAATACAATTTTCCAGCCAGAATACACTATAAAGTGGCTTAAACATATATGTTATCATCAACAAATAATTTTCCATTTCTTGTTTCTTGTGTGTGTGTGTGTGTGTGTGTGTGTTTTCCATTTCTTGTTTCTTGTGTGTGTGTGTGTGTGTGTGTGTTTTCCATTTCTTGTTTCTTTGTGTGTGTGTGTGTGTGTGTGTATATATATATATATATATAGTTTCTTGTATATATATATATTTCTTGTTATATATATATATATATATTCCCCCTATATTATATATGTGTGTGTGTGTGTGTGTATATATATGTATATATATATATATATACATATATACACACACATATATATCCCCCCCTATATTTTATATATATATATATGTGTGCATGTGTGTGTGTGTATATATATATATATATACACACACATATGCACACATATATATATATATTCCCCTCTATATTTTATTTATATATATATGTGTGTATGTATGTATATATGTGTGTGTGTGTGTATGAATGTGTATATATATATATATATATGTGCGTGTGTGTGTATGTATGTGTATATATGTGTGTGCGTGTGTGTGTGTGTGTGTGTATTCCCCCCTACTTCTCACCCTGTGCCATTTCACATCCTCTCCCCACCCTGCCTCTGGTTTCTGCAGTTGCTTTCTATTCCTTTATTCTTCCCCACATTGTATTGATTCACAAACTATCTTAATTAATCTAAATACTTTCAATAGTAAGTTCAGCTTATATATACATATCTGTGAGCAAAAGTTAACTTTAGGCATGAAACTGTGGATAGAATGAATATTCTAAAAATAGCACATAGCTAAGGCTATATAGCTTACTGTGGTTACCAAATAGGTATTTTTTAAAATACACTTTTTAATTTCAAGAAAGGCAGTTTTAGCTTTACTAAATCAGTCAAAAAATGTTAAGAGAACTTTGCTTAATACGTAAAGCCAGAAAACAGGTTAGGATTCTGTTTGAATAGTAGGTACATGAACCTGTCCACAACTTGAGAAAAGAAAAAACTCCTTAACACTGGAAAACAAAGCATAGAAGGTCAGCAATGTTTTAATCAAAAGTCATAAAATTCTATTTCACCAGTTCAAACCATGTACTTTATCTTCTGCCATGGTCCAATCTCTCTGTTTAAATTCAGAAGATAACATTCAACTCTGTACTTGTCCCTACCATTAAGCTGGCCATTTTCTTAGCTGTTTTAAAACTCTTATTTCTATGTATCTGACTTTAATTTTCTTGAGATAGCACACCCTTCAGAACTTCTTGGCGAGCTAGTTGGTCTGGTGTTGGTAAACTCTTTCTAGTTTTGTTTATCTGAGAATGTTCTTGTCTTCTCTTCCCATATGAAGGATGATCTTGCCAGGTGCAGTATTCTTGGTTAAAATTGGTTTTCACTCAACACTTTGAATATATTTTTCCCATTCTCTTCTTGCTCGCCTTGTTTCCAATGAGAGGTCTGCTGTTAGCCTGATGGGATATCTTTTGTAGGTAACATGATGTTTCTCTCTTGCCAGTCTGAGTATCTTGTCTTTGTCTGTGGTTTTGGTCATTCTGGCTATAATGTGTCTTGGAGAAGATCTTCTTGGGTTATTCTATTTGGAGGCCTTTGTATTTCTTGGGACTGGATCTTTGAATGCCTCTCTAGCTTTGGGAAGTTTTCTTCCAGGATTTCCTGGAATAGATTGTCAATGCCCTTATTAGTCTCTTCACTTTCTGGGATACCAGTTATCCAGATGTTTGGACGTTTAATGGTAACTATTGTTTCTCGTATATTCTCATTTTGGGGGGCTATTTTCTCAGTCTTTGTGGTGGATTTTACTAGTCCAGAGATCCTGTCTTCTACATCTGAGATTTAATTTTCTGTATGGTCTAGTCTGCTTTTAATACTTTCGGGTTTTTTGTTTGTTTGTTTTATGGAGAGGTTTTTGCTATAGGGCACGTGCGCTCACCAGAAAGACAGAGAGATAGAGAGACAGAAAGCGAGAAATCACCCCCTACCCTAGGGGGGATGGCCACGCCACAATCCCTTCTCCTCCATTCTCCTCTCAGGATCTTGGGCACGCACACACACGCGCCTGGTGTGATTTTTAAGCCACTGGGTCCAGGATGCGAACCACGGTCAACTATATGGGAGTCCAGTGACATAGTCATTATGCTAACTGCTGGTCCCTGCTTTTAATACTTTCAAATGAGGTTTTTGACTTCCTGTATTATAGCCTTCATCTCCAACAGTTCCATTTGACTCTTTTTTATGGTGTGTATTTCCTCTTTCCTCACCTCCTGGGACTCATTGTTTTTTTTCTTCTGGTGTGCATTGTCCCTCTTCTCTTCCATCTCTGTTAGTTTTGTCATTATGAATACGCTAAATTCTTCATTAGACATTTCCATGATTTTCATTGTACTGTCTGTGGATGAAGAGGAGTTATTCTTTTTTTTTTTTTTTTTTTTTTCTTTTTTTGGAGAGGTTTTTCGCTATAGGGCGCGTGCGCTCACCAGACAGACAGAGAGAGACATAGAGACAGAAAGCGAGAAATCACCCCCCAGGGGGGATGGTCACGCCGCAATCCCTTCTCCTCCATTCTCCTCTCGGGATCTTGGGCACGCACGCACACGCGCCCGGCGTGAGTTGTAAGCCACCGGGTTCGAGACGCGAACCGCGGTCGACTACGTGGGAGTCCAGTGACATAGCCATTACGCTAACTGCTGGTTCCCAAGAGGAGTTATTCTTTTCCCTTGGGGGTGACGTATTTTCTTGGTTTTGCATATTTCTTGTGCCCCTGTGGTGATTTCTAGTCATATGATGGATTATTTGTTTCTTCCTACTTTCTAGAAGATCAATCCAAGCAATCAGAGGCACACAGAAGGATGTGGTCTGCAAATCCTTTGGCGTTGTGTTTTTCTCCCTTTGTGATGTAGATTCAGTGGGAGTTGAGGAATATAAGGACCCAGATAGTATTCAGATTTTGGCAACTTTTCATTTAGACTTGTCCAGACACTCAGTAGGTGGAAGCAGGGTAGATTCTCAGCAGAACATCTTCATTGCTCTTATCTCTGAAATCACTAGATCTCAGCTCTCAAGGCGGACTCAGTCTTCCTCCATTGTTTTCTTATGCACACTAATTGCTATGAATTTCCCTCTTATGACTGCTTTTTCAGTGTCCCATAGATTATGGAAATTAGTGTACTCATTATCATTTGTTTGCATATTTTTTTTTTTAATTTCAGAAGTCATTCAGAGGTAGGTTGTTTAGTTTCCATGTGTTTGTGTATTTTTGAGGATGTTTATTGAAATTAATATTGAGTTTAATTCCATCATGGTCAGAGAAGATGCTGGATATAGTTTCTATGCCTTTGAATCTGTAAAGACTTGATTTGTGTCCTATCAAATGGTCAATCTTTGAAAAGGTTTCATGCTGGGGTGAGAAAAATGTATATTTTGTGATCTTAGGGTGGAAAGTTCTATAGATGTCTCTCAAGTCCATTTGATTTATAGTATCATTTAGGTCTTAAATCTCTCTGCTTATTTTTTGCCTAGAAGATCTGTCTAAAAGAGATGGTGGGGGGAACCAGCAGTTAGCGTAATGGCTATGTCGCTGGACTCCCACGTAGTTGACCGTGGTTCGCGTCCTGGACCCGGTGGCTTAAAACTCACTCCGGGCGTGTGTGCATGTGTGCCCAAGATCCTGAGAGGTGAATGGAGGAGAAGGGATTGTGGCATGGCCATCCCCCCGGGGGGTGATTTCTCGCTTTCTGTCTCTATGTCTCTCTCTGTCTGTCTGGCGAGTGCACGTGCCCTATAGCAAAAACCTCTCTAAAAAAAAACAAGAGAGATGGTGGGGTATTGAGATCCCCAACAATTATAGTGTTGCAACCTATCTCTCCTTTTAGCCCCAGCAGTTTTTCCTTCATGTATTTAGGTGCTCCTGAGTTGGGTGCATAGATATTTATAAGCATTATGTCTTCTTGATAAATTACCCCATTTACTACTATATAATGCTCCTCTTTGTCTCTTCTTACAGTCTTTGTCTTAAAGCCCATTTTGTCTGAAATCAGTATCACAACTCCAGCCCTTGATTTCCATTTGCATGAAATATCTTTTTCCAGCCTTTCACATTTACTCTATGTATGTCTTTATCTATAAGGTGCATTTCTTGTAGGCAACAAATAGAGAATTCTGGATTTTTTGTTTTTTCTTTTTTTTTAATCCATTCAGCCAGCCTATGTCTCTTGATTGGAGAATTTAATCAATTAACGTTCAATGTTATTATAGATATTTCCGGACATGTTCCTATCATTAAGTGAGCCATGTTCTCGGTTGTTTTTGTTCTCTTAAATTCATCCATCTGACTTTTTAGTTTTCCTGGTATAGCACTCCCTTTAGAACCTCTTGAAGAGCTGGTCTGGAGTTGGTAAATTCTTTCAGGTTTCATTTATCTGAGAATGTTTTTATCTTTTTTTCCCATATGAAGGATAATCTTGACAGGCATAGTATTCTTGGTTGAAATTGTTTTTCATTTAGTACTTAGACTATATTTTCTCATTTTTTTCTTGCCTGCATTGTTTCTGACGAGAGGTCCAATGTTAGCCTGATGGGATAACCTTTGTAAGTAACTAGCCATTTCTCTCTTGCCAATTTTATTATCTTGTCTTTGTGGTTTTGACCAATCTGGCTATGGTATGTCTTGGAGAGGATTTTCTTGGGTTGATTCTATTTGGAGTCCTATGTATTTCTTGGGTCTAGATATCTGAATGCCTCTCTAGGTTTGGAAAGTTTTCTTTCAGGATTTCATAGAATAAATTATCAATACCCTTATTATTTTCTTCCTCTCCTGGGATACCAATTATCCAGATGTTTGGGTGCTTGGTGGTATCTAGTATTTCTCATATATTATCCTCATTTTTCTTGGTTGTTTTCTCAGTTTTTTTTAATACTTTTTTCTTGGTCAGACGTTTTGTCTTCTACATTTGAGATTCGATCTTCTGCATGATCTAATCAACTTTTAATAGTTTCAAGGAAGGTTTTAATTTCCTATATCACATTCTATATCTCTAACAATTCTGTTTGATTCCTTTTTATGGTGTTTATTTCTTCTTTCAAATGGTGAAAAGACTTCCTCATCTCCTGGAACTCATTGTCTCTTTTCTTTTGCATCTCATTTAGTTTGGTTACTATAAATAATCTGAATTGTTTATCTGACATTTCTGCTACTTCTGTTGGGTTGTCTGTGAGTGATGAGGAATTGATTTTTCCCTTGGGGGAGAGACATTTTGTTGGTTGCTCATATTTCTTGTGCCTCTGTGATAGTTCCTAGTCATCTGGCGATCTATACTTTCCTTCCTAAATTATTCAAGGTATCACTGAGCATTCAAAGATATGCAGGAGTAGGAAATTGGAGATCTCTCTTCTGCTTTGTCCCCCTGTTGCTCACCAGTACCCTGCACTGTCGTCACTGATCTTGGGTGACCCAAAGTCCTCTCAGTTTCTAGAGAGCAGGTGAACCTGAAACTGAGCTGCTGAGCTTCACTCAGTACCAAAGAAAAGATTGCGAGTCATGCACTATACTAAATACGGAAGTCCTGAAAGTCCAAAGGTGAGTAAGGGAGGGGATGAGCCACAGGTCCCTGTTGTTAACCCTGCAGCTGCAGACAGCCCACCTTCAGGCAAAGCTCTTCTCTGGAATGAGTGTCCGGATGGGTTGGGGAGGGGCGCAAGTTTGTCTCAAAATCCTAAGAAACAAACCTGAGCATCCAAAGGAGAGTGGGGGAGGGGATGAGCCATTCCCCCTTTTAAGCCCTCCAGCTGCAGGAAGCTGGCCTTCCTGCAAGGTTCTTCACTGAAGCAGGTCCCCACTGTGTTTCTCAAGTCATCGAGTCCAGGACTCAGCCATATGGGATCCAGCCATCTTAACCATCATGCCATGGGTTGGCCTGCTTTTTTATTTACTTTGACTAATGTAGCTACTGGAAATTTTAAAATTATGAGGTTGAGCTATAATCCAGAAAAGCACAGTCCTAACCTCCATAATCCCAAATGTTGAAATCCTGAAAGAGCAAAATTCCTAAAGTTTAAAATCCCAAAAGATTTACATTCTGAAAATATAATCCAAAAAAATTTTTTTAATTATTTAAAATACATTTATTTCCTTTATTTAAGAGAGTTTTTTTGTTTTTGTTTTTTTGTTTTTTTTTTTTTTTCCTATAGGATATGTGTGGTCACCAGAGAGGCAGAAAGAGAGAAAGTGAGAAATCACCCCAGGCATGTGGCCACACTGCAATCCCTTCTTCTCCAGTCTCCTCTCGGGATTTTGGGCACACACATGTGCCTGGGGTGAGTTTTAAGCCGCCGGGTCTGGGACTCAAACCATGGTTGACTACTTGGGAGTCCAGTGACATAACCATTATGCCATCTGCTGGTCCCTCTTTATGTTTTAAAAGGGGGTTTATATGAGAAACATAAAACACGACAGAACTCAGGCGACTTTACACAATAAAAAGTAGCAATAATAACGTACATATTTTTGCAAGCATAAATATTCAGGTATACTAATGACATTGTATGGGAGATTTAGGAGCACATGACCTGTATTCATTAAGGTTACGTCTATAAGCATATATTACTATGTGCTTATAAACATATAAACACATTATTACTATGGTTAGTAACTGTGTGCACACAACTTTATAGCTATAGTCATCTAAAATACTGTGATGGCTATTCTTTTTTATTTTTTTAATTGCCAGAGGGTCCCTGTGTTCACCAGAGAGACAGAGGGAAACCCCCCCACCCCAGTGGGGCATGGTCATGCCACAATCTCTTCTTTTCCATTTCTCTATCCTGTTGAGATTTGGGGCATGCACACACATATGCCCACCATGGCTTTCAAGTCATCAGGGTCAGGATTTGAAGAGCTGTCATGCACATGGGAATCTAGCTCCCTTAACCACTAGGTAACAGGGTTGATTCTCTGACAGATAATCTTTTGACAAGATCAGTAAAAACTGTGATAGTCACTATTGCATATGCAATCATCCAAAGAGTCCATTTTTTTAAGTTTTCTTTTACAAATGCAGATGGATTAAAAGAATGTCTCTTCTTTATTGAGGAAGTTTTGTTTTTACATACATGCACAATGCTAACTCACAAAGTCAGTGTTAGAATCATGCACTTTTGCAGTCAAATTTGAAAAAAAATGGGTGAAAGAATTAGAACTCTCTAAGTCTTTACACAATTTATCTCTCCAGCATTAAAATGATGTGAAGATGAAATACAGCAAATTGTAAAAAATATTGCTGGTAATTTAAAACAGTGAGAAAAGAATACTGAAAAAAAAGATTAAAAAAGAAAAAGAAAGAAAATTTGACATATGAAAAGTATGTTACAGGGTAGATTTTGGGCGATTACATGGAGGTACCTCATAAGATCTAGCCAACTTTCAACTGGTAACTATATTTGAAGTGTTGCATTGTGATGAATAGATGGGGTTTCTTCTTCTTTTTTTCTTTTTAGGGCATCAGTCTCCACAATTCATTTTCTATGTGGCACCACTCTTTTTGAGAGTCTTTTTTGATTCGACACGCACTGACATGAGCATTTCATATTAAATTTTCCCATCTTCTGTGCCATGCTCCTGTGTTGTTTTGGGTATGCCAAAATCCATTTTGCATGCACTCATATACAGACCACAAATTTGGCAGAAACAATACCAGTGACCTAACAGCACCACGGTTGTGTAAGCGTCTTCTTTTTCTACCGTGAGCATAATTATTATCAAACCAGTCAGTAATTTCACCAGCTTTTCCAGGCAAATGCAGCTTTAGTTCATTAAAAAGCTCCTGGAATTTCATCAGCCAGAAGGAATGTCAATGCAGACAAATGACACATTTTTTAAACTGAAATTTTTATAGTTGCCGTATTGCGTGGCCAATCCACTCATTTAAATTTTCTACTATATACACTGGGATGGATGGAAAAAATAAGATTTTATTAGTAACACTTTCAATTTACTTTTAGAAGTACCCCCCCTTTTTTTTCACTAAGAATTGCAGTTTTTAAAATTCCAGCCTTCAGGATTTAATATTCAGTGTTTAAATCTTTTTTGGGTTGTGATTTTAGAGATTTTCAATGTTAGGGATTTTAGACTTTAGGAATTTTGACCTTTGGGAATGTTGACATTCCAGATTATGGCATCTGGGACTGTGTCTTTGGGATTATGATCAGCCTCATAAAGTTACATAAACAGTTTACATCTTTGCTTGTGTGTTTTTCTTAGGCAGTGCTATTCTAGAACTGTTTTTCCATGTCTTCTTTTTTGGTAAGGAATTATTTATTTAATTTAATTTATTATTATTATTATTATCTTTCAATTTGCTACGGGGAGAAAGAGAAAGCAAGCTGCCATGTTCAGAATTCTAACCATGGGTCGGCCGAGTGGGAGTCCAGAGCCATACCCAATAACCATACCCCCCCCCCCATTTCTTCTTTTTTTCTTCTTCTTTTTTGTTATTGTTATAGGGCACATGCATTCACTGGAGTAACAGAGAGAGACAGAGGGAGAGAAAGTGAGAAATCACCCTCTAGGCCATGCCACAATCCCTTCTCCTCCATTTGCCTCTCAGGATGTGGGGATATGTACACACAAGTGCCCAGAGTGAGTTTCAACCTGTCAGGTCCAGGACTTGAACTGTTGTCAGCCATGTGGGAGCCCAGTGCCTTAACCACTACACCACCAGCTGGCCCCATCTCCCCATTTCTTCTTAAGTCAATACTGTCAAGCTATACTTTTCCTACAAATGTTCCCATTTTGTCTAGTTTTTCAATTAGCATAAAGTTGTTTTTTGGTTTTTTTTTTTTTTTTTTTTTTTTGAGAGGTTTTTGCTATAGGGCGCATGCGCTCGCCAGAAAGACAGAGAGAGACAGAAAGGGAGAAATCACCTCCCAGGGTGGATGGCCACGCTGCAATCCCTTCTCCTCCATTCCCCTCTTGGGATCTTGGGCACGCACACACACGTGCCCAGCGTGAGTTTAAGCCACCGGGTCCAGGACTCGAACTGCAATCGACTACATGGTAGTCCAGTGACATAGCCATTATGCCAACTGCTGGTCCCAGCATAAAGTTGTCTTTTGTGATAAAGTCCTCGTGATCTTTTCAATGTCTGAAGCACTTGCAGTGATGTCTCCTATTTTATAAAATTTCTGATTTTGCTTATTTGTGCCTTATCTCTTTTTTCTTTGATCAATCATGCCCGAAGTTTGTCAATTATTACCTTTAAAAACAAAAAAACCACAATTTTTTACCTTATTGGCTCTCCTTTTATGTGTTTGCTTTGTATTTCACTAACTTCATCTATATTTATTATTTTCTTCAGTCATCTTTGTGTTTATTTTGCTGCTCTTTTTCTAATTATTGAGATGGATACTTGAATTATTGACTTTCAGACTTTTTCTATTCCGTGTTTTATCTTCCATGTTTTAATTATTTCATTTTAGTTTTCTAATTTCCACTGTGATTTATTATTTGACCCATAAAAAATACATATGCACTCAGACACGCATACACATGTGTATATACATATATATGTGTGTGTGTGTGTGTGTGTACACACATATATATAAATATATAAATAAAATTGAATTAAGTTTTTTGAGTTTTTGCAAGAGGGTACATGTACTTCTATATTTCCTATTCCTATATTTCCTATTTCCTCTCTCTCTGTCAGACAGAGAGACAGGAAAATCAGGAAAGCATCCTCCCTGAGGGCTGGTCATGTTGCAATCCCTTCTCCTACATTTCTTCTTCCTCTCAGGATTTTTGGCTGGATGTGTTTCTCAAGCTGCCAGGTCTGGAATTTGAACTGTGCAGTTAACCATGTGGGATCTGGCTGCCTTAACCACCACACTACAGGCTAGTCCCCTCCATGATATATTTAGGAGTGTCTTATCATTTTCAACCAAGTGGAAAATGTTTGCTTTTAATTATTTACTTAACATATATATATATATATATATATATATATATATATATATATGGGTTTTTTTTTTTTTTTCCAGAGGGTATGTGTGTGTTTGAGAGAGAGAGAGAGACGTCTAATGGGACAGAATCACACTGCAATCCTTTTTTCTCCATTATTTCTTCCTGTTGGGATTTTGGACATGAACACACATGCCCAGTGTGTTTTTCAAGTACTGAAGCCAGGACTTAAGGCTTGGTTGGCTACCTGGAATTCAACTTCCTTAACTAGCAGTTATGAGACTGGACCATTTTTAAAACCTTTTTTGTTGTTGTTTTTGCCATAGGGTGCATGTGTCCGTCAGAGAGAGGGGAAATGAGAAATCACCCCCAGAGAGGATGACCACACTGCAATTCCTTCTTTCACCTTCCTCTTGGATTTTGGGCATGCACACGCACATGTCTGGCATGATTTTCAAGCTGTCAGGCCCAAGACTCAAACCATGACTACCATATGGGAGTCCAGCACCCTAACCACCATACTACCTGCTGGCTTTATTTACTTAACCTTTTTATTTATTAATTTTTTTAGAGGTTTTTGCTATAGAGCGCGTGAGCTCGCCAGAAAGACAGAGAGAGACAGAAGGCGAGAAATCACCCCCCAGGGGAGATGGCCACGCCACAATCCCTTCTCCTCCATTCTCCTCTCGGGATCTTGGGCACGCACGCACACACACCCAGCATGAGTTTAAGCCACCAGGTCCGGGACTTGAACCACGGTCGACTACATGAGAGTCCAGCTACATAGCCATTACGCCAACTTCTGGTCCCTATTTACTTAACTTTTAAAAATTGATTTCTAACATAACATTGTGGTCAGAGAACGTTCCTCCTGTAAAAATGTGTTAAGACTGGCTTTTATGGCCCAGTATATTGAGAATTTTTGTACATCCCTTGTTTGCTTGAAAAACTATGTATCCTGAAGTTGTTAGGTACAGGTTCTCTACATCATTTAGTTCACGTTTGTAAATCATGCTCAAATCTACATCATCAATTTTTTGTTCAACTACTGAGAGGAATGTTTTAAAAGTTTCTTTTATGATTATGTGTTTATTTCTCTTTTTTCTTTTTACTTTTTTAAAATTCATAATGGGGAGTATTTGTGTGCACATGAGAGAGAGAGAGAGAGGCACCCTCTCCAGGGTCTGGTGACATTGCACTCCCCTTCTCCAGACCTCCAGCTTTTCAGAATCGTGGGTTTCTGCACACGCCCAGCATGCTTCAGGCTGACTAGGCCAGGAGTCTGAACCTGCAGCTGGCCATGTGGTTTCCAGCACTGCAAAACAATGTGCTACTGACTGCGCCTCAGAGGCTGGGCCAGTTAGTCGTTTCTTTCCTTTCTTTTCTTTTTAATTGCCAATAGTGACTGTACTCACCAAGAAAAGAAAAAAGGAGAGAGAAAGAGAGAAGCCCTCCACTTCCCCAGTAGAGCACTGTCTTGCCTCAATCCTTCTTCCTGCAAATCTCCATCCTGTTAGGATTTGGGACACTTGCACGCGTACTCCTGGTATGCTTTCCAAGCCACCAGAGTTAGGACTCGAACTGCAGTTAGCTGTGTGGGATCCAACTTTCTTTGCATAGCACTTAACCACTGCACTGCAAGCCTGGTCCCATTTCCTTTTTATTTGCCAATTTTAAAATTTCAATATATTGAGAGTATATTACTAGGAGCATACAAATTAAAAATTATCATGAATCTAATCCTGTATCATTATGAACCAGCTTTTAGAGAATATATGAAAAGATCATGAACATAATATTGATAGGAATATGGAGGGCCAGCTCCATAGCACAGCAGTTGAGTACTGTGTGGAGAGAGTCAGATCCCACACAGCTGACAGTGGTTCAAATCCCAACTTGAGAAACACACAGGTATGTTGTGTGCATGCTCCAAATTTTTATGGGATTGAAGAAATGGAGAGAAAAGAATGATCATGCAATCATGCATTATTAAAGGGTTGTCTCTCTCTGACAAGTGCACATTCCCCCTGGCAATTAAAAAAAAAGAAATATGGGGAACAACAGATGGCGTAATTGTTATGTCATTGGACTCATACATAGTCGACTGCAGTTTGAGTCCCAGACTTGGCAGCTTAAAACTCATGCCAGGCACATGTGTGTACATGCCCAAAATCCCAAGAAGAAAATGGAGCAGAAAGAATTGGAGCATTGCCATCTCCCTTGGGGGGGGGGGGTGATTTCTTGCTTTTTGTCTCTGTCTAGTGAGTGCACATGCCCTATAGCAAAAAAAAAAAAAAAAAAAAAAAACCAAAAACATACAAAAACTCTCTTTAAAAAAAAAGAAAGAAAAAAGAAAGAAAAGGAAAAAAAGAAAGAAGCAAGAAAGGAAAGGGAAAAGGAAAGAAAAGGAATATGGAGGTAAAAGTCATTCTGATGAGGTTCTAGTCATAAATGAGGAACATGTTATTGAATAATGGTGAAAAGGCAGTTCTTGATATAACATAGCAAATAGCTTGGATGAATTGTGTTCATTTTCTAGTGTTTTATGAAAGATAGAACTTGTGAGTGATGAAATTTGATATTTAGCTTAGGATATTTCCAAGCAAACTGTTGAAGGGACAGCTTGGTTCCTCCTGACCAGTACCACGCAAGAAGAGAGAAATAAATTGGAAAAAAAAGAATTGTTAACAAAAACAAAAACAAAAAACAACCCAGAACTTAAAAACTTGGGAAATTCAGGGCCAGCAGGTGTTGTAGTGGTTAAGATGCTGAACTCCCACATGGCGATCACAGTTAGAGTCCCAAGCCTGGTGACTTAAAAATCATGCTAGGTGTGTGTGCATGTTTGCCCAATATCCCAGAGGCAAACAGAAGACAAGGGATTGCAGCATGGTCATCCCACCTGGGGGGTGATTTTTCACTTTCTCTCTCTGGCAAAAGCATATGCCCTACGGAAAAAAAACCTTAAAAACTAAAAAAAAATTTTTAAAAATACTTGGAAAATTCTTTCTGAAGAGGACACTAAGGGTATGATGAACCAGTGGTTTGATAAGGAGATTAGTGTGAATGTGAATTATGGACTTAGCCACCTCAACAGAAGCTAGGAATAGAAATGGGATTCTACCAACAGAAATGCTGACAATTGCAACTAACAGAAAGAGAGAAAATGGGATGGAATGACAGAAGGCTCTGAATGTGTGCTATCCTCCAAGAAAAGGAATGGAATTTCTCAAAGGTAATTTGGAGGTCAAGGCCACCTCCCTGGTTTCAGTAGGCCAGATCGCCTCCAAATGAAGACACTGCGGCCTAATTCCTGTCTGGCAGAGACCTGGGGGCATAACTCTTGGCCAGCAGAGCTACCGGGGCAGGATCTCTGGAGGAAGAATTTTGCAAAGGATGAATCATATCTCAAGTCTCTCCCATATCTGATTTAGAAGGTATGTAGCCTTTGAACTTCAGACATTAGAGTTGATGCTGAAAATAAGTTAAGGCTTTAGAGATGGAATTAATGTGTTTGGCATATGAGAAGGACATGAATTTTGAGGAACTGGGGTGGAGTGATATGAACTATATGTATGTGTCTCCCCAATAATGATATGTTAAAAACTTTAATTCCCAGGACCAGCAGTTGGCGTAATTTTAATGGCTATGTCGCTGGACTCCCATGTAGTCGACCACAGTTCACGTTCCAGACCCAGTGGCTTAAACTCATGCCAGGTGTGATCCCAAGAGGAGAATGGAGGAGAAGGGATTGCAGCGTGGCCATCCTCGCTGGGGAGTGATTTCTCGCTTTCTGTCTCTCTGTCTCTCTCTGTCTTTCTGGAGAGTGCATGCACCCTATAGCAAAAACCTCTCAAAAAAAATAAAAAAAATAAAAACTTTAATTCCCAGTGTGATGGAGAAATAAATGTTGTTTAGACCACCTGATCTATGGTATTCTTGTTATAGCAGCCTGAACTAAGACAGATATTAGTGAAACACAGTTGTTTCAGCAATTTTTTAAAAAGCACACAACAGGGGCCAGCAAGTGGCATGGTGGTTAAAGGCGCTGGGCTCCCACATAGCCAACCACGGTTCAAGTCTCGGACCTGGTGGCTTGCTTTCTCACTTCCTCTCTCTCTCTGTTTCTCTCTGATCAAACTGGAAAATAATAATGATAATAATAATAAATAAAAAGTTAAAATAAAAAATAATTCTTAAAAAAAAAAAGCACACAACAGTGAAGACAAATCTTAAAAATATGGTACTAGGTGTACAAAGTTAGATTTCTCAAAATATCTTCTCTATATTTCCATTTATTTGAAGTTCTATAATTTCCAAAACAAATCAAATGTATGTGATAGAAATCAGATCAACGGTTGCTTTGGAAGTATAGGGTAGAATTAACTGGAAAGGAGTACAAGGAAACTGGCTTGGAAACAGAAATGCTCTATATCTTACTCAAGATAGTCATTCACCAAACTCTGTTGAACTCGACAGGTATGACCGGTACCTTTGGGGCCAACAGGTGGCGTGGTGGTTAAAGGTGCTGAATTCCCTTATGGCCGACTGCAGTTCAAGTGCTGGACCTGGCGGCTTGCTTTCTCACTTTCTCTTTCTCTCTCTCTCTCTGTCTCTGTCTGGTCAAGTTAAAAATAATAATATCAAGTGGAAATAACTAAATAATTCTTTTTTAAAAAAAAGGAAATGTGTGCCTTTAACTGTATAATGAAGAAAAAGTTCATGGGAAAAAATAGGATTAAATTATGAGTTTATTTTGTTGCAAAAAAATTTTTGAAATCCATGTATAGTTTTTGGGAGAGTATGCATTTCCACGAAGTTTTTGAAGATTTCTCTTATGTATATGATATCTCAATAAACACAACATATATGTGTGCGCACTCACTCATGTGTGTATCTATCTTTACTCCTTTTTCATTCCTCCTTTGAGAAGATACAAGATCTAGAAATTAGGGAATACAATCACAGAGAAATGCAAGGCGATTCCAACAAAGACAGCAGAACAGGTCTCAGAATGGCAGGTAGAACAGGGGCCTGCATGAGGGAAGCATCCGAGAAACTAACAGATAGAGCACTTCATGAGGAAGCCTGCGGTCGTCTCTTGGGGAAAGTTGTACCGAAAGGTAAGTAAAAGATGCGAGAAAGAAAATTAAAAGCAAAAGAAAAGCAACCATTAACATAGGGGGAGTGGAGAGGTAAGAAAAGCAGCATGATCACAGTACTCTACAAGGTTCAGCTAAGAACACAGAGAGTCTTCAAAACTGTTTGGTGTGGGGGGACCAGCAGTTAGTGTAATGGCTATGTTGCTGAACTCTCACATAGTCGACTGCAGTTCGAGTCCCGGACCCGGTGGCTTAAACTCATGCCAGGTGTGTATGCATGCGTGCCCAAGATCCCGAGAGGAGAATGGAGGAGAAGGGATTGCGGCATGGCCATCCCCCCCCGGGGGGGGTGATTTCTCACTTTCTGTCTCTCTGTCTCTCTCTGTCTTTCAGGCAAGTGCACATACCCTACAGCGAAAACCTCTCAAAAAAAAAAAAAATTGTTTGGTGTGGGGAGCAGCCTTTGTGGCATGGTAGGTAGTGTACTGAACGGCAGAGCTGGAAACCATGTGCTGACTATGGTTTGAGTCCCTGGTCCAGTGCCTGAAAACACACTGGGCATGCATGTGTGCACCCAGAATCATGGTGACCTAGAGGACTGGAGGAAGAGGAATTCAGCTTGACTAAGCCCTGTGGAGGGTACTTCTCTCTCTCCCTCTCTCTCGTGGACATTCATGTGCACACACTATCATGAATAAAATAAGAAGAAAGCTCATGGGGGAGGCGCAGACGGGCACAATGGTAAAAATGAAATTCTCTGCAAGTCAATCCCATGTGGGAACTTTGCTGGTTTAAGCCTGGAGACCTCCCTGAATGTGCCAGGCACATGTCCGCCCATGATCCAAGACTGGCTGTGGCTGTGAGTGGATCACAGTATCAAAACCCTGTTGTGCTCTGGGGGCTGGCAGATGGCATGGTGGTTAAGGACACTGGACTCCCACATGGGTGACCTTGGTTCAAGTCCCAGAACTAGTAGCTTGCTTTCTCACTTTCACTCTCTCTCTCTCTGTCCCTCTCTGGTCAAATTAAAATAAATACATAAGTAAGTAAATAAAGTTAAATAAAATAATTCTTAAAAAACAAAACCTGTT
Organism: Tupaia tana; assembly: GCA_026018925.1. Classification (NCBI taxonomy): domain Eukaryota; kingdom Metazoa; phylum Chordata; class Mammalia; order Scandentia; family Tupaiidae; genus Tupaia; species Tupaia tana. The sequence goes on along the minus strand of JAKSZU010000013.1, from coordinate 10,816,120 downwards.
GGGTGCTCTCTCTCTCTCTTATACACTCACACACATTTTACCAATGTGCTGCTTCCTGACCTCAAACCCACCTTTAATTTAAGAGCAGTTTTGGGGCCGGCATACCTACCTGGACATGACTTGTGAACTGCATCCCAATTTCAGAAGTACTAACATGTGAAGAGCCATGTGCTCAGCTGAGGGATACTTTCAGGACCCTGAGGTTTTGCTTTTTGCCTTCTTCCAGGCCGCCCCCCTTGGCCTGTATTTTTGTACAGCTGCTTGAGTGCCTGGGTACTGCCCAGAGTCCCACCGCAGGGCAGGCCCGCAGGCCCTCATCCCCGACGCTGTACTGAGTGGCGGCTCCCAACAGCTCTCACCTGAGGGACTCTGGGCGTTGCCACTTTCCCAAGTTCATGCCCCCTCCCCTGGGACAGCTTGCATCCAGTGAGTGAGCCAAGGAGGGTAGGACAACGCAGCGCTCTGAGGGCTGGTTCGCTCCAGCGCTGCCCCTGGCATCGGCGGAGGACTCTGCTGAGACACCTTGCAGCTCGGCTTCCCCATCACGTCCAGTTCACAGTGGTTCATCCTGAGCACACCCCCACTTCACCATCAGGAGGCAAACCTCACGGGGGTCTCCTGCACCCCAGCCAGGACAAGGGCTAATTTCAGCCTTTCGCCTTTCCCTTCGGGTTCGAAGTATTTAGGAGATTGGGCCTGAGGAATCATCGGTTTTAGTGTGGAAATGAGCCCTGTCTTCTAACACCCCCCAGCCTGTGCCCGTCGGTTTCTGGGCCTGGCCAATCACGAGCCGCCTGCTTCACGGAGACACGGGATTTCTGCACATTGCTTCCTGGCCTCCAGCCGCCTCTGCCTCATCTGTGAAATGGGATGATTGCGCAAGAGACCTGCTCGAAGGCGTTCAGGCCCGGCCTGGGACATGGCAGGGGCTCGTTCCTACCTGTCCCTTTGTCCTGTGCCCGGCTTCAGGTCGCGGAATGCCCCAGTCCTCTGCCCTGACCTGCTTCTCTTAGAACATTCTTCGAGGCAGGGAAATGAGCTCGGCCTTGGTTCCGCACGCCCCAGGGGGCAGCGGACTCCACCCGGAGCCCACAGAGAGGGGAAGGGTGCAGCGGGCGTGCGGAGGGGGGCAGCCTGGGCTCTCACCCCAGCCCCAGGGGAGACGCCTCTTTCAAAGGACCAAGAGGCGAGGTGGGAGAGAGCTCAAGCTGCCTCCGGTTCCCTTGGGAACTAGGGGAGTGTCGCGATGTGTTCCTTTTCTGCGCTCAGCTGGGAAAGAGCTGGTGGGGACTTTTCACTTCTGAGCGGAGCGCGAATTTCGTCCCTCCCGCCCCGCCCCACCCACCGCCACAGCCCACCAGTTCTCTGGCAGCCCGGGGTAGCAGTTCGGGCCTTTCTTTCCGCACACAATTGACGCCGAGGGCCTGAGTCTGGCCCATTCAGACGCCTCGCGGAACACTGTTTTTGTCTCCGCGTCCTCAGCTTCCAGAAACACAGTCTTTTCCAGCAGAGGCAAAAACCCAACTGGCCTGTGCTGTCCTAGGGCTGCTGTTTGGGGGTCAGCCCGTGGAACGGCGTTTTCTATCACTGCAAAATTTCACATTTCAAATTCTTTTCCACCGGAGCTGCTATCGACGCTGAGCTCTGGCTCCTTTTTTTTTTTTTTTTTTTTTCGCGAATGCTGAAAGGTTCGATTCTTCCATCTATCCATCAACAAATCTCATTGAATGATGGTGCTCAGTGACCCAGGATGCCACTGGAGACAAAACACACCATACATATTTTCTGGTCTCCCTGGAAAATTAGTGCAAACACTTTCATCACTGCAGAGCAGGAAAATATGCACGGAGCGGTGAAGATCTGCTTTGTTTTTTTGTTTTTCTAAGAGGAGATTTCCCCCTCCTTCAAACAGTGAAATTTATATTGTTCTTTGTCCGCAAATTAACCAGCTAAGTAGAATTCCTGAGCGTCTCTCACCCTCTCTGCAACCAAGGCTCTTCTTTCTCTCGGTGTGTAGTCACACATATTCTATCCAGATCCGGAATCAGGCCTTTCCTCCTCCATGCTGTTTGAAATTCATTCCATTTTTTCCGGATGTGTAAAAAGTAGCACTTTAAATATTTTAACTCCGCATTTTTTTTTTTTTTCCCCAGAGAAATTTTTACTATAGGGCACAAGTTCTCATTAGAGATACAGAGAGACAGAAAGTGGGAAATCACCTCCCGGGGATGATGGCCATGCCGTAATCCCTTCTCTTCCTCCATTCTCCTCTTGGGATTTTGGGCACGCATGCACACACATGTGCCTGGAGTGAGTTTTAAGCTGTTGATCTGGGACTTGAACCACAGTTGACGACATGGGAGTCCAGTGATGTAACCATTATGCCATCTGCTGGTCCCTTAACGTGCATTCTTACCTTGGCTGGCTTTTTTTTTTTTTTTAAGTGTTTTTGTTTGTTTTTGTCATAGTTTGCTCACTAGAGAGAGACAGAGAGACAGTGAGAGATCACCTCCCAGTGCAGATGGTCACTACAATCCCTTCTTCTCCATTCTCCTGGGATTTGGGGCACACATGCCCATACACCTGACGTGATTTTTCAAACTGCCGGGCCCAGGACTTGAACCGTGGTCAACCATGTCAGAGCCCAGTGCCTTAAGCATCACACCACCTGCTGGCCCCATTAGCTAGCTGGCCTCTTTTTAACCTCCATTTTAAAAGATCCTCTTTTTTTCTTTTTTCTTTTTTTTTTTTTTTTTTTTAATGAACAGTCTGTTTTTGATTTGGTGGGAAACTGGCTGGGTCTCACTCAGCCCTTTCTCTCCTGTTGAATTCTCACTTTCTGAAGCGAGATCATCTCTGGGCCAGCCTTGTAGCCTAGTGGTTAAGGAAAGCAGGTCCCATATGGCCACCGTGGTTCGAATCCTGACCTTATTGGCTTGGAAAACACTCCCGGTACACGTGCATACAGTTCTCAAATCCTGACAGGATGGAGAAATAGAGAAGGAATTGTGGTGTGCCCATGCCCCCCCACTGGGAGTGTTTTCTCCATCTCTCTGCCTCTTGGTCTCTATCTAGCAGACACACATGCCCTATAGCAATTAATTAAAAAAAAAAAAAAAAAAAAAAAAAAAAAAAGAAGAAGAAGAAGAAGAAGAAAAAGAAATGTGTTCTCATTCTCTGAAGTGAAGTGGAGAAGAACCAGGAGCTCCCGCTTCCTGGCAGCCTTCACATGGCTCTCTGGGAAGTCTCCCTCCGTTCAGTACAGTGATCCACTACACAAAAGTGGTGCTTGAATGCTTAAGATGAAAATGTTTGGTACCGGGTGGTCTATTTCAAACAGTTCCCATATGATGCAACACAACTTGAAAAGGAAACTCTTTCAAATGAGTCACCATTTAACTATAATAATTAGCATTTGGGAATCTTGCTTAGAACACCCAGCAGAAGACTATTTTACTGATTTCTTAAGAGTTTCCACACTGTGGCTGGGGCCTTAATCAGGACAAGGCATTAGAGACCAACATCCGACTGTATTTGTATGCGTTTGGAGGAGAGGCACTCAAGTTTAACAGCAGTTCAACGGAAATGGACTTAAGGAATTTAGAAGACTTCAATTCAGATAAGCCATCAGGGAGACCTTGTTCCTCAGGCAGTGAAATGTTGGGGTGTATTAATAAAAGTATAATATTTTTTCTTTTCTCTTTACTTTTTTTTTTTGAGAGGTTTTTGCCATAGGGTGCGTGCGCTTGCCAGACAGAGAGAGACAGAGAGACAGAAAGCGAGAAATCACCCCCCAGGGGGGATGGCCACACCGCAATCCCTTCTCCTCCATTCTCCTCTCGGGATCTTGGGCACGCACGCACGCGTGCCTGGGGTGAGTTTTAAGCCACCAGGTCCAGGACGCAAACTGCGGTCGACTACATGGAAGTCCAGCAACATAGCCATTATGCTAACTGCTGGTCCCCAATAAAAGTATAATATTTTGAACAAAGAAGTGATCCTATTGTACACTTTATTGGTCAGGCTGCCCCTGGAGTGGCTTTTTTTTTTTTTTTTTTTTTTTTTTCAGTTATAGGTGATACATTTTTAAAACAGATTTTTTTTTTTCATTTTATGAGATAAAGGAGAAAGAGAGGGAAGGGAGAGAGACACAGAGAGGTGTTTTTGGCAGGGTCCAGGTGTGTTAGGATCCTCCTGTCCCCAGCTTTCCAATCAGCCAGGATTATAGGCATGCACAAGGATTTGCTCAGGCTGGGCCAGGAATTGAACCAGGGCTTCCAGTGGCTTTCAGCAGATATCTGTGTGCCACTGCAGCTGGACCTAGAAATACATGTGAACAAGCCAGAAAGCCTCCAAGGACAGCGTGAGTAATAATGGCTCTGGAAGCCATGCAGAATAATCTAGAACAGGAATCTGCAGTAGACAGAGTTGGGGTGCTGTCCCAGCTCTATAACTTACCAGCTGTGACTTTGGACAAGGTAGCTTTTTCTCAGTATCCTTACCAGCAGATGGCATGGTGGTTAAAGTGCTGAACTCCCACATGGCCAACTACAGTTCAAGTCCTAGACTTGGCAGCTTGAAAATCAAGCCAGATACATGGGCATGTGTGCCTGAAATCTCAAGAGGAGAATGGCGGAGAAGGAATTGCAGTATGGCCATCCCCCAGGGGGATGACTTCTCAATTTCCCTCACATTATCTCTCTGGCATGCACATGCACCCTATGGCAAAAACCTGAGATAATAATAGCAATAATGATGATGATGATGGTGGTTGGGGTGGCTGGATCTCACATGGTCAACTACACAGCTCGAGTCTGAGGCCTCATGGCTTGAAAACCAGGCCAAGTGCACCTGCATGTGTGCCCAGTCCCAAGAGGAGGGAGAGATGGAGGAGAGGGGATTGCAGCATGGCCATCTCCCCTGGGGAGTGTGTTCTCACTCGCCGCCTCCCACCCCCGCCCCGGCTTTGCTATAGTCTGCCCTATAGCAAACTGAGTAATAATAATGATGATGATGATGATACCCTTGTAATGGGATTACTCTGAGGATTGAGTAAGATAATTCATGTATAGTTTGTGGCAGAGTATCGGGCATAGCACCCACTCAATAAATATTAAATATTATTATTAAGGTTGGCAACAAAAATATTCAATATAAAACTATCTTATGGTTATACACCATTTCCACAGCCATTTGTCGGGACAGGGATTGAATGAGGGCCTCCTGTATGGCTTCCGGCCTCCCAAGTGGGAGAAAGTCATTATGTCTTCTAATGTTCACATTTGATGTGTGTTAGGCATGACGATTTGTATTTTCAGAAGAGGAGAACTCCAGCGTCATCGGCCCTGAGCGGGCCTTTCCCTTACACTCAGCTGGCTGGGCACCAACCCCCGATGCCTCCGCCATTCAGTCCTCACAGCCTGGCCTCCGGGTAGGTCTGTTCCTGAGGAGGAGGCTATGGACGGCCCAGAAGGAGAGTCTCTTATGGTGGATCTGGCCACTCTTCTTGCCTCTAGTCAGCCCAGCATTTTGGAAACAGCTGCGTCTAAGTGATGATTAAGAGTCCTGTGGGCTGTTGTCCATGCTTACTGCCTTGAGAAAGGAGACACCCCCCTCCCCCAACTGAAGAGCAGTGTAGCCTTGAGCAAGCGATGTTACTCCTCTGCATACCAGTCCCTCATCAGAAAAGGAGATGGGATGGCTCCAGGGCACAGTGGTAATAAGCTGCTCAAGAGAAGCCAGATCCCACGTGGTGACTTCGGTTCCAATTTCCAGCCTGGTCCACCTGTAACATGCCAAGAAGTGCATGAGTCCAAGATCCCACAGGTCAGAGGGTGGGAGAAAGAGGACTGCAGCGTGACTAGACTCTGTAGAGAGTGCCTGTCTCTCTCTCTCTCTCTCGCATGTGCAAGGCATGTACTCTATCATGAATTTTGAAAAAAGAAAGAAAAAAGAAAAGGAGAAACCCTTCCAATGTAGGCAATTCATGAACTGAAATGTGTAAGCAAAGCACGTGGAAGTCCTTGGGGAGGGGGGAAACTAGAAGACACCCACAACAGCATTGTAAAGTAATTTCAAAGCAGATGATACTAGTGTTTAAACATCAAAAACGCTCTAAGGCCGGGCTACATTAAACACGTAGACTGTGTAAGAGTCCCTGGGCAGATGGTCTCCGTGAGACATGCATAAACAAAATGGCCACTGGGTCCAGAAACTTTACCTGCAGTAGAGGCCCCTGCCCGTCCCGCAAGCCCAGAGCCTTCCCACACTTGCTTTCTCACTTTTCTCTCTCTCACTTTCAACAGCCTGGCTCCCCAGGTCCCAGGGTGATGGCTTACCCCCAAAACAAGGCAGGCAACATTCCCCCAATACCCACCTTCGTTCGGGGACTCTCTGGACTTCTCCGGTGTCTCAGCCTTTCACCCTCCCTCAGCCCTTTTCCACATCAGCTTTAGGTACTCCTGTCTTCTGGCTTAAGCCCTGGTCCCTAGGAACCCTCCTAGGTCAGCCCCGCATTCCTGAAGCAGGGAACAAGGGATTCAGTGCCACTCTGCACCTTCACCTTAGATGGCGCCTCGTGGGCACTGAGTCTTAGAGCTGAGATCTGAGCCTTAAAGTGAGGTCTAGCCATCGAGGAAAGAACAGCTTCTTATTTAGGTGGGGGGGTGTGCCCATGGGTGCACATGCACATGTAAGTGGGAGAGGGGGAGAGAGAGAGAGAGAGAGAGAGAGAGATGAACTATGTGTCACTTTAAATATGTCAACATCCCAGCAGGTGGTATGGTGGTTAAAGTACTGGACTCTCACATAGTTGACTGCAGTTCAAGACCTGCACTTGGCGACTTGCTTTCTCACTTTGTCTCTCTCTGGTGAGTGCACATGCCCTACAGCAAATTTAAATAAATAAATAAATTAAATAATTACTTAAAACAACAACAAAAAGCAAATGCATTGATATCTTTTCAGGTGGGGCAAGGCTGTATCAACACTGTGTTATAGAACCAAGCATATACTATGGAATAAAAATGGAGACAGTCAAAATTCATCAGTCCATTCTTGTAAAAAATTTTTTAGAAGTTGAGACCAGCAGTTAGTGTAATGGCTATGTCACTGGACTCCCATGTAGTCGACCACGGTTCGAGTCCCGGACCCAGTGGCTTAAACTCACTCTGGGCACATGTGTGTGTGTGCCCAAGATCCCGAGAGGAGAACGGAGGAGAAGTGATTGTGGCGTGGCCATCCCCCCTGGGGGGGTGATTTCTCGCTTTCTGTCTCTCTGTCTCTCTCTGCCTGTCTGGCGAGCGCACGCGCTCTATAGCAAAATCCTCTCCAAAAAAAGAAAAAAAAAGAAAAGAAAGAAAGAAAGAAAGAAAGAAAGCAAGCTAGCTAGCTCACACCGAGCATGTGTGCGTGTGTGCCCAAAATCCTGAGAGGAGAATGAAGGAAAAAGGATTGCAGTGTGACCATCCCCCCAGGGGATGGTTTCACGCTTTCTGTCTATCTTTCTCTGTCTCTCCAGCAAGTGCGTGTATCCTATAGCAATAGCAAAATCTCTCTCTCTAAAAAAAAAAATCCTACTGGGCCAACTGTCACCTAGTGGTTAAGATGGCTGGATCCCATATGGCCAACTGTGTGACTTGAGTCCCAGACCTGGTGGCTTGGAAAACATGCCAAGCATGTGCATGTGCATGCCCAAAATCTCAAATGGAAGGAGAGATGGAGGGAGAAGGGTGTGGCGTGACCATGCCCCATGGGCATGCTTTCTTGATTTCCCACTCCTCACTCTCTCTGACTCTCTCCATTGAGAACATGTGCCCTATGGCAAACTAAAAAAAAAAGTTCCCAATTTCCAGGGCTGGACAATGGTGCAGCAGTAAAAACATTACATCCGGCAACACTGACCCACATGGGAAAGTTCCAGGTTTGTGTTAGAGAGCTCCCTAAGTACACTGGGCATGTGCATGTCCATGATCTGTGGCAACTGAAGCATCAAGACCCTGTCTGGGGTGCTGTCTCTGCTTTCTCTCATTTTTTCACTCATGGGAAAAATAATAAAATAAAATAAAATAAAATAAAATAAAATAAAATAAAATAAAAAGAATGTCCCCAATTTCTCAAAGATGATGAGTTGGCAGAACCTGTCAGTGTCAATCCAGCATCCATTCTCTCCATCTTCATTACCACTATGATTTTGTTGGGGCAGCACTGGACCCAGAAAGTACTCAGCTTCCTTTGCAGCCAGGGGTAGTCACACCGCCCAATTCTAATTGATAAGATCTGAGCACTGAGTGGAGTTTTAACTTTACTATTTTGTTCTTATTACAATTTCCTTCTATTCTATGCCTGCGGTAATAGGAAAAGGTTGTATGCAGTATGAATTCCAGCATTTTTCTACCTAAGAAAACTTTAATACGGGACTGAAGATCATGAAATCCAGGTGGACGAACACCTGGAAATAGTGTAAGAGCAGGATCCCTACTTAATAAGGTTCAACATCCTTTTGCCCTTCTCATGAAAGTGTGGGATTGTGGTTAGACCCCACCTTTGGAGGTCTTTTCAATTGATCTAGACAAAGCAATGAAGTAGACCAAGAGAAGGGAGGCAAGTGAGGTGTGAGTCTTTTCCTCTCCTAAGTTCGCTAATTCTGAATGTCACAAAGGTCCTTTGTTTAAGCATACTGTGCGTTCCAAGCAATTCCTGGAATTTTTTAAATGGCTTCCATTTTCCTGGAGGAGAAGCCTGTAATGTTCTGCTTGGCTCTCTGCCTTTACAGCCTTCTCCTGGAGTCACTTAGCCCCCAATTTGTAGGTTCAGCCCTACCCCCAACCCTAAGGCCACCCTTGTCCCCAGGAAGGGGAAAATAAGTCAACCCAAACTCTCCTGCCTCTGACTTCTCTAGTCACCTGGCACATTTCAACAGGCAAGGATCAGGGCCAGATGGTGGTGCAGTGGTAAAACATGGCACTCTGTGAGGGAAGGTTCTGGGTTCGCATCCAGGGACCTCTCTGAGTATGTTGGGCACCCACATGCCCGCGATCTGGCACTGACTGAGTATGGGGAGTAGATTGTGGTACCAAGACCTTGTTGGGGTGTTTGTGTGTGTCTCTCTCACTCACTCACTTCTGGAGTAAATAAACAAACTAAAAAAAAAAAAAAAAAAGAAAAGCAAGGATACCTATTAGTCTCCGGTAGAGATGAGTATTTACTTCTAGGGACAAGATAAGAAAAAAAAGAAAGGAAAATAATTGTATTTATTTACTACAGCCTGCTTGTAGATATAAACAAAGATGAAGTCCTTGGGAAAAAAAAGTGCTCCAAAAACACTTGTCCAAGTATTAGTACTCCTAGGTGATCAAGGTATTTAATATGTAGGGTCCTTCTGCTTCCAGTTGGTCAAAGCTTAGGAGATCTTTTAAGATTTATTAAAATTTTCCAGGAAATTATGATCGCCAAGACATGGAACCAACCCAAATGCCCACAAACAGATGAATGGATTGAAAAAGTGTGGCACATATACTCTGTGGAGTACTACTCAGTCATAAAATTCCTGGAGCCCTGGAATTTGATAGAAAGTGGTCAGATATGGAGGATCTATTGCTGAGTGAAGTAAGCCAGGATATGAAAGAAAGATATTGTATGTATCCACTTAATATGTATCGACTATCTGAACTTTATGGTAGAGATCGAAATATTGGAAGGCATAAAAGCAGTGAAAATAGTTAGTGATGATAAAACAGTGTGGAACAGGGCAGGAGAAGAGAAGAGTATGGAGAAGGATAGCAAGAGAACAAATAGGGAGGCATGACATTAGTGGGATTCAGATATGGTTTATTACCTGTAGATGATGGCTTGTATAGTATTCTCAAACTGGACAGGTCTGAGAAGTATTTCATGTTGGGTAAAGTCATCTTACAAGCAAAATGATAAATAGCAATTGATTGTTTAAAAAAATAATTGGAGTAATAATAATAATAATCTGGAAAAAAAATGAAAAGCTATTGGATGATGATGGGGATTTTAATGTCTTTGTATTGACTAATATGAATGGTATTCCTTCTGGAAAAAGAAATGTAATACACTGTAAAGTTATATGTGATTCAATGTAATATAAACAAGATTATGATAATAATAAAAAATGTTTTAAAAACATTTCCAGGAAACATCCCACTGAAAGAGGGAAAAAAAATACAACTTACAGGGACCAGCAGTTTAGCATAATGGCTATGTCACTGGACTCCCACGTAGTTGACCACGGTTCGAGTCCCAGACCCGGTGGCTTAAACTCACGCTGGGCATGTGTGCGTGTGTGCCCAAGATCCTGAGAGGAGAATGGAGGAGAAGGGATTGCAGCGTGGCCATCCCCCCTGGGGGGTGATTTCTCACTTTCCTTCTCTCTGTCTCTCTCTGTCTGTCTGGCAAGCGCACGCGCCCTATAGCAAAAACACTTCTCAAAAAAAAAGAAAAAAAAATACAACTTACAAAAATTCCCAAAGCCTCCACCATACAACCCTTAGTATAGAGCATCTTCCTTTAAAAGCTTGCACATTTACATACTCTCCCATTTTTATTCAGGCTGTCAAACTGCTATTTTTTTTTTAACCTAAGAAAAGTAATTTGATGAAATTTAATAGCCCTAATGAATTAAGCAGAGGAAAATGCAGAAGGCTTTAATAACAGCAAACCTATTGAAATGAAAGAGCCTATACATTGTTCTACTGACAGACTTACTAGCAGAGCAAACCAGATATAGGTTGCCAAGAGAAGTTCAGCTTGTAAATTCTAAGAAAAGAGTATACTGCCAGGCTCTGCTGGGCTGCTATTTCTTCATTAAAATGCACTGTCAATCAGGTTGAAAAGAAATGTCTAATTAACACCATAGGGCACCAAAAATTTAGCATCAGAAACTCAGCCGCCATCCCTCTTTAAGACTGTATCTCTCTGATTGCCTTCTTTCCACCCTTCCCCCTCACCGTTGCTCCTTCCCCATATTTTACTTGCTTCTGATCAAAAGCATCAGAGAAATTACAAAATGTACTGCATTACACAATCCCCTCTTTTTAGCTGCGAACCAACTAGAACTACAGTTTCTAGCAGCAGCCCTTCTGTTTATGTCCTGCATTTATGGAGGATCCAAACACAAGGGAACATAAAGAAAACCAACAGGTCCTATCTCAAGAACTCCCCTTTCGAGATATAGAAGAATTAGAAGAGTTCTAGCTTGGGGATAGTCAAATATTGGCTTCACCACTAACTAGTTTCTGTGACTTTGGGGATATTCCTTCAAACTGCTGAGTCCCATCTATGACACTCATAAAATAGGAGTAAGTAAGGTCTCATCAGCCTACTTCAAGGATGGGTTAAGACAGGGTGTCTCTAAGGGCTTTGTAATAGTTAATGCCCTATGTCTCTTTAGTTCATTTACATATATATATATATACATTTTTTAGTTTTTGCTATTGGATGTGTGTGCTTTCCAGAAGAGACAGAGAGAGATAGAGAGATAGAGAGGGGGAAAGTGAGAAATAACCCCCATCCCCGGAGGGGGAGACCACGCTGCAGTCCCTCCTCTCTCAGGACTTTGGGCACTCATGCCTGGCATAATTTTCAAGTTCCAGGTCCAGGACTTGAATCAACCCTGTGGGATCCAGTGCCTTAACCTCCATGCCACCTGCTGTCCCTAAGGTCCATGTCTTTAGGCTAGCTACCTTCTTGCATCCTGATGCCTCTTGAAGGGTCATGGTCCTTGAGTTTTCCTCTGTGTCCATTGCTCATGCCCTGGTCATCGGGATGGAGAGGAAACTGAGAATGAACCAGCGACTGGATTTGGGGGAAGTTGTAGGAGAAAGGAATATAAGACATTAGTCAAAGACTCTAAGGCTTAGTCTAGGATCCTCCCCAACCCCTCCACATCCAGGCCCCAAATACTATTGATTTCTCCATCACAATACCTGATGCCTCCCCTACTTGGACATATTCTTTTTACTCTCATCACTTTCAGGATCACACACTGCCATGAAATTTCCAATTGATCTTGATGCTACCCTCTTCCCTTCAGACCCTTGTACACATGGCCACCAGACTGGCCCTAGTTAAACCCCACTTAACTTACGTCAGTTTCGCCGCTTGAAGGTTTCACTGGTTCCACTGTGTTTATGCACAAAAATCCACGAGCCCTTAAAGTTCTGCGATCTGGTTTGCAGACTTATTTCCTGTCATTTCCTTTTGAAGTCTCTTGTTCCTTAAGTGTACTTTTAATAGCCTCTTTTATTTCTTCAACTATTTTCAACTAATTGCAGGTTTTGTGTGTGGTCATGTTAATGTTTGATGTCTTTGCTGGTCTGGTTCTACTGTTTGTTGTTTAGCTGACTCTTGTTCAGAGTACCTTGTTTGCTCATATGTTCTCTGAATTTTTATTTTTTAAATTTTTTAACTTAAAAAATTTTTTCTTCACTGTGACTATAGCAATAACTAAAGAAATGATTTGAGGCCTGGGTTTAGGGTATAATTCCCATAGAGGATTTCAGTTTGCATCTGCCATGCATCTTGGGCACTACTGACCCTAGTTCACCTGGAATTAAATTCTTTGCTTGACATGGAAAGCGTGAATTTGGACCATGCTCGTTCTTAAGGGGCTGGCCTGTGGTTGATGAATTCTAGTGTATCAGTCGGGTTCTCCAGAGAGACAGAACCAATAGGACATGTATAGAGATATATGACAAAGAACATATTGCAGGGATAGGCGCGAGGGATTACGGCAGCCGACAAGTCCCACCACAGGCCCTCTGCCTGCTGGAGACCCTGCCGTGCTGGTAGCATGGCGCAGTACAAGTTGAATAGCCTCAGAGGCAGAAAGCCTGAGAACCCAGGCACACACTGGTGTGAATCCTAGAGTCCAAAGGAGGGAGCACCTTGAGATCTGATGTCCAAGACAGTGGAATAAAATCTATTTACTCTCCTCCAAGAGATCCATAGTCTTCTGTTTTCTCCAGGCCCCTTGTTGACTGGATGACTCATCCATAATATGAATGGATTTTCCTCACCTAATTTACTCAGACTCATGTGTTAATTTCCTCTAGAAATACCCACCAGACACACCCAGGATAATGTTTTATCCGGTTTCTAAGTATTCCTCAGGCTGTCAAGTTGGCACCAAAACACTAATCATTCAAACTCAGAATTTTTTTTCCCCTGAGTAAAAGCAAAAAGATGGCAAAATTTCTTTGAAAGTCCCTTTGCAGGGGCAGGTTTTTGTCACACATTGAAGGTGTGTTTATATAGGCTTATCTGGGAGGCTCCAATCTGACTTCATTTGTCCCGTGCCAGTCCTGTACAGCCCTTTAAAACCCATGCTCCAGGCAACCAAAGGCCCAGGGAGCAATGGCCGACTTCCAAGACATTAAAGGTTTAGCAAGGTGGTGCAGTTTGTAGCAAATTGAACTGTAGAGCTAGAAGCCATATTGCTGACCATGGCTCAGATCCTTGGGTTGGCTTGCAAACACATCTGGTACATGCATGCTCTCCCTCTTTCTTATGGGATGCACATACTGTAGATCATGAATAAAATTAAAAAATAATAAAAATAAGTAAAAATTAGGGACCAGCAGTTAGCATAATGGCTATGTCGCTGGTCTCCCATGTAGTCGACTGCGGTTCACATCCCGGACCCGGTGGCTTAAAACTCACGCCGGGCGTGTGTGTGTGCGTGCCCAAGATCCCGAGAGGAGAATGGAGGAGAAGGGATTGTGGCGTAGCCATTCCCCTGGGGGGTGATTTCTCGCTTTCTGTCTCTCTGTCTCTCTCTGTCTGTCTGGCAAGCGCACGCGCCCTATAGCAAAAAAAAAAAAAGTAAAAAGTAAAAAGACATCTAAAAACAGTCAAGCATTTTTCAGGGCTTTGTAAGGGAATGATTCCCAGGACATCTACTCTAACGTAGTGCTATTACTTTTTTACAAGGCTTCTTGGATTGGATCATACAAACCACCTTTTCATGTTTCGAGCCTGCCATGCACACGGCAGATTCCTCACCATCGCTTCTTGCGTATTGTCTCTTTGGAATGGCATAACCACCCTCACCTACTCCCACTCGAAGCTTGTCTAAGCATTGCTCTTTTTTATAGGCCAGATCAAGGCTCACTTCCTTCATAAAGTCTTCCTCACTATCTCAGTTTTCTGTAGTCATTCCTAGTATACTTGGCTTACCCAGTGGTCACTTACCTGTGCTATAATGCTGTCTTATTGCACTATTTCTCTTTAATGGTTTCTAGTTATTATAGTCTTCCTACATGCCAAGCACAGAGTAAAGTCCTTTTTATATATTACATTATTTAACCTTATAAAAACCCTGAGAATTGAGGCCAGCAGGTGGCATTGATGGTTAAGGTGCTAGACTCTCACATGGCCAACCACAGTTCAAGTCCCAGACCTGGTGGCTTGTTTTCTCACTTTCTCTCTCTCTGTTCGCTTTGTCTCTCTTTGGTGGGTGCGCATGCCCTGTAACAAATTAAAATAATAGTAACAATAATAAATAACTCTTAAAAAACAAACAAACAAACAAAAGACCCCTGAGAGTTGACTCTAATCAGCACCCAGTTTGTTTGTTTGGGAGAGGCTTTTGCTATAGGGCCCATATACGCTCGCCAGAAGAGAGACAGAAAGTGAGAAATTACCCTTCATGGGGGATGGCCACGCTGCAATCCCTTCTCCTCCATTTTCCTCTCTGGATCTTGGGCATACACGCACATGCCCGGCATGAATTTAAGCCACCGGGTCTGAGACTCAAACCTTGGTCAACTACATGGGAGTCCAGCAACATAGCCATTATGCCATCTGCTGGTTCCAGTACCCAGTTTTTTAAATGAGAAAAATCTAGACTCTGAGAAGTTAAGTGACTTTCCCAAAGCAACACAGCTAGTAAGTGAATAGAATCCAAATTCTTATCCATAACCACTGGATTCCAAATTCCATCCTAAAAACACTAAACCAAACCACATTACATGTAAACTAACTAGGTAAGTTTCACATTTCGGTTTCACAGTCATATAGCTTGTTTTCTCAGGCTAGACAATATGCCTCATACATATTCTCAACATCTAGCACAAAATTATTTTCTCAACAAATATTAACGATTTCCTTATTAAATTCACATGTATCAAACCATCTACTTTGTGTCAGACAATACACTGGCTAGTCTTCATCTTACAGAAAAGAAGCAGGTAGGACCCCAGGAGTTCAAAAGCCAGCAACAGGGAACCGGCAGTTAGCGTAATGGCTATGTCACTGGACTCCCACGTAGTCAACCGTGGTTCGCGTCCTGGGCCCGGTGGCTTAAAACTCATGCCAGGCGTGTGTGCGTGCGTGCCCAAGATCCCGAGAGGAGAATGGAGGAGAAGGGATTGTGGTGTGGCCATTCCCCCCGGGGGGTGATTTCTCGCTTTCTGTCTCTGTCTCTCTCTGTCTTTCTGGCGAGCGCACGCGCCCTATAGCGAAAACCTCTCAAAAAAAAAAAAAAAAAAAAAAAAAAAAAAAAAACCAGCCAGCAACAGGACTTCCAGTTCTGCCAAGGTGAAGTGGCTCCACTCCTCCCAGGTCCTCCTCTTGCACTAAAAACTCTTTTGCACTAAAAACCCATGAACATAATACAACTGAAAAAGTATAGAAAGCCTCCAAAACAATGAAAGAAAAAGGCAGATGGCCTTGGGATCCTGGCACTTATGACTGACATGGCCATGGGTCCCTTCCAACCTGGAGTTACTACAAAGTGAATATGTACACACACTCGTGTACACACATGCACACACGCGCGCGCGCACACACACACACACACACACACATACACACATCTCAAAAGAAAATAAATAGCCTGATCCCTCTAGCTAAAGAATCAGGAAAATTGTGGCCTAATAATACGCCTTTTTGGCTAAATAAGAGGTTAATCTTCTGCCCCTTCCTTGTCCCAGAGAAGCAGGATTCCATGTGGTATCAGCAGGTCCAAGAGGGCAACTGATTTTCTATTTCCTGCCCTGCCGAATCAGGTACACTTATTCTTTTCCACCAGGATAGTGTCCGAGAAACCAGACTGACAACTGATCCGTCCATCTGGCAGAACCAGCTCTTGTTCCAATTCCTCCAGGAGTGTAGTGACAGCAAGTTCCAGAAGCAAATCCAGCCTCCACCCCCACTGAGCAGCAAGACTTAACAAGGTAGTGTGAAATAGGGCTTCAAACCACACCCCATGGCAGCAGGCCCAGTGGGGCAGCTGAGCCTCCTCCCCACGTGGTGTCACTCATGTATAAAGTGGTCAGAAAGCCTGGCTAGTTGGCACTCTGCTTCTCTGCACCACTGGAGTCTCTCAGGAGACCATAAGCTGCAGCAAAGTGGGGTCATTCGGCCCTCGACTCCCTTCTGCAGCACCAAAGGACCCAGGAGTGAGCTGATCCTCTTAACAAGATTTTTTTGTTTTGTTTTGTTTTTAGTTTTGCTTTAGGGTACAAGCACTCACCAGAAAGAGAGAGAGAGGAAGAGAGAGAGTGAGAAGAGAAGGTGAGAAATTACTTTCTAGAGGAAATGGTCACGATGGCTCTTCTCCACCATTCTCCTTGGAATTTAGGGCACGCACGCACATGCACCTGGCATGATTTTCAAGCCGCCACGTCTGGAACTTGGACCACTCAATCTGCCATGTGGGATCCAGTTGCCTTAAGTTCCATGCCACCTGCTGGCCCCTTAAGGATTTTTTAAATAGCCGTTGTAAAAATCAACAAGCAATTACGAAATCTCTTAAAACAAATGAAAAGTAGAAAAATCTCACCAAAGAAATAGACTTTCTGCTTAAAAATAAAAATGAAAGAAGTGAAAAATACAATAATCAAAATAAAATGATCTCTGAATGGAGTCAACAGTAGCAGAGATGACAGAGGGTTGGATCGGTAAACATGAGGACAAAATCAATTGAATTTACTCAATCTGAACATCACAGAGAACAGCAATTACAAAAAGAATGAACAGTCTCAGGGACCTATGGAACAAAAGAGCTAATAGCTGTGTCAGCAAAGTCCTAAAGGAGAAGAGAGAGTATGACTGAAACAATATTTGAAGAAATAGTGGCTATGGAAAATTCCCAAATCTGGTGAAAGACACAAACATACAGATTGAAGAAACTGAATGAATCTCAGAGAGGATACACACAATAAAATCTATGCCAAAGATTAAATTAATTCTTTATTAATAAATCAATTAAATTTCTGAAAACTAAAGACAAAGAATTGTGAAAACAGAGAGAAATAATGTATTACTTATAAGGAAAAGTCCATGGCCAGATTTTTAGCTTGAAACCATAGAGACCACAACATTTTTTTCAAGTATAGATATTCTTCCACTTATGATGGGGTGATATTCCGAAAAAACCCATCACCTCAGCTCTTGCAGCTATTATGTTGACATATTTTGTCATCATTCTTTGAATGACTGCAGGGTTGATTATGATACCCTATTTAATTTCTGGTTTCACTGCAGAATCCTACCAAACATGTAAAGAAGAATTAATAGAATTTTTGCACAAATCCTTTCATAAAACAGGACAGAGCACTTCCAAACTCCTTCTATGAGACTCGCTTGATGCCCAAATCAGACAAAGATAATAAACGAAAAGAAAACTGCACACCAATCTTTCTCATTAACTTAGATATAAAAGTCTTCAACAAAATATTAGCAAACTGAATCTAGTAATAAATTAACAGAATCATACACCAGGCCAACTAGGATTTATTCCAGGTATGCGAGACCGAAGTAACATTTGAAAAACGAATCAACGTCACCTCTTATAACAGGCAAAGGAAGAAAAACCATTTACGTGTATCAATGAATGCAGAAAAAGTATTTGACAAAATTCGACACGCATTCATTCATGATTTTAAAAACTCTCAGAAAGGTAGGAAGAAAGAGAACTTCCATGACTTGGTAAAGAACATCTATAAGAGAACCGTGGCTGACAGTAACAGTAGTGAAAAATTTAAGAGTCTCCCTTTAATATCAGGAACAAAGGAAGGATGTCTGTTCTCACTCCTCTTACTCAACATAACACTATAAGTTCTGGGCACTGCAGTAAGGCAAGAAAAGGCGTGCAGTTTGGAAAAAGAAATTCAACTATTCCTATGTTGAGATGGCATGATCATCTCTGTAGAGAACCTCAGGTGTCTACAAGGAAATGCCTAGAACTGCTAAGTGAAGTCAGCAAGGTTTCCAGAGTCCAGAGCAACTCTCAATGTCAATCACTTTCTATGTACCAATAATGGAATAGGAAAAGCAACATTTTAAACACAGTATCATTGGGGCCAGCAGGTGGTATGGTAGTTCAGGTGCTATACTCCTACATGGCAGACCATGGTTCACATCCCGGACCCAGCTGCTTGTAAAAGTACACCGGGAGTGTGAGCATGCGTGTGTGCATGCATTCCCAGAATCTCAAGAGGAGAATGGAGGAGAAGGAATTGTGGCATGGACATCCTTCCTGGGCGATGATTTCTCACTTTTCCCCTCTCTGCTGCTCTCTAGAGAGGGCACACACCCAGTAGCAAAAACCTAAAAAGAAAAAGAAAAAAAATATATACAGGAGAATGTGTGTAGGTTATATGCAAATACTACATCATTTTATATAAGAGACTTAAGAATCTAGAGGTTTTCATATCCTTAGAACTTCTCATAACCAACCATCCCACTGATACCAAGGGATGACTGTCATTATTTTGTTGATAAAACCATTTTTTCTCAAATACAATTGGGGAAAAAAACAAACAAGACAATGTTCTTTTTTTTCCTTTTGAGAGGTTTTTGCTATAGGGTGTGTGTGCTCACCAGAAAGACAGAGAGAGACAGAGAGACAGAAAGTGAGAAATCACCCCCCAGGGGGGATGGCCACGTCGCAATCCCTTCTCCTCCATTCTCCTCTCAGGATCTTGGGCACACATGCACACGTGCCTGGCATGAATTTAAACCAATCGGTTCAGGACTCGAACCGTGGTTGATTACATGGGAGTCCAGTGGCATAGCCATTACGCCATCTGCTGGTCCCCGGGACAATGTTCTGATGTGGGACTCTGTGACAGAGAAGATTTTGACAATGGTGTATTTATTATAGTGGGATTTTACTTCTTTTAGTAAAACGGCAGTGACATAAAAGGAATCTAATAAATCCACTTTGCCTAAAGTCTTCCAAAGGGAGGTCTGAGATTCCAGAACACATCATCATTTTGAATTGCAGGTCGATCCAAAGATAGGATTAAGATAAGCAAATTAGCTTAATATTCACATTGGAATGGACGTCTTCCCAACAGTGAAATATGTCAGCGCTTACTGTTATCCCATCATCTCGTTTTCTAGAATGAATTTACTTGCCGGCCAAAGAGCCTCCCTGACCACCAGCGTAACTGGAGAGAGATTTTTTTAACCACAAAAACCTGATGGCACTCCAAAACTAATTCATGAGACTACACTTAGTGTATTCTATTTTCTATGAATAAAAATAATTCTTTCATTGTTAGGTATAAAACCTGTGAATTATTTCACCAATTTTGACAACATCTATCAGCAACAAAAATCTGAAGCCAGCAAGGATACAGATATCAGCAACTTGTCAACCACAGAACTTTACACAGAGGTGGGGGGAATATTTTTCGAGGTTATTCAGTTGTTATTTTGTTTTTAGTTTTCATTTCATCAGAGAGAATTTATTTTCAGACCCCAGGCTAAAACCAATCTATTGAGCTTTAATCAGGGCTGGCAGACCCTAGAAATACTGTGAAGGACACCATCCTTTGTATGAGGGGGTTTTCAAAATGTTCCGGGAAGGGTTGGCCTCAAAGTTTAGTGGTTAAGGGAACTAGATCCCACATGGCTTACCATGGTTCCAATCCTAGCCCCTCTGGCTTGAGAAACATGCTGGGCACGTGTGCATACATGCCCCAAATCCCAACAGGATGGAGAAATGGAGAAGGGACTGCAGCATGACCATGTCCCATCAGGGGATACTTCTCCCTCTCTCTCCCTCTCTCTCTCTCTCTCTCGGTCGCTCTCTAGCGAGTACATGGACTCCGGCAATTACAAAGAAAAGTTCACAGAAAATGTGTATCGTGAAGAAACTATACATGGATTTTTTTTTCACCAGAATCAATCTGTTCTTTTTTTTGGAGAGGTTTATTGCTGTAGGGGATGTGCGCTCACCAGAGAGACAGAGACAGAAAGCAAGAAATCACCCCCCCAGGGGGATGGCCACGCCGCAATCCCTTCTCCTCCATTCTCCTCTCGGGATCTTGGGCACGCACGCACACATACCCGGCGTGAGATTAAGCCACCGGGTCCAGGACTCAAACCACGGTCGACTACATGGAAATCCAGCGACGTAGCCATTACGCTAACTGCTGGTCCCAATCAATCTGTTCTTCAACTCTACTTTTCCACAAACTTTTCCCACAAACCCTCATTTTGGTCTCCATCTCATCTTCCAACAATTTACTTTCCTTCTTCATCTCTTTTGAAGCACCCATATTCCTGAGCCACCCTCACTACCTACCCACCCACTCCTATAAATCTAAGTGCGGGTTGGGCTTGTTGCCAGCCTGACCAGGCCAGAGGTTCTCAAGTAGTGGAGTTGCAGTTGAACTTTGTTTCAAATCAACTTGGAGAAAAGACAAAAACCAAAATGCCTGGAGGGATAATTACTTTGGTGGCTGTTTGACGATCCAATCAGGCTGGTTCCCAATTTGTCAAATAGTATGCAGGGAGATTCATACGAACAACAGATCTTTATTGAGTGCTTTCCGTGAGCCAGAGCTGTGCTAGGTACTGGGAATAACAAGAAGAGGTAATCCATGCTGTCGGGTAGCTCAAGGTCTACAGACCATGGGAAATAATTACAGCATGCAATTAGCTGCTCCCTCTTAGAATTTCCATTGCATTAGGTAGGAACGTCTGTTGGCACTTACCTCACACCGCGGTTTTCTCAGCTCCCAACATGGTGTCAGGAGTATAGCAGGCTCTCAAAAATATCAAGGAAATAATGAATGAATAAACAAACGAACAAACAAAACATTATGGAAGTGCCTGTATAGAGTGTGGCAGAAGTAATTAACTCTGGCTGGAGGAAAAAGGAAGTCATAAGAAATTGTGATTTGAGCTGAGGTTTAAAGCATGTCTAGCACAGTGTCTGACCTTGAATGAGCCCTTAATAAAAATCAGATGAATTCAATTTAGTGGAAGTTCAGGTGAAGAAAGAGAGCACTTGGAGGCAAGGGTGTTCCCGGTAGTGCTCTTCTAGTACTTAGCATAGACATATTATTTGAATGAATGAGTAGTGAATGAATGAATGGGTTGGTGAATACAGCAAACTATATAGGGCTGTATGATGATATAGCAGTAAGACCAATGGTCTGTGAAGCTGACCCACGTGGGAAGTTTTGGGGTTGGTGTCTGGAGTCCTCCCTGAGGACTCTAGGCATGTGCGTGCTCCTGATCCAGGGCTGATGAAGGTTGGGGGTGGAATGAGGTGTCAAGACCCTTTTAGGGATGCTGTCTCTATCACTCACTTGCTTGTTCATGATAGAAGTAAGTAAACTTAATGTGTGTGTGTGTGTGTGTGTGTGTGTGTGTGTGTGAACAGCATATACAGGAACCAGGTGGTGATGTGGAGATTAAGGCAACTAGATCCCAGATGGCCAGTTGAGCAGTTCAAGTCCCAAACCTGGCAGCTTGAAAAACATGTCAAACACGTGTGTGTGTGCCCCAAATCTTGAGAGAATGGAGAAAAAAGGATTGTGGTATGACCACCCCCTGGCAGATGATTTCTCACTCTTCCCACTGAGTGTATACTCTCTATAGAAAACAAACAAAACACCAGCATATACGAAGTCATCGGTATTGTGAAAAAGTAGCTGTTTAGGGAATAGTGTATTTAGAAAATTACATAATCATGAGAGAGAGAGACCATGCAAAAGTAAGGGAGGATACAAGAAAACTGTAGTGCAAGGAATAGAGCTGCTTGGAAAGGAGGAACTGAGCACAGAGGAAACAATTAAGGGAGAGCATCGGAATAAACCGGGATTACAGAATCACGGGCCTGGTGTCTGTGAGAAATGAACCTAAGAATTATACATTAACAGATGAGCAGATTCTCCAGGCAGCCGGCCTCTAAGAATAGAAGTATGGTACATTATCAAGGAAAGACAACGACTCCCAAGATCGTAGTCCAGAAGGAGCGATACGTAGGTAAACGAAAACAGTCAGGAAAAAAATTTCTTTAAGATGGGGGAAGTCTTGGGACCAGCAGTTAGCATAATGGCCATTTCACTGGACTCCCATGTAGTCAGCCGCGGTTCAAGTCCCGGACCTGGTGACTTAAGCTCACACCGGGCACGTGTGCATGCGTGCCTAAGATCCCGAGAGGAGAATGGAGGAGAAGGGATTGTGGCGTGGCCATTCCCTCTGGGGGTTGATTTCTCACTTCCTCTCTCTCTGTCTGGCGAGTGCAGGCGCCCTATAGCAAAAATCTCTCAAAAAAAAAAAAAAAAAAAAAAAAAAAGATGGGGGAAGTCTTAGTGAGCTGTATTATACCATCCTTGAGGGGGCTTCAGAAAGTTTGTGGACAAAATTTCAAATTAAAGTACAAGCTTATTTTGGTGCCCAAAAGAAAATGATGTCCATGAATAGCTTTTTTTTTTTTTTTTTTTTTTTTGCAATCTATATATTTAATGAACTTTTTGAAGCTCCTTTATGGTAGTTATATATTGTTATGTGACAAATTGCCTCAACATTTTATGTCTTTAAACAACAGTTAATATTTATTACTTCAGTATCTGTAGGTCTGGAATTCAAGAACAGCTTAGCTTGGTGTTTTTGGCTCAAGGTATTTTATAAGATTTCAAGGAATATGTTGATTGAGACTACAGTCGCCTGCAGACTTGACTGGGGTTCGAGAACACATGTTGGTGAATATCTCAGTGCCAACTCAGGTGGAATGGTCCATACAGCTACTGGATATCCTTATGATGTGCAGCTGGGCTTGCTCCAGAACATATCTTCCAAGAGAGGATAAAGTGGAGGCTGCAATATCTTTAGTGATTTAGCTTTGGAAATTGAGCTCTACCACTTCTGCAATAGCCTACTGACTACACAGAACTGTCCTATTTAAAGTGGGAGAGATGGTCACAGATGTGGAGGCATCAGGTGGCGAGAACCACTGGAGGGTTATCTAGGGGCTTTCTTGAAGGCTATGTTAGAGAGTGGTTGCCACAAACTGCATTCCATAATGACCTAATTTGATGGAGTCCTCTAGGCTTCTCAGACACATGTAATAAGAAGTGACCAAAATAGCTGTCCACAGTTCCGAGCTTATGATATGTTTCCCATAGCTGATAATCACTTTAAAAGGATAACACTGTTTCCTAATAGTTCCACTCCGGCTCCCAAAGTTGAGATTCATTGGCTTGGCCTTGGGTACAAATAAACAACTGTGAACTCAGTCATTGTGATAGGGTGGGTCTCATTTCATCTGAACTACACAAACTCAGCTCGAAGGAGCCAGTGCGGTGTGGCAGGAGCCATAGACTCTGCTAGTTCTGGTACTGGCTGGGCTCCTCCAAAATAAAAGATGTGGGGCACGCGATAGAGATAGAACACATGACAGATATTTCTACAGCCACAGCGTGAAAACCTGCCCTCTCTGCGATATCCAGGATCCTGGCTGGTATCACACTGCATCCTATAGTTACTTGTCTTGTTCTCCACTGACATCGTTTAATTACGTGAGTATATTGCAAATATTCATGTATAACCAGACAAAAGATTTACAAGGCCTGTATGCTCAAAACCGTGAAACAATGTAGAGAGAATTAAAAAAACCTAAATAAATGCAGAGATAGACTATGCTCAGAGATAAAAAAAAAAAAAACAGAATACTAAGTTAGCAACTATCTCTATATATAACATATATATATACACACACATATATATACATATATATACATACATGTATGTTGTGTGTATATATACACACATGTATATGTGTGTGTGTGTGTGTATATATATATATATATATATATATATATATATTCCTCCATATTTGCAGGTTCCACATCCATGAATTCAACTAACCACAGATTTAAAATATTCAAAGAAAAAAATTGGTTGTGTTCATTCTGAACATATATAGGTATTTTTTTCTTGTCATTATTCCCTAAAGAATGTAACAACTTTTACATGGCATTTACATTTATTAGGTATTAAAAGTAATCTAGAGATGATTTAAAATGCATAAAAGGATTGCATAAATTATTTACAAATACTGCACCATTTTGTATAAGGAACTTCAGCATCTGCAGATTTGGGATCTGTGTTCTGGAACCAATCTTCCTCCCATGGATACCAAGGGATGCATGTCATAGTGCATGCACCCTAAAGCAAAAACTAAAATAAACAAATAAATAGAAAGAAACTACTGGAGGATGTGCTGGCCAAAGAAAAAGGGGGGAGTAAACCAAGGGCAAAAAGACATGGAACCCAGGATATGGGGATTCCGATGTAGGAAAATAAAAGGGAATCCTAGCATAATATGAGGGGGGTCTGTAGAAAGTTCATGGAAAATGCATGTTATTAAAAAACTATTCATGGATTTCCAAAATTTTGCACCAAAATAAACTCATACTTTAAATTTCATTTTTCTACAGACTTTTTGAAGTCTCCTCTCAGTGAAAGATTATTTCAATACCAGAGCTATGTGGCAAATCTGGAAAGCAACCATTTGAGAAGTTTGCTGCAGAGATTTCAAGAAGATAAAACTGATGGAATGATCAATATGTCCTAATAATAGTGAAAGCAGATTCACTCAATCTGAACACAGTCTGGGGCTATCTTAGTAGCAGTCATATAGAAAACAGCAGCATGATGAAAACAGTATGATGAAATACAAAAATAATGAATTCCTGGAAAAACAAAACATTATTCAAAAAGCAAAACATAATGTCTTCTGTGTGGCTCTGTTCTAAATTGTCTTTCCATACAAATTCATCATCAGAAAAACAACAGCTTTTGATCTAGCTAAAATGACAGTATGACTGCATTGGGAGGATGGGGTATGAGAAGTACACGTGTAAGGTAGGAGAAGCCAGTCCAAGGATGAAATTCTCATTGTTCATGATGGGAAACTAGATCATTTCTGAACATGAAAACAAATTAAAAGCAGCAACACATGCAGATATATAGAGATTATTACAGAGGACGCAGTTAAAAGAATTGGAAATGGTTTCCCTTGGGAAAGGGTTAGGAAGTGAGGAGTGGGTGACTGGGAACTGCTGGTACAGGTAGCAAGTCTGACTGAACCAATGCTACTCAAGACTCTGTGCATATGTAACTGATAAAATTAAGAACAAAACTAATACTTATGGTGTGATAAAAAATCCTTTATTGGGAACCAGCAGTTAGCGTAATGGCTATGTCGCTGGACTCCCACGTAGTCGACCACGGTTCGCGTCTCGGACCCGGTGGCTTACAGCTCACGCCGGGCGCGTGTGCGTGCGTGCCCAAGATCCCGAGAGGAGAATGGAGGAGAAGGGACTGCGGCGTGACCATCCCCCCTGGGGGGTGATTTCTCGCTTTCTGTCTCTATGTCTCTCTCTGTCTGTCTGGCAAGCGCACGCGCCCTATAGCGAAAAACCTCTCCAAAAAAAAAAAAAAAAAATCCTTTATTTAGAATAGTGGTGATGGTTAACAACAATGTGAATGTGCTTAATACCACTGAATTGTATGCTCAAATGGTTAGAATTTTATGTTAGGTATAAATAACCACAAAAACTCATTTAGTAAAAAAAAAAAAAAAGGTGAATATAGAAGAATCTTCAAGGAATAGAAGCAGAGTAGGGGTTGGGAGAAAGTCTAGAAGAAAGAGAAGCAGAATTGAATTTTGGTTGGGGGTGATGCATGTTCAATGATTTTAGGCAAAAAATATGGTTGAGGGGCCTGCATCATAGACTATCTGGGGTATTGAGGAGGGTTTCAGGGATCTGAAATATGTTGAGTTTAGCTGGCTGAGAACTAATTTTCCAAATAGTTTTCTGATGAATGGGAAGACATAGCCCTTTTAGAAGGAATCCGATTCATCTTCTTTCTCTATTGGACAGTGCTATATATCCACTAGTGAAGTTTGCTTCCTTCAACTCCAACTCTCTCGGTTGGATAAACACTTCCGTGGAGATCTTCATTCTTCAAATGTGTGACCTCCTTGGCGAAGTTGCTTTGTCTTGTCAAGCACTTTTATAAAAACATTGTCTCCTCTTATTCTGTTGATTTATTTGATTTACAGATCAAAGAGCACCACAAGATCTTCTAGAGGAGCCAAGGCAGAGTCGTCACTGTCATAGGCACAATTAACTACATTCGATTAGTCAAGCCATGAAGGTCCAGTGTATTTCACATTCCCTCAGTGAAGTCTTCCCTGACGATGCCAACTTGGAGAGAGAGTTAACTGGCCCATTTGTTTCATGCATATTACAAGCCAGAATATTCCCTCTCTCAGTTCTTCTGATGGGCTGACTTCTTTGTTCATTGTTTATTTAAGCTACTTTTTTTTTTCCAGGCACCAACCAAGTTGTACTATACCAAGCAACTACATAGATACCTGTGGGGAAGAAGATGCCTGTAGAATGCATTATAGCTGAGAATGAAAGTTCTGAGAACTCTAGAAAAAGGAGAAGCTCTTCCAAGAAGGAATATCAGGGGAGGGCCAGAGAAAGAAGTCTCGCACTGATTCTTGAAGGGTGGATATGAGGTGATTTTTGCTTTTCTTTTTTTTAATGATGAACTCTATTATCTTCAATTAAATTCAAGACAGACACCTTGTCTTAAACTTCTCAGTCCCCTCTCTACCTCTGAGCCTTGCGCTGAATGAATATTGATTATATATTTGCTAACTGGACTGGCCAGGTAACACAGCAGTTTATGTGGCTGGATCTAATGCACAGTTCAAATCTTGGATCCTGAGGCTAAAAAAAACACTGTGTGTGTGTGTGTGTGTGTGTGTGTGTGTGTGTGTGCGTGTGTGCACGCCCAAAATCTCAAGAGGAGAATGGAAGAGAAGGAACTGTGGCGTGGCCACCGCCCTGGGAAGTGCTTTCTCACTTTTGCCCTTTCTTTCCCTCTGTCTCTCTCTGGTGAGCACACATGCCCTGCAGCAAAAAAATAAAATAAAATAACTAAATAAATAATACATATTTGTTAACTAATTAATACATTTATCTAGATGAACGGAAGTCTGGACTTCTCAGCTAAGAAATCCCACAGGGCCGGGCAGTGGTGCAGCAGGACTCACATCCTGGGACCCCGCTGTGCACACCAGGCATGCACACACATGCCCATGATCTCAGCTGGCTGAGGCTGGCGGTGGATCGTGGTGTGAGGGCCCCCGGGGCAGGGATCTCTCTTTCTCTGTTTCTCTCATGAAAGAAAGAAATATGCAAACTTAAAAAAAAGAGAATAACTTCCGTTTTCATTGAGCAGTTCCTCTCGATATGATTAGACTTCACAAACTTGGGTTATGTTGAGATAGTTTAGTGTGATTTTTAACCTTTTTTTGAGGATGAATCACTGTCTTGGTGAAAGAAAAATGGGGCATCATAGGCAATATGAATATAGCAGCTGTCCTCTATCATATAAAACTGTGACTTGCCTCCTTTAAAGATTTCCAATCTGGGGAACCAGCAGTTAGCGTAATGGCTATGTCGCTGGACTCCCACGTAGTCGACCGCGGTTCGCGTCCCGGACCCAGTGGCTTAAAACTCACACCGGGCGTGTGTGCGTGCGTGCCCAAGATCCCGAGAGGAGAATGGAGGAGAAGGGATTGCGGCGTGACCATTCCCCCGGGGGGGGGGTGATTTCTCTCTTTCTGTCTCTATGTCTCTCTCTGTCTGTCTGGCGAGCGCACGTGCCCTATAGCAAAAACCTCTCAAAAAAAAAAAAAAAAAAAAGATTTCCAATCTGGGACCAGTAGCTGGCGTAATGGCTGTATTGCTGGACTGCCATGTAGTCGACTGCGGTTCAAGTCCCAGATCTGGTGGCTTAAACCTACGCCAGGCGCGTGTGCGTGCGTGCCCAAGATCCCGAGAGGAGAATGGAGGAGAGGGGATGGTGGTGTGGCCATCCCCCCTGGGGCGGTGATTTCTCGCTCTCTGTCTCTCTCTGTCTTTCTGGTGAGCACACGCACCCCTATAGCCAAAAAACCTCTCCAAAAAAAGAAGAAAAAAAAAATTTCCAGTCTGGGGACAGAAAACATGTATTGACATGTGGACAAAGTCATATGCCACAAAGAACTATTTCATGCTCATCTTTCAAAATTAAAGTTTGCAATGACCCTGTGTGGCAGGTCATTACTGTTAAAAATAACTCGTGGGTGTCCATCTGCTCTATCCCCACGGTCGTGCCTCAAGTGGGAACACCAGGAGTTTAATATTACATGCTTGTGAAATCATGAAGTACCAGGTCAATGAAAGAAAGAAGTGTTAGCAGACCCATTAACAAATCCGTAAGACACAAATCATCGATTCTACTTGTTTGTGTGGGTGTGTGCTTCACACACCTACTTGCTATTTTTACCTCTTGGTATTTCATGAATCAAGGGGGAGAGAAAGAATGATAGGGATTGAGGGTGTTTCATGTTTAAACGATAACACCACATCCCTAAGTGACCCCAGGTGGTTGGCAGCAAAGAAGTTTCTGGCCTCTGGTGCTAAAACCAGGTTGATAGTGGTTATTGCACTCTCCTTTTAACATGGAGTGGTGGTTAATCATACATAAATTATTAGCGACAGTTTGTTCCCCATGAAGTGGGTTCTGGGAAACTACACAACAATGAATCACTTCTGAGATATGTGACTGGCATGGCCCACTTTACTGTCATCCGATATTTTTAGAATTGATGCCAGTTTTATTTAGGAATTAGAGCAGACAAATTTGCTTTTGGGGTGTGTAAGAAATTTCTGAATTCAATTTTAAGCTATTAAAATCTATCTGGCTCCTATGTACTCAAATCAGTTTCAGAGTAAGGGCTTTTTCTGGCCAGTGCCAATGCATGCAAATACATTAAGCACAAAATCTTTCGGCAGGCTCACTCTTCCCACAGATGTTTTGAGTTCTCATTCTTTGCACAAGAGACATACAAGAAGTGTGATAAACAAAATTGGCATGATTGTCAAAAAAACGGTTATTCGGGTGGGACAGGTGCACTTGTCAGATGGAGACGTTGTGAATGTCAGCAGAGAGGGATGGTTCCAAAGCACTTCCCAGCATTTGTGCCCAGTTGAGACATTTATTCTCAGACCCTCTGAATCTGCCAGCAAAAATCTCTTTCTCAAGTGATTTTCCCAGCCTGGTCCTGAGATGAGGCTGCTTAGAAAATGAGGCCCACACATTTCAGAATGGATCTGCACATTTAATGCTGTTTCCGTAAGAGTTTTTTTTTTCCTTAATTTTATTTTTTTTTCCATGCATGAGATAAAAACAAAAACAGAGAGAGAGGCAGAGAAAGAGAGGAAGGGAGACAGCACCCTCAGGGTGTCCAGCCAGCCCAGATCATGAGCACCCATGTGCCCAACGTGCACAGGAAGGTCTCCAGACATGAACATAGAACCTTTCCCCACGGTTCAGCCTCTCAGCACACTGCATTTTACCAGGGCACCACCACTTCGCCTCTCCACACTCATTTTTGAAATCCAAAGTTGCAGGTGATGACATGCATCTTGTTTACATATGATGTAGATGTGTTTATCGAGAGCTTTATTAAACCCACAGTTTGCCAGCCTGACTAATTACCCAGGGATAGTCTCTTGGGAAGTTCCCAGAAAAGTGGGCAGGGAGGATGCCGTAGGAGAGATGCACGTGGCCCCCGGTGAGATGAGGATACCAGAGAAGGTAACCAAACGTCGGAAGTTTAAAGACACCGAGGTCTATAGAAGGTGGAGAAAGTAGATTTCTATCTCATTACTACCAAAAATATCTAGAGTATGGTCCCAAAACGGTAATTTAGGCAAAATTTATGACATACCAACTGAGCCAGAAACAGAACAAGAGGCTGGGAATGCAAAGATGTTTCTTTCTGGACAGAAGGTAGGCAGATAATAAGTTATTCAGAAAACACTGATGGACCTAAAAATAACCTATTTAAAAATACCTATCAGCTAGGATGCTTTGGCTGAAAACGGTAGAAAGCCTTAATCAAACAGAAATGATCAAAGAGATCTACTGACTCACTGAGCTGAAAAGTCTAGAAGCAAGGCTTTTTTTTTTTGGGGGGGGGGTATATTTATTTTTTCTTCCATGAGACAGAGAGAGAAGCACCCTCCAATACGGCATTCACACCATGATCCAGTCCCAGCCTAGGCCAGCCCCAGATTATGGCATGCACATGCCCAGCACACTCAGGGAGGCCTCCAACCGGAACTCGAAACATTTTCAGGAGTCAGCCTTGCCTAGTGTAGTACAATGGCTGCACAGCCAACTGGCCCAGGAAGCTTATTCTAAGACTTCATCCGGAAACAAAACTAGGGCCTGAATTTACTTCCAATTTTCAGAACTGCTTCCTGAATATTAACTTCAACCCAAGGTTGGGACTTCTCCTAGTCTAAAGATGGTTGCCACCAAATTCCAGGGATTTTGCCCACATCCAGAGGGAAAGAGAGTAATTTTGTCGCACCATTACTGTAAATGACCTGAGGGTAGTGCTGACTGAACATGGTGGGTCACAGCACACCTACCCCTCCCAAAGTGTTTACCGTGGCCGGGAGATGGAACATACTAGCTGAATTAACCTCCAGGACACATGCTGTAAGAACAGGGAAATAGTCCAATTTATCAAAAAACACGGATTCAGGATGCTGGTCACAAAAGATGAGGGGGTACCTGACCCTGTCCAAGAAGCGGGAAGTATAAACTGGGAAAGGGGAAGTTGAGGCAGACTTCAGCAAGGAGGACATGAGCTTGAACCAGAAAATAAAGGAACTTGAATACTGTGCTAAGAAATTTGGACATTCAAACTGCCTGTAAAGAAAAAAGGTTGTCGGGATCAGCAGTTAGCATAATGGCTATGTCGCTGGACTCCCATGTAGTTGACCACAGCTCGCATCCTGGACCTGGTGGCTTAAACGCAAGCCAGGCACGTGTGCGTGCGTGCCCAAGATCCCGAGAGGAGAATGGAGGAGAAGGGATTGCGGTGTGGCCATCCCCCCTGGGGAGTGATTTCTCATTTTCTGTCTCTCTCTGTCTTTCTGGCAAACGCATGCGCCCTATAGCAAAAACCTCTCAAAATAAATAAATAAATTAATTAATTAAATTAAAAAAAGAAAAAGAAAAAAATTGTCAAAGCAAACCCTTCACATAAAAAAGATGGACTGTGTTAAGCTACGGATAAAGTACAATTTTCAAAAAGTTAAACATGACTCTTAAACAAATGTAGAATGAGCGCTTGTCAAATTTTATTCAACCCATTGTTTTTCTATTTTAAAATGAATTCCTGAATTAAAAAAAAAAGTTATTTTTTCTTCCATGAGTAAAAGAGACAGAGAGGGAAAGAGAAAGATACAAGGCATTAGCACCCCACTCCCAGCAGGGGCCCCACACCAAGCTCCACTCCCAGGTCCAGACAGCCTCGAGTCATGGGCACGTATGTATTCAGTGTGTTCTGGGGCATCTCGGGATGTGAACCTGGAGCTCTCCCATGTGAGTCAGACTCGCAGAGCATCGCATTACTGCTGTGCCACCTTCTGGTCTTGTCAATCCATTAATCAGTAGGGATCCAGTGAGAGTATGAAGCTGTTTTTCAGGACTTCTGAGAAATAAGGCTTAAAGCTTATCAGAAAAGACTTTTTTTTTTGAGAGATTTCTTTTTTTCCCATATGGAACATGTGCTCTTCAGAGACAGAGAGACAGAAAGCAAGTAGTCACTTTCAGGGGGGATGGCCATGCTGCACTCCTTTGTCTTCCATTCTCCTCGGGATTTTGGGCACATGCACACACATACCTGGAGTCGGTTTCAAACTGCCGGGTCCAGGACTTGAACCACAGTCAGCAATGTGGGAACTCAGTGACATAACCACTATGCCATCTGCTGGTCCCCAGAAAAGACACTTTAAAGATAGAAGATCAACAGGTGGAGGAGGTAGGGGCTGCTGGATCCCACATGGTTGACTGCACAGTTTGTGTCCTGGACATGGTGGCTTGGAAAACACACCAGGCGGGCATGGTGTGTGTCCATTCCCAAAATCCCAGGAAGATGATGGGAGAACGGGGATTGCTACATGGCCATCCTCCCGGAAGTGGGCAGTGATGTTTCACTTTTCCTTCCTCTCTCTCTCTCGTCCGTCTCTGTCCAGCAAGTGCAGGGACCCTTTAGCAAACTGAAAACAAACAAACAAATAAATAAATAAAGAGGAAATTAAAATAACATCACCAAATTAGATGTTAAACTAGTTAATGTGCTTTGGAACAATGACATTACAACTTTGGGTGTTATCTTACATGACCATGTCACAGTCCCTTCTACTCCACTGTCCTCTCAGGATTTGGGACATACATGTACACATTCCTGGTGTGTTCTTCAAGCTACTGGGTTTCGGGACTTGAACTATTCAGTGGGCCATGTGGGATCTAGTGCCTTAGCCACCATGCTACCTGCTGGCCCTGTAATCAGTTGTAATGTAGTAGTCATTAAGGGAGGCTTCGAGGCCGTTTATGCGAGCAAAGAGACATTTTGACTAATTCCTGTTCAGAAGTAGCTGGAATCAGCTGCCCTTCACGACCCTTCTAGTCATCAGACTGGAGAAGAGACAAGCAAGAGAAGGCCCCAATGTCTACAGGGATGACTTTCCCAGAGGATCATTCAGGAATTAGCTCAAGTAGAAATCTGGGCTGTTTAGAAAGCTAGGCAAGGAGACGTCAATTCCCAACATCCTACGCTGTGATAGCTCACTCTCTTTCCCCTTCTCTTGCCCCCGATGTGTTTTGGTTAAAAGGGAAAAGATATTCTATACACTTGATAATCGAGTACAGCCAACCTAAGCCGTGTTAGGATCCCACATGTTTGGATAACAGATTTATTAATGGGCTGGTTGAGAGAATTGAACCATTTGGCGTTCAGGAAAATTGGAAATGTCTAAAATAAATACTTAGCATTTTTTCTCTCTGGCTGCTACATTAGGTTAAGTTATTCTTAGGGGTCTATGTTGAAGACTAATTTAATAGAAATTGCTTAGAAGCTTTTCACTAAAAATATAGTGCAAATATTAGAAGGCTAATATCCAATTTTACAAAAGGAAAAACATTTATTTTGACAGGAGTGCACCAATCCAAATACAATTTTGTGTTTATTGTTAAATTCTTGAGTGTAATAATTATCATGTTATAAGAGAATACAAACCATCCACACCTAATAAAACTTGGGGTTGCCTTTTTATTAATAAATTTGCCATAGGGCACACACACTTGCTGGAGAGAGACAAAGAGAAAAAGAGTGAGAAAGTACCCCCTGGTACTTGGGGGGATGGTCATGCTGCAATTCCTTCTCTTTCATTTTTCTCCTCTGGATTTTCAGGCACACACACACATGCACATAGAGTGTTTTTTGAGCTGGTGGGTTTAGGGCTCAAACCATGCAGTTGGCCCTGTGGCATTCATTCACCTTAATCACTACTCCACGGGCTGGCCCAGGGGATTACCACATTTAGCAAATAAAAGTACAGCATGCCTAGTTGAATTTCAATATCAGCGAAATAATTTTTTTTTAGTATAAGTATGTCTCATGCTATTTATGGCATACTTTACTAGGCAGGAAAATGGCCCCCAACATGTCCATGTCCTGATACTGGGAACATGTAAATATATGCTCTCACCTGGCAAAAGGGATTTTGCAAAAGTGATTAAGTTAAGGCTCTTAGAAGGTGAGATTATCCTGGATTATCTAGGCAGGCCCGATGGCTTCACAACAGTCCTTGTAAGAGGGACATGGGAGAGTCAGAGTAGAGAGATATCGAAGATGGAAGAAAGGTCCACCAGCTAAAGAATGCAATGAGTTTCTAGAAGCTGGAATAGAAAAGTCAACAGATTCTACTTTAATAGCACCTTGATTTTATTTTAAAATTTTGTTTCTGTTTTGCTGTAGGATACATGCTCTCACTGAAGGCAGAGAGAGAGAGAGAGCACAAAAGTGAGAAATCAGCCCTCAGGAGGATGGCCATGTCACAATCCCTTCTCTATTCTCCTCTAGGGGTTTTGGGCACACGCACACACAAGCCCAGAATGATTTTCAAGGTACCAGGTTCAGGACTTGAACCCTCACTTGGCCATATGGGATCCAGCCACCTTAAGCTCTCCACCACTTGCTGGCAGTAAAATATTTTTTATTAGCATACAATAATTGTACATAATTGTGGAGGTCCAATAGGATTTCATAGTATAATAATACATGTAATGATTCATTCAGTATATCAGCATACCCAATCATCACAACAAATGGCCATTTCTAGTGTTGGGTCATTCAAAATCATCCCCTTTAGATGCTGTGAGGCACACAGCTAGTTGTTACATTTATATTCTCTCCACTGGATCTTTTAATGCTAGACACTGTTCTGCCTATCTGTCTGTAATTTTATTTCCACTAATCAAGATGCCTTTATTCCATATCCCCCATCCTTTCCAGCCTCTAGCAGTCATGTCTCAATCCTCTGCCTCTATGAGGCCACTTTTTCAATTTCGCTCTATCAAGGAAAACATCAGCCCTCTTCATTTTGGTCTAGCGAGACCCAGTGGGAATTCTGACACATAGTACTGTAAAATTAACTCGTGGTGCTTTAAGCCAGTATAATCTGTTACAGGAGCAATAGGAAACTCATACAATACTAATGGTAAAAAATTTACATTGTTTATCTGAAATTCAGTGTTGTTGTTGTTATTGCCAGGTTTGTGTATTCACCAGAGAGAGAAAGAGGACCCCTCAATGGGGCATGGTCATGCTTCGATCCTTTCTTCCTTAGTTTGTCCATCCCACCAGGATTTTGAGCACACACACACATGTGCCTGGCATATTTCTCAAGCCACCGGGTCCAGCACATAAATTTTAGTAGGCTATGTGGGATCCAGCTCCCAATGCAAACACTTAACCACTGCACTATGAGATTCAAATGTAATTTGGGTATCCAGTATTTTTTCTGGAAATCCCACTAAAACATATAAGCATGAAGCTGTGAGCTGAAACAGAAGTCAAGAGATTACTACTCTCAGCCTTGGGGTAAGCACTAGACCTTTAGGCCTGAAATTCCTCAGGTGTGATCTGGAATGGGTTTGGCCTGGAGGAACCTCCCAAGATCCCTGGCAGCCTGTGACTACATCTAAGAAATAGTCTTTCACCAATACAAAATAAAGCAAACACCCATGTTAGAGACATTCATCATGTAAGTGTCTTTTATTGGTTGATGTGTTTGTGTTCTATACCCTCCATAATCCATCAGCCACTCCCTGCAAGAGAGATTCCACGTGCTGCCCCAGCCCAGACTACCCTTCCTCCATCTGTGTGTTTGACCCTGCCAGGCTGCTATGTCTCTGTACTTCTTTTTCTCTTCACTGCAGTCCTCATCATACCTCCTATCTCAAGCTCCATGTCAAACAATGCTAGTCAGCTGCTGTACCAGTCTCTCATAACTGCCATAAAAAATTATCACAGGACTGGGTGGTTAAAGCATCTGGATCCTGTATGGCCAACTGCATGGTTCAAGTCCCAGACCCAGTGGCTTGAAAGACACACCAGGCATGTGTGTTTACATAAATAAAATCCTGAAAGGAGAATGGAGGAGACGGGATTACAGCATGGCCATCCTCCCCAGGGTTGCTTTCTCACATTCCTTCTTTTGCTGGCTCTCTCCAGTGAATGCATTGCCCTGTAGAGAAGTGGGGGAAAAAAATTACCACAAACTTAGTGGCTTAAAACAACATGACCCAGGGCTGGCCCCATAGCATAGTGGCCAGGTGCTGCACAGAGGAAGCCAGATCCCACGTGGCTGACCAGGGCTGGTGTCACACCTGGAAGCTTGAAAAACCTGCTGGGTGCAAGTATGCACCCAGGCTTCTGGCAGGATGGCAAATCGGAGGGAAAAGGACTGAAGTATGGCCAGGTTCTATTGGGAAGTGCTTTTCCTCTCCCTCATGCATGCCCTCTGGCATTTAACACACACACACACACACACACACACACACACACACACACTTATCTAACAGTTCTAAAAGTCATAAAGCCAAAGTAGGCTTCACAGGGCTAAAACAAAAAGTATGAATGGTGTGCATTCCTTTTGGAGTCAAGAGAATTCATTTCCTTGCATTTTCCAGCTTCCAGGTGCTGCACACTTCTCTGCACAGGCCTCACCTCACTCCAACTTCTACTTCCATCATCCTCTCTCCTTCTCTGATTCCAACCCTCTTGCTTCTCTTTTATAAGGTGATTACATTTGGCCTACCCAGGAAATCTAGGATAATCCTTGCATCACAAAATCCTTAATTTAATCTCATCTGCAAAATCCCCTTTGCCACAGATGGTAACATAATCACAAATTCCAGGGACTAAGATGTGGACACCTCTGGAGGCCATTATTCCACCTACCCACCTACCTAATCGTTACTCTCCCCTCCTTCCTAACAGAACCATTATTTCGTTCATGGTGGTGAGACGCTTGGCCAAAGAAGTTTTATTTGCCAAGCTCCCTGGAAGCTAATGTGATCACAGGACATAGTTCTGTCCAATAAGATTATCTACCAGCCACTGAGAAGTCGGCTTCCAAGAAAGCTGTGGTTTCCTAATTAAAAGAGGCAGGCCCCTCCAGCAGATTCATGTTGTCCTCTTCCATGATCTCTTCTTCCTTTGTGGGAAATGAATGTGGCACCTGGAAGGACAGCCATATATTGTGAGATTGAGAATGAAAGTCATAGAAGAATGATAGTAGTGCAAAAATGGGTCAAGGGATCTGAGAGCAAGGCGTTGCTCTTATGTACTGCAGAGTTACAGCTCTGGAGCTCTCGAAGGGCAGGGGGAAAGTCCCAGCATTCTTCTGTTCTATGCTGGAAGACGTAGTCTGTCTAAGGGATAGTATCCTTGGGATTTACTAGAAACATTAGGAGGTGGGTGAAAGACTGTGTATATGATTATTCAGTGTGTTTTTATACTAAATAATCGTGACGTCATTATTATTATTATGATAATTCTGCTTCCAATAAAGCTGTGGTTTCCTGATTAAAAGAGGCAGGCCCCGGCACCACTTACACTGATGATTTCTTCTCTTGTTTCCTCACATTGTATTTCAACATTTATCAGTCCAACACCCCCACACTTTCTTTATTCAGTGAAGACCAAAATTGGTGAGAAGTTGAAATCAGGAGAAGAAAAATGACTTTCTTCAAAAATGTCTAAGGGCTGGCCCTGTAGCATAGTGGTTAAAGGAGCCAGATCCCACATGGAGAAATGGAGAAGGGATCGCAGTGTGATCAATGGCGGGTGCTCGCGGTAGGCGCTTTCTCTCTCTTCCTCTCTCTCTCTCCCTCTCTCCCTCTCTCTCTCTCTCGCTCTTTGGTGAGCACACATGCCTTCTGGGAATTTTTTTTCCAAGTTTTGCTACAAGGCACATGTGCTTTCCAGGGAGAGAAAGTGAGAAATCACCTCCCAGGAGGATGGTTGTATCACAATCCCTTCTTCTCCAGTCTCCTCTCTGGAGTTTGGGTATGCACACACATATACCCAGCATGATTTTCCAGCCACCTTGTCTGGGATATGAACTGAGAAGTTGGCTGTGTAGGGTCCAGTACCTTAATCCCCATTCCATCTGCTGGCCCTGTAAACTTTTTTTTTTTTAGAGAGATTTTTGCTATAGTGTGCATGCTATCACCAGAGACACAGAGAAACAGACAGAGACAAAGTGAGAAATCACCCCCAGAGGAGATGGCCATGCCACAGTCCTTTCCTTTCCATTCTCGTGGAATTGGGGGCGCACATGCACATATGCCCAGCATGTTTCAAGCTGCCAGGTCTGCGACTCAAACCACCGTCAGCCATGTGGGAGCACAGTGCCTTAATCATTATACCACCTGCTGGCCCCATAGTATTTTTTTTTAAAGTGTTTGAAACCTCTTCATGGTTTGCAAATATGCCTGAAATTTCTTCATTGCAATTGAGCACCCAGAATCAGGATATGTATATATTTATATATATGTAAATATATGTATATTTACATATTAATAAATATATAAATCCACAGAGAGATTGAAAGAGACTTTTGACACAATGCATTCCTCATTTCTATTAAATCTCTCAATTTATACACTTAATACAGACTGTAAATTGTATACTAATTTTTTTTCAACTTCTTTTCCAGAATCTTACAAAGAAACATGGAGGGTGAAAGCGTAGCTATTGTTTTTATGGGGCATAAAGGGAACCTTAAAGGAATGAGATCTTAAAATTGAGTTTTCCCACCCAAAGACTATTTTAGGAGGGTTTTTTTTTTTTTTTTTTTTTAATTTAGTTTGTTTTTTGAGTAGGTAAATCCAAATGGTACAAATGCATGGACAGTAAAAAGATGGAGTAAAGTTTCCCCAATGGAGTGTGGTCACACCATGTGGTCACATCCCTTCCATTTCTCCATGCTGTTGGGATTTGGGGGATACACGCATACATGCTCTGGTATTTTTCAAGCTGCCAGAGCTGCCTTCAGTCAATCCCTTCTTCCAGCAGCCAAATTTCCCTCCCTCAAGGCAACTGCTGTTAGCAGTTTCTTGGGAATCCTATCCCACAGAAACTGCATGTTGGAAGAAACTAAAAAATGTAGCTGAAAAACAAAAGTGGAGCGTAGGTTGCTCTGAACGGTTCTTGAAGGCATACATTAAAATTAATTTTTCTCATCCTCCAGTTGCTTTCTGTCAAGATCATTCTGGTGTTTAATTTTTCTGTACCTTTTTCTTTTCTATTTTTTTTTTTATTGTGTTAGAGAGTGTATGTGCGAGAGAGAGAAAGAGAGAGAGAGCAAGAAAGAGAAAGAGAAAGCACCCCCTCGCACGGGGCCTGGTCACTCTGTAATCTTTATTCTTGCAATTCTCCTTTTTTTTTTTTTTTTTTTTTTCAAAAAAAGAGACACCTAAGTGTATAACTTTGAAGTTGTGTTTAATCATTTGCAACATTTAAGATTATCTTTCTTTTTCTTTCTTGTTTTTTAAAAATAGGACCATACTTTACATACTTTCTTCTTTTGCTGCTTAATATGCTATGGACATTATTGTTTCAAACAGCTGCATTGATATAGCACGATTACTTAAAAATAAGTAGTGGTAATATATTAGGTCTTCGGGAAAGTCACGATGTATTTTCCTATGGAAAAAAAATGCATCATGACTTTCCCAACAAACCAATATCTAAAGATACCCATAAGGAGCTTGGCTCATAATTATGCAGTAAATCAATGAGAATTTTTTTCTTAAGTTCATATTATTTACTTCTTTCTATGAGAGAGAGAGAGAGACAGGGAAAGACAGAGAGACAAGCACCCCACAGGGTCTTTACGTCACATCTACCCCCAGAATCAGCCGTCTTGGATCATGGGCACACATGTGTGCCCACGATGCTCAAGGAGGTCCTAGGATGTGAACAACTCCTGTGTGTGGACCCAGTCATGTTACTGCCACACCACAGCCTGGCCCCCAGTATGTGCATTTCAAGGACCTATTATATGTTAAATCCAAACGGACACCACAGAGACACCTAAGATATTTTCCCCTGCCCAATACAAAGCCTTTAGTGATACGTGTGAAACTGAAGGATTCAGAGAAAATTCTCTGGGACTTGAAAAATGCAGTGGTTGCTTTCATTGCAGTAGTTTGGGAGGACTTCTTGGCACTTTGTGTACTGTGGCAGACTTACATTCAAATGGGTAAACTTTTCTAAGAGGAAGAAACTCAAATGCAAAAACTATAGAAAAAAAACACAAACCCATCTCTGAGAACAGATAGAAAAATCATAAGCAATCAAGTAGATAGAAATGAATAGACTTTATTTCCTTTTTATGTACAAGATCTTTAATTATAGCATTGTTGAGCAGAATGCTAAATTATGATTAAGCCACCTGGTTGGCCAGTCTACAAAACAATAATTCCATGTACATTCCAAATTAAAGGGCATAATACATAAAGACATTATTAAGAATCCGTGTTTCCGGGGCCAGCGGGTAGCTTAGTAGTTGAGGTGTTGGACTCCCACAGAGTTGACTGTAGTTTGACTACCGAACTTGGTGGCTTGAAACTCATGCTGGGTGTGCGTGCGTGCCCAAAATCCCCAGAAGAGAATGGAGGAGAAGGGATTGCAGCATGGCCATCCCCTCCAAGTGGTGATTTATTTCTTTCCCTCTCTCTGTCTCTCTGGAGAGCACACACACACCCTAAAGAAATTTTAAAAAACAAACAAACAAAAAAACAAAAAAACTCTAAAGAAAAAGTCCATATTTCCTTCTCCTTAATGTTTTACAAGAGCAGTCCTTCTAGACCCAAGACATTTTTAACAATTAATAATTGGTTGAGGATAATAGTTCTGGCAAAGTCCTAGACACTGACCCTCCTCAGCTGGTCATTAACCTCTAGAAACTGCTAGATAGGACTCAAAAAAATGTTTTACCAGTATTTTTTAAAAGACTTTATCATTGTTTTAAATATATATTTCTGTTTTTCAATGTAAATTTTTATAATTTTTGCCAGAGGACACATGCATTTGACAGAGAGAGAGAGAGGAGGAGGGAACAGGAGAAAGCATCCCCCAGTTCCTTCTCTGTCAAGATTCTGGACATGCATGCACACGTACCCGGCATGTTTTTCAAACTACTGTAGCCAAAATTCAAACTGTGTGGCTGGCCATGTGAGATCTAACTATTAATCACATTAACTATGTGCCTCCTCTAGGCCATGGGACCATCCATCCACCTACATATATTTCAAATATAAGAAAATGTCTTTTCCACAAGGTATGTGCATGTGCAAGGTAGTCTAAGGTTTCTTTTATGCTTTTATTTCCAGGATTTGCTTTCAATACAAAGTAGTAATTTGATGTAAATATGTTGTGTATGTTGGGAAAACCATTATCAAGATCTAGCATCCTAAAATGTTTGGATTGGCTCAAATAACAGAAGGTATAAAATTCACTTTAAAAATGGGAGCCTTTGTTTTTGCCCACTAATACTTTGAATGAATTTATTAAAAGTTATAATAAGAGTAAAAATTGGATTGTAGGTGAGTGTCCCATTGAAAATGGTGCCGTATGTTTTCCATATTCTTAAAAGAACTGACCATAAAATATAGCTGAAACATCACAAACATAGGAGGTTTATTATTGTAACCACAAATCATATTTTCACAGTAATTTGTTCTGATTTAGGAATTTTCATAAGGAAAGATATGAAGTCTCTGTGGATTGTTACGTTACTCACTCCATCCAACATGTAATAGGCTTTACTCTGATTTTACATCCTGAGTCCATAAAGCTTATTAAATGACACTTCAAAAATTTCTTTTGGTGGTAGAAGCTCTGGTTAAGTGAAAAAGCCTGCTGGGGTTTTCCCCCTGTAGTTTCCTAATTAGGGCTTCCTTATTACATCACAGACATTAATCACCACATTATCCAGTAACAGATCAGACTTACCCTATCTTTCAGATCCTCATTAATCTACGAGTAAAGTTATGAGTGCCATTAATATGGTAACATTCAGCGTGTCTCCCTGAAACGCAGTACCTCCACTACGGGGGCTACAGACCCAAAAGCTATGTGCCTTCTCCAGGTCAGGGATGTTTCTGAAATGTCTTCTTTGACAGAAAAGCCTTTCCCGCACCCCCCACATCGGATTTCAACAGAATTTGCTTTATTTACCGCTTTGTGTACTATTTAAGCAGCAGGAAAATTCTCCAAGCAGGATCAAGTTTGCATCTTGCAGAGACAGAGCCATCTGTTGTTGTCCAGAGCTTGGCCGGTTTCCATTTGGAATGCAGAGCCAGCCCTGGTTGAAAAAGAATGCGAGCTCTTCCTAGAGTATGATCACCCCATCGAGCAGGGGGAGCGCGGCAAACTCCTTGCAATCCTAAACCAGCCAGCACTTCCTGAACACCTGCCCTGGACACAAATGTTCCTTGGATGAGTGACAGTGGAAATGGCAGTGCGTCAAGTTCACCTGGCCACGTCCACATCGCCAGGCTTGGCTGTTCAGACACAGAGCCTAATGAGATTCTGCAAGAGCACATGTCACGGGAAGAAAAGACACACCAGTGCGTTCACACGGTCTTCGGATCGCTCCTAAAGCCCTATCATTTTATGGATTTAGGGAATGTAGGATTTTCTTTCAGAACATTACAAAAAGAAGTCCTGAAGTCTCTCAGCTTACCTTGGAGTTGACTTTCTTGCATTCATGGCTGGATTTGGCAGTCACTGTGTGCATTCTCTTCTGCAGAGTAGAAAGTAGATTTAAGCATGTCATTTTCTACTAGAGGATGTAAAAATGAACGAATTGTTCTGATGTATGCATACGGTATTTATCCTAAGAGTCATTTGAGAGACCCTAAGTAAATATCAAGAAACACTTAAGAAATTTCATAATATTTGAAAATATTTTCATGGAGAGATAAATATTGAAGCCAATGTATATTTTTGTCTAAAATGTCAAATGGAGAAGACTGCATTCAAAGTAGACCAGGTGAAAGAACAGAAATACAATAAGAGCAAAAGAGTGTTAAAACAATCGAAGAGACTTCTTTTTTATATTTTTAAAGATTACATTCAAAGATTAGAAATGACAGATTTGTGAGCAGAGTAATGTGGATATCAAACTTTTAGGCAAAACGATCTAGTCTTGGAATTTGGGGGCTGCATGTCATTCCTGAGATGAAGGAAAGCTCGTATTATTCAGTGAGTTGCAAAGAAAGGTAAGGACAAATCAACTGCTCTCGGAAATAAATGAACAGTTTTTTGCTTTCAGACGGGCACTTTCCAGAATCTTGCATATTCTTTAGAGCACATGGAGATCTATGGTCTGGGTAATGGTACGGTTCGGTGGATTGATAGCTGATTAAACCGAAGAGGTCAAAGAGGCAATGTATCAGCGTTACATGGGAAGGCAGGTCTTTTAAGGAGCTCGAGAGTTTTTGTTTTCCATTTGACTTCGCAACAGAGAAACATGCTTCTCAGTGAGGAACATAACACTTGGAATTCAAAAAGATCTCTATAAACTGTACAGATGGATTGACATTCATGAAATTTAATGCAAATAAATAAAAATAAAAGCCTCCATTTAGGTTCAAAATTTCCACAGTGAAGCACACATCTGACCTCAGACGTTTATATGGGAAAACAGACACACATATAAACATGCCTCGGGTGCTGTAGTTGATTGCGAGGGCAAAGTGAGTCAAGAGTGTGATAGCCAGAGAATGAACTAGCTAATGAGATTCTAATTTATATTAACAGAAGGATGGCGTCCAGATCAAGGGAAATAATCATCCCGATGGACGCTTCCCTGGTCAGTTCACATCTGGAGCTGCAATTCTCTGTGCCACCCTGGGGAGGCCAGGCTGGCCGAAGGGTAATGGAGAACAGGCAGAGGTCAGCAACCAGGGAGGTCGAGGGGAGGACTGGAGGGGATGCTGAGAGAAGCAGGCTAATGAGAATCTAAGTCCCCGAAAGGTCAGAGTTTCCCTTTCCAGGAGCCCAGGCTTCTTTCTTCCAGACTGAAGGTGGAAGGAACATTAACAGAGGCGAGTCCGTGACTCCAATGCAAGTACAACCGGTTGTAGGAATTCAGGGATTTCTTTAATAGAAAAGCAGCATGTGGAAGAGGAGCAGGGAAATTTTTTTTTTTTTTTTTTTTTTTTTTTTTTTTTGTGAGAGAGAGAATTTTGCTATAGGGCACATGTGCTCACGGGAGAGGCAGAAAGAGACAGAGACAGAAAGTGAGAAGTCACCTCCCAGGGGAGATGGCCATGCCACAGTCCCTTCTCCTTCATTCTTTCCTCAGGATCTTGGGCATGCATGCATGTGTGCCCAGTGTGAATTTTAAGCTGCTGGGTCCAGGACTCCAACAATGATCAGCCATGTTGCAGTCCAGTGACGGAATCATTACAACATCTGCCCATCCTGGCTTTTTTATTTTTAAAGACTTATTTATTTAGGGGCCAGCAGGTAGCTTAGTGGCTGAGGCACTGGACACTCCCACATAGCTGACCATAGTTCGATTCCTGGACCTGGTGGCTTGCTT
This sequence comes from Tupaia tana, assembly GCA_026018925.1. Classification (NCBI taxonomy): domain Eukaryota; kingdom Metazoa; phylum Chordata; class Mammalia; order Scandentia; family Tupaiidae; genus Tupaia; species Tupaia tana. The sequence goes on along the minus strand of JAKSZU010000013.1, from coordinate 10,771,790 downwards.
TATTTTTCCCTTCTCTCTGTGTCTATCTCGGGTCAAATTAAAAAAAAAAGAATGAATAAATAAAATTAAATAAATAATTTCAAAAAGGATTATTTTTTAGTTTTGTTTTTTTTGTTGTTGTTGTTGTTTTTTTTGTTTTTTTTTTTTTTTAATTTGATCAGAGAGAGAGAGAGGAAAAGTGAGAAAGCCAGGACTCAAACTGCAGTCAGCCATGTGTGAGTCCAGTGCCTTAACCACCATACCACCTGCTAGCCCCCAGAGGTGGGTTTTAAAAGAGCCTTAAGAAATCCAGTAAGCAAATGCATTGTGTAGATCTTGTCAGATCTTGATTCCAACAACTACCTGGTAAAATGGTTTTTGAGATTAAAAAAATAATTCTTTTTAATAATAGCTTGAGATACAATTTATATGCCTTTAAAAGTGTGCAATACAGGCCCAGCCAGAGTGGCATATGCTGCTGAGATGCTGTGTTCCTCAGGCTGGGACCACATGGGAGGCCCGGGCTCGATTCCCAGTCCAATTGAAGGACCAGGTGCCAGAGCCTGCGTTTGTAATCCCAGCTACTTGGGAGGCTGAGGCAGGAGGATTGCAAGCTTAGGCTGGCCTGGGCAACCTGGTGGGACTCCATCTGAAATAAAAAGCCAGGTGTGATGGTGTGTACCTGTGGTCCCAGCTGGGAGGCTGTGGCAGGAGGATCCCAACATGGTAGACACCCTGTCTTAAAAAAGAAAAAGGTACAATCCAGTGGTTTTCGTATATTCACAATGTTTTATACCAGTGAGCACTGTTCAATTCCAGAACATTACTTACTGGTTTAAAAAACAGAGAAACAGAGAGAGCATTCTCAGCAGGTTCCTTATGCTAAAACCTCCCAAGCCCTGCACCGGCCAGGATCACTGAGGTGGCTGTGGGCATGTCTGGGTTGCTGAAGCAGACCCGAGATGTGAACCAGAGTTTCCACATGGCCACCAGCCTTACAGAGCAGCCTCCCACTGCCTGCGCCCCTGTGGCTGGGCCTAATTCCAGAACACTTCTATCACCTCCAAAAGACACTCCGTAGTCATCGAGTCACCACCCTACCTGCTCCCCCTCCTTGTAAACACTAATCTACTTTCTATCTCTGTCGACCTACCTATTCTGGACATGTCATGTACATGGAACCGTATAACCCATGGCCTCCTATGAGTGATTTCTTTCACTTCGCATAGTGTTTTCAAGGTCCGTCCACGCTGGAGCACATCAGCTCTTCATTCCCTTTCGTGGCCGAATAATACCCTACTCTGTGAGTATACCGTATTTGCTTATCCATTCACAGGTTGATGAACATTTGGGTTGTCTCCATTTTTTGATTATTAAGAATAATGCTTAGGGCATCAGCAGATGGTATAATGGTTACGTCACTGGACTCCCACATAGTCGACCACAGTTTGAGTCCTGAACCTGGTGACTTAAAACTCACGCTGGGGGAGCTGGCAGGTGGTGTGGTGGTAAAGGGCACTGGACTCCCCTATGTCCGGGTGTGATTCAAGTTCCAGACCTGGCGACTTGCTTTCTCACCTTCCCCCCCCCCCCCCCTCACTCTGTCCATCTCTGCTCAATAAGTAAATGGAGAGGTAAGACACTTATGGGACACAGATAAGGTTTATTATCTGTTGACGAGAATGTGTATGGTGGCCTCAACTGGGCTGGACTGAGGTGTATCATGCTGGGTAAAGTCTCTTCACAGTCTAAATGATGTGTAGCAATTTTATGTATGAATAATAAATAAATAAATAAATAAATAAATTCAATTAAAATCATTCTTTTTTAAAAAATTCATGCTGTGCACATGTGTGTGTGTGCCCAAAATCCCAAGAGGAGAATGGATTGCAATGTGGCCATCCCCTCTGGCGGGTGATTTCTCGCTTTCTGTCTCTCTTTTTCTTTGGTGAGCACATGTGCACTGTAGCGAAAATCTCTTTAAAAAAAAAAAAAGAATAATGCTGTTATAAAAATTTGTGTGAAAGTTTTTGTGTGGACATATGTTTTCAGTTCTTTTTAAGTATATGCCTAGCAGTAGAATTGCAGAGTCATATGGTAACTGCATATTTAATATTTTGAGAAACTACTGTATACTGGGGATATACTGTGTATTTTATCAGTATATCCCCAGTATTGTGTGAGGGTTCCATTCTCCACATAGTCACAAACACTTGATACTGTATCTTTTTTTTTTTTAATTAAAGTCACTGTAATGGTACCTCATTGTGGCTTTTATTTCCATTTTCCCAATGACTAATGACGTTGAGAATCTTTTCACATGCTTGTTATCCACATGTATATCTACTTTAGAAAAGTGCTTACTCAAATAATTTACCGATTTTTTTATATTAAGTTATCTTTTCTTTTTTTTTTTTTTTTTTGGAGAGGTTTTTGCTATAGGGCGCGTGCACTCGCCAGACAGACAGAGAGAGACAGAGAGACAGAAAGCGAGAAACCACCCCCCAGGGGGATGGTCACGCCGCAATCCCTTCTCCTCCATTCTCCTTTCGGGATCTTGGGCACATACGCACACGTGCCCAGCGTGAGTTTTAAGCCACCGGGTCCGGGACGCGAACCGCAGTCGACTACGTGGGAGTCCAGGGACATAGCCATTATGCTAACTGCTGGTCCCTCATTTTTTTTTTTATGGACCACAGATTAGTTCATTTTTAACACCCATCATGCCATGAATTCATAGGGAATAGGTTCCAGTAGCTCAGGCTCCTTTCCATTGGTTCTCACAAAGTGTGCTTCTCTGGGTGGAGCAGGCTGGCGCTTTAGTTGAACCCAGGTACTTTTCTCTTTGGCTTCTTTCTTTTTCTGGTCATTTTCCTTCACACGTTTTAGGAAGCTATCTCTGCTCTTAGAATGTTTAATATGCTCAATAGCACATTGATTCTCTTGGCAAGAATCTTGCCCTTAACTTGTTTGTTCACAACAATGCCAACAGCATGCTGGGTAACATTGTAGACTCTTCCAGTTTTGCCATGGTAACATTTGTGGGCATTCCTTTTTGAACAGTACCCATTCCCTTAATGTCTACAATATCACCTTTCTTGTAGATTCACATATATGTTGCCAAAGGAACAACTCCATGTTTTCTAAAAGGCCTAGAGAACACATATCGGGTGCCTCTCCTCTTTCCCTTTGTGTTCGTCATTTTGGTTAATTACTAGAAGATGGCGGTTCCCTCTTTTCATTCTTGAATGATAGGAGTCCTTTATGTATTTTGAATACAGGTCCCGCAGAAGATATATGATTTGCAAATATTTCCTTTCATAACAGGGATCATCTTTTTACTTTCTCGATGGTGTCATTTGCAGCATGAAAGTTTTTAATTTTAATAAAGTCCAATTTATCTAGTTTTAAATTTGTGTTTTTATGTATATGTTTATTAGTAGTTGTATTACATAAAGGTTATTAAAACAGCAAAATAATCACAGTGTTGTGGTTGTAGAGGAGATGTTAAACATGATATAGTTAATTTTTGTGAGATAACTTGATACTGTCTACTATTACAAAGACATGTAATTAATTCTAGGTGTTTTTTTTCTTCAGTTTATTTATTCATTTCCTCCATGAGAGAAAGAATCAGGTAGAGAGAAAGACAGAGAGAGAGAGACAGGTACCCCTAACAGGGTCTCTATGCTGCAAACCACACGTATTCTCAGCCAACCCCAATCACAGGTACACATGTGCCTGGTGTGTTCAGGGGGTCCTGGGGTGTACATTCAGGACTTGTCCCATATAGGTCCAGCTGCATCACTATCTGCCATTCTGCACCACCAACTAATCTAAGTTTCAGTTTATTTTGTGTCTTTTTTGTCATTGGGCACATGTGCCCTGGGAGAAAAACAGAGAGAGAGAAGGTAAGCAAGAAAGCACTCCACATTGAGGCATAACAACACTGCAATCCCTTCTCCTCCATTTCTACCTCTTCTGGGGTTGGACATGCACACATATGTGCCCAGCATGTTTCTTAAGCCACTGAGACCAAGACACAGACTGTAAAGTCAGCCATGTTGGAGCCAGTCGTCTTAACCACTAGGCCATGGGCTGGCCTAGTTTCAGTTTTCTTTATTTGGAGAGGTTTTTGCTATAGGGCGTGTGCGCTCACCAGAAAGAGAGAGAGAGACAGAGAGACAGAAAGCGAGAAATCACCCCCCCAGGGGGGATGGCCACGCCACAGTCCCTTCTCCTCCACTCTCCTCTCAGGATCCTGGACACACACACACACACGCCCGGCATAAGTTTAAGCCACTGGGTCCAGGACTCAAACTGCAGTCGACTACATGGGAGTCCAGCGACATAGACATTATGCCAACTGCTGGTCCCATGGTTTCAGTTTTCAAATCGATGTTATACCATGTAATTTATTTATGTTGGAAGGGAATAAATCCCTTTTGATATCACAATGTCCATAGTAACAAACATGGTTTGAAATTCTTTCTGTCATTCAAAATGTCACAGAAAAGTTATGCTCATGAATAAGGCAAAAAAATGATTGCTTCTAAAATCATCCTGAATATAATATTATCAGCCTGGTAAAGTCATTTGCCCTTCCTCCAGCTCCTAGGAGGGGGAACTAATTAAAATCTGGAGAATTGGAACCAGTAGATGGCATAATGGTTACATTGCTGGACTCCCACTGCGGTTTGAGTCCTAGACCATCGGCGTAAAACTCACTCTGGGCACATGTGCATGCGTACCCAAAATCTCAAGAGGAGAGTGAAAGAGAGGGGATTGTGGAATGGGTATACCTTCTGAGGAGTGATTTCTTGCTTTCTGTTTCTCTGTCTCTCTCTGTCTCTCAGGCAAGTACACTCGCCCTATAGCAAAAATCTCTCACAAAAACATCTGGAGAATTGAGAAAATGCAACGTGAAAACAATGCAATATTTTATATTTGAAAATAAAAGCGAAACCTTGTTTTTATCATTCAAAATATAGAAGATTAAGCTTGGGGGACCAGCAGGTGGCGTGGTGGTTAAGGTGCTGGACACTCCCATATGGCTGACCACGGTTTGAGTCCCAGACCTGGCGGTTTCCTTACTCCCTTTCCCTCTCGCTCTCTCTCTCTGTGTCTCTCTCTGGTCAAATTAAAATAAATGAATAAATAAATAAAATTAAATAAATAATAATTGTTTAAAAAAAAAAAGATTAAGCTTAACAACTATCTTCTAAGTTCTTAAGAGAACAGGATTGAGAGATAAGAGGAGATTGCAGCATGACTAAGCCTCATTGCTGGCTGCTTTCTCCCTCCTGTCTTTCTTTCTGGCAAGTGCACAAGATCTATGCTAATTAAAAATTAAAATAAAAATGCTTGACTGTCCTTAAAGAATACTTTTTAATTTTTTATTATTTTTAAAATTCATTATTTACTTATTCCGTGAGCAAGAGAGAAAGAGGGACTGCACCCCCAACAGGATCCTAGTGCCATGATCCATCTCCAGCCAGCCCCAGATCATGGGTACGCACATGCCTGGCATACCCGGTGCGGTTTCCAGATGTGAACACAGAGCCTTCCCACGTGGGTCAGCCTCCCTGAGAGACTGTATTTCACCACTGTGCCATGATCCAGACCCAAGAGTGGATTCCTTTTAGATAGTACCATGTCAATAAGTACATAGGGAGAAAAACGTGATTTCATTTGTTAATCAGCGTCCTTATATGAACTCAGTTCCATGGCCCCTGCATCATTATATGTAACTACACATAAAAATGATATAATACTTTAAACACATGCATTAATCTCAATTACAACCAGTGATTCATCTTCATGTAATAAGTAGTTTTTTCATAATTACCGTGACTAACTGCTCTTGCTTAACTTTGCTCTATAGATGATTCTCACTTCCACCAAACCAAAATTCACATGGATCAGAGTCTTAGGATTATGTGTACCTATAGTCCCCAAAGCTTTATTTTCTAGAAGTAGTGTGAGCTCTAAAGTTTAATTAATTTGAAGATATATTTAAAAGTCTAAAAAATAACCCTCAAAAAAAATGAAAATAAAACTTTTATTTTTACATAAATATTTATACTGGACTTAACACAAATCACTTCCAATGAAATTTGGTGATTTTACACTTTAATTTTTGTTCCCTCTCCAAACCCCATTAAAATAGAGTAAAATAAATTAAAAGTTCATAAACTGATAAGGAAAAAGAAAGTGGAGGAGACCACGACGACAGAGGAACCATCTCAGCAATGCCCTGGAAGTCAGCAACAAACCATTGGATGGCATCTGTCTTAGCAAAGCAGAGGCTAAGACCTGGGAAATCAGAAGACTGCCGCAGAGTTACTCTGCTAAGTTCTGGGATTGCTCAGAAATTAGAGGGCTGGGTACTTCAGAAGTTTAGTGCTGGCTAGAGCTAAGAGCAATAAGAAAGTTGATGGCATTTGTAACAAACAGTCTAATTCCCAGGTTGTGTTCCCCTTGCCCACACACAGAGAATGACCACACCCTTCACCAGCAGAAGACAGAAAAGTTGAACTGCATGAACTCTGATCATGGGGCTACAGGGTCCAACTTAGGGCAAGATAAAGTTCTGTGCTGAAAAACTGAAGTGAAAATCTATAACTGAACCAGATACTTTCAGCCACCACTTTACCTTCACCCTACCCCATAATCTGCTAAGGTCCCATTAACACTGAGGTGTATTGCCAGTCAAGAGCTAACAGGATTCATCTTTGCTGGGAAACTAACCAGCTCTCTTTCTTCAATTCTATAGATGTTGATATTCAAGAGTCTCCTCCCCAAAGTCCAGAGACACCTATCACTACCAGCTGAAGCCTACCCCATTCACAGCTTCTACCCAGGTATTAAGAATTTCCAATGATGCTTACTGCTTCCAGCTTAAGTATGAATAGACAGACAGATGAAATTTAAATTAATCTTTTAGTATGGAAACAGAAATGAAAATAGAGAAATTTGGGAATCAGAAACAATTCAAAGAATCTCAAAAAAATAAGAGAAAATATTGTAGCCACAAAACAGATTATAAACATGAACATTTAGAAAACAAAACAAACTTTTGTAAGTATGATCTCAGAAGTTTAAAACTAAGCAAAAGATTCAGAAAATAAAGATGAAGAAATATCCCAGCAATTAAAAGAAAAAAATCAATGAGAGAGAAAATTAGGAGATAAATGATAAGAGAAGTAGAATTTCATTCATTCATTGAATGCCTGCTATGTGCCAGGCTCTGGCCCAGGTACTCAGGATACAGTGTCCTAGTCCATTATTATGTTGTTTACAGAAATACCCGAGACTGGGTGAATATAAGCTAATAGAGGATTATTTGAATTAGGATTCTGGCGATGTGGAAGGTCAAAGGCATCACAAAATGGCGGAGGGCTGGATCTTGAGCAGAGCACCTATCCGTAAGTTTCAGCCTGCTCTGTTCTTCCTCTTACAAACACACCAGAACTCAGTTACAAGGGTCTGCCCTAATGATATCACATCTAAAGGCCCTACTCTGGGACACTGTGAAAGGACAGAGTTTTCACTGAATATCTTTACAATACAACCAAGTTCCAACGTGTGGTTTGGGGGGAACCTCCAAACTATTGCAGTCAGGAAGTAAAACAAGAGGAGATCCTTGCTCTCAAAGACTTCATATAGTAATTGCAGGAGTCAGAAAATGAACAATAAACATAATACTTGGGTCAGTTACATAGTATGTTAGGAGATAAAGCTTTGTTCAAAAAGAGAAAAATGGAGAAGCTAAGAGGATTGGGAGTGCTGAGAGTGGTTTGTAGTTTTGTTTGTTTGTTTGTTTTGGGTTGTTTTTTTTTTTTTTTTTTTTTTTTTTTTTTTTTTTTTTTGCTATAGGGCACATGTGCTTGGCAGAGACAGAGAAAGAGAAAGAGAGAAAACACCCCCCAGGGGAGATGGCCATGCCACAATACATTCTCCTCTCAGGATTTTTTGGAGCATGAACACACACACTTGGTATGTTTTTTAAGCCACTAGGCCTGGGATTTGAACCACGCAGCTGGTCATGTAGGACCCAGCCTCCTGAACATCCATGCCATTTGCTGACCAGTTTTGAAGATTTTTATTTTTTCTATTTTAAATAGAGTAAGCAGAGTATACCTCATTCACAAGGAATACGTGAGCAAAGACCTGAAAGAGTGAGAGGGAAAAGAGCACTGCAGACAGAAGCTACAGCTAATGCAAAGGCTCTGAGGTGGAAACTTCGGTGCTGAGTTTGAGGAGGAGATAAAAGGCCAGGAGACTGGAGCCCGGTGAGCCAAGACGAGACTGACAGGGATTGACGCTAAAGCAATGGCAAGAATTCAGACACACTGGGCCGTGGTGACCAAGCTTCGGACTTTGGCTTTTTCTGAGTCAAATGGGGAGCCGGTAGAGTATGTTTGGCAGAGGAGTGTCATGCTGTTTGGCTTTTAAAAGAACTATGTGGGGGCCAGCCTGTGCCATAGTAGTTAAGGCACTGGACTCTCACGTGGCCAACTGCGGTTCGAGTTCCAGACCTGGAAACTCACACCTGGCTTGTGTGCGTGTGTGCTCAAAATCTGAAGAGGAGAATGGAGAAGTGATTACAGCATGACCATCCCTCCGGGGGTAGGGGGGTGATTTCTCACTTTCTGTCTATCTCTCCAGCGAATGCGTGAGTAGGGCGCATGGTGGTTAAAACACTAGACTCCCATGTGGCCAAACGTGGTTCAAATCCCAGACCTGACAGCTTGTTTTCTCACTTTCTCTCACATGCCCTAGAGCAAATTTAAATAATAATAAATAAATAGAAATAAATGAATAATTCTTAAAAAGAAAAAAAAAAAGAGAGAGGAGAGAGCGTAGAGGTTTATTCTAGCTCACAGTTCTGGTGGCCGGAAAGTCCAAAAGCGTCACAAAGCGGTGGAAGGCAGACCTTCAGCAGAGCAGAGCGTGGTCTGTATCTGTGTGACTTTCTCTTTGGTGTTCTAGTCTCATTCCCTCTCCTTAAATACCTGCTATAACTTAGTCATGGAGGTTCCACCCTAAGACATTATCACATCCAAAGACCTCACCCTGAAACACCATTAAGAAATCAGTATTTTCACTTAACATCTTTACAATACAAGTAAATCTGAACAAATGAATTTCTGGGAGACATATAGTCACTGCTAAGACCAAATTCCAAAACACAAAGCATTGGGGGACAAACCATTACCTAAACCATAACACTGAAGAATTAGATGAGGGGTCTGAAGGAAACAGAAGAGTCAAGGATGACTCTAGGCCTTTTCCCTCAGTTCTTACTGGAACCAAGTTACCATCTACTACGATGGGGAAAACTGTGGATAGAGTAAGTTTTGGTGAGAGTGAGGAATGAAGCACCTTTATTTAAAAGTGTATTTATTTATTTATTCCATGGGAGAGAGAGAGAGAGACAAGAACCCTCCCAACAAGGTCTTCACACTGTGCTCCATCCCGTCTCCGTAGGCCTGGATCATAGGCACATGGACACTCAGCAGACTCCAGGAGGTTCCAGGACACGAACCCAGGGTCTTTACATGGGGGTACAGTTGTGTTACCACCGTGTTGCTCACCAGCCCCAGGAGAACAATTTTAGAAATGTCAAGATTGAGATATTTAAGATAAAAATCTAACATTTGTGTAACATAAATTTCAGAGAGAATCAGAGAATGAAGAAAGCAAGGAAGGAAACAACTGAATAATTCATGAAAAATTCCCAGATGAGGGACCAGCAGTTAGCGTAATGGCTATGTCACTGAACTCCCATGTAGCCGACTGCGGTTCGAGTCCCAGACCCAGTAGCTTAAACTCACACCGGGCACGTGTTCGTGCGTGCCCGATATCCCTAGAGGAGAATGGAGGAGAAGAGATTTGCGGCATGGGCCATCCCCCCGGGTGGTGATTTCTCACTTTCTATCTCTCTGTCTCTCTCTGCCTTTCTGGCAAGTGCACGAGCCCTATAGCAAAAACGTCTCCAAAAAAAAAAATTTCCCAGATGAGAAGTTTAGAAGTTTTTAAGTTTTAAAATATTTTTACCATAGGGCATGTGTGCTTGCTAGAAAGAGACAGAGAGACACAGAGAGAGGGAAAGTGAGAAATCACTCCCCCCACCCCAGGGGAGGATGACCAAGTTGCAATCCCTTTTCTTCTATTTTCCTCTCAGAATTTTGGGCAAACATGCACATGTGCCTAGCATAATTTTCAAGCCTCTGGGTCCAGGACTTGAACTGTGGTCAGCCATGTGGGAGTCCTGTGCCCCAACCACTATGCTACCGGCTGGCCCTCCCTGAAGTTCACAAGTTTTAAAGTAGGAATACAAGTGTCTGTGTCTGTCATAGGTCATAGGACACTGTGTGGCTCAGCTGTGAATGATGTTTACATAGCTATAGAAATGTCAACTCTGACTTTAATTTTAACTTAAAAATGATTCTATTACTATCTTGGGGGAAATTTTTCTATAACTATCTTGGTAGTTTTGTGTGGAATAAGCAGGTGTGTGTGTGTGTGTGTGTGTGTGTGTGTGTGTTACATGTGTGTAAAAAAAGAGAGCAAAAGAGAGAATGAGCTTGTAGTAGGGGTGTTTAAGTCAGTAGGTAACACAGTATCTTAAGTGATAAAATTAAGGAAAACAATATAGGCCCAGCTGTAGTGGCATAGTGGTAACATCGCAGCCTTCAATGCTGAGGCCACATGGGGGGATCCCAGGTCTGTGTCCAGAGTGCCCTTGTATATGCTGGCTGCACACCCAAGTGCCATGATCCTTGGTGGTTGGGGCTGGTAGGGGACTGCAGCAGGAAGATCCTGTTGAGAGTACTTGTCTCTCTCTCTTTCTTTTTATCTCTCTTTCTAGCTCATGGAAAAATATAAATAATGTTTTTCAAGAAGAACAGTATAGGACCGACAGGTGGCATGGTGGTTACAGTGCTGGACTCCCACATGGCTGACTGTGGTTCAAGTCCTGGACCTGGATGCTTGCTTTCTTATTTTCCTTCTCTCTGTCTCTCTGGTCAAATTAAATAATAGTAATAGTAAATACAATTGAACAAATAATTCTTTAAAACAAGAACAGTAGGGGGTCCAGCAGGTGCCATGGTGGTTAAGGGTGCTGGACTCCCACATGGCCAACCAGGGTTCGAGTCCTAGACCTAGTGGCTTGCTTTTTCACTTTCCCTCTCTCTCTCTCTTACTCTATCCCTCTCTGGTCAAATTAAAATAAATAAGTAAATAAATAAAGTTAAATAAAATAATTCTTAAAAAAAGGAACAGTATGAATATAGTATTTATAGATATGGTAGTAAATTCCAGAAGAAACAGCTAAAAGAATTGAAAACTGTTGTTTCAGTAAAGCTGATTGCTTTTTTTATAGTGATACTTTTATTATTGGATATTTTAACAAGTGTGCATGCATTACTTTGAAAATTTCTTTAAATTTACAAAGTGATATACATTTCACTACACATGGAATAGTAAGAAATAAAATTTTCTATTATATGTTCCTGAATTTATTAACTTCTTTTCTCGCTTTCCATTAGATACTCTGAGATTTCCTCTACTGATTTACATTATATGGCATTTTTATTCATGCAGTGGTTGTACTCATGTTTATTTACTCCTACTAGTGTCAAATTTATCAACATCTGTACCTCCCCTAAAATTCCCTCTGGTCTCGGGACCAGCAGTTAGCGTAATGGCTGTCACTGGTCTCCCATGTAGTCGACCGCAGTTCGAGTCCCAGACCCGATGGCTTAAACTCACGCCGGGCACGTGTGTGTGCGTGCCCAAGATCCCAAGAGGAGAAGGGATTGCAGCATGCCCATCCCCCCTGGGGGGTGATTTCTCACTTTCTGTCTCTCTGTCTCTTTCTGTTTCCCTGGTGAGCGCACCTCCCTATAGCAAAAATCTCTTAAAAAAAAAAAAAAAGAACTAGATGGTTTTTATGACTTGTAAAATTTGTGTTAATTAATAAAAGCTTGCACCAATATGCAACGCATACTTTCCAAGAACTCATATAAAAGATACACGTTAAATACATTAGAATAGTTGTTTATCAAGGAATGAGAGATCAGGGAAATGCAGGTGAGAAATAGGTGATAAAAGGAAATGAATGAATGAATGAATGAATGAAAAAAATATGCACCCTGAAAGGCCCAATGATGATCCTGTACCACAAACAGAAGAGTATAATTACCTTAACTCTGTACCCGAGGTCTGACTTAAATGATCATCATCTCATCCTTATCATTATTACCATTTTACAGTGAATGACAACTGGACTGAGAGATTCCTACTCTTGAACTGTGCGACTCGAGCAATTCACTTCTGCTCTATAAGGATCAATTTCACTGTCTCTCAAAGGAAATGAGTATTATCCTCGCCAGACAGACAAAACAATGAGATAAAGTGAGAAAAGTATATGAGAATCCTTCCTAAACAGCAGGTAACCATCTACGGGGATTATTATTATTAAACTGGCCCAGACTGGAGTCCAACAGATGGTAGACAGTTGGAGTTTTGGGAGGGAGTGACTAAAAAGAGGATGTGGCAGATATGGCAACGTTGAAACACTTAAGTTATATTATAACTTGGAACTACCAAGAAAGTAGATGTTTATGTTGGTTACCCAGAAATGGACCTTGAGATGAGCTTTTGTGTGCAAGTGATTTATTGAGAAGGGGCTCCCTAAAGAAACCAGTAAAGGGATGGAGAAAGAAGGACAGGGATGGGAAGAAACAAAATGGAGCTTGAATTTTAGAGTTTGCACCTGCAGGTGAAGTGGCTCAGATAGCATACACACACACCAGGTATGTTTTTCAAGCCATCAGCTTCGAGACTCGAACTGCGCAGTCCGCCATGTAAGATTCACCTTAACTACCATGCCACCTGCTGGCCCCAATAGAGCTTTTAACAAATTCCAGGTGGAGGCCAGTCATGCTGGTCCATGGATTATAGTTTGATACTTAAGACTCTAAAGAACAACTTACACATTACAAACATTTTGTAAAGATGCCGTCAAATAGTTCCTGAGCCAAATTTGGGTTTAACAAGCAATTTCAACATTTGAATGATGAATGGATATATTAGGATGCCACTAAGGATTTCCGAAGGGTGTCAAGCACATGAGTCTCAAGCTAAATGCTTATAGGGGCCGGTCTGGAATGGGATGGAGACCATGGAGCTGGGGAGCCTCTGCCCGAGGCAGGGGGCACTGCTTCTGAACACCAGTGCGTGGCTGCCAGGCAGAAATGCTGGCACGGACCGTCTCTTCTATGGTCCAAATTTTAAAGAGACGTGAAGTCAGAAGATTTTTTTGTGAAATTATCTGACTTGAAATGTTTTCGATTAATTTTTTTCAAAAACACTCCTCAAGCTAAACTCTGTAAACTACTAGCTTATTCTCTCTGGTCTAATATTTTGCTAGATTCTTGAGAGATATGAAAGAAGGGGACCTAGATGTAGCTCTTAAGATGGGCATAGTCTTGCCGAGAGCCTATATATATATAATACACACACACACACACACATATATATATATGTGCAAGTGATTTATATATATATATATAAGTGTGTGTGTGTATATATATATATATATTATTTATGTATACACACACATAAATACACACACACACACACACACACACACACACATATGAAATGGCCAGGAAGCAATGCAAAGCCATGTGTCTGCAAGAAAGAAAAATGAAATCTAGGGACCAGCAGCTGGCATAATGGCTATGTCATTGGACTCTCACGTAGTCGACCCTGGTTCGAGTCCCAGACCTGGTGGCTAAAACTCACGCTGAGTGCATGTGTGTGTGCGCCCAAGATCCCAAGAGGAGAATGGAGGAGAAGGGATTGCAGAACGGCCATTCCCCTTGGGGGTGATTTCTCACTTTCTGTCTGTTTCTCTCTGTCTTTCTGGTGAGTGCACACGCCCTATGACAAAAAACCTCTCAAAAAAAAAAAAAAAAAAAAAAAAAAAAAAAAAAAAAAAAGAAAAAAAAAGAAAAAGAAAAAAAAAAGAAAGAAATCTAAGTTATTTAAAGAAACTGTAAAATCGAGCACCAATGAGACTTCAGATTTTATCCCAAAACTGAATTCTGTAATTTGCAGAGGTGCCCAATGTGTGGGGAAAGCCTGTTCACTCTGTTTAGTGGGTTAACTACTGGTGATGGACAAACAATGCAGTCATTGCTGCTTAGTACCAATTGTGATAGTTAAGCAGATACTGGTTATTTGAAGCAAATTCAGTTTCAGAAATAGTCATCTGTAAATGGTAGTAGACACTTTTATTAAATGCTACTAGAAACAAATAATCCTTGCTGAACGAAAATTTTTTTCTTTTTTTTTTTAAGAGAGATTTTTGCTATATTTAGGGTATGTGCATTTGCCAGAGAGACAGAAAGTGAGAGATCATCTCCCCGGGGGGATGTCCACGCTGTAATCTCTTCTCTATTCTCCTCTCAGGATCTTGGGCACACACATGTACCCGGTGTGAGGTTTAAGCCACCAAGTTTGGGATTCTAACAACAGTTGACTATGTGGAAGTCTAGCAACGTAACCATTACGCTGCATGCTGGTCCCTGAAAAATATTTTCTAAAAGTTATGTGAGACGAAACTGTTTTCAAAACGGAAACAGCATACAAAGGCTATTCTGCACCGTTATCTGAAAACCCTTTGAATAAATAAGTGGAGTGCAGCAAAGTGAATAACGATCTTCCCAGTGTCCATGTTTGAATCTCCAGGATTTGCAAATGGTGCCTTATACGGCAAAAGGGACTTTGCAGATGTAACTAAGGGTTTAGAGGTGGAGAGATTACCCTGGATGGCCCAGTGTGACAGTAAAAGTCCATATAAGAGGGAGGTCAGGGTCCAAAAGGGACAGATTGGATGACAAATCCAGCAACCAAGGAATGCAGGCATCCTCCAGAAGTTAGAAAAGGCAAGTAAACAGATTCACCCCTCAGACTTCCAGAAAAAGCATCACCCCACTAACACTTCGACTTTAGACCACTGAGACGAATTTGGGACTTTAACTCCAGTAGAACAAAAAAATAAATGGGTGAGTTTTTAATTTCGTTGTTGTTTTTTGTTTTGTTTGTTTTATTTCAGTTTATACCTACAAATATCTTTTTCCCTTGAGATATAGAAGTCTCTACTGAAGGGACCATCAGATGGTGTAATGGTTATGCCACTGGATTCCCATGTAGTTGACCATGGTTCAAGTCCCAAACCTGGTGACTTAAAATTCATGCTGGGGGACCAGCAGTTAGCGTAATGGCTATGTCGCTGGATTCCCATGTGGTCGACCGCGGTTCGTGTCCCAGACCTTGTGGCTTAAACTCACGCCGGGTGCGTGTGCGTGCGTGGCCAAGATCCCGAGAGGAGAATGGAGGAGAAGGGATTGCGGCATGGCCATCCCCTCTGGGGGGTGATTTCTCACTTTCTGTCTCTCTCTGTCTGTCTGGCGAGCGCACATGCCCTATAGCGAAAACCTCTTAAAAACAAAACAAAACAAAACAGAAACAAAACTCATGCTGGGAGCATGTATGTGCGTGCCCAAGATCCTGAGAGGAGAATAGAAGAGAAGGGATTGAGGTGTGGCTATCCCCTCTGGGGGGTGATTTCTTGCTTTCTGTCTGTCTCTCTGGTGAGTACACTTGCCCTACAGCAAAAAAAAATTCTCTCAAAAAAATAAAAATTAAAAAAATTTTAAAAAGGAGTCTCTACTGAAGAGGAAAAAGATACTGGAAATATCAAAAATGTTTTTTTCTTGGGGTCAGCAAGTGGTGTGTTGGTTAAGGCACTGGATTCTCACTTGGCCTACCTCGGTACTGGGTGCGTGTATGTGCATGCCCAAGATCCTGAAAGGAGAATGCAGGAGAAGGAATTGCAGTGTTGCCATCCTCCCATGGAGGGGTTGATTTCTCACTTTTCTTCTCTCTGTCTCTGTCTCTTTTCTCTCTCTCTTTCTCTGGTGAGCACATGCATAACATGGCAAAAACAAAAACAAAACAACGAACCGAGGTTTGAGTCTTGAACCTGGTAACTTGAAACTCACACCAGACGTGTGTGCATGCATGCCTGAGATCTTGGGAGGAGAATGAAGGAGAAGGGATTGCAGTGTGGCCCTTTCTCACTTTCCCTCCCACTGTCACTGTCTCTCTTTCCAGCAAGTGTACATACCCTAAGGCAAAAACCTCTAAAACAAAACAAAAAATTAAAAAATGGGAGCCAGCAGGTGGTGTAGTGGTTGTGGTTCTGGACTTGCACATGGCAGACTGCAATTTTAATCTCAGACCCAGTGGCTTGAAACTCACAACGGATGCATGTGCGTGCCCAAGATCCCAAGAGGAGAATGGAGGAGAAGGGATTGTGGCGTGCCATCCCCTCTGGGGGGTGATTTCTCGCTTTCTCTGTGTCTCCAGTGAGCACATGCGCCCTATAGCAAAACAAACAAACAAACAACTCTCAAAAATAAATAAAAGTAAATAAGAAATTTAAAAATGTTTCTCTCTTTTTAAAAAGGTTTTTGCAATAGGGCACTGATGCTCGCCAGTTTGGTTTATGTGCACAATGGGAATGACACTTTTGTTACACTTACCTATGATAAAATTATGTCAGAGAAACGGAATCAAATAAAATAATAAAAATAAAGTACCTAATGAATGACTGACACAGAGTAGGTGCTCATTGAATCTTAGTTTCTTTCACTTGCCTGCACAGATGTTGGATCCTGAGGAGTGACAGTAGTCTATATACACCTATCAGTGTTGTTTAAAGTTTGTTCCTTTATCACGAAGAAGTCATACGACTTGCGTGTACTGCAACCTTAATTCAATGCTCCAATAGTTACCTAGTCTTTTTGGGAAACAGTAGGCAATTAAAGGGTCTATCTGAAACATAAAAGAATGAGATGAAATTTACTTATATTTGATTTAATGGTTGCCAGGCTTAATCAAATCACAACTCTGCATAATTTTTTGTTTTCAATTGGAATTTTTAAATGCTTATTCTTAGCAGTGCTTTAATATCAATTTCATGCTAAATGAATCATTATTAAATACTTATGAGGAAAACTATTTTTAAGCCATGTGCTCATTTTTAAATGTAACCGATTACTTTCTGTAGGTAATAAAACATGCACTATATTAGTTATAACATACCATGATTGGTGGGATGCATGCTCTAAATAGGAATGCATATTTTAAAGGAAAATTGGACTAACATTGGCTAAAGTTCTTTTAAAACAGGGTGTATTGATGCTTAGTGGAAAAAGAAGAATGGGTTTTTGTTTTCTGGGAATTGTGTCAGAAGTTGCACAATGATAGAGTTGTTTCTCCATTCTACAAAGTTCACAGAATCTTTAATAATTAGATAAGAGAATTTCCTGTCTTGTCTCCTGGTATTGTTTAGAACCCCTCAGTTTTATTGTTTTGAATGGAACTTGCTACTCTCTTGAGTTGACTTCATTGTAATTATGTGTATCTCTTCATCTATGCCGTAAGACGAGGAGATATTGAGGGACCAGCAGGTGGCATCGTGGTTAGGCTACTGGACTCCCATATGGGCCACTGTAGTTCAAGTCCTAGATCTGGTGGCCTGAAAATCATGTGTCCACGAAATCCCAAGAAAAGAATAGAGAAGAGGGCATTGTGTTGTGGCTATCCTCACTGGAGGGTAATTTCTCACTTTCCTTCTCTCTGTTGAGTGCATGTACCCTATGGTAAAAACCTAAAAAAAAAAAAAAAAAAAAAAAAGAGAGAGTGATGTTGATCAATTAAAGGAAGCTTCTCTCCTCACTAGACTAAGCTTCATGAGGGCAGAGAGCATTTTTTTCCTCTTTTTTCATCACAATAGCTCTACATCCTACTATAATGCCTCAGCTGAGTTGAGCTGCCAATCATAGGGACCTGCTATAACAGTAGTTTAAACAAAATAGAAATTTAACTTTCTTTATTGTAAAAGAAGTCCAAAGTTAGTCCAATCAGGTAACAACCATGATTCCCAAAACTCAGAGTCCTTATACATATATATGCCTTATAACATCATATGCTTATAATAACCTTGGGGGGGGTGCTTTTTCACTTTCTCTCTCACTGTCTCTGTCTCTCTCTCTCTCCAGTGAGGGCATGAGCCCTAAGGCAAAAACCTATTTTTAAAAATTGCCCTTAAGGGGACCAGACGGTGGCACAGAAGTTAAACGTAGTGCTCTGTGAGGTAATTCCATATGGGAAGGGTCCTGGTTTGTGTTCAGAGACCTCCTCAGTACGCTGGGCACACATAAGCATGTGATCTAGGGTTGGCTGAGGGTGGGGGTGGATCACGCATCAAGAGCCTGTTGAGGGAGGTTTCTTTCTCTGGAAATACATAAGCTTAACCAGTATCAGTAAGTTAGAAATGGAAGCTAGTCTCTCTTGCAAGGTAGCTTAGCTTCACAATTTCTTTTATCACTTTTCTCTGCCAACCAGAGAACCAGTTCTTTGTTTCTCATTTCTTTCTTCCCCCAATAACTTCGGCTGGCACGGAGGCTTTGTCTCTTGTGGTATAGAGGTGATATCATCTCTCGTGTTGCCATTCCAAATTCCCCAGCAATAGTTTGATTGGTTCAGTGAGGGTGAGGTTACCAACTCTGGTACCATTCACTGTGGCAAACAGCAGGGGGGACTAGGACAACCCTGTCCTCCTGAGTGCGTTCTTCCAGCAGAGCCGACGGTGTGAGCATGTGTGGGGGGGAGTGGGGGAGATGCAGGTACTGTTTAACATACATCCCTTTTCCCATTAATTTGCACTCCCATGTTTCTTGACCTCAAGTGCTTTTTCCCTTCCAGGTGGCAGATCAAAGACCTTCACTATTACTTGCTCCACTGGGAAAAATTTTTTTTAAAATTTGCTATAGGGTGTGTGTGCTTCCTGGAGAAAGACAGAGACAGAAAGAGAAAATGAGCAAGCATTCCCCCAGGGTGATGGCCATGCCACAATCCCTTCTCCATTCTCCTCTCAGGATTTTGGGCACGTGTGCTTTGCATGTTTTTCAAGCCACCAAATCTGGTACTTGAACTGTGCAGCTGGTCACGTGGGATCCAGTCTCTTTAACTATCATGTCACAGGCTGGTCCCTACTTGCTCCATTTCTTTTTTTTTTTTTTTAGAGGTTTTTGCTATAGGGCGCGTGTGCTCGCCAGGAAGACAGCGAGAGACAGAGAGACAGAAAGCGAGAAATCACCCCCCAGGGGGAATGGCCACACCACAATCCCTTCCCTCCATTCTCCTCTCAGGATCTTGGTCATACATGCACACACGTCCAGCGTGAGTTTAAGCCACTGGGTCTGGGACTCGAACTGTGGTCGACTACATGGGAGTCCAGCGACATAGCCATTACGCTAACTGCTGGTCCCCCTACTTGCTCCATTTCTTGAACTATTTCTATACCAACATTATTCTCATTGTTTTCTTCTCTAGTTCAACTTACATTTCCCCAGTCGGAATGTTTTAGTGGGAAAGCAATGTAGTGATTAGAGTCCATAAGCCTTTGAGATCACATCACCCCACCTCTCATTTTCATCCCATCAACCTGGGGCAGGAGCTCTTGCTCATAACAAGCAGTGAGAAGCACAAACACCAGAGTTAATCTACCTGAATTTGAAGCCAGCTTCCAATAGCACCGCAAGAGATTCCCCTGTGTATCAGTTTCTCTATCAGTGAACCTGGAAAATGACTTACCATATAAGATCTCTATGAGAATTCAAGGAAATAGCACGGGTAAAGAAATCAGACCAGTGCCTGGGAATAAATAAACACACATAAAATATTCTAGCTTTCTGTCTGTCTCTTTGGCAACTGTACATGTCCTACAGTAAAAATTCTCTCTTAAAACAATTACAAACAATAAAATCACTTTTCAACAAATATGCAAAAGGATTTGAGCATCAAAATAGACATTTGCTCTAAAAAAATGGTTTAATTGCTTTCCTTGCTGGTAAATAAGGACTTAAACATTAACTCACTTATGATTTGATACCACAAACCAGACTTTCTTATGGCCAAGGTGCTACTGAGGGGTGCCACTCAAGCATGTCTAGGCCTGCTATCAATTCACCCACATCAAAATATGCACACGTGAAAAAGCACAGGCCTCTTTCACTAGCAGGGAATTGTTTCAAGAGTGGATTTAAATACCTAATTCTTTAACAGTGAAGGTACTTCAAAAAGTTTGTTTCGAGAATGGATTTAAATATTTGCTCTCTCAATACTCAAGTCACTTCAGAAGTCTGTGGAAAAGTGAAATTAAAATATAAATTTATTTGGCGCAAAGTTTCAAAACTCATGCATAACTTTTTTATGATAGGTATTTCCACAAACTTTTAAAGAATTATTATTTGTTAATTTCCATTTGCTATTATTTTTAAACTTGACCAGAGAGAGAGAGAGAGAGGTAGAGAAAGGGAAAGCAACAAAGCAAACTGCCAGGTCCAGCACTTGAACCGCGGTCTTGACCATGGTCGTCCATGTGGGAATCCAGCGCCCTTAATCACCATGCCACTGCTGGGCCCTCCATGAGCTTTTTAAAGACTTCCACAGGGACCAGCAGTTAGCATAATGGCGATGTCCCACGTAGTCCACCGTGGTTTGAGTCCCGGACCCGGTGGCTTAAACTCACGCTGGGCGCGTGTGCGTGCGTGCCCGAGATCCAGAAGGGATTGTGGTGTGGCCATCCCCCCTGGGGTGTGATTTCTCGCTTTCTGTCTCTCTGTCTCTCTCTGTCTGGCCAGCGAACACGCCCTATAGCAAAAACCTCCCCCCCCCAAAAAAAAGACCCCCACAAATAGTTGCAGATTCTGCCAACTTTGTCTCAAACTCCGGATCAGGTTCCTGTGATTCTTCCCTTTAATTTTTAAAAAATTGTTACTGCCACTATCCCCCCTAGTAACATTTTCATTTAAAAGCTGCTTAATTTTGGCAAATTACTTTATCACTGAATTACATGTATTCTTTGGTAAATTTGGTATTCCTTCATCCTAATAGTTGGAAGTGTTTCAGTAATTGAGAGCTGTTTTTACTACATGCATACACTGGTAGATAAGCCTTCTTTGCAAACACATATGAAATCGTAATTTTATGATTGTGAGACATTGACTTAAGAAACTTAAAAAGTTTTAGGCCCAGATTCTTCGTACTTTTTTTCTTTCTCTTTTTTAAACAGCTCAAACATTTATGAAAAACCTTCAGCATTACCAGGTTCAATGGTTCAAAAAAGTAAAACTACCCAGACAGGCTAATACCATTGACATGAACGGAAATGCTGCTTTCCATTTGTGTAAGTGGTTTAAATACAGCATTGAACTGATGTGAACCCCGAATCCAAACTGTATGGAACTGATTTGGCGCCCTGGGGGATCGTTAACGGAGGAAGCATGCGTTTCTGTTGCTGTTGAGACCAGTTAGGAAAATCACATCCGAGGCTGTGCTTAGAGATTTCCCCTTTACGAAGCCTCGGCTACTCTGCAGGGCTGATTCTTAGTTCACATCTTGAACAGAATGTTAGACGGGCAAGAGCCGGACCGAAAACCCCGGGACTTGTCTCCCGGGTCCCAGCCGCCGCAGAGCCTTCCGGAAAGAACCGGGGAACACACACCGGCTACGGCGGACTCCCAGCGCGACAGCCCCGGCTGGACCCACTTCCGCCTAGGCTTGCGCCCCGCCCCACCCGCCCTAAATTCGCCGCAATTTTCCCGCGATGCAGCGGGAGCGCGCGGGGCCGCTCGCCAGGCCCCAGGATGCACTGCGGGCACGTGCGCGCGCGCGGCTCCGCTGCCGAACGACCGCGGGAAAATTCCAAAAAGTCGAAACAAAAGGCCAATACGAAGTGAGGCCAACTTTTCAAGCCACAGAACCCGGGCGGTGGCTTCCTTTCTGCCACTGTCTAAACTGCTGAAACAGCCCTGGCGAGGACCACCCGGTAAGAGAGAGGCCGCAGGACCAAGCGAGGGCGGCAGCTTTCCATGGGGGTCTGGCCGACACGTCAGCTGGGGGCGCTGAGGGCGGGCCGGGGGCGGAGGGAAGACTCGCGAGAATGAACGTGGCCTCCACGCCGCGAGGTGGGTGAGCGGGGCCCCAACCGACTGCAAGGGTTGAAGAGGGGAGGTGGGAAGCAGCGTCGGGTGGCGCCAGTCCGGGGGCGTGGCCTGGGAGGCGTGGCTGAATACGGGGGCGTGGTTAGGGGCGGGGCGATCTAGGGGTGGAGCCGGCGGTGGGGTCACGCGGAAAGGAACCCCCAGAGTGATGGGGAGCTGGGAGTTGGCGTTTTTGTTCTTTTTGTTCCTTAAACGCAGGCAGCTATGTCTTCTTCAAAGGAGAGGAGGAAAGGTGAACTTCTTTGCCTCGGATCCCCGGGAGCTTTGAAAAGCTCACTTCTTTTAACCCGTCGCCCTCTACGGCTAGTCTCTTCCCCACCCCCAGCCTCCCACTCCCGCACTCCCCTGGCTCCTGGGCGCCGGGTGGGGGCAAGGCCCAATTAGAGGAGCCGGGGGCGCGGCTGTTGTCCCTCCCGCCCTCTGCCTTTCTTACCAGGACCGGAGGGGGCTTCTTATGGGCGATCGTGCCCCCACAACTCTTTTGGAGTGTCCGGCCAAATTGAGTTCAAAGCCCTTAAGATTTTCGGGGGGGGGGGGGGGTGTTTGTTG
Source organism: Tupaia tana (assembly GCA_026018925.1). Classification (NCBI taxonomy): domain Eukaryota; kingdom Metazoa; phylum Chordata; class Mammalia; order Scandentia; family Tupaiidae; genus Tupaia; species Tupaia tana. The sequence goes on along the minus strand of JAKSZU010000013.1, from coordinate 10,749,105 downwards.
GCTTGCTCGTTTATAGTTTTTTAGGTGAGAGTGTTTACAACCATGAACCCTCTATAATCCTGTGTATAGGCTAGCACTCCGGAGGAGAGAAATGATGTGGAGTTTTTGAAACATTAGAAGTTTGGGATGAGAACATTGAGAGAGGCCAAGGAATTTTCCAGCAAAAGACCTGTATGTGCCCGGACTTTTGTTCCAATCTGAAACTGTTGGAAAGCTCTTAGTGTCCTGGTTTTATTCTAACCTATGTCTTATTTAATGCATCCAAACTTTAATGTGATTGGCTTACAGTTTAGCAAGTGAGCCAAATACTTTTGGGCCACCCAACTGCAACTAATTATGGATGTCACTCACCTTCAGTGATACGCTGCTCAGAACATTTTCTCACTACTCTGCTAAAGAGGGGGGGAAGGTTGTTACAAATGATAGAATTCATACGATGTGTAGGGATGTTACATGAGCTTTGATAGAGTGCATTTTCATTGTGATTTTATCGGTTAAACCTAAATTCAATTGATGTTTGAATGTAAGGTAATGTTGCATAGTAGGTTCACTTGGGAAAAGCACCCATCTACCTTACTCATACACAAGTACAACAAAGACGGTATCAAGAAAGAATTCGTTTTCTAAGTTCTATAAGGGGCCTTGTTTACCTCTTTCTTGGGAGTAAAAGACCATACTTCTTCAGAATTGGACTAATCATACTAGTTATATTTTTGTATGTTATACATTTTAAATCATTTTTTCATTATTCAGTCATGCCTCTTGATGTCTTGAAAACATTTACTAAAGCTTTAGAAAAGAGACAAACTTTATATTGGTAATTTTGTTCTGTCTGCTAATGAAAGTTGGCTGGGTGTGGAGGATGATGTTGCATGTATGGAAATGCATGTACGTTTTTAAATAAATAGTGTTTCTAACCAGTTCCATATTTTAGCAAGTAGTTCCAGTAACAATTATACAGATTTTATATTTATGAAAACCAGCCACAAGGAGGTCAGCCTAGCTAGTCAAAAGTTGGATTGATTAACCAGGCCTCAGAAGAAGCCAGAGGATTCTCACGTGAATGTTAGTTCCAAGTTGGTAGTGATAAAGCCTCAGATTAGGCTAGCAGTCAGTACCAGATGGTTTTTTAAATTAATATTTTAGGCTGGGATATGTGTATTTTCTCTTCCTGTTTATGGATCCTGAATGACTGACTTTAATATGAAAGAACACCTAGAGGAGTATATTAAATTTGTAGTTTTAATTACAATGTTTAATTTAAAAAAAGAAGAAAAGCTCAGATGACATTGTAAATCTTGAGCATTTTATTTTTACTAAATATCAAACAACATTTTCTGATTGATTGTTTTGACTTGGAGTGGGAAGGACCTTGTAAAGTTATCTGAGCTGTTCTGCTAGGCCCTGTATAGACTGCCAGGTATGTAAAAATCATTTTCCTGGTAAGACCCTCCTTACAGGAGAACCTATAAACTTCCTTGATAAGGCATTGCTGATACTTTTCTCTAGTTACAAGAAGGCAGAGGTCATATGAAAACTGCCTTTTGAAGCTATATACTATACTCTTTTTCTAAACAACGAATTCATTTTTAGTAAATTCAGTAAACTTTTGGAATTGTTGCAAGTAATTTTTCCATATTCTGGATACAGGTCCATTATGAGATAAGTGTTTTGCAAGAAATTTCTCTAAATCTATTGTCTTTTCATCTTCTCAAGGGTATCTTTATTTTTTTTATTTTTTATTTTTTTAAATTTTTGCTATACGGTGTGTGTGCTTGCCAGAGAGAGGGAGAGAAGGGGAAAGTGGGAAATCATCCCTAGGGGGTTGGCCAGGTCACAGTCTCTCCTCGTCTTCTCTTGGGATTTTGGGCACGTGTGTACAGGCATCCAGCATGATTTTCAAGCCACAGGGTCTGAGATGCAGACTGTGTAATTGGCCATTTGAGATCCAGCACCTTAACCTCCATGCCACCTGCTGGGCCTTCAAGACTATCTTTTAGAACACATATGATTTTAATTTTGAGGAAGTCTAGTTTTTTAATTGTTGGGGGATCATACTTGAAGTCTTTGTCCAATAGTTATTTTTGCATATGATATAGGTCTCATGAAATAAGTACCAATTGATCTTTTCACATGAGGATATCCAGTTGTCCCACCACTGTTTGTTGAAAAAAACTGTACTTTCCCTATTTAATTGCCTTGACACCCTTGTCAAAAATGAGCTCAGGGGCCGGACGGTGGTGCAGCAGTAAAATACGATACTTTGTGAAGCTGACTCACATGAGAAGGTTGCTGGTTCGTGGCCAGAGACCTCTCTGAGGATGACAGGTAGGCATGTGTTCGTGATCTAGGCTGGATGAGGATAGGGGTGACTGTGTGTCAGACCCTGCTGAGGGTGCTGGAGTATCTTTCTCTCTGCCTCTCTTACTCGTGTAATAAATAAATAAATGAGCAGACCGTAGCATAAGGGTCTATTTCTAGAGTCTCATTTCTGTTTTGGTGATCTGTATGCCTCATTTTTTTTTTAAAAAAAAAGAGAATTATTTAATTTTATTTATTATTACTATTTTTCAATTTGACCAAAGAGAGAAAGGGAAAGTGAGAAGGCAAGCTGCCAGATCTGAGATTCAAACCGTGGTCAGTCATGTGAAAATCCATTGCCTTAACCACCACATTACCTGCCAGTCCCTGTATGCCTATTCTTACATCAGCATCATAGGGTTTTTGTTTTGTATGTTTTTTTTTTTTTTTTTTTTTTTTTTTTTTTTTTTTTTTTTTTTGCTATAGGGCGCGTGCGCTCGCCAGACAGACAGAGAGAGACATAGAGACAGAAAGCGAGAAATCACCCCCCAGGGGGGATGGTCACGCCGCAATCCCTTCTCCTCCATTCTCCTCTTGGGATCTTGGGCACGCACGCACACGCGCCCGGCGTGAGTTGTAAGCCACCGGGTCCGAGACGCGAACCACGGTCGACTACGTGGGAGTCCAGCGACATAACCATTACGCTAACTGCTGGTTCCCTGTTTTGTATGTTTTTTTTGAGAGGTTTTTGCTATAGGGCATGTGTTCTCACCAGAAAGACAGAGAGAAAGACAGAAAGTGAGAAATCACCCCCTGGGGGGATGGCCACACCGCAATCTCTTGTTCATTCTCACCTCAGGATCTTGGGTACTTAGGCACACGTGCCTGGCGTGAGTTTAAGCCACTGGGTCTGGGACTTGAACCACGGTCGACCACATGAGAGTCTGGCGACATAGCCATTACACCAACTGCTGGTCCCTATACTGTCTTGATTACTTACATACCGTCTTGTACTTACAGTAAATTTTAAAATTAGGTAGTATAAGTCATCCAATGGTTTTCTTGTTTTTTGAATTTGTTTTAGCTATTTTGGGTTCCTTACATTTTCATGTAAATGTTAGTACCAGCTTATTAAAAACAAACAAACAAACTAACTAACTAAAGCACCCACTGTGGTGGATTTTGATAGGAGTTGCATTTTATCTGTTAGATGCTGGGGATAGAATTGCTGTATCATCATATCCTGAAACTGAAACCAAGCAAGGACCCCCTAATGTATTTTCTAGGGTTCCTGAGATATAAAGTCCATTTGCATTGTAATGGCCCAGAGTAAGGAATAAGTCTTCAGACCTTGGTTATGATAATGACCAACATGGACCATGAGTGAGGGCCATTTGACCTCTAAAACTCTCACTTAAAGGAAAGAAGGTTTTCATTTCAATATGTAAGATGTTCTGTAAGCTGGAAACTGCTGGTTGTGAGCTCAGAGACTCCAGGCTGAATGGTTCCAGACACCTGAAGAGGAATTTGATTATCTAAGGCCTCACCAATCAAGAATGCCCAGGAGATGATCACGCCCTCTTGAACCAATCACTGAACTGATCTTGTGCCTGGGACCTCTGCCCCTAATTTTTGTCCTTAAAAAGGCATGTGGGGAACGTCTCGGGTAGACCGGGTCTTTTCAGCATGAGCTGCCTGCTCTCCTTGCTTTGCGCTTCACAGTAAAGCTGTACTTTCCTTCACCACACCATGTACCTATGGCTTGGTTTTATAGCGCTTTGGCTAGAGAACTTGATTTTAGTTCGGTAACGAAACCTCTGTTTTTTGTTTTTGTTTTTTTTTTTTTTAGATTTTGCTATAGGGTGTCTATGCTCCTGCGCTGGGGAGAAGGGAGTAAGAAATCACTTTTGAGGGATATGGCCATGCCTCAATCCCCTCTTCATTCTCCTCTCAGGATTTTGGACGTGCATACGTGCACCCAACATGAATCTCAATTTGCTGATCCAGGACTTGAACCGTGCAGTCAGCCATTTGGGATCCAGCAGCCTAACCTCTTTGCCACCTGCTGGCCCCTTATTTAGCTCTTCAATTTCTTTCAGCAGTATTTAGTAATACTCAGTGTACAAATCTTGCCCTTCTTTCGTTAAATTTATTTTGAAGTGTTTCATTGTTGATTCTATTGTGAATAGAATTGTTTTATTTAAATTTCCAACTATTGGATTGCTTATTGGCAGTATATAAAAATAGAATTTGTTTTCCTATATTGCAACCTTGATGAACTTTATTACTTTCATCAGGTTTTTTGGTGTGTAATCCATAGTTTTCTACATACACCATGTGTCATTGGTGAATAAAGAGTGTTTCTTTCCACTTGGATGCTTTTAATTTCTTTTTATTTACTTATTTATTTTTTTGCTGATTGTACTGCTTAGCACATCTAGTACTTGCTGAATAGAAGTGGAGTGACTGGATATTCTTGAATTCTTCCTGATCCTAGGGAGAAAGCTTTTAATCTTTTACTGTTAGGTATGATGTTAGCACGTATGTTTTTCATAAAGACTCTTCACCAGGTTGAAGGACTTTCCTTCTTTTACTGGATTGTTGAGAATTCTTGTAGTGAACAAATGTTGGGAGTGTTGCTGTTCTATTTATATTGAGATGACCATGTAGTTTTATTCCTTCATTCTTTTAGTTTGATTTATTACATTAATTGATTTGTGAATGTTACACTAATCTTGCAATCCTGAGAGAACTCTCACTTGGTCATGTTATATAATCCTTTTTATGTATTGCTGGATTTCATTCAATAGTTTTGTTTAGGATTTTTTGTCTATGTTTATGAGGAATGTTGATTAATTTTTTCCCCCGTGATCTTTGGTTCTGGTATTAAAATAGTGGCATTTTAGAAGGAGTTGGGAAGTTTTTCCTCTCTGTTTTTTCAGAATTTGTGAGGGACTGGTATTATTTCTTACTTAACCATTTTATAAAATTCACCCATTAAATCATCTGTTCCTAGATTTTTCCTTATGAGATTTTAAAGTACAAATCCAATTTCTCCAGCGCTGCCTATGTGCGTGTGTGGCGTGTATGTGCGCACATGCACGCACATGTGTGAACGTGTTCGCGTCTTTGGCCAGCTCCAGCTCAACTCCAGCGCGTGTATATACTTCTCCGCTTCTTTGGTGCGGACTCTTCCGCGCGTGCGCGGCTTCTGCAGCGCAGGCTCACACACGCCTGACTACGCATGCGCGCGGCTTTGCCAGCGCTGGCTCCTTAGTGTGTGGAGCTTTCCCAGAGCAGCCTTCCAGGCATGTGCGCTGTCTCAGCACCTGTTCCCGGGCGTGTGCGCATCTCCGGCGCGGTCTCCCAGGCGCGTGCGGCCCTCCAGCACCTGCTCCCGGGCGTGTGCGGCTTCTCCAAGGCTTGGTCCCAGGCGCGTGCGGCTTCTCCAGCGCTGGCTCCCGTGGCCTTGTGCAACTTGTCTAGCACCTGCTCCCAGGCGTGTGCGGCTTCCCCAGTGCCGCGGCCCTGGGGTGTGCGCTTCTGTAGCGCTGGCTACTGCTGTGTACCGCTTCCGCAACGCAGGCTCCTGTAGTGCACGGTGGTCAACGACATCCATCGGTTGAGACATCCATCGGTTGACCGTATGCCTCAGCAGCGTCCCCCTCAGGCGACACATTGTAACTGGGTGCTTCTGGTGGGGCACCTCCCTAAGAGCAGCTTTTCTTAACACCCTTTAGAGGGTGAGTTTCTGGAAAGTTACCAAAGGCGGTTTTCCAGCAAGTTTTAAGGGTATGGTGCCCACATGGCTCTCTGCCATGGCTGCGCCTGCTCCAAAAAGATCTGGATTTCATTCCTAGGGAAAACAGGGCGCAGTTCTGTGGGCCCACTGTCTCAGCCCTATGGGTAGAGGTGCGCCTATACCCGTTAGCATTCTCTTCTAAGCAGCCAATTCTTCGTTATGCCAATCCCGTTATATTGAATAATTCTTTGCGTTTGACTTCCCTTATCCAGTGTACTATGTGGGTTTTTTTTTTTTTTTTTTTTTTTTTTTTTTTTTTTTTTTTTTTTTTTTTTCCTTGATTGGACCCAGACCAATCCATCATCTTTGTTTCCAACTTCCTGGAGAAAGAGTGAGCAGTTGAGAATATTTAGCCTATTTATTTTCTCGAATTGCGAAAGTAAAACCTGGGATTACTGCCATTTCTGTATGACGAAAAGCAGGTTTTGGTGAGAATATGTCAGGCTTTTGTAAAGTGATGAGTTGGGCTTTATATTTCCTTTCTCCTTCCCAGGCCTTTGGAAATTAGAAACAGTGCAGGTACCCTGGGAAAAGGGGTTAGGGAGTATGAGAGGAAGAGGAAAGGGTTGGGGCTGGTCAGCCTTACAGTTCCAGTGGACAGGGCCCCCAGATGACCTGACTTTACATCTGACTATATTTCTCATTACTTCTTACTCATGTTTTTTATTTTCCAAATTTCTGGAACTTGTTTTTGCATGTTCCTCTAGAGGCCCAAGGCTGATTTTGTAGTACAGAATGTGTATGTGGTATAAACATTTTATGTAAATTTAACCTAGTTTAGTGGAATCAGATCTGGGGTCTGGTACTCTGGTGACTACCCATAAGACAGTTTAAGGCTGCTGTTTTTCAGACACACACAAAATAATTCAGAGCAGACTTTATTTAAGAATTATGCATTTGGGGAGGACCTGCAGATGGTGTGGTGGTTAACGGGCTGGATTCCCACATGGCTAATTGTGGTTCAAGTCCCGGACCCATCGGCTTGAAAAATCACAAGAAATAAATAAATGTTAAAACAAACAAAAAAGATATGTGTTTGGTTCTGTGATCAGAACCAAACCAAACCTGGTCAGTTTGAAGGTGCAGAATTGTTAAGAGGTGCTGTTAGTGTTGCCCAACACCTTTTTGGGACTGGTTTCTTTTCATTATCCTTTGATTTCTGCTGTTGTTGTTGTCTTAAAGCATTTACATTATAAGGCCTCTCTTACTTAGTCTTTTTTCTTTTTTTAAAAAAGAATCATTACAGGGCCAGCAGGTGGTGTGATGGGTAAGGGCGCTGGACTCTCACATGGTTGACTATAGTTCGAGTCCCGGACCTGGCAGCTTGCTTTCTCACTTTCCCTCTCTCTCTGTTCTTCTCTGGTCAAATGAAAAATAAATAAAGTTGAATAAAGTTAAATAAAATAATTCTTTAAAGAATCATTACATTTAACTTTATTTATTTATTTTAAGTTGACCAGAGAAAGACAGAGTGTTCGTGTGAGAGAGAGAGAGAGAGAAAGCAAGAAAGCAAGCTGCCAGGTCCAGGACTTGAACTGTGGTTGGCTGTGGGAGTCCAGCGCCCTCAACCACCACACCACCTGCCAGCCCCCCTTGTACTTAGTCTTTACCCGATCTTTCTGACTCTCTTTGTACTTTTTTTGTGTTGTACTCATGGCTTTCCTTACTGACCCTTGATTCTTTGGCAGTCATTCTTGGTTATGAATAATGAGTTGTCTTCTCTGCTTATGCGTTGTAACTCATGCAGTTGTCTTGTGTGTGAATGCTTTATTTCCTCAACCCTTGGGCAGCTTCTTCAGGGTATGCATGTTCTTCTTCTTTTTCTTTTTTTTTTAAGAGAGATTTTTGCTATAGGGCATGTGTGAGAAATCACCCCCAGAGGGAATGGCCATACCACAATCCCTTCTCCTGCATTATCTTCTCAGGGTTTGGGGCAGGCACGCATGTGTGCCTGGCATGAGTTTTAAACCACTGGGTCTGGGACTCGAACCGCAGTTGAGTATGTGGGAGTTGGGTGACATAACCATTACACCATCTGCTGGTCCCAACATGTTCTTTATTGCCTAAGCGTTTACATTTGTTGGGCGCTCACCCAGCATTCTTTCTTCCCTTCATTTTTCTAACAGGGCCCAGATTTTCTTTTGGCAGTTAATACTGTAAAGGCTGGGGGGAAACACCGGCTAAACCCGACTGGTTTAGAGCAGCCTTGACTATTGTCTTGCTTGGTGACAGTCATTGGTTATGAGGGAGCAAGATGGAGAGATGATCCTCTAGGAAGTCCGCCCTATCTCTGGCTTACCAGTTTCTTGAATCCACAAATCCCCTTTATTGTTTGAGCCAGCTTCGATTGGTGTGTCAGAGGCATTTACTGCTAAGTATCTCTATCCTCCCCACATTTCCCAGCTCACTAACAGCCAGATAGGGCTGTATGATAGGTATAGCCAGTAGTTTTTAAACAGGTTACTTCTAGGTATGCTTAGTAGCAGGCACATGACCTCGGACTCTGCCATTCTTGCACTGGTGATTGTGGAGGCCAGGTGTTGAGATGTCAGAACATCTGTCATCTGGACCCATCTCCACCTCTGCAATACATAGTGGGCATACAGTCTGAGAAAAATAGTTACTACAGGCCTAGTCGTATCGGCACAAGTGGGAGGGTGCCTCTGGGTGAGGCTGGGGCCACTAGGGAGGCCTAAGTTGTGTTTCTGACCCGACCTGGATAGGCTGGGCATGGTGACACATGCCTCTGGTCCTAGCTAAAAGGTGCCAAGGCAGGATTGCCACACGGAGAGACCCTGTCAAAGGCACATCCATCTCTCTGCCACCCACATGCTTTCTCCTCATTAAAAAAAATAAGTTACTATAATGTAACTTAACTTGTCTTGAATAGAGTTGAGTTTTCAGTTACTAGAAAACCAAAAGGATCCTAGATGATTTGGTATCATTTTATAATTCCTAGTGTAGTGGTATATACAATGTCTGCAAATGATATATTCCGATTGATTATAAGATTTAAATTTGTTTGAAGGAATCACTGGATTTAACCCTAGTGTTCTGAACTTGGGGTACCCAGAAGAACCTTGTGTGTCAAGGATTGTTAGGATTCCTTAGCCTACCTGGAGAGTTACAGTTTATAATAAAAGGCTGTAGAGAACATAGAATTAGACAGCGCTGTCTAATTTCTGCTTTTGTTTGAAACTGTTAGCTGTGTTTCTCTAATAACAATTGGGCTTGAAAGTCACCCTGTATTAGTGATACAATGGCATTCGTTTTATTTATGAAGCATTTTCTGCAGTATTCGGCACCTAGAAGAATATAATATTTCTGATTCTGACCAGTACCACTAGGTTTCTTAGTCATTACACTGAAAAGCTTGGCCAAGCTAATTTTTGTTTGATTATAAGTATTTTGATGAATTGGTATTTTTTTGGAAAACTCTACAACCAGTTTTAAAAGTAAGATAAATATAAAGGTTTCTTTTTTTTAAATGAAATGTTGTAATATGACTGATTTCATTTTAAAATTAAGTAGTAGTAAATTAAGAAAAAAAATGCAAGGCCAGCCACGGTGGTGCAAGTAGCAGGCAGCGCTGTGTGAGGCCGGGCCTACGTGGGCCTGCGTTCAGTTCTTGGACAACTAAACAGGCTGGGTTGGGTGTTGTGTACTTATAATCCTAGCTTACTGGAAGGCTAGGTAAGGCAGGAGGTTTGTAGCATGGAGTGTTCCTGTCCAAAATAGCTTTCTCTCCTTCCCTCTCATGGTACCATTAAAAAAAAGAAAGAAAGAAAAATGTAAAAAATAAATAAATAAATAACCAGGGGGAAAAAAAAAAAAAAAAAAAAACTTGAATTTTGGTAGTGACATTTATTGGGAGGGAAAAAGCAAACCTTGAGACTAGTTAAATTTAACAAAGTGTATCTGAGCAAGAAAAAGGTTCTAGATACCAGGCAGCATTTTTGACGGAAAATGGTTAAACACATCCCTACCAATAACTTGGTGAATTACGTTTGTAACCAGAAAAAAGGCAGGAAAGGGTGTGCAAAGATTACCTGACTAGTACAGTGCAGTGCAGTTCAGCATTTGCCTTATTTGGGCATAATTTCATAGCCTTCAGCCTGTGATTGGCTAATGTTTAGTTGTTTGGTTACCAGAGTATATATTTTTTATTTTATTTTTTTAATTTTGCCAGAGGGTGCTTGGGCTGGCCTCAGAAAGACAGGAAGAGGGAGGAAGCACCCCCTATGGGGAATGGTCATACTGCAGTCCCTTCTCTGTCCATCCATGGACATTTTGGGCATACTCACACATGTGCATAGCTTGGCTGCCAGGGCCTTGAACCTCAGGGTTGACCATGTGGGATCTGGCTGCATTAACCACCAGACCATAGATCTAGCCCACCAGGGTATACTCTTTTTATTTTTTTGAGAGGATTTTGCTATAGGGTGCATGCACACGCCATAAAGACAGAGAGAGAGAGAGAGACAGAAAGCGAGAAATCACCCCTCTCCCTGGGGGGGGGGGGGGGTATGGCCACGCCACAATCCCTTCCTTCTCCTCTGTTCTCTTGGGATGTTGGGCACGCACGCACACGCCCAGCTAAGTTTAAGTCACCGGGTCCGTGACTGGAACCACGGTCAACTACGTGGGAGTTCAGTGACCCAGCCATTACTCTAACTGCTGGTCTCACCAGAATATACTCTTTTTTTTTTTGGAGAGGTTTTCTCTATAGGGCGTGGGCGCTCACCAGACAGACAGAGAGAGACATAGGGACAGAAAGCAAGAAATCACCCCCCGGGGGGATGGTCACGCTGCAATCCCTTCTCCTCCATTCTCCTCTCGGGATCTTGGGCACGCACGCACACGCGCCCTGCATGAGGTTTAAGCCACCGGGTCCGGGACTCGAACCGCGGTCGACTACGTGGGAGTCCAGCGACATAGCCATTATGCTAACTGCTGGCTCCCACCAGAGTATACTCTTAAGGTGAGGTTATAGCATGCCTGAACACCAAGTTAGGTTGTAGTTATATACGGAGACTGCTTTGGGTCAGATTTTACCATCTAAGTATAGAGGCTGGGTTAAGCCAATTTAACACATTTTATTAGCGATATTAACAACTAGAAATTAATCTACTTATATCAACGTTTCTGGTGTGCTGTACACATGTAATGTTTACCTAAAATGGTACTAAGGCCTTTTGATTTTAAAGGAAAGTCTGATTTGTTTAGTTTTAAAAGAAATCTGTTCTTGAGTCAGAATGGTGAAAATGGGGCAAGTCTTTCAAAATGTACTTGATCTTTGATTATGTTTTATGGCCATGGTGGCTATGACTAGATGACTACACATTATTTTTTAAACTTTTTAATTGAGGTATTATTCATGTATTCTGAGCTGTGCCTTTGTCAAAATGTATCTTTTAAATACGAATACACCTGGGCCAGCAGGCGGCATGGTGGTTAAGGCCTTGGCCTCCCACATGGCTGACTGCGGTTTGAGTCCTGGACCTGATGACTTGAAAATCACCCCAGTGTGTGCGCGGGTGCCAAAATCCCAAGAGGAGACTGGATGAGAAGAGACTGTGGCATGGCTCTCCCCCACTGGGGGATGATTTCTCACGTTCTCTGTCTCTGTGTCTCTCTCTCTTTGATATATGTATACACCCTATGGCAAAAACCTAAAAAAAAAAAAAAAAATGAATACACTCAAGAGGTGACATGGTATCCGTGGATATTTGGTAAAGAAAAATTTCAAGTGCCTTCTATCTGCTATTGGCTAGATGATTTCTCTTGTTTGACAAAATTAAGGCAAAAATTTTCATGAGAACAAGCAAACTTTGTTGAGTACGTTGATATAAATCATGATATAATTAAAACATTAAAAAATCCCACATGGCTGGGGTCAGCAGATGGTGTAATGTTTACATCACTGGACTCTCACGTAGTAGATCGCGGTTTGAGTCCCAGACCCGGCGGCTTAAAACTCAGGCCGGCCATGTGTACATGCATACCCAAAATCCCTCGAGGAGAATGGAGAAGAGATTGCAGTGTGACTATTCTCCCTGGAGGGGTGATTTCTTGTTTTCTCTCTCTTGGTCTCTCTCTGTCTCTCTGGTAAGCACATGTGCCCTTTTACAAAAATCTCTCAAAAAAAAAAAAAAAAAAAAAAAGTCCCACATGGCCATCAGTGCAGTTTGAGTCCTGTACTCAGTGGTTTGAGAACCATGCCAGGCATGCGTGCATGTGTGTCCCAATCCTGAAACTGGAGAGAGATGAAGGAGAAGGGATAGTAGAGTGACTGTGCCCCGTGGCGAGTATTTTCTTGCTTTCGTTCTCTCTGGGGAATGAATGCATCCTCTGGCAAATAAAACAAAATCACGATAAAAAATTAAAATCTTGGTTTAGTTGCAGTGAAGTAAGCCGGAGTAACCACTGCGAGGTGACTGAGGCTGCACGGAAGGCCTCGGTTCCGTTCACTGCCCAACCTCAACAGGCCAGGCGTGGTGGCATGTGCCTGTGGTCCTAGCTAACTGTCAAAAAATTACCCTCATTCTCCCACTCTCTCTCTCCCTTTTGCTCTCTATTGTAAAAAACAAAACAAAAACAAAACAAACAAGCAAAACAACCAGAACAAAAACTCACCAAAGTTCTTTTTAGCTTTGTGATGGTTTCTGAAATGGATCTACATAGAACAAATGTAGAGATAGTAAAGCAGACACTAAATCTCCTTTGTGTTTTGTGTGACTTGTATGTTGTTTTAAGATTTTTTTTTGAGTCAATTTTTAACACTTAAACACTAATTTCACCTTAAAAAAAAATCCATATTTCCAGCTTTTTAAGAGTGAAAGGCAGTCTGACAATATGGAGTCAGAGTTCCCCTGTAGCAGCAGCTGCCATTAGCTAACTCCTGGCTGTCTTCTTTGGATGGTGCTGTTTCCTAGTTGTCTCAAGCCCATTTGACTACTTTACGTATTTAATTTATGACCTTCGTCTAAAGTAATTTACTAGCTTTCAAATCATTGTGAAATACATTCATTTGTCAAACTAACACATAGGGGAACAAATGGATCGATCAGAACACATTTATCATCCTTCTGGGAAATGACTGAAATAATCAGTATTCTCTGGTGAGTTCAAAGTATCTGTAGGAAGGAGCTTATTAATTCTGAGCAGTAATAAATTACATACCCTTTAGAAATCAGAGCTTTCTGTTTTATTGATTTTTTTTAAAAAATTCATTTGTTTTATAAGAATAGATTTTTCTTTTTGGTCCTTTCTAGCACTACAAATGGTCCATGAGTTATGATGGTTTGACTTAAAATTTTCTGATTCATGGTGGTGTGGAAGTGAAATGTGTTTGGTAGAAACTGCACTTTGAATTTTGAGTTTTGATCTTTTTTTTTTGGCTAGCGATATATGTCAGTGTGCTGCCGTTCCCAGGCAGCCTTGCAGTCACGGATAAACAGCTAGTCCTCCACGGCATCTGGTGTTGCCAGTGTTTTTGCATCTTGTAATCTTTGCTATCCCATCACCTCTACATGTAAGTGTTCTGAGCATATTTGAGGTAGCTATCTTAAGCTACAATGTTCGGTAGGTTAAATGTAAATGCATTTTTTTTTTTTTTAAAGAGCGGTGGTTTTTGTTTTGTTTTTCTTGCTACAGGGCACGTGCACTCACTGGAGAGACAAGACAGAGAGAGAAACAGTGAGAAATCACCCCCAGGGGGATGGCCATGTCACAGTCCCTTCTCTACCAGTCTCCTGTAGGGAACTTGGGCACGCACTTAACATGGCACCCAGCGTGATTTATAAACCTCCAGGTCTGGGACCCGAACCGTGGTCGGCCATGTGGGAGTTCAGCACCTTAACCACCATGCCACCTGCTGGCCCTGTAAATGCATTTTCAAGATATTTTCAATCTTCAATGGGCTTATTAGGACATAACTACATCATAAGTTGAGGGACATCTGTACTTCGTTCATAAGCCCCATTAAAGGTGCTTTATACTTTTAAAATTATGTTTTATATAGGTTATATGTGATTTTCATAATAACTCTATGTGCCAAGATGAGATAGGCATTTAAAAAAAGAAAAAAGAATTTTGTTGTTGTTGTTGCTTTGTTGTTAAGTTTATTGTCTTTATCTGGAATAACGTCATAGAAAATTGTTTGCTTTAGCTCCCAGCAGCCCACTCCTAGCCGCTGAGGAAGCTTGCCTTCTTCTGGGCTACCCGATCTTTGTTCTGGGCAAGGGACATCTTGGGACGATTCCAGCTCTTCTTTTTAACTTCCTTCTAGGGCTTCTTTTCATAGACTGGGTTCTCTCGTATCGCGGTGTGAGCTTTCTTCTCCATCTCCTCCATCATGTCTGAGTTACACTGTTCTTTATGTACCGAGAGACCTGTTTCTTGTCGGCGTCTTCATCTTCTTCCTTTAGGTAACCCGTGTAGTGTGCAGCGTTCTGGCCCATGATGTGCTTCCGATGGACTCTGCATTACATTCCTGCTTTCAGAGTCATAACCAGGGAATCGTTGGTACTGTGAGGGGTAGATAAGCCTCCATCCACCGCTCCCTTCAGGGCCCCAGAAACTTGATCGCCAGTGGTAGTTCTGGCAAGGCCTGCACCCAAATAGCAGGTGAAGGCACCAGGTTGACCGTCGGTATTTTCTGCATTGTACTCATCTCCGGTCACTTCCACTTGACCTTCATAGACCTTGTCCATGCCAAACCTACTGAGAAGCCCGCGGGCCAGCAGCAGGCCAGTACAATATGCTGCAGCGTCATTTGTCAGGCCAACCTTCACACCGTGTTTTGGTGGTTCATGTGCGTAAGCTGCACAGACTATCATATCCCCTTCTATACGGGCATGAGCAACCTGACAAATGATACCTGTTAGTTACATGAGCTATCAGCCTGTATTTGGGTGTGTTGTATTTGTTTTTATCCTGGATCACCAAGCGTTTCCGAGCATAGTAATTAGTTTCACCCTCTCGTTGTCTTCCAAATTTCACTGGTATCTCTTAAAGTAGGCCTGATTCTTGACAACTTTAACAAATCCCATCCTGCGGAACAGAGACCCATGGCCATGGATGACCTGCAGGCCCACAAGCACTCGAAGAAAATTTCTGAAAAGTTAAAATTTGACTCATAATTGTGGAGTTCCCAAGAGATTGCTCAAAAGATAATAGCCTCTGGGACCAGCAGTTAGCGTAATGGCTATGTCCTTGTACCCCCATGTAATTGACTGCGGTTCGAGTCCCGGACCCGGTAGCTTAAACTCATGCCGGGTGTGTGTGCGTGCGTGCCCAAGATCCCGAGAGGAGATTGAAGAAGGGATTGTGGCGTGGCCATCCCCCTGGGGGGTGATTTCTCGCTTTCTATCTCTCTGTCTTTCTCTGTCTTTCTGGTGAGCGCACGCACCCTATAGCAAAAACCTCTTAAAAAAAAAAGCCTCTGAAGAAACTCTTGAGTTCCTTGTGTTTGTGCAGCTTTTCACTGTGTCTTAATTACTATGGCATGATAACCTTTTCAGTAGTCAAAAGAGCTGAGCATTTTTGGTTACCCTGATTTTAGCAGAAAACATTGACCTTCAATAATGACTACTCTTTGAAATGTTTACAAAGAAGGAAACTGAGGTTAGTGGCAAGGTCATTGGCTGTTACCCAGGGAAACTAACTCCTGCCTGGTGCTTTTTTCGTTGTACCAGTAGTCCCTTGGCCAGAGTGGCTGAAACTTCCTACCGAAGCAAGTTTTTGGCAGGCTTTTTGTTACATCTTTCTAGTGTATAAGAAAAAGGCATGAAATGTGCAAAAGGGGGAAAAATGTAATTTTTGGATGCTTCCTGACCAGTTTCTGCTTGGTAGCTTGTCCTGAGACCCTCAGTGAATGCCAGCAAACAAATTAGATCCACAGTATATTTGATATGCATATCTTTTCCCCAAACAAAATTTTGAATTCCACAAACACAAATTGAGTCATTTTCCAAATGTTTGTATAGGAAAGGAAGTTTTTGTCCTGTCCTTCTGTAACCAGTACCATAAAACTTCTGAAGGTCCACGATCCATTTGTTGTACAATGTTAATTCAAAACAAAACTTTATTCTGACTAAACTTGTAGCTATAGAAAGATACCAAACTACTTCCATTGATCAGTACAACATGTTCGAACCAACCAGATCTGAAAAATGTGTAACGGAGTGCCGCGCTATAAAGACCTTATTATAGTTGTAAACATGAGTGCAGCTGTTACAAATCTAGCGAAACCTCAGATTAAACAATTTCAAATTTACTGAGGATGACATTCCAGACCCATTTTTCATAATATAAACACTCTAGGACATGCCTTTGAAACGCGTGGGATTGTCATTAATATTAATGCCACTGAATTCAAGGCTGAGAAGCCATTTCTTTTCGAGTTTTATTTTCACTCCTGATTCTGGAATAAAATATATTTTTAGCCTGAAGTATGGCATGTTTATTCACAGCCTGAAAAAATTGGATCCTTTTGCTTTTGAATTGTAGGAATGCAAAAATACAGTATTTTATTCTTCCCAGTCTTTTAACATAAGTTTCTTAGAATTAAATTTGGCAAAAATTAGCTGTTAATGGAATCCAATTGCATTGGTCAATTAAAAAATAAAAGGATGCTAAAAATAGTTGCTATTTAAGGATTGGATTAGTGGGGCATTTTAGAATGTTGTATTAAGGAAAGAATTTGATTCTAAATGAATCTGAGGACGTTTCTTGAAGTCCTGTCTTTCAGCTAGACCGTGATGGGATAAGTATTCAGAACGACTGGGGCCAGCAGTTAGTGGGACAGCTGTGAGCTGTCAGGTGGGCCATCTAGTCATTTTAAAACTACTTTTTGTGCTCTTAATAGAATTGCATGATTTTTTTTTTGGGGGGGGGGCTGTCAAATTTAAGAATATATAAGGATCACTGGAAGTTCTAAATGAACTAAGCTTCGGCCCTGTTCTTATGTGTGTGTATGTGTGTAAGGGCTGTTTTTTGTATATTAGGGATATATTTTAAGATATCATTGGCCTGTAAGGAATTTCTTTTTTATTTTAATTTTTTAAATTGTTACTCATTTACTTATTATTTCTCCAATTGCTAGAAGGCATGTGTGCTTGCCAGAGAGAAATAGAGAGAGTGGGAGAAAGCACCTCATAGTCACACCACAGTCCGTTCTCCTGCATCTCTCCAGCTCATGGGAACTTTGGGCAGAAACACACACATCTGGTGTGTCCTTCAAGACATCAGGGCTAGGACTTGAACTAATCAGCCAGGTGGGATCCAGCTCCCCCAGCCGCTGGGCCTCATTCTGGCCCTTTACTGAATTTCTTAATTGGATTTTTGGGTAAGTCTCTAAATTGGGTAATCGAGCAGGTAAATGACTGTTTACAAGTTATCCTTAGTGCTCTGTTAAAGAGAGGCAGCATTCAAAAGAAGACAGTTGAATCTTTCTCCCTTAAGCTGATTTATAGTCCAGGTTTTTTCTGGTCAGAAGAATGGAAGCCAACCATTGCCAAGCACATGTTGTAACCTTAAGTTGGTCATTGTGAAAGCACACAGCGATATGGTAGTATCTTATTAAGAATTTTGGATGTTCTATCAGCATAAAAGATACAGTGAGTGCTGCTCTTGCTTTCGGGACCCCTTCTTTTCTTCTGTTTTCCTATTTAATTCAAAAGATTGTTGGGACCAGCAGTTAACATGATGGCTATGTCTCTGGACTCCCACGTAGTCGACCGCGGTTCGAGTCCCGGACCCGGTAGCTTAAACTCACACCGGGCGCATGTGCATGCGTGCCCAGGATCCCGAGAGGAGATTGGAGGAGAAGGTGATTGAGAAATCACCCTCTGGGAATCAGCAGTTAGCGTAATGGCTATGTCGCTGGACTCCCACGTAGTCGACCGTGGTTCGCGTCTCGGACCCGGTGGCTTACAACTCACGCCGGGCGCGTGTGCGTGCGTGCCCAAGATCCCGAGAGGAGAATGGAGGAGAAGGGATTGCGGCGTGACCATTCCCCCTGGGGGGTGATTTCTCGCTTTCTGTCTCTCTGTCTCTCTCTGTCTGGCGAGCGCACGCGCCCTATAGCGAAAAAACTCTCCAAAAAAAAAAAAAAAAAGAAAGAAATCACCCTCTGGGGGGTGATTTCTCGCTTTCTATCTCTCTGTCTCTCTCTGTCTGTCTGGTGAGTGCACGCGCCCTATACCAAAAACAAAAAAACAAAAACAAACCAAAAAACCTCTCCAAAAAAAGAAAAAAAAAAAGATTATGGAAGTTTCTTTTCATTCTTTTGGCCATTGCTTACAATTCCATATTTTGAGAGGAAAATCCAGGCAAATATGATGAGCCCCTTCTTTTCCTGTTTAAAAACTTTTTTGCAGTCACCCTCGGGAGTTTCTTTCACTGTCATCTGTTTTCCTGTCTTCTCTCTGATCGTGGATTGTTGGTTTACTACATCCTTTCTTGGTTTTCTCTCTCCTCTTGGTGGAGCAAATCTTTTAGTGTTTCCTTAAAACAAGATGTATGGGGGCAGATAATTTCTGGACACTGCCTGTTGAATGTCTCTAGTGTGAGTTCGTCTGGATTTGGAATTCCAGGCTGGAAATAATTTTCCTCCAGAATTGTGAAGGTGATGTTACATTTCCTTGCTCAGTGTTTTCACCGGTTCATGATGATACGTCTGGATGTGGATCTCGTTTCATCTGTCGTGTTGGTCACTTGGCTAGTCGTCTCAGTCTGGAACTCTTGCCTTTTAGTCCGCAGAAAACTTTTATAGGTCAGTTCTTCTCCGTTTTATTTAGAGCTCTACCTCCAGGGCTGATCCTCTAATTTTCTTACCTTTCTGCTATTTTATATCATGTTGTCTTTTTGCTCTACTTTTAGAGATTTTTTTTTTCAATTCTAAATTCTTTCCCTTTGAGTTTTTCATTTCTGTTATTTTATTTTTAATTTCCAAGACAATTCTTTGAATGTTCTTTTGTTAGTATTTATTCTTTGTTTCATGGGTTGAGAATATTATCTCTTCTCTACTGAAAAGATATTAAGATTTTTTTTTTTTTAGAGGTTTTTTGCTATAGGGCACGTGTGCTCGCCAGAAAGACAGAGAGAGACAGAAAGCAAGAAATCACCTCCCAGGGGGGAAGACCATGCCACAATCCCTTCTCCATTCTCCTCTCAGGATCTTGGGCACACATGCACACATGCCCGATATGAGTTTAAGCCACCAGGTCCGGGACTTGAACTGCTGTCAACTACACAGGAATCCAGTGACATAGCCATTATGCCAACTACTGGTCCCGAGGCTTTTCTTTTCTTTTCTTTCTTTCCTTCTTTTTTTTTTTTTTTTTTTTTTAAGGTATTTACAGTTTTCTCTTCCATACAGCTTTCCTGTTGCTTCTGTTTGTATATTTTAGTTTCTGTCTTCCATTTTGAAGTTTCTTCAGATGTCTAGTTGTCTACTATATTTAGGACAGGAAACTGAAAAGCTGGTTGGAAGCTCTGTGTGCGGGGGGGTGACACTGACTTCTATTCTTTTAAAGATGATCTGGTTGGACTGTGTGTGTGGAAACCTCGTCTTGCTAGTATTTTTTTTTTTTTTTTTTTTTTTTTTTTTTGAGAGATTTGCTACAGGGCATGTGTGCTCGCTAGAAAGACAGAGGGAGACAGAAAGCAAGAAATCACCCCTCAATGGGGATGGCCACGCCACAATCCCCTCTCCTCCATTCTCCTCGCGGGATCTTGGGCATGCACGCACACGCACCCGGCGTGAGTTTAAGCCACCAGATCCGGGACTCAAACCGCGGTCGACTACATGGGAGTTCAGCGACATAGCCATTACGCTAACTGCTGGTCTCCAGATGTACTTTTAATGTAGTTATTGGAGGTAAGGCTGTAGGGCTTAGGACAGACGACCGAACTGAAATTAAAAAGTTAGGCATCACAGGTGGAAGTGAAAGTTATGAAAGTAAATGGAGGAATCCATGGCAAATGAGAAGAATGGGGTGGCAGTGGTACCCCATGGACCCTAACAATGAGGTATTGGGAGGAAGAGGAACTGGTAGCATATTGAAGAAGTGCTCTGCAGCTTCTACTTTTGCAGAAAGGTCAAATAAATTAAGGCTAAGTATGGGAAGCTACTAGAAAAAGTATTTATTTATTTATTTTTTCAGGTCTTTGCCATAGGGCTTGTGCATTGGCTGAAGAGGACAGGGACAGAGAGATGGAGAGAAGGAAAGTGAGAAATCACACCCCCTCCACACCTCCCCAGGGATAGCCACATTGCAATCCATTCACCTCTTGGGATTTGGGGTACACACACATGCACCTGGTGTGATTTTCAAGCCACCGGGTCTGAGACTCAAACCCTGGTTGGCAATGTGGAAATCCAGCTACCTTAACCATCACACTACCTGCTGGCCCAGAAATAGTATTTTGTTAATTAGGAAACAAATTTTTGTATTTAAAAAAGAGCTTCTCCCTATGTCATGGAGAATATTCACCCTGGTTATAGAAGCATTGACAGAGAGAGTTGCTGGTCATGTTAGTCTGAGTGGTTGTGATCATGACAGGAAATAGATTGGATGAGGCCACAGCTGGCATAATTATGGGTTGGAACCTTGAAAGATTAAAATATACTAATATGGATTTATTTTACTAGGCATAGATGTTTAGGAATGTGAATCAAGAAAATTCATTGAAGGGCCAACAGATGGTGTGTTGGTTGGGGTGTTGGACTCCCACATGGCTGACTGCGGTTTGAATCCTGGACCTGGTGACTTGTTTTTTCTCTCTCTCTGGTGAGCGTATGTACCCTATAGCGATTAAAATAATATATTAATAATAAGTAAAATTAAACAAACAATTATATAAAAAAAATGAATTGATGGGTATGTTAGAGGTCTTTAAGACTACCCTAAGGTTTGATGATTTACTAGGAAGACTCAGCCTAGAGTTGTCTTCATGATTATGACTTATTACAGAGAAAGGATACAAAGAAAAACCAGCAGGTCTAGCTGCAGTAGCCAAAATGCTGTGCTCCTTAGTCTGGAATTGTGTGGGAGGCCCAGGTTTGATACCTGGTTCTAAAGGCTGCATGCCATACTGAGAGCCTATAGTCCCAGCTTGGTGGCTGAGACAGGAGGATCATGATATTTTGAGACTGCCTTGATGAAAAACAGAGGAAGGAAGGGAGAGAGAAATGAAGGCCAGCAAAAGGGAAAGGAACAAGGGATAAAGGAGGCAATCAGGCCTCAGCTTCCTAGAGTCCTCTCCTTAGGACTCACACAGGACACACTTGATTCCTCCAGCTCATTGTAACAACATGTGTGAACTGTTGTCTCTCAGCAAAGCTCATTAGACACTCAGTGCACAGGGTTTATTGGTGGTTGGTCACATACATACTCTGCCTAGCAGGTGCCAAGATTCCAGACTCTTAGAAGGAGAGCAGGTGTTCAGCATAAATCACATTGTTTGTACAAATAGTTTAGGCACAGTGAATCCCTTTTAGCAATGACGGTGGTGGGAATTCTCCCCAAATCCGAGTTCCCATATGTCAGCAAGGGCCAACTTTGTAAGCAATCCCCTCTGAGGACAGCAGTCTCGGTCCTGGTACATTAACTCTTCTGCATGACCGGTTTCAGAGGTAAGCCATTTTTGAGGGTCAAAGCTAAGTTTTAATCTTGGTCTATTTCAGAGGTATCTTATAGCAGGGTAAGGGTCTTACTCAGGTGCAGATTGATGAAATGATACGAGTAGCTAGAAAACTTAAGCCTCTAGAAGATTTATATTAATGAGAAATAAAGTCGGTGGAATATTAGAATTCACGATAAGAAAAGCTAGCTAGGGAAGAATAGAAGGTTGTGCTCAGATGACTACAATAGATAGGGAAGAATAGAAGTTTGTGCTATAGATTGAATTGTGTCCTTTCTGCCTTCCTACTTCCCGAATTCACATTGAAGCACCAGCCTTCAGTGTGACTGTATTTGGAGATAAGGCCTTTATAGAAATAAGATTCATTGAAGTCATAAGGATAGGGTCTTAATCTGATAGGATCACTGGCTTTAAAAGAAGAGGTAGAACTTTCTCTTTCTCTCCATGTTTGTGCAGAGAGGTTATATGATTACACAACTGGATGATTCTTACAAGTCAGGAAGAGAGCCCTCACCAGGAACCAAATTGGTCCAAACCTTGTTCTTGGGCTTTCCAGCCTCCAGAATTGTGAGAAAATAATGTTACTGTTGGTTAAACCACCCAGGCTGTGTTTTTTTTTTTTTTTTTTTTTTTCTTGTTTTATAGTTATAACAGCCCAGCCTAAGACAGATTGAGATCAGACAAGGACTTCTGAAAAATCTAGGTGAACTCTATGTAAATATTAGCATGATACTGGGGTGGGTTCCATTTTTTGGTTTCCCTTTTTGCTTTTCAAACTTTGCTAACTTATCCGCATACCACCCTTTGTGAGTTTGCACAAGTCACTAACCCAGGGTTCTAGTTCTGTGCGGTCCAATCCCATAGTCAATAGCTACAGTTAATTTTAAATCAGTTAAAATTAAATACAGAGAGGCACAAACCAAGGCCCATTCTGAGATAGATACTGGACTTTAGTTGTGAAATACTGCTTTCAGGGACTAAAAATGAAGACTTTCTGCTGAAACTTCTCCCTCCAGATCCATTTCTCGATTGGTAGGGCAACCTCTGTCTCCTTCTCTCTATCTCTTTCTGTCTCTCTGTGTCTCTTAATTTTTTTTTTTTTTTTTTAAGGTAAAGTATTCTCTGGGCTCTTAAGCACCTCCTTTAACTTGCTAATTTGTGTCTTTCTCCCTCCCATCTAGGAGAGGCACAAACCAAGGCCCATTGTGACATGGCTACTGAACTTTAGTTGTGAAATATTGCTTTTGCACGGAGCATATGTGCGCCATGCAGTTTTCATTTTTTGCCTTTTAAAATTAAAATATTAAAGTATTTTATTGTCTTTTTTGTTTTTTATTATACATACATACACACACACACACACACACACACACACACATATTTTTTTCTTTCCCCTTCTTTTCTTTTCTTTACCTTTTTCTTTTAACTTCATCCCTTGGTACCTCAGCCTCCACGAACTGAGTGTCTAGGCAGGGCTAAGTGAACAGTATCCAAACCTCCAATTACTATTAGGGTCAGAATATTTCTCAATTCCCACTGAGTCTGATACACAAAGAGTGAAAAATGGAACAAAAGAGAGATTGCAGATCACTTCCTCCAGCACGCCTCTGAACGCTCAGATTGAATTTCAAGAATTAGGAAGAAACACACAACCCATCTGATGACCAGAAATAAGCACAGGGACACAAGAAATATGAGAAAGCAAGAAAATACCTCTTCTCCAAGGGAAAAGAATAACTCCTCTTCATCCACAGACAGTAAAATAGAACTCATGGAAATGTCAGACAAAGAATTTAGAATACTCATAGTAACAAAGCTAACAGAGAACAAACTCCAGAAGACACAGGAGAAAAGAGCCAACAATTTCCAGGAGGTGAGGAAGTTCTTGAACGATCTGAAAGAGGAAATACATATCATAAAAAAGAATCAAATGGAGCTGTTAGAGATGAAAAATGTAATACAGAAAAAGAAAACTTACCTTGAAAGTATTAAAAGTAGACTACATCATACAGAGGATCGAATCTCAGATGTAGAAGATAGACTCACTGGCCTAGAAAAATTTACCACGAAGACTGAGAAAAACAGCCCCCCAAAATAAGCATAGTATATGAGGAATACTAGATACCAGTATTAGGTGAATAATACTGATTATCAATGCCCTAATAAAGGCATTGTCCTAATAAGGGCATTGATAATCTATTTCATGAAATCCTGCAAGAAAATTTTCCAAACCTAGAGAGGCATTCAGAGTTCCAGTCCCAAGAAATACAAAGGACCCCAAATAGAATCAACCCAAGAAGGTCTTCTTCAAGACACATTGTAGCCAGATTGACCAAAACCACAGAGGAAGACAAGATACTGAGATTGGCAAGAGAGAAACATCAAATTACCTACAAAGGATATTCCATCAGACTAACTGCAGACCTCTCATTGGAAACAATGTGAACAAGTAAAGAATGGGAAAATATATTCAAAGTGTTAAGGGAAAAACAATTTCAACCAAGAGTACTGTACCTGGCAAGATTATCCTTCATATGGGAAGAAAAGACAAGAACATTCTCAGATAAACAAAACCTGAAAGAATTTACCAGCACCAGACCAGCTCTCTAAGTTAAGGGAGTGTTATACCAGGAAAACTAAAGTCAGACACACAGAAATAAGAGTTCAAAAACAACCAAGAAAATGGCCAACTTAATGGTAGAGACAAGTCTGGAGTTGAATGTTATGTTCCAGAATTTAAACGGGAAGATCATACCACAACAGAATGTAGATTAAGTACATGAGACTAAACTGGTGAATTAGAATCTTATGAATTTTGACTAAAACATTCCTGATTTTCTGCTATGCTTTGTTTTCCAGATTTAAGGATTTTTGTCTTGTCTTGAGCTGCCAATAGGTTCATGAACTATTTGAACTGAATCCTAACCTATTTCCTGGCTTTAAGTTTTAAGCAAAGCTCTAATAGCATTTTTAAAATTTTGATTTATTAAAGTTAAAATTGCTTTTCTTGAAATTAAAAAAAATGTTAAAAATACCTGTTTAATGATGCAGTAAGCTATATAGCATCAGCTAGGTGCTACTTTATAGTATATTCATTATACTGAGAGCTTCATGCCTAAAGTCAGACATGTATTCACAGATATGTATATATCAGCTGAACTTGCTATTGAAAGTAGTTAGATTAATTAAGATATTTTGTGAATCAGTGTAATATGGGGGGGGAAGGAATGCAACTGTAGATACCAGAGACAGTGTGGGAGGAGGGTAGGAAATGGCAGAGGGTGAGAAATGTGGGGGAAAATATATATACATATACACATACATACATACATACACACATGTATATGTGTGTATATATATGGAATAATAATATATATATATACACATATACATGTATATGTATATATATATATATTTGAAATAAGAAATGGAAAATTATTTGTTGATGATAACATGTATAATTAACCCACTATACAGTGTATTCTGGATGGGAAATCGCATTTTATATGCTGTGATGATGCTCAGTGAATGAATGTAAAATAAATTAATAATAAAAAAAGAAAAAAATTAGTAAAATTAAATATAATTACAATTAAGTTCCCTAGCCACCTTTAATGTGTTGAGAGCCGCATGAAGCTAATGCCTATGGTGTCAGCTGGGATAGATATAGCTATAGCATTTCTTTTGCAGAAAATCTGACTGTACAGCTCCATTCTACAATAGATAGTTGCCTCACACCTCTCCCTATTTTATTCTGTCTCAGTGGTCCTGACCTTTCTAGGTTCAAGGCATATTTATGAAAACTCAAATGTGTAATGAACACCCTTTTAAAAAAAAACAAAACCAAAAACTTTTTGCCCTTGGGTATGTGTGCTCACCGAAGAGAGACAGAGAGAAAAAGTGAGAAAGCACCCTGGGGTTGGTATGACCACACTGCAGTTCCTTCTTCTTCATTCTCCTGTTGGGATTTTAGGCATGCACGCACATGCACCTGGTCTGTTTTTCAAGCTGTCAGGTATGGGACTTGAACTACATGGTCAGCCATGTGGGATCCAGCCATCCCAACCACCATGTCACCATCTGGCTGGCCTAGTAGTTGACATCCTTGAAAGTTTTAAAATAATAACACTAAGCAGTGAACAGTAATTTCAGTGCCAACTCTGCTGAGGTCTCCTAGATCATATTGTATCTATAGCAGCTTGTGCAATTAACACGTTGTACATATAGCCATGCATCTACAGCATGTTCCTGTAAAGGAGCTGTTTTCTCCTTATATGGGGCTTTCTGGTATGTTTTTAGGACAGAGAACTTTACCAAGCACTCGCTCATCTTCTGATCCTTGCTTCCCTGTTTTTCTCTGCTGGATGATTGCTCTGGTCGCTCCTGGAAAGAGTAGGAGTAGGTGTTGTAGGAACACCAGTAACCAGGTGCTCTGCTGAGCACAGATTATGAAAAAATGCAGGCCAAAGGGAGGTCAATGAAAGCTGCAAACGTTCTGGCTTTAATCAAAGCAGATAGTTTTTCATGAGATAACAAAATCTATAACATTGGTCAAAAGAATCATTGTTGTCTGTGTCTTCACAGGAGAATCTCAGAGCAATTCTTAGAGGTAGGTATCACTCTCTTCTCCAAGGCCACTGAAGTTGGCTCTCAGAAGTTTCGTATAATTGACTTTCCATAAATTTTGAGTGGTGGCTGCTGCCATACTTCAGCTTCCAGTCTGCAGAGGATGAGGTGGTGTGAACAGGGGCCTGGACACTCTGCACCTCAAGTCCACATTTTCCACTTTATTGCTGGCCACTGACACTGTGGCCCAGCAGCGATCCAGGTACAGGCCAAGTGCGTGGTGGTGGGAGACCAATGCCTTCCCTGGAGGGACTCTCCTCACATGTCTCCGTTGTCCCAGCATTGCCATCACCTTAGTGAGAACTAAACTTAATCTTAGGGACGATGAAGACATGGTAACTGGAGGAAAAGAAGCTAAGTCTCATCATCGGCTTGCAGAGTCTAGCCATGGATAAGGTGTTGTAAAATGCCTGGGGTGCTTGGGGCTTGTGCATCAAGTCCTCAAGACAGTGTCTGATGAGGCCATTTCAACACTTCTCTGCCCACCTCCCAGCAAAAAGAAGAGGAGAAAACGACTGCTGCTGTAAATGTCTGAGTGTCTTGTTCTTGGTCTTTTTACTCGGAACCTACATATGCTTTGCCCAAAAACTATGGAGCCTTAACATTCAATGCCAAGTTTTTGTTACAGATTAATTTTTCCATAAAACCATTTCGAACCAACTAGTGATTTTAAGGCTTTGTTTGTTTTAAATGTAAGAGTTCAAACTCACAGTCTGTTCAAATTTAGCTCTAAAATGACAAGACTCTTTAAAGCCTTATTTCTTCAAAAGTTCCTATTCTCGCTTCGATTAAGAGTTGCCAGAATTCCTTCTGAACTAAGTTGCATTGTTGTGCCAGAAACTCTAAGCACTAAACTGTTTAAAGATCTTTGGCTTTAGACTAGTTTCAGAAGTTAGGAGATGCAAACACTTTCTAAATAGTTTTCAGATACATAAAGCAGAACAGCCTCCATAATTAAATGTGGCCACTTAGTGAATCCATAATTTATCCATCTATGTTAATTACATAACCTTCTACTATTTATTGCTGAGGACTAATACTCTCTGAATCGATCTTTTTGACTTATTAGTGAATTTTCTTTTTCAATTAGTTGACTAGCTCTTACTGAGTTTTTTAAAAAATAGTTTTATTTAACTTTATTTATTTATTTATTTTAAAAATTTGACCAGAGAGGGATAGAGTGAGAGTGAGAGAGAGAGAGAAGTGAGAAAGCAAGCCACCAGGTTCAGGATTTGAATCATGGTCAGCCATGTGGGAGTCCAGTGCCCTTAAGCATCACGCCACCTACTGGCCCCAGATTTTGAACAAAATTCTTACTCGTGTTTCTTCTAATGAAGTTCTCTCTTTCTTTCTCTCTTTTTAAGTTTTCTATAGGGTGCATGCATTTGCCAAATAGAGTGACAGAGAGAGACAGAAGGAAGGAGAGAAAGCACCCTTTGAGCACCCCTTGAGGGATTTTGGGCACGCATGCACAAGCACTTGGCATGTTTTTCAAGCCCCTGGGTCTGGGACTCAAACCTTGCAGTTGTCCATGTGGGATCCAGCGACTTTAACCATTACGCTACCTAACTGGCTCAGTATTCTCTTTTTAGTCATGGGTGTGCTGGGATGGAGTGTGAGAAACATTTGATGTGATCAAAGGATGGAGACTATATTTTGACAATATTAAGTGGAGATTAATTTATACTATACATGTAATAAACTGAATAAAGTATGTGTAAAAATTCGAAAAGATTCATTCCTACCAAATGCAGTAGGTGATGAAGAAAGTTTGAAATAGGGGCCAGCAGGTGGAGTAGTGCTTAAGGCACTACATGACCAACCGTGGTTCAAATTCCAGTCCCGGCAGCTTGAAAATCATACCAGGAGGAGAATGAGGGAGAAGGGATTGCGACATGGCCGTCCCTCCTGGCTATGATTTCTAACTTTACCTCTCTCTGCCTTTCTGGTGAGCTGATGCACCCTGTGGCAAAAACCCTAAAAAAAAAAAAAAAAAAAAAAAAACCAGGTTGATATTACCCATATATGTTTGTAAAGCTTTTTCTTTACTTAAACCTGCCTTCCCTCCTCAACTTGGGCATTGAATTCACCTGTGAACTGGTCCCTTTTGTAGTTGCTGACTTAGTACCTTTCTTACAGAACCTTCCCCTCCCTCCCTCCCTCCCATTCTTCATTCTCCTCTTAGGATTTTAGGCATGCGTACACATGCACCTGGTGTGTTTTTGAAGCTGTCAGGTGTGGGACTTGAATTACACAGTCAGCCACATGAGATCCAGCCACCCCAGCCACCATGTCACCAGCTGGCTGACCTAGTAGTGGACATCCTTGAAGGTTTTAAAATAATGGCAATAGGAAGTGAACAGTAATTTCAGTGCAAACTCTGCTACAGTGTCCTATCACAGATACAGCGTGCTTTTCCTTTCTTCTTTCCCAG
This sequence comes from Tupaia tana, assembly GCA_026018925.1. Classification (NCBI taxonomy): domain Eukaryota; kingdom Metazoa; phylum Chordata; class Mammalia; order Scandentia; family Tupaiidae; genus Tupaia; species Tupaia tana. The sequence continues at coordinate 10,720,291 of JAKSZU010000013.1, read as the reverse complement.
CGTCACTGTTAACTAGTTCTATGACTTAGTTTAGTTTTTCCTTCCTTCCTTCTTTCTCTCTCTCTCTTTTTTTTTTTCTTTGCATTTAGCACAAGCACTCACCAGAGACCGAGAGAAGGAAATTGAGAAATCATTCCCCAGGGGTGATGGGCATACCATAATCTCTTCTCCATTCTCTTTCTGGGATTTTGGACACGTATGTACACACATCTGGTGTTATTTTCAAGCCACTAGGTCTGGGACTCGAACCATGGTCAGCCATGTGGGAGTCCAGCACCTTAAACACTATGCCACCTGCTGGCTCTGTAGAACTTTTTGTTAATGAGCAGTATTCTTGTGTTATAGGAGCTTTTTCATAATGCATTAGAATTTTTTGTAGATTGGTAAGTGTATTCTTGTTTTCATGTTATTTTATTCAAAGCTGGTAAGTGCTTTCCTTAGTTTTCTAGGTGGAACAATTATGTTAACAGCTTTACAGTTTTTTAAATATTTTGGATATTCTTCAACTATGAACTTTCTTAACATCATTGTCTTGCCAAATCACCAGCTCTGTCACTGGACTAACACTGACCCTGTTTACGCCCCCACACAGCTACACGCTTCCTGTCGTTGCTTTGCCTGACACTGTCTTTTGGGGTTTGAGGTTCTGTAAACTGTGCTAGTGCTGGCGATGTTCTGTTTAACTTCATCACTGGTAAGAATACAGTATTGGACTTTTCAACCCCGCTAGAAGATCGTCTAAATTGACAGTTACAGAACTGTGGAGTGTTTTTAATGCAGTTAGGGATATGTTTACATTCATGATGTATTTAATACATTCTTGAATCATAAAACGCAATAACACAAAAAAGAAATTTCACGTAGTTTTCCCTAGGTCATCAAACTAGTGAACAGTGATACCGGGTTCAAACTTTTCTGCTGGTCTTCAGAACCTGTGTTTTTTCTTCAGTAATGCAGCTGGGCCTGGCCAGTGGCCCTTTCTCCCCACTGAGTGGGAACAGCTTTCCCAAGCTGTGCTCTGCGTGAAATGGATTGTTGGCAAATTCATTAAATGTGAATATGTTTAATTTAGGATAAAGACTGGATGACCTAGAAGGGGATTTTTTTTTTAAAGGAACATTTTAATTTTTATTAAGTTGAAAACAAGATTTTTTTTTTTCCTTTTGAGAAGTAAAAATCACTTATACATAATACCAGCACTTTGGAATTACTCAAAGAGTTCCTGTGCTCAAGAAAATACATACTGCTATAAAAACGGGCCAGCCCTTGGTGTGGTGGTTGAGGTAGCAGAATCCCACATGGCCAGCTGTGAGGTTTGAGTTCTGTTCCCACTGGCTTGAGAAACATGCCGGGTGTGAGTGGATGCATGCCCAAAATCCTGAAAGGAGGAGAAGATGGAGAAGAGATTGTGGCATAACCATTCCCCATGGGAGGTGCTTTCTCATTTTTTTTCCTCTCTCTCCCTCTCTCCCTTTCTCTGTTTCCAGTGAGCACATGTACCCTATAGCAAAAATTACAAAAAATGTTATCATACTATTACACATATGTATTTGTAGCTTTCTTATTTGATTTTAGAATTTATCATGGGCTTCACATCTATGGTGCAGTTGGCAGCATAATGGACAATGGAGCTGGAAACCACACACAGATTTTGAGTCCCTGGCCCTGTCAGTCTGAAACATACCTGGCATGTGTCCACATACCCAGGATGCTGTTGGCTGAGGACTGAAGGAAGTAGATCCTGGTCTAACAAAACCCTGTGGAGAATGAAGTACCCCTCGTGTGTGTGTGCGCGCGTGTGTGTGCGCGCGCGCGCGCTCTATAATGAATTTAAAAAAAAATTATGATCATCTTTCCAAATCAGTCAGGAATATTCTTTATGCACTCTGTTACTTAAAAAATGTGTGTGTGTAGTCAGCAGTTGGCGTAATGGCTATGTTGCTGGACTCTCATGTAGTCGACCACAGTTCGAGTCCTGGACCCGTGGCTTAAACTCACGCCGGGCGCGTGTGCGTGTGTGCCCATGATCCCAAGAGGAGAATGGAGGAGAAGGGATTGCAGCATGGCCATCCTTCCTGGGGGGTGATTTCTCACTTTCTGTCTCTCTGTCTCTGTCTGTCTTTCTGACGAGCACATGTGCCCTATGGCAAAAAACAACAACAAAAACAAAACAAAACAAAACAAAACAAAAACCTCTTAAAAAAAGTGTGTGTGTGAGCGTGTGTATTTTAATGCTTAGTGTTACATCACTTTAAACATTCTCCATCATTTTAGACTTAGATCTATATTTTTTTCTTTGTGTGGTCTTACTAAGAAATCATTGTAAAAGAAGTACAGAATCTTAAATTTGGTAGCACTCAGCACCAAATAATTCCAGATGTTTGCTTCCCCTATGTATAGAATGAGCTTACTCTGATTTTGTGTTGGTTCTCATCCTCCCTTGCCTTTATTTCTTTTAGTACCATTTCATTTTAACCTCAGCACTAGACTTGTTTGTGCAGCCTTTGGCCACTGCTGTGGTATCTTTGCCACCGGCTCTCTGTCTAGCCCCCCGCCTCTCGGCAGGGAACGTAAATGGTGGTGGTCCTCTCCTCCTGACTCAGGAGCATCCCGTCAGCAAGTGCCAGAGTGGGAGAACCGCACATCTCTGGGCTGCGATTTTAAAGTCGTCGGTTGTCCTGTGAGCTGTGGTTTAGGCATCAACTTGAGCAAGGGATTGAATTTATTTCTTAGAGACTTCCTTTTCTTGGTTATCATCTGACATTATTGACTTACTACTATGTGTCTTCTTTTTATTGTTTTTGGCTAAACTCTTTTAGTCATTTGATCATTGCTTCTTTCTTTCTTTCTTTCTTTCTTTCTTTCTTTCTTTCTTTCTTTCTTTTTTTTTTTTTTTTGTAGAGGTTTTTGCCTAAGGGTGCATGTACTTGCCAGGGGGAGGGGGGGGGAGGGAGGGAGGGAGGAAGTGATAAATCACTCCCCAGTGGGATGGTCATGCTACAGTCCCTTCTTCTCTATTCACCTCTCGGAATCTTTGGCATATATACACACTGAGTTTCAAGCTACTAGGTCCAGGACTTGAACTGTGGTTGGCCATGTGGGAGTCCAGCCTGGACCTGATCATTACTTATTTTATCCTCTGTATTTCAATCCCTCAAACTTCCTCATTTTTCTTTCTTTCTTTTTTTAATGATAGAGAGTATATGCATGTGTAAGAGAGTGAGAGAGAGAGAAAAGAGAGGGGCATCCTCATCAGGGTCTCATCACACTGTACTTCGTTTTCCCCAGCCCTGCAGTCCTTCAGGATCTTGAGTGCTTGTGCGTATGTTTTCAGAACAACCCAGGGATCTAAACCCTCAGTTGGCAATGTGTTCTGCAGCCCTGTAGGGTACTGTGCTATTGTACCACATTGGCTGGCCCTTCTTTCTTTTTCTTAACCAACCTTATCCTTGTCGGTTTTTCCTTCTGTTTGAATCTGGTACTCCTTTGGATGGGGACTAGAGGGTGAGGTGAGGAAGGTGGGAGGTAAACATGCTTGCTAATTGTTTAATATCAAATAAGATATTAAAGAACCTGATTCTTTTCTGATTCTTTGTATTTAGGAGACCATAGACTTGGCTGGTCACTAATATCAAGTAGCTTTTGTGTGTAAATCCTTACAAAGGGATGACTGTTAAAGACCGTACTTCCTACAAGTTCATGATGCATTGTGTGAGAAAGAACCAGCCCATATAGAAGGTGCAAGAAGAAAAGTAAAGTAAATGTGCCAGTAGAGATAAACCAGCATGACAGTAAGAAAGTGTATCATCTGGGCCAGCAGCTGGTGTGGTAGTTAAGGTACTGGATCCCACATGGTCGACTGCTGTTTGAGTCCTGATGACTTGAAAAACATGCTGGGTGCTTGTATGTAGGTAACCAAAATCCTGAGAGGAGAAAGGATTACAGTGTGGCCAGCCGCCCTGGGGGGTGATTTCTCACTTTCCCTTTCTCTCTGTCGCTCTCTGTCTCTGTTGAGCATATGTGCACTATGGCAAAAGTAAGAAATTAAAAAACAAATTTTTTAAAGGTGTAATGTCTGTGTCACATACATCGTTAGTGTATGATAGATTGAAAATTGACAGACTTTCAGAAGGAGATGAATTTTGAATATTCAGAGATACATTCTGTTTGTGATGCTGTTAGTTTTATTTATTTGACTAATGAATAGAGCTTATTTGAGGCTCAGAAAACAAGATTTTGTTTCCAGAGGCCAGTTAGATAGGGCTAACAATTTCATTACTGGATTAGACAGCTTTCTACTAAGATGCAGTCTGAACATGAGTATTTATTCTATATAACCTTATATCTAGTAATAATATCACTGTTAATGAAGCACTGTATGCCTGTGACATATAGGTAAATCACAAAGAATTTCTCTTTTTTCTTTTACAAGCCAGAGGGCACGTGTGCTCACCAGAAAGAGAGAGAGAAAGCACCTTAGGGTGTGGTTATGCCACAGTGCTTATTCTCCATTTCTCCATCCTGTCAGGATTTGGGGCACACATGCACATGCATTTAGTTTTCCTTCAAGCCATTGGGGCTGGGAGTCAAATAGCAATTGGTGATACCAGGTCTGCTTTCCTATATACAGTACTTAGCCATCATGATATAAGGCAGGCCTTAGAATTTCTTAAAATGATGTGCTTTTCATCTTTGGGAAATCTTAGTAGAAACTGGAAAAATTTCAAGTTTTATTATTGTTTATTACAGATTATAAGGATTGTGATATTGTCTAATTAAAAGTTTGGTAGGTCTTAGAAAATAAGTTATTAATTTACCTTAGTCTTGCATATTTCTGTTTCTTTGCAAAAGTACCCTTGAGTTTCAAATACATTTAAAAGTAGGGTAAATGGTGAGTGCCTGTAAAATTAGACCAAAACTGTGTTTCATGCCTGTCTTGAATAGAAAACAAAAACAAAAACAAAAACAAAAACGAACAAACATAAAAACTAACTAGTTTAAGAGTATGGCTATAACTAAGAATCTTACTCAAAACCACATATACCAGAGTATTTTTAGAGCCTGAAACCAAGAAGAACTATTGTATTTTGTAGCTCTTGAAACTACATTTGATATTATAATATGTGTGCTATCCTGATATGGCTTTGTGGTGACATTAGTGGGACAAGAATGCTTCTTATGAGCCAGCAGGTGGTGTGGTGGTTAAGGTGTTGGACTCCCACATAGCTGACCTGGTGACTTACCTTCTCACTCCTTCTCTCTCTCTCTTTGGTCAAACTGAGTAATAATAAATAATAAATAATAACTCTTAAAAAAAAGAATGCTTCTTGTATTTAAATAACATATGTTGGTTGACTACACAGATAGTATCTGCCCTGAATTAGCTAAATAAAAGAAAACTAGAACAAGTGATATTTTCAGTTTGTTTTTTACTGATTTTTATTTATTCTGGATGACTATTATCTTTGTGAAGGTGACAGACTGAACCCATAGCCAAGAACAGAATAGGTAGGTGTTTCCATTGTTACCTACCACACAGGTCTACTAATTTTTCTCAACAGAACCAGTGCCACTTCTCCCTGGGTATAAGACTTTGTTCCTAGGCCAGCTGGTGGCATGGTGGTTAGAGGGGCTGGGTTTTATATGGCCGACTGCTTGGCTTGAGTCCTAGACCTGGTGGCTTGGAAAACTCATCAACGTGTGCATCTGTGCCCAAAATCCCAAGAGGAGAATGGAGGACAGGGGACTGTGGCATGGCTGTCTCCCCTGAGGAGTGGTTTTTTTCTTTCTGTCTCTGGTAAGCACACACACCCTGCAGCAAAATTAAAAAAGAACAATAATAAATAAAAATTTAAAAATAAAGAATATTTTTAAAAAGACTTTGTTCCCTTAATGTAACAGTTATTATGATAAACCGTCCCCTTCTTCCTTTCTTCTATTAAATGTTTATAGGCCACCATCCATCCATAGCTCTTATATCCCCATTGTCTTTGGTCCAGTCTTCCTTTTACTCATCCTTCTTGGGCTGTCTCATCCATTTCTATGACTTTAATGGCCATATTTCTGTTGATAGTTCCCATGTTTATGTCTTCAGCTCAAGTTTGTTTCCTGGGACCAGCAGTTGGCACAATGGCTATGTTGCTGGGCTCCCATGTAGTTGACCACGGTTTGAGTCCCGGACCTGGTGGCTTAAACTCACGCCGGGTGTGCGTGCATGCGTGCCCAAGATCCTGAGAGGAGAATGGAGGAGAAGGAATTGTGGCGTGGCCATCCCCCCTGCGGGGTAATTTCTCACTTTCTGTCTCTCTTTCTGGCGAGTGCACGCACTCTATAGCAAATGTTTGTTTCCTAATCTTCAGGCTCATATAGCTTGTTTTTATTGGACCTCTTCGTTTGGATGCCCTAAGAATCTTGTACTCACCATGCTGTAAGCTGAACTCATCTTTGTATCCAAGTATGTTTCTACTCCTTTTTTCTCCCCTTTTCAGTACTTGGTGGCAGTATGCACTTAATCAGAAAACAGAGCATCATCCTTAATGTTTTCTTTATACCTTTTTGACTATGCTTGATCTAAATGTTAAATATTGTGTATTCTACCTCTTAAGTATCTTTCTTAAGTAGGTAGTTTTTCTGTTCCTTTATGCCACTAGATTAGGCCGCCACTACTATATGATGATCTGCCATCTTACAATATTGTCTTCATGTCTCTTCTTCTTGTCCTTTTTTTTTTTTTTTTTTTTTTTTTTTTTGCTACAGGGTATGTGCACTTGCCAGAGAGATGGAGGAGAGAGAGAAATCAGCCCCCAGGGGAGATGGCCATGCCACAGTCCCTTCTCTTATGATTTGGGGCACACATGCATATGTATCTGGTGCATTTTTCATGTCACCAGGTATGGGACTGGAACCATGTAGTAGACCATGTGGGATCCATCTCACTTAACTACCATGCACCTGATAGTCCTCAAATTTTCTAGACTCCTTGTTTTTTTATTTTTGGAGAGGTTTTTGCTATAGGGTGCGTGCGCTCGCCAGACAGAGAGAGACAGAGAGACAGAAAGCGAGAAATCACCCCCCAGGGGGGATGGCCACGCCGCAATCCCTTCTCCTCCATTCTCCTCTCGGGATCTTGGGCACGCACGCACACACACACGCCCGGCGTGAGTTTTAAGCCACCGGGTCCGGGACGCGAACCGCGGTCAACTACATGGGAGTCCAGTGACATAGCCATTACGCTAACTGCTGGTTCCCTAGACTCCTTTTGTGTGATCTTTCTACAACACATTATGACTATGTCACTTTCTTGCTAAAAATTCTTCAGTGGCCTCCCAGTGCTCTTAGAATAAAGCCCAATGTCCTTTCCCATCTTATGAAGATCTTTTGAATCCATTTATTAATACTTACTTGCCTGAGCAGGTGGATAGCCTTGGTAAAATTACTTTTGTTGCCTGAAGTTCCTCTTCTACTTATTCATCATGCTTTCTTTTCATGTGAGAAGCAAGGACTTTGATGGGGTTTTTTGACCATTAGTGACCCACAGTGAGATTGGCATGCTTCTATTCTAAAAGAACTTATATATTGGAACAAGGAGAGAACATGTAACAGCTGGCAAACTCTGGAGAAGTCTCTTTCTAGAAGTTATGCTTGATGTTGTTTTAATGTTTTTATTACAACCTTCAGAGACACTGGACTACATCTGAGTCAAATGAAGTAGTGGAGCCCATTAACTGTCACCACAGGCCATTGTTTCTCACCCAAAGAGGGAAAGGAAGAGTCAGTATCTGCACCTTTTGAAGCAGATGCCCAGACATGCTGACAGAGGTTACTGTGGGATGTGGGCAGCTATGTTGCCCCACTAAGACAATGGGGTTCCTGAAAGTCTTGGGAAAGGAAGAGAAGGAAGAAGGAAGGGGGGGGAAGGGTGAGGATCATCAGTAGAGTGATAAAAATGGTGAGATCAAAATAGAAAAGCACCAGTAGAGTAAACCTTTGGTTGCCCTCTGTTTCTAGATACCCTAAAGTGTTTCTCTTCATTATTAGAAAAGAAAGAATAAAAACCAACACAGGCCTCACTCAGAGAAGGGAATCATCCCTGATTTTGACAGGATTCTAAAGTAATTATATAACATCCGTCAGTTCTATGCCTTGCCTACCGACAGGCCCTCTTACCTCAGTCTTTCACATGTGCTCTTCCTCCAGACTAGGACATTGCCTGTTGACAGAGTGAAAGCTACATATGGTTCAGGTCCCCTTTTCTAGAAACATTCCCTAACATATTTATTGATTTTTGAGAGAGATTTTTGCTATAGGGCATGTGTGCTCACCAGAGAGGAAGACAGAGACAGAGAGACAGAAAGCAAGAAATCACTGCCCAAAGGGGATGGCCGTGCTAGTCCCCTCTCCTCCATCCTCCTCTCAGGATCCCGGGCATGCATGCACACACACCTGGTGCAAGCTTCAAGTTGCCAGGTCTGGGACTTGAACAGTGGTCGACCATATGGGAGTCCAGCGATGTAACCATTGTGCTATCTGCTGGTCCCCTCACTTTGTAGATTTAGTCTGTATTTTAAGGTCACTGACTGTGTGACAAATGTTACTGTTTGAAAGAGACTCTAAGAGTTTTTCAAGAGGATTGACTCTGTCATGAGGCATTTCTCTACTCCTGAATCCACTGAACCCATGAGTTGCTTTTGAACCTCCTTACAAATTTTGAAATATTTTAGGCATAGCATACTGTAACATATTCTATAGAAGAGAGCTAGCCTATCCTAATCCAGCTGTGAATATTGTGAGTGGGAACACCACTATTCATGTTTGATGTTCTTCATTTTAGTGTATCTTCCACCTGAACAGCCAGCCCAGTCTTGTCCCAACCGATCACCTGCGCTCGTTTCACTAACTCAACACACCCTATCTGCGTTTTCTCCACTTTCCGTCTTCACATTCGAATTCATATGCTTGAAATGTTGCATTCCACGAAAGATATGTAATGTACTAATTTATGCTTTACTGAAACCCTGTTGGAAAAATCCATACTGACTTATATTTGGTTATGAAAAAAATGCATAACTAAGACATATGTATAGATTCAATGTGGGAACTACAGGAACAAGAAAGAAAAAAAACAATGAATTTATTTAAAAATTTGTTAAGTTTTTCCCACTTCATCAACAACTTTGTTATTTAAAATATGTATCATTTCATGATTCTGATTCTTTGCTATTTTCTAGCCAATGAAGCCTTTTAAAATTAGTGTGTCTTTGTCATGATCCTTCTGTTATTTAAAACTTTTCTTTTTTTCTAATTGCCAGAAGATGTGTGTGCCCATCAGAGAGAGACAGAGAAACAGAGAGAGAACCTTCCAATGAGGTGTCACACCACAAACCCTTCTCCATTTCCATCTTGTTGGGATTTGGAGCACACAGGTATATGGGCCCAGTATGGTGTTTTTTTTTTTTTTTTTTTTTTTTTTTTTTTTTTAAGAGGTTTTTGTTTTGTTTTGTTTTGTTTTGTTTTTGCTATAGGGCGCGTACGCTCGCCAGACAGACAGAGAGAGACAGAGAGACAGAAAGCGAGAAATCACCCCCCAGGGGGGATGGCCACGCCGCAATCCCTTCTCCTCCATTCTCCTCTCGGGATCTTGGGCACGCACGCACACGCGCCCGGCGTGAGTTTTAAGCCACTGGGTCCGGGACGTGAACCGTGGTCAACTACGTGGGAGTCCAGTGATATAGCCATTATGTTAACTGTTGGTCTCTGGCCAGTATGTTTTTTAAGTGACCAGGGACTCAAACCATGGTTGGCCATGTGGGATCTGACTCCCTTCACCTACAGGCCAGTCCTAAATTTTTATTTTTTTTAATTGTCAAGGACCATATGTGCTCATGAGAGAGAGAGAACTCCCTGAGTTGGGGGCACGGCCATGCTGCCGTCCTTTTTCCTCCATTTCCTCATTCTGTCAGGATTTGGGGCACACATACACATGTGCCCGGCATATTTTTCAAGCTGTCAATCTAGGATTCAAAGTGGAATTTGGCTTCTTATGCATAACACTTAATTGCTGTGCTTTGAGGCTGGTCCTCTTAGGTCATTTTAAATTGGAATGTGATAGGGGGGTTTTAATATAATGTACTGTATAATAGACCCTTGATAGTTTCAGACTCTAAAAAAAAGGTTTATGTTTTCTTCATGAGTGAGCGAGACAGAGAGAGAGAGACAGACAGAAAGAGAGAACCTCTGACCAGATTTTGATGCTGTGAGCCACTCCAGCCCCAGCCAGCCCAGATCATCAGCACATGCCTGCTTGGCGCATGCAGGGAAATCTCTAGATAGAGACTCAGAACTTTGCTTCGCGGGCCAGCCCCACAGAGCGTTGTGTTTTACTATTGTGCTAGTGTCTGGCCCCAGTATTTTCAGATTTAATATCTATAGTTTATTTTCTGGTTTTGCTTTATTTAAAATCATTTTATTGAGGTATGAGTCACATGTAAAAAGCTGTACGTATTTTATGTATACAACTTGAATGATTTGAAGGTTAGTATATACCTGTGAAACTAGCGCGACCCTCAGGCCAAACGTAGCCGTTGTTTCCCAAAGTTTCCTCCTCGCCCCTTTTTTAGTAGCAGTATTTCTTGTGTATGTAGTAAAAACACATAACATACCTATCCTTTTAGTAAATTTTAAGTATACAATATAACGTTGTTAGCTATAAGCACTGTGCAGTACAATAGATTTTCAGGGTTTATTTCTCTTTCAGAGCTGAAACTTTGTACATTTTGATCGTTACTTTCCCACAAGCCATGGTAACTACCATTCTACTCTCTACTTCTTTGAGTTGACTTGCTTCGATTTCACATTTAAGTGAAATCATGCAGTTTTTGTCTTTCTGCATATGCCTTATTTTACTTAGCATAATGCCCTCCCACTCTATCTATGATGTCACAGATGGGAGGATTTCCTTCTTGTTTAAGGCTACATAATACTCTCTTATTCTGTTGTTCAGTATCTCACAATACATTTATCGATTCATTCTTCAGTGGCTATTTAGATTGTTTTCTTATCTTGGCTGTTGTGACTAATGTTTCCGTGGACATAGAAGTGTGTAGCTCTCTCTTCAAGATCCTGATGTTAGTTCCTGATATATATTCCCAAAAGTGGGCTTGCTAATTGTTTTTTAGGAAACTCCATATTGTTTTTCATAACTGTAACAGGTTCATTCTGTTCAGCAGGGTACTAGGGTTACCTTCTCTACATCCTCACTAACATTGTTACCTTTGGAATTTTTTTAATAATAGCTATTTCGATAGGTGTAAAGTGATAAAGTAGTTCCCCATCATTTGCTATTTCATTTTCTGTGGCTTGTACCTGCAGTCAACTGTAGTCTGAAAATAATCAATTCCAGAAAGTAATACCTCCTGCGGTTTAAATTGTGCACTGTACACGATGTGAATCTCTTTGTCCATTGTATCCATATTGTATAAGCTACCTGCCTGTTAGTCATTAAGTAACCATCTCAGTTATCAGATTGAAAAAATATAGTATATATCGAATTCAGTACTTTTCACGGTTTGAGGCATCCACTAGGGGATATCTAAAAATATATCCCCTCACATCAGGGAGACTGCTATAACTCACTGAGGTTTTGATTTTAATTACTCTGATGATTTTTGATGTTGAGCATCTTTTCAAATACCTCTTGACCATTTGTATGTCAGTTCACTTCCATTGCTCACTTAAGAAATCACGTTAGGGATCAACAGATGGTGTAATGGTTACATCCCTGGACACCCATGTAGTTGACTACAGTCTGAGTCCTGGACCTGGTGGTTAAAACTCACACTGGGCACGTGTGCATGTGTGCCCAAAATGTCTGGAAGAGAATGGAGGAGAAGGGACTGTGGCGTGGTCATCCCCCCCAGGGGAATGACTTCTCACTTTCTGTCTCTCTGTCTCTCTGGTGAATGCATGTACCCTATAGCGAAAATCTCTCTCTCTTAAAAAAAAAAATCATGTTATTTACCTTTTTACTATTGGGTTGTATGAGTTTCTTATGTATTTTGTGTATTAACTACATTATTGGATATGTGGTTGACAAATATTTTCTCCCATTCCATAAAGTGCCATTTAATTTTGTTGACTTTTGTTTGCTGTGAAACTGTTTTTTAGTTTGATGCAATCCTATTTGTTTATTTTTGCGTTTGTTGCCTATGCTTTTGGTGCTGTATCAAAAAAAAAAATCATTGCAGGACCAATATTGAGTTCCCCCCCATATTTTCTTCTGAGATTTTTGTAGTTTCAGCTGTTATGTTTAATTCATTTGGGTTGATTTTTGTTATGATGTAAAATAAGGGTCTACTTTGATTTTTTTGGTATGGATATTCAGTTTTCTTAGCATTATCCGAGAGACTGCTCTTTCCCTATTATCTATTTTTGGCACCCGTGTCAAAAATTAGTTGACTGTGTATATGAGGGTGTATTTCTGGATTCTCTATTCTATTCCATTTCTTTGTGTCTGTTTTTATGCTAGTACAGTGTTGTTTTGATTACCATATCTTTACAGTCTGTTTACAAACCAGGTAGTGTGATACCTCTAGTTTTGTTCTTTTCTAGTTTTGACTGTTTGATAGGGATCTTTTGCTTTCAGATGAATTTTGTGATTAATGTTTCCATTTCAGTGTAAAATCTCAGTGGAATTTTGGTAGAGATTGCATTGAATCTATAGATCAAACATTGGGTAGTATGGACATTTTAAATGTTAATTCTTTTACTCCATGGACATGTGATCATTGTCAACTTATTCTTGTGTTCAGTTTATTTCATGAACATTTTATAGTTTTTAGCATATAGAGTTTTCACTTCCTAAGGTTTTTTTTTTTAATTATTATTCTTTCTTTCCTTTTTTGGTAGCTATTGTAAGTGGAGTTTTTTTTTTTTTTAATTTCTTTTGGGATAGGTCATTGTTAATATATAAAAACATTGTGGATTTTTGTGTGTTGATTTTGTATCCTGCAATTTTACTGAGTTAGTCAATCAGTTCTAACAGGTTTTTTTTTTTTTTTGTAGAATTTTCCATTTTAATTATTTTTATAATTTTTACAAATATTGTTTATTTTAATGAAGCTGGTCCAATGTCCATTTAAAACCATATTCCAGATTAAAAAGTACAAATCAAATAAAAGAGAACAATTTTCACCTCTGCATGAATAACTTAATTGACTTTATTAAACTTTTATGACTTTATTAACTGCTAATGAAAACTAGAATTTTCTGGGATCTTCTGACAGGATTTTTTAATCTTAAAATACATTCTCTTCAATGAAGCCATCTTTGGACTTAGCGAATTCTTACCATATCTGTCATCTCAGTTCCAATCTAATATTCCTCTTCTTTTGGTCCAGGAACCTCATGTTTTCTTTTTTGTTTTTGGAAAGGTTTTTTGCTATAGGGCACCTGCGCTCGCCAGACAGACAGAGAGAGACAGAAAGCGGGAAATCACTCTCCAGGGGGGATGGCCACACCGCAATCCCTTCTCCTCCATTCTCCTCTTGGGATCTTGGGCACACACACATGTGTCCGGCGTGAGTTTAAGCCACTGGGTCCGGGACTTGAACCACAGTCGACTACGTGGGAGTTCAGCAACATAGCCATTACGCTAACTTCTGGTCCCCACCCCTCAGATTTTAAAAGTAGCTTCAAGTTAAAGGTAATTTTTTTTCACAGTTCAGTTCTCTGAAAAAACTACCATCTCCTTCTGAAAGTCATAGTCAGAAGTGAAGAAGTCACATGTTAACTTTAGGGCTAATTCAGAAGTCACTATGAACACTTGCATTGGCCAGTATTATTTATTACCACAAGCTTGAAAATGCAGAGTCCTGAAAAAGGTGTCCTCTGTGTGCACACGTGCAGTTTTTAAGGAGGACACACCAGCAGATGGTGTAGCAGTTATGTTGCTGGGCTCCCATATGGACTACCACGGTTTGAGTCCCATACCCAGTGGCTTGGAAATCTCGCTGGGTGCGTGTGTGTGCATGTGCCCAAGATCCTGAGAGGAGAATAGATTGTGGCATGGCCATTCCCCTAGGGGATGATTTCTCACTTTCCCTCATATTGTCTGTCTGTCTGTTTCTCTCTCTCTCTCTTTCGCTTTCTCTCCAGCAAGCACATGTGCCCTAAGGCAAAAGCCTCTTTTAAAACAATTTTAAAATGAGAGGGCAATATGAAGGGAACTGAGATGATGACTAAAAGTCAGCACAATGAAAACAAACAATAGTGACAATGAGCACTAGAATTCAAGTTACCGAATAGTTTAACGTGATGCGGAGACATTTTTCATTTCCAGTTTGAACACCATGTTGTAAAAGAACTATTTTTAAAAATGTAAAAGGAGCGAAGGAAAAGAGACAAATAATAAGAAATAGTAAGAAGAAAATAATAAAATCTATACTGTTAAATGACCACCTGTTTGTTCCTGATAAACTTCAATCATATCTTCCTCTTCCATTCCCAGTTCTTTTGGAGTATGATTATCAGCAATTCCCTGACCTTCAAAGAGAAACCTGAGTGAATTCATTGGAACTTTCTGCCTTTCACAGTATGATTCTTTGAGTTTCTTGAGATGTGTTTTCATTTCACTTTCAAGTGAATCTTACTACTACCTGTCTGATGACTTTGAGTATAATGTATTTTCTTTCCTTCTTACCCTCAAGTCCTTAGTTGAGTGTTTTGCCTCCTGGTCAAATATACTGATGGTGGCTTTACCTGGGGAATCTCTGCACAGCAGCAGCCTTGAGTAGGTAGAACCTCACTCTGGGGTCTATAGGGCCATCTCCTAGAATTTTCTGTATGTAAGATCATGTTGCCTGTAAAGAGACAGTTTCAGGTCTTTCTAAGTTAGGTACCTTTCTTTCTTTCGCGTGCCTAATTGTTCTGGCTAGGACTTCCAATAGTACACTGAATAAAAGTTACAAAAATGAATATTTTTGTCTTGTTACTGACCTTAAAGGAGAAATATTAAACTTTTTACAATTGTGTGCTTGTCATATATGACCTTTATTATGTTGTGGTACATTCCTTCTGTACCTAATTTGTTGAGTTTTTAATCATGAAAAGATGTTGAATTTTGTCAAAATTTTTTCTGCGTATGTTGTAATGATCATGAGTTTTGTTCTCCATTCTGTTACTGTGATGTATCATACTTATAGATTTGCATATGCTGAGTCATCCTTACATCTCAGGGTTAAAAACTACTTGGTGATGGTTTATGATCTCTTAAATTCTGTTTGGTAGTATTTTGTTGAGGATATTTGCATCTAAGTTCATCTAGGATATTGTTTTCTAATTTTCTTTTCTTATTAGTGTCCTTATCTGGCTTTGGAATCTGGGCAGTGCTGGCTTTGGAAAATGAGTTTTTGGAAGTGTTCTTTCTCTGGAAGAGTGTGAGAAGGATTAGAGTCATTTTTTTCTGTAAATATTTGGTAGAGTTCTTCATTGAGGCATCTTATACTGGGCTTTCCTGTTAGGGTGTTTGTGATTACTGTTTCAATCTCCTTACTTATTATTGATCTGTTCAGATTTTTTATTACTTCAGGATTCAGTTTTGTAGGTTGTATGTTTTTAGCAACTTGTTCATTTATTCTAGGTTATCTAATTTATTATATAATTGTTCATAAAAGTAGTCTTTTTTGATACTTTGCATTTTTGGGGTATTGATTATGGTATTATTTACTTGTCTTTTCTCCATTTTTCTTAGCATAGTTGAAGATTTGTCAATTTTATATGTTCAAAAAAACAGCTCTTAGTTTCATTGATCTTTTCTATTGTTTTTCTAGCCTCTATTTTATTTATTTTTGCTTTGATCTTTATTATTTCCTTCTGCTAACTTTGATATTTGTTTATTCTTCTTTCTCTAGTTTCTTTATGTATAAAGATAGATTGTTTACCTGAGAACTTCTGATTTTCATTTTTTAGAAAACTTTATTTTAAAAAATTTAAAAAATTTATTACCAGAGGGCATGTGTGCTCACTAGAAAAAGAGCAACAAAGAGAGGAAGTACCATGAGGTGTGGTCATGCCACTTCCTTTTTCCTTTTTTTTCTTCATCTCATCAGGATACTGGGCATGCATGCATGCACATGTGCCCTGCATGTTTTCTAAGCCTTTTGGGCCTGAATGCAAACTGTGGTGAGCCATGTGAAAGCTGGCTCCCAGCGCACAGTACAATTACTGTGCTATTGGGCTAGTCTTCAGTTTTCCTAAAGCTGGCATTTATCGCTATGCACATTCTTCTTAAAATTGCGTTTGCTGTACCCCATAAAATTTGGTATATTGTTTTTTTTTAATTTTCCTTTTTATTCTTTGTTTCATTTATTGTTCAGGAATGTGTTTTTAAATTTCTGTGTATTTGTGATTTCTTTCCATTTTTCATCCTGTTATTGATAAAAATTTACTTGTGTATCATACATACCTTATGCATGTAGCTGATGATAATTTTATACAATATTTTTGTGTTGCAGCATTTTGACTCTGACACTGACCCATCGCTATGGTCAAGTATGGAATTTTCCATTTGTGGCATCAAATTGACACTCAAAATGTTTTGGATTTTGGATTTTTTGGATTAAAGATGCTCAATTTATACTTTTACCCCCCTTTATTTATGATAGAGCACATGCGTGAGATAGAAAGGGAGGGTGGGAAGGAGGAGAGCATGCTCCCCTTGTTGTGGACTTGCCACAGTTCTCTCTCTCAGAGAGAGGGAGATAAAAAAAGACAAGCCCAGGGGCCAGCAGGTGGCATGGTGGTTGAGTTGCTGGACTCCCACATGGTTGACCGTGGTTTGAGTCCAGGAGCTGGCAACTTGCTTTCTCATTTTCTTTCTTTCTCTCTCCCTCTCTGTCTCTCTCTGGTCAAATTAAAATAATAAAAATAGTAATAAAATTAAATAAAATGATTTTAAAAAAAAGATAAACACTCTTAACAGAGTTATCCCACGGTACTCCTCCAGTCTTCCCAGTCAGCCAGGAGCATGGGCATATATGCATGTACCGATTGACCTGAGAACTGAATCTCAATTTTCCACATGGCTCTAGCATCACAGAGTAGGATGCTTTTGTTGCACCCTTGGAGCAGGGCCAATCCTATTTTCTATTTTTTAAATATACACATTGACAGATTGCAAATGTTTTAGTTGTATTTCATTTGTTTTGATAGAAATTATTCTATTCGTGAAGTTTTGTCAATTTTTGCTTTCTATAGGTTTAATTCTATATTGTTTAGTGTTTACAAATCTTAAATTATTTTATTGGTGACTTTAATTTTACAATTACGAAGTGACTCTCTCTGGTAATGATTTTTGCTCTGAAATGTATTCTTGTAACAGACATAGCTACACCAGTTTTCTTTTTGTTAATTTTGTGTGGTAAACAGTTTTCATATTTAGGCTTTCTTAATTCTTAAGTTTTAGTGATATCTTTGACAAACACTGTATGTTCAGATTTTTTTTTTTTTGAGATATTTTTGCTATAGGGCGCATGTGCTCGCCAGAAAGACAGAGACAGACAGACAGAAAGTGAGAAATCACCCCCAGGGGGGATGGCCACGCCGCAATCCCTTCTCCTCTATTCTCCTCTTGGGTCATGCACACGCGCCTGGCATGAGTTTAAGTCACCGGGGTCTGGGACTTGAACTGTAGTTGAGTACCTGGGAGTCCAGCGACATAACCATTCTCTTCTTTCCCTTGTCTGTATTCCTATCTCTCTTATGCGTGCACACACCCTCTGACAATTAAAAAAAAAAAGTCTCTAAGTATAAACTTTCATAGAATTAAGGACATTCTATTTTTAAAAAATGTTTAAGTAGTTTATTGCATGAAAGAGTAAGAGGGAGAGTGGGAGGAAGGAGACAGGACCCTCTACAGTCTTCCCACACTGACGTCCTTCCTCCAAGTCTACCAGCTAACCAGGACTGAGGGCATGCCTGCGTATTCACATGAAACTAAGATCAGAACCTGGGCCTCAGCTATGGTGCCAGTATTATACAGTGGTGTCCTACTGCCTGTGCTACTTGGTGAGGTCTCTGTTATTTTAAATATTAGCCTATATAACTTTAATATTTTTAAATTATAGCATCTCAGGGCCTACTCTGGCTTGGTAATTTTTATTCCATCATACTTAAACCCTCCCTATAGCTCCTAATTATTGATACACAGAAACTTCATCTTTGATCCTAAGAAACATGTTATCTCTTTCTAAATTCTTTTATGTTAGGAAGGAGTCCTTTTATAAAGGCCATGGAAAAATGGAATTAAAGTATGAGTTTACTTGGGTACAGAAATAATCAGAAATTGGGACCAGCAGTTAGCGTAATGGCTATGTCGCTGAACTTCCATGTAGCCAACCATGGTTCGAGTCCTGGACCTGGTGGCTTAAACTCACGCCTGGTATGTGTGCTTGCATGCCCAAGATCCCGAGAGGAGAATGGAGGAGAAGAGATTGCTATGTGGCCATCCCCTCTGGGGAGGTGATTTCTCACTTTCTGCCTCTTTGTCTCTCTCTGTCTTTCTGGCGAGCACATGCACCCTATAGCAAAAACCTCTCCAAAAAAAGAAAAAAAAAATTGGAAGTACATTCATAATGTGCATTTTCCATGAACTTTTTGAAGACCCAGTGTATTTAGTAAATGTCTGCAATTTTTCCTCAGACTCATTCTCTTTGGCAATATACCATTTTGTTTATCTTCATGTTCTCCCATATATCAAGATATATTTATTTTCTCTATAAGGAAGGAATTTTTAGTTGTTTTATTTTTATGCCTTTTCCCTTGCTCCTTAGCTCAGATTAATGTTTTTTTCATTGTGTGTGTGTGTGTGTATGTCTATGTATGTGAGAGAGAGGAGGAGCCTCAGAGTTTGAGTAAATTATATTTTGTTTTTATTCTATTTATTTTTTATTGAAGTTTATTTTATTCATGCAAAGGTAAAAGTGAGATGGGAGTGCACGCTTGACACAATGTCGTCGTGCTATGACTCCCTTCTCCCAGCCCTCCATCTAGTTAAGATCGTGAGTGCATGTATACCCCAAGTATTTTCAGGTTGACTCAGGATCTGAACCCATGTGGCTTCCAGCACTGTCGTTCAGTACAGTACTGCCTCTGCCGTTGAGACTAAGCTTATTTATTTACTTTTTGGCAGGGTCTCCCTGTGTTGTGATTTTCCTGCCTTAGCTTCCCCTAGTAGCTGGGACTAGTGTACACCACTTTGCCTGACTTTGTGATGGACTGGGAATTGAGCTCGGGCCTCCCACGCTAAACAACATTGTCTACCAGCATGTACTGCCATGGCTGGGCCTGGTGCTATTTTATTTTTATTTATTTATTTACTTAAGTTTCCTATAGGATATGTGTGCTCACCAGAAAGAGAGAGAGAAAGACGGAGAGTGGGGGGAGTAAGAAAGCATCTCTCATGGGTGATGGTCACACTGCAGTGTCTTCCCCCTCCATTCTCCTCTTAGGATTTTAGGCACACACACTGGTGTACCTGGTGTGTATTAATAGCTATAACTACTGTTTATTTTAAGTATTTATCTCATTTAATCTTCTTTTATGTCCTAGAATATGGGGAGGTATCATTACTGTTTTTATTTAAAAGAAACAATATGTTTTGGACCACACAGCTAATAATGCTATGTGGAGCAAACCGATTGGAACCCAGCTTACAAGTGATGTGTTTGGATTTCTACTTACAAACTGTACTGTGTTTAGTTTTGCATATAAAAAGAGGCTGAACTGAAGTTTCCAAGTTAAATTTACAACTTATTTAAATTCGAGTCTTGCCCTTAAGTAGACTCTTCTCCCTATTATTTGCAGCTACAAAAATAAAAAGGCCTCAAATATAATTTAATATACCCGGCAGGAACCACACCATTTTTACAGTCATTTTTGTTGTAAACTAGTGTTTATACAACCCATGATTTGACAGCCGACTAAACCATTTAATACTACCGTATTTAGAATGTAGCAGGAATTGGCTTGCAAGGAACCAGGCATAGTTCTAAGTGCTTTTTGTGTAATTAATGTGTTTCGTTATTCATAGCCTCCCTGTTAGGTTTTTCCCGTTATACAGATGTAGAAACTGAGGCACATATGAGTTAAATAACTTCCCAAGGTCACATGGCTAGTATGTTGCAGAGTAGAGTTTCAAACCTTGGCATTTGACTTCCTTAATTGGGTACAATTTTATTGACATTTGTTGGATGAAAAAAAAGAGTCATGGCTGTTCACGTTTTGAGGAAAAGTTTGACTATGCCTTTTCCCAACTTGAAATAGTTAAGCTGCTGTTACTCATTAAATTTTTATCTTTTGTAAAGTGAGTTACTTGTTTATACCAAATATGATTGGAACATAGTGAGTCAAGTATATTCTTTCATTTTTATACAAATTTAGGTGAGCCTGTGTCTCTGGTAAACAAAAATGGTCTCCTTAGAAAGACAATGTTTAAAACAAAACTTTGAAAAGTAGGTTGAGAGCCAAGGTAACAGTCACATTAATGATCAGGTAATTTGGTTAATGCTCTATAATAAACAGCACAGACTGTGTTGTACTGGTCCTACACTCTATCCTTAAAAAACTGGATATTCCAGAAATGGCAGGCTGTTTCTTAGTAGCCTACCCTGGCTCTAGGCAGAATTTGTCATTGACGTTTTCCCAAAATTTCCTGTCATTTGACACTGTAGTTTTGTTTACCTTTTCCTATAACTAGATATGGTGTGGTGCCTCGCAGCTTTACTCTTATTTTTTTTAAAGAATTATTTTATTTAACTTTATTTATCATTAGCATCATCATTTTCAATTTGACCAGAGAGAGACAGGATGCAAGGGGTAAAAGAGAGAGGGAAAGTGAGAAAGCAAGCCGCCAGGTTCGGGACTCAAACCACACTTGGCCATGTGGGAGTCCCACGCCTTTAACCACTACTCCACCTACCAGCCCAGCACCTTTATTCTTTATCAACAAGTCTCTCCTTAAGTATTCATATTAATGTTCAGTGAGAAGGGTGCCCTAATTTTGAGCATTTACATTTAAAAATAATTCTCAAAGTTTGAGCTGTAGAGTTACTTTCAAGAGTTGGCACACTCTTACGTGAACCTGGGGATGTCTCCCTCTATTCTCCTGTCTGTTTTGCTTCTAATGTCTAGATCATGAAGAAGCTTGGGTGGCCCTAACTGATTGCCGGTAACATGACTAGCTTTGATGATGGTGAATGGGTGGGAGTGTTCATTGTCAAGCACTAGGCTGATCTTACCTTCCTTCTTTTCTCACGATTGAGAGAGAGCAGATAAATGAAAATTTGGAGTATTATCTTTGGATCTTTACTATTACAATGTCTTGTATAGGCCTTCTCAGTGTCTTTTCTCTAAACTATTAAGGTAGGTGAAATAGAGAGATTAAATTGATGACCAAACCCAGTTTTTGGAATGGTTGATTGTATAGTTTTTGCCTGTTTGAAAGGCTGTCATTTAAAGTGGCCTTTGGTCAGATACATTGGTCAGTTCAGATGTGGTAAAATAGCCACCTCAATGTTTCCTAAGGGAGTAGTAGGTGGTATAATCACCTCCTGGCCTGTGCCCAGGTGATTATAACATTGCCAAGAGAATATAGAGTTAGGATCATAGTAATACATGAGAGGGGAAGAGGAAGTTATGGAAACAAAAACATCTTTGTTCTTCATCTTTTGCTAAGCCATCTTTCCATTACCTCTTTGAACTAAAAATTTAGAGCTTTTTCCTTGGACAGGAAAACCAATCTACCAGGGCAAGGACCTCCAGGTTTTTGCTGCTGTTTTTTTTTTTTTTTTTTCTTAATAGAGATTTTTACTGTAGGGCATGTGCACTCACCCTAGAGACAGAGAGAGATGAGATATGGAAAGCAAGAAATCACCCCCAAGGGGGGATGGCCCTGCGGCATTCTCTTCTCTATTCTCCCACCCCCAGTAGAGGAAGGAAATTGGCATAGAATTAACTCATACCATAGGGAAGGTCACAAGCACACAGCTACAGAAACATACTCCAAAGAAGTAGGAGGAAGTGAGTATACAACCAGATGACTTAGAATCAAAACAGATTCCCAAGAAATAGGAGAAAACCAGGAAATATCTCCCTACAAAGGAATATAATAACTGTTCACCAACAATGGGTAAAACACAAGTGATCACAGAAATGTCAGAAAAAGAATTCAGAATGTTCATTGTAACAAAACTCAATGAGATGCAAGACAAAACAGACAACTAATTTCTGAAAATAAGAAAATTCTTCTATGATACGAAGGAGAAACTCTATAAAGATATAGACACCCTGAAATGAGTCAGACAGATCTTTTGGAGATAAAGAATACTATGCAGGAAATCAGAACCTCCCTCAACAGTATCAACAGCAGATTAAACCACACAGAAGAAAGAATCTCTGACTTTGAAGACAATACCTCTAATTTAGTTCAAGCAATGAAAAAGAAGAGAAGAATAACCATTAAAAATTTTAAAAGGGGGACCAGCAGTTGGCATAATGGCTATGTTGCCGGACTCCCATGTAGTCAACTGCGGTTCGAGTCCCAGACCCGGTGGCTTAAAACTCATACCGGACGCGTATGCATGCGTGCCCAAGAACCCCAGAGGAGAATGGAGGAGAAAAGATTGTGGCGTAGCCATCCTCCCTGGGAGTGATTTCTCGCTTTCTGTCTCTCTGTCTCTTTGTCTCTCTCTGTCTTTCTGGCGAGGGCACGCGCCTATAGCAAAAACCTTTCCAAAAAAAAAATTAATCTTACAAGGACAGGAAAACATACAGAAAATCCTAGACACCTTTAAGCAGCTGAATATCTACATAGGCATTACAGGAAATGAAGAGACAAGAAAAAACAAAGAAAACCTTTTTCATAATATATTAGCGGAAAACTTTCCAAGTTGGAAAGGCATACAGACATCTAAATTCAGGAAATACAAAGGACACCAAATAGATATAAGAAGATCCTCTCCAAGGCATATCATAGCCAAATTGGTAAAAATCAAAGACAAAGACAGTATTCTAAAAATGACAAGAGATGGGGCCAGCAGGTGGTATGGTTGTTAAGGCGTTGGAATTCCCACATGGCTGACTGCAATTGGAGTCCTGGACCTGATAGCTTGCTTTCTCACTCTCCTTCTTTCTCTCTCTCTCTCTGTCTCTGTCTCTGTCTCTGGCAAAACTTATGTGAAAATAATAATAATAAATTAATAATTTTTTTTAGGGAAAAAATGACAAGAGAGAAGTGCTAAGTTACATAAAAAGTTTACCCCATTAGACTAACATAGGACCTTTCAACTGAAGCAGTGCAGGCAAGGAAAGAATGAGAAGACATATTGAAAACTTTCAAAGAAAAAACATTTCCGCCAAGAGTATTATACTTGGCAAGATATCCTTCAAATGGGAAGGAAAAATAAAATAATTCCCAGGTTAAACAACTGCTGAAAGAATACACCAAAACAAAACTAGCTCTTCAGGAATACTACACCTGGAAAACTAAAGGGCGATAAATAGAAGCAAGAGAATACAAAACAACTAGAAAAAAAAAAGTGAAGAGTAGCAAAAGATTAGGGATAAATCCACACATATTGATAACATTGAATGTCAGGATTTAATTCCCCAACTAAAAGACTTAAAAATTCAGATTCAGCTACCTCACACACAAGCAAGTTTCAGTACAAATTCACCAATTATTTGATTGTTGGCTCCACAGGTTAGTATTGCATTTATATATTTATTATAACTATTACTTATTATATAAAGCTAGATAGCAGAAGAAAAGTTTAAAATGTTACAAGTAGCTGAATCTTTGGGATGAATTTAAAGAAGGCTAAAATCAATAAATTTATATAAAGTCTAAATAAATGACTTTTTTTTTTTTTGAAAAGTGTTTGCTATAGGGTTCGTGCGCTCGCCAGAAAGACAGAGAGAGACAAAAAGCGAGAAATCACCCCCCAGGGGGGATGGACACACCACAATCCCTTCTCCTCCATTCTCCTCTTGGGAACTTGGGCATGCACGTACACGTGCCCAATGTGAGTTTAAGCCACCAGGTTTGGGACTCAAACCGCAGTCGACTATATGGGAGTCCAGGAACATAGCCATTACGTCAACTACTGGTCCCAATAAATGACTGATTTTACCATGTCATCTCTTTAAAACAACTCTTTCCAGTTTTGTTTTGAGGACTTCTTTATTCACAGTACAATACTATGATATTATAAGAGTGAGTAAAAGTTTTCTTTTTTTTTTCTCTTCCTAATGAGCTATTGTTATGTTCAGTTTCACCTATCACTAATTGGACCCACAATTGATACTACAGATCTTTTCAGATTATAAACTTGTGTTGCCTACAAACTTCCATGTGGAAATTACAAATTATTCTTTCATTGGCTATTTTAAGATTATCTTTATTTTTCAAAATCCATCCTTACTAATTTATGAGACTTTTTGTTGTCTTTTAACCACTTTTTCTTTAGAACTGTATTTCACAATAAAGAACATCATTGACAATTCACTATATAACCAGTAGAGTGAATTTGGAATGTTCACAGCATAATGTAATGTTAAATGTTGAAGGTGTTGAATATGTTTATATCATCAGTTGTTTATGATACACTATATGCATACTTTTAAAAACCATACTTTACCCTTCAGAGATAGATAATGATTATATGCAAATCATAAATATTATAAAAAGTAAAATTCTGTGTGAACTGCAGCTCTTACTGAAATGAGTGAGGGATGGGATGATGATTTTTGGTGGATGCCTTGATAATTGGTCAATATTGAGCTTCTGAATGGGCCACTTTGTTTGGAACCCTTGTTTTTATACCTTAGGCTATTATGTACCATAGTAATAAGATTCAAGCGGATGCGAAGAATGGCTTTCTTTTTGTAAAGTATGATGGGGATGGGGGCAGGAAAGGAGAGGCTGTGGGCCCTTAGATTTTAGTAGTTCTCACAGGATTTTTTTTAGGAAATGAAACATGTGAAAGTCAAAGATGTAGAAATTGATCTCCCAAAAACTAATTGTGCCTGTGTGTGCTTTAAGCAATGTCTTTAAACCCTTGTGTGAAGCGTACCTCAGTTGAAAGGCCAATACTGTAGATAGAAGACTGGAAACATGGGGTTGGCACAATGGGGCCAGGGTCTCCACTGTCTTTGGTGTTTTTGTTTACTACTCTACAGTACGTGGCTCTTTAGTGTCCTTGTGTCCTTCAACTGGGGCAGTAACTGAAAAGTCTGAGGCTTCTCATCTATGAACAGGGAGATTTAAGTCTAGGCAATTACTAAAGCTGCTGCTGTTCTAAAGTTACGGTTTTACCATCTAATTCTCTGTACAGGCCAGCATTGAAGATAACATACGAATCAGTTTCATCTCATTTCACTTTTTTTACAATCTGATGTGCTGAAAATGATTATTTTACTGTGTGTGACCTCTTGGGAATAACTTTTGTACTGTCCCTTGAAAATATTGGTAAAAAGGTCATCTTTCAAAAGTAAAAAGATAAATTACATTCTTTATGTTTAAGAATTACTAGAAGATTTGCTATTTTTCACTTGTTGATATATAACGTGTTTATCTTTGATTATGGTGATACTTTGTTAGAGAACTGATTTTTTTCTTTCTTTCTTTTTTTTTTTTTTTTTTGGAGAGGCTTTTTGCTATAGGGTGCGTGCACTTGCCAGAAAGACAGAGAGAGACAGAGAGACAGAAAGCGAGAAATCACCCCCCAGGGGGGATGGTCACGCCGCAATCCCTTCTCCTCCATTCTCCTCTCGGGATCTTGGGCATGCACACACATGCGCCGGCGTGAGTGTACGCCACTGGGTCCAGGACTTAAACTGCGGTGGGCTACATGGGAGTTCAGCGACATAGCCATTACGCTAACTGCTGGTCCCAAAGCTCTATTTTTCTGTGAGTGAGAGACACACAGAGAGGGAGATATAGAGAGAGAAAGAGAAAGAGAGAGATACAGCACTTGCAATGGGGTCTTAATGCACCAATCCACCCCTAGCTTTAGCCATCTTGGACAATGGCCACTTAGTGCCTGGCATACTCAGGGAGGTCTCTGAACACAAACCCGGAACCTTCCTGTGTGGGTCAGCCTTTTTTTTTTTTATCACTATGCCACCATACAACCCCCAAGAACTGATGCTTATGTCATTTTATCTTTTCTCAAAAAGAAAAAAAGAAAAAGTTCTGTTGTATTCTGCTTCTTTATTCATTCTCTTTTTCTTCATTCTTTCATATATATCCTCAGGTAGACTACTGCTGTAGGTGCTAGGGGATGTGGACTTTGTTCTTGTTGGGACTCTAGATGGATGGTAGGTAGAAGGCACTTTGTCCCTGTACACCCCACTACCTTTGCTGTGAAGAGAAGGGGTTGTGCTGTGTCACGGATTTCTAGCCAGCACCATCTACTGAATATAGCATGAATAAAGAGGAAAGAAACCAAGATACTTACCAGGCATTTTCTATAGATGAAATAAATATAGCTACCTCTCTGTTAATGACTTTAATTAATTCCTAAAAACCTGCCACTAAGTTTTTTTAAGAAAAATCAAACTAGTAAATGAAAAATTACTTATGTGAATTTTGGTAGTAAAGTTATGAATGTGTTCATCCCAATCTTAGATTTCCAGCTGTCTTCCACAAATAAAAATCTGAGCACTTTTTAAAATAAATGGTGAAGAATAATTGGAAAGTAAGTAAATACAACTTATACATAAAATGTACTAAAATGATGCTTTGTTGCCTCGATAAAAAGAAAGAGGAGGAGGCCAGCCCTGTAGCTTAGTGGTTAAGGGAGCTGGGTTCCACATGACCAACCATGGTTCAAATCCTGGCCCCAGCAGTTTGAAAAACATGCCAGGTATGTATTTATGCCTCAAATCCGGACAGGACGGAGAAATGGCGAGATGGGATTGTGGCATGACCACATCTCATTGAGGAGTGATTTCTCCTCCCCCCCACTCTCTTTTTTTCTCTCTCTGTCTTTGGTGAGCACACATGCTCTCTGGCAATTGAAAAGATTTTAAAAAATAAAAGAAAGGGGACCAGCAGATGACATAATGGTTCCATCACTGGACTCCCATGTAGTCAACTGCAATTCGAGCCCCAGACCCGGTGGCTTAAAACTCATGCCAGGCACATGTGTGAGCGTCCCCAAGATCCCGATCCGGAGGGGAGAATGGAGGAGAAGGGATTACAGCGTGGCCATTCACCCTGAGGGGGTTGGGGGGTGTGATTTCTCACTTTCTTTCTCCCTGACGAGCACACATGCATAAATCTCTCAAAAAATCTCTCAAAACTCGGTACCAGCAGTTAGCATAATGACTATGTTGCTGGACTCCCACGTAGTCAACCGCGGTTCGAGTCCTGGACCCAGCAGCTTAGACTCACGCTGTCTTAGACTCACGCCGGGCGTGTGTGCGTGCGTGCCCAAGATCCCGGGAGGAGAATGGAGAAGGGATTGCAGTGTGGCCATCCCCCCTGGGGGGTGATTTCTCGCTTTCTGTCTCTCTGTCTCTATCTGTCTGGCGAGCGCACGCACCCTATAGCGAGAACCTCTCCAAAAAAAAAAAAAAAAAAAAAACTCTCAAAAATAAATAAATGAATGAATAATAGCAAAAATCTCTCAAAAATAAATGAATGACTGAATGAAAGAAGACTTGAAGGGATTGATGGAAGAGGGAAGGAGATATTCTTTGCAAGATGAAGAGTCAGGTGATGGACTTTATGGCATGTGTTCAGTATTAGAAGAGCTGAGTAGTTTGTGTTCTTGGGGACTTTGATAGTAGAAGAAATTCCTGTTGTGAAAACTTTTGTCGTTTCCGTGGAAGAATAATATTTGGGTCAAAAACAAAGCAAAATGTAAGTTTGCTTCCCTTTTCATACTTTGCAATTTATTCACTTCTTTAAAGAAGGCTGTATTAGTGTCCTGAGGCTGCTATAACAAATCACTACTAACTCAGTGGCTTAAAGCAACAGAAATTTATCTCTCACAGTTATGGAAGCCAGAAGTGCAAGATCCGGCAGGGCCACCATCTTTTGCTATACAAGGTAATACTCCTTTGTGATATAAGGGGTAATATTCACAGCTTTCATATGCTAGCATGGGAATGAGGGCATGACGTTTGGGTTGGATATTCTTCGTTGTGGGGACTGTCCTGTGTGCGTAAGATGTTTAGCAATGTCCCTAACCTCTGCTTACTGGATGTGGGCACAGTGATTGCATTCTTCCAGTTGTGACAAGCAAAAAATGTCTCAAAGCATTGCCAAAAGTCCCCTAGGGCAAGACTGATCACTGCTTCAACAGAGAATGGATGCTAGAGAGGTAATTTCAAATGTTCACTACATAAGAAATTCTAAGTGTACTGTAACATTTTTGTATTTTATATTAGATAATTAAATCCCAATATTATACATTTTAAAAATTCTGTGGGGGCCAGCAGGTGGTATGGTGGATAAAGGCACTGGATTCCCACATGCCTGAGGCAATTTGAGTCCTGGACCTGGCAGCTTGCTTTCTCGCTTTCATTTTTTCTCTTTCTCTGTTTCTCTCTGGTCAAATTAAAAAATAATGATAACAGGACCAGGGTGACTTAAGAATCTCTGCTCCAATCCCATCTTACAGGCCCCCAAACTCAGACAGAAGTCATTAATATTTGAGGTGTGCCCTACCAGTTTTCATTTTTTGCTTTTTAAAACAAAAAAAATTTTTTTCTTTTTTTGTTTTTTTTTTTCTTTTTTTAAATTTATCTTTTTCTTTGTTTTCTTTTCCTTTTTATTTTTTTAACCTTACTTTTTCACTCTGCTGCTCAACCTCCAAACACTAAGTGTCTAGAAAGGCCTAGATGCACAGTAGTAAAGCATATGAATACTTTTAGGGTCATAGAAATCCTCAACCCCTACTGAACCTGCTGCCCAAAGGGAGAAACTCCTTTTTATAAATCTGAACACAAAATATCTTTCTTTGGGTACTTCATTGCAAAACACAGTAGAGCAGAGAAATTGTCACAGAAGTACCTTAGAGTAAAGGGAAGCACATGATCTTACAGTTGCAGAAACCTTCTCCAACCAATTAATCAAAAGTGAATACACCACCAGATGACTAAAATTCAGAGAAGAGAGATTGCAGAGTGAGCAGTAGGGAGAAGTACGGAGCTGCAGACAGAGCGCAGCTCATCTCCTCCCACACACCTCTGAACTCTCAGTTGAAACCCTGCAGCTCAGCCCAGTTGCACCTATTTCCTAGAAACCGTGAGGCTTTCATAATATCCATTTCCAAAATCAAAAGCACAGGCTGCTTGGTGAGCATCAGGGAAAAAGAACTACAGAGAGATTGCAGAGCACCTCCTCCCACACACCTCTGAACACTCAGAATTAACTCCAAGATATTAGGAAGAAATGTATAATGCATAGATGACCAGAAACCATTGCAGAGGCACAAGAAATATGAGAAACCAAGAAAATATGTCTCCCCCAAGGGAAAAGAACAGCCCTTCATCATCCAGAGAAAGTACAATGGAACTCTGGAAATGTCCAATAAAGAATTTGGAATATTCATAGTGACAAAACTAAACAAGAGGCAAGAGATGAGAGGCATTGAACTACAGAAGGTGCAAGAGAAAAGAGAGAACAAGTTCCAGGAGGTGAGGAAGTTCTTCCACGATTTGAAAGAAGAAATACACACCATAAAAAAGAATCAAACAGAACTGTTAGAGATGAAGGCTGTAATACAGGAAATCAAAACCTCCCTCGAAAGTATTAAGAGTAGATCAGACCATGCGGAAGATCACATCTTGGATTTTGAAGACAAAACGTCTGACCTAGAAAATAATCAACGAAAAGACTGAGAAAATAACCCTCCAAAATGACCATCATATACAAGAAATACTAGATACCGTTAAGTGCCTAAACATCTGTATCATCTGTATCCCAGAAGGAGAAGAAACTAATAAGGGCATTGATAATTATTCCATTAAATCCTGGAAGAAAACTTTCTGAACCTAGAGAGGCATTCAAATATACAGACCCAAGAAATACAAAAGACCCCTTGTACAATCAACCAAGAAGATCTTCTCCAAGGCACATCATAGCTAGATTGGCCAAAACCACAAAGACAAGACACTAAAATTGGCAAAAGAGAAATGTCAAGTTACTTACAAAGGTTATCCCATCAGGAAGCTAACTAACATCAGACCTCTCATCAGAAATAATGTGAACAAGGAAGGAATGGGAAAATATATTCAGTGTTAAATCAAAACCAATTTCAACCAAGAATACTATACCTGACAAGATTATCCTTCATATGGGAAGAAAAGATAAACAAAACCTGAAAATTTACCAACACCAGACCAGCTCTGGTAGGGACAAGTCCAGAAATATCAATAATAACATTAAATGTTAACTTCCAGGATTTAAATGGGCAGATTGGACCACAGTAACACTGCAAATTCAACAGAAGAGAGATTAAACATGAGACTGAACTGGTGAAATAGAATTTTATGACTTTTGACTAAAACATTTCTGATTTTCTTCTATGCCTTCCAGATTTAAGGATTTTGCTTTCTTTTGAGCTGTTGATAGGTTTGGCAGTTTGTTAAAATGTTTATTGTTGTTGGTTTGTTTGTTTGTTTGTTTTAGATTGAAACATAAACCTTTTTCCCTTTCTGACCCCTATGGAATTGGAAAATATTTGTGAGTATTCTTATTTTGTGGCAGAATGGTTATTTGCATAAGGTCAATAATACCTGTTGCTTTGCATTAGAAATACTCATTATTGCCAGGGCTTTGACTAGAATATCGTATCTGAAGATATGACCAGAAAGCTTTGGAACTAAGGTAGATCTCAAGAAAGCCAACAGAAGCTCTTGGAAAGATGGCCTGGCACCATAAACAGTTCTGCCTAGCAGAGAGGATTAGAGAAGCCATATGAAAGAATTCCTACCATAAAATAACCTGGACTTTTTGAGCCCAGCATTGTAATCAGTAGAGATTGCAAAAGAGCAGCCACAACCAGAGGATTACCTTGAGGAGGACTTTGAAGAAAGAAAGAGAGATTGATCATTGCTAGCACATGTGTAAACCACAAAATACTTGGTAGGCAGGGCTGAGTTGGGAAGGTTCATGTGTGAATTGTGTGCTGGGTGTTTGCTTTTCAACAGTTTGAGTAGTTGACATGTAAATATTTTCTCAAAAATATTTAAAACCATACTGTTTCTGTTATAGTCACAAACAAAATTATAACAAATATTTTGAAAGTTATCTTTAAAACTCAGTTTTTTGAAATTTTGTTTATTAAACAAGAATTATGGAGTATAAGCAAAAATTTTTGATATGTAAACTAAATGTGGGAAAATATAAATAAAATAAAATTTAAAAATGCAAAATAATAACAAATATAATTAAATAAATACTTCCCTTTTTTTTGGAGAGGTTTTTGCTATAGGGCGCGTGCACTCGGCAGACAGACAGAGAGACAGAGAGATAGAAAGCGAGAAATCACCCCCCAGGGAGGATGGCCACGCCGCAGTCCCTTCTCCTCCATTCTCCTCTCGGAATCTTGGGCACGCACACACACGCGCCCAGCATGAGTTTAAGCCACCGGGTCCAGGACTCGAACCACGGTCGACTACCTGTGAGTCCAGCGACATAGCCATTACACTAACTGCTGGTCCCCGATAAATACTTCCTTTTAAAAAAATCATGTGGACCTGTTAAACCCAGGTTGGTTTTATTTGTTTGTTTGTTTTACTTATGTTAAACAGTTAATTGTTTAGTTGTTTTCTTTCTTTTTTAATTTTTTTTTTTTTTTTTTTTGGAGAGGTTTTTGCTATAGGGCGCGTGTGCTCGCCAGACAGACAGAAAGAGACAGAGAGACAGAAAGCGAGAAATCACCCCCCGGGGGGATGGCCACGCCACAATCCCTTCTCCTCCATTCTCCCCTTGGAATCTTGGGCACGCACGCACACGCGCCCGGCGTGAGTTTAAGCCGCCGGGTCTGGGACGCGAACCGCGGTCGACTACGTGGGAGTCCAGTGACATAGCCATTATGCTAACTGCTGGTCCCTTTTTAAATTTTTTTTGCTAAAGGGTGCTTATGCTTGCCAGAAAGAGAGGAGGGGGGAGAACCTCCCAGTGGGTATAGTAAGGCTGCCATCCTTTTTTCTCCATTTCTTCATTCTGTCAGGATTTGGGATATGCATGTAATTGTGCCTGGAGTATTTTTTTTTTTTTTTTTTTTTTGGAGAGGTTTTTCGCTATAGGGCGCGTGCGCTCGCCAGACAGACAGAGAGAGACATAGAGACAGAAAGCGAGAAATCACCCCCCAGGGGGGATGGTCACGCCGCAATCCCTTCTCCTCCATTCCCCTCTCGGGATCTTGGGCACGCACGCACACGCGCCCGGCGTGAGTTGTAAGCCACCGGGTCCGAGACGCGAACCGCGGTTGAGTACGTGGGAGTCCAGCGACATAGCCATTACGCTAACTGCTGGTTCCCTGCCTGGAGTATTTTTCAAGCCACTGGGGACTGGACTCGAACTGCACAGTCAGCCATGTGGGATCTGGGACCCTATGTACTATGCTTAACTACTATGCTGTAGGGCCAGCCTGTAGTAAGCTTCTTTTTATCTTAGAATTCTTTCCCTGCATAATCTCATTGTTTTCTAACAAATTTCCTTCTGGAAGTTCGCATATTCAGTTAGATTTATCTTCCCTTGCCATGAGACATTAGCAGACGTGCCAGGTAGTACAAAATGTACATTTAGCATAGCAGTGTATGCACTAGAGAATTGGGATTGAACTTTTCTAAAATATCTTTTTTTTTTTTTTGGCATGTGAAGTAATTGAAATAGGATACAGACACATTCACTGTTTTTAAGTTCTCATAATTTTCAAATGAACAAATGTGTACCACAGGCATGCAGTGCTTGATATTTTGAGAGCTCGTGCTGTATCTCCCTTGGTTGTGCCTTGTCGGGGCTCTCCTCTCATTTCCTGTGAGCACTCTGGCTGTGGTAGAACCCTAATACTGTATGAGCGGGTACACAGGCATGACTAGAAATAAGCAGAAGTGACTACTTTTTTCATCATGACTAAGGTCATACACACCTTGGTTTGTGGAAGCCCCCACCAGACCAATGAAATATAATAAGACTAAATGGTAAATGGGAGGATTTATGTGAATTGTTAAGTGAGTCTGAGCCAGTGTTTTTGTCCTTGGCAATACTTCAGGGCTTCATGTCGAGGCATTTTTCTTTTCTTTAATTTTTTGCTATAGGGTGTATGCACTCACTGGAGAGACAGAGTGAAAAATCAACCTAGAGGGCCTCAGTTCCTCTTCCTCCTCCATTCTCCTCTCAGGATTTTGGGCATGCACACACATGCACACACATGCGCCCACTGTGAGTTTCAAGCCTCCAAGTCCAGGACTTGAACCGCGGTTGGCCACATAGGAGTTCAGAACTTTAACCCCTATCCTACCTAATGGCCCCAAGGCATTTTTCTTTTTGATCCTTTGTCCAAAACACCAAGAACCTGGATAGCCATACTGCAACAGTGTAAACAATGACAGTTTCTAGAGAGAACTCTCTTTTTGCGGTGACTTTAGCCGTATTTGTATGTTTAATATACAGCATAGCAGAAGCAACCAGCTTTACAGGATGTTGTTGCTAATGGCCTGTCAGTCATCTTTTCATATGTATTTTGTTCTTTATTCCCAGCAGAAGCAGGGAGAGGCAAAGACCAGATTCTCTCATTATTAGTAGATCATCAGGCCTCCAGCTTTGCTGGTCTAGAACCTCTGTTCATCTTAAGCTCCTCAAAGGGATGGGGACTATTGGAATCATCTTTAAGTAAGTTTTAAAAAAGCCACAGTTCCCATCTTAGCACTGTGACTTATAGGGCTTAAGATTTGACCAAATGACTTCACCTGGTCTTTGTCAGACCCATTAGAACTAGAGTTTCATTCTGCTTCTTTAAAAAGAGGTAAGGAAAGAGAGATCTAGAAATAGTATTCACTGAGATAGCTAAAACTGGATGGGAGGAGAAAACTCATTTTCCTGTGGTAATTGAAGTGAGAATGAGAGGAGCAAAGAGAAGACATGCAGTTTCTTTCTCAGGAGGTCTTGGCAAATGCTCTAGTTTTATTGATAGAAGAAAAGGAGAAACAGCCAGATAGGGTGAAAAGATTTGAAGTCCACCCCTCCATGGTATTTTACTGAGCTTTCAATAACTGGACTAAATCGTCCCTTGGAACTATTTCAGTAGGTGGTGCTCTTGTGCTGCAGCATCGTACCGTCTTTAGAAAGGTTCTGTGGGCACGGTGGCTACTTCTAGGCCTGTGTCCCTGTTGATCTCCCGGGTCACTGCCAGGCACACCACCTGGAGAGCATCAAGGGCTGATGTTGATGAAAGGCTTTTCTGTCCGTCTGGGAATGAGGTGGTGAATCTAGGTCTTTATCTTCTCTAGCTAGTCTGAGCTTTTTTCAGGGGAAACTAAATGAGAGGTTTACTAACCTTTCTAAACAACTTGTGATGCTAGTCTTTATACACACGGTTACAATATATGTTGTGTATAACCAGTTTTCCAATAAAATTTTTTTTTATTTACAGTTCATCTGTGATTCCCCAAAACAAGTTCCTTTCCACATAATTCAGGCTATTACTCTTGTTTCTTTATGTTTTCCTTTTGTTTTTTAAAAAATAATTTATTTAATTTTATTTATTATTATTATTGTTAATTTGATCAGAAGGGGAGAGAGAGGGAAAGTGAGAAAGCAAGCTTCCAGGTCCTGGACTTAAGGGGAGTCCAGCACCTTAACCACCATACCACCTGCCGGCCCTTGTTTTCCTTCCTTTTAGTTTCAGAGAAGATGCAGTAGAATGAAATCTGTGGTAGAGAAATGTTTCAGTGATGAAGTGATATAGAAAAAAGTGTATAGAGTTCAAATAGCAGCTAATAATGACTACAGCTGAAAATGAACATTTTGGCATCAACCCATTGCTTTAATTCTTTTGCTGTGTAATTAGTTCCTTGGTTGAAGTTGGCTGTGATACCACTATGGTGAATGAGGACTCATAAAGTCCACATTTGGTGATGCTGGCAGAAGCATGGTGGGTAAGGAAGATATATTTAAATTCAGAGTATCTATTGCAGGAAAGACAGATCTGTTACTAGAAGTCACTAGAAGCATTTTAGGTCTGCTTTTTCAGCAAGTTTCTGTGGGAGCTGTCTAAAGCGAAAGACATTTGCTTCACCTTGTATCCACCAACTGTTCAGAAGAGGCTCAACGCCTGTGGGACTCTGCATCAGCCTGGGTGTGCTGATCCGACCCATCCAGCCACCTGTTGTCTCCAAGGGCTGCCAGCCAGGTCTAAGTGAGCTCAGCTGGTGTGGGGCGCCACACTAGCAGCTGGGCCTCTTGAGTTTGGTGATCCAGCAGAGCCAATGAAGTTGAGCCTGTTTTGGCAAGTCAGGATGCTTCCTGGCAGCCTTTAAGATTTTCTTTTTATAATTAGTTTTTAATTTGTGTAGATTCATTTATCAATTTAGTTTTCTGCTTATTTGTTTATTTACATGGTATCTCTTAGTATTTAGGATGTACTTTTAATCTAAAGACTTATGTTTTCTTGACATCCTTAGCTTTGGTCTTTTTAATATCATTTCTTCTCCAGTCTCTTCACTTTCCTGTGCTGTAACACTCCTTCCTGTTTATGGAAGTGTTTTTTTATGTTTCTTTATTGCTCTTTCATATTTTTCTTCTTTTTTCGGGGCTGCCTTCTAAGTGAATTCCTTTGTATCATCTTCAGATTTACCAAGTTCTTTAATCCTTTCCAGTCTAAAGTATCTTGTGTATCGAGTTGCACTTTTTTTTTTTTTTTTTTTTAAAGAGATTTTTCTCTATAGGGCACATGTGCTCACTGGAGAGACAGAAAGTGAGAAACCACCCTCCAAGGGGGATGGCCCCACTGCAGTTCCTTCTCCTTCATTCTCCTCTCCAGATTTTGGGCACACATGCATATGTGCCCGGCATGAATTTCAAGCCATTGAGTCTGGGACTCACATCACAGTTGGCCATGTGGGAGTCCAGTGATATAACCATTATGTCATCAGCTGGTCCCCTGAGTTGTAGAATTTTAATGACTATATTCTTCATTTACATAATTTTCAGTTGATTTTTTTTAGCTATCTCTTAATTCTGCCTTTTTGTGTTATAATTTCTTATTCCTTTTTAATTAGCTTTTTTTTTAAGCCCCTCATATATGTGTGTTTTTGTTTCTTTTTGGTATAGGGCACATGCACCAGCTGGTGAGAGAGAGAGAGAAAGTGAGAAATTACTCCCATGGAGTTGGCCACACTGCAGTCCCTTCTTCTCCATTCTCTTTTTGGGATTTTTGGGCATGTGTACATACATGCTCAGCATGATTCTCAAGCTGCTGGGTGCAGAACACCAAGCAGTCAGCCATGTGGGGTTGTATTGCAAATGGAGTCAGAATGGTGTAGTCTGGCTCCCTCACCTCCTAGCTTATCATATTTAAAGGCCACAGGTTAAAAACTTAAGTTATTAGTTGGATTGTGCTTGTGCACTTTTTATGCAATTACGACTTCACTGTTTTACACCATCGAATGTAACGCACCAATGTGTGTGTGACAGTTTGGTTTTAGCAATGAGCCACTATTGTCTGCAGACCCCTTATAAAGAAAGGAGCACCTGATCAGCTCTGCCCTGCTAGCTAGCCCTGCTCTGCTTGGTCTTGGTTCTGCTAGCTCAGCCTTGATGGCCTTGGCTCAGCTCAGTTCCACAAGCTGTGAGCTCCAAGAGAGAGGAAATTGCCCTATGAGTATTCTCCATGTGCATTTTTCTAGTTCCAAGAGGAAGGAAGCTCTAGTGAGTGCTACAATGGGCTTTGTGAGCCTACTAAGAGCTTTGAGCGCTCACCTTGAACTCGGCAATAAACAACATGATATCAGCAGTGCTTCTTAGCTTTTTCCAACTTCCTGCATCTCTGTTCAACCCAACCTTCAGAGGAAGGAAGAATGAACTTTGCAAAATAGGGATTCAGCACCTTAACCTCCATGCCATCTGCTAGCCTTAAATATGCTTAACTTTGTTGGACATTTTTTATTAGGTTGTCAGAAAAGTCATCATGTATTTTCTGTTTTTCTGTACAAAAATGTGTCACAGCTTTTACCACAACCCAGTAGCATCTTAAATATACTTACTTTGTTTGACTGATTAGTTTCATCTGAAGTGAATTTGTGACCTAATGATCAATTTTTTTTATGGTTGTCTTTATTGGCATGTTTCTTCATGCTCTTTAGACCTTTGGTTATAGGGTATATTTTAGATGAGATTCTTTTTTTTCTTTTTTAATTTCAAGAGTTAGGGAAGCACCCTTGACAGGGTCTTGCAGACACTGTGATCCCCTTTCCACATCTGACTAGTTACTCAGAATCCAGGGCACCTGTACATGTGCCTGGTGCATTTTGTGTGTGTGAGAGAGTGATTTTTGTCTTAGGGTATGTGTGCTTGCCAAAGAGAGAGAGACAGAGGCAGTGAGAGGAAACGTAAGAAATCAGCACCCAGAGGGGATAGCCACGTTGCCTTCCCTTCTCCTCCATTCTCCTTCCAAGATCTTGGGCATGCTCGCACATGTGCCCAGCATGAGTTTTAAGCTGCCAGGTCTGGGACTTGAATTGCAGTTGGCCTTGTGGGAGTCCAGTGATGTAACTGCAATGCCGTTTGCTAGCTTTATGGCTGGGACATTTTTCAGTCTACCTTGAGATCTGAACCCAAGTGCTTGATCCCACAGGCCAGCCTTCTTTAAGGAATGAGGACGGAACAGAACTCAGGCCTTCATTTTGTGTCCTGCTTTCAACAGTCTGACCTTCGTGATTATGTAAACACAAATCTTCTAGGAACCAAACTTCCCATTTTACTACCTACTCTTGGATCTAGAGCTTCAGAGGCCCAAGGCTTTACCCTTGGAGGCTTACCTCTTTATGTTTCTCTCCCATATATATTTCATGGAAATGTTTATACATTGTTTTGAGCTTTGCATCTTTTTGCTTTTGCCTTAGAACATTTTCCCTCCGTTGCTATGTGTTTGGAGCAGAGAGAATCCATCAGAGTGAATTTACGGTGCCATCTGAACTGAAAGTCATGTGGGCTGAGAGTTTAAAGGAAATAAAGTTAGATGTCTGGTTTTACATAGTACTAAAAGCTAACCACAGAATGCTTTTCTGTGTGAGCTCCATGACCCATGGCATATAGTTATTTAAAATTCTTCTGAGGCTTGCAGGCCCAAAAAGATGAGTGGAATTAAGCAGGTGGGATTTATTAGGATGCTATGGTTCTCTACAAAGATTTCACCTTCTATTTTTCATTCTGATGGTAGTTTTTTTAAATTCATGTTTCCAAACTCCCAAATGGCTTCAGTTCTAACTCTATAGTGTTTTAAGATTTTAGTGCCTGCAGTTGTGTGTATATTGGCGCCAGGTGGTAGTACTACTGTATATATAGGGCGATAGTACAAAAGAAAGAGGTGAAGATGGAAATAATGTATTTGCATTAAAGGAGCCATTGCCTCTTCACAGTAGTTCTGATGGGAAAACTGGTGATTGCATGGAGCCATCCTCAGTACATGGCAGTGCCGACAAACTCCACAGTACCTACCTGTGGCTGTCAATATCATGCCCAGGTAGGTAGGCCTGAGTGAGTTTGTGGCTGCATCATTAATTATATTGATTATTAATATTGTCAATTTAAATTTTTTTTCATTTTGTAGATGTGTTGGTATTTCATTTGTAGTCTTAAGAGTTACAAATGTAAGAGTTTTAGAGGCCCGTGTTTGTTAATATTTGACTGGATAAAAATGATTTTGGACAATGCTGGGAGCTCTCAATAGTTGTTATTCTTAATTTGAGAAACATGGAACTTATGGTAACTAAACCCTTTCTATGAGGTGCAGAAAGGATCCTGTGTTTGATTTTGATGTTTTCGCCTGGCTTGTTCCTGGTCATACTTCGTGATCTTGTTTAGCTCAGGTGTCATTTCTGTTTGGAGCATCTGATACTGCTGTGCTGCTGGCTTAGTGCCTTTTCTATTTTTTAAATTCATGATAGTACATGTGCACAGAAGAGAGAAAGAGAGAGAGAGAGAGGGACAGATAGACAGAGGCACCCTGGACAGTCATTTGTCTCACTGTGATTCCCTTTCCCCAGTCCTCCAGCTTGTCAGGATCTTGGGCACACTGGCACACACTGTGTTTTCAAACTGACTTGGGGATTTGAACCCACAGTTGGCCACATGGCTTCTGTCACTGCAGTTCAGTTTGCTGCTGACTGTACCCCAGGCTGACCAGTGCCTCTTGATGTTTGTTGTAGCATTGTGGGTTTCCTTCCCACCCAGCCCTTTCCACCGGGTGTTAAGCTTTGTCTGTATGTGGCTCTTGATTTCCTCCTTAGTGATAGGTTGCTTGAGAGCAGGGAACAGTGTCACCTTTTATTGCACTGTTTTCCAGAGTTCCTATCATGAAGTAGGCTCTCAGTAAATGTGTGGGCATTTATTTAGTAATGAATTACCATTGGGACCTGTGAAAAGAGGCAGAAATAACTTTAAGTGAAGTTACCAGTGACAAAGACAAGAAGAGTTCTAATATTTTAAAAACTAATGTGTTATTGAGTTCATTTTTCTAATAGGTCTAACAACATGTCAACAATCTTACCATCAGAGAAGTGAAGTGAGGATAAGAATGCAAGAGAGGGGGCAGCAGATGGCATGGTGGTTGAGGTGCTGGATTCCCACATGTTAAAAGACCTGGTAGCTTGCTTTCTCACTTTCTGTCTCTCTCTGGTCAAATTTAAAAAAAAAAAATAATAATGAGGATAAATAAAGTTAAATAATTAAAAAGAATACAGGAGAAGAAGCACTCTTTGTACCAGAATGTGTGAGGGAAAATGTGTTTTTTGATTCCCACTGGTAGCTCTTTAGTACTCTGTTGGAGAACAAGGTTGAGTTTCTATCTTAGCATCTCTGAAGGCAGGTGCTATGGCAAAGGAATGCTTCTACTTTGAGGCCAGTGCTTCTCCTCACACTGCTGGGGACACGGGTGGAAAAACTGAGCTCAGTAAATCCCCCGAGTTATCTGCTAGATTAAATTTCCTTAGTCTTTCGCAAAATCATCTGACGAGCATACATACATACTCTGCACCTGGATTGCAGTTGCCTCCGCCAATTCCTTAGACCCAGATTTTGTTTACGATTGAGGTTTGTTTGAAATTATCTGCAAATTTCAGGTCTGTGTTTTTGATTAAACTATCTCAGAGGTGAAATGCTGCTGATTCAACAGAGAAAAAAGCCAGCTCCTCCTAGTGGAACTTTTCCTAAAACCTCATTGTTTTTAGGAGGAAACATATCATATGTTTCTTTCATAAGTACTTCATGGGAACAAGAATATTTATTATGACTTTCCAAAAAAAAAAAAAAAAGAAAGCCACAAACACAGGGGTCAGTTGACCAATGTTATTTAAGATGAAGTAAAGAAACTTTACCTTTCAATAAATTAAAAATACTGGACTCAGACTTTCAGCAAGAGGAAAAAATGTTATCAAGTATTAGTGTAGTTGAACATGGCAGTTCCTTTTTTTTTTTTTGAAAGATTTTTGCTTCAGGGCATGTGCACTCAACCAGAGAAACAGAGAGACAGAAAGTGAAATCACCCCCCAGTGGGGATGGCCACATTGCTGTTCCTTCTCCATGATCCTCTCTGGATTTTGGACATGCACACACATGCACCTGGATTGAGTTTCAAACCGCCAGGTACAGGACTCGAACTGCAGGCTACTATGTAGGAGTCCAGCAACGTAACCATTACGCCATCTGCTGGTCCTGAACATGCAGTTCTTACTTTTATATCTGATTATATTTTTGGGGATTTAAAATATTTTCTGATAAGCTCATTGCCCCTCTAATTGATGACATTGATTAGAAAGTGGGTATTTGATTTATCTTTTTCTTTTTTGATTTAATTTAAAAAGTTATGTTTTACTTGCTCACGAGGGGGTGGAGGAAAGAGAGAGAGACCCCTAGCCCCTCTGTGGGATGTGGTTATGCAGCAGTCTCTGCTGTTTCTCCATCTCATCAGGATTTGGGGCACACACATGGTTTGCAAGTTGCCAGACTGGTGTTTAAACCACACAATCAGTCATGTGGGATCTAGCTCCCTTAACCCTGTACTATGGGACCTGACTCTGTGCCTTTTTCTTCTTCCATAAATAGTATCTTTGTAGTACTTTGCCTATAAATCTCTCGTATGCTGCTTATTTCGTGAAACAGTACTTCAGGTGACTTATGCTCAGGGGAAATGGGAAAAAAATAATGCCACTTTGAGAAGGCTATGGTTCGTATTTGGTATGTGCGGGCTTACCTCTTATACCTCTGGATTGGAGATGTTTCAGCCTAAAGGAAAGCAATTTCATGCTCTCTTGGCCTCCTGACAAGGACCATGTGCAGCTATTTTGATACTATGTGGTTTAAAATGAGCTGTATTTTAAATACTGACAACCTTGGAGCTCCAAGGGCTTCTATCAAGATAAAATGAATTCAGATTTTACCTAGTTTATCTCTCCTCTGCAACAGCCTTGGTAGGTTTGTTTACTTTTTTGGTGTGTTTTTTTTTTGGGGGGGGTCACATTTATATTATAGATATTTATAATGTGTGCTTCTGTGGTTTTCAAAATGTGCTCAGCAAACTAGGAGGCATGTCAGCTAGGATGAAGGTAACAGAAAACCCACTGACAGAGGGCTTAAACAAAAAGGGAGATCTCACAGCCGACTCCTTCATTGTCTCTACTTTGCTTGGAGGATGCAGGGCCATTTTCGGCTCTGCCACTTGCAGCATGTTAGCTGCTCCTCACAAGCTTCCTTACTCCTGGAACCCTAGGAGACATTTACCATTCTAGGTATCACATGAAGATCGAGTTTCTACTGTGGAAAAAAGTGAACCTAATTTAAAATCAAGGAAAACCCTCCCGGAAACCTTTCAGCCAAAACTCAATTCTCATGGTCTCAAGTTACATGACATGAACTTCCTACACTTGAGAGGAGTGGAAATACCATGACTAGCCTCTACTGGCCATTCCCAGAATGTAGCTCGGGTACCCTGGATGTCCCGGAGACCCTCACAGGAGTCTCATAGTGAAAAAACGGTTTTCATAATAATGCTAAAACATTATTTGCATTTTCCATTCTCATTCTGTTACTAATGTGCAGGGGAGCTGTAGAAAGTTTGCATGATGTATGCAATGTCTTCATCCTGGAGGTTAATGGAATGTGTGCTTGTGTAATTCTTGTGTTTTAAAGTCTTCTGTTTTAATTCTTATTCAGCCATCAGGAAAGTCATGACACATTTTTACATAGAAAAACATGGAAGAATACATCATGACTTTCCCAACAACTTAATAATATGGTAAATATTGACATATATAAACTATATAGACAATAGCTCTTTGGAGTCCTTAGTAATATTTAAGAATATAAAGGGGTCCTGAGGAAAAACATTTGAAATCCACCTCTGGTCTACGTGAGTCAAAATCTACACTAATATTTGGAGCAATCCTAGCCACCCTTAAGATGTGTGGGCAGGAGAGTCCTGGACTCCCTTAACAGAGAAGAAGCAGAGGGCTTAGGGCTACAGAGTGAATAACCAGCAGTGTGTGCAGTGCTGTTCTGAGGAGTGGGCTAGGATTTGGGGGCACAGCAAGGATGCAGAGTATGTTCCAGGCCTACCTCTGCTTGACGGAGCCCTGGCTAGAGCTACTGGAGGCCTGTCTTTTTTTTTTTTTTTTTTTTTTTTCCCCTTTTCTTTCTTTCTTTCTTTTTTTATTGTGGTAAAATATTAGATAACATAAAATTTGAACATTAAAAACAATTTATTTATTTTTTAAATTTAGGGCGCATATGCCTAGAAGTGGAATTGCTGGATCATATGTAATTCTGTTTTATTTTTGGAAGAACTGCCATACTATTTGGTTGTTGGAAAAATCATGACATATTTTTTCTGTTTTTCTGTGCAAAAATGTGTCATGACTTTTCCAACGATCCAGTATTTTCCATGGCAGGTATACCTTTTGGCATTTCTGTCCACAGTACACAAAGGTTCCGATTTCCCCACATTTTCACCAACACTTATATTCTGTTTTCTGATAATAGCTATCCTGATGGGTATGAAGTATCTCATTGCAGTTTTGATTTGCATTCTCCTAGTGATTAGTAATACTGAGTATCTTTTAATGTGCTTGTTGGCCATTTGTATCTCTTTGGAGAAATGTCTATTCAAGCCCTTTGCCTATTTTCAAAATTAAATTGTCCCTTTTTCTTTTTCTAGTTGAGTCATTTGTTTTTTGTTGTTGAGTTTTAGGAGTTCTTATGTATTCCATATATTAATTCCTTACCAGGTATGTGATTTTCTTGGGTCTTTCCATTTTGTATGTTAAACTTTCATACAAGGTTTTATTTATTTATTTAGATTTTTTTTTTTTTTTTTTTTTTTTTTTTTTTGCCATAGGGAGTGTGCAGTCAATAAGAAAGAGAGACAGAGAGAGAGGGAAAGTGAGAAATCACCACCCCTCCCCACCAGGGGGAATGGTGACTCCACAGTCCCTTCTCCTCCATTCTCCTCTCAGGATTTGGGGT
Source organism: Tupaia tana (assembly GCA_026018925.1). Classification (NCBI taxonomy): domain Eukaryota; kingdom Metazoa; phylum Chordata; class Mammalia; order Scandentia; family Tupaiidae; genus Tupaia; species Tupaia tana. The sequence goes on along the minus strand of JAKSZU010000013.1, from coordinate 10,676,544 downwards.
TTACATGCACACGTACCTTGTGTGATTTTCAAACTGCTGGGTCCAGGACTTGAACTGCAGAATTGGCCATGTAGGAACCAAAGCCTTAACCATTATGCTACATGCTGGCCCCATGAAATGATTTTTTTTTTTAAAGATAGATCTTTGAGCATTTATTTTTATTCCTCTTGCCATCATAGTTACAGTTGTTATCCTAGATATTTACCCAACTGCACAGGTTTAGAAGGTAAAGTAATTATTTCAGTGCTTATGTTTAATTTATAATAACTATTATAGGATTTCTCACACTATTCAAAATGTAGTCCTGGTTACTCTTTTTTTTTTTTTTTTTAATTAGAGATTTTTGCTTTTGGACCCATGAGTTCACCAGAGAGACAGAAAGCAAGAAATCACCCCCTGGGGGGATGGCCATGCTGTACTCTTTTTCTCCTCCATTTTTGTCTGGGAACTTTGGGCATGCACACACAGACATTCAGGGTGAGTTTTAAGCTGCCGAATCCAGGACTTGAACCGTGGTCGACTACATGGGAATCTAGTGACGTAACCATCATGCCACCTGCTGGTCCTGTCCTGGCCACTCTTATTCACATACATGGTTTTATAGATTACTTCCCGTTTAGCATGAAAGAAAATAATGAGCCCAGCCATGGTGGCACTATGGTAGTGCAGTGCTGAAGCTATATGGGAGGTTGGGGTTCATTCTCAGACTGACTTGTACATGCTAGATGTGTACACATTGCTTACAACCCGGGGTGGTTGGGAAAGCTACTGGCAGGGGATCATAGCCTGAGACCCTATTAAGTGTGCTTGACTTTCTCTCTCTCTGTCTCAGGAAAGAAAATAAATAAAAATAAAGAGTAATGATGATTAAGATTAAATAACCTTAGAAACTATTTTTCCTTTATATCTGTAGCAACTGTAATTTTTGACAGGATTTTACAGGTACTGGATTCCTCTTCATATCAGCTGAGTGGGGGTTATTTTTAGACTTTTTAGAAAACCTAAAAACACTTGAGTTCTTAAGGCGTTCCTCAATGGTACAGCTATTTGAGATATGTAAGTGTCTTTCAACAGCGATCCTAATAGAGGGCCTGGAAAATCTCAGGTTAAGTTATAGAATGAATTTTTTCATCTTGGAAAAATCATTACTTAGAAGAGGGAAATAATGTCACATAATGTTAACAAGAGGTTGAAATTGCCAACTGTTGTCATTCCTTGTTACTTGTCCCAGCACTGGGGTGAAGTGGACCCTCACAGCCCAGCCTGGGTATGCAGGTTCTCCTTTCTGCAGTTGGACTGCTTAATGCTCAGGTGTTCACACAGAACTGTATCTAGGAACCCACCATGCTTTCTGAAAGATAGTTGGAGAATCACTAGTGAAGGGCTGTCCCTTGCCAGGCTCTGAGCCTGTGATTTCTTTCTTTTTTTTTTTTTTTGTAGAGGTTTTTGCTATAGGGCTTGTGCACTCACCAGAAAGACAGAAAAAGACAAAGAAATGGAATGCGAGAAATCACCCCCCAGGGGGGATGGCCACACCGCAATCCCTTCTCCATTCTCCTCTTGGGATCTTGGGCATGCACGTGCATGCACCTGGTGTGAGTTTAAGCCACCGGGTCCAGTTGAACCACGGTCAACTACATGGGAGTCCAGCAACATAGCCATTACGCCAACGGCTGGTCCCACCCCCCCCCCCCTTTTTTTTAAGAGAGAGATTTTTTTTTTTTTTTCCTATAGGGCACATGCACTTGCCAGAGAGACAGAAAGTGAGAAATCACCCCCCAGTGGGAATGGCCATGCTGTCTCTTCTCCATTCTCCTCTCTGGGGTATGCACACACATGCAGCCAGTGTGAGTTTAAGCCGCTAGACCCGGGATTTGAACTGCGGTCGACTATGTGGGAGTCCAGCAACATAACCATTATGCATCTGCTGGTCCCGAGACCGTGATTTTTAAATGGGGGACTTTGTTTTGTATGTTTGTTTTTTCATAACTTGGGATGCTTTGCCCCAGCCTGTCACCCAGCTGTTTCTGCCCTGTTTATCATTCTTCAGACAGTACCCGAGTATTTTGATGCTTTTATTTCCTTCCACTCAAGCGCTCACTTGTGCTTAAGTGATTTTTGTGAATCACATTTTCCAAGAACTTTTGGACTATATTCTTCTCCTGAAGGACAGAAATCACCAGAGTGAGGAAGCTTTTGTCCCTGAGGCATACCTCTTTGTCCCCTGGCATACTTTGAATCTGAGCTGTGTTATTCTGGTGACTCAGACTATGAGTAACCTTCATGGATAGTGGTGATCTGAGCTCATAAAATGGGACTTAGTAAGCAACAGAATAGCTTCTGCAGGATTTATGAAAGAGTGAGGAAGGGCATTATGGTGATCCCGAGCTGCACCATTTTTAACCAGTCTATTTGCGGTATCTTGGATGTTTGCTCAGCCTGTGACTGGTTTCCCTTGCCACTTCATCCCTCCCTTGTCACCTCCTGCTTCTGAAGGATCCCCTCCGACCTATCAGGAAACAAGGCCATGAACAGGCATGTGGGGACCCTTGACTGACTGCTTCTTTCTATTCTGGCATCTGGGTCTCTCTGCTCATAGGACTTTCCCTTAGTCTCCTCTGCAAAGGAATTTCTGAAGGTCACTTTATTTTCTCCTGGAAATACATACCGAGGGGACTAACAACTCCTGTTGTTTTTAGTCTGCAGACCTGCAGGTGAAATCATGGTCTGGTTTGATTCCTTAGGGACTAGGTAAATGTGCTAAAAGAGAAATTACTCAAGAAATGGAAAAATGTTGATTTCCTCCTAACTTTCCACGTTGTTTGCTTTTATTGCTTCAGTATATGCAATGGGTGTGCAAGATACTTACTAAAATTCTGAGTTTTAAGGGAATATGGATTTGAATATCCGCCTTTTATTTCTTAAATAAAAGGTGCTAAACAGTATTTTTTTCTTTCTTTTTTATAAGAGAAATTTTTGCTTTAGGGTGCATGTGCTTGATGGAGAGACAGAGTCAGACAGAGAGACAGAAAGCAAAACATCACCCCCAGGGAGGAATGGCCATGCCCTAGTCCCTTCTTCTCTATTCTCCTCTCGGGATTTTGGACACACATGCACGCACACAGGCTGGTGTGAGTTTTAAGCTGCCAGGTCCAAGACTTGAACTGCAGTCGACTATTTGGAGTCCAGCAATATAAGCAATTACACCATCTGCTGACCCCTCCCCTCCCCCCAGTATTTTTCTAAGAGCTCATAATGCTGCATACGAGGGAAGACCATCAGGAAGTCAAAGATTTGCATTTAGGGCAAGATAAAGGGTTTTGGTAGTGATCAAAATGTATAGTCAGCTCTCAATTGTGTAATAGGCTTATAGATTGACTAGGATAAATAAAAAACTTAATGTACTGGTACAACAAGTTGAAATTATTATGCATCTGAAGAATCAGTCAGATTTGTAAGGTACACATTTTTGAGAGCTGCATGGAAGCCACCTTAATCCTTTTAGAGGAGTGAATTAAATGTTTCCCCTGCCTGTGACAGTAGTGATCTGGAGGCAAAGCTGTAGCCACATTGTTAAGCTAAGGGGTTAGGAGAAAGGCTGTGGATTTTTTTTTTCCTTCTCAGAGCCAGTTCTAAGAAAATGAAGACATTATTTGAGGATGGGAAGGGAAAAGACAAAGCAGGTGCTAGGACTATGTCCCTGCCCAGTTGAATGGCTTTAATATTTTAAACAGAGAATGCAGATTAAAAAGAAAAAGAACATAACTATTTCAACAATCTGAAATCCTTTATTATATTCATCAAGGACTTTATGTATTGATTGATGTTTATAAATTATAAAACCCTCTCCTTTTTTTCTTACCTTTGGGATTATTTCAATAGGTAAATATATACGGTTTCAAAAATATTTTTTTTAATTGTAGAGAGTAATATATATTGAAAGCACATAAACATGATTTGTGCTTAATGAATTACTAAAATGGGAATGCATAAATTATGTCACCCAGGTCAAGAAATAGAATATTGCATCTTGAAAGACATTTTACACAATAGGGCCGACAGATGGTGTAATGGTTATATCACTGGACTCCCACATAATTGACCTTTGTTTGAGTCCCAGGCCAGGCATCTTAAACCTCATGCCAGGCATGTGTGCATGCATGGCCCAAATCCCGGGCAGAGAATGGAGGAGAAAGGATTGTGGTGTGGCCATTCCCCCGGAGGGTGATTTCTTGTTTTCTGTCTCTCTGTCTTGCTCTGTCTCCCCAGTGAACACATGCGCCATATAGTAAAAATCTCTTTATAAAAAGAAAAAAAAAGACATTCACACAAATCTTCCCAGTAGTACTTCTTTCCTTCTTCTTTTCTTTTCTTTTAAAGTGTTACTTTCTTTAACTTTATTTATTTTAATTTGACCAGAATGAGTGAGAGAGAGAGGAAAAGCAAGAAAGTAAGCCACCAGGGCCGGGACTTGAACCACGGTCAGCCATACAGGAGTCCAGCATCCTTAACCACAATGCTACTTGCTGGTCCCCCTTCTTTTAAAAAGGAAACAGGCTTCCCGACCTCTAAACTACAGTTTAGTTTAACCTGTTTTTTTTTTTTTTTTAACTTTATGTAAATGAATGATATCCTGTGTATTCTTATGGATTGGTTTCTTTTTTCAAAATTATGATTGCCAGCTTACCTCTGTGCTAGTATTGGTAGTTTCTACATTTATATTGCTGCATAATATTTCATTGTTGGACTGTCCCATATTTTGTTTATTCATTCTGCTCTTGATTGGCATGTGGGTTGTTTTAATTTTGGGTCTATTAGGAATAATGCTGTTACAAACATTCTTGCTAGTGTACCTAAGCACTTAATTGAGCTGGGAGTTGTTTTTTTCCTTTCTTTCTTTTTCATAATTTATTTATTTTTTCCATGAGAGAGAGTAAATAAGTGAGTGAGAGAGAGTTTGTGTTTGTGCATGGGGTGGGGAGCACTGTCAACAGGATCTTCATGTGATCTATTCTCCATCTCATGGTTCTGGCCTGGATCATGGGCATACATGCACCTGGCATGTCCAGAGAGGTTCTTTCTCATGTGATTCCAGTTGTGTTACTACTGTGCTGCCACTTAGCCTTGGAGGTTTTGAGAAGTAGTTTATAATTTGTGGATTTTGTATGATTTCATTTACTGAGAGAGGTGTGTTAAAATTTCCCATGATAGTTAGAATCAGTGACTTCTCTTTAGAGTTATGTTCATGCTTGTGTGTGTGTGTGTGTGTATGGTTTTTTTTGTTTGTTGTTTCCTATTCTTCTTTTGGCCTCTCTGTAGCCTTGTATCTGTATATTTTAGATATGTATCTTGTAACAGTATATAGTTTTTTTTTTTTTTTAATTAAAACCAGTAGTCTTAGGTTTTTACTTGAAGGTTTACTTCATTAACTTGATCTATTTGCATTTGATGTAATTACTGATGTATCTGAGTTTAAACCTACCATCTTACTATGTGCTTTTTATTTATCTTGTTTATTCCACATCCATTTTTCCCTCCTATTTTGCTGTTTTTGGAGAAAACTTAGAAATTATATACTGCCTTTTAATATTCTATGAATGGATATCATAAAAGTTTGTATTCTTGAGTTATATTCTAATGTTAACATTTATAGCCTTGTTTTCCTGGACATTGCAATGACTTTAGAATTCTTCTTTTTCTTTTTTTTTTTTAAGAGAGGGATTTTTTCTATAGGGTGCATGCACTGACCAGAGAGACAGAGAGACAGAAAGCAAGAAATCATCCCCCAGGGGGAATGGCCATACTGTAGTCCCTTCTCCTCCATTCTCCTCTCGGGATTCTGGGCATGCACACACAAGTGCCTGGAGTGAGTTTTAAACTGTTGGGTCCAGGACTTGAACCACAGTTGACTACATGGGAATCCAGCAATGTAACTATTATTCCATCTGCTAATCCCAACTTTAGAATTCTTAAGTCTGTCATTCTTCTAGTTGTGTATTATCGTTTTTATTTTAATTTCTGCAGATATTTAAAATCCCAAAAATATCATTGTTCTTGATTTATATATCATAAATATTAATTTAGATTTTCCCATATATGTATCAGTTTTGCTGTTTTTCAATTTCTTACATTTCTAGACTTTAATCTGGAATTGTTTTCTATCTGCCTGAAGAACACCATTTATAGCAGGATTTCTTATGTCAAAATCTTGCAAGTTTGTGTGTATGTGTGTGTATGAAAGACTAACCTTTATTCTTTTGGGGGGAGGGGCTTGGAGAATGAGGACTTTAATTATTGGAGGAGAAAGGAGAAAGAAATTAGCAAAAATATTGATGACAAAGTATATGTGATCCATTTAGGGACAACAAGGGCAAACAGTAGATTTTCTTTGATATCCATTAGCAAATCTTTCTTCCATGGATATTAGTATTTTCCATTCATTGAAAAATACATATTTATTGAGTGTTTAATATGTACTATTATTACTCAGAATGCTGTTTACACAAAAACGAAGAAACTCTATTAGAGATCTCTATTACAACATGCTATACTTTATCCTAACCCTTGCACACCTGTTTGTTAGGGTCTGCTGAGCCCCTGAAGGATGCTCCATGATTCATTTCTCTATATATTCCATCTGTCAGTATTGTAAAGCTAGTGCAGGATACGTGGTGATGAAATGCCTGGGATTATTAATATTCAGTGACAGTTACTAGTTGTTTTTCCAAAGAAAAATCGTAAGCAGTAGCTAGGATATGGGTGTTACATACATCATACTTCTTCTTGTGTGGTGAGCCCCTTCAAATGATATGCCTGAGGTCCTGAGAAACAAACTTTACCTTTGGATAATCTGCAATTGCATGCTTGGCTCTTTAGTTTTAAAGAGTATTTTAGCTGGGTATATAATTCTAGGTAGGACAGTTTTTCCTTTCACTGCATTAAGGATATGTTTTTCTGATCTAAGTATTTGAAGTATCTTATCCATTCTTGGATGTTTTCTGTTTTTTCAACTTCCTATGTTGAATTCTGGATAGTTCCTTCTGACCTATCTTTTTTTATTTTTTCCTGATACAGAAAGGAATTAACTTCTGACATGTCTTCTAAATCCACTAATTCTGTTTTCAGCTGGGTCTAACTAGTTATTAAACCCTTCTATTGAGTTATTAATTTCAGTTATTTCGTTTTTCAGTTCTACAATTTCTATTTGGTTCTATTTGGTTTCATATATATGGTCATTTTTTATAGTTGTTTATTTTTTAATTTTGTTTTTGAGAGAGAGATTTTTGTTATAGGGAATGTGCACTCACCAGAGAGACAGAATGACAGAGAGACAGAAAGCAAGAAATCACCTTCTAGGAGGGATGGCCATGCTGCAGTTCTTTCTCCTCCATTCTCCTCTCAGGATTTTGGGCACACATGCACATACACCCTACATGAGTTTTAAGTCATCAGGCCTGGGACTTGAAATGTGGCCGACTATGTGGGAGTCTAGTGGTATAGCCATTATGCCATCTGCTGGTCCCCATTTTTATATTTTTTTATAGTGGGTTACCAGAATTCTGGCTGACTTAGTCTTTACTTTTAACTCTATCAAGGCTGTCATAAGAGATATGGAGCATTAACCACCTCTTTTGGATTAACAAATGACTCCCTAGTGACTTGCTTTCTCTGATAATTCTATCTCTTTGATTCTTCATAATTTTTGGAGTATTCCTTTATTTTCTGTAGCCTTCTGGAATAACTTTGTAAAAAGGTTGGTTTTACTTACACATGTAGTCTACCATATCTGAAGTAGGACTGAAATTGGATGCAATTTTAACTAACAATATTTACATTTAATGTATTCTGTTCCTAACTTTGGGTCACCACATCTGGGCTAACTAATCAAGAAGCCTTATGGTAGGCTTTTTTCTAGCTATATTTGATAACTAGGAAAGCCAGATAAAACATCTTTTTTTTTTTTTGGAGAGGTTTTTGCTATAGGGCGCGTGCGCTCGCCAGACAGACAGAGAGAGACAGAGAGACAGAAAGCAGGAAATCACCCCCCAGGGGGGATGGCCACGCCGCAATCCCTTCTCCTCCATTCTCCTCTCGGGATCTTGGGCACGCACGCACACGCGCCCGGCGTGAGTTTAAGCTACCGGGTCCGGGACTCGAACCGCGGTCGACTACGTGGGAGTCCAGTGACATAGCCATTACGCTAACTGCTGGTCCCAGATAAAACATCTTTTAAAGACATCGAAAAACCGTGAAGGTGCTTAGGACTTAAGGGGTTAAGATCTTAGAGTGAAGGGAAGTGCAGGGTAGTGAAACATTCTGTAGAAGCCTCCCTCCCTCCCACCCAGCTCTTGCGTAAGAAGAGAGAAGAGACTAAGAACCTGTAAGAGAGCTCATTATGCTAAAAGTCAGAGAAGCTAGCAGAACTTTTGGCAATTTCTCAAAGTTGGAGAGACATGATGGTATTCCAAAGGGAAAGATTGTTATCTGTGTTGATCAGACTCCCTTAGCATATAGAATATTTGTATACCAAGATGCATCATAATGTTAGGAGAATGGATAAAATTAGAAAATCACTACCTTTCTTTTCTTAAAGATTTTTTAAAAGAACTGTTTCATTTTATTTAATGTCATAATTATTTTTAAAATTTGATCAGAGAGAGAGAGAGAAATAAAGAGAGAAAGGGAAAGTGAGAAAGCAAGTCACCAGGTCTGTGACTGGAACTGTGGTTGGCCATGTGGGAGTCCAGTACCTTAACCACCATGCCACCTGCTGGCCCCCAAATCACTTTCAACCCCTAATGTCTTTAAAATAATTATCAATGGATCATAAAACTATTAAGGAAGAGGTTGATGTGAACTTTGTGATGGATGGATTAGGTTGATCATTGTCAGAATTATAAAACCTGAAAGAATTGTAGATTATGTGCCTTTCTGATTTGATTCAAAGTACACAACATTGTGAATGAAGTATTGTGAAAGAATTGAACCTGAATCTAATCAAGCCTCTAAGTCTATTAGTTCACAAGAAATATGTGGGCTAGAAGGCTAAACATGTTCACCACCACCACCACAGGGATGCAGTTAGCCAAATGCTGAATCATGAGAAATTTTATAAATCAAGGCCAAATGTCTTGTTTTATTTTGGGGTAAGTGATATGCAAGGGATAAAAAAATAAAGAGAGACTTAACCACAGTGGTGCAGGGATAGTGTAATTCTCTGCAGTGCTGGAAGGCACATGGAAAATCAGGGTCCAGTTCTTGAGTTGACCTATACATGCTAGGCACATGCCTATAATCTTGACTGTCTAGAAAAGGCAGGGGGGAGAGTCTTGACATGAGACCCTCTCTGCCTTTGTCTCTGTTGGTGTCTCTCATGAAATAGATAATGAACATTTTTAAAAAGAGGGATGATTGGTAAAATTAGAAGAGAAATATCAGTATTGGCCATATGTGTGGATTTTGCTTGTATTCTGGTAGGAACAAACTAATGATATCCATAAAATATTTTTAAAAATTTGTATATAATGATCTAGTAGATAATATTGTTGGTTTCATTGTGTGTGAAAGAGGTAGGTAGTTAAGATTTTTTCTTTTTTGAAGTCCTTATTTAAAAAAAGATACAAGCCAACACTTTTTGAATAAAGTGATATAATGTATGTGATTTGCTTTAAAAATGGAGAGAATTTTGGTAATTGTTTAAATTGGTTAATGAGTACACAGGGGTTCGTGTAGCTGTTTTATCTACTTTTTTGTGTGTATTTAAAGATATTCTTGCAAGATTTATAAAAATAGCCTTCTCTAAAGCCCTTTGCACAGCTTAGGATGTGGGAGGAAAAGCTGCCTTGGTCTTAAAGACCATCATCCTGGTTCCTGCAGTCACAGAGGTAGAGGGAGCAGAGGGAAAGGAGGGCCTCTTGGCCTTATTTCTTCACTGAAGCTCCCTGCCCAGCCTAGGGTGTGGGAAGAGGAGCCACTTTGTCTTTCAAGACTACCACCCCAATTCCTGCAGTTGCAGAGGTAGAAGTTCAGCCCCCAGCTACATTGGGACTAGAGAGGTTTGTGTACATAGGAGCCAAACATCTGAACACTGTGTGGCTCTGGAGTTCTCTTCCCATATTCACCCCAGCAGGAAAAGGAGGTAAACTCATCTCTGCAAATCTGTACCCAAAGATACCACGGTGGATACCACACTGCCACTCACATTAAAGAGGGAAACTGGCACAGAGCTAATTCACGAAAATGGGAAGCTCAGGAGCACACAGGTATAGAAACCTACTCCAAAGAATTAGCAAGAAGTAAGTACATCATCAAATGACTAAAATCACAGCAGAGCCTCAAGAAATATGAGAAACCTCGGAAATACTCCTCTCTCTCAAAGGAACACAGTTCCTCCTCATCAATAATGAATAAAACACAAATCACCAAATTGTTAGAAAAAGATTCAGAATATTTATTGTAACAAAACTCATTGAGGGCCCGGCAGGTGGCGTGGTGGTTAAGGATGCTGGACTCCCACATGGCTGACCACGGTTCAAGTCCTGGACCTGGTGACTTGCTTTATCACTTTCTCTCTCTCTTTCACTCTCTTGCTCTCACTCTGTCCCTTTCTGATCAAATTAAAAATAAATAAATAAAGTTAAATAAAATAATTCTAAAAAATATTTAAAAAACAGACAAACAAAAAACTCAATGAAATATAAGAGGAAACAGACAACCAATTCCAGGAGATGAGAAAATCTTTCCATGACTTGAAGGAGGAACTCCATAAAAAGATAGAAAAACTTGAAAAAAAATTAAACAGAACTTCTGGAGATAAAGACTATGATGCAGGAAATCAAAACCTCGCTTGAAAGTATTTATACAAGATTAGACCTTTCAGAAGAAAGAATTTCTGACCTTGAAGACAAAACTTCTGACTCAGTCTAAGCAACTGAGAAGAATGGAAAAAGAATCATTAAAAATGAGGACGACATATGGGAAATCTTAGACACTGTTAAATGGCCGAATATTTACATATTGGACATTCGAGAAGGTAAATACGAGGTGGGTAGACAGTTAGACAATATATTTCATGATGTATTAGCTGAAAACTTTCTAAATTTAGAAAGACATATAGAAATCCAAATCCAAGAAATAAACCAAACAGATTTAACAAAGGAAGATCCTCTCTAAGGCACATCATAGCCAAACTGGTAAAAATGAAAGACAAAGACAATAACCTAAAAAAGACAAGAGATAAATGTCAAGTTATTTATAAAGGTTATCTCACTAGACTAACTAACATCAGACCTCAACTAAAACAATGCAAGTAAGAAAAGAATGAGAAGGCATATTGAAAACTTTTTCTTTTTTTTTTTTTTTTTTTTGAGAGAGATTTTTGCTATAGGGCACATCTACTCTGGAGAGAGATAGAAAGAAAGTGAGCAATCACTCCCCAGGGGGGATGGCCATGCTTCAATCCCTTCTCCTTTTTCTCCTCCTGGGATTTTGGACATGCACACACATATTCTGTGTGTGAGTTTGAAGCCACCGTGTCCAGCACTCAAACTGTGGTCAGCCATGTGGAGTCCAGCAATGTAACCATTACACCATCTGCTGGTCCCCTAAGAAAAACAATTTCAGTCAAAAATATTATACTTGGCAAGATAGTTCTTCAAATGGGAAGGAGAAATAAAGTCATTATCAGATGAACAAAAGCTGAAAAAATCCACCAAAAGTAAGCTAGCTCTTCAGGAAATACTTAAGGGAGTACTTCGCCTGGAAAACAAAGGGAGATAAATAAGAGACAAGAGAACACAAAACAACTAGGAAAAAAATAGTAACTAAATGACAGGGCTAAGTCCACATTATCAGTAATAGCATTGAAGGTTAATTGAATTAAATTTCCTCACTAAAAGACAAATATTGGTTCAATGGATGAAAAGTAGGAACTCTCTATATATTACTTACAAGAAACACACCTCATTGACAAAGATATACATAGATTGAACGTGAAGGACTAGAAAAAGTCATTTCATGCAAACAAATGAAAAAAAGGCAAGAGTTGCAATATTGATATCAGACACAATAAACTTTAAGATAAAAAGGATAAAAAGAGACTAAGAAGGACACTATGTAGTTCTAAAAGGATTAATTCACCAAGAAGATGTGACAATCATACTTACGTACCCAATGCAAGGGCATCCAAATATATAAAAAAAAAAAAAAAAAAAAAAAAAAAGACTGTTGGATCATAAAGAGAAATACAGGCTACAGCACACTAATTGTTGGGTATTTCAACACCCCACTATGCCACTGGACAGGTCATCTAGACAAAAAATAAACATAGAGACACAGGATCTAAATGATACTATAAAACAAATGGACCTGACAGGCATATATAGAGCATTCTACCCCGTAACTACAAAATACACCTTTTCTCATCTCTACATGGAACATTTCAAAGATTGACTGTATGATAGATCATCAAACAACCCTCCATAAATTTAAAAGTATAGAAACTATACCCAGCATCTTCACTGACTACTTGAAATCAACCACATAAAGAGCCCTGAAACATTCACAAAAATGTGGAATCTAAACAGCCTACTCCTGAACGACTTTCAAACTACTGAAAAAATGGACTGAAATCAGAAGATTCAGGGCCAGTTGGTGGAGTAGTGGTTGGGGCACTGCCCTCCCACTTGATTGACCATGGTTCAAGTCCTGGACCTGATGGCTTGAAACTCACACTGGCATGTGTATGTGCATGCCCAAAATCCCAAGAGGAGAATGGAGAAGAAGAGAGAGATTGTGGCATGGCCATCAATACCCCCTGGGGGGTGGTGATTTCTCGCTTTCTGTTTCTGTTTCTCTGGTGAGTGCACATGCCCTCTAGCAAAAATCTCTCTCCCTCCAAAAAAAAAAAAAAAGGAAAAGAAAAGAAAAAGATTCATTGAAACATGATAATTAACACACAGCTCTTTATAACTTTTGGGATATAGTGAAAGCAGTCATAAGAGGGAAGTTCATAGCTGTAAGTGCTCACAAGAACAAAACCAGAAAGATGGCAAATAAATAACACCACATGTCAAGGAACTGGGAAAGCAACAACAACAAACAAACAAATCTTAGAACTAAAATAAGCAAAATAGAGAATAAAAGAACTATATTTAAAAAAATCAATGAAACAAGTCTTGTTTTTTGAGAGGATAAGACAAAATTGGCAAACTAGTAGCTAGACTAATTAACAAAAATGAAGAAAGGAACCAGATAGATAAAATTAGTAATGAAGCTGGTGATATTGCAACTGATATACTAGAAATATAAAAAAAAATATGAGAGAATACAAGAGACTGTATGCCAATAAACCAGGAAACCTAGCTAAGATGGAAAAATTCTTTCAGATTTCTGGACACTTACAAATTACCTAGGCTGAATTGAGATGAACTAGAAAGACTGAATAGAAAATAGCAAGTGGTGGGTTTGAGTCAATAATAGTTTCCCAACAAAGTAAAGCCCAAATTCAGGTGGGTTTACTTTTGAATTCTACAAAACTTTTGAAGAAGAGCCAACCCTAGTTCTCCTCTAAGTAGTTCTAAAAATTCAAAAGAAAGGAACCCTCCTAAACTCATTCTGTGAAGCCTCCATCTCCTTGATACCCAAATTGGACAAAGGACATAATGGACAAAGAAAACTATAGACCAGTATTACTGATGAATACTGAAGCAAAAAATCTCAACAAGGTACTAGCCAACCAAATACAACAACACATTAAGAAGATTATAAACCATGGCCAGGTAGACTTTATCCCAGAGATGCAAAGATGGCTCAACATACACAAAACAATAAATGTAATACATCATATTATCAGAAAGATTAAAAAAAAACCTGTATGATCATATTTATTGATGCAGAAAAAGCATTTGATAAAATATAACACCTTTTATGATCAACACTCTCTGCAAAATAGGGGTAGAAGGGACATTCCTCAACACAATAAAATCCATATATAACAGACCCAGTGCTTACATCTCACTGAATGGGGAAAAGTTGGAAGCTTTCCCACTAAAAACTGAAATGAGACAAGGCTGCCCACTTTCTTCATTGCTTTTCAGCATAGTACTGGAAGTCCTAGCCAGTGCAGCCAGACAAGAGAGCTAAATAAAAGGCATTCAGAAAGGAAAAGAAGTTAAACTATCCCTATTTGGGGATGATATGATTATATATACAGAGAAAAGATCCAAATGAATCCATAAAACAACAACAACAGCAACAACAAAAAAAAAAAAAAAAAGAAAAGAAAACCTCCTAGAAGTGATAAATTCAGTGAAGTAGCAGAATACAAAATCAAATACAAAAATCTATAGCATTTTTATACACCAACAATGAACAGATTGAGACAGAACTGAAGAAAGCAATCCCGTTTAAAGTTGCCACAAAACCACAACAGCTACCTAACCCAAGACGTGAAACACCTCTACAAGGAAAACTAAGAAAAACTAAAAAAAAGAAATTGAGTATTATACAAAAAATTGTAAAGACATCCTGTTTTCTTGGATTGGAAGAATCAATATAATCAAAATGTCAGTTTTACCCAAGTTAGTTTACATATTCTTTGTGGCTCCAGTCAAATTTCCAGTGACATTCTTCACAAAAGTAGAAAAAGCAATTATAAAATTTGTCCAGAATAATAAAAGACCCTGTACTGCCAAGGCAATACCATGCAAAAAGAACAAAGTAGGGGTCATCTCACTACTTGACTTCAAATATTACAAAGCAGTGATAATCAAAACGACATGGTCCTAAAACGACATGGTCCTGGTGAAAAAATAAACACATAGACCAATGGAACAGATAGAGAATCCAGAAATAAACCCCAAATCTTGTAGCCAGCTGATCTTTCAATAACGATGAAAGGCAATGCATGGAGAAAACAGTCTTCTCATAAATGGTGCTGGAAGAACTGGATGTCTACCTGCAGAAAAATGAAACTGGACCCCTATCTTTCACCATTAACAAGAATTAACTAAATTTTTTTTTTTTTTTTTTGCTTTTAAAAAATCTTTTATTGGGTACATTTGAGGTTTACAAAATGTTGAGATAAATACAGCTACATACAGATTGACATAAATTTTTTTCATTTGTGTGGTAAAAGAAGCTAAAATCTATTACACAAAAACTTACCTATTTCTTAATCTATTTTTTCATTTTTTATATCAATTAAATGGTTTTTCCCTGTTCCTCTCCTTCCCTCCTATTACCCACCCCCCTATTATCCAACACTCTGTACTATCTCTAGTATCTACAGTTGTCTTCCTGCTATGATACCTTCCAATCTTTCAGTTTCTGTTCTTTCCTATGTAAAAAAATCAATATTTTGTTTCAATAGATCTTTTTGGATCAGCCCCTGGCATAGTGGTTAAGGCAGCTGAATCCCACACAGCTGACCCTGCAGCTTGTACAACATGCCCAGAGAGAAAAATGGAGAGAAGATTGCTGTGGTATGACCATGCCCCATGGGGTATGCTTTTGATTTTCTCCCATCTATCACATGCACACACCACTTAGCAAAATTTTAAAAAGAAAAAAAAATACTGATAGATCTTTTGTAATTGTTCATTTACTTCTGCTATCATCTTTAGCTCTTCCTTTCATTCTAAGTTTGGTGTGTGCTTCATTTGCTAGCTCCTTAAGGTGCATTGTTAGGTTATCTGAAACTTCTACTTCTTAGATGAAGGTGTTTATTACTATAAACTTCCTTCTTAGCATGGTGTTTGCTGTACCCCATAAGTTTCCCTGTGTTGTGTTCTCATTTTCACTTGTTTAGAGAAATATTTAAATTTTCTACTTAAGCCCTTCATTGGTCCAGTGGTCCAGGAACATGATATTTAATCCCATATATCTTTACAGTTTCCTATGTCCCTCTTTCTACTTTCTATTTTGATTCACTGTAGTCAGAAAAATTGTAAAGACATTTCTACAAGAGACAGTAAGGTGGTGTGTGTTCATCAGGAAGAGCACACCTCTCCCCAATGGGGCATGATCACTCCATTTCCACGTACTGTCACAATTTAGGGCACACAAGGCTGGAATGTTTGTCAAGCCAGTAGGGCCAGGATTTAAACCAGTCAGTCATGTGAGACCTGACTTCTTTAACCATGAGGCTATAGGTCCAGTTCTCTTTTTACAAACTTTTTACTTAAAAGTCTATTTTATCTGACATAACAAATCCTGCTTACTTTTGTTTTTCATTTCCATAAAACACTTTTCATTCTTTCACTTTCTATTAATAAGTGATTACTACTGAAGTAAGATTTTTATGAAGTATACAGTTTGTCTTGTATTTTTTAATCTATTTCACAAGTATGTATCTAATCTATTTGCATTCAACCAATGAGGATTTTCTCCCATCATTTCATATTTTCTAATTTTATATTTCACTTATTCCTTCGTGTTTATCTTTGTGACTTGATGATTTTCTCTAAAGTTAAGGATTTTCTTTCTCACTTATGTATAGTCCCAGTGAGTTTTATACTTTTATGTGCTTCATTTATGATGGCAGTTATCCTTTTGCTTCCAGATGTAGCACTCCCTTAAGCATTTCTTGTAAAGCTGGTCTTGTGGATACAAATTCCCTCAGCTTTTGCTTGTCTGGGAAAGACTTTATTTTTCCTTCACTTCTGAAGGACAGCTTTGCTGGATAAAGTATTCTTGACTGGCAGGTTTTTTTTTTTTTTTTTTTCAATACTTTGAATATATCATGCCATTCTCTTCTAGCTTGTAAGGTTTCTAGAGAGAAATCTGCTGTTAGTCTAATGGGGATTCCCTTATATGTGGCTTGTCCCTTTTCTCTTGCTGCTTTTAGAATTCTCTCCTTGTCTTTACGTTTTGATAGTTTCACTATAATGTGTCTTGGAGAGAGTCTTTTTGGGCTCAATCTTTTTGCGGACCTTTGAGCTTCCTGAATCTGGATGTGTATCTCTCTCCCAAGACTTGTGAAGTTTTCAGCTATTATTTCATGAAATAACTTTTCTATGTCTTTTCCTGTCTCTTCTCCTTCTGGAACTCCTATAACACAAATATTTGTTCATTTAATACTGTCCCATATGTCCCGTATTCTTTATTCTTTTTTTCTGTTTTTCTCTCTGACTGATTTATTTCAAATGACTTGTCTTCGAGTTTTGAAATTCTTTCCTCTGTTTGAAAAAATCTATCATCGAGACCAGCAGTTAGCGTAATAGCTATGTCTCTGGACTCCCATGTAGTCGACCATGGTTTGAGTTCTGGACCCGGTGGCTTAAAACTCATGCTGGGCGCGTGTGCATGCGTGCCCAGGATCCCGAGAGGAAAATGAAGGAGAAGGGATTGCGGCGTGGCCATCCTCCCTGGGGGGTGATTTCTTGATTTCTGTCTCTCTGTCTCTCTCTGTCTCTCTGGCGAGTGCATGCGCTCTATAGCAAAAACCTCTCCAAAAAGAAAAAAAAGTCTATCATTAAAGCGCATGAAGTGTTTATTCTTTTTTATTCCTTTTTCTGTTTTTCTCTCTGACTGGATGATTTCAAATGACTTGTCTTCAAGTTTGGAAATTATTTCTTCTGCTTGATAAAGTCCATTGTTAAAGCTCCCAATTGTAGATGGTATTTCTTTCTTTGACTCCTTCTGCTCCAAGATTTCTCCTTGGTCCTTTTTAAAGACCTTTGCTACTTCGTGAACCGAATCTTTCAGATCATGTAATAATTCCATTAATTTGTTGAATTGCTTATCATTACTCTCTTGTATCTCATTGAGTTTCCTTATAATAAAAATGTAGAATTCCTTTTTAGACATTTCACAGATTTCCTTCATTGTGGGATATGTTGCTGGAGTATTATTGTATTGCTTTGGGAGTGTCATGCTACCTTGTTTTTTAAGGTATCTTGTATCCCTATATTGATATTTGTTAATATGGTGAATAGTTGTCTGTATCAGTTTTATAGGATGGCATTTCAGGTGAAAAGACTTTTTCCAGTAGTTGTGTCCTAGGATGCCAGTTGTATAGATTATGTTGACTTTGGCTCTAGCTAGACACAGTGGTATAGTAGTATCTTCACCTGTAATCAGTATCAGTGATTACTAGAAGTGATGCAGTGGCCTAGCTGGCTGTTCTTGGAATGTGACAGGTGGGGCTTCTCAAGCAGCACAGTTGTGTCTACACTCACTCTCCTAACCTGATTCTTGATGATGCAGAGGGTCAGGCCCTCTCTGAAACTGAGCCGTGGGCAGGGTTGCTCACTCTGCCACTTCCATGGGACTTACAAGTATGTGGGGGAGGTAAGGCTGCTTGAATAGCTCTTGGTGCTAGTGGTTTTGGGAGAGGGTGTTTGCCCAGCTGCTCCTGCACAATGCAGGTGGATATAGGCACAGGATGGCTTTGCCACAACTTGTGTGGGGGATGGTACAACAAAGACTGGACTTCTCCCTTGTGGTAATTCAGCAGTGTGGCCACCCTTAGTCACTCCCTAAATTGGGCTCAGGGCCCATGAGGGCTATAGAATTCCTCTGTGGTAAAATCCAGGTGTCGAAGGTGTCAATGGTACTGCTGAAGGTTTCTTGCTTATTCTTTTCCCAGAACAAGAAGTCCATTCTAGTTCCTAGTTGATCTTGACTAGGGCGATAGGACAGGAGATGCTGAGTGCTTTGCTCCCCTCTCTACAAAGTCTTCCTGAGTCTCCATGCTCTGCAGTGTCTCGACCACACTCACACTGCACTCCAACACCCTCCCTCGAACACAGCAATGAATATCAGTTGTTTATTCTTTGTTTTGGTCCTTTTATCTTCAGAGGGAAGTAGTTAGGCACTTCTAGTAGCCATCTTGTCGAAGTTTTTACAAAAGGAAATTCTTTGAAACTGAAGCGCTCTACTAGTCAGGTTACTGGAAAGATCCCCATTTGTATGTCAACAGTCTTCTGTGAGGTGGGTTAGAAAAGTGATTGCACATCCAAATTCTAACTCTGAGACAAGAAGAATCCAGGGCAGACTGCGCTAAGAATCTGGCTCGCAGCCGCCTGGAGTTGGAGGGCTGACCACGCTCTCACTGCCTACCCCTCGAATCCCAGGAGAGGACCAGCGAACTGCACGCAGTCAAGAATTAACTCAAAATTGAACAGAGATTTAAATGTAAGGCCTCAAACCATAAAACTCCTGGTAGAAAACTTACGGGAAACTTGGGGCCAGCAGATGGTGTGGTGGTTAAGGCATTGGCCTCCCACCTGGCTGACCGCAGTTTTAGTCCTGGACCTGGCAGCTTGCTTTCTCAATTTTTTCATTTTTTTCTCTCTCTTTCTCATGCTTTCTCTCTCTAGTGAGCACATGTGCCCTATAGCAAAATAATAATAACAATAATAAATGAAGTTAAATAAGTAATTCTTTAAGAAAAAAGAAAACTTAAGGGAAACTCTTGAAGACATTGGAGTAGGCAGAGATTTCTTAAGTGAGACCCCTAAAACACAGTAATGCTAAAAATGGATAATTGGGATCACATCACATTAAAAAGCTTCACAGCAAAGGAAAAAATTAGAATGAAAAGACAACCTTCAGAATGGAAGAAAATATTTGCACATTATTTCTCTGACAAGGGATTGATATCCAGAATATATAGGGAACTCAACCAGCTCACCCATTAAAAAAAATCCAATTAAAAATGGGCAAATAAACTGAACAGACAGCTCTCCAATGAAGACTTATAAATGACCTAAAAGCATATGAAGAAAATGTTCGGCATCATTTGTGCTAAGGGAAATACAAATGAAAACTACAGTGAGATACCATTTAACCCCAGTTAGAATGGCTAGGATCAAAATAATAAAGAGTGAGAAGTGCTGGTGAGGCTGTAGTGAAAAGGGATCCCCCTTACATTGTTGGTGGTAATGTAAATTACTACAACCTATATGGAAAATAATTCATAAGTTCCTCAAAAACCTACAAATAGAAGTACCATATGCCCCAGTAATCCCACTCCAAGGTATTTAAGTCAGACAGTTGCACAACCATGTTTATTTTAGCATTATTCACAATTGCTAAGACATGGAATCTACCTAAATGTCCTAAAACTGATGCTGAGTTGAAAAGCTGTGGCACATATATACGATGAATATTACTCAGCCATAAGAAACAGTGAGAGTCTACTGTTTGATCTAGAGTGGATGAATATAGAGGACTTAATGTTAAGTGAAGTGAACCAGACTTTGAAAGATATATACTGTATATAGCCACTCGATATATACCAAATGTCTGCACTTTATGACAGAAATGGAAAGATCTGAAAATATGTTAGTAGAGAGGATAAGTGTAGATACCAGAGACTGTAAGGGCAGGGAATTGGGTAGAGGGAGGGACAAAGGAAAGAAACACTTAACAGAGAAAAGAATGACAAGTTCTCTGTTGAAAAAAAAATCTGTAAAGTTTGTTTTACACAAATAATTTTAAAACAATTATAAAAACGAAACATCCTAAGTAAAATTTCACTTGTAATACACAGCCTGTGTTTAAGTGAGAGACTATCATAAGTCACTCTCCTATCTATTTGGTGAAAGTCTGTTGTTTTTGAGTGATGTCAGACAAATAGGCATGAACTTCATTTTATCTGTATAGCATATTTTCTGGTTTTTTTTTTTAATTATTTTCCTATTATTTTATACATTCAATCACTATACATAGTTTAGCCTTATTTTCTAGCTTTTAGTTTTATCAGACTTCTATAACTCTCTGACTTCTATAGATCTACACCTTCATCCACAGTCTCACCAAAATCATATAGAAAGGAAAAAGGGTTGGGCCAGCCGGTGGCATGTTGGTTAAGGCAGCTGGATCCCATACAGCTGATGATGCAGTTCAAGCCCCTGACCCCACAGCTTGAAAGATGCATGTGCCCAAAATCCCAAAAGGAGAAGAAATGGAGACCCCATGATAGGGGGTCCTTTCTCTCTCTCCCTCTGGCAAACATAGACTCACTCTAGCAAATTAAAACAAAAAGAAAGAAAAAGGACAGTTTTTCAAAGCAAAAGAACGAAAAAGGGGAGCTAAGTGGGCAAAAACTCAGAGACTTGTCTACTCAGGACATTCAGATCTGCTGATTTATACACATAGAATTAAAACAAAAAAACAACAACTTTTCAGCTTATATAATTTAGCTTTTTTCTTTTTTTTTTCTTCCTTAAAAAGGGAAGAGAATCCAACTACCTGGTTAATGCAACTAGCTCCAAGTTTAGGAGTTCTGGATAATGTCAGTTCTTCCTATGTCTGTTACAATCCATAAATGATAGACTAAAAGAAAATTTGTCTACTAATAATATACTCTACATAAGTAGTAGGAGAGGGACAAATGAAAAGGAAAATTTTTTAAAAACTGTATTACATAGCAGGCAAATACAGAGAGTGTCCAAAAACCTCACCCGTGTATTGTGACCAAGTGGGCATAATCTGCACACGATGATAGAGTGCTGCAGGGCACACCCTGCTTTGTGGTTTGGAAGGGTTAGTATAGTCACTGAGGCCTGCCATAGGCTTCTCCCAGAAGCCAGAGCTTCCACATATGCTTTAAATAGCATTGGAGCTGCTGGGTCATAGGCAGGGTCTTCAAAAGATTCACAGAAAATGCTTATCATGAGAAAACTATGCATGGATTTCAATTTTTTTTTTTTGCATCTACATAAACTTTTGCTTTAGTTCCATTTCATATTTTTAGATTTTTGCTATAGAGCACATGCACTTGCCAGAGAGATAGGGAAAGATAGAGTGACAGAAAGCAAGAAATCACTTCCCGGGGTGTATGACCACGCCTCAGTCCTTTCTCCTCTATTCTCCTCTCAGGATTTTGGACACACACACACACACATACACACGCACACCCACACACGGCATAAGTTTTTTAAGCTGCCGGGTCCAGGACTCGAACCACGGTCAACCACGTGGTAGTCCAGCAAAGTAACCATCATGCCATCTGCTAGTCCCTCATTTCCTGAATTTTTTATTTCCTTTTTTTGTTTGGTTTTTAAGTTGCTAGAGGAGGCATGTGCTTGCCAGAGAGATGGAGCAGGGGGGATGGGGAGAAATCACCCCCCAATGGGCCATGGTCACATCACAATCCTTTCTTCTCCATCCTTTCAGGATTTTGTTCATGTAAGTGCATGTGCCCAGTACCATTTCAAGAACTTTCTGAAATCATCTTATACCGCGAAATAGTGTGCTTCAGCATTGACCAGCTGTGCAGTGACTCTCACTCTTGGCCCCACTTAGTTTTGGTTTTTGTTTTAGGTTTTTGCCATAGAGCACGTGTGTTTGCTAGAGAGATACAGAGAGAGGGAAAGTGGATACAGAGAGTCAGAGAGAGAGAAAATGAGAATTCATCCCCCAAGGGGATGGCCATGCTACAATCCATTCTCTTCTCTTGGGACTGGGGCCTGCATGCACATGTGCCTTACATGAGTTTAAAGTCTGTAGGTCCAGGACTTGAACCGCAGTTGGCCATGTGGGAGTCCAGTGCCTTAACTGTCACATCACTTGCAGGCCCCTTCCCATTTACAATTTTTATTGCCAAGTCAACAGGTACCAGTAGGTAAATGGTCTGAAACCCATGCAGTCTATGTTGCTTTTGTAATTCTGGAGCTATTGCCATGCATTTCAAGGCACATCAGTTATCATTCACTTTATTATTTCGTTATGAATTTTGAGTAAGTAATATATGTGACATTAATTGAAAAGGTACAAAAAGGTGTATGGTGAGTCCTAGGTATGGTTGCACAAGAGGAAGTGTGTCGCTGTACAATGACTGAGGAGACATGGGGTCCTGGGTTTGGCTCCTGGCCCTACCTAAATAGGCTGAGTACAATGGCATGTACCTGTGGCCCTAACAAACTATGAATTGAGGCAAGAGGATTGCAGTGTAGCAGGACTCTGGCAAAAATTCTTCTCGTTTGAGACCAGCAGGTGGCATGGTAGTTAAGAATCTGGACTCCTGCACGTCTGACTGCGGTTTGAGTCCTAGACCTGGTGACTTGAAACTCATGCCAGGTACATGTGCATACATGTCCAAAATCCCAAGAAGAAAATGGAGGACAAGGGATTGTGGCATGGCCGTCACCCCTAGGGGGAGATTTCTCACTTTCTGTCTCTCTGTCTCCCTAGTGAGAGAACATGCCATATAGAAAAAATGTCTTTAAAATCAATAACAAAAAACCCTCTCTCCCCCTCCCTCTATCCCTTTCTTTCTCTCTCCCTCCTTCTCATTAAGGAAAAAAAAAGAAGTGTACACTGTAACCTATTTCTTTCTTTTATTTGTCATCTATCCAGCTAACTCTCCTCCCTGGAAGGGAGCCACTGGTGTTAGTTTCTTGTATACTTTCATTTTCAAGGACATATCCTGACTTGGCACAGACTATGGGATCTCAAGAGACTTTCTAAAGTGGCAGGTCTTGTATGTTCATACGATTTCCATTCTACTGTGTGTAATGTATGCAGTGCACCTGTATTTCTCTATTCTTCAGCTTCTATCAGCTGGTATCTTCAGTAGACCCATGTAGGTGACATCTGCTGTGTTCTGACATGACATCTCTGAAGCAGGTAAAAGTGAACTGCTTTTTCATTTCCTCATTTTATCCCAATGGAGAAATGCGTTTACCAGCTTCCTGTGCATTCTAGGTGCTGAGTGAGGGTGGTGTCAGTTTGCTTTAGGCAGGATCCACATCTGAAAGTGCAGGTTGAGTTGGAGTCACCTTTGTGCGTTTGATAGCCTAATATCGCTGACCGATTGGTCCCAGTTGGTGAGATGGGATTTTCTGTAAATCATCAGATGTGTAGCATTTTCTTTCTTATTAATAGTTTATTGTTGGGGCAGTGGGAGTGGGTTTCAGTGGCTTTCACCTGACTGTTTCTGGAAAAGCCCAAGGAGTCAGGGCTCCTGATTGAGGAGATACTTTATTGGTCTGTATTACCATCTGTTTCCTTGACTTATTGTTTTCAACTCTAAAATTAACTGAAGTTTCACTGCCATTGTACCTATTTGGCCCAATTCTTATCTTAGTTCTAAATTTCGCTCCTTTCTCCAGAGTTCTGTTGCCTGTAGTTCACTATCTATTATCTATGACTGCATTCATTTGTATTCTCTGATCAAACATCACAGGAAATATCATTGGTTCAGGTAGAGGGAAAAGAGGAAAAAGAATGTATTGGAAGGCTCCTGGGTTGCTGACAGAATCAGAGAGCTGGAAAACTGTACTCTGGAAGAACTTCTGGTTTCTAGTTCTACAGGTAGGAACGTGAAAGTCACATTCCATTCTAGTAACAAGTAAAAAGCTGGACAAACTGAAAAATCAACAATTCTTCTTAGATCTGTAAGAGTAGATAGGCAGATACAGAGCAAACCACGCCCCCCCCCCCCAATTGGAGAGACAGATAGGCAGATACAGAGCAAACCACTGCCCCCCCCCCCCCCAATTGGAGAGACAGATAGGCAGATACAGAGAACCGCAACATGTTAGAGCAGGATCCAGCATGGGGATGGGAAAGCCTGAACTGTATGATCGCTGGAGTCACACTGTGGATAAATCTAGGAGTTAAAGCTCTAAAACAGGGACCAACAGGTGTGGTGGTGGTTAAGTCACTGGACTCTCACTTGACTCACGGCAGTTCAAGTCCTGGACCTGGAGGCTTCCTTTCTCTCCCTCTCCCACTCTCTGTCTCTCTCTGGTCAAATTGAATAATAACAATAAATAAAATTAAATTAAATGAATACTTTAAAAAGAAAACTCCAAAGCAACCCAGTTGTAGGAAAGCCCCTCATGTTTTCATGAACTTAACTTCCAGAAAGTCAAGCAGGTCCTCACAGTAAATACTGGAGGAAAAAATACCATGTGCTTTTGGAAGAAGGGGGAAAGGAACCATCTTGAAATAAGCCAGAGCGTTCTGTTCTTCACAAAGAGAAACTAGCTAACCATAGCCTAACTTGCTGGGGTTTTATCAGCAGCCGACTGAGAGAATAGCAATACCCAACTCCGGCCAGCTTTAGCCTTCCGTGTGGGAGAAGACATATACACAGCTCCAGCCTACTGTTGCCACATCCTGTCCCACCTAAGTAGGTGGGAGACAGTGCTCTCCCCCACCCCCCCAAAAAACATTGAGAACATTACAGCCCTGAGACCTATCTCGGAAAAGCCAAGACCTAATTATAGGACTTCAGAATGTGTCTCCTTCTCCACACCTTACAAACATAAAAGTCCTGTTTATATCATTTCCTTTTACCCCATATATCATGTCTCATTCCCAAGAAAAAAATGACAATGCATACTACTAGGCAAAAGAAAGGCTGAAGAGACAGAGCAAGTATTGGAAGGAGACATGGCAATGATGTTGGAATTATCAGGGAATTTAAAAACTATGATTAATATGATAAGGATTCTAACGGATAAAGTAGACAGTGAACAAGAAAGGGTGGGTGATGTAAGCAGAGAGCAGGAAATGCTAAGGAGCCAATAAGAAATGTTAGTGATGAAAAACACTATAATCGGGGCCAGCAGGTGGCGTGGTGGTTAAGGGCACTGGACTCCCACATGGCTGACTGTGGTTCTAGTCCTGGACCTATTGTCTTCCTTTCTCACTTTCTCTCTCTCTCTCTCTCACTCTCACTCTGTCCCTCTCTGGTAAAATTAAAAACAAACAAAGAAACAAATAAATAAAGTTAAATAAAATAATTCTAAAAAGAAAACCAAAATATTGTAATAGAAATGAAGAATGTCTTTGATGACCTCACTAATAGATGGGACATGACTGAGGAAGGAATCTCTGAGCTTGACGATTATCTCAGTAGAAACCTCTAAAACTGAAAAGCAAAGAATACAGACTGAAAAAAAAAAAAAAAAAAAAACAGAAAGCCAGTGACTGTGGGACAACTACAAGAGGTGGTTTATATGCAATGGGACTACAAGAAGAAAAAAATGAGAAAGGAAAAAAAACATTTGAAACAGTAATAACTAAGAACATTCCAAATTAATGTCAGATACCAAACCACAAATCCAAGAAGCTCAAAGAACACCATGCAGGATAAATATCAAAAAAACTACACCTAGGCGTAGCATTTTAAAATTACAGCAAGTCGGCAATAAAAAAAAATCCCGAAGGATTCCAGAGGGAAAAAAGCACCTTGGCTCGTAAAGATAAGAATTATACCAAACTTCTCTCTTATTGTTTTAAAAAAAGGCTTATTCATTCTTTATTTCATGAGAGGTACACAGGCACTCTCAGCAGGGTCTTCACTTTGTGCTCCACCCCCAGCCTCAGCCAGCCTGGATCCCGGCATGCCTGTGTACCCAGCATGCTCATGGAGGCCCTAGGTCGTGAACTCTCTGTGTCCAGTTGCATATTGCTGTGACAGCACTTCGCCCTGTATCTAGACTTTGAATAATATAGTTCTGCCTAAAAGTCAGAATTCAGATTCAGATTCCCATCAGCCTACTTTGCTCGACAGGAGTCATCATCCCACCCCTCGGCTGATTAACAGGCCCCCCAAGGCCTCGTGGAGTGGAGGAATGATGCTTTCCCAAAGGAAAAGGAAAGTGTTGTAACCAAAAAAGGGGAGGAGGAAGGCTAAACAGACAAAACCAACTGATACCCTTTCCAGGGTGTTCAGTTTAGATCAGTGTTTCTCATTAGGGGTGCAGGTCTACACGGTGAGCTGCTGCCTCAGTGCATCAGTGTGTTAGCGACCCTGGCTCGGAGTTTCTAAATGTTGGTAACACTCTCACTGCTACCATCACAGCCAGGGCATGTGTGCTTGCCAGAGTGAAAAAGCACCACCTCTTTGCCCCCTGCCCCCCCCCCCCCCAAATTGGTCACTCTACTATCCCTTCTCCATTTTTTCTTTCTGGATTTTGGGCATGCACACAAATGTACCTGTTGTGTTTTTCAAACTGCAGGTCTGGGACTTGAACTGTGCTGTCAGCCATGTGGGATCCAGCCACCCTAACCACCATTCCATTGGCTGGCCCAGCTGCTGCGGATTTAAACTCACTCTTTTTTTTTTTTTTTTTTTTTTTGAGAGTTTTTTTTCGCTATAGGGCGCGTGCGCTCGCCAGACAGACAGAGAGAGACATAGAGACAGAAAGCGAGAAATCACCCCCCAGGGGGGATGGTCATGCCGCAATCCCTTCTCCTCCATTCTCCTCTCGGGATCTTGGGCACGCACGCACACGCGCCCGGCGTGAGTTGTAAGCCACCGGGTCCGAGACGCGAACCGCGGTCGACTACGTGGGAGTCCAGCGACATAGCCATTACGCTAACTGCTGGTTCCCTCTTTTTTTTTTTTTTTTTAAGAGTTTTCGCTATACTGCGCGTGAGCTCGCCAGACAGAGAGACAGAGAGACATAGAGACAGAAAGCGAGAAATCACCCCCCGGGGGGATGGTCACACCGCAATCCCTTCTCCTCCATTCTCCTCTCGGGATCTTGGAGACACACACACACACACACACACACACCTGGCCTCTGGGTCCAGGACTAGAACCACAGTTGACTACATGAGTGTCCAGCAGTGTAACCATTACACCATGTGCTGGTCCCAGTTTGTTTTTTTTTTTTTTTTTTTTTTATTAAGTTACTTATTAATATTTCTTCCCTGAGTGGGGAGGAGGAAGACAGACAGGGTGCCAACTCTGTGATCCACCCTTAGCAAACCAGCCCTGGGTCATGGGAACACTGGTGCCTGGTGTACTCAGGGGGTCGCTGCGCTTGGACTGGGAACCTTCTCCTGTGGGATTTCCTCTCAGGGCATTACAACTGTGCCGCCTTCTGGGCCCTCCAGTGTTCTTTTTAACATGGATGTAAGCGGTAGGAAGTCAAGCTTAAGAGGTTTTTTCTTTTGGTCACTTAGGATGAGTACACCTCCCCAGTAATTGGAAAATTGGAATTTGTTATCTTTTACTAAAAGATGACTGTTCTTGTGAATGAATTGAGATCAAGCTTATAAAGCTGTTTTTTTTTTTTTTTTTTTTTTAGAGTTTTTTGCCATAGGGCACATGTCTCGCTAGAGAGAGACAGTGACAGAGGAAAAGTGAGAAACCACCCCACAAGGGGGGTGGCCACGCCTCTATCTCTTCTCCTCTGTTCTCCTCCTAGGATCTTGGGCCTGAAGCAGGTGTGACTCGGTCCTGGAGGAGCGCCTCCATTATAAACTGTTAGATCCCTATAACTAGAAACTTGCCTTCTCCTTTTTGTCCAAGAATGATTAAATTCCTAGTTGCCTTAAGATAAAATCTCTAGTCCCTGGACCTTGCCTGGAGCCATGGAGACCACTGAGATGTCCTTGTGTTTAGGCAGGGAAGGAACAAACCCTTAGGAATGATTAACCTGCTTCCCTGCATGTTCAGCTTCTGTGTTGCGGCTTTTACATTGTAAAACCCTACCCCCTACCCTTCAAGTCCACCATTCTTTGTTATTGTGATTGACACATCAACCTGGAAGACGATGTGATTTTTACCTTTATAAGCATCCTTCACCTTGGACTCGGGGCTACAGGGTTTTGAGAGACATGATTCCTCCCACCCACCTACCCCCATTTGCAACCGGCTTAATCAGTAAACTCCAATAAATTTCGCTATGTCTGGATGTCCTCTTACTTCTTGCTGAGTGGACTATGACAGACAGATACACACACACACACACACACACACACACGGCCTGGTATGAGTTTCAAGTCACCGGGTCTGGGACTTGAACCACAGTCGGCCATGTGGGAGTCCAGTGACGTAACCGCTACACCATCTGCTGGTCCCTAAAACAGTCTTTCACTAAACTAAGCAGATTGTTTAAATCAGTGCATGTGAAGTGAATTCTTTTACTCTTTTCTAAGAAACTGGGAAGAAAATTCATTAGACCATAATATAGAGATTTTTTTTTACACCTAAATGAGAAAACAGAAATGCATATAAAACATAAGAACTTCAAAAACATTTTTTAGGCACAGACTATTATTAAACACCCAGGATGTTTTTGATTTCCCATTAAAGTACTCAAATGAACTTCATATTCAGAAATTTAAAAATAGCTCAGTGTTAAAAAGAAGATACAAAGTATTATCAGCTGTGCCTTTGTACATAATTAGCATGTGCCTGTGGAGGTATAATGACTCCTAGTCTAATGATATTCATGATAAAAAATAAAAGGTTCAGATGGTAAAAATTGGGCTACAGCTGGGTGACACATTTAAAACTCATTCAAAGATAACTCCAGCATAAAAGGCATTCTGTCTTAGTCCCTTCATCCATCAGTGGATTGTGAAGTCACTGGTAACAGATCCTTTTAAAATGTTTCATTTGTTCCCTTTCTTACAGATTTGATGGTGTTCATAGTTTCACTCAGTGCTCAGCAGGATGGCTGAAAAATCAGTGGGCTTTGCTTCTGATTATCAGTTTTGGATGCAGAAGCTTTCTGTATGGGACCAGGCTTCCGCATTGGAAACACAGCAGGACACCTGTCTTCACCTGCCTCAGTTCCAGGAGTTCCTGAGGCAGTTGTATGAAGCCTTGAAAGAGATGGTGAGTAGTGGACCAAAGCGCCACCATCGGATTTCACCAAGCCAGAGTGCTTTGCAGGGTCAAGGACTATGGTATTGACCTACTGTACTGACAGATTAGAAAGGCAAGTTACCCACAGATAATGCATCCGAGAACTGATTTCCCAGTCTCTTGGATAGGATGAAGTCAGTCTTTTCTTTCTGACTAGGTTATATTGTCACTTGAGACTTCCTGACCCAGCAAGTTGACTTTAAACAAAGAGGATTTTGATGTTTGGATCAGGTAATAAATGGGATTCTTTTAAGGGCCTTTGCGTTCCTTAAATCTTGAAGAGGTTGCTAAAATGCTTACCTTTTACTCAACCCTGTTCTCCATTCAGCTCTCCTAAGAAATGATCTGATAAATCTTTAAGGTGACCTTTTCTGATAAATATTTTGAGTGTTTTCACTATCATATGGTTGTTTTAAAATTTTAATATATTTCCCTTTGTTGTAAAGTTTCTTATTTAATTTGTAATAGATGTTTTTATGACCTAGCTCATGTTTTCGTGAATATATTATTTGTCCTATATTTAGTTTTAAATTTCAGAATGAAAAGCAAAGTTGTCACTTAACATAGATATTCTTGTATTACGCTTCTCTTCCCTTAGTCAAAGAAGCAGGTAGATGATATGAAGAGTAATTTGGGTTGATAATATGAGTTCATGTGTTTTTAGAAACCAGAAAGAAAGATACATTCAGTGCAAACAGCGATACTCATTTGTAGTAAGACTTATGTAACCTGACCTTACCGTGGTCCCAGAAAGACGAGGACCAGCCTCGATGCTGACGCAGATGCGAGGCATTTGTTGCTGCAGCAGCAGGAAATGCTTATCATTTTGGCTTACCTGCACATTATCTCAGTTCGGTCTTATTTCTGAACTTTTGTGAAAGGTAAAGAAGTGGGAAATGGGCCAATTGTACGATAGCACATGGATTTTTTAAATCTTAAGCTGTTTTCTATTTGGTTGATCTTTTTGTCTCAGAGTTTAGGTTGTAGCCTAAGTATGATGTCATTTAGCATATAGTAATCAAAATAGTAATAAACAGAGATATATATCTTTATGCCTTGGCTGCTTTTATTTCTTTTTACAAGATCCAGAGTTCTTATGTTTTAAACCTTCTTTGAAATAGTCCTACTGGTGCTGAGTTAGGAAACTCTCTTATGGTAGAAGAAACCTAGGATAAAGAAACGGAGTTGTAATTATTAATCACCAGTTATGCTTCTTACTCTTATACAGTCTTTGCTATTTTTAAATAAAGTGACCTTTCTTGGCTATTAAGTATAAGTAAAATAAAATTAATTTTGCAACAGGGACAGCAGATGGTATGGTGGTTGGGGTTCGAATCCTCAATCTGGCAGCTTATGCTGGACGTATGTGCATGTGTGCCCAGAATCCTGAGAGGGAAATGGAGAAAAAGGGATTGCAACGTGGTCATTCTCTCTGGGGGGTGATTTCTGACTTTTCCTCTCTCTGTCTCTCTCTGGCGAGCACATAGGCCCTATGGCAAACCCCCTTTTTTTTTTTTTTGGAGGGTTTTTCGCTATAGGGTGAGTGCGCTTGCCAGAGAGAGATAGACAGAAAGACAGAAAGCGAGAAATCACCCCCCCAGGGGGGATGGCCAGGCCACAATCCCTTCTCCTCCATTCTCTCGGGATCTTGGGCATGCATGCACACACGCACGCCTGGCACGAGTTTAAGCCACCGGGTCCAGGACTTGAACCGCGGTCAACTACATTGGAGTTCAGTGACATAGCCGTTATGCCAACTGCTGGTCCCCTATCGCAAAAACCTTAAAAAATTTTTTTGGGGGACAACAAAATTGATTTTACTTATTTTATATATCTTAGTTTTGATGTAAGTAAGATAATTGCTTTTGTTAAACTGTATTTGAATTCTTTGCCTGAAGGGTTTCTTTAATCCTTTTTTATCTGCTTTTCCAAAATATGGGGGGGGGGGGTCTTCCAAAAATTCTTGGAAGATACATATTATATAAAAACTATGCATGGATTTCAGAATGTTTTACACCAGAATATATTTGTACTTCTATTCTGTGACTTTTTGAAGTTTCCTTATACATGCTAAACAAGGATCCAAACTCCCTTAACCTATAGTGGCATTTCAGTCTTTTTGAGTTGAATAGTTTTTACTGACAAATTATAATTTTCTTTTAACAGGATTCTAGAACCATCGTTGAAAGGTTCCCCACAATTGGCCAACTATTAGCAAAATCTTGCTGGAATCCATTTATTTTAGCATATGGTAAGAATACAGCGTGTGTTCTCTGAAGATATAAACTTATAATGACAATTTCATTTTTATTAATTTTTTAAAAATTAATACATAATTGTACATAGTTTTGGGGTTACAATGTGATTTTTTAGTATAAGAAATAAATACGTAGGGCCAGTTCGTGGTATGGTGGTTATGGCAGCTGAATCCCACATGACCAGCTGCCAATTCAAGTCCTAGACCTGGTGACTTAAACATGCCAGCACATGTACGTGCATGCCCAAAATGCTGAAAGGAAGGAGAAATGAAGGAGAAAGGATTGCGTTCTGACCATTCCCAGTGGGAGTGCTTTCTTCTTTCACTTCTCTCTGGCAAATTAAAAAAAAAAAAGAATTTAATGTACAATGATTTATTCAGGATAATTATATCTACCATCTCAACTATTCACCATTACTTTTGTTGGGAGCATTCAAATCCCCCTTTTAGTTTCTTTGAGATACACAGCAAGTTGTTGTCATCTATATTCTCTCCATTGTATTTTACAGCACTAGAAATTGTTCTTCCTATCTGTCTGAAATTTTATTTCTGTTGATCTGCACCCCTTTATTTTCTTCCTATCCTCCAGTAGTCCTTCTTCATCACTCTATCTCTGAGGTCATTTTTTTTTTCGGTTTCCATTTGCAAGGGAAAACATGTGGTATTTCTCTTTCTGTGCCTGACTTATTTTACTTAACTTAATGTTCACTCAGCTTGCCCATTAGTGTCAAATACCTAGATTTTTCCCCCTTTTTAATGGCTGAATAATATTCCATTGTGTACATATACCACATTTTCTTTATTCACTTCATAGGTGATGGATACTTAGATCGGTTCTATATCTTGGGGATTGTGAATGGTGCTGCAGTAAATGCTGAGGTACCACTATCTTTGAAACATACTGATTTACTCTCCTTTGCATATATACCTAGTAGTGGGATTGCTGGGTCAAGTAGCAGTTCTATTTTTAGTTTTATGAGGAACTTCCACACCGTTTTCCATAATGGCTGTACTAAATTATAGTCCCATCAACAGTGTAAAAGAATTCCCCTTTCTCTTCATCCTTGCCAACTTTTGTTACTTATTTTTTTCTTTGTTTTTCCATTCATTATAGAGCACATGTACATATAGAAGAAAGAAAGAAAGAATGGGGGAGGAGAGAGAAAGAAAGAGAAGACCCTCTACGTGGTTTGGTCATGCTATAGTCCTCCTCCTCCAGTCTCCTAGCTTACTACGGTCCTTCATATGTGTGTGCACATCCCCAGCGTGTTTTCACGCTAACCGACTTGGGGAATTGAACTGTAGTGTGCAGTTACCTTCCAGCTCTTAACTGTTCCACAGAAGCCGGGCCAGTTTGTGCTTTTTTGATAATATCTAGTCTAACTAGGATGAGATAATATCTCATCATGGCTTTCGATCTATATTTCTGTAATGATTAGTGATGCTGGGCATATTATTAAATATGTTTGTTTGCCATTTGTATGACTTCCTTTGAGAACTATTTATTCAGATCATTTGTCCTTTTTAAAATCATGTTATATATATACATATATATATATATATACATATATATATATGTATATATATATATATATATATATTTTTTTTTTTTTTTTTTTTTTTGGAGAGGTTTTTGCTATAGGGCATGTGCGCTC
This sequence comes from Tupaia tana, assembly GCA_026018925.1. Taxonomy (NCBI): domain Eukaryota; kingdom Metazoa; phylum Chordata; class Mammalia; order Scandentia; family Tupaiidae; genus Tupaia; species Tupaia tana. Next base: position 10,643,063 of record JAKSZU010000013.1, on the reverse strand, counting down.
GCCAGACAGACAGAGACAGACAGAGAGACAGAAAGCGAGAAATCACCCCCCAGGGGGGATGGCCACACCGCAATCCCTTCTCCTCCATTCTTCTCTCGGGATCTTGGGCACACATGCACACGTGCCCGGCGTGAGTTTAAGCCACCGGGTCCGGGAAGTGAACCGCAGTCGACTACATGGGAGTCCAGCGACATAGCCATTACGCTAACTGCTGGTCCCATATTTTTGCTACTGAGACATTTAAAGTCCTTATATAGTCTAGTTATTAATCCTTTGTCAGATAAATCGCATACAAATATTTTCTCCCATTCTGTGCATTGTCACTTCACTCCATTGATTGATAATGACAATTTAATCTTTGTATTGCTTAACAAAATAGAGAGGCTTAAATTATAAACCTTTCTTTTGTTTTTCATGGAACCACTTAACAGATGTCTTTTTTGTCCCATTACAAAGATGGCATCCTCTATTGTCTGTAGATGTTTGTGGATGTACACACATATGTGCAAGCATACACATGTGCAGGTTTTTGCTAGGGGATCCTGCATACTCAGCCTTATTCACTTTACCCTGACCCTCATCTGTCCTCCCTCCTTCACATTTATGCCTCTTTTTCTACTCCTTCCTCCCCCGCACTCACCAAATAGCAGCACTGTAGTGAACCAGGACTGTATTTTCCACCAGAGTCACACTTCCCTGTCCCAACTTCATACATTGTAGCAAGGTCAGTGTTTCTCAAATATCTTTGACCGGGAATATATTCCATGTAAATTTCTATGTGTGCATATATGTATGTACACACATATACACACAGACATAAACACATGTACCCACACATGATTAAACTTTTTTTTTTTAATATGGTTTTTTTTTTTTTTTTTTTTTTTTTTGGAGAGATTTTTGCTATAGGATGCGTGCACTTGCCAGAGAGACAGAAAGCAAGAAATCACCCCTCGGGGATGGCCACACCACAATCCCTTCTCTTCCATTCTCCTCTTGGGATCTTGGGCATGCATGCACACACACCAGGTGTGAGTTTTAAGCCACGAGGTCCAGGACTTGGACAGTGGTTGACTGTGTGGGAGTCCAGCGACATAACCATTTATGCTATCTGCTGATCCCAAAATGTTCATGTTTTTATGTGCAAGACACATCCACTGTGCTATTTTAAAAATGGTATTCATGACCCAAAACTGATTTCCCAACCCCTGATGTGTCATGCGTGATCACAAGGTTTGAAAATCATTGAACTAGGCTGATACTGACGGCAGGAGAAAGGAAAAGAAATTGTTGAATGACCTCTGTTTGAAAGACCACCCATTGTTAGGTGCTTTATGGATTTAATAACCACTTTTTAGAAGAGAAGAAATTCTACACCCTTTAAATGTGTAAGGAGAATGTAAGACGCATTCCCAATTCAGAAACATTAAAATGTAGGAAAGTTTGTGTTAAAGAGTGCTCGCTTTGTGCTGGGCTCTGTTCTCTGTGGAATCATAATGGATCTGAGTTCCTGATGATAGTCCTACAGAATGAGGAATTATAGATTACAGTAAATAAGTCACTTTTCCCAGAATATAAAACTAACAGGAGCCAGGACCCTAGTCCTCATCTGACTCTAAAGCCCATCTTGTTTTAACATTCTGCCCCTGTTTTATTGCATGTTATGCTTGGCCTCATCACTAGCAAGCTTCATATGAGTGTATATATTCACTCAATAAATACTTACTAAGTTTTTGTGTGTGTGTTTAGTCCTAGGAAAACTTGGCTCACTATTTCCATCCACGGGGAGAGGGAGGAAGGAGCCCTAAGCAGATTAGCCTGACTCCTGTTGGTTCCTGTTGTGGAGCTCTGATCAGGAAGCAGCAGTTGCTGAGGGGAGGGAGAGTTTCACAGAAATCAGATGCTCTGGGGCTCACTCTGCAAGACTGCAGATGAGATGGCATTCCCTAAGACAAGATTCTGAACTCACTGGGTCTTGTAGTTCTTGCTTGTAAAAGGGAGAAGGAGGTTGGACTGATTTATCCTAGTGGCCTTAAATTCTTATCTGTCTGCAGTGTTTCCTTAGCACCTTATCTGCATTGGTCTTTTCTGACAACCAGAAACAAATTCTTCATCCTCTTCTGTTCCAATGCTTATGTTACCTTTTGAACTGCCCTTTAAATTGCAGCTTCCTGTTTGAGGTAGCCTTTGGTTCTGAGCTCATAGAGGTGGCTGACAGCACAGAACTCCCTGAGTAATCAAATCTTGCCTGTGTCGCCACTGGTGTTTGCTAGTTGGGCACTTTCTTCTTGGAAGGGAATCTTTCCTTAAGGTTTTATATCAACATTGTTATTTCATTTTATTTACCAGAGGGTATATGTGCTCACCAGCAAACAGGATAGGTAGACAGAGAGGAGAGAGAGAAAGAGAGTACCCCCTTACGGGGAATGGTCACACTGCAACCCCTTTTCTTCACCTCTCCATTTCACGATTTCAGATACGCACAAGTGCATGTGCGCGCACGCGCGCGCGCGCGCACACACACACACACACACACACACACACAGTGTTTTGTTAAACTGCTGTGTCCAGGACTTGAATTGGTGAGTCAATAATGTAAGACCCAGCTCCTTAACCATCAGGCTCAGGGCTAGCCCCTCAACACTGATTTTTAAATATAGAAAAAGCATACAATTTCATCATGGGAAGAAGCAAGTCATCCATATCAATCGAGAACAGGATAAAAAATAACCATAAAAAGAAAGGAAGAATGATTTGGAAATGAAAAGATACCAAAAAGAGATGAGACTTATCTTTTGTAATTGAGACTTATTTGTGGTGTCCAGGATCAGTACAGACTTTTCAATTTGTACCTAATTCTTAACATACGGACCAAAAATTTTAAAAGCCAAATATCATGATTCTTTTTAAGTTATTCCAGTAACATTCCAGCTTCAAATTTGTAGACAAATTTTCCCTAAGAGGCTATCAAGTACCTCTGTCTTCAGATGTTGGAAAACATCTTATCCCATAGTGTCCTCTATATACACATATAGCCTTCACCTCCTGCAACTCCAGTCCTTCGGTTCTTGTTCTGCAAGCCTACCAGCTATGATTTCTCTCCTTATTTCCTATCTAGTTTGTGTAACAATTTCACCCAAAACTTAGCAGCTTAAAACAATAAATATTTATTGTTTTAAAAACATTGCTGCCTTCATACATTTAAGCTATAGAATTAAGGTTTGAAGGATTAGTTTAGCATTCATTTGGAAATTTAAGGTATCAAAATAAGTAAATAAATAGATAAAACATTAGCTGGCAAATGTATATTGGTCTATTTCTTTGCCTTCCACTCCTTTTTAGAATCCGTGTTTGCTCTAAGATCTGCAGTCAGGGCCTTGGCCTCACCATGGGTCCCAGGCAGTTTCTCTTCACACTCCACATGCCCTGTGGGATGATGCCCTAGCCCCATATCAGGGCTTCTGGGAGGAGCTTGATGGATGCCATCTCCTACGGAGTGCTGGTGGCCCTTTGACCAACAAGCCATAGTTTGCCTATGTCTGTGAATCGCCACGGCAGAGTGAGCTGAAAGCTCTTTGGCTGTACATTTCAGCATTTTTCAACACAGTGACTCTAGGCAAAGAAGGGCAGTCCTTAAAGGTTGGGTGGAATTTTCTCTGGCTCTTTTTCTTTCTTTCTTTTTCTGAGAAGAAAAAAAATAAAACAATATACTTGTTAAACTGTGTGCAGAATCACTCAAAACCTGGTTAAAAAAAGAACAAAACCCAAAAACCAAAAAAAAAAAAAAAAAAATGTCCCATCTTTTGGATTCTTTTAGATTTAAACTGACTTTTTCTCCTTTTTTTTCTTTCTCTCTCTCCCCCCTGACCCCATCCAGCCAGTCATCAGTACAGTTATCTAAACTTGAAAGACCTTGGAATCTTCAGGCATAAAACTATATGACTTTTTAAATGAAGTGACCTCAGGCAGGACAGTGCCGCATAATGCTTTATTTGAGCTCATAAAAGCTACAGGAAAAAATTCATGTCGCTCAGAATAATCCCTGATGTTTGTACAGAGCTGTTAGTTATCAGGAAAGCATAAGCTAATGGATATTTGTTCATAGGGAAAGAATTAGTTTAAAAATTATTGTCAGCATACTTTGGTTCATGGGTGAAAATACAGAGGTAGCTTTTTATAGTTTATATTACCCTTCTTTTTTTGTTAATAAAGCTCTTATAAATTCTGTGTTTATTAGGCTGCGGAAGGTAGAGGGTGTCAGGGGGTTCTCAGGGGATGTTCCAGGTGCTGGGTGTCTTAGTCTCACCTCCATGGCCTTGGAAAGTCTCAAGTTGCTTAGCTGTAGCTGCAGGACTGGAACCTTTCCTTTTTTTTTTTTTTGCTAGAGGGCAGGTGGACTTGCCAAGAAGAGACAAGGTGGATGGGGAAAGGAGAGCTGTGGAGGGAAAGGGGGAGGAGGCATCCTCCCTCCGTGGGGTATGGACATGCCACATGTTCGTTTTTATACCCTGTTGGGATTTTGGGCGCACGTGCAAATACACCTAGTGTGTTTTAAGCTGATTCAAACTGCAGCTGGCCATGGGGGATCTGGCTCCTTTAACCACTAGGCTATGGGGTTTATCCCTGACATCTTTAATTTTTAGGCCTCATTTGTGTTTCTCAATAAAATCTTATAACATCTCCAACTGGAATGGGAGATTCCAGTCACCACAAGAGGAAAAAGAAAGTAGCTCATTAATGTTCCCGCCAAATATGAGATTTTAAAGTTTAGCATTTTCATCACAAATGTGGTAAAGTTTTAAATTTTAGAGTAAAAAATTAAGAGCAATAAGAGGCTTCTATTTTATCTAAACCAATTGATTTATTTTATTTTGTGTTTTGTTTTGCTTTTGCCATAGGGCAAGTGTGCTTCAGAGAGACAGTAAGAGGGAAAGTGAGAAATCACCCACCAGAGGGAGTGGCCACCCCGCAATCCCTTCTCTTCCACTCTCTTCCTGGGATCTTGGGCACTCCCCCACATGCACCCATGATTTTCAAGCCCCCAGCCTGAAACTCAGACCTCAGTCAGCCATGTAGGAGTCCAGCACTTTAACCACCATGCCACCTGCTGGTTCCTAATTGATAGGTTTTGAAACAGTTCTTTTTGTTAAATCTTTTAACAACTGAAGGTATTTTAGCAAATTTCAAAATTAAAAAATTTAAGTCAGACGTATGGACTACTTATTGATATGTGGCCTTAAAAGGGTTGAAATTACTAATTGTTTGAAATGTGAAATAAAAAAAAACTGATCTCAAGGGAAACCTAGTTCTTTCCATCGTACTCAACTGGCTTTCAAAATTGCTGCTGTTACAGAAAGGGAATTGACCACACAAGAACTGAGCGTAAGGGTTCCCAAAGCCACAGAAGAAAAAACCCACAAAATCAAATTTCACACACGCTTCTGGATACTTATTTTGTGAATTTAGTAGTTTGAGATTTTCCTAAATTTAATGTTTTAACATGTCTTATACTGAGTATCTTTTCTTTCTACTTGATAAAATCTACTCATTTTAGTTTTCCTTTTGCAGATGAAAGCCAAAAAATTCTAACATGGTGCTTGCGTTGCCTGGTTAACAAAGAACCACAGACTTCTGAAGAGTCCAAACTTAACTCCTGGATACGGGTGAGAGTACATCTTGCTCTGCTCTGGGTTAACTTGATCATTTAAAGATGCTGCTTTTTGTTGTGGGAGAGCTCTACTTCTGTAATGTTCTAGGAGCATTTTCAAACACATCTTTCACTGTTACATTATCTCGCTAGATATAAAGTTACTTGAGCGATTGCAGTTTTGCTAGATTGTAAATTCCAAAAGATATCAATCCATAGGGTGAACTTCACTATGCCTGCAAGACCCATTATGGAGTGGCTTTGAGAAGCTACTTTCAAGTAATTAAAGAATGTACTCCACTTCCTTCTAGCAATTGCTATCCCTCAAAATATTGGTTCTCCTATTAACCTAGTTAAATTCTTACATAATTCCTCTTCAAGTGCTTCTCTCAGAATCTATTCTATAGTAAAACTAAAATTCAGAAGTACCCAGGGAGCAGCACTTTTTATTTTGTGTCTTGAAGTTGTCATGTGGGCCTGTATGCGTACAGACTAGGACTTGGTGCTACTAGGCCTCTGTTCGCACTGTTCACACCATTACCTACTTCACTAGTCTGGATAGCTGATAGCTGCTGGGTTTCCCCGTCTGTTTCTGCCTCCTCCTGGAGGGCAGACACAAGTTGGAGAGTGTCGGCAGGCTGGGCTGTGCTGGCCTCACCATCAGAGAGTTGGCTGTTCTTTTCCCTCACCCCCCACTAGCCTGCTGCAACCCCAGGACTTGCTGATGGCTGTCAGACTCCACTTAGTATGCATATGGTTCAGATTAGCTGCTTAGTATTATGAAATCACCCAGCCAGATTAATGCATATGGTTTTGTCTATCAATCTGATTGGTGATGTCATTACACTCACTGCTTTTTACAATTCCTATGTTTTAGAAAAAATTGCGAACAGTGAGGGTAAAGACAGTATTTGTATTTTTCTGTTAGATTGAAAGAAGAATGGAAGAGATAGTAGAAGTGAAAGTGATTGGGTGAGGGAAGGAAAATTAATATAAAGAAACTGAAGAAAGAAACTGATAAGTAAAATTAGGGGGATAAAGGTATGTGAAAAACAAGGCTGCAGGAATCGAATCAAATATATTTAATTTTTAATTTTTTTTAATTGTTGCCTTTTGAATGATTATTTAGCATTGGCTAGTTCATTAAATCCTGATATAGGTCTTCCAATAATGTTTTTAGGGTGATTGAGTTAACTTTCTTCATTTAGCCTAGGACTTTATTAGCCTATTTTAAAATTTCTAACCCTGTGAGACCAGCAGATGGCATAATAGTTATGCCGCTGGACTCCCACATAGTCGACTATGATTTGAGTCCTGGACCCAGCAGCTTAAAACTCATGCCCAGCACACGTGTGCGTGTGCCCAAAATCCAGAGAGGAGAATGGAGGGAGAAGAGATTACGACATGGCCATCCCCCTGGTGGGGTGATTTCTCACTTTCTGTCTCTGTCTTTTTCTGTGTCTCTGGTGAGCACCTGCACCCTATAGCAAAAAATCTCACATTAAAAAATAAATAAAAATAAAATTTCTAGCCCTACATTTTATTCTTTGTTTTCTCCTTGTTTAATACTCTGTCCACTTATGAATGGATAACTTATTAAGTTAGAGAAGTCAAATTAAAACTCTTAACGTCTTCCTTTATAGAATGATAACCAGCTGACTCAGGGCAGTGTGGCTGGGTTATTAGTAGAACTGTGCATAGGTGTGATTTGACACAGAGGGAGACACTGGCTCAGACTTGGAGGTTCAGAGACATTTCCCCAGGGGATATTAGCTGAATGAGCTAGTAGGTGAGATATTTGGCTAGGAGAGCAAGGAAAATGTACTTGCCTGTCAGTAGAAAGAACATGAAAAAGGGACCAGCAGTTAGCATAATGGCTATGTTACTGAACTCCCATGTAGTCGACTGCGGTTCGAGTCCCGGTGACTTAAACTCAGGCCAGGCATGTGTGTGTGCCCGAGATCCCGAGAGGAGAATGGAGGAGAAGGGATTGCAGCGTGGCCATTCCACCAATGGGTGATTTCTCGCTTTCTATCTCTCTGTCTCTCTCTGTCTTTCTGGAGAGCGCACGCACCCTATAGCAAAAACCTCTCCAAAAAAAAAGAAAAATGAAAGAACGAACATGAAAAGCATGGTGATAAGAAAGTCATTGTTGTGTTCAGGAAATGGCAGGTGCTTAGATATGCTTGGACCTTGGGATCCTTGGGGGATGGGAATGAGGCATGAAATCAGACAGATACGCAAACCTTGTGTGTGATGATAAGAAGTTTTTATTTCATCTTGAAGGCAATGGGGAAATCACCCGATTATTTAAACAGAAATCATATGGCCAGGTGCAAGTTTTAGAAGTCAACAGCAAAAGGAAATTGGTTTGAAAGAGGGCAAGGATAGCACTTTTTTAGCTAGTGTAGTGATAAGGGTGAGAAGTAGTGAGGGCCTGGATGAAATGGAGAAGAGGAGCCAGATTTATAAGATATTAGTAAGGTAAACATTTTAAAAGATGTAATGGCAAATTAAGAGCAGATGTACTTAGGTGCAAGTGGAAATGTACAGAGTAGTTGGACATGCCACTCTCAGGAGAGGGAGCGGACTTGCTGATAGTCGAGTGAGCAGCGTGTGAGAACAGCGGAAGCCTCGAATGAGGTGAGGCCACCCAAAGAGAGGACCTAGAGAGGGACAAGAGGGAGGACGAGAGAGAGCCTTGGCAGAGACTGGCATTAGGGAGCTAGAGGAAGAGTAATAGACACTACAGAGTAAAGGAGGAGCCCAAGAAGTAGGAGAAAGGCAGTAGCACTTGAGAAGGGTGCGTCACCACTCAGATTCAGTGCTATAGAGCAGTACTGCCCCGTAGAAGTAAAGTACATGCCACAGGGCCCACTGCGAGCGTAGCAGTGAAGGGAACCAGATCCCCCGTGGCCAACCATGGTTTGAATCCTGGCCTCAGCAGTTCAAAAAACATGCTAGGCATGTGTGTATGTGTGTGTGTGTGTGTGTGTGTGTGTGTGTACCCCAAACCCTGATGGGATGGGGAAATGGAGGAACAAGGATTGTGGTGTGACCATGCCCCATTGGGGTGCTTTTTCTCTTTCTCTGGTGAATGAATGTGCTCTCTGGCAATTAAAAAAAAATTAAAATACATGTGACATGGATAATGTTTAAATATCCAGTAGCTACTTTAAGAAACTTAAGACAGAAATAGACAAAATGAATTTAAAAAATATTTAACCAGTGCCAGCAGGTGGCATGTTGGTTAAAGTGCTAGACTTTCACATAGCCAACTGTGGTTTCGGTCCCAGATCCACTGGCTTGAAAATCATGCCAGGCATGTATATGCACGTGCCCAAAATCCGAAGGACACTGGAGAAGAAGGGGTTGCTGCATGGCCATCCTCCCTGGGGGGTGATTTCTCACTTTCCCTTTCTCAGTCTCTCTTTGGTGAGCATAAGTATCCTATGGCATGAATCTAAAAAAAAAAAAAAAAAAAAAAAAAAAAAGGGAACCAGCAGTTAGCGTAATGGCTATGTCACTGGATTCCCACGTAGTCGACCACGGTTCGCGTCCCGGACCTGGTGGCTTAAAACTCACGCCGGGCGCGTGTGCGTGCGTGCCCAAGATCCTGAGAGGAGAATGGAGGAGAAGGGATTGCAGCATGACCATCCCCCCTGGGGGGTGATTTCCTGCTTTCTGTCTCTCTGTCTGTCTCAATCTGTCTGGTGAGCGCACACGCCCTATAGCAAAAACCTCTCAAAAAAAAAAAAAAAAAAAAAAAACACGGACCAGCTGGTGACATGGTGATTAAGATGGTGGATCCTACATGACTGACTGCACAGTTCTAGTCCCATGCTGGCAACTTAGAAAGCATGCTGGATGTGTGTGCATGTGATCCCAAGAGGAGAATGGAGAAGGGATTTTGGTGTGACCGCCCCTGTGGAGAAGTGCTTTCTCACTTTCCCTCCATCTCTCTCTGGCAAGTGCATGCACCCTGTAGCAAATTAAAAAACAAAACAAAACAAACAAACAAAAAAACCCAGTACACTCAAAGCAAAGCACCATCACTTCAATGTGCAATCAGTATAACAATTATGAATTAGATTATTTTATAATATTTTTTCCATACTATGTCTTTGAAAACTAGTGAGTATTACACTAAAACTTAGGTCTATATCTATATCGATATATATATTACTTCTCAATTCAGACATTAAATCTTCATTATAAATTCTTGATCTGTACTGAGATTTCATAAAAAGTATGGTAAGAAGTAGATTCACGTACCTATGTTGTTTCAAAGAAACTTATAACTGAATCCAGTGTCAATTTAGCTTACTTTAGTTAAAATTAAATAAAATTAAAAATTCAGTTCTTCCATTGTGCTTAGTGCATTGACGTGCACAGTAGCCACATCTGCTGTGTCTCTGCTCATAGTGTTGGTGTCGGACAGGGCGGCCATAGTGCGTGAAGTATTGAAAAGCATTACTTGGGTTTAGCCGCTAGATGGAAAGACCTTGCTGAGAGAAGTGTTAGTGAGTAGTGCAGGGAAATAACCAGACTGTCACAGACTGAGGAATGGTGGGGAGGGTGGAAAGCAGAGATGATAAGCTGTAGTTGCTGTTCCAGGAAACTTTGCAGAGAAGAGAGAGAGAGAAGATAGTCATAGACTAGGTTATTAAGCTGGGTGATGGAAACTGAGGAAGTCCCGGACATGCATTACTCTGAGACCACGCAGTAGGGAACGGTTGAGGACGTGGGAGATGGGCCCAGCAGCTCCCCTCCTCATTGTATGAGGCAAGTCTGTACGAAAAGCGATGAACTGGTAGAAAGTATAGGGCTCTATTCTTTAACGCTTAACCATCTAAAGCTAGTTATGTGTGCATTTTGCAGGTCATCACCTACTTAATCTTACCATGTTGGCCATAAATGCTGCGAGAGAGAGGGTAGTTGTTGGCTTATAAGCCACTCGTATATGTTTTGGGTATACTTTATCTTAGAGGTGATAGTTTCCCAATAAAAGTTTTAGAGTGATGTATTACATGTTAAAGACTTATGCCTTGTCAGCCAGGATTCTTGTGAAAATTGTATAACAGCCATATTTTTATAATATCGGTTAATTCATTCAATAGACATTTATTTGGTGTCTGATATGTGCTAGGGTGTTCTAATCGTAATCGTAAAATCTTGGGTCATTTTGGGTTCCTGGAGCATCACAAGTGTAATTGGGATAGCCTGAATCAAACACCAAGAATTTAAAAAATGTATTTCAAATGCTGGTTATTGAATTTGAAAATGTGACTGAGTTGCATCTTTAGTATAGAGAAGAAATAAAATTTCTACCTGATGCTTGGCATGTGTTAGCATGTGTTGTGTTGGAATCTCAGTATTAAACTTATTTGGAGTTGTAATCAGCTGCGAATAACACCATTCAACGACTACTCTTACCATTTAGAGGTTGAGGTCAGAGTACTTTTTCCTATCTTTTTGGAATTTAAAAAAAAAAAAATTGCCAGAAGGCATATGTGCGCGAGAGAGAGAGAGAGAAAGAGAGAGAAAAAAAAGCAAGAAAGCACCCTCTATGGGGGATGGTTGTGCCGCAATCCCTTCTGTTTCATTTCTCCTTTTGGGATGTTGGGCATGCGCAGACACGTTCCTGGTGCGTTTTCAAGCTGCTAGGTCTTGGACTCAAACTGCACAGTTGGCCATGTGGGATTCAGCCATGTTAACCACCACACCACCAGCTGGGTCCTTATTATCTTTTTTTTTTTTTTTTTTTTTTTTTTTTTTGGAGAGGTTTTTGCTATAGGGCGCGTGCGCTCGCCAGACAGACAGAGAGAGACAGAGAGATAGAAAGCAGGAAATCACCCCCCAGGGGGGATGGCCACGCCGCAATCCCCTCTCCTCCATTCTCCTCTTGGGATCTTGGGCACGCGCGCACACGCGCCCGGCGTGAGTTTTAAGCCACCGGGTCCGGGACTCGAACCGCGGTCGACTACGTGGGAGTCCAGCGACATAGCCATTACGCTAACTGCTGGTCCCTTTTAAAGTAAATCTATGTTTAGTTTTATTGTAGTCTAACTTACTAATATTTTTCTTTGTGGTTAATTATTTTGTATCTTATTTAAGAAATCTTTCTCCACTCCAAAGTCATAAAGACCTTCCATATTATCTTCTTAAATTATATTGGTTTGCCTTTCCCATGTAAGTCTGTGATCCATTTTTTGTTTTGTTCTATTTTGTTTTTTTTTCTTTGTATGGCCCTAGGTAAGAGTCCATTTCATTTTTCTGTCCACAGAGATAGCCCACTGGTCAACACTGTTATTTGAAAAATCATTTTCCCACTGATGGGCAGTGTTATCTTCATCATAAATCAGGCATCTTTGAATGTGCAGATGCAATCTTGAATCTCTCCATTGGTCTTATTATCTATCTGTAAAGGTTAATTCTGTGTCTCATCTTGATTAGACCTTGAAGAGACCAGATAGTTGGTCAACTATTATTTGTGATATCTCTGTGAGTGTATTTTTAGATGAGGTTAACATTTAAATTGGTAGACCAAGGAAGGCAAATTGCCCTCCTGTCTGTGGGTTGGCCTGGTCCAATCAGTTGAAGGTCTTATTGCAACAAAAAGACTGACCCTCTCCTAAATGAGAAAGAATTCTTGCTGTCCAACAGCTTTTGAACTGGGATATTTGTAGTTTTTTCCCCCTTGTCTTTAAATTTAAACTGGAACATCAGCTCTTCCTAGTTTTTTGGTTTTTGGGGTTTTTTTGCTATAGGGTGCGTGCGTGCAACAGAGAGACAGAAAACGAGAATTCACCCCTGGGGGGAATGGCCACGCTGCAGTCCCTTCTCCTCTATTCTCCTTTCGGGATCTTGGGCATGCACGCACACGCGCCTGGCGTGAGTTTAAGCCACCAGGTCCGGGACGCAAACTGCGGTCAACTACATAGGAATTTAGCGACATAGCCATTACGCTAACTGCTGGTCCCAGCTCTTCCTAGTTCTTAAGCTTGCTGGTTTTAGGACCAGAACTCCACCATTGGCTCTCTTGGCTCTCCAATTTGCTAATTTCTGTAACAGCATTAGCCATTTTCTTAAAAGCCTGTGTGTGTGTGTGTGTGTATTCTGCTGCTTCTGTTTTTCTGGAGAACTTGGATACATTATTTTCCTGCTAACGCCATGTTTTCATCATTAATGTGGCTTTCTAAGTGTCTTGCTATCCAGGAGGAAGTTCTTCCATCTTGTTCTTTGTCATCAAGACAGTCTTGACTAACATTAGAACTTTGCGTTAATATTAAATACATTTTAGAATCTACTTGTCAAGTTTTTTCAAAAGCAAAATAACTTGGGAGATTTCAGTTGATATTGTCATTGGTCACTTTGGTGACGATCTCAATGGCCACTATATCTATAGGGATAAAATGGGTTTTTATTATCGTTGTTTACTCGTAGCAAAGCAACTAGTACCTGGCACAGTTTTTCAGTGACTGAGTGAATTATTGATAATGTGCAAATTCATTATTTCGAATAGTTTTCCTGGTAACTTTGAAAACTTCTCTCCAACTTATTTACAGATTAAACTTTGGATGAGAGCGATGGATAGCTCACAGTAGGAGGAGTAGCACTAGTTCTGCCATCTCCTAGTTACTCCTTATTGCATCCGTGTATGTTTTTTTAAATTTCTGACTTCTTTGCAAGGATTGTTTGGAGTCAGGTGTCCATGCAATAGTTACTTTAGTTGGATAGCATAATCAAAGACCTCCATTACTGAGCACAGACAGACTGCGGTGCATAGCCTGAGAGGACATGAAAATGCACAGCGTCCCTGTGAACCCTGTGTGTGGTGGAATCCCTGCTCTTATGGCACCTAGAGCTGTCGGGCTGGTCCACTTGTAAGCTATCACTCAACTTAGATCTAATGGTTCGTTGTCTTTACAGCTCAGTGGATTATCTTCTACACCATTTGGAGTCCACATTCTTAACTTTATTAGCCACTGGTCTCATTATTAAAATCCACAGACTGCCTTTGTACGTGCAGTTTTTTGTGATCTTCCCACTCCCTTTTCTCTGCACCCCACGTATCGTGAAGGCCATGCCAGGATCTTCCCATGTCCTAGGATCTTACCACGCCTGCTCCAGACCTGCCCAGCGTCTTCACAGATTTGCTCCTTGCACAGATTCCCCTTGTTCTGCTTGGAATGGTTTGCTAGCCTGTTCCAGCTGGGGTATGGAAACCGAGAGAAGGAATTATTGCCCAATTTTCATTGGTAGTTTAAAAGGAAAATAGCATACTTCTTGAGGGTTAAGAGAGGAAAGCGGAGGGAAAGCCACCTTCAGGGACAAGGCTGGGATGCTAGAGAGTTGTCCTCCACAACTCCATGTTGGCTTTTCGTTTTTGTTTTTAAGCGTATGTATTTGTTGAGAGAGAGAATGAGTGAGAGAGATAGGCACCCACAGCAGGTTCCCATGCTGTGATCCTCCCCATGGCCTTCCCTGGCAGCCTGAATCATGGACATTTGTGTGCCTCGTGTGCCTGTTGACCCAGGAATCAGCATTCACATGACTTCCTGCATGACACAGTAGTGTGCTACTGCTCCACCACCCTGGCTGGGCCTCCACAAGACTAATACCTTTTTTTTTTTTTTTTTTTTTGGGAGAGGTTTTTTTCGCTATAGGGCGCGTGCGCTCACCAGACAGACAGAGAGAGACATAGAGACAGAAAGCGAGAAATCACCCCCCAGGGGGGATGGTCACGCCGCAGTCCCTTCTCCTCCATTCTCCTCTCGGGATCTTGGGCACGCATGCACACGCGCCCGGCGTGAGTTTTAAGCCACCGGGTCTGGGACTCAAACCGTGGTCGACTACATGGGAGTCCAGCGACATAGCCATTATGCTAACTGCTGGTTCCCCTAATACCTTCTCCTATCTGTATACTAGTTGCTTTGCTTTCTACAACTGAGTTTCTTTTATTTATTCATTTATTTATTTATTATTTATTTATTTATTTTGGAGAGGTTTTTGCTATATGGAACATGCACTCGCCAGAAAGACAGAGAGAGACAGAGAGACAGAAAGCGAGAAATCACCCCCCGGGGGGATGGCCATGCCGCAATCCCTTCTCCTCCAATCTCCTCTCAGGATCTTGGGCACGCACCCACACGCACCCGGCGTGAGTTTAAGCCACCGGGTCCAGGAGGTGAACCGCGGTCGACTACGTGGGAGTCCAGCAACATAGCCATTACACCAACTGCTGTCCTGAGTTTCTTTTACTTTTTTTTTTTTTTTTTTTTTTTTTGAGAGAGATTTTCGCTATAGGGCGCGTGCGCTCGCCAGACAGACAGACAGAGACATAGAGACAGAAAGCGAGAAATCACTCCCCAGGGGGGATGGTCACGCCGCAATCCCTTCTCCTCCATTCTTCTCTCGGGATCTTGGGCACGCACGCACACGTGAGAGGAGAATGGAGGAGAAGGGAGTGCTGTGTGGCCATCCCCCCTGGGGGGAGATTTCTTGCTTTCTGTCTCTATGTCTCTCTCTGTCTTTCTGGCGAGCTTACGCGCCGTATGGCAAAATCCTCTCAAAAAAAAAAAAAAAAAAGTAAAAAAGAAGAGAAAGATTCAGTCCTAGATCTAGAGTGTGTGTGTGTGTGTGTGTGTGTGTGAGAGAGAGAGAGAGAGAGAGAGACAGAGAGAGAGAGAGATGCCTCATTTTCACAATCTTCTTGCCTTAGGTTCTTAGCTGGTACTCACAGCTCCTGCCACCGTGCCTGACTCTCTTTCAGATAAGGTCTTGCTATATTGCTTGTGATCCTCCTGCCTCAGCCGCCCTAGTTGCTGGTATTAGAGGGACATGCCACCACATTTGGCCTTTAGGTTGGACTGGGAATTGAACCTGGGCTTACCGTGTGGTCCCAGCCTACAGAGCACAGTGTTTTAGCAGCACTCCTCACCACAGCTAGAGCAATTCTGTAACTTTGGTTTGCATGACTGGAAGGTGGATTGCATTTACTGATGAACGTGAATTAAGTAGCACATAGTCCCTGAAGTTGCCTTCAGTCATCATGGGACCACAAGAACAGAGCCTCCCTGGAATGGAATTAGTCCTGAAAAAACATAGCTGAGAAAAAGAGAAATAAAAAACCAGATTGTAGGCACATTGTCAGGAAAATGGATCAATCCTCTTTTGTACTTACATGCTCAAATACATCCCCTTTCTATTTAAGCCAGTTTGGTTTAGGATTTTGTAACTGAAAATTAACAGTACTCTAAAACAACAGACTTATTTTGGGGATTTAATAACTATTTTTTATGAAGGGTTTTGAAACTCAGGGACATAATTGCATTGGGGGGTGTCTTATTTACTCAAAGGATACATTTCTTTAAATATTGAATTTGACTACTTGATTTTTAGAATTTATTTTATTATTATAATTTTTTAAACATGTGATCGCTGTACATCATTTGGCTTGTAAAGAGAATTTACCCAACATGAAATATGTCTCAAACCAGTCCAGTTGAGAATACTATACATATTATCATCAACAGGTGGTAAACCATTTCTGTGTCCCACACAGATGTCTTCTTGTCTCTCTATTTTTTCTCCCTGATTTCCTTCTCTATACTCTTCCCTTTTCCTACACTCCTTCCACACTGTCTCCAGCATCCATACCTATTTTCACTGCTTTTGTCCTCCAGTCTTTCAGTCTCTACCATAGAGAGTGTACAATCAGTATATATTAAGTGGAGACATTCAATATCTCTCTTTCATAGCCTGGCTTTCTTCACTCTGCAATAAATCTTCCATATTTGACCACTTTCTATCAAATGCCTGGGTCTTGTTGTTTTTTTTATGGCTGAATGGTATCCCATAGAGTATATGTGCCACACTTTTTCAGTTCATTCATCTGTATGTGGACATTTGGGTTGTTTCCAATGTCTTAGCATTCGTGAATAATGCCACAGCAAACATTGATGTATAAGCGCTTTTCTGGCTGAGCATTCTCCTGTCCTTTGGGTAGATATCCAGAAGTGGGACTGCTGAATCATACAGTAGTTCGATTTGTAGGTGTTTGAGGAACCTCCATATTGTTTTTCAGAGTGGCTAGACCAATTTACATTCCCACCAACAGTTAAGTATCTGATTTTTAGTTTAAGGGATATAAACAAAAGTTGTAGACACATGTAAATATAAATAAGATGGTGGATTAAGTGTTGAAAATACATTCAGGAGTGCAGACAGGCATGTCTTGTTACTGACTGGATGGTAGGGAAAGGGAAGAAGAGCAGTGAGGGAAAATGTGAGGTTTTAGGGGATTAATAATACCTCTGTCTTCTCCTGTGTTAAGAACCATTTGAGAAATAAGATAGCAGAAACAGGGAATTAGAAACCACAATGTCAGTTCCTCTACTCCTAAAACAGATTCAAGAATGCTGCCGATGTCTTTGGTTCAGTTGGGCCCCTCTGGATTCGGTAGACAGGTCCCTTCCGGGCATGGGTAAGCTGAGCCCCCAGAGGCCTCCATGGCCAGGCACCAGCCTGCTGGCCAAGTGTGGTGTAGCAGTAGGCCTGAACACACTTCTGCAGGAAAGACAGGTCAGTCAGGGACCTGAGTGTGCGGGACTGCGCATTTTCAGTCTCGTTTTAAACCGACTAACTAGATCAGTCCTGGAGGGGAGAGGTGGGGGGTTAAGAGATGATGTCATAGGTTGGGCTCTCAGGATATCTGACTTTGCAATGGAGATTAGTGTGCAGGGAGTGCTTTGGGGAGGCGCAGCTGTGGAGGGGAGAGGAAGGAGGCAGGATTGTGCAGAGGGAAAAGTTCAGCTGCAATGCAGTCTTCACAGAAGCTCCCCTGTGCCTTCGGGGTGGAAATGGGAGACCTTCCAAAGTGTTTCTGCACTGAGATGGGAGGGCGAGGCCTTTCCAACACTGCATTCATCAGCCATGGGGATGTGGCCACTGTGGGCCGGGTGTGTGATTTCAGGCAAGGCAAGGCAGAGACAGCTGAGGATGCAGCTGACAGCGCAGCATCCTCCGCAGATGACAACGCCTTTCCTGCCCTGCTTTGCCAAGCTGGGGAGTGGGTGGGCATTCTCGAACCTGAGGACTGGGTGGCTTGTTTCCATCTGAAAGAGAGAAGCAGGATTTTGGGGTGGCTGTCAGGATCCCTGAAGTCAGCCACGTACGAATGTACGAGAGAGGAGCGGGAGCAGCACATCCCATGCTCTCCATCTTCCGCCCGGCCGTGTCCTGGACCGTGGCACGGAGAGTCAGCCTTCACTGCTCGCCCTCCTCGCTGCCTGTCAGTGTTCCTTTGCATCCTTGGGACCATAGTTCAGGGAATATGGTACAAATCAACACTTCCTTCCACTCCCTATTTCTCTGTTGGATAAAAGTGACTTAGAAACAGGCAACTGAGAAAGAAAAAGTATGAAGCATTTCTTTATAATTGTGTAACTGTGGTTTTTCTTTTTTTGAGCTTTGGAAATCACAGAAGCTTTCTGCCAAACTGAATTAGGGCAGTGGAATCCTGGTGGTGGCCTACTAAGTGCAGCATGTATGTTTACTAAATCCATGAAATGGCATCTGCTTTGTTAAATATCATGTTTTTATTTAATCTGATACAATTTTGTCAGCACTTCATAGTTTTACGATATAAATACGGTTATTTTTATATTTTGCAATGCTCTGGAAAATGTAAAAATCACTACCATTCTCATCCACAAGTATTTTGAGTTCATTTGGTATGACCTACACTTTACCCCACACATGCTGTCTAATTGTGAATGTTTTTTTTATTTTTTATATATGCATATTTTGGAGGGAATCTTCTTTTAAGTCATTCATGTGAATACACAGAACTTATTAAACTTCCCAGAATGAATATTCGTTTCCTCTGAAGAGGTAAACGGAGATTCCATTTATGTTCCTGACTAGTTTTTGGTTTGTTTTTAGTTTTTGTTTTGTTTTTTTCTTTAATTTCATTTAGATGCAGTTTTTCTCATTCTGACTAAAATTGTAATGAGATTGTTTTCTAGCAAGTCGCCACTGCTCAAATAGGCCAGATCAAGACATTTATTGCCAATTAGGAACAGGATGTTTGAGATGTTTAGTGATGTTCTCCGGATGACCTGGTTTATGTTTGTTTTGTTTTATTTTTGTTTTATGATCATGTTGGCTTTTCCATTAAACTATAGCTTTAATTGAGTTGGCTTAGTTAATACAACATTGACCAGACCCCCTTCGCTATCCCCCGGCGCAGCGTGCCCCTCCTCCCCAGTCCTGCCGTGCCCCAGCCTGAAGTGAAGGGAGTTTTTCCGTCGTCGCATTACAGATCTGATGTGTTCCTAAGACAAGGCTCGCTGAATTTCAATCTAAATTTCCTGGGTAGTGCTTCTTGGGATGTTTAGGGATAAATGCTTGTGAAAAATACATTTAAACAGTCTTGTCTACAGTGGGGAACGTGTCTTAGTGAGCAGCCACCGGTGAGGAACTCGATGTCTATAACACGTGGCTTCGTGATCTCTACATCTGTTTTGAAGTTCAGTTGTTTCCCAGACCACATATGCATTTCTTTAGGGAGCTGACATTTCTCCCAGGACCCAGGCATTGTGAGCTGGTAACTGTAATTGGCTTATTCTTTTTGACCTAGAGATTGTTATACTTTGTCTTGGTTTAGCTATTGTTCCTATCAGATCTGGTTCTGTTTAGTACTGACAGCAGTGGAGTTTCTGTAAATTAGCATGGCAAAGGAACCAGGCATATTTAAGCCCATAAATCTTGATTTCCAGGTCTTTTAAAAGGTTTGTGGTTTGAATAGTCCTTTACTCTATGGTAGACCTAAGGAGTAGTTATAAAAATTCTGGCTATCAGAAGGCCTTCATAATTCAACTGAAACTACAAAATAACCTCAGATGAGTCACTCTTTTAGGGATCAGAAGGTCCAGGTCTGTCCTGACTCTGCGAGTGAGATCTTTTATAACTTACATACCCTCATTTTCATGTATTAAAAACAGTGTAACAAATACTGTGTGATTCTATTTCTGTAAAATAGCTAAAGTAGTCAAATTCATAGAAACAGAAAGTAGAATGAATAGGAAGTGATTTAGTGGGTACAGAGTAGTAGTTTTGTGAGATGAAAAAGTTCTGAAATACGTTGCCCAACAGCATGGGCCCTTTGACTCAGGATGGGGTTCTTAGCTCTCCACAAACTCATGCTAAAGTCGAAACATTGTTAGGTTGAACCATTGTTAAATTTGAGACTGTTTGGACTTAACACTAAAGAACTGTACACTTAGAAATGATTAAGGTGGGGACCAGTAAATGACATAATGGTTATGTTGCTGGACTCTCACATGGCTGATCATGGTTCGAGTCCTGGACGTGACAGCTTGAAACTCACACTGGGTGCATGTACACACATACCCAAAACCCTAAGAGGAGAATGGAGGAGAAGGGATTGTGGCATGTCCAGTCACCCAGGGGGGTGATTTCTCACTTGTTGTCTTTCTGTCTCTGGCTAGCACATGTGCCCTATAGCAAAAATATCTTTTAAAAAAAAAAAAGAGAGAGAAAAGAAAAAAAAAAATTGTTCAGGTGGTAAGTTTCATATTGTGTGTTTTCTACTACAATTTAAAATTTTTAAAATATATATTTTTTCAAAAGATTAGTGTTACTGGCCAGCCCCATAGCATAGTGGTTAAGGGATTGCACATAGCCAACTACAATTCAAGTCCTAACCGTGGCGACTTGAAAAATATACTGGACACGTGTGTGTGCATGCTCCAAATCCTGACGGGATGGAAAGATGGAGGAGAAGGAATTGCGGTATGATCACATCCCATTGAGGGGTGCTTTCTGCCCCCTTCGCCATCTCTCTGTCTCTTCCTGATGAGCATATGCCCCCAGCAATTAAAAAAGGAAGGCATTACTATTAACTGAACATGTGGTGTGTGGCATGCAAACATGAACTGTTCACAGCTCCATGAAGGTAGGTGTTATTATCCTGTTTTGTACGTGGGAGAGCTGACGTTTGGAGAGAGAGTTTGCTGGTAATAAGTAGCAGCCCATTTTGGGCCTAGGTGTGCTTCTAAAGCCAATTGAAAAATACACTGCCATGAGCTAAACTTAAAAGCTTAAAGATGCTCAGAAACTAGCTCCTCTACCATTTATAATGAATAAGAATTTACATTCTAGATGCAATCTCTGATATATCAACAGGACAAATGCTGGTTCGTAAGAGTCTGAGGTGTTTCAAAAGCAGGAAAATTTAAGATATTGATATGTTTGCTAGAGACCAAGAACAGACTTTACCTTTTCTTTGTGTGTGTGTGTGTGTGTGTGTGTGTGTTACCTTTTAAGTTTTTAAAAACAAGTCTGTATTACTTACACTATGGGTTGATTTATCCCCCACCTCACCTCCTGAATTCATATGTTAAAGTCCTAACCCCCATTACCTCGGAATGTGACCTTATTTGTAAATAGGATTATTGCAGATGTGATTAGTAAAGATGAGATCATACTGGCTGAGGTTAGGGCCCTAATTCGGTATAGCTGGTGTCCTTATAAAAAGGGGAAGTTTGGACAGAGATACATGCACAGGGAGAACCATGGGAAGTCAGAGATCCGGGTTACACTTCTGCGAGTCAAGGAATAAGAAAGATTGCCAGGAAGCTACAGAAGCTAGGGGAAGGGCATGGAGCAGGTTTTTCTTCAGAGCCCTTATGAGGAACCAATCTGGAGGACACCATGCTCTGAGGATTCCAGCATTTGAAACTGCAAGATCACTTTCCGTGGTACCACCCAGTATGTGTTTCTTCCTTAGAGCACTCCTAGGAAATGAATGCAGTTTCTAAAACGAAAAAAAATGTAACATGAAAGAAAAAGTTAGCCATGGCTCCTGGAATTTATCCAAAGCAATAGTCAGATTAAGAAGAATCTTTGTATGGCAAGATGTTCGTTGTTTATAACTAGGGGTCAGAAGATGATGTAGTAGCTATGTCACTGGACACGACCAACCATAGTTCGAGTCTTGGACCCAGTGGCTTGAAACTCGCACTGGGCACGTGTGTGTGTGTGCTCAAGATCCCAGGAGAAAAATGGAGGAAGAGAGATTGGGGTGTGGCCATCCTCCCTGGGAGATGATTTCTTACTTGCCTCTCACTGTCTCTTTATTTCTTTCTGACAAGCGCATGCACCCTAAGGCAAAAAACTCTAAAAAAATAAAGAAAGAAAGAAAGAATTATAACTGAAGAAAATGAGAAATAATTTAAATGTCTGGCCATTGGCAAATAAGCAAGTTATAACACATCACCTCAATAAAACACTTTATTTTTCATAGTCTACAAAATGTAAAAAATGCATATAACATTACTAAAAAGCCAGATGCAAAATTATTTATATAAAATGATAATAACTGTGCAAAATATATATGCATCAGACTAAAATTAGAAGGAAAACAGAAATGATGAAGCTTTACTAGTGCCAGACTTGGTGGCTTGAAAAATCATGCTGGGTGTGTGTGTGCATGCCCAGAATCTTATGAGGCAAAGGAATTGTGGCATGGCTGTCCCCCTCAGAGAGTGACTTATCACTTCCCCCTTCTCCGTCTCTCTGGCAAGCACACACCTTACCACTTACGATAATGGGATCATGGGCGGATTTTTTCTTTTTAATGTTTCTTTTGTTGATTTTAGTACATATTATTATAATAATGTGTTATTGTGATTAAAATATTTTTTAAATCAACTTTATTAAGTAAAATTTTGCATACAATAAAATGTACCTTGTAAGTGTGGTTTAAGAGTGGTTATCCTTATACTCACTACCACAGTCAAGAAATAAAACATTTTGGGACCATCAGTTGGCGTAATGGCTATGTCACTGGACTCTCATGTAGTCAACCATGGTTCAAGTCCCAGACCCGGTGGCTTAAACTCACACCAGGCGTGTGTGCGTGCGTGCCCAAGATCCTGAGAGGAGAATGGAGAAGGGATTGTGGCGTGGCCATCCCCCGGGGGGGGGGGGGGTGATTTCTTGCTTTCTGTCTGTCTGTGTCCCTCTGTCTTTCTGGCAAGTGCACAGGCCCTATAGCAAAAACCTCTCAAAAAAAAAAAAAAAAAAAAAAAAAAAAAGAAAAAGAAAAAGAAAACATTTCAGTCATTCCCAAAACTTTCTACTGCCTTTTTATAGTTAGTTCCTTTCCCAGCTGTGCTTTTATTACCCACTGATCTTCTGTCATCATAGATTAACTTTTTCTTTTACATAATTTCATATATGCAGAATAATACAGCATATACTCTTGTGTCCCACTTTTTATATTCAGTATAATAATTTTGAGATTTATCCATGTTGTAGCTTATATGGGTAGTTGATTACTTTTATTATTCAGGAGTATTCCATTATACCAAAATACCAATTCGCTTATCAACATTCACTTATTAGTAGTAATTTGAATTATTTCTAATTTTGAAGTATTATGAATAAATTGCTATAAACATTTTCATAACAGTTTTGTATAGTCATGCATTTTCATTTCTTTTGGATAAAAGCTTAGGATTGGAATTGTATCCAGTGATGATTAGGAATAATGTGTTTTAATGACAATGTGTCTTAATTTTTCTCCAAGTTGCATACCTGTTTCTTCACAGAGCTATAGATGTTTTACTGTTTCCCTCTGCCCTTAATCTCCCCTGCACCCCTGCACCTGCCTTCAGATTGTGTGATAGTATGTATTTGATATCGTAAGAAATTGTCAACTGGCTTACATTCTCTCTCTCTTTTTTTCTTTTTTTTTTTTTTTTTTTTTTGAGAGTCTTTTTCTATAGGGCATGTGTGCTTGCCAGAAACAGAGAGAGACAGAAAGTGAGACATCACCACCAC
Organism: Tupaia tana; assembly: GCA_026018925.1. Taxonomy (NCBI): domain Eukaryota; kingdom Metazoa; phylum Chordata; class Mammalia; order Scandentia; family Tupaiidae; genus Tupaia; species Tupaia tana. Next base: position 10,619,542 of record JAKSZU010000013.1, on the reverse strand, counting down.
CACCACCCCCTGGGGTGGGGTGGCCACACCGCAATCCCTTCTCCTCCATTCTCCTCTTGGGATCTTGGGCACGCATGCACACGCACTTGGCATGAGTTTAAGCCACCAGGTCCAGGATTTGAACTGTGGTCGACTACATGGGAGTCCAACGACATAGCCATTATGCCAAGTGCTGGTCCCCATTCTCATCATCAATGTATGAAAGTTCCGATAGCTCCACATGTTGACCAACACGTAGTATTGTCTGTTTCTATTTCAGTTTTTCTCACAGGTGTATAATGGTCTCCAAATGTTGTTTTATTATGAATTTCCCTGATGATTTGACTTTGATCATTTCTTCATATGCTGCGTTGTTCTTTTGTGAAGTGCCTATTCAGACATTTTGCCCGTTTAAAACTAATATTGTTTTTGCATTAAGGTGTAAGCTTTTTATATTCTAGATACTATTCTTGGATCAGATATATATGTTCCAAGAAAATACTCAGTTTGTGGTTTGCCTTTTCATTTTCTAAATACATCATTGAAAGTGTCTTAAGTTTTAAAATGTGATGAAGCTTATCTTTGTCATTTTTTCTGTTATGTTTCACTTTTTGGAGACTAAAAATGTTTTGCCTATCCCTAGTTTATGAAGATTTTCACCTGTGTTTTCTTCCAAAAGTTTTTTTTATGAATTATTTATTTAATTTTATTTATTGTTATTACTTGTTTGAATTTTGCTATAGGGCAGAGGGAGGGGGAAGAGAGCAAGAGAAGGAAGTGAGAAAACAAACTTCCTGGTTTGGGACTTGAAATAGTCGTCAGCCATCTAGGAGTTCAGCACCTTAACAACCATGCCACCTGCTGGGCCCTTCTAAAGGTTTTATAGTGTTAGTTTTTACATTTAGATATGTAATCTATTCTTTGAAGTTTGTCCATTTATTTCTTTCATGGGAGAGAGAGAAAGGTAAACAGACACAGTTACCCATGACAGCATCTCATCATGCCACACCCTTCCAGCCAGCCTTCCTACCAGTCAAGATCATGGGTGCCCAGTGTGTTCAGGTCAACCCAGAATCTGAGCCCAGGGCCTCCTATATAGCTCCAGCGTTGCTCAAAAGTGCCCTACCACCTGTGCTGCTGTGGCTGGGCCTGTAATCTATTTTGTCTTAACTTTTCTAGGTGGTTGTATGGCAAGGATGGAGGGTAGAGAGTTCCATTAATTTGTGTGTGTGTGTGTGTGTGTGTGTGTGTGTGTGTGTGTGCTTTAGCTTTTTGATTATACTTGAGTTTTAAAAAATTCATTGTCTGGTAAGTCCAAGCCAAATGTTTCTTTAGGGTTGGGTTCCAGTGATTCATATTGTTTCTTTGAGTAGACTGTGTTTCCTTGTTTCTTTGTATACCTTGTGAGTTTTTTGTTTTGTTTTGTTTTGCTTTGTTTTTAATCATTTGAAAAGGTCAGCCACTATCACAGTTTTTGCAGTCTGGCTTTCTGTGGAGAAAGATCTTCACTAGTTTACCCAGCATGAGGGGTTAAGGTCTCGGACCTTTTCCGGGTATACATTTTCCCTGGGCCTGTTTGCTCTCCTCTCTCTCCCAGTTCCCTAATATACATTGGCTGTCTTTATGTGTCTTAATTTCTGAGTCTCATACCTGTTTCTTCACACAGCTGTAGATGGTTTACTGTTTTCCTCTGCCCATCATCTCTTGCCTGCAAGTGTTCACAGATCTGCAGCCCCCTGCAGTGCTTGCCTGTGCTTTCTGTAGCTTCCAAACTGTGCCACTGTTTTCATTGGAACTCTAAGGCAGGCAATGAATGAAGCAGTCCCTTGGGTGGACCATAGATAGGCCAAAATGTTGTAAAAAATTTTTACTCCTTCCCTTTGGTCATGAGGGAAGAAACAAAAAATCAGGTCACTTTCTCCCTACTGCACCACTTCAGAGAGAGTGTAGGACAAGCAAAAAATCATGAAATTTCCTTGATTTTGAGTATGACTTTTTTCTTGATTTGGGATTGCTTAATTGCTGTAGATCCTTGACTGGTTTTTAGAGCTCTCGCAGAACTATTTAATCAATCTGAAGTTATTTGCTTGATATTTCCATGGATAAATGAGGGCCTGGAGCTTCCTAATCTGCTGTCTTGTTGACATCATCTCATCAAGTGTTGAATATTGTGAAATGCTTTTTGTGCATCTGTTAAGATGATCGTATGGTTTTTCTTCTTTGTACTTAGAATGCTAGTATGAAGAATTAAATTAATTGATTTATAGATATTAAACCTAAGTATCATTACTGGGATAAGCCCCAGTTAATCACGTAGTGTTGTTCATTTTATATATTGCTATTTGCTATAATATTTTAAAAGGATTTTTGCATCTGTGTTCATGAGGAATTCATAATCTTTAAATAGTTTCTATTATTTTTTAAAATTATTTTATTTAACTTTATTTATTTTTTAATGTTTAATTTGACCATAGAGGGACAAAGGGGGGCGGGGAGAGAAAGCAAGAAAGCAAACCGGCCACGACCAGGACAATGTAAAGTCAAACCACAGTTGGTCATATGGAAGTCCAGCATCCTTAACCACCACGCCACCTGCCGGTCCCAATAGTTTCTATTTTTTTTTTCTTTTTTTTTGAGAGGTTTCGCTATAGGGCGCGTGCGCTCGCCAGAAAGACAGAGACAGAGAGATAGAAAGTGAGAAGTCACCCCCCCAGAGGGGATGGCCATGCCGCAATCCCTTCTCCATTCTCTTCTCGGGATCTTGGGCACGCACGCACACGTGCCCAGCATGAGTTTAAGCCACCAGGTCCGGGACTCGAACCATGGTTGACTACGTGGGAGTCCAGCGACATAGCCATTATGCTAACTGCTGGTCCCAGTTTCTATTATTTTTGACATATGGATAATTCACCCTTAATTTTCAAGTGTCTGTGGCAGTAGTATTTCTTTTTTAAATGTTTGGATAAAATCACTAGTGAAACTATCTGGTCCTGAAACTTTGTGGGAAGTTTGTAAGTTATAGGTTCATTTAATAGGTAGATTTTTTCTAGGTTCTCTATTTCTTCTTTAGTCGGTTTTAGTCATTTTTGTTATTTTATTATTATTATTATTATTATTATTATTATTTTGGAGAGGTTTTCGCTATAGGGCGCGTGCACTCGCCAGACAGACAGAGAGAGACATAGAGGCAGAAAGCGAGAAATCACCCCCCAGGGGGGATGATCACACTGCAATCCCTTCTCCTCCGTTCTCCTCTTGGGATCTTGGGCATGCACGCACACACACCTAGCGTGAGTTTTAAGCCACCGGGTCCAGGACGCGAACCGCGGTCGACTACGTGGGAATCCAGCGACATAGCCATTACGTTAACTGCTGGTCCCGTCATTTTTGTTATTTAAACAATTTGCTTTTTCTATCTTTGCTACCAAGTTTATTGACATTACATTTTTATAATGCTTTTAATATCTGTAGGATATGCAGTGATGGCTTCCTTTTCATTTGTTATTAAAGCTTGTGTCTTCTCCCCTTCTTTCCTTGTAAACTGAATCCGAGTTTAATGAATTTATTAGTTTTTAAATCACCAGTTTTTTACTTTATTGATTTTATCTTTTTGTAATATCTCTAGTTTCTGCTCTGTGTTATTTCCTTTCTTTTGCTTGGCTTACATTTAATTTTATCTTTTTTTCCTAGCTCTTAAACTTAATCTGAGACCTTTCTTTGTTGATAACACAGGACTTAAAGCTGTTAATTCCTCTCTGTGTGCATTAGTTGCATCCCTTAAATTTTGATACTTAAAAAAAATTTTAAAGTACTTCAGGATATTTCTTAACTTTCCCTTTAGGTTTCATCATTGACCCACTGATTATTTAGAAATTTTTTTTTTTGATTTTCAAATATTTGAGGATTTTACAGATACCTTTCCATTACTGCTATATAACTTAATTTTATTGTATCCAAAAATATATTTGTATTATTTCAATTCTCTTAAATTCAGTAAGACTTTTTTTTAATGACTAAATTTTTTCTGTTTTACTGTTCAGTGTAAACTCAAAAAAACATTGGGTGGAATATTCTCTAAAAGTCCTTTGGGTCAGGTGATTGATGGTTGTTGAAGACTTACGCAGTCTGAGATCTTTTTCCCTCTTTGTAAACTAAGACGTTAGACTACCCTGTTGCATGCATGCTAGCAGAAGACATGGGTCACAGGGTTGAAGACAAAGATTTTTATTATGCACAGCATAGCAAGATGTAAGAGTTCGATGTTTGTGACTGTTCTCTCTGCCTCTCATGTTCTGTGGGGGAAGGTACAGTGTCCTAGGTAAATACTGTACACGTATGGGTTTGAGTCACAGCCCAGGAACTTGCAGTGCTCGAATATTCTACAAGTAGAGGCTGTACACGAGCTTCCCTTTACCTGGAGGAAGACATATCTTTGATTTATTGGACAGTAAACAAACCTGTCCTTCGCTCCTGAGTGAGACCTATCTTCCTTTCAAAACCATTGGCTATACAAATATTTCTGAAAAGGTAGCCTGCAACAAAGGCAGCCAGTGCCTCTGCTCACAAAGTGTGCAGACATGCAAGTGACCATCGAGAATTGTCTTTCATAGTAATTGTATTGTTCAAGTCTTGAACAGCTTTTCTGGTTTTCTGTCAGATACGAAAAGATAATGTTGAAATCTTCAAGTGTAATTGCGAGTCATTTATTTCTGTCTTTTTTTGTTTGTTTCATTTATTTGAAAGCTTTGTTATTGGGTGTAAACACATTTTCTCGATGAATGAACCCTGTTCTCATTATGAAATGTAAATGTCTCTTTTTTCCCTGGTGGTACTTTTTGTGCTGAGGTCTACTTTGACATTAAAACTACAGTAGCAACTTTCATTTGATTAGTGTTTTCATGGTATATCCTTATACATTTAACTTATTTGTATCTTCATAATTAAAGGAGTTTATTGGGGACCAGCAGATGGCATAATGGTCACATTGCTGAAATCCCACATTAGTTGACGGTGGTTCACATCCTAGACCCAGCAGCTTAAAACTCACGCCACGCATGTGTGCATGCGGGCCTAAAATCCCAATAGGAGAACGGAGAAGGGATTGTGGTGTGCCTCCCGGTGGGTAATTTCTAGCTTTCTGTCACTCTCTGTCTCTTTGGTGAGCTCATGTGTCCTATAGCAAAAATCTCTCTTAAAAAAAAAAAAAAAAAAAAAAAGGAGTTTGTCGTAGGCAGTATATTGTTGGTTGTGGTCTTATTTCACCTGCCAACTGCTACCTTCTCATGGAGTGTTCCATTTGTTTGTTTTAAAAGTTAATGGCTGGGAACCAGCAGTTAGCGTAATGGCTATGTTGCTGGACTCCCATGTAGTCGACCGTGGTTCGCGTCCCAGACCCGGTGGCTTAAAAACTCACACTGGGCGTGTGTGCATGTGTGCCCAAGATCCCGAGAGGAGAATAGAGGAGAAGGGATTGCGGCGTGACCATCCCCCCTGGGGGGGTGATTTCTCGCTTTCTGTCTCTATGTCTCTCTCTCTCTGTCTGGCGAGCGCACGTGCCCTATAGCGAAAAAAACCTCTCTAAAAAAAAAAAAAAAAAGATAAAAAGTTAATGGCTGACCTCAGTTCAAGTCCCAGACTGGGTGGCTTGCTTTCTCGCTTTCCTTCTCTCTCTCTGTCTCTCCCTGGAGAGCGCTTGTGCCCTATAGCAACGTAAAAATAAATAATTCTTTTAAAGCTTACTTTTTTTTTTTTCTTTACTTCTTCCATGAGAAAATGAGACATTAGATTGAGAGCCAGTCAATCAATCCCAACAGCGTCTTTAGACCGCAGTCCACTCCCAACCTCAGGCAGCCCAGGTCACGAGCACATGCACATGTGTTCAGCGTGAACTGGGAGACCTCCAGATGTAAACCTGAGACATTCTCTGTGAGTCCCCATCGTAGAGTATTGTGTTATAGCTGTGCCACTGCTGCTGCCCCCTCGCTGAGTGCTTAAAACATTGCTACGTCATTATTGATGTGGCTGGTTTAAATCCAATACCAGTTGCCATTGCAAAGTAGCAAGCCATCCCAAAAGTAGTGGCATAAAACAATGAGATATAAAGGCTTTTCGAGTCCTGTGGGTCAGAACTGAAGTTGCTGATGAGGCCCTGGTCTTCACTGGAAGAGCTGAATGCTGCCGTGACTCCACAGGTGGGCCGGCACCTCGGAGCTTCCTCGTGTATGCTCTGAGTGATGCTGGCCAGCTGGTACCGCATGTGAGGCTATCCGCTGGAACCGTGGCCTCTGTGTGGGACTTCCTGGCTTTCTTAAAGCATGAAGGTTGGGTTTCAATAGAGGTCCCCAAGAGAACCTACGGAAACAGGCAGAAACTACATGGTCTTTTCTAATCTACCCTCAGAAATCACAGTGTCACTACATTTTCTTAATAGAAGCAGGACTTACGAGTGCAGCCAGATTCAAGGGCAGGGAGCAGAAACCCCACCTTTCAAAGTGAGGAGCATCAACATTTTTAGTGGTAGACGGCTAGCCAGTGGTGTGATGGTTAAGGTGGCTGGATCCCAGTGACTGTGTGGTTTAAGTTCCAGACCACACTGGCATGTACGTGTGCATGACCAAAATTCCAAAGGAGAAAGGACCTCAGTGTGACTACCCCTCATGGAGGGTGCTTTCTCATTTTCTCTCTTTCGCTCTCATTTTTTTTAGGTGTTTGTTGTAGGGCATGTGTGCTTGCTGAGAAGAGAAACAGAGGGGGAAAGTGAGAAATCATCCCTTTAGGGAGGATGACCACACAGCAATCCCTTCTGCTCCATTCTCTTCTGGGATCTTGGGCATGTCCACCATGATTTTTAAGCCACTGCATCTGGAACGCAAACTGTGATCAGCCATATGGAAGTCCAGTGCCTTAACCACCGTGCCACCTGCTAGTCCCCTCACTGTCTCTCTCTCTCTCTCTCTCTCTCTCCATTGAGGATACATGCTCTCTAGTAAGTTAAAAAACACAAACAAATTAAAAAAACACACACACACAAAAAGTTAAGGGACCAGCAGTTAGCGTAATGGCTATGTTGCTGGACTCCCATGTAGTCGACCACGGTTCGCGTCCTGGACCCGGTGGCTTAAAACTCATGCCGGGCGCGTGTGCGTGCGTGCCCAAGATCCTGAGAGGAGAATGGAGGAGAAGGGATTGTGATATGGCCATCCCCCCGGGAGGGTGATTTCTTGCTTTCTGTCTCTCTGTCTCTCTCTGTCTTTCTGGCGAGCACTTGTGCCCTATAGCAAAAACCTCTCCAAAAAAAATTTTTTTTAAATAATAATAAAAAAGACAGCTTGATGTTCTCTTGACTCCTACGGAGAAGATATGCTGTGCTGGTGGTAAGTCTCCCCACTGGGAGAAAGGGGAGTGTCAAGCAGAGTTCATTGGGCTCTCATTCATTTAGCTCTCATCCTTTTCTGAGAGCCTGTTCCGGGTGTCCTGACTCTTCAATCCACTGGGATGAGGCCCCTTGAGAATTTATCTCTTTAAAGCCATGTTACTGTTCTGAACAAAACTACAATAGATAGAATGGAAAGCAATTTTTTTTTTTGGTAGAAAAATGAAGTTTTGGGAAATAGACCTGCAGAACTGTACAGCTGCTGTGCACTTTACTGCTCTCCTGTGTATTTAATCCCTGGACAGAGGTAAAGGTAAATTTTATTGTTCCATTGGTACCCGTTTTACTTGCATCTTAGGTATTTATTAAGGGGTTTAACTTGGGCTGTATATCTTCTTTAAGAGGATTGAAAGGAAACTTGGGGTGGCATATCTGTTTTCACTGCAGCGTTAGATGTATGTAAGTTAAACCATTTCTGTGAAAGTTGGAAAGTATAATATTAAAAGTATCCAGTTTTCTAGCCATTTGTGCACATTAAAAATAACTCGCTATTCATGTTCAGTGGTTTTCTTGTTAGACAATGTAGGGGACTTGCCACAACACATGCAACAGATTATAAAAAGACTGCAAATTTAATAATTACAACATGGCGCAGACCGCGCTGGCAGACACTGGAACACAGCACACTCTAATCACCGCGCTTCCCATAGTGTGGGTGGTCACGGTCCACAGACGGTGCAGGCTCCTTGCAGAGGGATTCTGGAGCAGAGCACACGTAAACAGCATTCCACAGGCTTTTCAGGATTTTTTACTTTGAGAAAGGAGAGCATTGCTTTCGATTGCTTTTCTCCTTTTCTCCTTCTCCAGCCTCCTCCTTGTAAACTTTTGCTGTTTTGATCGTTTGCTTTTATCAGGTGAAGTCTTTTGCATGTGGTTTGCCTTCTTTGTGCAGCTTGCTTGCTTTCTCTTTCTTTATTTTTTGCAACAAAATAAAGCATTTTTATCACTTCTAAAGACTATTTCAGCACAAAAGCTGAAAATGATCAGTAGTATATTATGATCATTAGAAGTTAGCAGCTTCTCACAGTGAGCCCTGGCAAATGGAATTTAATCAATTTACTTCCTTTTTTTTCTTAATTAGCTTTGCCCTTATTTCCTTTGTTTGAATTGAATGAAAGGGTGACTAACTTGCAAAGTTTTTTTCTCATTCTAAAATATTGTTCTTGTTAGCCTATTTTCTTCTTTAGTCATCTATTTTAGTTTTTTTAAAAAAGGTTTTATTGTTCCATTTCCTAATATTAATATTGATAAGAGAAGGGAGCGATAGAAATTTTTGGTTTGTGTCCATTCGTGAGAATTACAGTTTGTTAAAGCTCTTGACTGATTCTCTAGGGAGGAGATATTTTAAGTAATAAATGATAGGAATGTATCTTTCTGAAGCTTTAACCTTTTGTCCCCAATAGAATGAGTTTTAAAAGAAAGATTTAGAAAAATGCAGGTATTAATAAAGGGCAGGGCAGTTAATGCTACAAATGTGCACTTCTCCTTTCTCCGGGTTTCTGTGGATTTCCTTAGATGGACGTTGTCTTATTGCTTAGAATTATAGACAGACTGTTTCCAGTCTTCATAAAAATACAGTTAAAGACAGACTGTTTCTAGTAGACAATTTTTAAAATAACATATGACATTTTAGTTGATATGCTATATGGACACATATATTTGAGTAATATAAAGGAATGATGTAAAAAAGAGTTTGCAAACTTATATAGCATATGGTACCTAGTAAAGTCATAGTATATTGTACTTTTTTTACATAAGCTGATTAAAAATGAATTGCCTATAATTATAATTTATAATGACACTGTCAAAACCAGTGTAAAGAAAAGCAGGATGATTATATAGTTTAGAAGGAATAACTTCCTTTTAAAATCATACCTGTGTTAAATCCAGTTCTATACATAGGTTTTTGGGAGTTTTGTTGTTCATAAAAGCATTTTTAAAATGTTTTAGTCATTTTCATTTATGATAAAGCTAATGTAATTCTCTATTCTGATGCTACTTGCCAAGCTTTAGATCACAACAGCTTAATTTAAGAAAAAAATTACGGGCTAATCCCCTTTGGTATTTTGAAGCTATTTTGGGCACCCTTTGTTCTATGGTGCGTTCCAGTCTGTTTATGGGGAGCCATGGGTGTTTGATGTGGGACCCTCTGGCAGAGAAGACTGGAACTGCAGAGTCTCAATGCAACTGCGACAAGTTAAGGATGTTGAATTTAACTTTCTTTCGGGATTGTCTTTCATCTATAAATTGAAGGATTACATTTAATTTTGAATAGAATATGGATGAGACAGGTTGGTTTGGTTTTAGAAATCACCATTTGGAGTTTGGTAACCATATCAAAAGCCAGGATGTTGACATTTAAAATTTTCATATTATGGAGTTAACATATACTTATGACTGAGTGTTTAGTTCTCCCTTTTCCTGAGCTTCCTGACAGGTCTCAGATTTGCCGTAAAAAAAGAAGGTCAACTATCCGTCACAGCAAATGCGTCTTGAAGTCTTTAATGCTTCACTTTAGGCTCACGTTAAAGTAATCCGGGTTTCTATTCACAGATGTGTTCTCCAAACATTTCCCCAGTTACCAATGTCTCTTCAAGTCAATAATGTCATCAGGGTGGACATCCATGGGTCTATGTAGATGTGCTCCTTAAACAAAGACACCGAGCCATATGAGAGACTTGAGTAATATCAATAGAAAACTGAATGTTCTACATTTTTTTGTAGTTCTTTCAATGAAATTAAAGCGTAAATATTTTACATGAATTTAGACCACTATTCTTGAAGTTAATTTACTTTCCTGGCCTTTGTTCTATAAAAAACATATACTAACCATATTTTATCATTGCACATGGTACTTCTGTGTACCTGGTGATATCTACAGTCCTAAATTCCCTCACTCTACCCTTAGTACAAGTATTCATTGATGTCTTTTGTGTTACAGAGTATCAGTTCCAGACTCCTGGGGTCTTCAAGACCCTTTCAGGTGCTCTGCAAGGTGTTCCTTTTCTGTGTATCTTTATGATGTTGCATTCCCTTTTTATTGTTTTTTTGATCGTGAGCCGATTTTTATTCTCTTCATTTCTTACATTTGAAGTACTCTTCAATACATCCTTGGCCAGAGATTCCTTGCCATAGTCCTTAACTACTACACAGCTGCAACCAACCACTCTACGGGGTTTTCCCTCTCTGTCAATTTTACAGAGGCCTACCCATTCTCCTAGTTTCTTGTTGTCATCAACCTTAATCAGGTTGATTTGGTGTTCGGCACAAAGGGCCTCCATCAACTTGACATACGTAGGTTCATCAGCTGACATACATAGGTTCATACAAGCCCATCAGTTGGATGCAAGCACACACAGGTGGGCTTGGCGCTTGTCTAAGGCTTTGGCGGCTTGGCAAATTTCACGCGCTAGGCCATCGTGGGTGAGGGTGGTCTCAGCACCTCTTGTAAAGCAGTATTAACCTCCATTACACCTCCAGCAGCAATGCCTTCCTTGGCCATGGCGGTGGATTACCAGTGGAGTCCAATCTTGAACGCACTCAAGCCTCCGCCTCTGCACAACTCGGCTGCGGCAGGAAAAGAACGCATTTTCTTTATAAGTTGAACCAGAGCAACATATCACAGCAAATCTGATGTAGTAACAGTTATGAGAACACAGCTGTCTTCTATTAAGCTAGATATTAAAGAGAATTGAGGACCAGCCCCAGAACCTAGTGATTAACAAGGCTGGATCCCACATGGCAGACCATGGTTTGAATCTTTTGTTTGTGTTTGTTTTTTTGGAGATGTTTTACTATAGGGCGTGTGGACTCACCAGAAAGAGAGAGAGACAGAAAGTGAGAAATCACACCCCTGCCCCAGGATGACCACATCGCAATTCCTTCTCCTCCATTCTCCTCTTGGGATCTTGGGTTCGCACACACACGCACCCAGTGTGAGTTTAAGCCACCGGGTCCAGGACTAGAACCGCGGTTGACCTCATGGGAGTCAGCCACATAGCCACTACGCCAACTACTGGTCCCATGGTTTGAATCTTGGTCCCAACAGCGTGAAAGACATACTGAGTGCATGCCTCAAATCCTGACAGGATGGAGAAATGGAGGAGGAATTACGTGACCATACTCACTGGAGGGTATGTTCTCTCTCTCTCGCTCGCTCTCTCTCGTGCGCGCACACGCACAAGCACACATGCTCTCTGGCAGTTAGAAACAGATTTGGGGGCTGGCAGATGGCGTATTGGTTACATGGCCAGATTCCCACATAGTCGACTGTGGTTCCAGTCCTGGACCCAGTGGCTTCAAAATCACACTGGGCACATGTGCATGCATGCCCAAAATCCCAAGAGGGGAATAGAGGAGAAGGAGAAGAGATTGCGTCATGGCCATCCCGCCTGGGGGTGATTTCTCGCTTTCTGTCTGTCTCTCTGGTGCACACTTTTACCCTATAGCAAAAACCTCTCTTAAAAATAAAGAGATTTGATAAAAATTGTAAAACAGTACCAGTATTCAATTATGTTGTGTATTTTGGAAAATACAATTTTATTCATAAATAATATTTCTGTTAATATATAAACGATAGGCTATTCTAATAAATGAATCTATAAATATTATCAAATTTTCCTGAGGTTTAATTTCTGATATAGTGAATATGATAGATACAACCTATACAAACAAAAGCTGTTTGAGGTCCTGAGACCAGACAATTGGGAATTCATGAATATTGGGCCAGTTGCCATGGTTCTGAAGTCAGACTAATGTTGGCTTTTCTGATAGCTTTATCCAAGTGAGCCTGTAAAATGGAGAGTGAAATTAGCCCACAGATGGGGTCCAGCAGGGCATGGCGGTTAAGGCCTTGAACTCCCAGATGGCCAACCATAGTTCAAATCTCAGACCTGGTGACTTGCTTTCTCACTTTCTCTCTCTCTCTTTCTGTCTTTCTCTGGTGAGTGCACATGCCCTATAGCAAACTTAAAAAATAGCAATAATAATAAATAAAATTAAATAATTCTTTTTTTTTTTTTAAAGAAAGGAAACCAGTCCACAGTTGGGAGGTTTTAGTTGTCTCCTCTACATTGTCAGGATGTTTTCGATAAGGTTTACATAAGTAAAGGGTCTCTCAAGTATCCTCTTGTCAGTTTAACAAAGAACCATAGGTTTCATAGTTATAGTCTGTTTTACTTAACTGATATTTCTTTGCATTTTGACATAATCTAGACTCATCTGCATTTTTATATGTAGCCTTTAACATATGTTACAGATCACCATCTTTCATGTGTGATCCATGCTAGTTATGGAATTCATGGCAATTTTAGAAAGAATAGAACCTATCGTTCTTATGTATATTTGGGATGTTTCTAACCACATTCGCCTCAGTTACCTAATTTTATTATTTTTTGATTGATTTCTAGTTTTTGAAATGAAGAAGAAAAAGAATGTAGCTGGCAAAATAACCAGTATTTATTTGTGCCTTTATTCTCAGTTTAAATCTTCTGTTTTTAGTTTATCTTGCTTTGTAACCAGTCTTTTAGAATGTAATTACTTCTGACTTGGAGAGGGCTAACTGGCCCACACAACAAACTTCAGTAATTAGAAAAGGAGTCACTTAAGATCTGATCTGGTTTCTTTGCCTCTATGTAGAATTATATCTTAAATCTTCAGAACACGTGATTGCTTATCTTCTAACTATCTCTAGAAATAGAGTAGCCATTGGCAGCTTACGGCAGGGTTGATTTCACTGATTGTATAGGAAGTTGTTTCACTTCTGACCTATGCTGGGAGAGCTCGCTCTTCTCTGCTCAGAATCACTGCTGCCTGCTCTGGGGCTGTTTCCCCAGTTCTCTTCACACCAGCAGCACCCTTGGAGTTTTCCATTTAATCATGTGGATGGGAGGAAGTTTTCCCCCTTCTGTGAGCTTAATACAGCAATTTTGTGTATTTGACATTGGTGGTGATCTGCATGATAATGAGGTTATTATGCTGTTTGTTGAGTTTTGCCAAATGCCTAATTGATTTTTTCAGTTTTTCTCCAAGATTATGGTAGTTAAAAACCATCTGTCTTCTGTGTTACATGGGTACAGCTGCAAATGCTCCTTTAAGTAAGCAAACTATAGGTGTGTATCTTATTATAGAAAGTAATGCAACATCACTAATCTGAGGTTTGGAGTATGTTAAAGACTGGTTTCTGGAAATCTTTTTAAACTTGGAAACTTTTAAACCTGTTATTACCTATCACTTAAAAATGGATCTACAACTATCTAAGTAGGTGGCCTTCTGTGTCTTGGCTAGTATTATAGTACAGTGTTTGCTTTTTGTGCATAAAGGAACAAATTTAAATCACTGGCTGCTAAACCAACAGATTTCAGCGTGGATTATTAGTTAAGAACTATTGTATGGTAGTTCTTGTTATGTGGTGGCAGAAATTTTCTTTTCCATTTTTAGTTTATGCAGACTCTGTCTCCTTCATCCTTTTCTTTTTTCACTGAAAAAAGACATAGCAGTTTTGTTAAGTCGATGGCTTTGAAGAAAATGCAAAGGGAAGGGGAGAACCAGAATTGACTTGTGATTACTTTTCATAAGTGTGGCTAAGTATGGGCTCAAGATTTGCTGGCCCCTTCAATTCTTTGGCTTGTTTTTTTCTTAACATTTCCAAAGGTTTTGTTAGTGACTTTCAAATGAAACTTCAAGCCTTGGAACAGTTCCATTAAAAAGTTGTGTGGTCTTTGCCACAGTAGCAGCATGGTTTATTTTTCCTATACTAGTTTCACAGAGGTTAACTGAGCTGGAAATGATGAGAGACTAGCAGTGTAAGGGTGTGTGTGTGTGCTGTGTGTAGACGTTTTCCTTCTTGATTTGTGTGAAAAAAGGTTTTCATCAGAATTAACATTTACTTAAAATGACACTTAAAAATGAAGCAAATAAAATTATTCTACAATGATTTATACTACATTGTTTAAGACTTTTAAAAAATGGTTTCGTTGGTTAATTGCACTTTCATATTGAATAATACCAGGCCACATTTCTAAAAGGCAATTCCTTCTGTGGATTTGCTTTCTTGTTGGAAGATGGCCTCAGGAATATCTTAGCTCACTTATTTTGGAGAGTACTTCTCAGTTATCTGAATCTAAATAATTGAGACAGGTTTATTCTTGGTTCAAATAAGTATCTTGAGGATAAAATAGGTGCCCTCTATTCTTTAGATGGCTCTATTTATTTTTAAGAAAAATTATCTGTTTTATATTTGTCATCTGCTTTTTTAGATGTCCAAGTTACTTGAAAAATAGTGATTTTCTAATGTAAATGGCAAGTATATTAATGTTTTAGGTGATGATGCTGTTTTGTAGATTTTGATGCAAATCCTTACATCATCTCATTAAATTCTCACAATAACCTACAGTGTAGGAGAGTTCCCTTTTTACCAGAGCCTCACCAGCACTTATTTTTAATTTATTTTTTAAGAGAGATTGTTGCACATGTGCTCACCAGAGAGACAGAAAGCGAGAAATCACCCCACCCCCCCCCCCCCCCCCCACCCCCCCGCCAAAGGGGATGGCCTTGCCACATCCCTTCTCCATTCTCCTCTTGGGATTTTTGGACATGCACCTGGTGTGAGGTTTTTTTTTTTTTTTTTTTTTTGGAGAGGTTTTTCGCTATAGGGCGCGTGCGCTCGCCAGACAGACAGAGAGAGACATAGAGACAGAAAGCGAGAAATCACCCCCCAGGGGGGATGGTCACGCCGCAATCCCTTCTCCTCCATTCTCCTCTCGGGATCTTGGGCACGCACGCACACGCGCCCGGCGTGAGTTTTAAGCCACCGGGTCTGGGACGCGAACCGCGGTTGACTACGTGGGAGTCCAGCGACATAGCCATTACGCTAACTGCTGGTTCCCAACCTGGTGTGAGTTTTAAGCCACCCAGGTCTGGGACTCCAACCATGGTCGACTGTGTGTGAGTCCAGCAACATAATCGTTATGCTATCTGCTGGTCCCTATTTTTAATGTTTTTCATCTTAACTACTACGACTGGGGTTTGGTGGTATCTCATTGTGGTTTAATTTGCATTTCCCTTATGATAAAGGATGTTGAGGATATTTTCATATGCTTTTTGACTGTTTGTATATCTTCCTTAGAAACTTGTCTGTTCAGCTCATTTGCCCATCTTTTAATTGGGTTAATCATTTTTTTCCAGGTAAGCTGCTTGTGTTCACTGTATATTCTGGTTATCAGTTCCTTATCTGAGACATAGTTTACAAATATATTCTCCCATTTCAGGGGTTACTGATTCACTCTAATTACTGTTTCTTTTGCCGAGCAGAAGCTTTTTACCCTGATGTAATCCCTCTTGTCTATTTTTAGGATTAGTGCCTGTGCTTTAGGGTGCTTATTTAAGAAGTCTTTCCCTACTCCAATGTCTCCAGGAGTTTTCCCTGTATTATCTACCAGTAGTTTTATAGTTTGAGACCTTAGGTTTAGATTTTTTATCCATTTTGATTTAACTTTTTATTAATGGTGAGAGGTAAGAATCCAGTTTCATTTTTCTACAGGTGGATACCCAGTTTTCCCAGCACCATTTGGTAAAGAGATTTTCTTTTCCCCACTATTTTGACTGATGCTCTTTGTCAAAAATCAGTTGAATGCATGTTTTGTATGTTTTGAGGTTTATTCTTGGGGTCTCTATTCTGTTCCACTTGTCCAAATACCTGTTTTTGTGCCAATGTCATGCTTTTTTTTTTCCCAATGTCATGCTGTTTTGATTATCATTGTTTTGTAATATGTTTTTGGGTCAGGGAGTGAGATGCCTCCCACTTAGCTCTTCTTGCACAATATTGCTTTGGAAATAAGGGGATTTTATGATTCCAGATAAATTTTGTGATTCTGTGAAGAATATCTTTTGTAATTTGATTGGGATTATGTTAAATTTGTAGATTAATTTGAGTAGGATTAACGTTTTGATTATATTAATTCTTCCAATCCAGGAACATGGAATGTCTTTCCAATTTTTTGTGTCACTTTCAATTTCTTTTTTTAGCTTGTCATTGTTTCCCTTGTAGAGGTCTTTAACTTCTTTGGTTAGGTTTATCCCTAGATATCTTATTTCTTTTGTAGCTATTATAAATGGAATTGCTTTCTTCAATTCTACCTTAGTATGTTCACTGTTGGTGTATAGAAATGCTATAGATTTTTGTATGTTGATGTTACATCCTGCCACTTTATTGTATTCATTTATCACTTCTAGGAGGGGTTTTTCTTTTGTAGCTTCTTTTTTTTTAATGTATAGAGATAATTTCACTATATTGTAGGTAGGAATGTAAATTAGCACAGACACTGTGGAGAACAATATGGAGGCTCCTCAAAGACCTACAAATAGAACTACCATAAAATCCAGTAATTCCAGTCCTTGGTGTCTACACAAAGGATAGAAAAACCCTCATTTGGAGAAAAAACACTTCTGTATCCATGCTTACTGCAGCTTTATTCACAATTGCTGAGACATGAAACCAACCCAAATATCCATGAACAAATGAATGGATTGAAAAAGTGTGGCACATATACTCTATGGAATACTACTCAGCCATTAAAAAAAAAATGAAAGAAAAGAAAAAGAAAAAAAATAAGACCCTGGATTTTGATCGAAAGTGAATGAATATGGAAGATTGACTTCTATACCAAGCAAGCCAGAATATGAAAGAGAGACATTGTATGTCCCCACTTAATATGTACTGAGTATCCTCACTTTGTCTCAGAAATTTAAAGATTGGAAGATATGAAAACATGGAGAACAATTGTGGATACTAGAGACAGTGTGGGATGAGGGTGGGAAATGGGGAGGGTGAGAAGAAGGGAATCAAGGGGAAAAAGAAAGAAGCAAAACATTTAAGGGTCACAAAAATAGAAAATTATCTGTTGATAACTTGTATGATAATATCTTTAACTGGACTAATACACAGTGTATTCTTCCTGGGAAAATTAATTTTACAAGCTGTAATGATATACAGTGATTGAATGTATAAAATAATATTTAAGAAAGGGGAGGAATTAGCAGGCAAAAAAATTCTCACAGTAACCTATTAATAGCCCAGGGCAGGTATAATTAATGTGTCTGTTATCAATGAGAAAGGTAAAGAACTTGCCAGAAATCCCCCATTTTTACTTAACTTTATTTATTTATTTTTAATTTGACCAGAGAGGGCCAGAGCAACAGAGAGAGAGAGAGAAAGAGAAAGTGAGAAAGCAAGCCGCCAGGTTCAGGACGCTAATCATGGTGGGAGTCCAGTACCCTTAACCACACCACTCACTCCATTTGGTACATGAAGGAGCCAGATCCCTGGCTGTCCTGTATGCCTTTCTGCTCTTCGATGATGGTAAAACAGCCTCTCTGGCTTCTGGCTCTTTCGTAGCGTACAGTGTCCTGAAGGAACAGCAGCTCTGATGTTGTTAAATGCGCTCTTACTGACTGCCTACAGTGTTACACACTGAGAAAAGTCTTATCTCAGTCAGTACCCACCACGGCTCTGAGAGTTAGGAAATCATTCTGACCCATGTGTAGATGAGGAAACTAAGGCACAGAGAGGTTAACTAGCTTTCCTAATGCTCTCTAGCCAGTAAGTGCTAACCCAATACGAACCCCAGCAGTTTTGCTCTGAAATCCAGGGTCCTTTTCTGCTACTCTGCAGTAACTCCAAGTAGTGGTTTAAATGCCCAATTTTCAGACACGAGATATTCACTGGTATTTGTAACTATTTGTATTTATCTGTCATTCTAAAGATTTGACCATGGAAAGTTGGTAATAGTTTGTCTTCTAAAATTGTATTTTTTAAAAAAAGAAAACAATTTAACATATTTAACATTTAATATATATTTATTAGATTGTTGGAAAAGTCATGATTCATTTTTGCATACAAGAATATGCCTTGACTTTTCTGATGACCCAATATTATTGGTAGCCATTCTGTGTGGAGCAGGTAGATGCTAACTAGTATTAAGACACATGTGGGGCTGGACAGGGGTAACACAATACTCTGCAAGGCTGACCCATCAAGATCAATTTTTTTTTAAAGTTTTTGCCATGGGGCACTCATAAGAGAGAGACAGAGTGAGGGGAAGTAAGAAATCACCCTGCCTTGGAATGGAAATCAGGGGCCTCTGATGGCTTATTGTTTTCCACTCCCTCATTCAACAAATTCATTGCCTGTGATGTGCCAGACACTCTGTGGTGTTCAGGGGGCAGACAGCCACCAGTCAGTACTTAGGCATACCAAAGTGACCATACCTTGGTAGGAGGGTGGTCTGGGATGGCAAATGGACGAGAGATGGTCTCACCTAAAGCTCACACTTGAAGAGGAATTAAGGATTTGGTAAGGGAGGAGGAGAGGGAGGGCCATACTAGAAGTGAGGAGTGTGCAGTGGGAGGGGCATGGCAGGTAGGAGGGGTCAGAAGAGGCAGGAAGGCCTGTGGGCTCAGAGTGAGGCTACAGAGGCTGCCCCTGGGGTGGCTTGTCCACGCAGCTGCAGGTAGGCCTGGAATGGATTTTAGGGGGAAGATTGCTGGGGGCTCTGAAAACATGGCCTGGGTATAAGTGTGTGCAACAGATTTCTTTTTTTAAACTTTAGCTATTTATTTCTTCCATGACACACAGAGAGAGAATGGGACCCCCAACAGGGTATTCACACCACCATCTACCCCCATCTCAGCCAGCTGGGATAACAGGTGCTTGTGTGATGCCCGGCATGTTAGGGCCTGGGATATGACCTTTCCCATGTAGGCCCAGTTTGCTACCACAGTGACATTGCCTATCCCTAGAATAGATTGTTTTAAGGACATGGTGCATGCCATGTTTGCCAACCCTTGAAAATCTGACACCAATTTTTCAGAGTAGATACTTTATATAGCATCCCTTGGCCATCTTGAAGTTTAATTACTCTTTGAAAAAAAATTGGTATATTGCTTTAACTAGAATATAAAGGAAAAATAAAAGGAAAGTAATTTTAATAAAATAATACACATTTCAGATGTAAGTGTTGGGGCTTAACAATGCTAGAAGGCATAGTAAACAGGCATGTGCGTGCACCCACAAGCTGGCTGTGAATGGGACCAGCACAAGTTCAGCCCGATGTGAGGGTGGCGTGGCAGTAAGGCAGACACCACGATTGGACTCGCCTTCCAGGAGGTGATTTTCTAAAACTATGGACAACTCTTGATAAAGTTGTCTGACTCTGACTAAAATGTAGTACAATCTCTCCCAATAGACACGGTGATTAAAATTTTGGAGAAATCATGTTCCAAAACATGCAAGCCAGTACTTGGTATTTCTGTACAGAGCAGACGTAAGATGTAAGTGCAGGTTTCACTGACGTGCAGGTTTGGTGGGATCTCTGAAAATTGTGTATGACATTCTGTCGTTGTGAGATATTTCTAGTTCTCCTTAACCACTAAATGCCAGTAGAACCCCAAATTTTAACATAATAAATAAGTAAATATATAAGTGACTTGTCTTATCCCCTCAAGAACCACTGTTATGTTCTGTATTTTCTTTTTAATGCTTAAGGCCCAAGCTAGCAGCAGTCGAGTGTGATGAATAAACATGTTAGAAATTCCATCTCCACGGCTGCTGCTGGGTCCTGAAGTGGGCCTCACTCCTGTGATGGCTCTGGTACCTGTGATACAGGTACCCGTTAGGCCCACCTACCTGCAGCCACTGCCTCTGGCATCGACTTGTGCCCATTCTAGGAGTCTGAGTCTCGACCTCTGATTATATTGTTATGTTTTAAAGTATATTTGTTCCACAAGTGAGAGGGACAGAGATACAGCACCCCACAGAGCCCTAGTGCTGTGATCCATTTCATGCCTGATGTACTTGGTGAAGTGCCCGGCCCCAAACCGGACCTGTCCAGTCTTCCTCCCAGATGCAAGTGTTTTACCACTGCGCCACCAGCTCCACCCCACCCACACCTGATTATTGTCTTCAGTGTAGGCCGGCTCTCCTGCTGAGGTCCGCCCCTCCTCCTTGGAACTTAGTCACTGCTGATGCTTAATTCTAGGTTTGGGTCCTGTAGGAACCTCTGGCGTGTTAGGCCACCCTCTAGGAAGGGCTCTTTGGATGGCGGCTTCAGTTCAGCACATGCCCACGTTTGAGACATTTTCCTTGGCCTTCTGCCTAGGAACTCCTTTAGGTTGATTCAGAGCTCAGCATCTTAACAGCAGCAGTAGTAGAAAGGTCTCCTGGACCTGGCACTGCTGGTCTTTGTCACAAGACAGCCCAGCACTTTAACTCTCAGCAAGGCATGGTTCCTACAGAGGCAGGAGGGCTGTGCTCTAGCACGGGGCCTGACTAAGAAAGCTCTCAGTGTGTGGGCACCGTGATTAGCATACAGAGTTCCCTTCTCTTCTTACTACACTTGAGGGTTTCTTTTGTTTATGTGAGAGATTTTTTCCCATAGGGTATGTGCACTTGCTGGGAGACAGAGACAGACAGAAACAGAGAGAGACAGAAAATGAGAAATTACTCCCCGGGGCAGATGGCCATGCCATAATCCCCTCTCTTCCATTCTCCTTCTGGTATCTTGGGCACATACGCACACATACTCAGTGTGAGTTTCAAGCTGCCAGGTCTGGGACTCAAACTGTGGTTGGTCGTGTGGGAGTCCAACAACATAACTGCTACACCAGAGTTTTTAACTTGAGGACCTTCGGCCCTGGTATGCATATATGAGCTTCAGAGGACCAGAAAGTTCTGTGAAAGTGTTGTAGATATGTATGAGGGGACTTCGACAAGTTGATGAAAAAAGTGGAATTACAGTATGAGTTTATTTCAGTGTAAATATTTTTTTGAATCCATGCATACCTCTATTTATTTCAGCAGTTAATCACTGTACATCTTTACAGTGTACAACATGGCTTTTCCCAGTATGAATACAGTGCATATTAGTCAATTCATGCATAGCTTTTGATAATGCATATTTCCCCTAAACTTTTGAACTAGACTCCTTCTGTAGTTTTCTTGGGAGAAGATTCACAGTTTTCATGAAATACTCAGAATAGCTCATGAAGGATTTCTGTTTTTAGCAGTTGTGAACTCAGAAATCAGGTGAACCCACCTCTCAAAGATGAGAAAATCTGGACAAAATATCATGCTTGAAGGCGTAAAAACTCTTACTATAATGAATACTTTCCAGGTCAGGACCCAGAGAAGAACAGGAGCCATCAGGGGGGTGAGCCTATTGTTTGAGTGAGGTTGGGGTGTCTCCCAGTTCCAAAGCAGCAAGGTGCTTTTGACAGCACGTGGGCTAAAAGGATGAGACTTCGAGTCTGTGGCCTACCGAATGAGCACATCCTGGTTCCTTTAGGTTGGGACCTTGAAGAGATGCACCTTAAAAGTAAGCCTGAACAGAAGTAGATGGGCCCTTGCAGGGTGTGCAGCTTAGTTTCAGATTATCTTAGTCGCTGAGATTGGATTAAGCCATCCTGGATTGCTGGTGTTTCAGGTCTGGCAGAAGCCTCTTTGGAGGGAGATAATATCATCTTGGTGCCTCAGATTTTTTTTTTAATTGCCAAAGGGCATATGTGCTTGCCAGAGAGAGGCAGAGATAGAGAAGGGAGATGGAGAAAGCACCCCCACCCCCATCCCATGGGACTCGGTAGTGCTGCAATCCCTTCTCTTCCATCTCTGCATCCTGTATTTTGGACATGCATACGTATATGCCCTGGATGTTCTTCAAGCCCCCAAGGCTGGGACTCAAGCCACAGTTGGCTATGTGGGCTCTAGCTCCTTTAACCAGTAGGCTCTAGGGACAGCCTATCAAGTCAAAAGTCTTGACTTTACCCTTGATTCATCCTTTGTCCTCTTTCTCCCACCGTCCATGTCTAGTCCATCAGGACGTCCCCTCAGTCACATCTCAAATCACTCTGGGACAATCTGCTTCACCCTACTGCCTCTGCCTTCTCTGGGATCTCAGCCACTATATTGCTTACCCAGATGCTGGTCAGAGCTTCCAACCTGGGGTCTCTCCTTTCCTTCTCTTCTCTCCTCCTGCCCCCAGGTTCATTTTCCAGAAGGCAGCAAGAGGGAGGAGTGCTAGAATGCAGCTCTCAGGGACAAGATGATTTTTATGGGTGAGGAGTGTGAGTTTTGAATGCAAAAATACTTATGAATTGGGCTTCCTGTTAAAGGATGGAGATCTAGGAAACAATGGGATCCGCAGCTTGGATACAAAAATCTGTCAGTTACCATGGCAATTAAGGTACACCGAGGGGGATGACTACGTTTCCTGGGCTAGCAGCAGGAGAAGCCAGGGAGAGGACCCAAAAAATCACTAGGTGGAGATGGCGAGGTTCTGGAAGATCCCCCTCACTCATTCCCAGCTTCGAGGGACAAGTAAGCCTGTGTGCATCCCCACCTCCTGCCATAGATGCTTTCAGTTGAAACTTGATGCCCCAGCGATGGAGCCAGTAAGGACACAGAAACCAGACAGCCAGTTCAAGGAACCAAGCCCCCGTGCCCCAGCTAACCAGCTTTCTGCCATGTTTCTCAACGTGTAGAGCCTCACTTTCCCCACTCTCAAAGTAGGATTTCTTTTCCACAGAGAGTTTTTCAATTCAGTCATATATTTTACAAAACTATACAATCCATACAAACATGAGGTCGCTGAACCAATGTAAGTTATTAATAAAAACCCCTCTGAGACACCCCTTAAACAAAAAGTTCTTTAAATTCAACTGAAGAGGTGTTTTTAATTACTAGTAATTACAGGAGCAGCAGGTAAAGGTTATGGAAATTTCAGAGCTATAAACGTATACTCATAAGGTAAACACTCCTGAATCTTATAGCAATTACAGAATTATGTCTCCAACTTGTTGGTCCCCAGATGTCAGTCTTTTTCTCTAAAACTTCACTTCCAGCCACATTCCCTGATATCATCCAAAGATCACATGTAAAATGGGAACAGGCAGAATTCCATTAAACAACTATAAATTGCTGTATGCTAATATCAGTGGAAAAATATGATTTCTCTTATCAGAAAGTGGCTTTACTATAAAAAACGTTGCTATTATGTATTTATATACAAAATAAATTAAGGGGTATTTATTGAGTGCTTGCTTTATAGCCATCAACAAGATAGCTGAGGTTGTTCCCCTGACGGAGTTTACATTCCAGGGAGGGAAGAGGTCACAAGCAAATAAAGGAGAAACAAGATGGGGACAAGTTTCAGGAAGGAACAAATGCTGCTGTTAGAGAAAAACAGGACAGGATGGATTTACTTTAAGTGATGGCTACTCTGAAAACCGTGTGGGACCAAGGCGTGGAAGGTCTGGAACCACACATGCAGAGTTTGCAGAAGAAACAGCACTTACCTCGGGTACAAAACTGTACCCACAGCCACATTCCTACCAAAAGTTTATGAGAAATTCTGTCCCTTCACATCTTCACCTACCTTTAGTGTTTTCATTGGAGGCTGTGACAACATCTAGGCCATGAAACTCAGTAAGATTCCCCAAGGGTCACTGAGCTCTGAGGTCTCTAATGTCTACAAACCAAGTTGAAGAGAAGGCACTAGCAAATCAGGCTTAGATGAGGAGAGAAGCGTGTAGGTGTACTAGCAGCTGAGATGACAGCGTTTCTGCACTGGGGACTCCCTGTGGTCCGTGGGACATGCAGTGTGCGTGGACCAATGGCAGCACCCTGGGAGGAAATGACTGCTCAGGAAACAGCCAAGCAGATTGACCAAGGAAGCACGGGAAGGGTTGCGAGGCAGCGCTGAGCCCACACGAGGATTGCATTCAGAGATCAAAGCCAGTGCGCTCAGCTCCATTGTCTGGTGTTCCCCAGCAGTGTCCAGCTGTGTGGGCACTGGAGAAGAGAAGGGAGAGTGGAGCCACAGGGCCAGGGATTTATAAGGCAAGGCCCACAGTGCTTCAGAATAGGGGGCGAGCAGGGAGTGGAAGGTGTTTGTAAAGGGATCATTATTTAAGTTTGTCAGGGTATTTATGTGACCAGCTTGCAATAAATGCATTTAGTAAGGCATAATTTCTAGATCGATCTATCTATGTCTTTCTTTATGTGCTCTTATATATATGTTGTAATAACATGGTTTGAATCACTCATACTGCTATTTCGTTCAGGCTTATTTTCTAAAGCCTTTTGATTTTGGTTTTTGGAAAACCAACTCTATTTTCCCCCCTGGAACTAATGAGCGAGCAAGCAAGAGGTTCTGTAAGCAAAAGTAAAAACTGCAGACGTTGTTATGATTGGACCTGTGTTTGGAAATTCTGTGAATTGTGTTATGTCAGCATCCTGCTCGTGGAATCGGCTATGTAAACAATGGGTGTTGGGAGGTTCTATGAATGAGCAGCCTTCCTTCTCACTTACAGACTAAACCACTGCAATTCTCCAGATTTCTGAGTGTTTATTTCATAGTAAAAGGGGCTCTAAAAATACCAGGCCAGTTAGATTTTTATTGTAGATCATTTCATTTAAACTGCAATGGGACATATAAATTTTAAAAAGAAAAAAAAAGAACAACATAGAAGGCAGAATTTTTGAAGCAAAAGCTACAGAAATCTGTCTGCCGTAATTTGTTTTGGCTCTAGATGTAAAACTACAAAAAAGGATGGGAATAAATTTGTTCCATCTTTTAGGTTAGAGCAATTGGTCTATTTCATTGATGTTCGGAGGATTTGAATAGCATACCAGAATGCACAAATACTATGCTATCATGGGAAAATTACATGTACCAACTTTTAAATTAAAAGAAACTCTCTTTTAGAACCTGGCTTAAAATAGTATTCATAACTTTTTATTTGTAACATTTTTTAAAAATTACAGGAGTACATCATACTGTAATTTTAAGACTCCAGAGTGAGATGAGAGAGGATTAGGATGGATTAGGCTTTAGGACAAGAGACAAGAGCCTGAGAGTCCGTCCAGGGAAGGATTTTTAGCTGGGATTTGGGGGTGTCCGTAAAACTACAAGAGAATGGGAAACTGTAGGAGGTAAAAGTTAGTAGGAAACAAAGAGATAAGCTATAAAGAAAATAGACCCACACTTAATCGTTTCGGACTGCCATGGTACTAGGGCCGATAAGATTTATTGATTATGAAGATTTGAAAGTATGGATAAGAACAGTAAGTACAGGGAAACAGATGTTTTGCATTTAACTGGACAGGAATGTCTCCCTTCTAGAAACTCCTGACCCCTTTGTGGGCCAAGCGATGAGCGTGCTGGGCCTCTGGTTCTTCCCAGCTTCTCGTGTCTGCTGAGAAGCAGGCCTGGTGCTGGGGTGTGGTGCTTTGAGTATGAAGTCATGATAGGAGACAGTGACAAGAGTTTTTTATGGTGAGGACTGCATAAAAACTACCCACTCGCATGTATCAGAAGTCATGTTGGCAGTGACATGACACCTGCCTTTCTAGTAACCTGTTAAGAAGGACCAGAGAGAGAAAATGTGATCATATCTCTAAACTGGAAAAATGGAAAATGTTCAACTTTAGTATATGGTTAATAGTTGATTTGTAGGCAAATAGAATTATGAAACAGAATGCATGAAAGACTTCTTCCTTCCCTCTGGATGGCAGCTTCCAGACATTTGGCCTGTCTCAGAGAAATTAGGTCGGCCTGGCACTGAACCATGGCAGCTGGCATTCACGTAGCACCTACTATAAGCCAGATTGCTAGTGGGTGATTTACATACATGGTTCCTCACAGTCCTCCTAGACTTGAGAGGTATGATTTCTTCCATTTCAAAGGTAAAGAAACAGAAGCTTAGTGCCAGTAAATGACTTTCTCTACTAGCTGCTAGTTGAACCTAAGATGTGCCTGACTCCAAGCTGTGGGATGTTTCCATTTTGAAAGTATTCCAACTCAGCTGCCTGACTGATTTCACTACACGCCGACGTCCAAGGCTTGTCTGCACACTGTGTTAGCCGATGTGGGGCCAGAGGAAGCAGTGGCTCCAGCAAAGGTAGGGCAGTCAGAACAATCTGGGCTCTCCTCCATGCTGCCCTCTCTGGGTGGTTTTCCAGTGCATACGAGTTTAGATAGATGCAGTGTTTAGATCATAGTGACTGTGTGGTCAGCCATCGAGTGGTGATCCTCAGACTACCGTGTGGTCCTCAGAGAAGCACGTTCAAGGGCCCCACTCCCAGGGTTCGGAGTCAGTGGGCTGGAGTGGGACCCAGGCAATCTGCACGATAGGGAGAGCTCAGATAGCTCATGTTGAGGTACCTGCACGTCTCATCACTACAATAATTCATGTTGAGGTACTCGCTAGTGGTCTCACTACTAGAATCACCAGCCTGGTTTTCACACTTGTCTCCTTCTGGGCCTCTTTGCACATCTCTTCTTTGGTTGCGCTGAACCTAGAGATGATACCCTCGCTATCAGGTAGATGTAGCCAAGAGGCATTTGTGATATGCAGAGTGCAGGAGGTGGACCTTGCCCATGACAGTGAAGGAGGAGAGGAGAGATTACAGGTGCCCAGAACCCAGGCACAGGGGTCCTGGCTCTCAGATTACCCTCCACCATTTTGCAAACTGAGGCTTCAGATGCAGCATCTACTGGTGATGGTGGATGTGCTGTTAGCCAATGTTTCATGCCGCTGCTTTCCATGCACATGCCTTGCTTAATTTTGCAGCATCTTATGAAGTCAGTATTATCATCTACATTTCACAGAAGTAAACTGGAAATACTGTCTAAAAAAATCATCCCATGGTCATTAGCTAGGATTCAAAGTCTGTTTAACTTCAAACCCCATGTCCTTTCTTTCTTTTCCTTAATTTTTTAAATGATCCCAATAGTACATAATTTATCTCATTTTTTTAAAAATTGAGCAATCTAGATATAGTAGCCTCACCCAAATCCATACCCCCAAACATAATCTCTGATATTAATGAACTATTGATTTCTGTAGTCTTTGCCTTTGTGTGTAGAAATAAGTTCTTTTGTTTTATGTTTCTTTTTATATAAATGAAATTATGCTGAATGTATTATTCTATAATTTGCTTTCTCGATAGTAACTCTGAGAGAAGAGGAATATTCAGAAACTATATTCCAAACTAATTTTTAAAATGGGTGTGTAAACCAGGGCTGCTCAACTGGGACAGTTTCGTTCCTGAAGGGATTGTCTGGAGACAATTTTCGGCTTTCCCAGGTGGGAAGGGGAAGCTCCCGGCGTCTGGAGCATCGAGGGCAGGAGTGCACAGGAGATTGGCCTGCAGTAAAGACCAGTCAGGCCCAGCACGTCAGCAGGACTGAGACCGAGAAACCCTGATTGGTCTCACCTCCTCACTTTAATGGCATTTTAGCAGCCCCATAAAGGACCTCAATCAATAAGGAGTTTCTTCACACTAACCATTACTTGAAAGAGTGCTGAGTAGTAAGTCCTTTTTTAAAGAAAAGTGGTTTTTTTTTTTTAAGTTTTTGCTATAGGATGTATGCCTCACAAGAGAGAGAGAGAGAGAGAGAGTGAGAGAGAGAGAGAAATCACCCCCAGGAGAGATGGCCATGCTGCAGTCCCTTCTCTCAGGTCGGGGGACACATGCACATGTGCCCAGCGTGATTCTCAAGCCATCAGGTCCACGACTCCAACCACACAGCCCGCCACGTGGGATCCAGCTGCTTTAACCTCTATGCCACGTGCTGGCCCTAGTAAGTCCATTTTTTTAAATGGTAAGATTTTCAAGTTTTCTAAGAAAAAAAAAAAGTTATATTCTGTCTTCTTCCCTGATTTAAAAATCTTACTTGAAATACTTTTACGCATCTGAGAGTGTGATGTATGAAAGAGGCAGATAATCGACGACCATCTGTTTATTGGCTCTTGCTTCCTAACAAGTGATGGGGAAGTGTTTCTCAAAGCATATTTTAAATGACTATTTTTCCTTTAGTAGGAAATTGTTTACTGAAATAAACTTTGTTTACTTAGGCTTAAATAGATGTGGGTTCTCTACAGTTGAAATTATTTAAATACCGGATGAAATAAACGGAAATGTGATCATTGCAGACCTATTAGATTGAGTCTACCTAAAAATATGAATAAGCAAGACCAATAACTGTCAGAAGCAAGTTGTTATGTTCCAGGCTAAGAACTGGACAGTATTTATTTATTATTTTTTAGGTTAATTCTGTCAGATTGCCATTTTTTTTTTTTTTTGAGAGGTTTTTTGCTATAGGGCTCGTGCGCTCGCCAGACAGACAGAGAGAGACATAGAGACAGAGAGCGAGAAATCACCCCCCAGGGGGTATGGTCACGCGGCAATCCCTTCTCCTCCATTCTCCTCTCGGGATCTTGGGCACGCACGCACACACTCCTGGCGTGAGTTTTAAGCCACTGGGTCCGGGACGCGAACCGCGGTCGACTACGTGGGAGTCCAGCGATACAGCCATTACACTAACTGCTGGTTCCCAACTTATTTTGTTTTGATTTGGATTATAGTTATTCTTATATCAGGTGTCCTAGTTACATGTCATAACATCTTTTAGATTTTAATTTGGAAATAGCAAAGAAAAATGATGGACATTAAACATGTTAATTTTTCCATGAGAGAGAGAAACAGAGAGAAGAGGAGGGGAAAGAGATACACACAAAGACAGGCACCCCCAATTTGTAATCCACCCCAGTTTTAGCCAGATCACAGGTGCCTTTGTGTACTCAATGTGCTTAGGGAGATCCTGAGACATGAACCCAAGACCTTTCCATGTGAGTCCAGATGCATTGCTACTGTGGCCCCAGTATTATTATTTTAGGTTTTTGCCATAGGGCGTGTGTACTCACTAAAGAGAGAGAGGAAAGTGAGAACTCACCCCCTGCTTCCTGCCCCCGGGGAATGGCCACACCACAATCCCTTATCCTCCACCCACATACATGTGCCCAGCATGGTTTTCAAGCAGCTGGGTCCAGGACTCGAACTGTGGTTGGCTGTGTGGGAATCCAACACCTTAACCACCACACCACCTGCTGGCCCCACCCCCAGTATTTTTTAACTTACAAAATTCTAAATAACTTGTTCAGGAATTTATATCTTATTTCTTTTATAGTTTAGTACCAGTGATGGGTATGCATTATGTTATATCTCAATATAAAACAGATTCTCTCCCAAAATTTCAGATACTAAGGATTTTAAGAGTTGTCAGTGAAACTATGTCACATAATGATATTTCCTTCCTATGAAGTCTCAGTATTATAGTTACTACAGACCAACAGGCACAGAATAGTAATTATTATAGCATGAAATATTTAATTTGCTTTATTTAAATTTTTTTCTGAATTCATGATAGAGTATGTGCACACACACGAGAGAGAAGCACCCTCCACAGGGTTTGGTCATGCTGTGACCATTTCCTCCAGTCGTCTGGCCTGCCAGGATACGGGGCATGCATCTGTTTGCCCAGTGTGCTTTCGGGGGACTCAAACTGCAATAGGTGTGTGGCTTCCAGCCCTGCAGTCTGATACACTACCTATTGACTGCACCGTGGACTTTGGACCTCTAATGTGCCTTATTCTATTTTGTATCCTAAAACCTTCATTCAGAAGTAATTTGAGAGATTTGTTGGGTTGCTTCCTTGGCCTAATGACTAATGCAGCTGGATCCCATATGGCCAACCCCATGGTTTGAGTCCTGGACGTAACATCTTGAGAAGTACACCCAGCACGTGTGTGTATGCGCGCATGCGTGTGCACGTGCGCGTCCCAAATCCTGAAAGGTGGGAGAATTGCAGGGGAAGTGATTGTGGCATGACCATTTCCCAAGGGAAGAAGCTTTCTCCCTCTCTCTCTGTCTCTCTTTGGCAAGCACACCTGTCCTCTGGCAATGTTGTTTTTTAGAGAGATTTTTGCTATAGGGCACATGTTCTCTGGAGAGAGAGAGACAGAAAGACAGAAAGCAAGAAATCACCCCCTGGGGGGATGGCCACGCTGCAATCCTGTCTCCATTCTCCTCTCAGATTTTGAGCTTGCATCCACACATGCCCAGCATGAGTTTCAAGCTGCCCAATCTGGGATTTGAACCACAGTCAGCCATGTGGGAGTCCAACGACATAACCACTACATCATCTGCTGGTCCCCCTCTGGCAAGATTTAAAAGAAGAAAAAAGATTTTTTTAATATACATATATATGTGTTTTTGTTTGGGGTGCTTGTTTTTGAACTTTACATCAATGGAGCTATGCTGCCTGTTTATATCTATAATTTTCTTTTTTTTTTTTTTTTTTTTTTTTTTGGAGAGGTTTTTTGCTATAGGGCTTGTGCGCTTGCCAGACAGACAGAGAGAGACATAGAGACAGAAAGTGAGAAATCACTCCCCAGGGGGGATGGTCACGCCGTAATCCCTTCTCCTCCGTTCTCCTCTCGGGATCTTGGGCACGCACGCACTCGCGCCCGGCGTGAGTTTTAAGCCAACGGGTCCGGGACGCGAACCGCGATGGACTATGTGGGAGTCCAGCGACATAGCCATTACGCTAACTGCTGGTTCCCTATAATTTTATTTTTTGTCTTTCTGTGCTTGGCCCCTTGCTTTTCCATGTGCATTATAGAAAAGCTTCTTAAGTTCCACTAAAAAACCTATTTAAATTGTCATTGGTACTACATTGAGTATATGTGCCAGAGAATTGAAATCTTTGTCATTTTGAGTTTTTCTTGCTAGTATATCTACCCATTTATGGAGGCCCTTAATATACTGTTTAAATCTTTTTTTTTTAAAGCTTTGTGACAATTGCCTTTTTCGCAGTTTTGTCGTGTAGCGCTAAGCAGGACATTGCTGGCCTGTTTTACTCTATACAGGGCCCTACATCTTGTTTTTTAGAGAAATAAGTTTAGAGGCATGTACACGGTCTGATTTTAGAATGTCTTTGTTGGCAGAGGGAAATGATACTTAAGATTGTGTTATTAAGAAAATCAGCCAATTTTCACTGTGGTAGCTAATTTAGAAAAATATAAATCACTTGCAGGTGATTTAATTAATTTAGGAATTTTAATATTAGTTAAGTAAACAAACAATTCTAGTATAATAACAGCAGTGTTTTACCAGATGTTTACATAAGATGCCATGGGGACATGAGAAAGGAAGTAACTAATTCAGCATTTGGGCACACAGGTGTTTTATGTGGTAGAAGAACCCCCATTCAGAAGTATTCAAAAGAGCAGCATTTTGCTGGCCCAGGTCGGAATAGACTGAATACCTCTGTAAGGGCTTTAGGAAAGAGAAGGTGAAATATGTTGTACTATACCAAAGGGATCATTTTTTTTTTCAGTCAAAAATAATAGAATAAATTGGATTGAAGTCACAAAACCTTTGTTTTGCTGGTCAAGTTGGCAGAAGAAAAGAGTTTTTTAAACATGTAGATATTCATTAAAACTTTTATTTAAATGCAGCTCAGACTCATTTAGACTTTTAAGGACCCTTTTCAGCAAAGATGGTCCTTCCTGCTGTTCCCCCACCCCTCCTGCTTTTCTGACGCTGAGGCGTCCCCCAGGGCAGCACATTACTCAGCGAGGTTGCACCCACAGCAGCATGCGAGGCGCTGGTCCGTGGCACCCAGTTGAGGAAATCTCTTTAAAGGAGAAATACCGGGCAGTGTCATATTTTGTCAGTATTCTCTGGGTGTTTTATGGCCTAAAACATAGGAAAGCAAATTGTCAAAAATGAAATTTATCATAGCCTACTGTAACGGGTCACAGAATTCCCATGGGGATTTTATTGTTCAGTTGCTCTGTAAGAGTGATCCATTCTATTGTGTTTGATTCCGCTGGTGTTTACTGAACAACCGTGGTGTGAAAACGCAAGGACTGGTTCACGGTTCGGAGGAGTGAAAGGATTAGTAAGAATGTCCCTTCCTTGGAGAGCCTGTTGCCTAAGAAGTGGGAAGAAGAAAGTCTGTTTGTAACTACACTTCAAGGCCCTGGGAGACCATGGGGATTTCAGGATACGAAGATCTTAACTAGTCCTAAATTAGAACAGAAATCTTGGAGGAGAACAGATGTTGAAAGAGGTGCGATTTTCCAGCAGCTCCACACGGAAAGAATCAGTTTCCCAGGAGAAATAAATGATAGGGAGGTCATTTCTGATGTCACCACGCCCCAGGGGTGGAATAGGGAGGCATGAGAAGGAAGTGTGACCAGGTAGGTTGATGCCATAGGGGCAGGCTGTGCTCAGGAACCCATAAAGGCCTGGAGCAGAGCAGGGTGGGCACGGACCAAAGGGTGTCTTCACGTGACTTCTGCATCTCCCTTCTCTGCTCCCTCTCTAGGCCTTCTCCTTTGTCAGAGCGTGCACGCACGCACACACTCTCTCTCTCTCTCTCTCTCTCTCTCTCTCTCACACACACACACACACACACACACTCACACACCTCCTCCCCTGGCCTCTTTTCCTCATTCTTTCCTTCTCCAGCTGTAGAGTCGGCTCAGCTCAGATGCCTTCAGTCTGGGAACAGTTGGAACTCCTCCGTCCTCGCGCTGTTCCCACAGTGCTTGTCTTACCCTCTCAGAGCACTCAGGATGTCTCTCATGCTGTGGTCGTTCTCACCCCGCCACCCTTCACCAGTCGCAGGACTCCTCACACCAGTATCCACAGCAGAGTTGCTTGAATACAGATCCCACTCAATATATGTTTGTCGAGGGAACAAATAGGGGAGCTGCTTTACAAACAGGGTTTTTGTATATGTGTAGAGAGACGTATGCAGTAGAGAGCCAAGTGGTAGGAATTCTGAAAGACTTTAATGATCAGATGAAGAAACTGCTTGGAGGGGCATAAACTCTGTGTTCCGTCCCGGTTTGAGAACACTGACCGCAGCTTGGCTCCCCTCGCCCTGTGCCTGAGCGAAACCGCAGCCCTTCTTCTGCACTTGAACCGTGTGCCAAGCCACAGCCTGTTTGCTCCAGTTTTCCAAACCCGCCTGTGAATGTGCTGCCTGTTACGGGACAGAGCAGACACAATGAGGCGAGGACAAACGAGAACACCTGGAAGCAAGAGCGGTGCGTTTCCCCCGGATTTAGCTACAACTGCTCTGCTGTGAAAGTTCACCTTCATGGTATAAACATTTTCAGTGACTTTTCAAACATTAGCAGAGTTGTTTGGATCTTGAAACTCCTACAGGAATCAAAATTGGGCTTAAAACTATTTCATGGGCAGCCATGTTGGTTCCTGCACTTTCCATCTGGAAGGACTTTAGATCAAGAGTTAGGGTGATAAATCTGTACGTCTTTATTGGGAGAACCTCTTCGCTTACATTCATATCCTTTTTGTAGATATTTATTCGGGTATTTAGAGAATGAAGGGACTGGAGTAAGGATTTCAAAGATTGCTCTGCCAGCATTTTTAAAAGAACTATTATTAATTTGACTGTAGGACTTTATTTTTGCCTAGGATCAATGCCTAATCTTTAATATATACTTTTGTGTTTAGACTGTTTGCCACTAGGTGGCACTAAAAAAATTATTCTTAGCTATGAAAGATGCTTATCAACTCTGAAGTTTATGTTAAAATAGAGACTTAAGGGACAAAGTTTGAGGTGACTTTTAAAATTATGTAAGTACATGGAAGCCTCAATACAATGTTTCTAAGGTTTATTATTTCCAGGTAAAAAAGTCTTGTGGCCCTCCATAGTAACTCATATTAAGGAATTATGGAAAAAATAGGCAAGAGATAAAGCATATAATTTAGTTTTACAAATTATTTTTATAATTAAAATTAGATGATAGTAATTATAGAAACTTTGGAAATACAGCTAAATAGTTTAAAGAAGAAATTTTAAAATCACTTCTAGATATTAAATTTTTTTTTTTTTTTTTTTTTTTTTTTTTGGAGAGGTATTTGCTACAGGGTGCGTGTGCTCGCCAGAAAGACAGAGACAGAGAGACAGAAAGCAAGAAATCACCCCCCAGGGGAAATGGCCACGCCGCAATCCCTTCTCCTCCATTCTCCTTTCGGGATCTTGGGCACGCATGCACACACGCCTGGCCTGAGTTTAAGCCACCTTGTCTGGGACCCGAACCGTGGTCAACTACATGGGAGTTCAGCGACATAACAATTATGCTAACTGCTGGTCCCTATATATTAACTATTTATATGTTAACTATTTGTTATATTTCTTCTGAGTATTTTTTTTTGTGGTGCATACAAAGTTAAAGTCATGTTAACTCTTCAGTTCTACACCTTGCTTTTCAAATTGTTGCACTGTATTTCCCTATATCATCAATTATCTTTTCACAACATGACTCACAGTGTTGGATAAACCATGATGAATTCAACCAATCAAACGTTGTTGAGTGGTTCGGTTACTTTGTGTATTTTACTGCTGTAAATAATGCTGCTATGTGCCAGCCCCATGGGCTAGCTATTAAGGGAGCCAGATCTCCCTGGCAACTGCATGGTTCAAGTCCTCGACCTGGCAGCTTGAGAAACACACTGGATGTGTGTGCATGTGACTACATGCATGCACAAAATCCCGAAAGAAGAGAGAGATGGAAGAGAAGGGATTGGGCTGTGACTATGCTCCAGGAAGAATGGTGTTTTCTCCCTCTCTGTCTGTCTGTCCCTGGTGAGCACTTGTATCCTCTGGCAAAACAAAACAAAAAACAGCAAAGAATAATGCACCTATGAACCTAGATCTTTCCTTAGGACATATTCTCTTAGAAATTGAATTACTGTGTAAAACAATGTGAACTTTAATGCCTGTGTACATATTATCTTCTGACCTCCCAGAAAGGCTTTACAAAATTATGCCTCCAATGCTGACTGAGTGCTCATCTCAGCACATATTTGCCAGCACTGAATATTATGGTGTAGGTTTATTGTTGTTTTACAACTGGACAGGGAGTGGGACAGAGAACTATTCTTACAGCATTTGATTTTCTAAAAATCAATTCCTGACTGTATCATTTTGGAAATTTAAGCCAAGACAGGTCTGCCAATTAAGTTATTTTCATTTTTCCAAGAGTTTATGTGTGAAAGTCAGCTTGTGCAATGCAGGCATTGGAAATAATATCTCGGGAATTGTTTGTGGCCATTTAAACGTTATTCAGGAATTATTTATAATCCCTGATTGCACCATCTGAATCCACCAAATGTCTAGATTTCTTTCTTTTAAAAAATAAATGTAATTTCTATGGGCTCAGCTGCCAGAGGAACTTGTGCAGTTGGTAAATCACCCCTCATGAACTAGTCCAGGACACGGCATATTTGCGTCTGAGAGGCATTGGGTTAGAGAGGAAAGCCTCGGTGAGGTTTTGCTTAAGAGCTGCAGTCTGATCCCTAACTGTTCCTGCCTTGAAACTGGTTTCCTTCTGTTAGACACTGCATTACTTTCTCTCCCATCTGAGTTAAGGGTCAGTCGTGTAAAATACGGCTAAAATAGTCACTATTTGTGGATGACTTACTGAAACCTGCCTTAATTGAATTTGAGATTTTCAGTGAGAGTGTACTTAGTTAGAGAACTCAGCATATACCTTACTCACAGTACACACACAATAGCTTTTTAAAATTTAATTTATTATTATAATATTTAATTTGTTATAGCGCATGTGTGCTCACCAGAAAGAGATGAGAGAGGGAGAGAGAAAATTGCTAGGTCTGGGACTTGAACTGTGGTTGGCCATGTGGGAGTCCAGGGCCTAACCACTTTGCCACCTACAGGCCCCACAATCAGTAACTTTTAGTTGTAAGAATGGTTAGAATCCCATCAAAGAACAACATTTAACCAGGGGAAGGGACTAGGAGAGCCCTTCAGGCAGAGAAAATAGGGCATACTAAAGTCTTGAGGGGCCAAAGGCCCTGCAGCCCTTCATGGTCTCTAACATGTTGGTGATGGGGCAGTGAGCCCAGTGGCAGGTGTAGTGCGTGTTGCACAGCTGGTGGGGCGAGGTGTCTTTACTTTGGGGAGATGTTTAGGCATCATAGTAAAGGTTAAGTGAGAGCCATAAGAGTCTTAATTGGAGAACAATCAGATTTATATTTATAAAAATTATTGTAACTTGGGCCCAACAGGTGTGGAGGTTAAGACACTGAATCTCACATGGCCAAGAGTGAGATTTGAGTTCTGGATCCAGCGGCTTGCAAATCATGCCAAGCATGTGTGTGTGCATACCCAAAATCCCAGGAAGAGAAAGGAGAAGGGATTGCAGTGTGGCCTTCCTTCCCCACCCCCTCAACCCCCAGGAGGGGCTGATTTCTCATATTCCATCTCTTTGTCTCCCACTCTCCACCAAGCACATGCACCCTATGGCAAAAAACTAAAAAACAAATTTAAAAAATTATTTTAGCTGTCTCGTGGAGAGCAGATACAGGGAGATTCGTTATGAGATTTGGCCATAAAGCAGGTAACAAGCTTTGGGATGGCTACTTAAACCCTCGTGCCTCTGCTTCCTCATCTATAGATGAGGCCATAGAACGGCCACTCATTTAATCCGAGGAGTAAATGAGTCACTATTTGTAAAGGATTTAGAACAGCACCTGGCACATAATTTGTCCTGTGAGTATTAACTAGAATGTCAAAGCCTGGCAGCAGAATGTCGAACACTTTAGGACAATGCTCCTTCCAGCTAGCCTCAGACTCACCTCCTGCCTGAGGAACCCAGACTGCCCCCAACTCCCAGGTCCCAAGCAAGCCTACCTGGCCCTCCGTCCTCTGGTCTGACTTAGCTACCTCCACGTGGATCTGACATACGGCTGGTAGCCTGTCTGGGCTCTTACTTCCCAGGAGCACCTGCATTGCACCCCATCCCAACTGGCTGAGAGCACCACCGGCCCTTCCTGCTGTGTGAGCCCCTCAGAGGCCAGAACGCTGGTTGTGCCTCATCTCCCTGACTTGAGGGGCCTGCCCATGACTGATACTTCTCGCCCAGGTAGGACTCAACTTTTGAACAAACATGGACATGATCTCTCCTGGGGATGTGTTCAGCTCTTCTGTGCTATCTGTACTTGGGACATGTTTAAATGAAAGGGAAAAGATGGGACCAGCAGTTAGTGTAATGGCTATGTCGCTGGACTCCCATGTAGTCAACCGCAGTTTGAGTCCTGGACCTGGTGGCTTAAACTCATGCCTGGCGCATATGTGTGCATGCCCAAGATCCCGAGAGGAGAATGGAGGAGAAGGGATTGCGGTGTGGCCAACCTCTCAGGTCCGGTACTCAAGCCAAAATCTGTCACATGGGAATCAAGCTCCTCAGTGACCAGTTTATAGCCGGCCCCTGCTGTAAACTTTTAATTTAAAAACATACCAACTCTTAGGGCCAGCAGGGGGCAATGATTTTAAGGTAGCTAGATCCCAGATGGCCAACTGTGTGGTTTGAGTCTTGGAATGGCAGCTTGAAAAATACGCCAAATGCCAGGTGCATGTGCATGCATGCCCAAAATCCCGAGAGGAGGGGGAGAAGGGACCATCCCCCTGGGGGGTGCTTTTTCATTTTGTCTTCCTTCCCCCCCAGCTAGTGCACGTGCTCTTTAGCAAACTGAAAGCAAACAAACGGACGAAGGAGAAACAGCGTTCCAAGTCTCGTGCAAGCACAGCAGGCCTCAAGCTGTACGACTTGGTGCTGTTTAGGAGTTCTGAGGCAGGTCTGAGGTCACAGAGAGAAAGGACCACGACATGCATGACAGAATGTGTACCAGATTCAGGGCAGTCTCCCCAGCATGGGAGCTGCTGTTGGATCACAGTGAGGACAGGGAGAAGGCACAGAAGGTTTGTTTTCAGATGTTTTATGGATTAAGTCTGATGGTAGGTGAAATGTGTTATATGGCTTACATCTTTCTGAATATGTGAAATATTTATGATAAACCGAAACGAGCACCAGGACGGATAACCACCTGGTGTTACTGGTTGGCACATGTGGCAGGTGCCTGTTGCTCCTAGTCCGTGCGGCCTCCCCTTGACTGAGGTGCCCTGAGCCTCTGCCTGGGATTAGTCGTCAGCTCCAAGTGTTCGTGTCCGTTTACACATGTATACCCACATTTATGTGCATTATGCAAATTCATTTTCTCTTATGATACGTAATTGCAAAACAGAGTACAGGACTTCTCTTTGAAATATAAAATAACTGTTTCCCCATAAATATACTAAAAGCTATTGAGTTGTACACTTTTAGGGGTGCATTTTATGGTACATAAATTATATCACAATAAAACTATTGTTAAAAAATAAAATTATTGGGACCAGCAGTTAGCGTAATGGCTAAATTTAAACTCACGCCGGGCACGTGTGCGTGCGTGCCCAAGATCCCGAGAGGAGAATTTCCGCTTTCTATCTCTCTGTCTCTCTCTGTCTGTCTGGCGAATATCTCCAAAAAAAAAAAAAAAGAAAAAAGAAATTAAAAAAAAAATTATTTCAAATAAAAACACTTTCAAAAAGTAAATATTTTTTCCTGATTATAAAATTAGTAAACACGCACACAAACAGGATACTAGAAACCACACTAAAGTGGAAAGAAAGAAAAATCTTTTTTTTTTTTTGTTTTCCTTCTTCCTTTCTTCCATGAATGAGAAAGACAGGGTGAGAGACTGCGCCCCCAACATGGTCTTCATGCCACGATCCGCCCTGGCTCCAGCAGCCCTGGCTCCAGCCAGCCCCAGCTCGTGGGCTCCAGCAGCCCTGGCTCCAGCCAGCCCCAGCTCATGGGCACACACATGCCCATCACGCTCAGGCTGGTTTCTGGATACAAACCCGAGCATGTGGATGAGCCGCACAGAGCATGGCATCTACCGCTGTGCCACTGTCCACGCCCATCCGTCTACAGAAGGACGTGTGTGTGAGGAGGAACATGACTATTATGAAAAAGCTATGGATGGATTTCCAAAATTCTTTGCACCCCTTGTACTTTAATTCTATTTTCCATGAACTTTTGCTTTTTAAAATTTGCTGTAAGGGCATGTGTGCTCGTTGGAGAGAGACAGAGGGAGAAAAAGAGAGAGGAAAAGTGAGAAAGCAGCCCCTTGGCCCCAGGGCATGGTCACTCTGCAGTCCCTCCCCTTCTGTTCTTGCAGGAGTTTGGGCACCCACACATTCGTGCCCAGCATGATTTTCAAGCCACTGGGTCTAGGACTCAAACCATAGTCAGTCATGTAGGATCCCTGTTTTAACATCCACATCACCAGCTGGCCCTCCATGAACTTTTCTAAGTCCCCTTATATATGTGTGTATTATAAATACATATACAGGCTGTATATCCCTTTTCTGAAATGCTTGGGACCAGAGGTGTTTCAAATTTTGAATATTTTCAGATGTTGGAATAGTCGTGTATACATGGCAACATTGCTTGGGAATGGGACCGAAGTCTCAACACAAAACTCAGTTACGCTTTATTCATACCTTATCACATAGTCTGAAGTAACTTTATCGGATGTTGCTGTGTTTTGACCATGACTCATTTCAAGGGTAAGATGTGAAATTGTTCCACTTGTGACGTTATGTGGGCACTCCAAGTTTCGAGCTTTGAAGCATTTCGTAGTTCAGATTTTCAAATTGAGGATGTTCCACCTGTATACCTATAATAGCACCACCCTAGGGACTGTCAACATTTGGTGACATTTTCTTCCATTATTTTTCTATTCCCATGTACAGATTATCTTTATATTGATAAGATCATTTCTGCTTCCTTTCTTCATTTAGCATTATAATATAACCATGTAAAATGCTATCATGAATCATTCGTAAACATTTTAGTGGCTTACAATGAACCACTATATAAAGGTATTATAAATCAATCATTTCCTGCTGTTAAACACTTTTCACTATGAGAAATAACACTGCAGTGAACATCTTAAAGCATAGTCCACATCGTCACAGCTGGATGTATTTCCTTCAATGTGCGCCACATATATCAGAGATTCTGAATGCTTTTAAGACATTATGAGGCAGGACCTCTGTTAGCCTAGAAGGTATCTTTGTGCAAGTGACAAACCCCTGGGTGGACACAGCCTGAGTAGTCTAAGGCTGAGGACGGATCATGGGTTGTGTTACACCTGCTCACACTCCGGGTGTCTCGGTACAGTTCACAGTGCTCTGTTTGGAAGTACTTGTTTGTATTTCTCTAGGGGTTCACAGGGGTCACCTGTATCATAGAACCAAAGAGGGTATTTGTTTCCATAAAAAGCTTTACTTCATTAAGTGAAAAGTAGCCTGTCGATATTTTAATTTACTCTTTTTGTTTATGAGGATGACTATTTCTGTGTTTCTTAGGCATTTGTAGTTCTCTTTTTTTCTTTCTTTTTTGAAAGATCTTTGCCTTACGGTGTATGTGCTTCACACATCCTGAGAGACAGACACGGTAAGAGGGAAAATGAGAAATTGTCCCCGGGGGGATGGCCACGCTGCTGTCCCTTCTCCTCCATTCTGCTCCCAGGATCTTGGGCACATGTACCCGGTATGATTTTTAAGCCACTAGGTCCTGCATTCAAACTGCAGCCAGCCATGTGGGAGTCCAGCAACGTAACTACGACCCCATCTGATGGTCTCTGTATATCTCTTATGAATTATTTGTTCCTATTTATTTTTTATGCTCTTAGTGTTTGTTGTAAAATATTTTGTACACTAGTTTGATGTGTTGTTAATGTTCTTCCTAGTTTCTGTTTACATTATTTTCTGAAAAACACCAAGTTTTATTTTTATTTTATGCAATCAGTCTGTTTACCTTATGAGCCATCCCCTCAGGACCAGCAGTTAGCATAATGGCTGTGTCGCTGAACTCCCATGTAGTTGACTGTGGTTTGAGTCCCGGACCTGGTGGCTTAAACTCAATGCCTGGCGTGTGTGTGTGCGTGCTCAAGATCCCGAGAGGAGAATGGAGGAGAGGGGATTGCTGTGTGGCCATCCCCCCTGGGGGGTGATTTCTCGCTTTCTGTCTCTCTGTCTCTCTGTCTTTCTGGCAAGTGCACACGCCCTATAGCAAAAACCTGTCAAAAAAAAAAAAAAAGAAGAAGAAAGAAAGAAAGAAAGAAAAAAAGATGAGCCATCCCCTCAATTTTCGGGTTACAGATTTCTTCCTCATTCCTCTGTCTTGAAATACACACTTTTCTTCTTGCTTATTATTATTTAATTTTTACATTGCATTCTTAAATTTATATCTAACTTGAATATATTTTGATGGATAATGTAAGGTGAGAATGTTTTTTCTCTTTTCAAATAGATAGTTTCCCAGACACCACTTACTGCATAATCTGTCCGAACTGATTTGTGGTGGATTCTTTGCCTTCTATTTAATTCTCATGTTTACTTTGATGAATATATTTCACTAAATTTTAAAACAATAAATGGGACCAGCAGTTGGCATAATGGTTATCTCACTGGATTCCCACATGGTCGACAGTGGTTCAAGTCCTGGACCCAGTGGCTTCAAACTCATGCCAGGCATGTGTGCATGTGTGCCCAAAATCTCAATAAGAGAATGGACAAGAAGGGATTGTGGCATGTCTGTTTCCCAGGGGTGATTCCTCACTTTGTGTCTCTCTGTTTCCCCAGCAAGCACATGTGTCCTCTTGCAAAAAAAAAAAAAAAAAAAAAAAAAAAAAAATTAAAAAAAAGATCTCTCTTAAAAATATATTAATAAAGATCCTAATCTTATTGTGCTTAAAGCATTATTCATTATACATTTTTGTTTCATTAACATTTATTTAAATTGAATTATTTTTCATGTGCTTTTTTATTATTATTAATTTATTATCTTATCTTATGCCAGAGTGTACTTGTTTGTGCAGGAGAGAGAGAGAGAAATCACCCTGATCCTGGGCGTACACCCACTCACCCCTGAGGTGTTGGGGCCTGAAATCCTACAGCAGTCAACATGAGGGATCTGGGTTAGCGTGTGTAGTGTGTAACTGC
This sequence comes from Tupaia tana, assembly GCA_026018925.1. Lineage (NCBI taxonomy): Eukaryota > Metazoa > Chordata > Mammalia > Scandentia > Tupaiidae > Tupaia > Tupaia tana. The sequence continues at coordinate 10,577,341 of JAKSZU010000013.1, read as the reverse complement.
TACACTGCGGGACTGGCCTTTGACTAGTTTCATTCCAACGTAGCTCCTCTTTATACCTTAAAGGGAACTGGGTGCTTGGACAAGGTGATACTACAGGTTTCCTTTGGAAACCACTTACAAATGACTGAGATTCTAGACATTGTTTGTAACAGGCACTCGTGTTTACTTTTAAGAAGCTAACTAATTCTGTTAATGCTTTCTAGGGTTTGTTATCTCATATACTCTCAGCATTTAGATTCAATATAAAAGAAGTTGGCCTTTTTACTGAATGTCTTGGGTATGCACCTATAGATTACCATCCTGGTTTGCTTAAAAATGTGAGTATTTTTAATTTATTAGTGTTTAAATTTCCATTGCTAAATGTTCTGTCAGCAAAAAAGGTAGATGGAAATATTTCACTTCTCTAGGAGTGATGTTTAACTTTTCTTTGTTTATCCCTTCTTACATTGGGTGGACTTACGGCCGTATAAGGAAGAAGTGTGAGGTGGGAGGTTATGAGAAACAAGAAGGAAACCAGGAAGGTTTTATTAAATCCACCAATCACTGCCCCCTCCCCCAGGACATCTCACGTATTCACTCAAAGATTTTTGAGAGAAGAGCTTTCCTTAACCAGTTATAAACACAGTCCTGTACTATTGAATAAATCTTACTTTAAGCCAAAAAAAAAAAATTTAAAGTTGACTAGAAGGGGCAGTTGCTCACCAAGGTGGGGGTGGGTGGGTGAGAAAGCACCACGCAGGGGGATGGCCATGCCGCAGTCCCTTTTTCGCCATTTCTCCTTTTGGGACTTGGGGCACCCCCACACATGTGCCTAGTGTGTTTTTCAGGCTGCCGGGTCCAGGACTTGAAGCACACAGTGAGCCATATGGGCTCCACCTGCCTTAACCACCATGCCATGCTTTGGCCCAATCTTATATTTAAAATAACATACTTGGAATTTTATGTTAATGCAAAGAAAAAATTTCAGAAAATAACTCAGTAAATAGTATTACAAATTTACATTTTAATCTTAGACCTGTTTTCTTTTGCCTTAAATTTTAGGCAAATTTTAAAAATTGTCATTTATGATTTTGACAGAACTCTTCTAAAACATGTTATGAAAATTTTTTATGTTTGTTGACCATCCTGGCCCTTTGAAAGCTGCATACATGAAAAGTGTTGTATAAAATGAAGACCTAAATTAAGAAAAATGGGATAAACTACTTCCAACATGTTTTTGTTCACTTTTTAGTGGATTTGGTTTTAATTCTTTAGAAATTAATGATCTGCCCATTGTTCATTGCCTAAATCAGAATACGGCATAACGAACATAAAATATGAAATCCCATTTATTCGTAAATGTGGCTCCCACTGCTTTTCTTCCACTCTGACAAAGTAAAACACACTGAGAGGATGGGGGGAGGGACCTCAGCGGAAATATCACTCACAGCAAGAAAAATAGAACTGATGTAATCCTGTTTGCATTGTGAGCTAACCTGCAACTGATTGTGTTTTACAGATGGTTTTATCATTAGTGTCTGAACTCAGAGAGAATCATCTTAATGGATTTAACACTCAGAGGCGGTAGGTGTTAAACTAAACATCCCTCTTCTCAAGTTTCAAAATGTATCAGTTTGGTTATGAGAGGAAAACTGTATAATTCATAGGAAACGCATGTCCATAGTTATGATTGCATTCTGTGTGAGAGATTATTTTAGAAGAATGCATGGAAAATCAGTGAGTTTTTTTGAACTTTCTTTTTTGAATTATTCTTTTCTCAATTCTCTCAATTTTTTTTTCTCTCTCTCAGGGCAGTAAGCAAACCATGTGACAATTTTCACGTACCCATTAGGTACAAAGCCCTCCATGTACAGCAGGGAACACAAAGGAGCGAGCAGCCATTGCATCTACCCTGGGGTGTCTCACTCTGTGAGAGAGGGACATGCACGGTGCGAGTGTGTGCTCTTGTGCTAGCCTGCCCCTGCTCTGCCCCTCACTCTATGTGTGTGCACATGCGCATGTGTATCTTTGCATACACACAATCAGGATATTTACAATGCGACCGATATTTGACATGCACGTAAGACTTATTTTAAGAAACATAATATTCCAAAATCTAGACTAAACAAATCAAATAGATTCAGACAAATTAAAAGGCAATTAATCACATGACAAATGTTTCTTCACCCTGTGAGAGAATTCAGAGTTGTTTTCGTTTGTGAGCATTTCGTTTTTTAACAAATCATTAACTAAGAGAATCTGGGGACTGAGAGACTTTAATATGTTTCGTGAAGTTATTGCCAATTAAAGCTCTATCAGAAATAGTCTTTACTCTCAGCCTTTAGGAATCCTTTTCATCTAACCTTTAATATAAACTATAAAATTCTTAGAAGAAAACACTGGGGATAACTTTCTTGACACTGGATTTGCCAATGATGTTTTAAACATGACATTAACAGCACAAGCAACTAAGAAAAAGTAGATAGGTTGGACTTGCTTAAAATGAAGAACTTTTATGAATGTCAAAGCAAAAAGACAACCTGCTGAGTAAGTAAAAACAATTGCAAATAATATCTCTGTACAGGACTAATATCTAGAATGTATAATGAACTCAACAACAAAACAAATAATTCAGGGCCAGGCCCATGGCCTAATGGTTAAGGGAGCCAGATCCCAGATCCCACATGGCCTACTGAGGTTCAGATCCTGGCCCTGGGGAGCCTGTGTGCTTAAAATCCTAGAAGGACGGAGAAATGAGAGAAGGATTGTGGCATGCCTGTGTCCCGTTAGGGGGAAGCTTTCCCTCTCTCTCTCTTCCTCTTTTTGATTCTTTCAGGTGAGCACACATGCCCTCTAGCAGTTAAAACACACACACACACACACACACACACACAATTCAAAGATGGTAATAGGACTTGAGTAGAAATTTCTGCAAAGAAGATACACAGCTGACCAATAAACACATGAAAAGATGCTCAGCTCTATCAGTCAAGAGGGAAATGCAAATAAAAACCACTTCGCACTCAGTAAGATAGCTATTTTAGTCTTGTTTTGTTTTGTTTTTGCTATAGCTGAATACCACAGACTAGATAATTTATAAAGAATAAGGGTCCATTAAGGGAGCCAGATCCCACATGGCCCATGGTGTGGTTTGAACTCTGGCTTCAGCAACTTGAAAAACACACAAAGCATGAACATGTGCATGCCCCAAATCCTGACAGGATGAAGAAATGGAGGAAGAAGGATTGTGGGGCATGACCACAGTTTTCAGTGAGTATGTGAACCCTCTGACAAACTTAAAAAAAAAAAAAGGAATAAAGGTTTGTTCAGTACAGTTCTGGAGGTCCAAGGCCAAGGGGTTTCATGTGGTCCAGGTCTCTTGCTGGTGGAGACTGCAGAGTGCCACAGTAGCACAGGGTCTCACATAATGAGAAAGGAAGAGCATGTATCAACTCTGATCTCTCTCCTTGTAAAGCCTCCTGTATTTAGGCATGGGCCCACCATGATGACCTTATCTGAAGCATATTACCTCCCAAATGTCCTACTTCTTAATACCATAGTTAGATCGAAAGTTAAATGTGGTGGGGGGGGGGGGGGGGACAGGCAGCAGGTGGCATGGAGGTCAAGGTGACTGGATCCCATACTGACTGTGTGGTTTGAGTTCCAGGCCTGACAGCTTAAAGACACACCAGGTACATGTGCGTGCATGCCCAAAATCCCAAGAGGAGAATAGAGATGGGATTGAGGCATGACCATCCCCCTGGGGGTGATTTCTCACTTTCCCTCTCTCTTTTTCTCTCTGTCTCTCTCCAGCAAGTGCATGCACCCTATAACAAACTAAAATACATAAACAAACATTATTACAACCCAAAAATCCTACTCTTAGAGATGTGTCCAAAACAATTGAAAGCAGAGACTCAAACAGGTATCTATATACCAGTGTTCACAATAGCCAAGATGTGGAAGCAGCCCTAGTGTCCGGGAGCAGATGATTGGATAACAAAGTGTGCCGTATATATGAATATTTTTAATTGTAAAAAGGAATAAAATGTTGATATATATATATATATATGAGAAAGTAGATGGACCTTGGAAATATCATGCCTAGTGATATAAACTTGATACAGAAAGACTAATATTGTATAATTTCACTTAGTTGAAGTATCTACAATGAGAAAATTCGTAGAGGGACCAGCAGATGGTATAGTGGGTACATCACTGGACTTGTACATGGCCGACTGAGACTTGAATCCCAGATACAGGGGCTTGAAATTCACACTGGGCGTGTGTGCATGTGTGCCCAAAATCCTGAGACGAGAATGGAGGAGAAGGGATTGCAGTGTGGCAATCACCATGGGGGTGATTTCTCACTTTCTGTTTCTCTGTCTCTCCAGTAATTGCACACACCCTATGGTAAAAATCTCTACCCACAAAAAGAAAAAAATTCTTAGAGACAAAAAGCAGAGTAGAAGTTACTGGGGATTGGAGGGAGGACTAGAGGGAGTTATTATTTAATAGATACAAGGTTTATGATGAGAATGATGAAAACCTTTGAGTATAGGGTATAAATAATAGTGATACGTAAATAGTACATAAATATATTTTATGTTACTGAATGATTATCACTTGCAAATGATTACTTGATAACAATTTGTATTTTACTGTAATAAAAAATCAAACAAAAAATGTGGTATCAGTGCAAACTCAAATGACTAAAATATAAAACATTTATGGAGAAAATATGGAACAATTGGTTCTCTTCATTCACTGATTGTGAGAGTGTGAGATAGTGCAAGCACTTTGGTCAACAGTGTGGCAATTGATATATAGTAGACATATATTTACCATGCAACCTACCAGTTCTTTTCCTAAGTATTTACTCACAACACATGAGAACATAAGTATTCGGTAGGAATGTTCATGTTCATAGCTGCTTTATTTGTAAAGTTCAAAACTATAAACAAGCCTAGGGACCGTCAGCGAGTGAATGGATAAAGAGATTGTTAAAAATCTGTTACCACCATTTAAGAATGAAAAGATAAGTCATAGACTTACTTCTCAATGAGAAAATATTTTCAAATCCTACATCCAATATAGGACTCATATGCAGAGTGCATAAAGAACTTGGTAACAGCCCAGCTACTGTGGTGCACGTGGGAAGGCGCCACCGTGCGGCGGCTGAGCTACATGGGCTGCCTGGGTTTAGTTCTTGGCCAACCTAAGCAGGCCAGGTGTGGTGGTATGTGCTTGTGGTCCTGCTAACTGGGAGTTTGGGGTAGAGAGATGGCACTGTGGCAAGACCCTGTCAAAAGAGTACCTCTTTCTGTTTCTCCCTCCTGCACTCTGGCTCACATGCAGTCTTTCTTTCTCTCACTCTACTTTTTCTCTCAAATTTTCTAACACTCAGTAACAGAAAGGTAGATAGCCCAGTTTAAAGATGAGTAAAGCATTAGAATACCGACCGGCCCTAGTTCAGTAGTTAGGCCCTGTGTGTGGGGAGACGGAGCCCATCAAGTCCCAGTCCCAACAGCTTGAACACACACTGGTTGTGTACACGTGTGTCCCAAATCCTGATAGGATTGGAAATGGAGGTAAAGGCTAGTGGTGTGACCATGCCCCAGTGAGGAGGATTTTCTCCCTCTCCCTCTCTCTCTGGTGAGTGCATGCACCCTCTGGCAGTTGAGGAAAAAACAGATTGGAATACAAATTTCACCAAAAAATATATACAAATGGTTAATAAGTACATACTTGTATGAATGTTCACAGCTAGGTTATAAATGGAAGCAAGCAACCCTAATGCACACAAATTTATGAATGGATAAACAGAATATGGTATGTTCATGCAGTATAATCCTTTTTTTGTTTTTGATTTTATTTCATTTTTTGCTATAGGGCACTTGCGCTCACCAGAGAGAAACAGAGAGAGAAAGTGAGAAATTGCCCCCAAGGTGGATGGCCACACTGCAATCCATTCACTTCTTGGGCACGCATGCACACACACACACCTGGTGTGGTCTTCAAGGCACCGGGTCTGGGACTTAATGACAGAGTAGCCATGTGGGATCCAGTGCCCTAACCACACCACCTGCTGGCCCAATACTGTTCTTTTATTAAAAAATTGTTCATTTAATTTTTATTTATTTATTATTTTATTTGACCAGAGAGAGAAAGCGAGAGAGTAAGTGAGATAGCAAGCTACCAGGTCCAAGACTCAAACCACAGTCGGCCATGTGAGAGTCAAGCAACCCAACCACAAGGCCACCTGCCAGCCCCAGAACTGTTCTTTAATAAAAAGAAACTGATCCATGCTGCAACACAGATGAACCTCAGAAGCATTATTCTCGACTAATGTAGCCTCTCACAAAAGGCCATATATGTATGATTCCACTTACATGAAGTGTTCAAAACTGACCAATTTGTAGAGACATAGAAAGGTTAGTGGTTGCCTAGGGCTGGGGGAGATGAAAGGACTTCCTACAGATGAGTACAAAGGATCTTCCCGAGGTGGTGGAAATGACCTAGACTAGATGATGGTAATGGTTTTCCAACTAGTAAATTTCCTAAAACTCAACGGATTATACATTTAAAATAGGTGAAGTTTACATTATTATGACAATGACATATACTTAAAAAAGAAAGATGTCTATAGGATGTGGAAAATGTTTAGACTCTTTAATTTACAGGTAAGGTAAAGATTTTCATTTAGTTGTGAGATAAATGTTAAATAATGAATCTTTAAATAATATAATTAAAAATGTTCTATAGGAAACTTAAAAATCACGCTGTACACCAAAATGTGCCATAACATGGGCAAGATTTTAAAAAACCAGCTGAAAATAAGCTAAACCAGTTAGTAGTAATAACGAACTATTGACACACGAAAACGATCTGCCACACAGGTGTAAGATCTGCACAGAGGTGTAAGATATTTGTAGTGCATCACACTGACAAAGAATTAGTATGGAAGATATGGAAATGACTCTCGCAGATCAGTTGTGAAGAGGCAAACATTCCAGTATGGAAATTGGCAAGGAGTTATAAGTAGATTGTTACCAGAAGAGGAGAATTGAACGAATAATAAATATTAAAGAAATTCTTCAGAAGTGGCATCAGCAGGATGGCAGGATAGGAAGCCCAAGACCTCCATCCCTCTTAGAGACTTTGACTTAACAAGAACATGTGGCCCAAAAAACCTTCATAAGAACTCCAGAAACCAATTATGAAGTCACAGTATCTCAGGCAAGCTAAAAATCAAGACTAGCCACATTGAAGTTGGTAAGAAAAACCTGTTTCAACTTACAGGGGATTGTATGAAGAACTGGTTTCTGTTCTGCCTGACTTGGAGCGCTGATGGTGACCAAAAGAAAGCAACGTGGTGTGTTGCAGCACCAGAGGAGCGACAGTGTTGCAGATGAAGACTAGCACAGCTCATGGCTTCCCCTTTGGAGAAGAGTATGTGATGCATGCAGCACTCCCGCCTTTCAGGTTTTGGTTTTGCCTGATTCACAGTGCAGGCAAGGAAGGAGCATACTTTAGATGCCTGGGGACCTCAAGGAACAAAAGAAAGCTCAGTAGCTTGACCCAACCACAGTAGCACAGCAAGTTGGGGTGCTGCAGCCCCATACCATAATTCATATGAGAAGGTTTTGGGTTCACGTTCTGGATCTGCCTGAAAACATGCCGGGTATGACTGCAAATACATCCACAGTCTTGGCTGGCTACAGGGCTTGGGGGAGAATTGTAGCATTAAAACCCTGCCAAAGATATCTGTCTCCTTTTACTCCAGCCCCAAAGGAAAGTAAATAGTAAATAAACTAAACAAAACAAACAGAAATTTTACGATTTATTGCATTTATTGCACCAGTACTGGTAACATGCAGTACCACAACTTAACACCAGAGGGAGTAAGAGATTACAAACTTTCAAAAAAGAAACGCAGAGCTCTTTAATTGGGGTGTTTTCTTTTTTTCTATTTTTTTTTTTTTTTCCTTTTTAAATTTGCCATGGTAAATGTGCTCATTGGAGAGAAAAAGAGAAAGAGGGAGAGGGAAAATGAGAAAGCATTCCCTATGAGGGATGGCCACACCACAATCCATTTCTCTCTCCTTTTGGGATTTTAGGCATACATGCACAAATACCCAACATAGTTTTGAAGCTACCAGATCCAGAACTTGAATCATCATGCAGTTGGCCATGTGTGATCTAGCCACCTAAACCACCACACCACCAGCTGGAGCTCAGGAAAGCTACATCCTCAGAAAAAGGTTGAGAGATCATCATTTTCTCTAGCTGGTCTGATTGTTGAAGGTCTTCTCGTAAATAAATCTGGTCCATAAAGACTGGTAGAAGTGGCTGTTGTTTTAGATGCATAAAACACAAAAATAAAGCATATAAAGATACAGGGAAATGGCCAAATCAAAGGATCAAAATAAATTTCTAGAAACCTACCTTAAAGAAATAGAGATTAGGGCCAGCAGGCATTGTGGTGGTTAAGGCGCTGGACTCTCATGTTGCTAACTGCAGTTAGCGTCCTGGACCTTGTAGTTTGATACTTATGCCAGGTGTGTGTGTGTGTGTGTGTGTGTGTGTCCATGCCCAAGACCCTAAGAGAATGGAGAAGGGATTGAGGCATGGCCATCCTCTCTAGGGAGTGATTTCTTGCTTTCTTTCTCCCCAGTGAATGCATATACCCTATAGTAAAAAGTTCTCTCAACAAAAAGAAAAGAAATAAAGATCTACAAGACACCTGACAAAGAGTCCAAAAATATCTATCTTTAAGATTAATACACTGGGGACCAGCAGTTGGCATAATGGCTATGTCACTGGACTCCCATGTTGCCGACTGTGGTTCAAGTCCTGGACCCAGGGCTTAAACTTACGCCGAGCGTGTGTGCGTGTGTGTCCAAGATCCTGAGAGGAGAATGGAGGAGAAGGGATTGCAGTGTGGCCATCCCCCTGGGGGATGATTTCTTGCTTTCTGTCTCTCTGTCTCTCTCTGTCTTTCTGGCAAGTGCATGCACCCTATAGCAAAAACCTCTCCAAAAAAGAAAAAAAAAAGAGAGAGAGAGAAAAAAAAAAAGATTAATACACTGCAAGGGACCACAGATAAACAACTAAATGATACCAGGAAAATAGTGCATGAACAAAATGAGAATATCGACAAAGAGAAACTATTAATAAGAACCATACAAGTTGCAGGGTTGAAGAATATAATAACTAAACTGAAAATTCACTAGAGAAGTTCAACAGCAGCTTGATCAAGAGAAAAGAATTAGAAAACTCATAAACAGGTCACTTGAAATTACTAAGTCAGAGAAACAAACAAAAGAATTAAGAAAGGTGATAAAAGCCTAAGGAACTAATAGGACAACATCAAGTAGAAAATTATACACATTATGGAGTCCCAGAATAAGAGAAAAGACAGAGAACTTATTTGAAGAAAAATTGTAAAAACTTCCCATCTGAAGAGAGACTTGGACATCCAAATTCCGGAAGTTCAAAGGATTCCAGCTAGGATGAGCCCAAAGAGGCCTATGTTATAATCCAATTGCCAGAAGCTGAAGTCCGAGAATCTTGAAGAAAGCAAGAAAAAAACAACTCATTATGTACCCATAAGATTATCAATGGATTTATCAGCAGGAATGTTACAGGTCTTAAGGGAGTGGGATGGTACATTCAAAGTGCTATGATAAAATAAAAACATCTGTAACTAAGAATACTGTACCTGACAAAAGTATCACAACAGCATATGAAAATTTAAAGCTCTCTGATACAGGTAAATATATAGACAGTTACAGAATCCTATAGTACTTGAATGGCATTGCATGCATAAACCACTTCTAATTCTGGAATAGAACATAAAAGATAAAAGCATAAAAATAACTGTAAAATTATGTTAGTGGATACAAAATATAAAATCAAGTAATTTGTGACACTGATAACTTAACGTGGGGGAAAGACGTAAGTATGTGTAGTTTCTGCATGCAATTGAAGTTCATTTGTTATCAGTTTAAGATAGATTAAACAATTAGCAAAGTGGCAACATAAAGTCCTTCTCTATCAGTAATTACATTAACATGAATTTAACTTCCCACTAAAAGACATAGAATGCCTGGATGGATAAGAAAGTGAGATTCAACCGTATACTGTCTGTCACAGATTCACTCTAGATATAAGGACCCATATAGTCTAAAAGCAAAAAGATGGAAAAAGCATGTAACATGCAAATAGTAATCAGAAATGAGCAGCAGTAGCCATATGTACATAAGACAGTTGTCACAAGAGACAGACACATTATATGAAGAAAAATGGGTCAATTTTCCAGGAAAATATAACACATCAATATACATGTACTTAGCAGCAGAGTACTCGAATATATGTAGCAAACATTAAGGGAATTGAAGGGAGAAAAAAAAAACAGTAAGACAATAATAGCAGAAAATTGTAACGCCCCATTTTCAACTAATACATTAGTTATCCAGACTGAAGATAATAAGAAAACAGAACTTGAGCAATCCTGTAAACTAAGTTGATCTAATAGACATTTACAGAACACTCCACTGAATAGCAGCAGAATACACATCTCAGACACCTGGAACATTCTCCAGGATAGATTATATTAGGACACAGAACAAGTCTTACCAGATTAAAGAAGACTGAAATCATATCAAATATCTTTTCCAACCACAACCCTTCCCTTCCCTTTCTCCAGTGGGCACATGCATCCTGACAAATGAAGAAAAAGTAGGCAAAGGGAGGCAGTGGGACAGTGGTTCATGTAATCGTATCCTTCATGGCTGACTGCATGGTTCAAGTTTCAGACCCAGCAGCTTGGGAAATGTGCTGAACATGTGTATTTGTGTACCCAAAATCCATAAAGGAGGGGCCAGCAGGTAGCATAGCAGTTATTTCACTGGACTCCCACATGACTGACCACAACTTGGGTCCCAGATCCAGTGGCTTGGCTTGAGACTAATGCCGGATACATGTGTGCGTGTGCCCAAGATCCAAGGAGGAGAAGGGATTGCAGTGTGGCCATCCCCGCTGGGGGTGATTTCTCACTTTCCCTCTCACTGTCTCTGTATCTCTCTCTCTTTCTCCAGTAAGCGCACGTACTCTAAGGCAAAAAAACTTTAAAACCTTATTTTTTAAATCCATAAAAGAGGAGGGATTAGAGGAGAAAGTTTTGTGGCCTGGCCATTTTCTTTGGTGGGGCAGAGGATGCTTTCTCATTTTCTCTCTCTCTCTCTCTTTCTATCTCTGTCTTTCGCCAGCAAACACACCTGTCCTTTAGCAAATGACAAAGATAATAAACAGGGACCAGCAGATGTCATAATGGTTACATCGCGGAAAGAAGAGGGAAAGAAAGTGGGGGGAAGGAAGGAAAGCACAACTGGTGAGAATGTAGGGAAATAGGAACCCTTTTACTGTTAGCACGACTGTAAAACAGGACAGCTACTATGGGAAACAGTATAGATTTCTAATTAAAAAATTAAAAACTGAGTGGCGGGACCAGCAGTTGGCGTAATGGCTATATCGCTGGACTCCCAAGTAGTCGACCATGGTTCGTGTCCCGGACCCGGTGGCTTAAAACTCCCACTGGGCGCGTGTGCGTGCGTGCCCAAAATCCCGAGAGGAGAACGGAGGAGAAGGGATTGCGGCGTGGCCATCCCCCCGGGGGGTGATTTCTCACTTTCTGTCTCTCTGTCTCTCTCTGTCTGGCGAGCGCATGCACCCTATAGCGAAAACCTCTCCAACAACAACAACAAAAAAAAACCTGAGTGGCTCTGTGATCTGGCAGTTCCATTTCTGTGCATATATCCAAAAGAATTTTAAAACAAGAACTCTGAGAGTTACATGCACATCAGTGTTCATTGTAGCATTATTCACAATACCAAGAGGTGGAAGCAACCTCTATGTGCATCAGTGGATGCATGGATAAAGAAAAATGATATATCTCACAATCGAATATTTTTCAGTCCTAGAAAAGGGATGAAATCCTGTCATCTGCTGTATTAAGGGTATTAGGTGCAGTGAAATAAACCAGTCATATAAAGGCAAATACTACATGTGCGATAGCTGAAGTAGTCAAACTCTTAGAAACAACATCGGGTGAAGGTTGCCGGGGCCGAGTGGAAAAGAAAAAGAGAAGTTTTTGTTAAATAAATAAATAAATAAATAGGCACAACCATTTTGGAGAACAATTTGGCCTTCCTGGAAGTTGGGGTTTCCCACTGGCCTCTCCATGAGTGCCCTGTTTACAGTACTCTGCTTCCACTGATAGTGAGGAAGATCGGTATGTGGAGGCGTTTTGGTGTTGACAGTGAGCTGTGTTCTGGGCATTAGAGTTCTAATGTCCTAGGCTTGATAGCCATTTGGTGCTTGCTTCTCCTCCAAACCTCTTCCCTCCTTCCTGTTGGAGATAGGACATCTCTGTTTTCCCTTGCTTGGGGGCAGTGGGTAAGATGGAAGAGCGTCTGAAGGCCTGGCCAGCTGGCTGCTATTACTGCAGTAGCCCACACATTGTCCTGTCGGCCAAGTACCCTCCCGCTCTTCCAGCCCACCCCAGTGGTAGCGCTTACCTGTCAAAATAGTCTTCTCTTGTAAGCTTTTGGGGCTGTGCTGATTTCCTTCAAAAAGATTCCACCCATCTAGCATTTCAACTTTTCTCATAATTTGTGGGTTTCATTTCAATTTTTCTCACAGTTGGTGGGTCACCAAAAGCTCTGATCATTTTATAGTACTGTGTATTTTATTTTTTTAATTCTCCCATCGTTTCTTCGAGTTAAAGTCAATACTAGGACATTCATGGCTTAGTATAGACTTGATTCAGTCTCTTACGTTACCTTTTCATATTATCTCCTGACTAGATTCTGTGGGTTGCCGTTCTTCGTAAGTTCTGCGTTTTAGTGCTCAATATCTGTCCAAGGCCTTCATGCTTCTCAAAATTCACCACATCAGCCTCCCTGGGGTTGAGACTGAGGAATCTGCTTTTTAAAACATCTTTCTGGATGATTTTCTTCCTCCCTTCCTTCCTCCCTTCCTTTCTTTTTAAGAGAGATTTTGCTCTAGGGTATGTGTGCTTGCCAGAGACAGACAGAGAGACAGAAAGCGAGAAATCACCCCCTCCCCCGGGTGTATGGCTGTGCCACAGTCCCATCTCTCACATTCTCCTCTCAGGATCTTGGGCATGCATGCACATGCACCTGGCATTAGTTTTTTTAAGCCTCCAGGTCTGGGACTCAAACCACATTCAGCTACATAGGAGTCCAGCGACGTAACCATTACACCATCTGCTGGTCCCTATTATTTTTTTCTTTTTAAGTTTGCCATAGGGTGGACCCAGCAGGTGGCATGATGGGTAAGGTGCTTAACTACCACGATTGACAGCAGTTCAAATATCGGACCTGGCAGCTTACTTTCTCCCTCTCTCTCTCTGTCTCTCTCTGGTCAAATTAAAATAGTAATAGTAAATAAATAAATAAAGTTGAATAAATAATTATTTTTAAGAAATGAAGAGAAACAAATTAAAAAAAAAAAAAAAAACTTGCTATAGGGCACATGTGCTCACCAGAGAGAGAGAGAGAGAGAAAGCAAGCCATTAGATCTGGGACTCGAACTGCAGTTGGCCATTTAGGGGTCCAGTTCCTTAACCACCATGCCATCTGCTGGCCCCTGGATGATTCTTATGTAAAGTTTGAGAAATGCTTCTCTATAGTGGCTCTTTATTAGCAGTTTCCAGAAGTAGATGTCAATCTCTAGAAGCAATGTGACTTCTTTAAGATGCCAGAATTGTATTTCAGGGTTTTATTTTTGTTGATGAATTTCTGTAACGTGTTAGTTGTTTTGTTGTATTACTTCCCTTGATAATCAATGGTAAAAACTCATAGAGATAACTTATTGTGGAATTATGGATGGTAATCTGTTCTCATGTTTGAACAGTTTGTCTTTTCTCCTCAAATATTCACCTTCTCTAAAATTCGCTTTTTATTCTTTACCAGTTTTCTGAATGGCAGAGGTCTTGTCAACAACACTTGCCTTCCACAGTAAAGATGATCATCTTTTTCTAACTTACTGCCAAAGTGATTTTGGATCTAAAGTTAATTAATGTGGGTTTTTTTAGTCAGTCATCTAAATTATTAACAATAAACACATATTTAGCTTGTGTTGTAAATATGAATGTTTGAAACTGGATGGGATAGAAGGGGAGAGTTGTGTGTGTGTGTGTTTGTGTGTGTGTGTCAGAGAGAGAGAGAGATGGAGGATACTTTTTCATGTGTCTATTGTGCACAGAGCCTAGCAGAATACATTGCATAGAATAAGGGCCTTGTGGGTATTTGTGAAATTAAAAAGCATTCCTGAGAGTTGTGTGTACACATCACTTGACCAGAGTCTGAAATAAAGAAGCAGGCAGGAGGTGATCTTGCCCTCCCGCCTTGACTCCTCAGTCCTCCTTCCTGAAAGACCTGTAAGTGAAACTTTTCTTCGTTATCTGAAAGGAGAATGAGGGGGTCAAAACATCAGTGGTGACTGGGTATCTGGAAGGTGACTGTGGCACTTAGTAAGTCCTGAAGCTCATGCTGCAGATTACATCTCCCAATTAGGCTGAAAAAGGTTTAGGATAAATTTCCTGAAAATGTTTAAACTCACATGTAAACTTAGCTCTTGGGCCTACCATAATGCAGGCAAGGCCAACTGATAACCTTCCAAAGGGCTTCAAGGTGCTCATGGCAGTCGAGGCTACTCTTCTGCACTGCAGCTTATGAGAGTGTGGAGATCGACCTTCAGTGCAGTTATGCCACACTTTCATACTGGACTATCCGAGGCATTAGATCTTGATGATGCTAGAGCAGCTTTCACAAATGATTTATGCAAAGGAATTCAGCTGCAGAAGGCTCGATGGTGAGCATGCACTGCTGGAAGCGTCCTTCGTGCATGGCTGTCCTGTAGCTTCCAAACCATCTACTCTAAACCACAGGACTATGGGATAAACTGACAATACTCAGAAAGTCTAGGATATTGCTCCTTCTAGACAGTTTGTAGCACAGAACAGGATATAATTTAAACATTCTCTCTTCGAATTGTTGATTTTACTCGGTGACAAGTGAAACTCTATTTAAAATGCTATGACAAGACCATTTATCAGGTCTCTAAAATAATGCAAAAGGAGTCTGAGCTGATGTTCCAAATTTTTTTTGTTCCTCTAAAAATCTATCCATCTGAAGTTATGAAATTAATTTCTATATTTTCCATGAGGATTTTTTAGTATTTTGAGATGAACTTTAAACATTCAAATGGGAAAAGAATATATACATGCACTCTAGAATAAAATAAAGCAGAGAAAAACAGCGTAGCATTGTTTATATGGTGTGTTTAAGTTTGGGAGGAGAGTTTTGATTGTTTAAACATTTGAAGTCATACTAGTAAAAGGAAAGGAATGATGAACTCAGTTTCATAAATGGATCAGGGAGTATCCTGGATTTATACATGTACCAGAAAGTAGTTTGCCTACTATCCTGTATTCTGATTTAAGCTTTTTGATTTGTGTACTTTAAAAAAGTACAGATAATGGGGCCAGCAGGTGGTGTGGTGGTTGAAGTGCTGGACTCCCACAAGGCCAACCACAGTTTGAGTCCCAGACCTGGTGGTTTGCGCGCGCGCGCGCTCTCTCTCTCTCTCTCTCTCTCTCTCTCTCTCTCTTTCTCGTGAGCACAGGTACCCAATAGCAAATAATAATGGTAAATAAAATTAAATAATTCTTTTAAAAATGTACAGATAGCTTCAGATATGTAGGAGAAAGTTATACAGTATTGTGATACATATTTTAATTATTATAACTAATGACAACAACAACTGTAATGGCTCTGGCATGTTTGACAGCCTTCTTTTGAATTTTATCCCAATGCCAATCCACTACCTTATTTTATGCAGAATACACTTGATTAATTTATAATTCACCAGAGAACCATGGATCAGAGAGTTCCGAGTCTCACGCAAGTTTTTAGAGGTTTGAGTTATTTTATGGAGGCAAACAGAACTTTCCGTTTGGGGGAATTCAAAATGAGATTTTAAAAACTCAAAAAGAAAGACTTCAAAAGTATGTTAGGTATCAAATTACATTTTAAAGTCAGTCTTCTTGACTCTCCGGAGGCGATTGTAACTCAACACATGGGCAGAAGAAGAGTCCACGGTGGCTTGCTTGGACCCATTGGGGAGCCTTCGCTTCCACAGAGGCGTCAGGACTTGCCATATGAACTTCTCATCTCTTCGGGAGCAGCTTCTTACATCCCCGCTTTGCCCAATTGTACCCCCAGAAATGTGCCTACTCGGAGAGTCCCATGAGAGCAAGGGAGTAGCTTCCTGGTTTCAGCTCCCTTCCTGGGAGCAGTTCCCTGCTGAGGCAAATAACCATCATTTTCACAGGATGCTAGCATTTGGTCTGTCTCCCACGTTTGCTGTGT
Source organism: Tupaia tana (assembly GCA_026018925.1). NCBI lineage: Eukaryota > Metazoa > Chordata > Mammalia > Scandentia > Tupaiidae > Tupaia > Tupaia tana. The sequence goes on along the minus strand of JAKSZU010000013.1, from coordinate 10,560,902 downwards.
CTACCCAAGACCCTGCCTGTCTCCCGGAGTCAGAATTTTCTCTCCCATTAAAAGACCATTCCTGTACCCAGACTTTGGATCTGTTTGCTTGCCGTGTTCTAAAGCTTCATACACCAGCCGATGTTGGTTCCTAGGGGTCAGTGACTTTTCAGGTCATTGCTGTGGACTTCATTGACAAGAGTGATCCTTGCTAGATTCTTTACGGAGAAAACTGTACAAGGATGTGGATACCGGAGAACTACAGCAACCGCACTTCATTAGGGTATCAGGTTGGCAAGCCCAGCCTCATCTCACACCTGGAACAAGAGGAAGAGCTAAGGATGGAGCAGAGTGGGGTTCACCAAGGCTCCTGTACAGATTGGGAGACTCCATCTAAAATGAAGTGGTTGATTCTTTTTTTTTTTTTTTTTTTGGAGAGGTTTTTGCTATAGGGCGCGTGCGCGCGCCAGACAGACAGAGACAGACATAGAGACAGAAAGCGAGAAATCACCCCCCAGGGGGGATGGTCACGCCGCAATCCTTTCTCCTCCATTCTCCTCTTGGGATCTTGGGCACGCACGCACACGCGCCCGGCGTGAGTTTTAAGCCACCGGGTCCAGGACGCGAACCGTGGTCAACTACGTGGGAGTCCAGCAACATAGCCATTACGCTAACTGCTGGTTCAATTCTTATAGAAGATATTTTGGGGAAGGAAACATCCAGTGGTGTGACAATGGACAGAGTTCGTCTTGGAGAGAAGCCCACTGAATATGCACACTTGTTTGCAATCTTCAGCATGAACACTCACCTTACTCAGCCAATAGGACAGCACACCAGCAAGAGTCCTTATCACCACTGAGACTACAGGTGTGGCTTTCAAAAACAAGCCACATCTCAACATGTGGATATGTGTGATGGGAGGAAAATGCAGGAGTGTCACCAGTGCCAGAAAGATTTCAGCACAAGTGCATCACTCACGTGGCACTGGAGCATACACACTGGGAAGAAGACCTATGAGTGCAGTGACTGTGGGAAGGCTTTCAGTGACCCATCAGCCCTCCGGAGTCACTTGAGAACCCACCTCAAAGAGAAACCCTTCTACTGCAGTCAGTGTGGAAACGCATTCCAGACTCTCTGCCGTGAAGAGCTCCATGAGAGTCGACGCTGGCGACAGGCCTTACAAGTGCAATCAGTGTGGGAAAGCCTACAGTCAGAGCTGCCACCTCATTGCACACAAGCGAATGCACACTTAAGGGAAGCCCTACAAATGTCACGACTGTGGGAGAGCTTTCCAGCACCCCTCACAATTCAAAGAGCACATCCGGAATTACACCAGGGAGATACCCTATGAATGCACACAATGTGGGAAAGCCTTCCAGTGGAAGTCAAACTTTAACTTGCATAGGAAGAATCACATGGTGGAGAAAACCTATGAATGTAAAGAATGTGGGAAATCCTTCAGCGACCTCTTATTGTAGAGGAAACACATGAGAATTCATATCATCAAGAAACCCGTCAAATGTCGCCAGTGTGAGAAAACCTTCAGAAACCAGTTCATCCTTAAGATGCACATGAATTCTCACACTGGAGAGAAGCCTTATGGGGGGTGATCTTTGTGGGAAAGCTTTCCATGTGAGTTCAAACCTAACCACACACAGGAAGATACACACTCAAGAGAGACACTATGAATGCGTAACCTGCGAGAAGGTCTTTGGCGATTATCATCACACAGAGGCATATGAACATTTATCTCTTAAAGAAGTGTGTTGAATATAGGCAGTGTGGGAAAGCCTTCAGAAACCAGTCAACCATGAAGACGCACATGAGAAGTCACACAGGAAAAAAACCATATGAGTGTGATCACTGTGGTTTTGTTGAGTGTCCATACCAACTGTAGATTTGTTACTTCTAGGCTTCCTATTACATGAGAGAAAATAAAACTGATTATTGACTTACATTGCAATAAAAAAAAATCAGTTTTCTCTTAGGTATAAATGAACTTGGCCCAAGAGATTGAATTTCTGTGAAGACTGCATGGGCTCCACACATTCAGAAAAGCACCTGGGAAAATTTTATCTTGTTAAATTCCAGAAGTCTTTTTAAAAAGAGAAGAGAGAGAGAGAGGGAGGGAGAGAAGACTCTATGGTAACCACCATCAAACTGAACAAGTTAAAAATGTATCAGTTGTGTCTGTGGATCATTCTACTGATACAGTTATCTTATTCCTAGTAAATTCAGTGAAGAATTTAACTACTTCTAGCATAGATTTGCTTTGAGCAGGAATATTCTGAACCACTCTACAAATTCATTACCATTTTGTCCACCTGGGAGCTGGCATGGTCATCCTCAGTGGACTTTGCTCTGTGCCATGGGTTTTTCATATTGTTTTTGAAAAGCAAGCAGCCTTTTCGAAGAAACACTTTTTTTTTTTTTTTTTTTTGAGAGGTTTTCGCTATAGGGTGCGTGCGCTCGCCAGACAGACAGACAGAGACATAGAGTCAGAAAGCGTGAAATCACCCCCCAGGGGGGATGGGCATGCCGCAATCCCTTCTCCTCCGTACTCCTCTCAGGATCTTGGGCACGCACGCACACGCGCCCGGCATGAGTTTTAAGCCACCGGGTCCGGGACGCGAACTGTGGTTGACTACGTGGGAGTCCAGCGACATAGCCATTACGCTAACTGCTGGTTCCCTCAAAGAAACACTTTTGAATTGGAGAGCTATCTGCCTCCAAAATGGCCCAGCTAGCACAATTGGAAGTTTTTCAGCTGTTAAAAAAAGTATATTGGCTAATATTGTCCTAATTGTGGTTGGGAGAATTTAGGCACCTTTCTGACCTGCTGTTTTCTGTCCAAGGTTGAAAAAGCAAAAAGCACAAATAATTCTACAGAAACAGTTTTAAGAAAGACTAGTAAAATTGGTAAGACGAGTGCAAAAAGAGGGAGATAAAGGAAATAAATATTAAGCAATCTAAGGTTGTGTATCCACTGTCCAGATTTTATTATGCCAATTTTTAAATTACTTTTTTGTAATTAATTGTGTGTGTGTACTGGAGAGTGTGTACTTCTGCATGTATGTGTGAAACAGAGAGAAAGCTTCACCCAATAGGGCCTGATCATGCTGCAATCTTTTTTCCTCCAATTCTCTATCCCATGTAATCTATATATGTATAATATATAAGTGTTTTTGCAAGTGTTTTAAAACTTTATGTACATAATGGCATATTGTGATATCTTTTTGCATCTTGCCTTCTTATCATATTTTTTATATTTATGTATGTGGATAACATTAAGGTTTTTGTCATAGGTTGTGCACGCTCTCTGGAGAGAAACAGAGAGACAGTGAGAGGGAACGTGAGAAATCATCTTCTCAGGGGTATGACCATGATACAATTCCTTTTCCTTCATTCTCCTTCTGGGATTTTGGGCATGCATATACACACACCCAGTGTGATTTTTTTCAGGCCACTATGTGCAGAGCTTAAACTGCAGTGAGCCATGTGGCAGTCCAGCACCTTAACCATCATGGTACTGGCTGACCCCCTAGTTTATTGATTTTTTTACTACCATACAGCATTCCATTCTATAAATAAACCATCATTTATTTACTCAGTTTTATGCAAATATCCAGTAAAATTGACACTACCCTCTTAAGCAATTTGTTTAAGTCTCCTTAACCTAGAAGAAGGAATGGTAATAGAGTGCCCCCAGTTGTTCTCCAAAGTCGTCGTGCCTATTTACTTACTCTAGCTGGAAACGTCCTGGATTTCTCTTTTCTCCACAATCTGATGGATGTCTCACTGATGTAGTTTGCATTGAACAACTCATTAAATAGCTAAATAATTACTTAGAGTTGAAAGTAGTTATCTTTGGAGGTCATAAAATGGGGGCCAGAGTGCCCTTCCAAAACAGTTAATTTTTTTTGAAGGGGGGATTATGGTTTTATTTAGACACAGATAAAACCTGCACAGGAGCTGTCTGCTCATCCTCTTTGCTGCGGAGCCTGGTGTTGGGATCGTTATCTGACAGCCAGTTGGGCTGCACTTTCCACCATGCCCTTGCGGTTCTTGGAGGGAATATTATGAGCGAGCTCGGCACAGTGAGACATCCTGCACATCAGCAGCACTTCCAGCTCCTTGATGTTGTGGACCAAGAACTTCCGGAAGACGCTGGGCAGCACGTGCTGTGTTTCCTGTTGCTCTGGTAACCAATGTTGTGCATCAAGATCGGGCCCTTGAATCTCCTCTGCATCCTGTTAACACCTCTGGGCTTCTGCCAATTACACTTAATTTTGACATATGGGTCTGACTGGAGCCAGATGAACTTCTTGGTCCTCTTTTTGATGATCTTGGACTTCATGAGGGTCTGAGGATGGCCATGATGCTGGGTAGGAGATGGCTGCTCCCTCACAGGCAGCGCCCAGCAAGAGAGAAGCCAAAAGCTTTTATTTTTCATAAGCTTTGAAGAACTATTTAACTCTTTGAAATAGTATCAATTTTATAAAAGTAAAAACCAAGTTTAGAAAAAAGAATATACAAGGCTCTTATAGTGGTCTTCAAAAGCTTGTCTAACCCACACCCCATCTCCCTAGCAGCACCACCTGCACACACGCACACAAACTCACTGTGGTCTGTCCACAAAGGCTTCCTTATTGTATCCATGGAGCCAGGACTTCTGCATTTGGCATTTTGCTCTCAGATAGGAACATGGTTTGTTCATATACTGCCATCAGATCTCTGCTGAAATGTCACCTTCTCAAATTCCTGGCACTCTTTAACCTCTCATTGTGGTTTTCTTTTCAACATAACTCTACATAACATCTTGCATTTTATTGTTTCTTTCCCTTACCAGTCTTTGCCATCTTTGCTTCTGTATCACGAACACTTGAGAGCCTTTAATATATTAAGGGAACGATAAATATTAAGTCGGTGAATAGGACAAATATGCACTGACTTGAAAACATATTCACCAGGGGCTGGCAGGTGGCATGGTGGTGAAGATGCTAGATCCCACATGACTGACTCTGCATTTCAGGTCCTGGACCCACTGGCTTGAAAAACACACTAAACTGGGGCCAGCAGGCGGTGTGGTGGTTAAGGATGGGGGACTCCTACATGGCTGACTGCGATTCAAGTCCCAGACTCGATGGCTTGCTTTCTCACTCCTACCCCCCACTCTCACTCTGTCCCTCTATTGTCAAATTAAAATAAATAAATAAATAAAGTTAAATAAAATAATTCTAAAACACACCCCCCAAAAAAACATACTGGACGCACGTGTGTGCATACCCAAAATTTTGAAAAGAGAATGGAGGAAAGGGATTACAGCACGGCCATTGCCCCTAGGGAATAATTCTTTACTTTCCCTCTTTCTATCTCTCTGTCTCTGGCAAACACATGCATCCTATGGCAAAAATCTTAAAAAACTAAAACAAATTCACCAAAGAAGAAAATATAAGTGGGTAACAGTTACTCAGTCTCCCACCTAAAACACTAATTAAAACAATGGAGTAATAGTTTTTGTTAACCAAATCAGGAAATAAAAATGAATAACATCACTGACAAGGCTGGAATAGTACAGTAGTACAGTCTTTTGAAAGGCAATTGATGGGGCCAGCAGGTGGCATGATGGTTAGGGTTGCTAGACTTCCACATGACCAACTGCAGTTGAAGTCCTGAACTGGCAGCTCGCTCACTCTTGCACGTGCTCGCTCGCTCTCTCTCTCTCTCTCTCTCTCTCTCTCTGCAAAATTGAGAAATAGTTATAATAATACAATTTTTAAAAACTTTAAAAAAAGGCAATTGATAGTAAGTACTCATATCTGGGCACAGGTAGTTTTGTGATGGATACCACCATGGCAGTGTTAATAATAGTGAGAAACTAGAAACACCTAAATGCCTAATAACAGAGGCATTGTTAGATTACGGAACATACATTTTTTTTCCTTTTTTTTTTGCCATAGGGTACATGCACTCACTGGAGATAGACAGAGAAGGTGAGAAGTCACCCCCTGGGGATATGACCATACCGCAGTCCCTTCTTCTCCATTATCCTTGTGGGATTTGGGGCAGGCATGCACACATGGCTGGTGTTCAGTCCTCAGGCTCTGGGACTCAAACTGCAGAATTAGCCATGTGGAAGCCAGCACCTTAACCATCACACTATCTGCAGGCCCAGAACATATGTATTTTAAAAAAAAAAAAAAAAAAAAAAAAAAAAAAAAAAAAGGCAGTAAGTTGGAACCAGCAGATGGCATAATGGCTATGTCACTGGACTCCCACATAGTTAATTGTAGTTCAAGTCCCAGACCCAGTGGCTTAAAACTCAGGCCAGTCACTTGTGTATGCATGCCCAAAATCCCAACAGGAGAATGGAGAAGGGATTGCGATGTGTCCATCCCTCCTGGGCATGAGTTTTTACATTCTGTCTCTCTGTCTCCAGCAAGTGCACATGCCCTATAGCAAAAATCTCAAAAATAAATAAATAAATTAAAAAGTAGGCAGCAAGTTTTAAAAAATGAGGGACCGCACATGTTCTATGTTGTGGTAGCATTTGTGTTTGCGAAACAGAAGACTGAAAATTCCCAGAAAGAGATCTAATAGCATATACCCAGGACTTCCATTTTTAAATTTCTAGTCGTTCATTTGACATTTCTTGAGCATGTAATATGTGTAAGGAGTTATTCCTAGGTACTAGGAATAGAGCAGTGAACAAAACAGAAAATAGCACCTGTCCTCATTGAGCTTCTATCCCAGTAGGATGAAAAAGACCATGAGCCACGCAAAAGTAAGGACGTTCTAGGTTGGGGTGGAAAGTGCTAAGGAATAAGAGGCACTTGCGGCTCAGCTGTCTAGTGGCAGTTTGTGTGGCTATGGCGTGTCCTGTCATTCTGCACCATCCAGTGCTGTAGCTGCTGGGCTTGCATAGCTGTTGAGTACTTGAAATGTGGCTAGTAGAACTGAGGAACTGAATTTTAAGTTTCATTTCATTTAAATTCATAGTTTTAAATTGCCATGATTGGCAGACAGAGCACTGATAAATGATCAGGGAAGACCTTTTTTTTAACAAAGCAGTGTTTGAACCTGGGACCTGTAAGAAATATGGCAGAATAGGCAGAGGTAGGAGTAGAAGGGAAGGAGCCAGTGAAATGGAAGGGGACTCATCATGGAAGGCCTTGGTAGTTCGAGTCAGACTTAGCTTGTTTTCTGCACAAGGTCAGGAGCCATTGCAGAGCTTTGAACAGACGTGCGATGTGATCTGAATTTTAAAGGGTTGCTGGAACTGTTCTGATGATAGACGACGGGAGTGAGGACCGAAGCAGGGAGGGAGTTAGGCGGTTACAACATGGACCAAGCTGGAGGTGGCGGTCGCCGTGGAGATGGGAGAAGAGGACAGATGAGGGGTTGGGGAGGGAAGGAAGAATCCAGGAGGGACTTCAAGGCTTTGGGCCTGGGGACATGAGGCAGGGAGTACCAGGGACAAAGAACACTTGGGAAAGCAGGTCAAGGGTCGTGGTTCGGGCACGGTGAGTTGGCGTATCTGTAGATAGTGATACTAAGCAATGTCCTGACAGCGAGTGGCACTGAATGGGAACAGCAGCTTCAGTGTTTCTTCCCGGAAAGTCAGAGCCCACAGGTGACATTAGGGTGCTTCTCTTTCGTTAGGGACTAAGCTGGTAACCCGTCATCGACCTTCTCAACATGAAGATTGTATCTGTCCTTAGTTACATGTGGCTCTGATTTGGGTAATTATTTATTTGATTTCTCCCATAGAATGGCTCCTGAGCGAATAGCGTCCCTGTCACGAGTCTGTGTCCCCCTCGTTACTCTGCCGGATCTCGAGCCCTTGGTGGAAGCCCTGCTTGTCTATCATGGACACGAGCCTCAGGAAGTTCTCTGTACCGAGTTCTTTGAAGTAGTGAACGAGGCCTTTTTGCTGTGAGTGATGCTTGTTTATCCTATTATCCAACTTCCTTTTCCTTTTCTTGGAATGATGTAGTGTGTGGGAAGGGCCACATAAAAGTGTTTTTTAAGTACTTTGCTCTCAGTACCTCTTTGACCTCTTAGAAATGATTGAGCATCTCAATGAGCTTTCTTAAAACATGGGTCATACTTGTCAGTGTTTACCGTAGTCAGGCCGGCCCCACGGTGCAGCAGGTAGGCACTGTGCAGAGGAAGCTGGATCCCACGTGGCTGACTGCAGCTTCGTGCTGGACTCCCAGGATCCTGATGGGATGGAACTGGAGGAAAAAGGAGTGCAGCATGAACAGGCCTGTTGGATGCTTTCCTCTTCTCTCTCTCATGTGCACACATGTTCTATCATTTTAATTTTTTTTGGAGAGGTTTTTGCTATAGGGTGCATGCACTCGCCAGAAAGACAGAGAGAAACAGAGACACAGAAAGCAAGAAATCACTCTCCAGAGGGGAGGGCCACGCCCGCAATCCCTTCTCCTCCATTCTCCTCTCGGGATCCTGGGCACGCACGCACACGCACCCGGCGTGAGTTTAAGCCACCAGGTCCAGGATTAGAACTGTGGTCGACTACATGGGAGTCCAGCAACATAACCATTATGCCATCTGCTGGTCCCTATCATGAATTTTAAAAAATTAAAAATTAAACTTTTTAAAAACTGACCATATTTGAAATTTTGAAAATATTTATTACTTCATTTAAATGGATATGATTATATCTTTGATTTGGTTATTACACACTGTATACATACTTTGAAAAACCACACTGTACCTCTCAAGGATGTACAAGTATATGTAAACCATAAGTCACAGTAAATAAAGATACCATAAATTTAAAAATTCTTAAATAAATAAATAATTGATCACATGTTAACACAAACAGCACATTTTTTTGAAAAACAATAATGTTGCTCCCCCTAAATAAATCCTATTTGATAGGAGTGGCATTATTTTCAGCTTTGCGGGTCTCATCTGGCTTAAAATGGCTGAGTTCTTACATCTGCTTCCACGTTCCGTTTGGTGGAGTATGTTGTTCTGGTTAACGTATTGGGTCGTCGAAAGAATTGTGATGCCTTTTTTTTTTTGAGAGGTTTTTGCTATAGGGCGCGTATGCTCATCAGACAGACAGAGAGAGACAGAGAGACAGAGAGCGAGAAATCACCCCCCAGGGGGGATGGCCACGCCGCAATCCCTTCTCCTCCATTCTTCTCTCGGGATCTTGGGCACGCACGCACACACGCACGGCGTGTGTTTTAAGCCACCGGGTCCGGGATGTGAACTGTGGTCGACTACATGGGAGTCCAGCGACATAGCATTACACTAACTGCTGGTCACTGTGATGCCTTTTTGCATAGAAAATCATAGAAAAATAAAAAACTTTTCCAATGACACAATATATGAAGAAAATTCAGCCCCACACAGATATGTTGTTGGAGAAGGCAGAAATTTTCTAATAGTATCTTAAATAATTGTGGCTACTTGTACGTAGCTTTGACAGCATGCCAAAATTTGAAAATGACCAATTTTTTTTTTAATTGCCGGAGGGTGTGTGTACTCACAGAGAAAGAGGGAGAAAGTACTCTCCAATGAGGCATGATCACGCCACAATCCTTCCCCCCCTTCTCTATCCTGTTGGGATTTTGAGCATGCCTACACACATGCCTGGTGTGTTTTTCCAGTTTTCTGGGCTGAGATTCAAACTAGGGTCAGCCATGTGGGATCTGATCCCTTAACTACTCGGCTGCAGGGTCAGCTCCCAAATGGTCATTTTTAAAAGGTTAGCTGTGACATGGATTCTGAAATTATATCAGTAAACTTTTCATACATTGTTAACAACTCCATGTTTCGAGTCCTGGACCTGGTGGCCTAAAGAACATGCCAGATGTGTGTGCGTATGTGCCCAAAATCCTCACAGGAGACTAGAGTTAGAGATTGTGGCAGGGCCATTCCCCTGGGGGTGATTTGTCACTCTCTGTCTCTCTAGTGAGTGCATATGCCCTCTGGGGGGAAAAAATGTAAAAAACAAAACAAAACAAAATAAATAAGTCTGTCTTACACTTCTGTCTTTTGCTTATGTATGAGATAAGCATAATTGTTACATGTGGTTCATTTACTAAATCTTGGTTCACTGAGTTATGCAGATCTTCCAAAGATCTTCCATTATACTTGTCAGAAATTACTATCACCACCCATGTCATCCGAAAGGTCTTTAAGTATTAGGAAACTGTCAAGCTCATGTTGGTGGAAACAAATTTTCCAAGGTTGTTTTGTTTTGTTTTGAAATAATTATTTTATTTAATTTTATTTATTCATTTTATTTTAATTTGACCAGACACACACACACATACACTCACACACACACAGACACAGAGAGAGACAGAGACAGAGAGAGAAAGTGAGAAAGCAAGCCACCAGGTCTGGGACTTGAACCGTGGTCGGCCATGTGGGAGTGTCCAGCGCCTTAACCACCACGCCACCTACTTGTTGGTCCCCAAATTTTTCAAGGTTTTAATTTCTGCTTAAAAGCTCAAATTTATTATGGGCCACAAAATAGTGTCAGTTTATCTTGAGGTGACCAGGTCACTTTGCTAACTTTCAAAAAAGTAGATGCCAAATGCCCAAATGTGACTGACTACTGTATGTCTGCCAGTTATTCTTTCAAGTAATTCTCCCCGAGAAAATAAAGTGGTCGGTTGAGTTTGTAGCTCAGTTGTACCAAGGCTTTTGTCCAGACAGGCCTAGTTTTTGTCATGGAGCAGAAGTACTTTGTGGAAGCTTTCTTTTTACCATATAGACATTTTTAGGAGTATCCCCAAGGGTACCAATTTAATAAAATCAGTATCTTTTGTGCTTTACCGAACATTCTTACTTTTACTGTAAGTGCGTGGCAGTGACGAATGCAGTCGTAGCTGGTTCCAACTTTGCTTTGTGCTAAGAATCAGCAGCTTTACCTACTATTGCATTTGCATCATAGTACAAACATCAACACAGTCATCCCAGGAAAGGCCATAAGAGCTGAAGTAGTTAGCAACACTGTAAGTACTTCTTACCCTTGTGTATGTGGCTGGTTTCACATAAAAGATCTTCATCCATGCCCATTTGGTGCTGATAGCAGACAAATGCAAGCCACACAACAAGAAAGCAATGAGTAGAGATTCTCTTGGAAGGCAGAAGTACAGGTCTGTTGACAAGATACTAATTTATCACATCTACATTAAAATTATTCATTTTTGTTTAGACTCTGAATGATTGGTCTCAAATAGATGCTGCAGTTAACTTGCTGCATAATACTATTCGAAACATTCTGCTGCGTAAGACACAATAAGGGCTAATAAATCACTAATAGTAGGTGGGTCAAATACCCAAGGAAAAATAACTTTCCTCGTATTTGCTCTTTATTCACAGTTTGGCCACTTTCTTTGGAGTAGACGTCTCTGTCCAATGAGTCACAGAATTCTCCGATGGGCCTAATGAAGCAGCTGTGAGATAAGGAAGGAGATCATTTTTTTAAGAGAGATTTTTTGCTGTAGGACACATGCCGGAAAGACAGAGAGAGAGAGAGGGAGAGAGAGAGAGTGAGAAATCACCACCCAGAGGGAATGGCATGCTGCAGTCCCTTCTCCTCCGTTCTCCTTTCAGGGTCCTGGGCACACGTGCCTGGCATGAGATTCAAGTCGCCAAGTCCAGGACTTAAACTGCAGTCAGCCATGTGGAGTCCAGCGCCTTAACCCACTATGTAACCTGCCAGCCTAAGAAGGCACATTTTTTTTTTTTTTTTTTTTTCTTTTTTTTGGAGAGGTTTTTGCTATAGGGCGCGTGCGCTCGCCAGACAGACAGAGAGAGACAGAGAGACAGAAAGCAGGAAATCACCCCCCAGGGGGGATGGCCACGCCGCAATCCCTTCTCCTCCATTCTCCTCTCGGGATCCTGGGCACGCACGCACACGCGCCCGGCGTGAGTTTAAGCCGCCGGGTCCGGGACTCGAACCGCGGTCGACTACGTGGGAGTCCAGCGACATAGCCATTACACTAACTGCTGGTCCCGCACATTTTTAAATCCTCTTCCTAAAGCCAATGATGCATTCCGAAATATAAAAAAAAATAATAAATTTTATTTTTTAAATAAAATATTTTTAAATTCTAAAATATGCATTAACACATATAAATTACACATTGTACTCATGATAAAAACATTTACATTTAAACTATGTAGAGAATAAAATTAAAATTATTTAGGTAAAAATTTTAAATATGGAAAAGTTTTCAAAAAAAATTTTTTAAATACTACTGCAAAAAATCCTAACAAAGTGTTCTTGTTTCTTGTTATGCTTCCATGTCAGCAAATGAAAAAATGCAAGACTGTTTAAATAATTATTTTTATCCTAATGGGCTTATAGATATTCCATCAGGTGTAACAAGTAGTAAAATTGCAGTAGAAGAACAGAGAATAAGTTTAACTTTATCTGGAAAATTGCATGTGAAAGTACTACCACAAGAACATACGAGTGTGTGTCCTATTGTGTCAGAACAATAGCATCATGACGTGTAGCCTCTGGATGGTTCCTCTGTCTGCTGAGAGTGAGAGGGGAGAAGGTAAATGCCACCTTAGTGTTTTTATGAAAATCATTTTGACCTCACAGAGCCCCTGAAGGGGTCTCAGTTTCCCCATCTCTCCTCAGCAGGGGTTCTGTGGACCCCAGAGTGTGAGTTGCTGCATAACCTTATTTCTTTTTTGTTCTCAGAGTGTGTGTGCATACGTGAAAGAGAGAGGGACAAGAGGGGAGAGAGAGAGAGAGAGCACCTCCCAATGGGACCTGGTCACACTGCAGTTCTTATTCCTCCAGTTCTCCGTCCCATCAGGATCCTGGGCACATGTGCATGCACCAGGCATGTAAGCCACTGGGCCAGGGTTGTAACCTCAGTCTACCACCTGGGATCCGGCTTCCTCTGCTATGGGCCTGCCTCCTTCCACCCTTTTTTCTTAAATGAGATAAAGCACACAAGCACAGGAAAGATGAGTAGTTTTGATGCATTCTTACCTCATAACAATCCTTCCTGCCCCAGCCTCCCAGCTAGCTGCGGCTATAGACATGCAGCACTGCACCTGCCCTAATTAAGTTAGTCTGGGAATCGGGACCAGCAGTTAGTGTAATGGCTATGTCGCTGGACTCCCACGTAGTCGACCACGGTTCACGTCCCGGACCCAGTGGCTTAAAGCTCACGCCAGGTGTGTGTGCATGTATGCCCAAGATCCCGAGAGGAGAATGGAGGAGAAGGGATTGGTGGCGTGACCATCCCCCCTGGGGGGTGATTTCTCGCTTTCTGTCTCTATGTCTCTCTCTGCCTGTCTGGTGAGCGCACGTGCCCTATAGCGAAAACCTCTCCAAAAAAAAAAAAAAAAAAGTTTGTATATAATGAACATAATAATTGTGCATATTTATGGGTACTGTGTATTTTTTTACTACTTGAATACAGTGTATAATGATTAAACCAGAGTAATTAACATATCTTTTACCTCTAACATTTATTATTACTTGTGTTGGTAACACAGGAATTTGAGGTGGATGAGCCCAATACCCAATACAGGAACAATAGCGAACCCATTCTTTGCCTCACTCTCATAAAGAATTAGAGATGCGGACACAGGAAAAGGATAGTAGAGCACTATTAAAAGAGGGAAGGAGGCGGGCTGGTAGGTCGCGTGGTGGTTAAGGGTGCTGGACTCCCACATGGCTGGCCATGGTTCAAGTCCTGGTACTAGCAACTTGCTTCCTCACTTTCTCTCTCTCTGTGTGTGTCCATCTCTGGTCAAATTAAAATAAATAAATAAAGTTAATTGAAATCATTCTTTAAAAAAAATTTTTTTAATTAATAAAAGAGAGGGAACAAGGAACTGAGCTTCCAGGCAGGCAGGGAGGGGTACTAAAGGGGTTACTGAAGAGGGGTTGCTGAGGCAAGGGGTTTTTGTCTTGGTTGGGAGGGGCTTATGCATGTGTTCCTGTCATGGTGGGATCACACGCTAAATGGGTCCGGTTATTTTTCCTAATTTTGGAGTGGGAACAAATGTCAGGAGACTCTCTTTGTCTATAAGTTTTGGGCCATAAAAGACCACATTCTTCTTGGAATGTGGTGGGACCAGGAAAAAAGCCTTTGTTTTAGATCAATCATTAAGTTGCTACTGTAAGCCGTTTCTTGTGTTAGGGTGAGCTGCCGAACTGTTGTGTCTCCATCTTAAAACTTGGCTATTTTGTGATTCTATGTGGGGCCTATACCCTAACTGTGTTTTTAGGGTACCTGTCTCCTACCTCACATGGGTTTTTATAAGGCTTTTTACAAAGAGGTAGTGATGAAAGGTCACAGGAAGTCTTATTTCATTTAGACTCATGATAGGGTGCCCCTCAACCCTGATTGTAGCTCTTTGCCAAGCTGTTCTTTCTATAGCAATTTCTGTGGTTTGGGGGCCTATCGGCATATCTCATAGTTTTCACTGGGCTCAAGTACTTTAGATTTCAAAGTTAGAAGTTGTCTGGCCCTTGGTCCCTGTGTATGACCTGTGAGGGAGGTCACAATTGCTGTTTACGTTCGGAGTCTAGCCGCAGGGGCAGGTGATAAAAGAGAAGGAAACTAGATTTTAAACTTGAGTTAGAAAAGTCATGATGCACTCTTGCATAGAAAAACACGTCATGACTTTTCCAACAACCTAATAGATCTAGCTGACTGGCTTTGCATGACATTCTGTCATCTTTTTATCATGGCTCTCCTGGTGCCCTTCCTAACTTTAACTTTTACCTCACTGGGAACATTCAAAATCCTCTCTTTTAGCTATTCTGAAGTATATAATAAATTATTAATTATAGTTACCCCCCCATGCTATGGAATGTCAGAACTTACTCAACTCTCATCCAACGAGTTCTGTACCCATTAACCAACACCTCCCTACGCCCTTCCTTCCTTACCTTCATAGCTTCTAGTAACCACTATTCTCTATACGAGGTCAACTTCTGTACTTCCCCAAGTGAGTGAGAACATGTGATTTTTCTCTTTCTATGCCTGGGTTATTTCACTTACATAATGTCCTTCAGGTTTGTCCATGTTGCCTTGAATGACAAGAGTTCATTCTTTTTCTTTTTAATTATTATTTTTAAGTTATTATTATTATTATTTTGTAGAGGTTTTGCTATAGGGCACGTTCACTTGCCAGAAAGAGATAGAAAGCGAGAAATCACTCCCCAGGGGGGATGGCCACGCCACAATCCCTTCTCCTCCATTCTCCTCTTGGGATTTTGGGCATGCACGCACACGAGCCTGGCCTGAGTTTAAGCCGCCTGGTCCAGGACTCGAACCGCGGTCGACTACATGGGAGTCCAGTGACATAGCCATCACCCTAACTGCTGGTCCCATTATTTTTAAGTTTTCTATAGGGCATGTTTTCTCCCCAGAGAGAGAGAAAGTGAGAAAGCAAACCACCAGGAATGGGACTCAAACTGCAGTCGGCCAGGTGTGAGTCCAGTGCTCAACCACCACACCACCTGCTGACCCCGGAGTTTATTATTTTTAATCGCTGAATAATATTCTATATAAATAAAATATATAAAATATTCTGTATAATAGCACTCTGTAAAACTACACGATTGAAACTCATTCATCTGTTGATGAACACTTAGAGCTTGTTTATTTTCCAAATATGGTAATAAGATAAAAAATCTATTTGAAGATAGAGAAGGCCCATTTATGACAGCCAAAAAAAAATTTAAAACAAAAATACAAAACGTTAGTGATAAGAAATGTCTAAAACTTATGTGTGGAAAACACATAAAACACTGCTTTAAAATCCTTAAAGTAAACAAGAAAAATGCAAATAAGTTCATGTTTTTGTTCTTGTGAGTAGTGCTGCAATAAACATTAGAGTGCAGATATCTCTCTGACATACTAATTTCCTTTTTTTTGGATATATGCCTAGTAGTGGAATTGCTTTATCATACAGCAGTTCGATTTTTAGGTTTTTTGAGAAACTTCCTGTAATGGCTGTAGTAATTTACATTGCCATCATCAGTGTATAGCAATTCCCCTTTCTTCTTACCTTGGCTAACATTCTGTTTTGATAATAGCCATTCTAACTGGGGTGATGATATCTCATTGTAGTTTTAATTTCTATTTCTCTTGATTGTTAGTGATGTTATGCATTTTTTGCATATGATTGTTAGCAATTTGATGTCTTCTTTTGAGAAACTTCTATTCAGATGATGTGTTCATTTTTAATAAGTTTTTTTTTATATTGAGCTTGTTTTTTTTGTATATTCTGATTATGAATCCTTTGTCAGAGATACAGTTTAGATATTTTCTCTAATTCTGTTGGTTGTCTCTGTTCTGTTTTCTCCTTTGTTTGTGCAGAAGCTTTTGGATTGATATAACTCCATTTATCTACTTTTACCCATGGTTTTGAGATCACTGCCCAGATCAATGTCCTGAAGCATTTTCTTTATCTTTTCTTCTGGAAGTTTTACAGTTTTAGATCTTTAATCCATTTTGAGTTGATTTTTGTATGTGTGAATGATAGGGCTTAGTTTCATTTTTCATATAAATATTTGATTTTCCTAAGACCACGTGTTAAAGATATTATCATTTCCCCAGTGCATGTTCTTGGCACTTTAGTCAAAAATCAGTTGATTATACCATGCATTTTTAAAAACATAACTACATTATCATTAGAACAATCTAAAAAATTAACACCATTTCCTTATCATCATCACATATCTAGTCAGGAATAAAATTCTCCTGATTGTCTCACATTTTTCCTTACACTTTGTTATAATCAGTGTTCAAAGCTACAGGTTGCATTTGGTTGACAGTTTCTTTTAAGTTCCTTTCTATCTGTAGATTCCCAATCTCTCTTTGTTTATTTTGCAAATTATTTCCTGAAAAATGTTGTTTTTCCCCCACTTTCAGATTATAGAGCATTTCAGGCACCTTGAGTATGAAGGATGAAGGATAAACTTTAAAGGATACACTCTTCCCATCCCTCTGAAAACTTAAGCACTCATTTAATCATACACTTAAGTTCTAAATGCAGTTGACCCAGTTTTGTTTTCTGTTCTGGCTCTTTAGCCTGTTGTATATTCATATATTAGTATCATTTTGCTTTAGCAGTAAAATCTAATGTCTTAATATAAAATAGGGCTAGATTCTTTCCATTCCTCCATTTTTTGTTTTTGTTTTTTTCTATTATCACTTGTTTTAACATTTTACTTCTAATTGCCAGAGGTGCTTGTATACATGAGAGAACGAGAGAGAGAGAGAAAGCACCCCCTTCCCAATGGGGCGTGGTCACACCCCAGTCCTTTTTCCTTCTTTATTCTGTCATGATTTGGAGTACATGGGTATATGCTCCTTGTGTGTACATTCCTTAAACTATACAGTATAACAGCTATTGTATAACATTACACTGTATTAGGTATAATAAGTAATCTCGAGATGATTTAAGTATACACATATTAGGTATAATAAATAATCTGGAGATGGTTTTGTTTTGTGTTGTTTTTTGGAGAGGTTTTTGCTATAGGGCATGTGTGCTTGCCAGAAAGACAGAGACAGAGAGACAGAAAGTGAGAAATCACCCCTCCGGGGGGATGGCCACACTGCAATCCCTTCTCCTCCATTCTGCTCTTTGGATCTTGGGCACGCACACACGTGTGTGGCGTGAGTTTAAGCCACTGGGTCCGGAATTTGAGCCGCGGTCGACTACATGGGAGTCCAGCGACATAGCCATTACGTTAACTGCTGGTCCCAGTAATCTGGAGATGATTTAAAGTATGCAGCAAGATGGGCAAAGAGTATATGCAATGACTACGCTATGTTATGTAAGAGACTTGAAGATCTGTGGATTTTGGTGTTCATGGGAGGTCCTGGAAACTGCAGATGCCAGGGGACAACTGTAGATTAATTTAGGGAGAGTTGGCATATTTATGATATTAAGACTTTCTGTCACCTGTCCACAAACATGTTGTCTGCATTTTTTCTTGTTTACTTTATGATTTTAAAGGAGTATTTTACATGTTTTTCACAGGTAAGTTTTAGATACTTCTTATCCCTAAGGTTTTGTTAAGTGATTTTTATTTTTAGTATTTGCTTTGAATTTTTTTATCATCATAAATAGGTCTTCTCTATCCTCAAATTGATTTGTTTTTGTTTTTGTTTTTACCGTGCACTCACCAGAGAGAGAGCGAGCGAGGGAAAGTGAGAAATCACCTCCCGAGAGGATGGCCATGCCTCTGGAGATTTGGGGCATGCACACACACATGCCCAGTGTTATTTTCAAGCCACCAGGTCCAGGACTTAAACCATGGAGCCAGCCATGTGGGAGTCCAGTGCCTTAACCACCATGCCACCTGCTGACCCTTCGTGTGGATTTTTATTTTATTACTGTTTTGGAAAATTAACAAGCTCAAAACTTCCATTGTTTTTATAGTTACTTCAGAAGAAGTAGCTTCCAGTAGGGAATTTATGTTTTTCAGAAACATGCTAGGGTCTTCACAAAGTTCATGAAAAATGCATCTTATGAGCTAAAAACTACACATGGATTTAAAAACTTTTTTTTTTGCATCAAAATAAATTTTTACTTTAAGTCCATTTTTTTCCTATGGACATTTTGAAGTTCTTCTGTATAACTATTGAAACTTAGAATGCAAGGCCAGCAGGTGGAATGTGGTGGTTAAGGCGCTGGATCCTACATGACCAGCTCTGTGGTTGGAGTCCTGGACCTGGCCACTTGAAACACACTGAGCACATGTGCATGCATGCCCAAAATCCTGAGAGGAGAATGTAGAAGGAATTGTGGCATAACCATCCCCCTGGGGTGATTTCTTATTTTCTCTCTCTGTGTGTGTCTGTCTCTGTCTCTTTCCAGTGGGCACATGCACCCTATAGCAAAAACTAAAAACAAATATATTTTAAAAAATTAGAATGCATATTTTAATTTCCTCTCATATAATCTAGGATTTTGTTAAAGTAAGATTTAGAAAGAGAAGTAGAAGATTAAGTCATTTGATGTTATTAAAAGTGTAAAAAACAGGGCCAGCAGATGGTGTAGCTATTATATCACTGGACTACCACATAGCCAACCACAGTTCGAATCCTGGACCTGGTGGCTTGAAAATCATCCCAGGCATGTGTGTATGTGTACCCAAGATCCCAGGAGGATAATGGAGAAGGGATTGTGCTGTAGCTCTCTCCCCTGGGGAGTGATTTCTCACTTTCCCTCTTGCTGTCTTTCTCTGCAGCAAGCGCATGCAAAAACCTTTGACAACAACAACAACAAAAAGTGTAAAAAACAAAAAGGTTAAAAAGTAAAGTCCTTTTTCTATCTAATCTAAACTCTCTGTCAAAATTAACCCAATAGGTCTGAATTTCTTGAGGAGTCTTTGTTTTCTATTCGAAATATTGGGTCAAAAGTTAAAAGTTTATCTAGGATGCTGAATGTATGCCTTCAACACTATTAATCTCCACATGCCCTGTAGCACCTAATGGCTTATCCTACCAACTTTTATTTTTCCCGTTTCTCAGCAATTTTCTGAAATACCTACTTTTAAGTAAAATGTTCTTTGCCTTTCACTATGACAGCTCCATTTCTAACTTACCAGGGAATATATTTTGCAGAAGAGTATGTTCTGAGCAACTGCTATGCCCAGTCTTACTTTCTCAATAAGAGCTGAATTAAAGGGAAAGGGGAGTAGAACACCCTCCAGCATCCTCTGTGAAACTCCAGAATGCTGTGTCAGGAAATGTTGGCAAGGAATATTCAGAGGAAAGCTGAGGGCAGCAGCTCCACAAGTAGGCCAGCTCTCACTTGCTTGTTATTTTACTTGTGATAGCACGTTCTCCCTCAACAACTAATAAAATTTATTTGGTTTGGAAAACTATGTCTGCTAATCCATGGGGGACAAGCTGTCCAGAAATGCCGGGTGGTCTTTACATGTCCAATTCCTATGGCTTCAATTCAGCAAGTTCCCCAGGCAGTGGCGTAAGAGCTGGAGCCTTTCCATGGACACTTTCCCATAGAAGGAACGTCCCAGCCACATGTTGACACAGGGAGGCTGATCCAATCAATCGGAAACAAATTACCGCCTCCGCACCCAGCACCCCTTCACCCCAAACCCCTCGACAGTTCCCCAAATGTGCCGCATGCTCATGGAGAAACCACATACTTGCTTTGCCCAGTGTGCCCTGCCCTGTGTTTAGCCTCCCAACTATTTGCTTACCACAATGCACCAGTGGAATTCTGTCTGCTTTATAACTGGCCGGGTGTCTTTGGCTTTAGCTTCCAAATACAGTCATGTATTTTCAGAAATGGGCCGCCTGTCTTCTTTTAAGCAGCAGATGCCTGCCTCCTCTGTGGTTTAGATAACCTAGAGGAACTTTTTAATTTCTGGGCCTAAATGTGAAGTCTGGCTTTTCATGTCTATCCCCGGGGTTGCAGTCATAGCCACCTGCAAGCCGCAGATTGCGGAAAAGCTCTCTGGGAGGGCTGC
Source organism: Tupaia tana (assembly GCA_026018925.1). Lineage (NCBI taxonomy): Eukaryota > Metazoa > Chordata > Mammalia > Scandentia > Tupaiidae > Tupaia > Tupaia tana. The sequence continues at coordinate 10,540,432 of JAKSZU010000013.1, read as the reverse complement.
TGAGGCTCCTCCACAAGTCTGTGGAGCCTAAGTAATTCAGCATGATGTGTCCTCTGAGGTACACTTAGGCTCATTGTTTCAAAAAATATTGAGAAGATTGATGATGGATGGAGAAGTTCTTCCTCCATGTCTGAGGAGGTCAGTGAACAAATGAAAGAATGAACGCATGACTATGATATGGCGATATAAAACATATGTATTTGGTCTTCATCCAAACTTTAAGACCCTTGAAATTTCTTGAGTGATAGAGAGGACCATCTTTTGTCATTCATAATGAGGCCCTTTCAACATACCTGAGTTTAGGCTAATGAGGTGACTCCTGGGGAGCCCCTACATAGCTTCAGAATGGGGGCTGGTTGTCAGAGGAACCAACCATGTGAATAACAGGTTGGGACTTTGATCCTCATCCCTGGACTGCCATAGTTTGGCTGAATCACTAATGGCCAGTGATTTAATCTACCACGTGCCTATGAAGTGAAACGTCCATAAAATCCCCTGAACTTGAGAGTTCAGAGCACTGGCAGCTGGTGAACACATCCAGGTACAGGGAGGGTGGTGTGCCTGGAGAGGGCTGGCAGCTCTGAGCCCCTTCTCCCATACCTTGCTAGGCGTCCCTTCCATCTGGCTGCCCATGAGTTGTATCCTTTGTAATAAAGTGGTGATGTTAAGTGAAGTGCCTCCCTGACTGCTGTGCCCCACCCACTCTAGAAAATGATCAAACCCAAGGAGGAGATTGTGTGAACCCTGATTTGTACTCAGTTGATCAGAAGAATGGGAAGCCTGTGCTTTTAGTTGGTGTCTGAAGTGAGGGCAGTTTCCCAAGACTGAGCCCTCAGCCTGCAGGCTATACCAGCTCCAGTTAGCGTCATAATTGACTCGAATCACTAGACACCAGTTGGAGTCCAGAGAACTGGAGAACTGGTTAGTATTGTATGTTGGGGGAGGAGGATGGGGAGAATCCTCACAGCTGGTCGAAAAGGAAGGGTTCTGTGAGTAAAAGCTCACAGTAGTAATGACTGCCCACCCAGCTAACCTTGGGGTAGTTGTGAGTGTTAAACAGGGTAAATGTATCACTTGAAACCTACACCACTACACTTTTGACAATATAGTTATGGTGGGATAAGACATAAATATTTCCCAAACTAAGGCATATGTTCCCCAAAGATTTGAATGGGCCTAGAGTAAACTCAGTAACTGTTAGCATGTTGCTATTATTATTATCTGCTTTAATAGTAATCACATTATTTTCTTTGTTTTTTTCTATTATTTATTTTGTTATCATTATTATTTTAAAATTTTGCTATAAGGTACATGTGCTCATCAGAAAGAAAGAGAGAAAAAGCTAGCCACCAGGTCCGGTATGCAGACTGTGGTTAGCTGTGTGGGAATCAGTGCCTTAACTACCATGCCACCTGCTGGCCCCAGTGATCACATTACTTCTGACAGTGTTTAATATTAGGGTTTTTTTCAAGCACCTATCTTTTTCCTCTTAACGAAAGGATGCGTAAACTAAAGCTAGATGTAAGCTAGAATTCCATTGCTGAAAGAGATGATATGGCTTTCAAAGATGTTTAATAAGAAAGGAATTCATTATCTGATGAGAAGAACCTTTTTTATACTTTTGAAGGGTTTACTAAGGAGCAGTTTACTCATCTGGTATGCTCTTGCATATCAAATTACCCCCAGAAAAGTGTGCTAACTGGAATTAGTATAAGATTATTCCCCCCTGGGGGGTGATTTCTCGCTTTCTATCTCTCTGTCTCTCTGTCTGTCTGGTGAGTGCACGCGCCCTATAGCAAAAACCTCTCCAAAAAAAAAAAAAAAAAATTATCTAAAATACCCTCAATATTGCTCAACCCATGTTACAGATTGGTAAATGAAACTCTGAAAGTCAAAAATAAATGGTAAGATGGGGCCGGCAGGTGACGTGGTAGTTGAGGATGCTGGACTCCCATATGGTCAACCACAACAGTTCAAGTCCCGGACCTGGCAGCTTGCTTTCTCACTTTATCTCTCTCTCTCTCTCTCTCTCTCTCTCTCTCTCTCTTTCTCTTTCTCTTTCTCTCTCCCCCTCCCCCTCCTCCCCCCCCTTGCTGGTCAAATTAAAATACATAAATATATATATATATATATATATGTATATATATATATATATATATATATATATATATATATATAAGTAAAATAATTCTTTAAAATAAATCAATAAAATAAAATAAATGGTAAAACAAAGGCTGACATATAACCATGTTTCTGGTTTTGCTCTTATCAACTCAGATGAGAAAAGTCACACTGTCAATGTCATAATATAGATGAATGTTTAAACAGAGAAAAGTTACTGTAATACCAAGGACAAAAAGGTAACAAAAAAGTGGACAGTAATTAAAACTCCCATTTCTTTTTTTTTTTTAATTGCCAGAGGGCACATATGCTCGGCCAAAGAGAGAGAAAGAGGGAGGAGAAGGGAGAGAGCACTCCCCGATGGACGTGGTCACACACTGATCCCTTCTCCTTCACGTCTCCATCTCTCTCTTGCTCGTTCTTTCTCTTTCACTCTCTCACATACAGACACATGCATCCATGCTGCTGGGATGGGATTCGAATTGTGGTCAGCCATGTGAGATCTAACTCCCTTCACTCCTGCACTGTGTATCCATCTCTGCGTGTCCATTGATTGAGACGTCTGCTCTTTCACTGCCTCGCCCCAACACTTTTTTTTTTTTTTGGAGAGGTTTTTGCTATAGGGCGCGTGCACTCGCCAGACAGACAGAGAGAGACATAGAGACAGAAAGCAGGAAATCACCCCCCAGGGGGGATGGTCACGCCACAATCCCTTCTCCTCCATTCTCCTCTCAGGATCTTGGGCACGCACGCACACGCGCCCGGCGTGAGTTGTAAGCCACCGGGTCCGAGACGCGAACCGCGGTCGACTACGTGGGAGTCCAGGACATAGCCATTACGCTAACTGCTGGTTCCCAACACTTTTTTTTTTTTAAGGTTTTTGTCATAGGGCATGTGCACTTGCTGGAGAGACAGGGAGATATAGTGAGAGGGAAAATGAGAAATTACCCCTTAGGGGATGGCCATGCCACAGTCCCTTCTTCATTTCCTTCCTAGAGTTTTGGGCACTCACACATTTGTGCCACTAGGTCCAGGACTCGAGCCATGTCGGCCATGTGAGAGTCTAGTGCCTTAACCACCACCTGATTGCCCCCACACACTTTTTGTTAACTATAATAGGATATGGGCACTAGGTGGCATAGTGGTTAAGGTGCTGCACTCCTAAATAATAATAATAATAATAATAATAATAATAATAATAATGGGACCAGTAGATTGCATAACAGTTATGTCCCTGGACTCTCATGTAGTCAATCGTGGTTCAAGGCCTGGACCCTGTGGCTTAAAACTTATGCCAGGTATGTGTGGGTATCCCAAGAAGAGAATGGAGGAGAAGGGATTGCCATCCCCCTGGAGGGTGATTTCTCGTTTTCTGTCTCTCTGTTTCTCTCTGTCTCTCTGGCTAGTGCACATGCCCTAAAGCAAAACTATCTCTTAAATAAATAAATAATAATAAATAACAAATGAAATAATTCTTTAAAAATGTTTAAAATATATGACTGTGAAATTAGTCATTGAAAATGTTTGCTTTTTAAATAAAACTCTGCTGGCATTGATTTGTAATAGCTAGACGTTCCAGTGTGTTGGGTTTGGACCTTTCTCTCACATGGTAGTTGCTGCCCTTTGCTTTGAGAAGCAACTTCTCTGTGCACACAAATGATGGTGGCAGAGCTTCGTTGAGTTTGATGCTTTCTTAGATCTCAGGTAAATAGACCTTTAGGATTTCCAGTTCCTTGGAGTTAAGCAGTTCTCTAGAAAAGTTCATTCAGTTATTGTGGTTTTTTTTTTTTTTTTTTTTTTTTTTTTGGTTAGCCAAATAGCTCTTGATCTCCTCATAGTCTTTATTTATTTATTTGTAATTTGCTATAGGGTGTGTGCGCTTGCCAAAGGCAGAGAGAGAGAGTAAGAAGGCACCCCACCACCAGGGAGGATGACCACGTCGCAGCCCCTTCTCAGTTCTCCTCTTGAGGTTTTGGGCATGCACACATGTGTCCAGTGTGTTTTTCAAGCTGCTAGTTTGGGGACTCAAACTGTGGTGTAGGCCATGTGGGAGCAAGCTGCCTTAATTACCATGTCACCCGACTGGTCTGGTTTTTATTTTCTATTATTTTAAAGTTGATTTTTTTTTTCCATGAGGGGGAGAGAGAGCGAGAGAGAGTCACATACACACACACAGTGGGTCTTTTGCTGCAGTCCATCTCAAGTCCAGCATATTCAGGGAGGTCCCAGGAGGTGAACATAAGACCTTTCCCATGTGGATCCAGTTGCCTTGTCACCTGGCCCCTCTTTCTGGGTTTTAAAGGTAGACCGTTGCCTTCCTGGGTTTGTGTCGGCTGAGCAAGCCCCACTTCCCCTCCACTCCTTTGACAGCTTTGGAACACGTCCCCTCAGAGCGGCACATTGCTCATCAAGAGACTTTCTTGTGAACAATGTAATTTTATATTCTGGTTTTTTTATTTTAGCTATAAAAATCATTTGAGGAAACAAAGCACAGTTTTCTAAGTGTCAAGAAGGCATCTGTCTGGAAGAGTCGAAACCCAGGAGGTTTTGGACAGGATAGCGTGTTCTGTCCAAGCCTGTCCTGCTTCATGTCAGAAACTGTCACTAAAAATCAGATGTTCTAAGTGAGAGGACTGACTGGGAGCCCATTCCTCATTTGTTTAGAAGGGAAAGCTATAATGTATTACACATAAACTTCAAATGCCCTACCATTTCCCCAAACATAACTAAAATACAGAAAACTCCCTTTGGTTCTTAGGTAGAAATTTGAGGCAGTCATTTTTTTTTTTTTAATCTTACCCTGTTTCCCTTGAATTCATCATTTTGATCATGTACAGACCGGGTGGACGGAGCAAGTGAAGGGTAAGAAAAGGACAGCCTTGAAATCACTCTGATTAACACATGTTACACAGAATGGCATTTTTTCAGTGTCCCTAAACCTTTTATTTTTCCTTTTTGCTTTCTTGGCTCTTTAAGATTTCCACAGAGTATACATTCACCTGATCAGTTCTGACCACACAGTACAGGGGCAGCACATACAGCAGACGTTGGCTGGCTTCTCCTCATCGTCCTCAGGGCTGCTGGCAGCCATGGCTAATGCCCCTGTAAATATGTAGATGTCTCTAGAAAGCTGTTTTCTCTTTTCAGGTAGCTTATTTATTTACGTTAGCGTGCCAGAGGGTGGATGCACTTACCAGAGAGGGAGAAGGAAGGAAGAGGGCGTGCTGCCCTGTGAGCCGTGGTCACGCCGCGCTCCCTCCTCCTCCAGTTCTCCTTTCTGTTGGCCTTTGGGGAGTACAAGCACTCATATGTGCCCACTGTGATTTTCAAGCCATCGGGGCTCTAGCTCAGGTCACGATGTGTCATGTGGGCTCTGGCTTCCTTAAGCACTAGACCACAGGGCCAGCCCTAGAGTAGTTTATTAAAAAAGACAAAATCAGCATCAAACTATACACATCACCAAAATATGTTTTTTAATCAGCATATTTTGGATATTCTTCATGAGGTATAGATCCAGCTCTTTTTTTTTTTTTTTTTTTTTTTTTTTTTTTTTTTTTTTTTGAGAGGTTTTTGCTATAGGGTGCGTGCGCGTGCCAGAAAGACCAGAGAGACAGAAAGCGAGAAATCACCCCTAAGAGGGGATGGCCACGCCACAATTCCTTCTCCTCCATTCTCCTCTTGGGATCTTGGGCATGTTCACACACGTGCCCAGCGTGAGTTTAAACCACTAGGTCTGGGACTCGAACCGCGGTTGACTACATGGGAGTTCAGCGACATGGCCATTATGCTAACTGCTGGTCCCTGGCTCATTTTTTTAAAATGGAAACATATCAGGGCTAGCAGATGGCATGGTGTTTCAGGTGCTGGAGTCCCACATGGCCAACTATGGTTCAAGTCCCAGATCTGGCAGCTTGAAAATCATGCCAGGCGTGTGTGTGTGTGTGTGTGTGTGTGTGCGCGCGCGTGCGTGTGTGCCTAAAATCTTTTTTTGTTTTGTTTTGTTTTTTGTTATAGGGTGCGTGCACTCACCAGAAAGACAGAGACAGAGAGAGACAGAAAGTGAGAAATCACTCCCCAGAGGGGATGGCCACACTGCAATCCCTTCTCCTCCATTCTCCTCTCGGGATCTTGGGCACGCATACACATGCGCCCAGCATGAGTTTAAGTCACCAAGTCCAGAACTCGAACCATGGTCTACTACATGGGAGTCCAGCAACATAGCCATTATGCTAACTGCTGGTCCCTGCCCAAAATCTTGAGACAGGAATGGAGAAGGGATTATGGCAAGGCCATTCCCCTGGGAGTGATTTCTCACTTTCCCTCTTTCTGTCTCTCTAGCAAGTGCACATGCCCTGTGGCAAAACCTAAAAGAAAGGAACATATCCACAGTATGAATGGGCCATCCCCCGTGGACACACTGCAGTTGTTTCTGATTCTGTCTTTATGATATTGTTGCAATCAGTACTCCCAGTTTGATACTGTACTTCTGTCAGGCAGATTCACCAAAGTGCAATGATTAAGGCAAGGGATATGTGTATTCTATATCTTACTAGGGGGTACCACATGACCTAACGGGAAATACAACGCTGTTTTCTGTACATGTGCACCTCACACTTAACGGAAGCCCTTTCACAGCGTCTCTGTGGCACATCCAACTTGTGAACATCACTACTCTTGCACTTCGGGACTACTATTAAGTAAAACTGTGATATAGTCACTCTGACAACCTGGACATCTCCATAGTGACTGCTGGGGGAAAAGCATGAGATCCCGGACAGAGGACCATTCACATCCCAGACAGGACACAGTGAGACTTCATTGTACTACTTAGATTGGTGGGCAGTTTAAAACTCAGAAAGACAGAAACTGCTGGAAACCACTCCCCCCATGTAACCCAGGATCCGTGGTGAAGGGTGGGCACTGATGGGGTTGTCGGCATTGGGAGCTTTAGTTTTCCTAATTAATAGGAGTAGCCATATGTGGCAGGACCTTGAAAGCACCCTGCTGTCTAGATGTATCGGGTAAAGGACAGAAGGCCTTGGGGGACCAGCTCTGTGGCCATCCCAGTGCTGCCACCAGGAGCTCACAGATAGGTGTCCCCTCACACCCCCTCCCAGGAGGAGAAGTGGAACCCCAATTCATGGACACAAAAGGACTCTTCAAATAAATTTTCCTATAGAGATGTATGTAGCTACATGTGAAACAGTAGAGTGTCATACTTAAGGTACGCTATGTATCAACTAGGTCATACCACCATATGTAAGATTTAATAAAAATATTTTTAACTTGGGACCAGCAGGTGGCGTGGTAGTTAAGGTGCTGGACTGCCACATGTTTGACTACAGTTTGAGTCCTGGACCTGGTTACTTGAAAATCTCTTGCCCAAAATCCCCGGAGAATAGAGGAGAAGGGATCATGGTGTGGCCATCCTCCTGAAGGGTGATTTCTTGCTTTTCTTTTTTTTTTTTTTTTGAGAGGTTTTTGCTATAGGGTGCGTGCGCTCGCCAGACAGACAGAGACAGAGAGACAGAAAGCAGGAAATCACCCCCCAGGGGGGATGGCCACGCCACAATCCCTTCTCCTCCATTCTCCTCTCGGGATCTTGGGCATGCACGCACACGCGCCCGGCGTGAGTTTTAAGCCACCAGGTCCGGGACGCGAACCGTGGTCGACTACGTGGGAGTCCAGCGACATAGCCATTACGCTAACTGCTGGTCCCGATTTCTTGCTTTTCATCTCTGTGTCTCTCTGTCGCTGTCTCCAGTGAGTACACACACCCTATGGCAAAAACCTCTAAAAAAATTTTTTTTTTACTTTCAAGCAAGAGATGTACAAATAAATATAGTTTTACTGCATTTTTCTGCACTTACTGTTGTACACTCCACTGTGAGGAAGGTAGGCCCATTTTACAGATCAATAAATTGAGCTTTCGATGTCAGACAGCTTTCCCAAGGTCACAGAGTTAGTCGGCTGCGGGACTCAACCCTAGGTGTGATCCACACTGCTGTGCTTGTTAAGAACTGAGTTATCTGAGCATCACAAGGCCTTCACCGAGCTTCTTGTTTTACCACTCCCTTCCTTCCCTCTTGCTATGTTGGCTTATCCTTTGAGAAGCATTTTTCCCCTGAGCATTTCTGTCATTCTTTAAGGTGAGCTGAAGTGGAAACATATTCTTATTTTGCAAATCAGTCCTTAGTAACTATTCATTGACACTGTAAATATAACTGCTGCTGCGACCATGATGACACGTTCACAGACTGGATTAGTTACTACGTTTCGAGCTTTCTTAATCTTATTTTTTCAGTAATCCATTTCCATTTAAAATTTTATTTACTTCTTGCTGAAAGGAAGAAGATTTCCCTCTCCACGTTGGCTGTTGTCTGCCTCTGGCTTCGACATCTTCCCAGCCTGGAAAAAGCAACACTGCATCTTTTTGAAAAGCTGATTTCCAGTGGGAGAAATTGTCTGAGAAGGATCGAATGCTTTATAAAAGATTCATTGCTGGTATGTGCTGGGCTTGGTGTAGAGAAAAATCTTTAAAGAGATGCTGGAATCATTTCTGTAAGTCAAAGAATGAGAAAAGGGGAAATGTAAACCAAAGAACAATTGGAACCATTTAAAATAATTGTGTATTTACATCTTTTTTAAAAAAAATAGCTAACGTAGGGGTGCTTTTCTGTTTCCTTGGATCATGTAGAGAGAAGTTGAAGGTATACTCACTTTTTGTACCTTATGCTATACGTTCATTAGAATTGACGTCTGGGGGGCCGGCAGATGGAGTAGTGGTTAAGGGTGCTGGTCTCCCACATGGCCGACTATGGTTCAAGTCCTGGACCTGGCATCTTGCTTTCTCACTTTCCCTTTCTCTCACTCTGTCCCTCTCTGGTCAAATTAAAAATAAATAAATAAAGTTAAATACAATAATTCTTAAAAAAAGAATTGACATCTGGACAACAAACTTTTTTTTAATTGCCAGAGGGCATGTACACTCACCAGAGAGAGACCGAGAGATGAAGAAAGAGACAGCACCACAGTGGGGCATGGTCATACCACAATGCCTTCTCCATTTCCCTGTCCTGGTGGGGTTTGGGGGAGGCATGGAAACTAAGCCACTGGGGCTGGGATTCAGACTGTGGTTGGCCATGGGAGATATCCAGCTCCCTTAACCAGTAGGCTACTTGGCCAGCCTGACAAACTCTTTAAAAACGTTTTTTATTTTAACATGAAAAGTGAGTTTTTAGAGATGAAGATCTTATGGATTGACAGGAAGAATCAATCAACATTCAAAAAATAGACTTTTAAGGGCCAGGTGTTGACCCATCAGTAATAGAAGTGGATCCCCCGGTGAAGGTCCTGGGTCACGTCCCGAGACTGCCCTGAGCACACCAGGTGTGAGCCCACGGCCTGGGCAGCTGAGACTTGGTGCGAATTATGGTATGAAGACCCTGTCGAGCATGCCTGTCTGTGTGTGTCTCTCATTGAAGACAAAAATACATTTTATAAACAAACTTTTAACTCTCCACAAAAGAAAAAGTAAAATGCTCAAGAAAAACAAAACAAGGGCCAGTCCTTGGCGTGATGCTCTCACATAGTCAGTTGAGTGGTTCAAGTCCCAGACCTGATGGCTTGAAAGCTGGGCACGAGTCACATGTGCCTGTACTCCCAAAAGGAGTGAGAAATGGAGGAGAAGGGATTACAGCACGGCCATTCCCCCAGAGGAGGCTCTCACTTTTTCTCTCTCTCACTAAGGGAGGCTTTCTCATTTTCTCTCCTCTTTCCCTCTTCAAGGAGCACCTGTACTCTCTGACAAATTAAAGGAAAAGAAAAAAAGTAGCCGTGGTTAAAACAACAGCTAAGACTTATTTAAGTTTTCTTTTGGTGTAAGAATGCCAGCCTTGAAACCTCCCCCATGCAGCAGCCCAGGTTTCCCTTCACTCAGCTCTGTGGAGTCAGGGACTCTGAGCTCTACAGGTCCCTGTCACCTGATCTGGGCTAGGCATCCTCAGAGCCTGGACAGCCAGGGTGTCTTCCTCTGTGGGCGGTAGCTCCGTGGAATGCGTGTACATGTTTGTAAGAATAGGAATAAAGGCCAATGCACCCTAAAAACGACAATCGAAAACCATGCAAGTGCCGTGTCCCACAGCCTGTCTTCCAGGAGCCTCCAAGGACTGCCGTGTTCTCCCGTCAGTTTCTGTAACCTGTGGGGATTTAGCTGAGATCATCCCCCAGTTTGTACAAATGCAGAAGGTGAGAGCCGTGGTGAACAGCCTGATCTTAAATGGGAAGCCAGGAACCGGGCAGGAGCAGTGTTCACCGTGGTGCTGACACTGAGGAGGTTCTGAGTTTGCACAGCCCTCCCCACAACAAACACCTTCTATTGTTTCATTCAGCCGGAACTTCCTGTTGCGGTTCTCTCCTCTTCCTTCAAGTTGGATACCGTGTAAGGAAATCCCATCTGAATCGGTTGCCCCCTCATCCATGTCCGTCTTCCCCTGCCCACCTTCCCTGTCCCAGGCTCCCTGCCCCCCCCCCCCCCCCCCCCCCCCCGCTAGGCCTCCCAGGTGAACGTGCCAGGAGCCCTTGTACCTGTAAGGTAGGCGGTGCTGGCCGAGCCGGAACGACAGGGAATTTTACAGTGTTTGATATAAAGGAAAAAAATTAAGAAGACAGAGACAGCCCAAAGACGATTCTTTTTAGGATAATTCCTACTTGACCTTACCATTCAAAAGAGCTGTATATTCAGGCAGGAAATAAGAATTCACCTTTAAAAAAATAATTACATGCAATTTAAAGTAAAGACTGTTAGAAACCCTTTGACAGTCCATTCCAGGTTGTTAAAGGTAATAAATTACCTTTATTATCCAGTAAATCTCTTTATTTGTAACTAAAATGTGATGTTGTAAGTTAATTTTCTCTGGTCCTTTTTTAGTAGCAAAGTACAGTAACTGAGCCATTTGTTTGCTTCTGGGGTACTGAGTAAATTTTCTTTAAGTCTTCTCCCTGATGAAAAACTCCAGTTCCATCGACTTTTCTGTAGCCTTTCATTAATTCTTGTGGTTCTTCTCCAACCTTCTCCATGTTCTTTTTACCTGTGGCCTTTAGACCTGAGCAGCACGTTAGTGACACGGTGATGAGACAGAGAAAGCAGGTCCTCCCACTGAAGATCACGCTGTCCCATCTTCAGCCTTCAGTTTATAGTTTCCACGATGCCTCTCTCCCCGCATCAGATAGCTGCGGAGTCAGTGGATTTATAAAAGCGTTTATCAGGATCATGTGTGTAGAGATTCTGAGCTTCCATAATGTTGGACGGGGATTCCAGAGGGTGTTACTTGGTTTAATTTACTGTGGCATTGGCAGGATGTGACCTCGCTGTGCCTCATGGTTCAAAGAGGTAATTGCTGCCCTGGTGGTGAGCTGGACGTTCCTGATTGGTGTGGGCTGTTCTCCTCGGGCGTCCTGGCCTGCCCGTGCCAGAAAGCCATGCAGGCTGGAATGAGCCCGTGACGTGGCCGAGTGATTACAGGGTAACCCGAAGAACCTGCTTCCTAATTGCATCATCCGATTCATTTATCGCAGCACAGTATCTTGGTGCAGTGACAGGACTGTACAGAAGTATCCACGAGGTCGCTGAGATTCAGATCGCACAGGGCAGCTTTGCTGCAGGAGAAACCCGATGCCTATTACATTAGAGTTGGATTCTGAGAGTAATTAAAGTGTGATGGTCTACGTAACTTGTGTTTTATATGGAGCACTGTTAATTATATTTCTCTCCCTTGGGACTGTCCAGAACGAGTCCTGGAAATTCTGTAGTTAACAAAATGTAGCAAAAACAAGAAAGTGTGGTTCATACAGGTAGTACAAAGTGAAATGACCTTCCCAAATCTTCTGTGGCCTTCCAGGGACCTGAAGGCTTGGCAGTTTCCCTTCCTACTATGAATAGCAGGGGCTAGTCTAGCACCATCTGACTCGCACATGCACACATAGTCATGAGCTGTATAAAGACACTTTGATCAATCACAGACCACACGGATGATGGTGGTCCTCTGAGACAGTGGTGGGCTGTACCATCTCAGCTTTTGTAAGTACGCTCGATGTTCGCCCATTGACAGAATTGCCAAAGGACCCATCAGAGCATATTCCCGTCACAAGGCGATGTTTAACTATGTATGTGCATTTGAGGTCTAAAATAAAAGTAAGTTTTCTTTTTTTGAGAATTATTTATTTAGGGACCAGAAGATGGCATAATGGTTATGTTGCTGTCCCACATAGTTGATTGTCTCAGACCCGGCATCTTAAAAATCAGGCCAACGTGGGACCAGCAGATGGTGTAATGACTACGTCACTGAATTCCCACATCATCAACTTTGGTTTGATCCCGGACCCGGCAGTTTAAAACTCATAGTGGACACGGGTGCGTGTGTGCCCGTGATCCTGAGAGGAAAATGGAGGAGAAGGGGTTGCAGTGTGGTAATCCCCCCCCAGGGAGTGATTTTTTTTTTTTTTTTGCTTTCTGTCTCTCTGGTGCTTTCTCACTCTTTGGTGAGTGCACTTGCTCTATAGCAAAAATCTCTTTAAAAAAAAAAACAAAAACTCACTCCAGCACATGTGTGCATGCTCAAATCCCCAAGAGGAGAATGGAGGATAAGGAATTGCAGCATGGCCATCCCCCTGGGGGATGATTTCTTTCTGTCTCTCTAGCAAGTGCATGTACCCTATAGCAAAAATCTCTAACTAAAAGAATTATTTATTTAATTTCATGTATTACAATTGTTTCTTTAAATAAAAATTTGCTATAGGGCATGGGCACTTACCAGAGAGAGACACAGAAAGGGAAAGTGAGAAAGCAAGCTGCTGGACCCAGGACTCAAACCATGGTTGTCAATGTGGGAGTCCAGTGCCTCAACCACCATGCCAACTGCTGGCCTCAAAAGTAAGTTTTCAAAACCTGCTTTTCCTTTGAGGCTTACTCTTTGGCTTCCAAGCACTAGACTGTCCCCTGTACATGGTCATTTGTCACAGTTGGTGGCTTCTAGATGAATCGAGGTACCTACCGTAGTTTGTCATTTACCGTGCAGACCAAGCCTTTTCAAGAGAGGATGGTCTTGTGTTTCCCTGGACAGGGGAGGCACTGGAAGACCACGATCCAGAGCCTCGGGCCTCCAAGACGATGTCACGGAAAGCAGTGAGAGCTGTTTGCTAATTATGCAGCTTTCTTGGCACCATTTGGTTTCACAAGGCTGGCCCTGAGTCAGAAGGATGCCATGATTTCCCATTGCAGTTCTATTTGTGGAGCCCAGAAAGCTATTGTTTGGGTTCTGCACTTGAATGGGAAGTGCTGACGGGGCAGGGTGGCACTGTGCTTGGCTGCGCACTGTATGCCAGGGCCGGGAGGTACCCTGCTTCCCAGGCCCTCCACGCCTGCCGCCTGACTGCAGCTGGACCCTGAGGAGTTGTTCCCGCACCTTGCCAGGAGGGTCTACCCAGAAAGAGGCGAGAGCAGAGGAGGAATCAGGAGGCACCGACTGGTTTTAGTTTTGTTGTTGTTTTACTCAGATTTCAATTAGAGAATATGCCTCACTTTCTCTCCCACCTAAAAGTCATCTGCTTAAAGTACAGTGCTTCCCAGTTTAAAGGACAGTATTTTTTTTAATCTAATAAGAGCTTAAAAGTAAAAAGCATTCAGATACTTCAGTGCCCTCCTGGATGTGAGATAGAATGCATCCTTTTCTTCACTCTCTAGGTAGCAGTTTAGAGCCACTGCAAAAAGAAAAGCTCTTTACAGAAAATTCCAACACACAGGTCTCCTTTTGTAAAATATTATACTGAGGAATTGACTCCATATCCTGGATGAAGTCATCAGTCTTTCTGCGCTTTCATTACTGTTCTAGGGTTTTCCTGCTTTTTCATTAGCAGTATTTTTAAGCATTTCATTTTTGAACTCGTTAGTGTGGTGCATGTAATTTAACAAGTCCTGGTCAGGTAGGAACGTGTGGTGGTGGTTCATGCCTGTGGCGAAAGTCTTGGACAGTAGTTGCACTTCCTCGTGAAGACCTCACGGGGGCACCAGATCTCCCAGCATCCTCCGTGAAGAAAGAGGCCCAGACTGTAAGCTCTGTTTCTGCTGTGGAGAACACAGGACTTCGCAACCAGTCAGAGATGACAGAGGAGCAAAACTCAAGCAAAAATAGCAGTCATGGGCCAGGGATTCAATGCCACGCAGAAGCTGAGCTGAGAAGCCCGGAGGGCTGCTGCGCGCTCTGCTTGGCACCACCTGCCCACTGGATAGAGGCTGCTGGGCCAGGCGAGGGGAGGGACTTAGACTGGGAGACTTCTGTCCAGTGTCCAGTCCCTGCGCCTTACATGTGTGCCTCCCACTCTGTGTCCTGACACTCGGGGAGCATGTGTACATTTCAAACACAAGAGTACATTTGGTACTTGTTAAGTTTTTTAAGCCCAGGAATGACAGATTTATCACTAATTAAACAATAATTGCGTTATGGAGTACTGAAAAAATTGCTTGTAGTATAAACAACATCTGGTAAAGATTAAAAAGAAAGAATAATTTTTCCCAGCTTAAATTGTTGAAAGAAACTTGAATATTTCAAAGCAAAATAGATCCTAAAACGTGAAAGGGATATATACAGTTGGATGTTTAGTATTTTGAAAATAGAAAATAAAAAAAAGATATCATAAAAAACACATATTTATAAAGCTGCCTAATTACACATGATAGATGTGAAGGTTTTATATAAATAATTTTTTAATCAAATCATTCTTGAGCTCAATGAAGGAGTTTACTGTTGAATCTTGTGGAGATTGTAAGTTATTTTTGTGATGAATAGAGTCACCCTTTGATTGAGATACGTATGCTAGTAAGGGCTCTCTGCCGTCCAAGAAAGCAGTTAAGAAACTACCTGTGGGACTCTGCTGATGGGGGAGCTGGAGGGAGGGCTGCTCAAGAGCCCTTTTCTTCTTTTAAAAAAACAATTTACCAGAGGGTTCAGGAGCTTGCTAGAGAGAGAGAGAGGGAGAGGGAGAAAGCACCCCCAAATGGGACACGGCCACTCTACAGTCTCTTCTCCACCTCTCCACTCTGTGGGAAGTTTGAATACAAATATGATGCCTGGTGTACTTTTCAAGCCTCCAGGGCCAAAATTCAGCCATGTAGGATTTGGCTCCCTAACCACTAGGCCACAGGGTTGGCCCATCACCAGCCCATTTATTGAAATGACTGTTTTTCTGAGTAAAATTTTTTGAACTGTTTTAAAATGGATAATAAAAGGAAATCTATTCCAAACTTAATGAACTTCTTCTTGTAGAAGTTTTTGCCTTAGGGTGCATATTCTCACCGGAGAGAGAGATAGAAACAGTGAGAGGGAAAGTAAGAAATCACCCCCAAGGGGGTGGCCATGCCACAGTCCCTTCTCCACACACCTCCCAGGATCTTGGGCACACATGCATACGCCCCCACTATGAGTTTCAAGCCACCAAGTCCGGGACTTGAACCATGGTCAGCCAAGTGGGAGTCCAGCAACGTAACTGCTACACCATCGGCTGCCCCCCCCCAAGCTTAATGAACTTTAACCTCTCTCTCATCTATTTTTTCTTTATTTTTAGAGATATCTGTGAAGGGTGGTAGATAAAGGGCCTGGATGATTTTTTTCTATTCCTTCACTACTTTTTTGTCCTAGGAGGAATCACTTTTGCCTGGGAATTACTCGAAATCATAGCATAATTTCCTTTCTGATTTATTTTCTTGCTCTCTCTCTCTCTCTCTCTCTCTCTCACACACACACACACACATACACAGAATCAGAAAAATTATTGGAAAATTTCTTCCTGAGAAATCTGTTCTTCTGTGATCTCAGACCTCTTTGAAGTGGCTTGGGTGAGACAGGATGAAAGTCACAGGTTAACCACCCAGGAGAGCTGGAGAAGCCGAGTGATTTGTACAGAACGTGGTGCCAGCCAAGTAATGAGCTGGCCTCCCCTCTCCTCTAGAACAAGGACCAGCGAACGTGGTGACCGTGTGTCCAGTGCTGATTCTGTCCTCCCGTGTCTGGTTGAGGGAGAGGCAGGGAGGAGGTTAACGGTGCAGTTCTGGGTGGCTCCTAGAGGAAGCCGGGGGTGGAGGGTACACTGGAGGGATTGCTGCTCCTGCACAGATGCTCGCCCAATGGAACAGCTGGCCGGCGAGAAGGGAGGCAGAGCCCGAGTGCTCCGTTGTCTCCTTCTGTCCATCCTCTGCTGTCTGGCGAGGGGATCGGGAGGAGGAGGAAGACAAGTCTCAAGCTATTGGTGCCTCCTGGTGACATTGTTTCCCAGGCTGTCCGTGAAAAGCGTTAGGCCAGATGGAGGGAGAAGAGCTTGAGCAGGAACAGATTTTGGTTAAGATGGAGAAAAACAGACCAACAGATGGAACCCAAGAAAGTTTTTCCTTTCTTTCCTCACTTTTATAGGAGAGATAACTGCCCAGACTGTGGGGCTCCAGAGTTCGACCCCAGAGCCCCGTACTGCAGTGCGTTACTGGAGTGTTGACCTCACAAGTGAAACAGGATGTAGCGGGTGACTCCCCATCACTCACAAGGATGTTGTGAAGACTGAGGGAAGACAGGGCTGCCAGAGAAGCATAGAGGGAAGCCTTAATTCTGTATGGAAGGTTCTCTGGATGACAACACCAGTTTAAGTTTACTTTTTTTTTTAATGTTTGCTATAGGGTGCATGTGCTCGCCAGAGAGATAGTGTAAGCAAGAGAAAGAGAGGATAGTGAGTAAGCACCCTCCAGGCAGGATGGCCATGCCACAGTCCCTTCTTCTCCACTCTCTTGGGATTTTGGGCATGCACACACCTGTGCCCATTGTGTTTTTCAAACCGCTGGGTCCTTGACTTGAATCATGTAGTCCACCATGGGGGTCTAGCTGCCTTACCCACCATGCCAGCCACTGGCCCAGTTGTACTTTTGTGATTTGGTATCAGTGAGACACATGGCTGCCCTGTGAGCACTCCAGTCTTTGGGAGGGGCCTTGCTGGCCTGGATTAGATACTTGGGATATACAGTATTGAATCTGAAACCAATGATAAAGGATGCAGATGAGAAAGAACTGCTCCCAGCCCTGAGCACAAGGGAGACCGGCTTTCAAATCATAATCTTGGCCATTGTTTTTGAGCAGGTTATCCCTGCCTCCAGGCATCTGGTCTGTTTTAAAAGCTAGAACAGGGGGCCAACAGGTGGCAAGGTGGTAGGGGCACTAGACTCCCACATGGCTGACTGTGGTTCTAGTCCCGGATCTGGTGGCTTGCTTTCTCACTTTCCTTCTCTGTCTCTCTCTGGTGTCTGTAGAAAATTTTAAAAATAGTAAATAAAATAAATCTTTAAAAAAATAAAAGCTAGAATGGGTTGTGGAAGCAGGCTGAGAGTAACCAAGGGTGTGAAGTATTTGGAAAGGAAAGATGTCTAAGAGTATCCATCTGCATGAGGACAAGCAGCTTCTGCACTGCCTGGAGACACTGAAAATGTTCGATTGAGTTGTTTTGCTAGAAAACACTACACAAGAGAAAAGTATATCCAAGCTCTCGGGTCCTTCTGACAAACCAATGCAGGACTCTCTCACTTGCTCTCCGAGTGTTTTTCATGGAAGCCCTAATCTACACATCGGAGCATCCTGTGTCTGCCATTTGCAAAGCCCTGGAATAGGTGCTGAGTGATTCTTCATGCTACATCAGCCCCATAGAGTGGCTTTGGGGCAGTTAGACTGATTAGAAGGAAAGGAAGTGGTTCTGGGAACCAGCAGACGGTGTAATGGTTATGTCGCTGGATTTTCATGTAGTCGACCGCGAGTCAAGTCCTGGACCCAGTGGCTTAAACTCACACTGGGTGTATGTGTGCATGCTCAAAATCCCAAGAGGAGAATGGGGAAGAAGGGATTGTGGCGTGGCCATTTCCTTGGGGGGTGATTTCTAGCTTTCTGTCTCTCTGGAGCACATGCACCCTATAGCAAAAAATCTCTTTTTAAAAATAGAAGAAGAAAAGGAAATAGTTCTGTTGTATCATTTTCAACTTGGGTCTTACTTTCCGTCAGTGCACGTTCAGGCCCTGTGTGTCTGTCTGCACTTTTGTGCGTGCAGTGGTGCTGTTTGGTCTTACACACTATTCCTTATTCAAGAGGCATATGAAACTTTAAAAAATGGTTCCAAACTTAGATGAATCACATTTCTTCTAGACATGCAGTTTGTTTTCCCTTTGTTTGATTTTTCCATTATGCATACATAAAAACTTTTATGATATTTTCTGGGCATAAATCCAGTGACCTCTTAATAACTGTTATTATTTACAGTAAGGCTGGGAAGCTGGGAGATTAACTGACTTGCCTAAGATCAAAGCCAAGAAATAACGTTCTTCTGTTGAACCATGATTCTACCAAATTACTTTTCTTGAGTAGATAATGAATTTATCTATGAAAATTTCAAATTGGTTTCTTTTAGATAAAAATGCACATCAATGAAGGATTTGGGAGCATGGAATACTTTAAGTAGTAGAAAACTTTTGCTTGCAAATCCCAACTAATTGAAAGGAGATCATTCTGTCATTTAAACAAGCGACAGTGCTCTTGGCTGGAGCTCTCAAGGCAGCCTGCAGTGGTGGTGTGTGAACGCTAGATGGCACACACTCAGTGTTAGAACCCAAACCCCTGGCAGACCTGCGCGTGTGCAGGAAGGCCTTGCAGGCAGGCACCGTGCTTTCTTCAGCATGGCTCGAACACTGGAGAAGCTGGGCATGTTCTTTGTTCTTGCCTAGGAGGCTATGGAAAATGCTTCCCAAAGCTACTCAGATTAAGCTTGATATGACTCGAAACTCCATTTGGAGCTTAATCCACTAACATTTGGATGCTGCTCTAAGACATCTGTTCAGAATACAAATGGGCATTTCCTTCTTTATAATCACATGCTTTGAGCTCTGGTCAAAGAGGTCTGGAACCTAGGTCAGGCCCACTGAAGCTCCAGAAAGAGTGTGTAAGACCAAGCAGCACCACTGCAGCACACAGACAGACACACAGAGCCTGAAAGTGCACTGACAGAAAGTAAGACCCAAGTTGAAAATAATACAACAAAAACATTTCCTTTTCTTCTTTTTCTCCATAAGGGGCCAGCGTCTGCAAGTTTAAAACCACAACCTGTGTCATATAGCGGTTAGGGCGCTGGAGCCCACATGGCCGACTCCATGGTAGCCTTGGACCAATAGCTTGAAAAACACACTAGGCACATGTGCGAGCAGCCCCAGAGGAGAACGGAGAAGTGATTGCCTTGTGGCCATCCCCACTGGAGGGTGATTTCTCACTTTCCCTCTCTCTATATCTCTCTGGCGAGCACACGTGCCCTTTGATAAGGGTCTTAAAGAAAAAAAAAGAAAACATCAAAACATCACAAAAATATTCAGGCAAGAAATTTCATCATTCGATCTTTTTTTCCCTATTAATCCTCATTTTATTGTAAAGAAAGGCTGTTGAATTCCTAGTGCATCCAGAGGCTGTGTTGTTTTAGTACAGCATGCTGACGTCACCAGTTCCTCAGGGATAATTCGAAGATGTTTGTACTCATTGCCTGCTGAGCGGAGACGAGAGAGCAGGCCCGGCCCCGGCTGTGCGGCACTTCCTAGCTACTGAGGAGGTCAGACGTGCAGGCACACCAAAGCCAAACTGGCAATGTTGGTGTGCTCTGTGTCTTCACTGCTGCGTGCTGAGAGGAGGGCTTTAACGGAATGGCGTAAATGGTTACATCACTGGCCTCCCACATAGTTGACTACAGTTCTAGTCCAAGGCCCCATGGCTTAAAACTTATGCTGGGGACATATGCATGTGTGCCCAAGATCCCCAGAGGAGAATAGAGGAGAAGGGATTGTGGCGTGCCTTGATGCCTGGGGGTGATTTCTCGCTTTCTGTCTTTCTCTGTCTCTGGCAAATACATGTGCCTATAGCAAAAATCTCTCCAAATAAAAAGGAGAGGGCTTTTATATTTTTCATGATTACTTACTGATTCATTCTTTTCAGGATCATGTGGATTTATTATAGAAAGCGTGAGGCATACAGTAGTATAAAGAGATGAAAAGAATGTAAAGTTCTCTGTTGGAAAAAATAACATATTCTGAATTTTTGCTTTATTAAAAAATATATAAAATAAATATTTAAAAATAAAAAAGTGTTCCCATAATCCCCTGCCCAAAGGGAGCCACCATCTGTGTGGGGCTTTTTCCATGCACTGGGAATCCTTTGTGGTAATCCATTTTCTAGATACCAGCCGTTCTAGACAGCTCATTTGCCTGATAATAGCAAATACTGATAAAGTAAATGCCTGCGGTATTTGACTTTCTCCTGGTCTTTTCCTCTCACAGCCTCAAGCAGCCTGCCACCCTGCCATATTCCGGATTGTCGACGAAATGTTCAGGTAAATGTCACATTGTTTCCGTCAGACATTCATCTAAAAATCCTCAATTTCCAAGCATGAATAAAGGGTGGGTTTTTTTTTTTTTTTTTTTTTTGGTAGTTTTTGGCCCTACCATGAGGAAATCAGTTTTTTATACCTTCTTCTCTGAACTTTTTGGTAAAGGCAAAATCTCAAATGTCAGTGTGTATTTAAAAGCTAATGCCTAAGAATTAAGATCACTGATTAAGATCTTTTTAAATTCTTTTGTTTAAGAATTGTTTACTTAATTTTATTTGTTACTATTATTTTTTCATCCTGACCAGAGAAAGACAGAGACAGAGAGAGAAAGTAAGAAAGCAAGCCACCAGGACTAGGACTTGAACCACGGTCGCCCATGTGGTAGTCTAGCATCCCAACCACCATACTACCTGTTGGCCCCTGTAAGTTATAGTAATAGTAATAGAAGAACACAAATTAGATGTTAACATAAAATATTTGTGCACGATTTTTCTCAACTGAGAATAAAGGTAGCAGTATACTCCTTTCACCACACGAGGGCTGACTGATCTTTCTAAAGGACCTTAAAGCTAAGGAAAGCCAAGAAAAATAAATAAATAAAGCCATTTTTAACAGAGCTCTTCTGAAAGACAAAATAAACCATGTGTGTTCTCTCACAGCACATTAATTTTTATTTAAAAAATACAGAGACTTCTTGGGAAATGTGTTGAATGTGCAGAAAAGGAGCTGGATGGACATGAGGTTGGGTTATGGCTGGCAGTTGGGGGACAGAGTCCTAAGATTGGAACCCTCTGGGGGACCTCACTACCTGGACTGTTTCTTTTTTTTTTTTTTTTTTTTTTCTCTTTTTTTGGAGAGGTTTTTGCTATAGGGCGCGTGCGCTCGCCAGACAGACAGAGAGAGACAGAGAGATAGAAAGCAGGAAATCACCCCCCAGGGGGGATGGCCACGCTGCAATCCCTTCTCCTCCATTCTCCTCTCGGGATCTTGGGCACTCACGCACACGCGCCCGGCGTGAGTTTAAGCCGCCGGGTCCGGGACTCGAACCGCGGTCGACTACGTGGGAGTCCAGCGACATAGCCATTATGCTAACTGCTGGTCCCACTACCTGGACTATTTCTAGCCTCTCTCCTGGGTGCTGGGGCATGCATGAACCCTCTCTCCTGCCCCACCTGCCTCCCCCACAGCAGTAGGGGCCCCAGGGCAGACTGCAGACACTGGAGAAAGGAATTTTTACAAAATAACTCACCTCTTGGGTTGGTCCTCAGGCATATCAATTTTAAACAGAAGATCATAGAAATCAATACTATTTTAACTCAAAGCTGGCAGTGTAGGAGCCAGCACGTGGTATAGTGGTTGGGGTGCTAGACTCCCACATGGCCGACCACAGTTTGAGTCCCAGACCCGGTGGCTTGAAACTCAGGGCGTGTGTATGTGCATGCCCAAAACCCTGCGAGAAGTGAGGAGAAAGGATTGCAGCATGGCCGGGGGGGGGGGGGGGGGGGGGACGATTTCTCATTTCTCATTTTGTCTCTCTCTGTCTGTGTCTGTCTTAAGTGTGTGGACACACCCTTAATCTCTCTTTGAAAAGAAAAAAAAAAACTAGCAAAGTTTGAGTTGCCTTTTCTTTTTTTTGGTCACACGAGCATAAAGAAACATTAACTGTATGAATGGAAATGCGTGGAAGCCCATCAGGTACATGCGGGTCGCTGCTGGACGGATGTGACTGCGCCAGTTTACCCATTCGGGCAACTTCCGTCTGCATTCACGGAAGCAGGATGTCCGTTGGTGCTGCACATCCGACCATGGATGTGTCTGAAGAGCGTGCGCGTCTATGCGGAGGGCACGTGTGGCACTTAATAGTCTGAGAACGAGAAAGAGCTCTGCACATTGCAGTTTCAAAGAAACTATTTAGAAAAGGGAGCGACAGGTTTCTCCTACTTTCATACAAGGAATGAGACCTGACGAGCTGACATACTGCTGAAGCTCATGGCATGAGAGGACGTTCCCACTCGTCCCTGTCATAGGCTGGTTCATACGTCTGCCGGGTCAGTCACTGACGCTGTGACTCTGACTTTGCGTTGTCCAGGTGTGCGCTTCTGGAGACGGACGGAGCTCCAGAAGTACTGGCCGCTCTTCAGGTGTTTACACGATGCTTTCTAGATGCTCTGGGAGAAGAAAACAAGCAGGTGCGTTCCATCGTGTATATTACTCATTCATCCCAATGAAAAAGGCTACTCACTAGAGAGCAGCACTCTACTTCTGGCATGTTTTAAAAGTTATTTATTTATTTCTTCCATGAGGAGAGAGACAGAGAGACAGGACTGTCAACAGGGTTCTGACGCCATGATCCACCCAGCCTTAGTCAGCCCTGGTCAGGGGCACATGAGAGTCTGGAGTCCTCATCGCGGTTTCTGGACATGAACCCAGAACCTTCTTATGCTGGGCAGTCTCACAGAGTGTTGCATTTTACCACTGTACCACCATCCAGCCCCCCTATTTTCAGCTATTTCTTTTTTTAATGACAGGGCACGTGAGTGCTTGAGAAAGAGAAAGGCAAGAGAGGGAAGGAGGAAAGGAGGGAAATAGGTAAAGAGAGAGCATCCCAACAGGACTGGCCATGCTACAGTCCTTTTCCTCCGTTTCTTTACCCCATTGGGATCCTGTGCACATGTGCATACCCAACATGGTTTTCAAACTGCCAGGGCTGGGACTTGACTTTGTTCAGCCATGTGGCATGCAGCTTCCTTTGTGCAGTGCTTAACCACTGTGCTATAGGGATTTTCAGTAATTTCAGTTAACTTGTTTTCTTATAAGAAAAGCTTCTAGGAACCAGCAGATATAGAGTAATGGCTATGTCGCTGGACTCCCATGTTGTCGACCGTGGTCCAAGTCCCGGACCCAGTGGCTTAAACTCATGCGGGGCGTGTGTGCATGTGTGCCCAAGATCCTGAGAGAAGAATGGAGGAGAAGGAATTGTGGCATGGCCAACCCTAGGGAGTGATTTCTTGCTTTCTCGCTTTCTGTCTCTCTTTGTCTTTCTAGTGAGAGCACACGCACGATAGAAAAAAAAAAGAAAAAAAAAAGAAAACTCTTCAGAAAAAGAGAAAAGCTTCTAAATGAATAAATGAGCACAGATGAAATTTTTTTTTTTTTTTTTAGTTTTTTGTTTTTGTTTTTGCTATAGGGTGCGTGCACCTCACCAGAGACAGAGACAGAAAGAGAAGTTAAGTAAAAAAAATGGCCATCACCCCCTAGGGGGTTGACCATGCCACAGTCCCTTCTCCTCCATCCTCCTGTTGGGATTTTGGGCACACATACATGGCCCCTGGCATGTTTCTCAAGCTGCTGGGTCCAAATTCAAATTAAGCACTCAGCTATGTGGTTTCCAGCTGCCTTAACTACCACAACACTGGCTGGCCCAACGTGAAACATTTTAATTGAAAATAAGTCAAAAATATTTCTGTCTGCCCATGCTGTGGTACCCAGAAGCTATCCACTACTGTGTCTGGGAACTCTGTCCTGCCAGCCTGTATCGGACTAGAGGATGAGTCTTCCTGGCTCTTGGTTGTGCGTGCAATGCTGTTTGCCCAGCTCAGCTCACCCCTCTGGCTGCATCTGACCCTCCCAAGACAGCAGTAGACGCTCTAGAGTCTTTCTGGATGGTTGAGTGGGAAATGACACTCATTACAAAGCAATACTGAGCATTCTTAGTTATTAGTATCTTCATTCCTGTCACACACCCAAATGTGAATTGGATTCCTGGAGAGAAAGGCAGTGATAAGAGTGACAGGGAAGATCTGAGTAATGGTGGAGAAGGGTAAGGAGTGGAGTGACCAGGAGCTGTGCATCAGACGCCGTCAGTAGACAGGACTCTGGGGCCCCTCAGCGCAGGCTGGGCAGCAGCTGCGAGGGGCTGGTGACCAATTAGAGTGACCACGTGAAACAGGAACTCTTGCTACTAGAGAGCTTTCACCCTTGGCCATTTTAATTGGCCCATCATCCTATTCTTATGGGCTTATTTTTTAATTTATTTATTTTTTACAGATTTTTGCTATAGGACACATGCACTTGCTGGAGAGAGACAGAGACAGAAAGTGAGAAATCACCCCCAGGAGTGGATGGTCATACCACAATCCTTTCCTCTCCATTCTCCTCTTGGGACTTTGGTCATGCATGCACATGTGCCCAACATGAGTTTCAACCCACTGGGTCCAAGAGTCAAACCATGGTCGGCCATGTGGGAGTTCAGCAACGTAACCATCATGCCATCTGCTGGTCCCCTGAGATAGGCATTTATTTATTTATTTATTTACTTACTTACTTACTTACTTACTTACTTTGGAGAGGTTCTGCTATAGGGTGTGTGCACTTGCCAGAAAGAAAGAGACAGAGAGACAGAAAGCAAGAAATCACCCCCCAGGGAGGATGGCCACGCCACAATCCCTTCTCCTCCATTCTCCTCTCAGGATCTTGGGCACACACACACACACACACACACATGCCTGCCATGAGTTTAAGCCACCGGGTCCAGGACTCAAACTGCGGTCGACTACATGGGAGTCCAGTGACATAACCATTACACAACTGCTGGTCCTGAGATAGGCATTTTTAATGGTGTCTGTCTGTGTCCCAATCCTCCTGCCCCACCCTCCCATTTAGTTAGGATACAGAAACATGCAAAGGCATCCTCAGTGTTCAGGAACTGAACCCAGGCCTCCAACGTAGCTTCCAACCTCCCAGCTAGTCTTGCACCACCACAGCTGAGCCTTAGCCTTCATTTCTGATGGCCACAGATGTGATGTTTTGCCTGTTGGGCAAGGCACAGTCCTGCATCTTGCTTCCCCATGCAGTGTGCCACGGTCCTGGGGAAGTTCTCTGTAGTTTGGCTTCTGATGCAGAGCAACACAGCTCAGCACCACCAAAGCTGCACGTTCCCTTATGCCAGAGCGAATTCACAGGTTTTAGCAGATGTTTCTTTTCTGAGGCAATGATAGATATTTATGATTTATTTTATGTTGTCCCATCCTCTCTTTCCCTGGGGAAGTTAGCTAGACCATTGCAAACAGTGTTATCAACGGTGCCCGGCCTGGAATTTGGGAGGCAAGCTCGGCCAGAAGCACTGACTGGCCTGCAGCTATTTTGAGGCATGACCAGAAATATCTTTTATCCTCCCTTGTACATTTTTTGTGTTCCAATTAGGAACTGACCTCTAGCAGACCTCGCGCTTGGACCCTTGGAAGCACCTCGGTTGGGGCAGAGGGAAGGAGCTCCGTCGTGTCAGCTCGAGTGTGTTTTTCCTCTCAGCCTTGCGCTGAGCCTCCGCGTTGGCCCTAGGCACTATGGATGCAGACTGGAGCTGCAGGTGCTGTAACCTTAGAACAGTGCCCTGGCCAGGCGACACGAAGTGCGGAGGCCACACACTGGGTCCCGGGGAGACTCAGGGCAGGAACCTAACGAGAAACAGCAGTTCCTCGCCCTCACCCTCAGCTCGGAGGGGAGCACTCAGCACCTTCTTCTGCAGGTGCCGCTGTCATGCATATTTGTTACTTCGCTTCCGAGAGCCACTCTTGGGTACTCGCCTTTGTAACTGGGGGCTGTCCCCACGTGTGGACTCCTGCCACCTCTAGTGCCCACCCTGAAGTTAATCCTAATCCTTGAAGAAAAAAAAATATGACCAGGTGTCATGTTTGGTACATGTTTTCTTCATTTATCCCTTTATTCATTCTTAGTAAAACAAGGATCTATGAATCCAACATCTGAGCAGACCTGGACCACTAGTGATGACCATTGCTGACTGTCCATCTGCTCCTTCTCCATTCCATTTCCCTCCCTTTCTCCTCCACAGAAAACCGGTGTCTTGAATTTTTTTTTTTCTTTTTTGAGAAGTTTTTGCTATAGGGCACACGTGCTCACCTGAAAGACAGAGAGAGACAGAGAGACAGAAAGAGAGAAATCACCCCCTAGGGGAATGGCCACACCACAATCCCTTCTCCTCCATTCTCCTCTCGGGATCTTGGGCATGCTTGCACATGCTCCTGGTGTGAGTTTAAGCCACCAGGTCTGGGACTCGAACCGTGGTCGACTACATGGGAGTCCAGTGACATAGCCATTAAGCAACTGCTGGTCCCCAGTGTCTTGAATTTTATGTTGATTATTCCTTTGCTTTTTCTGGAAATACTTTGATCCTTAAAGCAAACAGAAAGGAATAGCATACTATATGCAGTCTTTTGAAACCTGCTTTTGCGCTCTGCATATTCCAGATATTCCTTTATGTTACTGTGTGCAGCTGTGGTGAAGGATTGCTGTACAGTAGTCCACTGTGAAAACAGACCACAACAAACTCCTTTTCCTGCCAGTGGGCACTTGGGATGCTTCCATTTGGTTTTCTATCATAAATAGTAGTGCTCTGAGCGTTCTGGGTTAGATACTGAGGAGCAGGGATGCTTGCTTATTAGATATTCACAGGTCTTGGGACCAATAGATGGCATAATGGTTACATTGCTGGACTCCCACAAAGTCAACTGCAGTTCAAGTCTTGGACCTGGCAGCTTAAAACTCACTCCAGGCGCGTGTGCGTGCACGCCCAAGATCCCAAGGGGCGAATGGAGGAGAAGGGATTGCACTGTGGCCATTTCCCCCTGGAGGGGGGTGATTTCTTACTTTCTGTCTCTCTGGCATGGTCACGCACCCTATAGCAAAAGTCTCTCTTTAAAAAAAAATGATACATGGGTCCTGCCAAATTGGGTCATAAAGGTCTGGTGCCTGTTAATACCACCACCAGCAGCTCATGAGAGAGCCCATCAATCCACTTTCTTTCCCAGGATCAGAAACGCTTCCCTCAGTGCTTCTCATTGTCTTCATCCTTTCCTTTCTCTCTTCTGTTCTGTTTGGGGAGCACAGTGCAGCTCTGTCAGTGTGTCCCATTGGGTAGCAGACAATGTGACCAGCCACTTTTTCTAAACTTGCATGATGGCTTGGTACAAACCGCCAATTGGGTCAGGTTCCGAGTCCGACAGTGGCCGAGTCTAATAATGGATTGGACCAAATTTCCCACAGATAAAAATGATCAACTCCAGACAGAATAAATAAAGACAGCATCTTGCTGTGTTGCCCAGGGTGGCCTCAAGCTCACGATCCTCCTGCCTAAGCACCCCGTTACCAGGACTACAGGCATACGCCACTGCGCCAGCCTCAGGCAAAATATTTTTACAAATCTATTTGAAGGCATTAGATATCACCTGAAAAAGAAGACGGAAACTGGAGAGACTTCAGCCTGTCAGAGAGAATCCACACAGAGCACTCTCCAGCTTCTCTCTGAAGGCTCTCAGACAGGGTAGACGTGGGGGTGCAAGCAGGTGGCCAGAGCTGAAGAAATCATGTGATGGGCTTGTTATGTCAAAAGTGGGCAGTGAGCGGCCAGGAGAGTAAAAAATATAGATGGAACAAAAGAAAACCAATGTGAAAAGATAGGCCTAAACTCAGATATACCAAGTCACATAATTAAGTATGAAATTTAAATTAAATTCTGTATTCTAGTAAAAAGGCAGGGATGTCAGGTTGAATTAAAAGAATCAAGACCCAATTATATGTTGTTTTCAAGAGATCCATTTTGTTTATCTGTCTATCTGTCTATTTATTTACTTATTTACTTACATATTTGAGAGATTTTTGCTATGGGGCCCATGCACTTACTGGAGAGACAGAGAGATAGAAAGTGAGAAATCATCTTCCAGGGGCAATAACCATGCCACAGTCCCTTCTCCTCCATATCCTCTTGGAATTTTGGGCATCCACATACACATACCTTGCATGAGTTTCAAACTTCCATGTCTGGGACTTGAACTGCGGTCGGCCACATGGGAATCCAGTACCTTAACCACTATGCCACTTGCTAGCCCTAACCCATTTTACTTATAAAGACACAGAAAGATTCTAAGTAAAATAAAGATATGTACATAAGTACAAGAAAGCTGATACGAGTCTTTTAGCAGATGAAGTAGACTTCAAGACAAGTATTGCCAGAGATAAAGAGGGACATTTCATAATGACAGGCTGGTGTATCAAAAGAAATCTCAATTAAAAATGGAAATGTGCCTAATGACACAGCTTTAAATTACATAAAGCAAAACCCGACTGAAGTAAAGGAAGAAGTAGATAAATTCAGTCACCCATATAATACCTAGTAATAAATTTAACAAAAGATGTATAAGACCACTAATTAAAAACTACAAAACATTACTGAAATTAAAGCAGGGAGAGAGACAGAACTCATATTCATGAGCTGTTAAGATGTCTGTTCTCAAATTGATCTGGTGCTTTAATGCAATTCCAGGCAAAACCCCAGCAGGCATTTAAAAATAGAATTGATAAGCCGATTGTAAAACTTGTAAAACAAAAATGAAACAAAATCAGAAGACTCATACTTTGTGATTTCAAACCTTAAAGTTATGTTAATCGAGTCAGTGAGTGATTGGCAAAAGGATAGCTATAGATTAGAATCAAGATACAGACCCATTCATACATGGAAAATTATTTTGGGGGACAAGCAATTGGTGTAGCGGTCAAGGTGCTGGACTCCCAGGTGGCCAAATGTGGTTTGAGTCCTGGACCCAGCAACTTGAAACTCACTGGGTGTATATGTGTGTGTGCCCAAAATCCAGAGAGGAGAATGGAGAAAGAATTGCGGTGTGACTATCCCCCTGGGGAGTAGGGGGGGTGACTTCTTGCTTTCTGTCTCTCTATCTCTTCAGTGACTGCACGTGTCCTATGGCAGAAATCTCTCTCTCAAAAAAACAGACTTATGACAGACATACCAAGACAATTCAATGAGGGAAAGAAAGTTTGCAACAAATGATGCTGGAATAGCTGGATATGAGTAAAAAATGAACCTAAGTCTCTAGTCGTGAAACACACAAAAATTATTTTGAGATGGTCTATAAGCTGCAACATAAATGTTTAAACTATAAAGCATGTGGGCCAGCAGTGGTGTGGTGGTTAAGGTACTGAACTCCCGCATGACCAACTGCAATTCAAGTCCTGGACCTGGTGGCTTGCTTTCTCACTTTCCCTCTTCCTCTGGTGAGCACATGTGCTCTATAGCAAGTTAAAAAGTAATGATAGTAACAAATATTAAAAAAAAAAAAAGAAGAAGAAGAAAAACTGTATAGCCCCTAGAAGAAGACATAGGAGAATCTAATTTTGGACATCGGAATAGTTGAAGAGATGCCAAAAGAGAAGCACCAACCATACAAGAAAAATGGGTAAACTGAATTTCATCAGAATTTAAAACTTATTCTTTAATAAGTTTTCATTAAGAAAATGAAAAAGAAAGCAAACAACTGGTAGAAAATATTTGCAGTGTATGAGTGTATAGATCTGACAGAGGACTGTGTCTGGAATATATGAAGATTTCTTAACGATTCCGTAAGAAACAGCTACATTTGAAAAAATGAACAGAAGACTTAAATACACTCGTATATATCAGGGCTGGCCCTATAGCCTATGGTTAAGAGAGCCAGATCCCTGCCCTGGTGCTCGAGAAACATGTTAGCATGTACAACTGTGCCCAAAATCTTGACAGGATGGAGAAAAAGTGATTGCGATATGACCATACCCCATCGGGGGGTGCTATCCCCCTCCTTCTTTGTCTCTCTCTGGGGAGCACATTCACTCTCTGGCAATTAAAACCAAAAAATGAAAAGAAGATATTTAAGTTGGTAATAAACATATGAAAATTGTACAACATCATTTGCCATTAGTAAAGCATGCATACACACAGCGTGCATGACGCAGTTTCACACCCACTAGAATAGTTAAGGTTAATAGGGTTGACTCCACCAAATGTTGGTGAATATGTCAAACAGCTAGAATCCTCACACATGACTGGTGTAAGTGTGAACTGGTATAACCCCTGGCAAATTAGCAACGTATAAACAACTATCCACTCCTCTGGTGCCCCCCCCAAGAGAAGTGAAAACACATGTTCACAAGAAGACATAGGTATAAATGTTAATTGTAGTTTTATTCATAATAGTTCCAAACTAGAAACAATCTGAAAGGCAATCAGTAGGAGAATAGATAAACAAATAATGGTATATTCATACAGTGACTACTTCTGAGAAATAAAAAAAAAATTACTCGTACATAACATGGTTGAATCTTAAAATATATGTGGAATCAAGGAAGCCAAACACAGAAGAATACATACCTTATGATTCTGTTTACATGAAATTCAAGACTAAACAAAAACTAATCTTTTTTTTTTTTTTTTTCTTATTTTGGACAGGTTGTTTGCTATAGGGTGCATGTGCTCGCCAGAAAGACAGAGCGACAGAGAGACAGAAAGTGAGAAATCACCCCCTGGGGGGATGGCAACACGGCAATCCCTTCTCTAGGGATCTTGGGCACGCACGCACACGCACCCGGCATGAGTTTAAGCCACTGGGTTCAGGACTCGAACCGCAGTTGACTACATAGGAGTCCAGCGACATAGCCATTATGCTAACTGCTGGTCCCAAAACTAATCTCTTTTGTTGAAATAAAAATATTGGTTGCCAGAGCACGGTGGAGGAATTGACTCTACAAGTCATCAGGGAAGGTTTTGGAATGACAGACATGTTCTGTTTCTTGACTGGGGTGGTGGTCACGTGGATTCACACATTTAGCATGACTTATCAAATTGTATACTTAGATCCTGTGCACTCAATGCTGTCTAGATTTTACCTCATTTCTTAGGGAAAAAAAAATACACTTCAAAGCTTCTGTACCTGTTGACACGGATAGCTATAACTCATGGAGAGCTATGGCTCTCAGAGTACGTGAGCACCTTTATTGTTTTATGCTTTTTTTTAATATATATATATGTTTATATATATGTATATATATACACACTGAGGGCTAGTAGGCGGCGTAGTGGTTAAGGTGCTGGACTCCCACATGGCCATCACTATATAGTTCAAATCCCAGCTTAAAAATCAGGCCAGGCACATGTCTGTGTGTGTGCCCAAAATCCCAGGAGGGGAATGGAGGAGAAGGGATTGCGGCGTGGCCGTCCCTCTTGGGGGATGATTTCTCACTTTCTCACTGTTTCACTCTGTCTCTCACCTGTCCAAGAAGCACATGTACCCTATGGCAAAAACTTTAAAATAAACCAACTATGCTAAAAGCTAGGCCTGTTAGTGCAGTAGTTAATCCCTGTGCAGAAGGAGCTGGATTCTACATGGCCAACTGCATCTGAATATGGGCCCCAGCAGCTCGAAAAACACATGAGGCATGTGCGCACACATGCCCAGAATCCTGACGGATGAAGAAATGGAGGACAGAGGATTGCTGTATGACTGTACTCCATGGGGTGGGGTGGGCTTTCTTCCCTCTCTCTTCCTCTCTCTCCCTCTGGAGAATACTTGCACCCTAAAAAAGTAATAAAAGAAAAAAAATGCTGAAAAACCCAACATCTCACGACTACTTAGGCAGTTCTCGCTGAAACAGAAGATTTATGTGTATATTTGAGTTTGTGTGAGGTAAAGAACTCATAAAGATATCAAGAGCATAACTTTATTTTCCTAAAGTCCCAGAAGGTAACTTTTAAAAGGTTTTGTTTTGGAATATATTTATAAAGCTATTTTTAAAAAAATAAGTATAAGGAGACATTCTGACCAATTTAGTACCAGCGGGCCATTTTGGGGTGGAGCGTGCATGATGTTATATTTGCCTCACATCCTTTCTTACCCTGACAACTCATACTATTTTGAATTTCCGCTCCTATTGTAGCTGAAGTTTGCGCTAAAGACCTACTTTCCTTACGCTTCTCCATCTCTTACCATGGTGCTACTGCAGCCCCCTAAAGGTAAGTGAATGCTGCCCAAGTCTCTGTGGGAGACGATGGACAGGTCATAACCCTTCCCTCCCAGTTCCTGTCTGTAATGCAAGAGATGGCACTGTTTGCATCCAAGATCCCATTAAGCTCACAAGGCCTCACATTCTGTGGATTTTGATAGGACAGTTTGCTTGGGCTCCAGAAGGTGGTGTAGTGGTTAAGGTGCTGGATTCCCATGTGGTCGACCATGGTTTGAGTCCCA